>JAEOAD010000747.1:0-1291628 GCA_036365145.1 Orientallactaga sibirica
CTCAATGTTACATTTCAACATCCCATCACTAATTTCCAATGAAATACACCATGCTTACTACTCTAACCTATACCACTGAACGAAGCCTTAGACCACATCATGTTGTCTGGGGTCAGGGTGCTGTTGTAGAAGGAGACGCTTGTCTACCAGGGTTGGTGCTAAACTGGTTTATGATTGAGTCTCAAAGACCAGAGGCCCGTCTAGCCTCGGATATACAAGAAGGCACACACTTCATCCAGGAATAATGCCAAAAAACACACAGGAATCGGTTTGAATAGGTACAGGTGTCCACTGGAGCCATTCTTGAGCTTCTTCCAGTTCCCTGGGAATAGTTATGCTACCCAAGTTTGGGGTATGTGTGGTACAACAAGGAGATGATTAGGTGAGTTTTAAGTGAGTCCCCCAGCCTCAGAGGTCTATACAGTACTTAGGGCGTGCCAGGTATTCCCTAGGCCCACTTCAGGGTTGGAAATATCAAAGTCAAAATTTAGTTCTATGCTTTTTTTTTTTTTTTTTTTTTAGGTTTTCCACAGATCCCTACTTTTAATATTGAAGCTGGCTTAGAGGCTCTGGCTTAAGTATGGGGCCTGAAACTGGAAGCTCTTAGAGGTGCTTGTTATCATCATCTTGCAGCTGGCAATGATTCCTGAGAAAAATTCCTCTACTAAATTATCATGTGAGCTTCCCATAGGATGGTGTGGTTATTTGAATGCAAAAAGTCCCCCGTAGCCTCAACTGTTTGTTGACTAACTTTCCTACTTAGTGCCTAGCTGGTGGAGCCTTTGGGAGGTGTGTATTTGGAGGTAGAACTTGGGCCCATTAGTATTGCCACCTATGTGAGGAGAGCCAGCTAGCTCTCCCTACCCTTTCTGAGACAGGGTTTTATTATGTTGCCCAGTTTTATCTCAGACAACTAGAAGATCCCCACTCCCCATTCAGCCTCTCAAGTACTGTGATACAAGCCCTTTGGTAACTTCCTTTGCTAATATCAGGGGAGAACCAGCGTCACGTACGTATGACCAAGTCCAGAAGAGTGTCCACTGATCTTTAAGTGGAAAGGCCCTTGCTACACTACTTTCAAAAATGAGTTCGCTAGGATGGAGTATGAGCCTGGTATGAGCCCCGGGGCAATGGCCTGGCCATACACACACAAGCACTTTCTAAAATATTTCACTCTATTTATTTGCCAGGAAAGGGGGAGGGGGAGAAAGGAGAGAGCGACAGGCTACCAGGGCTTCCAGCCACTGCAAAACAGTACTCCATATGCATGCGATTCCCTGGGATTCAAACATTGCTGATAGGCTCAGCAAGCATGCACCTTTAACTGCTTAGCCATCCCACAGGTTCCCAGACGTGCAATCTTGGTCACTTTGCATCTAAATTGAAAGCACATGGGTGGACGACTCATAGGAGGAGCCTGTTGCTGTGTGGAGCAGAGTGAATCCCACCAGGATGGGAGGGCGGGAAAAGGCCTGGTCTCCTAGTACAAATTGGCCAGCAATGAGCTGGGCAGGAGTCACGTGACTTAAGCCCAGCCAATTGAAGTCCTGCACAAGAAGCAACTTTAAAGTCAAGATGTAACAGCTGAGAAGCAGGCGCCATCAAACCCGTGGCGGGGTTGGCAGCTACAAGGAAACAGGTAGCCACTGATGTGCTCCTGGGTTAGTAAAAATTTTTCTAATTTGCACACTGAGGACAGTTTCAATTGTGTCTTTTAATGAATTCAACCTCTGTGGTAGTTTGAATAGATGTCTACCACTACATTCAGTGTTTTATTAGTTTATACTTTGCATATGCAGCCGCTGGGCTGGAGGCAGTGTCCCTGGGGGGATCTTAAGGTGTGCTGGTGGGTTTCGGATTTCAGTCTAAAGATATGCAAAGTGTGCCTAGCTGGAGTTCCTGAGGTGTGCTCTGCTGTGTGGCTTTGGCCTTTTTCCTTTTGGCTCTTGTCTCTTGGCTCTTGGCTCTCTCTCTATCTTGCCTGGTCCTGTAAAAGACATTCCAGCTTCTTCTGCCATTATGGACCTTCCCCTGGATCGGTAAGCTTCAATAAATACCCCTTCCTCCATAACTGTGCCTGGTCTGGAAGTTCATCTCAGTGAACCTAAAGCTGTCTGATAGAGCTTCTTTGGGCTTAAATTATGTAGGGTGGAGGTTTAGGAGTTTATTTCTGGGTCTATGGGGGAGGTGACAGAATGGTTCGCTCCAAGCTCCCTCTGTTGGTGCTGGCTCCTTGCTATGATAGCAGAACGTTACCCCTAGGTGTGAGTAGGTTGTAACTAAACATTTCCTTGTCTCTGTCTTTAAAAATTGTTTGCTTATTTATTGTGTGTTGTGTGTGTGTGTGTGCACTTTAAAATTTTGCAGCTGCAAAGGCCTGATGTGAACACCACTTTTTGTTTTTTTTGTTTTTGAGGCAAGCCCAACAGAAGGGCCTTTTTTTTTAATTTGAGAGAGTGATGTCTCAGAGAGAGAGAGAGTCCAGAGAGAGAGAGAGAGACAGAGATAAAGAGAACTTCCACCCTAAGGCCTCCAGCCACTCTAATTGCACTCCACACGCTTGTACCATCTAGTGCGTACGTGTGACCTTGAAGTTCCATCACCTTTGTGGGTATGGGCTACATGGGATCTGGAGATTCCAACATGTGTCTTTAGGCTTCACAGGCAAGCACCTTAACCACTAAGCCATCTCTCCAGCCCAGCACCCCTTTTGGTGTCCAACTTTTTTCGTGGGTGGTTTCCACTTTTTTAACCTTCGCTGACAAGGCTTTGCACCTAGCGCCTTTTAACGGAGCCATCTTCAAGCCCTTCTTACTCTCTCTTCAAAATCCTCAGTCTTTCTCTTCCTATTGAAGATTTTTCTATTCCTGAGCCAAGCCTGGTGATCCATGCCTGTAATAACAGTTTTTAGGAGGTTGGTGATTTGGACTCCTGGGGCAGTATTCCCAAAACATGCTGAGACCTTGTCTCATGGAGGAAGTCATATTCTTCCTTTACATCTCAGTTTCTTGTTAATCAATCCTCCCATCTTATTATATGCCAGCCTTTAAAATGTTAAGGGCTAAACTGTATGGATAATTCCCTCTTCTGTTGTATTGCTTTTATTTTTTAGAATACTTTTTCTTTGTTTTTTCTGAGGTAGGGTCTTACTCTATCCCAGAATGACCTAGAATTCACAATGTAGTAGTTCTGGGTTTAATGGCAGGTACCACCATACCTGGCTTTAAAAACATTTTTTTTTTCACAGTTTCACTAAACTTTTTTTATTTTTCTTTTTTTTTTTTATTGACAACCTCTATACTTACAGACAACCATCCATGATATTTCCCTCCCCTTCCCCCACCCCTTCAGAACTCCACTCTCCGTCACATCCCCTCGCTCTTTCCATTAGTCTCTCTTGTACTTTGATGTCATTATCATTTTCTCCTATTATGAGGGTCTTATGACGGTCTTACTATGCTTTGCGAGGTCATGGATATCGAGGCCAGAAGCCAGTAAGCTGCAAAAAGGCTATTAGGGAGGGAGGAGAGGGAAGGACTTAACGGGATGGATTTGTATACATGTAAAAAGAAGAACAGATTACAGGGAGGGGAAAGGCCTAAGCGAGGCCAGGGGAAGAGAATGTGTTAAAATACTTTTTGTACCTGAAAACTAAACATATGTTCAGCTGATGTGACTTGATTCATATAACAGGCTCTCTTAACGATCTGGAATAGTTTAGACCCTGTTGCTATAGAGTTCCATAATGATCTTGTACTTTGTGGTGCTCCTACCTCTTCCTTTTGAGGTTTTGGGTTCCATGTATAAGCCTCCTTCTCTGACTAATATTTATATTTTATTTTGAAGTAGTTGCAGACCTATATGAGAATATTTGGTAGATTTCCCTAGTGTAGACAACCTATAAATCCATACAAATACCAACACTACAAGGTCAACATTGGTTTCCTATATTTTCCTCTACATTTAATGAATAGT
This sequence comes from Orientallactaga sibirica, assembly GCA_036365145.1. Lineage (NCBI taxonomy): Eukaryota > Metazoa > Chordata > Mammalia > Rodentia > Dipodidae > Orientallactaga > Orientallactaga sibirica. The sequence goes on from JAEOAD010000747.1 coordinate 3,976, forward strand.
TTTGGTAATACTTTCTTTGTGCTCTTTGTGTTTGGCTACACATTTGAATATCCTGGGTTAGGTATTTTATCAAATATAGGTCAATTCAAGATTGTTCTTTTATTTATTTGGGACAGAGAGAGGGAGACACAAAGAGAGAGAAAGAGAGAGAGAGAGATTATGGGCACGCCAGGGCCTCTGGCAACTGCAAATGAACTCCAGATGCATGTGCCACCTTGGGCATCTCACTTACGTGGGACCTGGAGAATTGAACTCGGTCCTTAGGCTTCACAGACCTGTGCCTTAACTGCTAACAAACTCTCCAGCACAAATTTATGTCAATTTAGATTTGTCTTGTTTCATTTTTTTAGTTATCAAAGAACATACCAGTTTTCATTGTGACATTTTCATATATGGTGATATTTTATATCTGCTGTTTATTCCATTGCTTGTATTTATTCATTTGGGGTGTGTGTGTGTGTGTGTGTGTGTGTGTGTGTGTGTGTGTGTGTGTGTGTATGCTACGGTATCTTTTATAGACTTTGCCTGTAACCAAAACCATGCAATATTTGAATTACTTGGACTGGGTGAGTTTCCTTAACCTGTTGATCTTTGGTTCCATATATCTTCCTGCAAATGGCAGTAATACTTTGTGGTAGTTTGAATATATGTCCCCCAATATATTCAGTATTCTATTAGTTATAGTTTGTATCTGCAATCACCTTGCCAGAGGCAATGTCACTGGGGGCTGGTCTTAAGGTGGTGTTGGTGGGTTTGAGATTCCATTGTAAAGATATGCAAAGTGTGCCTGAGAGGACTTCCTGAAGTGTGCTGGGCTTTTGGCTGTTTTGTTACCAGAATGTCTACCTGGATCTTCTATTTCATTGATCTATGTGTCTGTTTTTGTGCCAGGGCCACGTTGATTAATTTACTATGGTGATGCAGTCACTATGTTGCTGGCACAAAGTGCCGGCCCCAAAGCAGTTCATGAATCTTCCTCAGTTTCTCTCTTCAGTGTTTGTATGTTTTCATTCTATAGGTCTTTCACTTCCTTGGTTAAGGAAATTCCAAGGTTTTTTTTTTTTTTTTTTTTTTTTTTTTTTTTGCGGCTAAAGTGAATGGTATTGCCTCCCTGATTTCTTTCTCCATATGATTGGCATTGGTATATGTGAAAACTAGTAATTTTCTTGTGTTCATTTTCTGTTCTGTCACTTTGATGAAAGAACTTAACACCTCTAAAAGTGTTTTTCATGCAATCATTTTGGTTTTTGCAGTAGTCAATGTCAAAGTTTCTGGGGTGAACCTCCAAACCAGACACAGTTATGGGAGATAGGGAATTTATTTGAAGCTTACAGATCCAGGAGAAGTTCCATAATGGCAAACAAAGGTGGCCCCATTTCACAGATTCACACAGAGAGGGCAAACCAGCATCAACACCACATAGCAAGCACACTCCAGGAACCACAGGCAGAGCTCAAGCACTCTGCCTATCTTTGCCTGGAAATTCCAGACCTGGCCCCAAACACACCTTTGAGCTGCACCCTAGGATTCGCCCACAGTGACACCTCCCCAGACAGGCAGCAAGAAAACCAAGAAACTTTAATGAAACTGAATCATTTCGGGGAAATCCATTCAAACCATCACATTCTTCTGCTGGCCCCTCGAAGACTCGGTACTATCTCACATTGTATATTCTTTTAAGTCCAACTTCTTTAACAACTTAGATAGTTCCAAAGTCCCAGGTCTCATTTGAGATTTTAAGACTGTCTCTTAGCTATGAGTCCTGTAAAATGAAGCAAGTTATATACTTTCAACCTATGAAGGCATGGAGTAAAGTTTTCCAAATGCTATAAATCATAACAAGGAAACTAAATAACCATCAGGCAAACCTCAAACCTCACGTCAAATATCATAATCAGTGATTGCCAGTCTCCGGAATTCCTAGTTCCACGCCTCTAGCTTGACTGAACAGCCAGGGAAAAGAAAAACCTCCAGCCCAAGTCAACAATGCTCATGGTAGCCCTTGCATAGTCCTGATATATCCAAAACGTCTTCAAGTCTCCATGCAAACCACAGTCCATCTTCCAGTGGCACCACTGGCTTATCAAGGACATCATACCCCGCCTATATGCCACATCTTGGCAGCGGCTCCTGTGACCATGTGTGTATTTAATGACCCACTCCAGCATATTTCATGCTTCCAAAACCATTTGTGACCACTTTTTTTTTTTTTTTTTTTTTTTTTTTTTTTGTGTGGTCTAATGCTGATGCTGATCTGTCATTTCCACATAGTCTCATATTTCATCCTACCTCTGTCAAAACCATTTAGTCCAGATTTTCCAACTTTGTGGAGTATAGGTTTTGAAATATTGTCCTTAGGATTCTCCCAGTGAGATACAGAGAAGAGAGAGAGAGAGAGAGAGAGAGAGAGAGACAATGGGCATGGCAGGGCCTGCAGCCACCGAAGAAGCCCTCCAGAGTCATACATCTGGCTTTTTGTGGATACTGGGAAGTTGAACATGGGTCGTTAGGCCAGCAAGCACCTTAAACACTGTGCAGTCTCTCAGTCCCTTTTTCATATTTTTTTAAGAATCTTCTATTCATTTCATCGTTTTACAAATTTTTTTTTCATTTCTAATTACTTGATTTTGGTTCTGATCACGAATATTTCTTTGCATCTGGTAATTCTTGGTTTTGATTGTGCTTATTTACACAGTGCCTTCAGATGTAGATGTTCAAGTGCCTTAACTGCGGAGCCATCTGTCCGGCCCTCCTTTTTAAAAAAGTATTTATTTATTTGCAAGCACAGGGAGTCATAGAGAAGAGAGTCGGACAGACAACCATACGCGTGCAAACACACACACACACACACACACACACACACACAGTGCAACACAAACACACACACACACACACACACACACACACACACACACACAGAGACAGAATGTTTATGCCAGGCCATCTAGACACTGCAAATGAACGTCAGATGCATGTAACATTTTGTGCATCTGTCTTTATGTGCATACTGTGGAACTGAACGTGTATTGAAAGGTTTTGCAGAAGGGTGCCTTAACTGCTGAGCCATATCTCCAGCCTTGATTTCCTTTTTTGATTTTTCTTTATTTGAGAGAGAATTAGAGAGAGAGAGAGAGAGAGAGAGAGAGGGAGAGAGAGGCAGACAGAGAATGGGCAAACCAGGGGCTCCAGCTTCAGTAGTTGAATTCCAGACACATGCACCACCTTGTGCATCCTTGGGCCTCACAAGTGAGTGCCTTCACTGCTCAGCCATCGCTCCAACCCATTTGCTGTATTCAATGACCCATTCATTGCTTAATTGTGCATTGCTCAGTTTCAAGGTGTTGGTGATTTATTCTATCAATTTCTTGTTGTTAGATCTGCAGCCACCTGGCTGGAGGAGGTGTCACTGTAGGTGGATCGTGCAGCCCTAATGTATGTGGATGGATTTGAAATTCCAGTCTAAAGATATGTAATGTGCTTGAGCTTTGTCTGGTGTTCTTAAGTGTGCTTTTTTTGTTTTATGGTGGTGGATTTTCTCTCTGTTTGGACCTTTTGAAACAGGCCAGCTACTTCTGTCGCCATGGAACTTTCCCCAGATCTGTAAGCGTCAAATAAATTTCCTTTCTCCCATAACTTGTGCCTGGTTTGGAAGTGCATCATAATGACCTAGGGCTGTCTACTACAGAATCGGAACCAGAGGTGGGGAGTGTTGAGATGCATCTGGCCTTGTGGGCTTTGTTCTTTCGCAGCCATAGGCATGTACTTGGTATTTACGATGGAAGATGCCTTCTGGAGCAGTAAGCCAAGTTCAATGTACTATTTTTGTGAGACTTTGAAAATGCTAAGTGCAAAGAAAACTGCATTTCAAAACTTGGTTTATGAACTTTCTAGGGGGAAGGAAAGGCTGTGGAAAACCTTACTGGAACTGGGTTACAGACATATGGGCTGCCTACATTCTGTTGTGCAGGCCCAGAGAGTTTGAACAAGGGTAAATTTCTAATGGACTGATGTGCTTGGCTAAAAATCTGGGACTGAGAGATGTAAGATTTGAAGTTGGAAAACCTCAAGCTATGTAAAGTTCCTGGCCCAGAGACAGTTTGCTGGATCTGCTATGGTCAAATGTGTTAACATTTGGAAGGTAGGTGACCCAAGTGCTTTACATTGAAACAATGGAAAGGATGCCTGGATAGAATAACATAGACATGCAAACTCTTTTGGGAAAGAGTTGACTGGAGCAGAAACCCGCTTTGCAAGGTTCCGATTGATTTTGTCCCTGAATTAAGAATATGGCTCTTTCATGCAAACCTGGTATTGATGTTGGAGGCATGAAAACTGGGAAGAGTGGTCATGAAGTGCACACGATTTCAGGAGCCCCTGCTGAGGCATGGCACATAGACAGGGCATGAGGACCCTAATGAAGAGGCTGGCAAAATCATTGGGAGATAGATTGTGGTTTTCAGGGGAGAGCCAAAGGTGTTTAGATATATAACAGGACTATGCAAGTGCTACCATGGAGGCTGTTGGTTCTGGATGGAAGTTGTCCCTGCATACTCAGACCAGCTGGAGGGGCAGAATTACAAAATCCAGAGATTGTCAGTCACTGTTTATAATATTAGCCTCGAACTGTAAATGTTTGTTGTATGCGTGATGGCTACTGAGTTTACATTGTTCTAGCCACTCCTTGGTATGCCTTATAGCAGTTGGAAATGTTTACTGTGTGCCTTTCTATGGTAAAGATATATAAGTTCTTTTGACTTTACAGGACTCACAGTTAAGGGACTATCTTAAATCTCAGATAAGTCTTATGACTTTGAAATTATCTTAAATTGGTAAAGACTGTGGGGACCTTTGAGTTTGACAGTGTACAATATGAAGTGACTATGAATCTGTTTGGGGCCAGGGATGGAAATGGTTTATGAATCTGTTCTCACTCTGGCCCAGGCTGACCTGGAATAGTCTCAGGGATAGAATGTGGTAGTTTGAATGCATGGTGCAGTATATTCAGGATTTTATTAATATTTGTAATTTGGGTCTGCAGCCACCTGGCTGGAGGAGGTTATCACTGTGTGTGGTTCCTGGGGTCCAGCCCTAAGGTGTGGGGGTGGATTTGGAATTCAAGTGTAAAGATATGAAAAGTACTTGTGCTTTTCCTAGAGTTCTTAAGTGTGCTTGGCTTGACCTATGGAATACTTTTGGGTGGTGGCAAATAAATTTTTCCTTCCTGTAGTGCCTTGCTACCCACAAGACCTGCCCAGGATTGGAATCAGGCCAGCTTTTCAAGAGTGCCATTTATTGCCCTTGTGCCATTTTGAAACTTGTTTATTCCTGGATGTTGTAACCAGGTCATAAAAATAAATTTCCAATCCTTCTGTAACTTGTTCCTAACTTGTTTTTGAAAGTTCATCCAGCAACACGAAGCTGCCTGGTACATGTGCAAGCCCACTCTTCTTTGTCAGACAGCAGTGGGGGATTCTCTCCAGAGTCTATGAGTTTCCTGACAATGGGATTCTGACTTGGTGTCCAGTGTCAGATATGAGTTCCCTGCCACTGAGTGGGCCTCATGTCTAATCAGAGAACAGTTGGTTACCCACAGAGACATGGCATTATTGCACGAGTGTGTACTTCGTGACCAGTCCGTTGATTTCATAGTCTCTAGGGTCTTCTACTTATTCATAGTGTTGGTGACCGTTTTCCTTCCGTGGCAACTATAGGGCTTTCCAGCACTATGAAGTCTAGCCAGGTGGGAGCTGGTTTCCCTTTCAGTTTCAGCATGATGATCTGATGTCCTGTGACCACAGCCAGTGATGTCTTCAGCAACAGGGTCTTACCTTTTGGCAATGGCAGGTAATCAAGTATTTTGGCAGTGACCTACATTGTTTGGGGTAGCTTATGTGTATCCCTAGCCAACAGCTTGTTTGTCAATTTCCAACATTTCTCCGGTTTTTTTTTTTTCAGTGTTACAGGTTTCTTTGCTGATTTCTTCATGTGTTTTTGACCTGCATACGTATAGACTGAATTAATTTCCTTTTAGAATCTATGAGTTTCCTGACAATGGAATTCTGACTTGGTTTGGGGGATCACAGTGATTTTGAGGCCACCCTGAGACTACATATTAAATTACAGGTCACCCTGGGCTAGAGTGAAACACTAACTTGAAAACCATAAAGAAACAAAAAAAAAGAATGTTATTTTTTTTTTGAGTAGTGGTTTTAAAACATCTTTGTTTAGCATTCTAAGTTAAATAAAATGCTAATCGTAATCACATTCACATGCTTTTTAAACCTTTTTCTTTTGTTTTTTTTTCCTCTTTCCAATTCGGTTCTTCTCATATATGGTCTGCCTAAGCTTATCTTTCTTGTGAAGCAGAACCAGGATATTGATGGGTGGATCAGTTCCAGTGAGATTGGAATTAACCTTCTCCTGCCTTGGTGTTGTGTTCTGTCAGTGACCCCAAATCCTGAAGTAAAAACTAGAGCACTTGAGACCATCCTAATTAGGAATGTGGCATACCACTGTTGTTGCACTCATAATATGAATGCCATGATTATACATACCTATTGCCAGAAGGTTGCTCTCAGCTCTTTGTTGTCAGCAGATATGAAAAATAATGTAAGTGACTTTTGAGCTGAGAGATGATTAAAAGAATTTTTAAATATATCATACACAAAATTTTACTGCTAATCCACAACCACGGTCTTTGATTGCCATTTATTGGTACAACAAATACAGAATTACATAAACTTGAGACTATTGTTTGCTGTAAGAGTCCAGATATGACAGGACTTGTTTTTCGTTTTGCTTTTGCTTGTGTGTATGTGCGCGTGTTATATGATGCGTGAGTGGGCTGGGACAGTGTGGTATGTGGTGTATGCTCAAGTATGTGCCCTTGTGGTGCTCCAGGTGCTTGGTTGCTTCAGGGTGCACTTCCCCGTGGTGGCTGAAGCAGAAAGTCAGGTGTCCCTTCCCATCGAGTTTCTGCCTGTTCTTATTTGAGATAAAGTGTCTTATTGGTACCATATATTGCTATTTTTGAGAGCTGAGGTTGTTCCCTGGTTCTCCTTGTGAGCCTGGGGTTACAGGCACGCATGGCCAAGCCAAGCTGTTTTAAATGCAAACTGAAGATTCAAACTGGGGTTATTTCAAGCCCCCTCAGGCCCTCATGCTTGCTCATGTGACCACTGAGTCATCTCTCTGGGTCAGGTCTTCATTTTAAAGTGTATTTCATTAGCAAATTGGAGCAGCTTTATGTCCCTTGAGAAAGTACCTGGGATAAGGGATATTTAGAGTTTGATACTTGCTTAAGCTACAGGGAACTGGAATGAACATAATTCCCACCATATGAAATAAGACAGGAAAGTAAACTACACAATCATAATGTGACTTGTGTACATAAGACAGCTGAGACTGAATTTCATGGAAGGTCAGCCTTCTTGGTAGGGAAGCTGGATGCATAGACCTGTGCATAATTCCAGAAGAGGGAGTAGGATAGTGGATTAGGATAAATTAGCTTAATATCTCAATGCCTTGCTAATAGTCAATATGGGATGTTATGGCAGTCTAAAATCTGAGGAACCCCAGCTACAGTTGAGTGCATACAGTGGAGTTCATACTGTGATCTATTACCTGGACCTTTTCTAGATAATCATGTGATGGTTTGAGATTGAAATGAGAGATCAGAGGGAATCTAACTGGTGCAGGCATGGAAGAGGGAATAACTCATGGATAGAGAAAACTGAATCTTCACCCCTGTCCATATCATTCATTGAGAGAATCTGAAAATAGTAAGAGAATTTCATTACTCTCAAATCAGGATAATATGCATTGCATGGGAAAGTTAGAAGAAGACCCACCAGGAAGAGATGCACAAGAAGGAGCTTCAGTTACATATCCTTTAGCAGGACTATTATGGATTTCCTAACCTGTTGGAAGGAAGCTCACAATCACAAAATCCAAGGAAGAGTTTAGCTGCCAGAGGAAGAGAGGCAGGAAATCTGGGGTGACTCCTACCCCAGAAACATACACACATAGGGCTTGCTTGAGACTGAGCCTGGACCAGTAGAATGGAAAACAATCCTGCCCATTAATGTCAGGCTATCAAGTATCCAGTGAAGACTTTGTGAATGGGCGAGGTATGTATGCACATGAGCCCAGAGACTGTGTGGGAAAGACATGTCGGTGTTGCTGAAAGCTCAGGATAAAGCCCAAGTTCTTAGAAAAGATTTAGGCCAGGCAGAAGCATGGTGGGTTTAGATTAATGGCCACATGATTAATATTTATGTGTTTTTGTTCCACAGCGCTGTTTCCATGGTTTTTCTTCTGAGTCAATAGTCTTAAGAGATTTGAGGTAGTGTTTTCCTCCACGTCACAAGGCACATGTGGTTGCTCTGGAGCATAATGGAAGTGCAGATTTTTATTCCCTTCATAAAAGATGGAGCTTCTTTAACTCAGAGTTTCTTATCTGTGATGCAAACCCACTGTGTGGTGCACAGCTTTCACCTAAGACACTCTGTATCACTTGACGGGGACTTACTGGAGTAGGACACAAGCATAAACCAGAAATCTCATTCTGTGTGCTCTACTATGACCCTTAAATCCCATTACTTCTGCCCAAATCTATTGGATTCTAGCAGACAAATGTTAAACATTAAAGGTAGAATGTAATGGCAAACCCTTGGTCATTGTTGGTGGGTTTGATCATGAAGATGGAATGGTGACAAAGATTTCAGAAAGGACAACGGGCAAGGCTATTGTGGTGGCTTTGGAATGTTCCCAGTGGGTCAGTGGCCTATTGTCACCCAAAGTCGGTAAATTGGGGATGATTAAGGGTCGCACCTATCTTAAATACTAATGCACATTTAGAGGCTGAGTGCCAGGGATAGTGTAGCAGACAGCTTCCGGTTCGCTGAGATGAACTTCCAGACCAGGCACAGTTATGGAGGAAGGGATATCATTTATTGAAGCTTACAGATCCAGGGGAAGTTCCATAAGGGCAGGAGAAGCGGCCTGCCCTCACAGGACCAGGCAAGAGAGAGAAAAAATCCAACCAGGCACACAGCACACAGAGCAAAACTACTGCCAAAGAGTCACCCAGCACACTTCAGGAACTCCTGCTAGGCACATGTTGCATATATTTACAATGGAATCTCAAACCATCACCACACCTTAAGACCGGCCCCCAGTGACATTGCCTCTAGCAAGGTGATTGCAGATGAAAACTATAACTAATAAAACACTGAATATATTGAGGGACATATACTCACACTACCACAGATAGGTTTCAAACAAGCTAAGTGAATATCTCATTGCTTTCTGTTGAGTCTCTTCCAGGCATGGGAGGAAGGAATGCTATGGTAAGGGACAGCATGGGGCCTGGTGAAAATTCCCACTGCCAGGCATGAGTGTATGAGGTTCTCTGCATTCTTTTTATACTCCTTTTTGTAAGGTCATAGTCATAGCAAGGGGTGTGAAATGGTAAGTGGCCCAGTTTTTGTTTTGCGTTTCTCCTGTGGTGTGAATACGAAAGGACTCCTGTAACCTCATGTGTTGTGATTAAGCCTCATGTGTTTTGAATGCTTGGTCCCCCAGCTAGTGGCAATTTGGGTGGTGGAGCTTTGTTGGAGGAGGTGTGTCACTAGGCACAAACCTTGAGATTTATTAGCCCAGCTTTCCAGTTCTAGCTAGTTCACTCAGATTACTTCTACCCAGATATGTGACAGCTTCCTGCTCATGCCATGCTTTGCACAAGTTTGTGATGAATGGATTTCAAATGTTGATTAAGTTCATTGTCTCTACCAATGGTGGCATGCACATGCCATTTTTCCAAGTAGTGTTAATATAATCCATCTTCCCTATTACCTCTCACCTTCCTCTAGTATCATTGTACCACATACATTCTTTGTTTCCAGTCTTACAACTTACCTAGGTTTTATTATTCCATACTCTCTTTCATAATAGCTGTACTAATTTCCACTCTCATCAAAAGTATAGGTATGTCAGGTCTAATATTTTATGTATTTCCTTTTCAAAACAACATTTCTCACAGACTGAAAGTTAAATCTCACTGAGTTTAAGTTGCATTTCCTTCATGGTCAATGATGTATATTTTCCCCCATAAACTGTTGACAATTCTGTCTTCCTTATAAAATATTTCAAGGCAGTTTTAAAGATACTTCTGTTCAACTGTTCCCAGCACCAATATTCACAAAAAGCAAGTAGTATAAATGTGTAACTGTCAAAATCAAAGACAACAACTTCTTTATGCACAATATGTTTTGGTAATTGCAAAAAAGCCAAAATTGAAAAATTTAAATTGTGTTGTTCTACTTATATTACATATTCTGAACAAGCCAATCCATAAGATAAAACATTAAATTTGGTGTGAGCAGCTAGAGGAAGATACAACTAGAAAGAAAGATCCTGCTGAAGGGACACAGAATCTACTTTAGAGGTAATGAAATTATTTGAGTTAGTTACAGGTGATGTTTTACAACATTGTGAATGTGGTAAATGCTACTGAAAACAGATGCTTTAAAATGTCTGCATTCCTGTCTTTGATTTCCAGAACATTTTTTGTTTCAGGAGAAAGAAAACAATTTTTTAAAATTCCTCTTATTTATTTGCGAGCAGAGAGAGAAAGGGAGAGAGAGAGAGAACGCACAATAGAGAGAAGAGATAGAGACAGAATGGTGTGCCAGGGTTTCCAGCAGCTGCAAATGAACTCCAGATGCATTTGTCACTTCCTGTGGGTACTGGGGAATCGAATCGAACCAGGGTTATTAGGTTTTGCAGGCAAGTACCTTAACCGCTGAGCCATTCTTCCAGCTACAGAAACACCATTTTATCCTTATGCTTTATATAGTATACTGTATTGTATGAAATCTTTAAGAAAGTGCATGCTAATGGTGTTTACCGACTAGGGAGTATATTTAGCACCTCACCTAATAAGTCACAGTTTGATCTCAAGTTGTCACATGAAACAAACCAAGATATTTTGCCAAATGGGCTGACAGTATGTACCTTACTGCCACTGAAAATAATGTATTTTCAGTATACCTTAAGTGCTATAAATACAAATTTACAGTGTACTATGTTAATGGAAAGGTGAATAAACCCCTTGATAGATGGGAGTTGGCCAAAACTGACAACGGTTTAGCCTCTTTAACAAATGGTGATGGGAAAACTGGATATCTATATGTAGAAGGATGGAAAGAGATCCTTGTCTTTCTCTATGCACAAGAATCCAGTTGAGATGGATGAGGGACCTTAATATCAGATGTGAAACTGTGAAACTGCTAGAGGAAAAGGCAGGGGAAACCCTTCAACATATTGGCATAACCAATTACTTTCTGAATATAACCCCAATTTCTCAGGAAATAAAACTACTAATCAACTAGTGGGATCTCATGAAATTACAAAGTTTGGTAGAGCAAAGGACACTGTCAATAGAGCAAAGAGACAACCTACAGGATGGGAGAAAATCTCTGCCAGCTATACATCTGACAGAGGATTAGTATCCAGAATATACAAAGAACTCAAAAAAACAAAACAATAAGAAATCAAACAACCCAATTTAAAAATGGGCTAGGGAACTAAATAGAGAATTCTCAAAGGAAGAAAAACAGATGGCAAATAAACATCTAAAACAGTATTCCACATCCTTAGCCACCAGGGAAATGCAAATTAAATCTACTTTGAGATTCCATCTCACTCCTGTCAGAATGGCTATCATCTGGAAAGCAAATGACAGCCGGGCGTGGTGGCACACACCTTTCATCCCAGCACTTGGGAGGCAGTGGCAGGAGGATGGCCATGAGTTCAAGTCCACCCTGAGACTAACCCGTTAATTCCAGGTCAGCCTGGGCCAGTGTGAGACCCTACTTCAAAAGCACCAAAAAAAAAAAAAAGTAAAGAAAAGAAAAGAAATTTAGAAAGAAAGAAAGAAAGAAAGAAAGAAAGAAAGAAAGAAAGAAAGAAAACAAATAACAAATGACAATAAATGTTGGTGAGGATGCAGAAAAAGGGGAACTGTTCTATACTGTTGGTGGGAATGTAATGGTGGTACAGCCATTGTGGAAATCAGTGTGGAGTTTCTTGAGACAGCTAAAAATAGAGTTACCATATGACCCACCTATAGCCCTCCTAGGCATATATCCTAATGACTCTTCTCACTTCCTTAGGGAGACTTGCCCAACCATGTTTCTTGTGGTTCTAGTCACAATAGCTAGGAAATGGAACCAGCCTAGGTGTTCCCCAACAGGTGAATGGGGAATAAAGATGTGGTACATTTATACAATGAAGTTCTATTCCGCAGCAAAGAAAAATGAAATTATGAAATTTACAGGGAAATGGACGGATCTAGAAAAGATTATACTAAGTAAGGAAACCCAGGTCCAGAAAGCCAATCGTCACATGCTCTGTCTCATATGTGGATCCTGGCTACAAATGTTTAGACTTGTGTGTGAGCTGGAACCAAACATTGGTAGCAGGGGCCAGTAAGCTAGAAAAAGACTATAAGGGAGGGAGAAGAGGGATGGACTTTAGGGCATGATATTGTATATATGTAAGTAGAAGAACAGATTACCGGGAGTGGAATGGCTTAAAGTGAGGCCAAGGGCAGAGATTGAGTAAGGGAAAGGTGGAGCAGGGTCAATCAACATTCAAGATATTCTGAATAAGACATATGAAGGCCTACTTTTCAAGATAATAGCACTTCCAGAAGCCATAGATTGCTACTAGACAATTTTCAGTGCCAGAGATGGGATAACTTCCAGTGAGTTGTTGGCCAGGAAGGTCCCTGTTGCCTAAAAAAATTACAGGCTTTTACCAAGGCCCTTGGTTTCCCACGAGTAACAGATGGTAAGAGCCTATTGCTGAAGCCTTCACATGCCTGGGTGGCAAGGTCACTGAGAAATTAGGCTGGTGCTGAGCTGAAAACCTTTTCCCTGTAGAGCACCCAACTGAAAGCTGGAAAAAGCTGCACTGTGTGTAACCCTTTGGGAGACAGAAGTCATCAGTGGTGAAAACAGTGGACAAGGAGGCCTCAAGTTTGGCCAGACAGGCCAAATCACTAAACGGGTGCAATAGTGGCGTGTCTGCTCTGGGGGAAACCAACTGCTCTCTACTTGGACTGGAATCCTGCTCTGTGGGAGGGAATGCATACCTGGTATGGAAAACCTAATCAAAAGCCTATGGCAGGTTGGGGAAATGGTTTAGTGTTTAAGGAGTTTGCCTGTGAAGCCTAAGGACCCTGGTTCAACTCCCCAGGATCCACGTAAGCCAGATGTACAAGGTGGCACATGCGTCTGGAGTTCGTTTGCAGTGTCTGAAGGCCCTGACGTGCCCATACTCTCTTTCTGTCTGCCTCTTCCCCCCCCACTCTCTCAAATAAATAAAAATAAATAAAATATATTTTTTGTTCTGAAATTTTTCATTTTATTGACTAAAAATGTGACTGTATACACTGATGAAAATACATTGAAGATATAGTTCTGTGACTTCATGTGCTTTTATATAAGTATTTTAAGTTCATAACAGTATTGCAGTTGCTAATAATTACCAACATTTTGATTCCGTGATACTTTTTATCAGGATTATCTGAGGCATTTCCTAAAATAAGATCCAAGAAAAGTCCAATATGACAACAATTCTCTAAAAACGCAACTAGAAGGCAAGAAAAAGTGCTGTCTAAGAATGTCCATCCAAGCCACAGTGTACGTTTTTTGTTTTGTTTTCTCTTGAGACACTGTTTCACGATATAGCCCATGCTGGTCTCCAGAGAATACTTCTGCTGTCTCTGCCTCCTGCGTGCTGGGATAATAAACATGGGCCATGGCCCAAATACCAGACTAGACACAAGTTAAAAAGTTTTAAAAATTTAAACAATTCTTAAAAGTCCTTTGTATATACTAGGAGTGCATTTTAATTATTTAAAATAAATTTGGGACAAGGCAGTTTTGAGCAAGAGGGGAGGCTAACAGAACACATGGGATATAACATGAATTTCAGGGGTAGAAGCACAGGGGGACAAGGGGATGGGGGAGAGGACGATCAACAAAACAAGTTATATGTGAAAATGACAAATGAAACCTACTACTTTGTATGCTCATTAAAAATAAAAATAAGACCCAGGTGTGGTGGCGCACGCCTTTTATCCCAGCACTCAGGAGGCAGAGGTAGGAGGGATCGCCATGAGTTCAAGGCCACCCTGAGAATACAGAGTGAATTCCAGGTCAGCCTGGGCTAGAGTGAGACCCTACCTCGAAAAAACAAAAAAAAAAAGTGCTGGAAAGATGGCTCAGTGGTTAAGGCACGTGCCTATAAAGCCTAACAACCCAGGTTCGATCCCCCGAAACTCATGTAAAGCCAAGTGCACAAAGTGGAGCATGCATGTGGAGTTTGTTTGCACTGGCACACCTATTCTCTGGTCTCTTTCTGCTTGCAAATAAATAAATAAAAATGTTTTTAAAAATAATTTTAAAATATGGTCAGGGCTAGGTGATGTAACTCAGTGATACGAGTATGTACTCTATATGCATGGGAACTTTAATAAAAATTTCATTACTCATCTGAGAGAGGCAGGTAAAGAGAAAGGGCATGTGAGCGCCTCTAGCAAATGTACTCCAGATGCATGTGGCATCTTGTGCATCTGTCTTACATAGGTACTGGGGAAATGAACCTGGGTCCTTAGACTTTGCAGGCAAGCACCTTAACTGCTAAGCCATCTCTCCAGCCTTCATAAGAACTTTTTCCTTTTCCTTTTTTCGAGGTAGGGTCTCACTCTAGCCTCGGCTGAATTGGAACACTAGTCCCAGGCTGGACTCGAGCTCTCAGATATCCTCCTACCTCTGCCTCCCAAGTGCTGGGGTTAAAGATGTGCACCACCATACCATGAAAGGCATGAGAACTTTTAAAACAAACAAAACCCCTATAATATTTTTTTCGACCTTCCTCATTCCATCCGTAACTCCCAGTGAACTGGGTCTGTAGTTAGCAGGGGCTCTGGGCAGTAGCTGTGAGAGGTTTGAGGTTTCATTAGCACAATCACAATGAGGGCTCAACCTGGGCACTCTGCTCCCTTGTGGGAGAGTTCTGTAGGTGGGTGTTTACCCTTTCAAGACTATCCTGGTCAAACAAATCAGTCAGGCTTACTAGAGAACAGGTAAAATACTGTGAAGTTTGGGAAAGCAAAAACACCTGGCATCACCCTGCACAGACACACCTACTGGTATTATTAGGGTGTTTTATTTCCTCTTTTCTAAGCATACAAAAATTTTTTTTTTTCTTTTTGGTTTTTCGAGGTAAGGTCTAACTCTAGCCCAGTCTGACCTGGAATTCACTATGAAGTCTCAGGGTGGGCTCGAACTCACGGTGATCCTCCTACCTCTGCCTCCCTAGTGCTGGGATTAAAGGCGTGTGCCACCATACCTGGCTTACAAAAATATTTTCAAAAAGCGGTTACACTACAAAATTTGTTTTTTTTTCTTTTCTTTTTTCTGGTTTTTCGAGGTAGGGTCTCACTCTAGCTCAGGCTGTCCTGGAATTCACTATGTAGTCTCCGGGTGGCCTCAAACTCATGGTGATCCTCCTACCTCTGCCTCCTGAGTGCTGGGATTAAAGGCATGCGCCACCGTGCCCGGCTTGATTTTTTTTTTTTCTTTAACCAAATAAAATAGTCTTGAGTGGCTTTCCTTTCCCTTCATACAACCCTCTCTTTCACTGTTTGATGACTAATTGTTTTTCTGGGGCAAGTTCTCACTGTGTGGAGGTCAAACTGGCCTCCAGCTTTAAGGTAAGTCTAAGATTATAGCTATGCACCATCATATCTGACCTTCCCTTCCCTTTGTATACTTTAATTGCCAAAAAATCTTTTATTGAATAGATTTACTATAATAGAAAATGATATTCATAATGTCATGAATTTTAGAATGTTTCCTATGATTATTTGGTAGAAAACTTCAAAAGCCATAAAAATTTATAAGCGTTAGAGGCTGGGAAGATGGCTCAGTCAGTAAAAGCATTTGCCATGTAAACACTAGGACCTGAGTTCAGATCCCCGAACCCATGTAAATACTGGGCATGGCAGTGTACAACCTGTAATCCCAGCACTTGGGAGGTAGAGACAGGTGGATCCCTGGATCAAATTGGCTCGATATGCTAGCCAAACTGGTGAGATCTGGGTTCATATCTGGGGAGATTCTGTTGTGTAAAAATAAGGTAGAGAGTGACTGAAGAAGGCATCCAATAGAAGCCTCTAGCCTACACACATGAACAATGTGCACACACTCCTACACTCATACATGTGCTCACACAGAGACAAAAAGATATTTAAATGTGTATCACAATTTTGACAACTGCGGCCTCACAGCATGCAAGTCACCAGGTACTCTTTCTGTGCTCATTACACCTCAAAGGCTGGGAAGAGCCAGCAGGTGAGAGACTGAACAAAGCTGTGACACCGTGCAGTGAAGACACATTTCCAGGACAAGAGGCAGATTCTGTGTCGAGTCACACATGGATAATGGAAGGTCTGCTTGTAAAGTTCACATGCTGAACTCCAACAAGCTGTAACACAGAGTTTATGGGCTTGCGATCCAACCTATTCCCATCACAGAGTATAAAATGGATGCTGGGCTGGGCGTGGTGGCGCACGCCTTTAATCCCAGCATTTGGGAGGCAGAAGTAGGAGGATGGCTGAGAGTTCGACGCCACCCTGAGACTTCATACTTAATTCCAGGTCAGCCTGGACCAGAGTGAGATCCTACCTCGCAAAAACAAAACAAAACAAAAAAAAATGGGTTCTGTTACCTGGTCCCAAAATAAGGGTTCCACCTCGCAGAGCTGGGTCACCTTGGAAATCAAAAAGAAGGCTTGTCACTGCATGCCACAGGCTCTGCAGGCTTCCCGAGAGCAGGTTTGATTTTATATGGGGGCTCTGTCCTGAGGAGACAATTTCTTCACCTCTTTTCATTTCCAATCTTTGATAAACATCTCTTCCAGGATCAACATAGATTTCATGAGAATATCCAGTCAGTTTGTAGAAATACTCAATGTGATGGTAAGAAGACTGTCCAATTCCTATAAGGGTCGCATTTGCTTCTTGCAGGACACTCTTGGGGATTTTAGCCAGTTCTTCCAAGTATTCTTTGCAAATGTAACATAGGAAATGCCCCACGAACACCACCAAGGCCCGCCGCGTCCAGCACGTGGAGTTCTTCCACCGCGGCCGCCAGGCGCTGCCAGTGTTCCGGTCTGGGGTCAGGGCCCGAGAGGAGCCGCTGACCTGACGGGTCACTGGCGAGGCCATCACAGCCCTAGTCCGCGAGCGCGGGGTCCGGGCCCTATATATTCTTTTTAAAAAAGCCTACGGGGCTGGGGAAATGGCTTAGTGGTTAAGGCGTTTTCCTGTGAAGCCTGAGGACCCTGGTTTGATTCCCCAGGACCCACGCAAGCCAGATGCACAAGGGGGTGCATGTGTCTGGAGTTCCTATGCAGAGGCTGGAGGCCCTGGTGTGCTCATTCTCTTTCTCTCTGTATCTTCCCCCCTCTGTCTCTCTCAAATAAATAAATAATTTTTTAAAAAGCCTATGGCAGGGGAGGTCATGAGCCTTAGAGGTATAAAGCCTGCTCTTGTCTGGCTAAATGCATATATTATGCTCACCAAACTACCCTGAAGGCACTACACTTAATGTTCATATTCACATGTTAATGTTACTGTCACTTTTGGTGAGAGAAGCTTCTCTTTTCAGTTGGCGGTGACCACTGGGATGACCCAAAAGGCAACATAGTGCTGAGAAGAAGTGACAGATCAGTGTCCGGCACTGAAACATCTGTCCAACACCCTCCAAGTCTCAGGGTCCGTTAGGGGAGAGGGGGCGGAAAGAATGTAAGAGCCAAAGGAAGGGTACCTCTCCTTACAATGCAACTGCCCAGACAGACATGGTCCTCGAAATCCATGACCTCGCAGTGCCTAGCAATACCTTCACAAGACCGTCATAATAGGAGAAAAAGATGATCACATCAAATTAAAAGAGATACTAACAGAGATGGAGGGGATATGATGGAGAGTGGAGTTGTGAAGGGGAAAGTGGGGGAGGGGAGGGAATTATCATGGTTTATTGTCTATAAGTATATTTGGTTTTGACGTATTACTGCTTTTCTAGGGCCTTGGAGTGCATCATTTGGTTGGTTGTTCAGTGCCACTATGATTTTAATGTGATTAATTATAGCTATAAACTTTTCCCTTAGCAATGTTGTTGCAGTCAGCTCCTCGTTACTGAGACAAACATCCATCCAGACACAGCTTGTGTGTGGAAGGGGTTTATTTTAGGCTTATGGAGTCCAGAAGAACCCCATCAATGGTGGAAGAAGCTGGCTCCCTTTCACAGATTCAAACATAGATTTGACCATCAAACATCCAGCACCAAAAAAAAAAAAAAAAAAAAAAACAACAAAAAAAAAAACAGCAAAGACAAACTGCCAGAGCTCCAAATGCTCTGGACACACGTAGTAGTGCTGGACTCAGATCTCCCAAGAACACACATCTTAGGGCTGGACTCCAAGATATGCCCCCAGTGACACACCCCCTTTAGCAGGGATGTGCCTGCTAGGGGCTGCAGTTGCCAGGTCAATTTTACTAAAACTCCCAATTCGACAACCATGTATTTAAACTATCACATTCGAACTAACACAACTGTCTTGGCTGTAAAATAGTAGTTTTTGTAGTTTACATTATCATTTTCATTACTTTGTGGGAACTTTAAACCTTCCTTCCCAATTTGTTCAAAAGTGTATTCTTCAGTCTCTATGTACTTGTGCGTTTTATGAGGTCAGTCTTACTATTTATATGTGCTCTCATTCCACTGTGGTCTAATAATGCACAAGAGAATTATTTCGACTTTTTTTTTGGTATTTATTAAGGCTTATTTGGCTGCCTGTAACATGGGCAAGGCTTGGCTAAAGCAATAAGAGAAAGGAAAGTTGTAAAACTGATTTTAAAAAAAAAAAGAAAGGAAAAGTCAACATGCCCTGTTTGTAGGTAGCATGATTCTATAATTAAAAGACACCATGGTGCCGGGTGTGGTGGCGCACACCTTTAGTCCCAGCACTCGGGAGGCAGAGGTAGGAGGATCGCTGAGAGTTCGAGGCCACCCTGAGACTACATAGTGAATTCCAGGTCAGCCTGGACAAGAGTGAAACCCTACCTCGAAAAACAAAACAAAACAAAACAAAAAGACACTATGGATTGTACCGGAATCTTTTAGAACTGAACTGATAAACCCTTTAAATAAATTTGCAGGTTATAAAAAATGAACTTAAAATATCAGTAGATTTTATGTATACTAATAATTAACTTGAAAAGAAAGACATTTGGAAAACTATAGCAGCCATACTAAGTATAAAAGGTAAAATACTCAAGAGTAAACCTAAGGAGGTAAAAGACCTTTTCAAGGATAATTTTAAGACATTGAATAATAATAATAAAAAAAAAACTGAAGAAATCATAAGATGATGAAAAGCATATCCATGTTCCTAACTGGCAGAAATAATATTGTGAAGGTGACTATAATGCCAAAAGTAATCTACAGGCTTAATATAATCACACTTGTAATTTTAGCAATCGGAATACAGTGGTAGGAAGATTGACAAGAGCCGGAGTCCAGCCTGGGCTATAGAGTAAGATGCAGGTTCTTTACTCGTTGTTTTGTTCTTACTATCGCTATAGTAGTGGAAAGATTCTTATGGCTTAGTATTTCAGAAACTCGTAGTGAAAACTTTAACGTGACATCATCCTTTTCATGGATTTTTCTATATGAAGATTATTACTATTTTGTCTGGGATATGTGTGACAAATTTATTCTCAGTTTTCCTTACACATTTGTTCTGGCAATACTGTTTCAAATTTAATAGATATGAATGATTAAGGGGAAAAATGGCTTCAGTGTTTCAAAAGGTTAATGAATACCTGGGAGGCCTTATAATGTCAGCCTATGGGTTGATCAGTATTAGAGAGCATGCGCATGAGGAAATGCTGCAGGAAACAATAATGCACAACTTGGGTTTGAAGGTAAAGCCATTGAGTATCTGCTCTCTATCTTCCTACCACTATGACCTGAGACAAATCATTCACCATCTCTAAATGATTCTCTATTACAGACAGGACAGGGTGTGACTTTCCTTCTATAAGCTTCTTCAGATTGGGTGTTTTTTTTTCCACCAACAAGAATGTAAATTTACACCCACAGTCCACAATACCTATTGTGAACGGTATGATAAGGACTGGAGATGATGAAGTGAAAAGCTTATTCTACAGAAGCAGATGGATAACTTCAAACTTGGCCCTTAGATCTTCTGTAAGTCTAACCATAGGCTTCTCTGTGCACCTTACAGCTTACCAGGACGGAACCACATAGTGCTTATTGCTGTGTAGTGGTGGGCCATTGTGTTGATTGTATTACTTACAGTTTCTATATTCCCACAATACACCCCAAGTCCTAGATGTCACACACACAGAGGCTGTAGGATTTAAGATCTCCTCTACTGGCTTTCAATCTGCTTTGACCCAATCATGCCCCCATCCCTCCCTTTTTTAATGAAAATTTTTTACAATGTGCCATTAAGTGTTGGAAGTATGTAATTTGTATTTGAATGTTACAGGACTTACAGTTAAGAGACTACCTTGAGTTCCAGATGAACCTCTGGATTTTGGATAATGAACAATACTGGGACTGGTAAAGTCAACTGAGACTTTTCAAGTTGAACTCTATGCATATTCATTATGACATTGCCATGAGTACACAGAGGACAGGGGCAGAATCTGAAGGTTTGAATCTTAAATACTGCCCATACTCTCATGGGCTCATGATTAACCTTCGTACTCACTCTCTAGCTGGTAGAGCCGATGGAAGGTGAAGTCTGGCTGGAGGAGGTGTGTCATTGGACCGAACTTTAGGATTTTATTGTCCATTGCTATTTGACAGTGAAAGCTAGATCACTTTCTCTAACTCCTCCCTGTTACTATGGAGATGTGATGCCCAGATAGCTTGTCCCTGCTATGCTTTCCCTAGCATGATGAATTTTCCTTCAAAAACATAAGCTGGAAGTAAATCCTTTCCTTCCATAAACTGCTTCAGATTGGGTTGTTTGTCCCAGCAACAAGAAGGCCACTGTTAACACCACACAGTCCACAAAGACTAGCATAATACAGGGTTAGGACCAAGACTGGCACTCATTTGAACTGAAAATTTCTATGGTGGAACTATACTCCAAGACAATTGAAACCAGGTACTTATGAATTCCTTGTGCACCTGGTTTGATGCTAAGCTAGTTCATGTCTGAGTATAACAGCCTTGGGATCTGCATAATTGCAGGTGGACACCAAGGTGTATAGCTCATCGAGCAGTGATGCAGGCCTTTTTGTTGTTGTTGTTGTTGGTTTTTCGAGGTAGGGTCTCACTCTAGCCCAGGCTGACGGGAAATTCACTCTGTGGTCTCAGGGTGGCCTCAAAGTTTTGGGAATCCTCCTACCTCTGCCTCCCTAGTGCTGGGATTAAAGGCGTGCGCCACCACACCCAGCCATTTTTTAAAAAATAAGGAATCGGTGCCATGGCAAGCAGGTCTCTACTGGGGTAGTTCTAGAGTCTCCAATTTATGGTAAAATAGCTGTGCTGCAGCTGTGTGGGAGATGAGTGACATAGACAGTCGCTTGCTGCAAGGGGGTGCATAAGTGAGTCACACTGAGTCTCACAGCCTCAATGACCTGCACAGACATTGTGGATTGACAGGTGTTCCCTAGGTTCCCATCAGGGTTGGAACTGACACCGCCAAAACTGAGTTCTATGTCTTAGGCACACAGGTTTCTGCTGGACAGAAGGAACAACTGGTAAATTCCAAATAACTTTTGTAAGAAGGAGTAAAATCTGGCCTACACAGTATCATCCAGGACATAGCATTTGTAATTCATTTCATGGGGCCAGCCTTTGTGTGACAATACACCAAAGACATCATGAAGAAGGTTAGATTAATAAGCTTGTATACAAGATGCAAAAATCTTTAGTAAAACACTGGAAAATTCATCAGTACATTAAATATAACACAGGTCAGATGTTATCCAAGAAATTAGTCACTTATGTATGTTATCCAAGAAATATGAGTAGCTTAATATTTTCAAATTGATCACTGATTCACTGGATTAACGGATTTAGGAAAATTATATTATTATCTTAATAGGCCCAGGAAAAAGCAATAGATGCAAATAAACACTCACAAAAATTAGACTCAAAGGGCTGGAGAGATAGCTTAGCGGTTAAGGCGCCTGCCTGCTAAGCCTAAGAACCCGGTTCCAACCTCCAGGTCCCACGTTTAGCCAGATGCAAATTGATGCAAGAGCACAATGATGCACTGGACCACAAGGGGACGCACATATCTGGATTTCGTTCACAGCAGCTGGGAGACTGCTGGCACGCCCATCTCTTTCTGTCTCCCTCTCCATGTCTGTCTGTCTCTCTCTGTGTCTCCAAAAATAAATAAATTAATAATAATTTTTTTTTTAAATTAGATTCAAAGCTGACTTATTTTAAGTTTTTGAGATGTAGTTTTATTATTATGCTCAGTTCCATCTAAACCCACTGGGATGAAGAGATCCTCTCTTCCTCATTCTCACTGTG
Source organism: Orientallactaga sibirica (assembly GCA_036365145.1). NCBI lineage: Eukaryota > Metazoa > Chordata > Mammalia > Rodentia > Dipodidae > Orientallactaga > Orientallactaga sibirica. The sequence goes on from JAEOAD010000747.1 coordinate 26,637, forward strand.
TGACTACAAACTCCTTTATCGTGGTTTTTTTTTTTTTTTTTTTTTTTGCTAATAAATAGGAAAAGCAGGGTCACTTATGTATGACCAATTTCATTGTTGATTCCACTAATTTTTAAGTGGAAAGTACCTATTGCTTTGTCCACTAAATTGGGTCAACATTTCTCTGAGCTTGCTTGAGTAGTGGCCTTGCAGGATTCCTGGAAGGGCAGTGATCAGGTCAGAGGCACAGAGGTGCGCTTTTTTTTTTTTTTTTTTTTTTTTGCCACTTTCTCACAGATATAAGCTTGCGTTAGGACACTTAGTCAGAGCCTGCTGGTATCTGGAGCAGAGGGAACCCCATTAGACTGGAAAAGCGGGGCGCCTGGCACCGCCCCCCAGTACACTGTGGCTCTGAAGCACCACGAGTCGGGAGACGCAAGCCCGGCCAATCGGAGTCTTGCACGGAGTGTTCTAAATTCCACAGGTAGCAGTTGAGAACCTGTTGCTAAGGAAACTTGTTGTGTTTCTACCGTTAGCTCGACCCAGAAACAAGCGGCCACCATCGCCGAGGCCCACGGTAAGAAGGCTTTCCTGACCCTCACACTTGTACTTTTCACAAGTGGGCCCTATTTGGGCCCAAATCATCTGGCGCTGAGGTTTAGGGATACGTGGGCAGGTGAAGGAGTGGTTCGGCTCCATGTTCCTCAGCTCGCTCCCTTGAGGCAGCGCCTTATCCGGAGGCGTGAGCAGCTTCCACTGTGGGAGCCATCATTTCCTGTGCTCTCCTTAACGTTCCTCTTTCTATCTAGAAATGTATATCCCTGAGCTGGGCGTAGTGGCACAATGTCTGTAATAACAGCTTTTCGGGGGTTGGGGATTTGGATATGGGGGCAAGTCTGTGCGGCCTCGTGAGTGAGAAGCCACCACATAGAAAAGGCTATCTTCTTTGGCTGCGTCTCAGCTTCATACTCTTTATGTTTTTAACGTCAGCCTTGCAAATTAGTAAGGGCTCACCTGGGTAGGTATTTATTTCCCGTTCTATTGTGTTTGTTTTATTTTAAAAATACTGGTTCTATCTGAAAACCGGATAGAATTCATCTAAAGTGACCGGTGTCGTTCCTTAGCATGGGTTCTCTAAAGCATTTAAGTTTTTTCACCCTGGTGGTATATTTTATAGGCTGCCCTGGTACTCTGCAATGTTCCTGCCTCAGCCTGCTTAGTGTTGGCATTACAGTTACGTTCTTCTTTATCTGACTAGTATTTTCCTTTTCATTTTCTAATTCAAAATAAGTTTAGACCTCTAAGGGGGTCTTCACTCATATTTCTCAAGTGTAGGCATTTTATTAAATTATAAAAATTACAAAACTATGTTGTGAACAATAGTGAAAAAATGTTAATGTCGTCTACAGTTTCAATTAAAAGCTATGCATCACTAAAAGTAATGCCGCTTTTTGTTCCTGGTTCCCATTCAGGATAATTCATTTCACTTGGTCACCATTTGTCCTTAATCTTATTCAGGGTGACAAGGTGTTCAGTTTTATTGGATTTTTGTTTGTTTGTTTGTTTTTTTGTCTTCCAGGCTGGCCTGGAATTCACAATGTAGTCTCAGGGTGGCCTCAAACTCTCGGCGATCCTCCCACCTCTGCCTCCCGAGTGCTGGGATTGAAGGCGTGCCCCACCACTCCTGGCTTACTGGATTTTATAAACACATTTCCAGAGGGTTTGTTAATTATCTTGTCTTCAGGTTTGTCAAATATTTAATGTTTATAGTTACCATATATAATGCTTGAATTTGTTATGACATTTTGTATATGTTAATTATGGTTCTGTGGTCATACTCAACCTTGTTTTCCTTTCTTGCATCCTATAGGTCCTTTACGTAAACCGTCCCTTGCTCATTTTCATTATGTGTACGTGTGTATGTGTGGGTGTGAAGGTATGTTTGAGAATGGGTTATGCATATGACAGAAACCCATTAACATTTCTCTTTCCAAGACTAACATAGTTTGCTTATCCCAATGCTTTCCAGTTCCATATATTTTCTCCCAATGACAGGATTATATGTATTCTTTATGGCTGAAAGAGAATCCATTGTGTAATTAGACCATATTTTTTTTATCCATTCACCTATGGGTGGCTGATTCCATTTCCTGATTTTCGTGAAGGGTAACATGATCAACAGAGACAGGCAGATATCTCTGTGGAGATAAGAAAAGGAGGGTCCCTCAGCTATACTGTTCAGCCACTCTAGACTAATTGGCAAAGTCTAGGCCAATGAGAGACCTTGTGTCAGAACCCAAATTGGATGGTGTTCCACAGGACCATCCATCACCTGAGGTTATTCTCTCATCTCCCCTTGAACGCACACATATGTGCACCCATACACACACCCGAACATACATATACACAAAATGAATTTTTAAAAGTACAAAATCTTAGGGTAATTTTTTTCTATGTCCTCCAATATTAGAGTATGTCTGGTATGAGGAGTGACCAACTAAAGTTGTATTATCTTGTCTTCCCCCCATTTTCGGCTGGTGCTGAGTCCAGGGTATCAAGGTCAAAATGTCTGATAGGGTTGACTTCTTCTCACAAGCTTCCTTTCTTTGTGTCCAAGGAGCCTCTGCTGTCCCCACATAGCTTTGCTGCCTGTGACATAGATATGTTCTCCCTTCCTCCTGGGACCCCAAGTTTATAAATTCTGAGGTAGATAATGTCTGTGTCAAGAAGTAGGTAAAAAGTGTGTTTTAGAGTGGGGGAAATAAAAGGAACATTGAGACAGTCTATCAGAGGGAGAAGGCTGCTGAAACTTTATGCTCTGATGGTCCTGAGATTTCGCATTCTCACTGTCACCAGTATGGAACCGTATGCCAGATAGGTAGCTGTAGATTCAGAACTATGAGCTAACGTCAACTGCTGGCCTATCAGTCTCCTCACTTACCCTCTAGTGGTGGAGTTTGTTCATTGTATAGATGATAGGACCTCTGAGTAGTCTACCCATCACTGCCTAAGCATCTTCCACCTGAACTTCTAACTATCTCTGTCTGCAATTTACCCTTCTCATAATTTCCTTCTTTAGCCATATCCCACTCAGGGGCTCTGGCAGCCTGTCCCAAGTTCTTCAGCTTTTAAAATGTATTACTTGTTTATTTGAGAGGCAGATAGATAGATAGATAGATAGATAGATAGATAGATAGATAGATAGATAGATAGATAGATAGATAGATAGATAGATAGATAGATAGATAGATAGATAGATAGATAGATAGATAGATAGATAGATAGATAGATACATAGATAGACAGACAGACAGACAGACAGACAGACATATAATGGGTGTCACCTCAAACAAACCCCAGATGCAAGCACCATATTGGGGAATCAAACCCAACTCGTTAGGCTTTGCAGGCTGTCACCTTAACTGCTAAGACATCTTTCCAGCCCTTCTTTTTTTTTTTTTTTTTGAGGTAAGGTCTCATTCTGGTCCAGGCTGAACTGGACTTAACTATGTAGTCTCACGGTGGCTTGAACTCATGGCAATCCTCCTACCACTGCCTCCCGAGTGCTGGGATTATAGGTGTGCGCCAACACACATGGATTGAATGTTTTTTTTTAAACAGAGTCAGAGAGAGAGAGAGAGAGGATGGGCGTGCCAACGGCCTCTCAGCCCCTGTAAACAAACTCCAGACACGTGTGCCCTATTGTGGGCAAGTGCGGTGTCATCCCCTGCATCACTTTGTGTCTGGCTAAACGTGCCACCTGGAGGAACAAATGGGCATTCTTAGGCTTATCAGGCAAAGGTTTATGACTATTTCGGGATTATCCTTGTGGTAGGAACCCCAGTTGCTTCATGAGGGTCACTTGATTTACATTTTGCATGAGGCTTTTCCCTCCATTTGTCCACTATGGAGCTGGTGCTGGGGGTTTGTGCTGCTTGATAATTCTGGCTTCAGAAACTTTCTGCTTCTCCACACTTTTCTGTTGTCCTAACATCAGGTTGGTCATGCCAGGTAATCTTCTCATCTTCCTTTCTTTTCAATGCAACTATCATATCATTGTTTAAATGTATCATATCATTACACTTCTTTTCTTGTTTGCTTATATTTGTTTCTTTGAGTCATGACCTCACAAAGCATAGCTAGCCTCAAAATCACTAGGTAGCTGAGGATGACCTTTAACTCGTGATCTTCCTGTCTCCATTTCAGAAGTGCCAGTATTAAGGATGTGCTGCCATCCTCCAACTTTGACCCTGACTTTTTTCACTCACTATGTGAATATGCAGCTTCTAATCTGCCAGTTTATTCCCATATTTCATGTTCTGTTATGACTAGATAGTAATTAATAAATAGTGACAAAAATACATGTTTTTTAATTCTCCCATTTACCCCACTTTTGGGCCAAACATATTTGGAGGGTGACTGAGTAAATGGTAATTGACACAAGACCCAGGAAATCCTCTGAAGTGTCAGCACTTCAGATACAAAGACCAACTGTGTTTATACTCTGCATACGTGAAACAATACCATTATTCAGAGAAGCCAAGCTCTACAAAAGTAAATATTTCGAGAAATATAACCCCTCCACCTTCCCTTCTCCTGTATTGTCATTTCCCATCCTTTTGCTGTAGGGAAAACACCCCTTCAGTTTCTGGCCTGACCTTTCCATTAGGCATTTTGAACAAAGGCGGAATATTGTGTTCTTACACTGTCTTTTTTTTGTTTTGTTTTGTTTATTTATTAGAACATAGAGAGGGAGAGAAAGGCAGATAGAGGGTGAGAGAGAGAATGGGCATGCCAGGGCCTCTAGTTTGTTAGCCACTGCAAACAAGCTCCAGACACATGTGCCACCTTGTGTTTCTGGCTTATGTGGGACCTGGAGAACCGAACCTGGGTCGTTAGCCTTCTCAGGGAAGCACCTTAGCCACTAAGCCCTCTCTCCAGCCCCTATTATGTTCTTACATAGTCTTCTTAAATGAAGGCTAGCAGACTACATATTTCTTACTTTGTAGTTTCATTTGATAGCTGTCTTGGAAAAAAAAAAACTCCTTCGCATTTCATATAGATTTTCATTAGTCCTTTTTTATAGTTATATCTGACACATTTATTAAACTATTAACCATTGTATAGGCTTGTGTGTTATGAGCTTTTAACAGAGGCACAGCATTTGAAATTATAAATAATCCCTTGGCGAATATCTTGGGCTTATGCATTTTTCTGTTCAGTGCTCATGTACATTATAGTATATTACCGGTAGTATGACTGAGATTGCTGTGCTCAATAGTTAAGATCATATGTAATCATGTTAGGCACTTTCCTATTTTCCATGGAAGTCTTTTACTAGTTTTCATTTCTACTAGCAATGAATGAGAGTGATTTTCTCCCACAGCCTCACTAGAAGAAGTTTTTCCCTTATATTTAAAATTTTTACCTATATGCCTGTCTGCTGCTGAATTGTAGCTCACTAGAATTCCTTTTTAAAATTTTTATATTGACAACTTCTATAATTACAGATAATAAACCATGATGTTGCTAGGCATGGTGAGGTCACAGATATCAAGGCCAATTTCTGTCTGGGCATTTACATTGTATGGAGTGATAACCTTTCTATTTTTTCTGCCACCTCTTCTGCAATGGACTTGAGCCTTGGAGTGTGTGATAGAGATCAGTGCTGATCACTCCTCCATCGCTTCTTCTCAGTACTATGTTGTCTTTTGGGTCCCCCAAGTGGTCACTGCCACCTGAAAAGAGAAACTTCTCTAACCAAATGTGAGAGTAGCATTAATATATGAATATGAACAATAAGTGTAGTGCTTTCAGGGCTGTTTGGTGAGAATAATATTTGCATTTAGACAGACAAGGGCAGGCTTTATACCCATAAGGCAGATGACCTCCCCTGCCATAGGCTTTTCATTAGGTTTTTAGTACCAGGCATGTATGATACCCTCCCATAGAGCGGGCCTTCAGTCCAAGTAGAGAGCAGTTGGTTTCCCTCAGAGCAGACATGCCACTATTGCATCTTTTTGGTCATTTGGCCTGTTTGGCCAAACTTGAGGCTTCCAGTGTCCACTGTTTTTACCACTGATGACTTCTGTCTCCCATAGGGCTACATGCAGTGTAGCTTTTTCCAGCTTTCAGTTGGCTGGTCCACAGGGAGAAAGATTTTCAGCTCAGCACCAGTTTGATTTCTCAGTGACCTTGCCACCCAGGCATGGGAAGGCTTCAGCAAAAGGGTCTTCCCATATGTTTCTCATGGGAAACCAAGGGCCTTGGCAAAAGCCTGTAACATTTTTTAGGCAACAGGGTCCTCCCTGGCCAGCAACTCCCTGGAAGGTATCCCATCCCTAGCATGGAAAATTTTCTAGTACAATTTATGGCTTCTGGAATGCCCGTATCAAGATATTCAGAATATCTTGAATTTTTATTGAACCTCCCCCACCCTTCTCTTACTCAATCTCTTCCACTGGCCTCACTAAGACCATTCCACTCCTTGTAATCTGTTCTACTACTTACATATGTACAATAACATCCCCTAAAATCCTTCCTTCTCCTTCCTCCTTTATAGCTCTTTTGTAGTGTACTGGCCCCTGCTACTGATTTTTGGATCCAGCTCACACACAAGTCTAAACATTTGTAGCTAGGATCCACATATGAGAGGGAATATGTGATGTTTGGCTTTCTGGGCCTGGGTTACCTCACTTAGTATAATCCTTTCCAGATCCATCCATTTCCCTGCAAATTTCATAATTCCCTTTTTCTTTCACACTGTATAGAACTCCATTGTGTAAATGTACCACATCTTTATTATCCATTCATCTGTTGATGGATATCTAGGCTGGTTCCGTTTCCTAGCTATTGTGAATAGGACAGCAATAAACATGGTTGGGCAAGTATCTCTAAGGTAGTGAGAAGAGTCATTTGGACATTTGCTGAGGAGTGCTATAGCTGGACCATATGGTACATCTACTTTTAGTTGTCTCATGAACCTCCACACTGATTTCCACAATTGGTGTACTAGATTACATTTCCACCAACAGTGTAGAAGGGTTCCCTTTTTCTGTATCCTCACCAACATTTATTGTCATTTGTTTTCTCGATGGTAGCCATTCTGACAGGAGTGAGATGGAATCTCAAAGTAGTTTTAATTTGCATTTCTTTGAGGGCTAATGATGTAGAACACTTATATGCCATCTGTATTTCTTCCATTGTTAACTCTCCATTTAGTTCCATAGCTCCTTTTAAATTGGATTGGTTGATTTCTTATTATTCTGTTTTTTTTTTTTTAGTTCTTTGTACATTCTGACTCTTAATCCTCTGTCAGATGTATAGCTGGCAAAGATTTTCTCCCATTCTATAGTTTGTCTCTTTGCTCTATTCACAGTGTCTATTGCTGTAAAAAAAAGCTTTGTAATTTCATGCAATCGCTGTGGTTGATTAGTGGTTTTAATTCCTGAGCAAGTGGTGTTATATTTGGAAAGTCATTGCCTATGCCAATATGTTGAAGGGTTTCCCCTAATTTTCCTCTATCAGTTTCAGTTTCAGGTGTGCTAACAAGGTCCCTGATCCATTTGTACTTGATTCTTGTACATGGAGAAAGACATGGATCTGTTTTCATCTTTCTACATATAGATATCCAGTTTTCCCTGCGGCAGTTGTTGAAGAAGCTGTCTTTTCACCAATGAATATTTTTCCATGTTTTTTTTTTTAAATCAGGTGGCTGTAGCTACCTAGATTAACATCTGGGTTCACTATCCCATTCCATTGATCTATGTGTCTCTATTTGTGCCAGTACCATGCTGTTTTTTTTTTTTTGTTTGTTTGTTTTGTTTTTACCATAGCTTTGTAGTATATCTTAAAATCAGGTATGATGATACCACCAGCCTTATTTTTGTGGCTCAAATTTGTTTAGGCCATTCGAGGTTTTTTTTGTGCTTCCAAATGCATTTTAGTATTGCTTTTTCTATTTCTGTGAAGAATATCATTGTCTTTTTCATGGGGTTGCATTAAATGTGTAGATTGCTTTTGGTAAGAATGACATTTTCACATTATTGATTGTTCCAATCCAAGAAGATGGAATGTCTTTCCATTTCCTAGTATCTTCTTCAATGTCTCACTTGAATGTTTTAAAGTTCTCATTGTAGAGATCCTTCACTTCCTTGGTTAGGTTTATTACAAGGTATTTTGGTACTTTATTTTTTTGAGGCAATTGTGAATGTGAGAGATTCCTTGATTTCGTCCTCCACATGTTTGTTGTTAATTTATAGGAAAGCTACTGATTTCTGTGTGTTTATTTTGTATCCTGCTACATGGCTATAGGTGTTTATCAGCTCTAGCAGTTTCCCGGTAGAGTCTTTAGGGTCCTTTATGTATTGAATCATATCATCTGCAATTAATGATAACTTGATCTCTTCCTTTCCAATTTGTATCACTTTTATGTGTGTCTCTTGCCATATTGCTATGGCTAAGACTTCCAGTACCATATTTAATAAAAGTGGGGACAGTGGACACGCTTGTCTTGTTCCTGATTTCAGTGGAAAAGCTTCAGCTTTTTCTCCATTGAGTATTATGTTGTCTGTGGGTTTGTCATAAATAGCCTTTATTATGTTGAGATATGTTCCTTCTATTCCCAGTCTCCATAGTTTTTAGCTGTCATTAATTGAGCAGCTGTAAACATGGTCGAGCAAATATCTCTGAACTGAGATGTGGAGTTTTTAGGGTAAATGCCCAGTAAAGGGATAACAGGGTCTGTTGATAACTCTATATTCATCCTTTTCAGGAGTCTCCATATTGATTTCCACAGTGGTTGTACAAACTTGCATTCCCACCAACTGTGAGTGCATGTTCCTATTTCTCCACAGCCTCGCCAACATTTGTTGTCATTAGATTTTTTAATGTTTGCTGCCCTTACTGGGGTAAGGTGGAACGTCATAGATGTTTTAATTTGCATTTCCCGAATGGATAAGGATGTGGAACATTTTCTTAAGTAGATCTTATCTATTTGAAATTCTCCCTCTGAGAAATCCCTATTGGAGCAGACAGCTTTAGGTTCACTGAGATGAACTTCCAGACCAGGCACAGTCATAGAGGAAGGGATTTAGTGAAGCTTATAGATCCAGGAGAAGTTCCATGATGGCAGAAGAATCTGGCCTGTTCTTACAGGACCAGAGAAGAGAGAGAGAAAGCCAAAATCCACCCAGCACAGCACAACTCGGGATCTCCAGCTAGGCACACTTTGTATATCTTTAGATGGACATCTAAAACCCATTACCACACCTTAAGATCCACCCAGTGACACTGCCTCCAGCCAGGTAGCTGCAGTTCCAAAGTACAAAGTAATAAAACACTGAATATATTGGGGGCCATCTATTCAAACTACCACACCTATCTGGTTCTCTGCCCCACTTTTGGAGTGGGTTGTTGATTTTTTTAGAGTTTAGTTTTTTGTGTTCTTTGTACATTCTAGATACTAGGATTCTGTCAGTGGTATTGCTGGCAAAGATTCTCTCCCATTCAGTGGAGACCTTGTTGAGGATATGTTTGTATATCCAAGGCCTTCTGCCATTCCATATGAATTCTGAGGCCATTTTTCAATCTCTGTGAAGAATGATGCTGGTATTTTTCTTGGTATTGTGTTAAATTTGTATATTGCTTTTGGTAGAATTGCCATTTCCACAATATTAATTCTGCCTATCCAGGAGCATGGGAGGTCTTTCCATCTTCTCAAGTCCTCCTCTATTTCTTTCTTGAGTGATGTTATGCTTTCATTATATAGATCTAGGTCTTTCACATCCTTGGTTAGTGTTATTCCAAGGTATTTAATTTTAATGGTTGCTATTGAAAATGGGACAGCCTCACTGATTTCTTTCTCTGTATATTTGTCCTTTGCATATCGAAAAGCTATTGACTCTTGTGCATTGCTTTTATATCCCGCCACTTTGCTGAAAGTCTTTATCACCTTTAGAAGTTTTGTGATGGAGGCTTTTGGGTCACTTATGTATAGCATCATGTCATCTGCAAATAGGGCAAACTTGACTTCTTCCTTTCCAACTTGAATCCCTTTTATTTCTTTCTCATGTCTTATTGCTTGGGTGAGTACTTAGAAGAGCAGTGGTGAGAGTGGGCACCCCTGTCTTGTTCCCCATCTCAGTGGGAACTCCTTGCGTTTTTCCCCATTAAGTGTTATATGCGCTTTAGGAACTTTATATATAGCCTTTATTATGTTGAGATATAAACACTCCGTGCCTATTCTTTCCAGTGTTTTGATCCTGAAGTGGAGTTATATTTTGTCAACTGCCTTCTCTGCCTCAATTTAGATGATCATGTGGTTCTTAGAGTTCAGGTTGTTTATGTGGTGTATTATGTTGGCCGATTTCCATGTTAATCCATGCTTGCGTCCCTTGAATGAATCCTCCTTGATCAAGGTGGATAATGCTTTTGATGTGTTGTTGAATTTGGTTTGCAAGGATTTTGTGCATGATCTTTGCACCAACGTTCATTGTGGATACGTAGGCCTACAGTATTTCTTTTCTTGTTGTATCTGTGTTTGGTTTTGGTATTAGGTAAAAGGAGTCAGGGAGGATTCCCTGGTCTCTGAATATGGGAGCAGTTTGAGAAAAATTAAAGGCGTGTGCCACCATGCCCTGCTACCCTTAATTCTTATGTTTGGTATTTCCATAGTGTCCCAGATACCTTTAAATTCCCATTCATACCTTCGTATTCACTTGTCGTTCTCTTTGTTGGACTGTTGGATTTGCCACCTGGTTTTCTAGTTTAGATATTCTGTTCTCTCCTTCATCCGTTCTACTGGTGAGACTTTCCACAGGCATTTTTATTTGACTGAGTGTATTTTAAGAGCTAGAATTTCTGCCTGGTTTTACTTTAGTATTTCTATTTCCTTACTCATGTCTTGTAATGACTTCCTTATTTCATTAATATCTGACTTTTGAGACAGGGTCTCTCATGGGCCTGAATATCACTAGATAGGACAGACTAGGTGATCAGCAGGCCTCAGATCCGCCTAGATCTGTCTTCCGTGCACTGAGATTACAGGTGTATACCACAACACCTGACATATTTATAGGGTTTCTAGGGGTTAAACTCAGGGATTTATGCTTGCAAAAACACTTAATGGACTGAGCTATCTTCCCAGCCTCACAAATTTTTTATTACTTTCCCTTATCAAATATCATAAGTGCCTTCTATGTACCTTTCTTTTCATTATTCAATTGCTATTTGTACACATACTTTATATAAGAAATTCAGAATAAAGTTGTCTAACTCCATTAAAAATTTTGCATCTATTCTTTTTATGTATTAAGTATATACTTTGTATAGCCACATAAAAATATGGAATGCTTCATGAATTTTCATGCCATCCTTGCACAGGGCCCATTTCCATCTTCTCTGTATCATTCCAATTTTAACATATGTGCTGCAGAAGTGATCACTGTAGGTATTCTTGAAATTAAATTAATTTTATACAATACCTTAGGGAGAACTGACACCATATTTTGTCTGTGTGGAAGTGGGTGAGATGTGTGTGCACGATTGTTTGTGTTACTATGTGTATTGGCAGAATGGTGTACACACGTGTATGTGTATGTGTATGTGTATGTGTATGTGTATGTGTATGTGTATGTGTATGTATATGGATTGATGCCAGAGCATGAGGTTGGCTGTCTTCCCTCAATCTGCAGCTCACAGATTCAGATAGTTAGCTGTAAACTCTAGTGGTCTTTGTACCTCCATTTCCACAATGCTTGAATTGCAGACCTTCACCTTTACATGGGTCATAGGGAATCTGAACTCAGGTCCACATGCTTGAGTGGTAAGAACTTTACCACTGAGCCATTTTCTCTGACATATTTAATGTGGAATTTGTCAGAGAAAATCAAAGTGGGCTAGAATTGTTTCAGGTTCCTTAAAATGGCTACTGGATCCCTTGTTAAGCCAGATTTCAGGCACATCCACAGCTGATCTTTGATCTGAGTTGCCTGAATGTTCATAGATTTCCCCCAAGGAACATGCTGACCATGTAAGGTGGCATAAACATCAAATTCTGGAACATTCTTCCACAGTGATTGTAACAACTTGTAAAACCATCCCCTCAACTTCCTGAGACTATAAAATTGCTTTTAATACAGTTTGACTATTGTGACACAGAAAGAGTATCAGTCCTTGTCAAAGGGTATGTAATTAACCTTTCTTGCCTTTTAATGTACACAAGTAGTCCATCTTTTTAAAATTGTGGAACGTATTTTCAGGCCCGTTTAAATGTTACATATCTCCTGATATTGCAATCCTTAAACGACTCAGGAAAATATAATTCCTCATTCTTGATTAGTGTGTTTTGTTCTTATTCAGCAAGTTTTTCTATCCAAGGACAATGTCTTAGTGCATCTTAGTGTATGACTGCTTAAACAAAGTCCCATAAATTAGGTAAGTAACAAGCAAAGGTCATTTTGGTTTTGATTATTTTTTCTTAGAATGTTACTTCATTTTGCTCATTTTATGGTATTGCATTGTTATTAGAAAATTTCTGGTATTATCATTCTATTTTCTGTCACTCAGTGCTGTCCAGACTGTTTAGCCGTTTTGTTGGTTTTGGAGGTGGAAAGCAAAGTCATGAGTGTTTGGATTCTCTGTTTCTTTTATGGCTTATAAGATTGTTGTTTTCCCCTTTGGTTTCTTTCCCCATAATCACCAAAACATCTCTGATAATGCTGCTGGCATCCTCTTTGCCTTTATGCTTTCCACTGAAGCTGTGTTTCAATGACTGCCTTTTTATTAATTTTAATTTTAAAAGTTTTATTGAGCATTGTAATATTTGAACATATGGCAAATTGGTCATATTCCCACCAGGTGATGCTCATATGTACCCTCTCCTCCGTTCCATTTCCACAGTGGGGGTATTGGTAATCACTGCAGGATCCTGTGGTGGAAACAATGCCTCAGAGTATATTTCCCCACCATATGGTTTTTACTTCTCTATCTTCCCTCCTCTTCTACAATGTTCCCTGAGCCTTGCAGGTTGTGTTATTATTCTCCTTTAATGTTTATCTCTCAGAAGACTCTTAATTTTTCTGTTTTGATGAGTTTTATGTCTCCTGAGTTGCTACTCCCATCTTCCTAAAGGAGGTTCTCTGGCTAGTCATCAGAGCAGAACTCATACTCAATTCACCACTTCTGTAGTATTTTCTTTATTGTGGTGGATGTGATGGAGATGGCGCCTCTCTTGCTAAGCAGATGGCTTTCCTTTCTTATCATTTTGATGGGTCTTGGTTCTCTGTGATGTTTCCTTCCATATGTCAATAGCAGATTCTTTAGGCAAGAGTGAGATCACCATGGATCAAAGGAGAGAAACATGGACTTGCAGAAGACTTTTTGACAGGCATAACCTCTCCTTTTAAGTAATGAACAGTGCAAGCTTCCATCCAGGGCCTATATCCTTCCAAGCCATAGGCTTCTGACTTGGTTCTCAGTACTAGGACTGAATTCCTTCCCTCTGAGCAGGCCTCATATCCAATAATAGAATAGTTGATTGCCCTCATAGCCAGTGTGTCACTATTGCAGCTGTGGGGGCATTTTTGCTTGGCTATTGGATTTTTGTAGCTTTCTGGATCCACTGCTTGTTCACTTCATTGATGACTTTCCAGCAGTATGAGAGCTATCCAGCAGGGAGGTGGCTTCCATCTCAGTTCCAGCCTGATCTCTCAATGTCCTGTGATCATAGCCTATGGTGCTCTCAGCAATGGGTCTTAGCATTTAATTCTGGTGGGTAACCAAGAGTTTCTTCAATTGCCTGTACTGCTTTGTGGGAGCTCATGGGCTTCACTGTGCAAGAGTTCCCTGTTGGGGGTAACACAATTCTGTCACTGGGATTTACCAGCATTGGCTGCCTATCATTTTAGGGTAATTCTTTCTCCACTCTGCAAGGTCCCTCTGCCCTGAGGTACTGAATCATGTCATCTTTCGTATTGTGTATCTCTACCCTCCCTCTCCCTTATCCCCAGGATGCTTATCCTTGACTTGCCTGTATAAAATCCCTTTGTCTCATCCCTCCCTACTTGTCTATCCTCCACGTCACATTCTAGCCTACTAATCAGTACCACTGATGCTTACTACAACGTATAAACACATCAAACAATTCCAAGTTAGGATTTCATATGAAAAGAGAACATATGTCATTTGAATTTCTGAGCCTGGCTAACCTCACTCAGTATAAGTTTTTCCATCGATCGAAAAAGTATAGAGTTTGAACTCTGAATCATACTTTCTGCTTTTGGTTTTTTTTTTTTTTTCCTGGATGTTTGGTTGTTTTCTCTGCTTGGATGTATGGAAGTAGTTTCTTCCACCATTGATGAAACTTTCCCTAGACCAGTAAGGCTGAAGTAAATATCTCCCTCCCATAATCTGTGCCTCGTTTGGATGTTCTTCCCAGCAATGGGGAACTTACTAAAACAGCATTTGGTTCTAGAAGTGGGGTGCTGATTCACAATGATTCTGACCATGTGGATTTTGGTCTTTTGGAACTTTTGTGTTGGAGGAATGGGTCAGGATACAGTACTTGCTACTACAGAAGCCTTACAGAGTGGTATGCCACAACTTCACCAGAATTTGTTGTCGTTAGATTTCTGGGTGATAGCCATTCTGACTGGACTCAGATGGAATCTCAAAATTTTTTTGTTTGGTTTTTCTGAGGTAGGGTCTCACTCTAGTCCAGGCTAACCTGGAATTCACTCTGTAGTCTCAGGGTAGCCTTGAACTCATGGCGATTCTCCTACCTCTGCCTCCCAAGTGCTGGGATTAAAGGTGTGCATCACCATGCCTGCCTCAAAATAATTTTAATTTGCATTTCTCTTATGGCTAAACATATTGGACATTTTTAAAGTACTTGTTGATCATTCTATATTTTAAGAACTCTATTCTGTTCTATAGCCCACTTTTGATTGGGTTGCTTTATTTGTTTGTTTAATCCTAGATATAAATCCTTCCAGATTTATATCAAGATTCATATTCATTTATTTTTATTTATATTATATTTATTTTTATTTATTATAGATTTATATCATTTTCTTCAATTTTGTAGGCTGTTACTTTGCTTGATTAACAGTCTTATGCTGTCCAAAATGTATTTGTATCCCTTTTAATTTGTCTCTTGTCACATTGCACTTTCAGCACTATATCAAATAATAATGGAGAAAGGGGACACCTTTATCTTCTTCCTTACTGCACTTTTAAATAATCTATCTCCAGCATTTGATGCCACTCTTTTATTTGTTAGCACATATTAATTGTTCCATCTTAACAAGATTCACTGATATACCCATACATTCATATAGTGTTTATACACAATTGATCATATCAACATCAGCTTTTCTCACTCTCATAGTCCACCTTGATACCCTGTGATCTAGAAATCACTGTTCTATTTTCATGTTGACTGTTTTGTAGTCTGGATATATGAAAGAGAGCATATAGACTTAAATTGGACATTTTATTAGTGTTTGTTCCATAAGGCATATTCACTTTCTTTACCTTTAAGACACATTTTTCTTTGACTCTTGAGCTTAATTTAACTAGTCTTTTTGCATGTAGTCTGTGTGTGTGTGTGTGTGTGTGTGTGTGTGTGTGTACAATGTGTGGTATGGTATGTGGACCTTTACTCTATGCATGTGTGGGTACAGATGAACCTGCCTCATATGCATGTATGTGGAGGTCAGAGGAGAATATCAACTTTTATCCTCTCTCTTCTGAAAATATTTGCCTACACAGAGCCTGTCTTTATCAGAGCTTCCATTTTCAGTCAACAAGCCCCAGAGAGATTCTCATTTCTCCCACCCTCCCCAGGACTGGAGCTTCACACATACATGGCCTTGCCCAGCTTTTTACATGGTGGCTGGGAATCAAGTTTAGGTCTTCTCAGGTATGCATACTTGCAAAGCAAAGACACTTGCCTACTGTCTGGCATGTAACTCTAAGTTAAGTTTAATATCTTACCCATCTTCCTTCATGAATATCTCTTATGGTGTTGGTCTGTCTTCACATGCTTCAAAGCATGGTGATGTTCACGTGACAGATCATATGCTGATATTTCATTCTTTTCCTCTTTGCCCAGAAGTATATTGATGGTTCGGTACTGTTTTGAAGACAATGAAGAGGACATAGACTTTATGTTAGATTACCTTTATTCTTCTTGATTATTTGCATCCTTTATAAAGAAAGTGTTGGAAGCCAGATAGCTAGGTGAGTGCCATTGTTTTTTTTTTTTTTTTTGCTTACTTAATACTAATTCCCAAGGCCATTTTATCATAGATAGAGACCCTTATGCAGAAAAGTCAATTTCATGAGTATACTGATAGGAGAGTTCTGTGTCAGAACATATTTATTGTGTAAATTATTTCCTACATTGCTAAAGTTGGTGGCAAAAAAAACACTCGATATCTTATAAGGAATTCTAAATGTTTCTAACCATAATATAGGTTTCTGACGATGGAACGAAAGGAACCAGAAACACTGCTAGAACTTTCTGTACAGAGTCTACTGAGTAATGAACCTGCAACAATTCACGCCCTTGGGGAGATCCCAAGAGAACTTTATATTCCATTGCTTAAGGCTGCCCTCAAGGGTGGTCATAAGAAGACACTAACAGCCATGGTAAAAGTTTGGCCTTTTGTCTGCCTCCATATTGGGAAATTAAGTGTAAAGGAGCCACGCTGTGAAGTCTTAAAAGCTATGGTTGATGGCCTTCAGGTCCTTCCTGCATGGAACTCTGATTCTCGGTAAGACTATGTGTGAAAGAGACATGGTAAGACAGCAGAACATTGTGAGGGAGCATACCCATCTCTCAGAGGTAGTTAAGCATGACTTCTGAAGAAGTATGAGATTATTAGCTAACACTTGGGGTCATCTTGAAGGTGGCTGATGGTACAGGGTAGATTATGAAATGGAAATGAATTAGGCTACACTAAATGGATTTGCGTATTTGGAAACAAAACATAGAAGAGAGACATGAGACTTAAGACTGGTGAGTTTTGGAGAATAGTGGATAGAAAAATAACAAAGGATGTTGACGTTGCATGGACAGATGGCCAAGTGATTAGTATAATATGTACAGGCCAAGGATTTTCTGCATGTCATCACAGATGCTTCTGGGTTACATTAAGGCTTGCCTCCTCACAGATGTGTTATCTCCACTTTTCCCTACAGGAGGCCCAAACTGAGGATCCTAGATTTAAGGAAAGACGTTGGCTATAGGACCACATGCCCTGAAATGATTAACAGGTCCTCTAAATGCTTTCAATCTTGTGCTTTCTCTGAACACTCTATCCTGAAAGTAGAAGCCCGGAACAGCATTGTCACTTCAGAGTCTGAGATGCAATCACTCAAGCAGGTTATGGAATTACTAGTGGACCTTTCCCTTGATGGTTCTTTGAAGGAAATGGAATTCATTACTTTGCTTTTGAGCAAAGTTCAGCAGAGCTTAGGGTTATTACATCTCTGCTGTCGAGATCTGAAAGTTGATACACAGTCCAACTACAAAAGTACCTTAGAATTTCTGGATCTGGTATGCATCGATCACCTGGCAATTGAACATGCTTCTCTGATTGAAATTACAACGCTTTTGTCTCAGATGGTCCACCTATACAGTCTTAGTTTGTCTAACATCACTTGCAAATCTTTGAAAGGGAAGATCTTCAGAACTTTTATCAGTCATCTTTTACGAATGGACCACCTCAAGGAATTCAACTTGTCTTCAATTTGTCTGACAAATAAACTTGAAAATATTATCAGGTAAGGGTTTCAGAAACATACCTGTGTTTCCTAAACGTGGTTATTCAGAGAAAACAGAAATCATTCTTGGGCACTGCTGGGCTTCTTAATACACTTTGCTCCTGCTACTCAAGCATGGGCAATGCTGGAAGCTTAAAACTATCCAGCCCCAAAGTGTACCCTTCCCATATTTTTAGACACAACTATAAAAATAGCTAGTCAATCATGTACAGACACTATGGTGTATCTGTAAGTATATGTGTGAAAAAAATAAATGATTGTCTGTCATTCTGGAGGAAGAAACAGAGAACTTGAGAGAGAGAAATAATGTATGCTGCAGCAGTGATGCACATAGTCATGGTCTAATTAATGTCCATGGTGCAACATGTCAGACAATTGTCCTCATGTAAGATTCACCAAGGCTTAGCACCTGAATGTAGAGACTGTCATTTAGAGACTGCTCCATTAATTTATTTTGGAAGCTCTATCTGTCGAATCTACAACGCTTAGGTGATCTGGATGTACAAGAGAGAATTGGATAAGTTCTAAGTGGGTTATATGTTCTTGACTTAATCTTTCTCATAATCATCTTGAGAAGTATATTGTTCCAGTTTCAAAATTGAAAAGCAGTACCTGAGCAGGAAAGTAACTTTCTCTAAGTCACAAATATATTAAGTGAATTAAAAGGATTTGTGGAGTACTGCTGCGATATATGTATAAAATAGTTTATTTTAGATTCATAGACATGTATACCTTTCCTCTTATAATATTCTTTCTTCAGAAACATCATTGTGTTTTCTTTCAACAGAGGCCTGCCACCTGATCTTGATTTTCTGCATCTGACTTTCTGTGAACTCTCGCACAAAGACTTCAAAATTCTCTCCCGGAGCCCTCATGCCAAACATTTAAAGCTATTGAATCTCAGTAACAACCCAATGTATTTTGAAGATTTTGAGCCTTTGAAAACTCTTCTAGAGAATCTGTCAGGTACCCTACAACATCTAGAGATAAACCATTGTCTGTTAACCGATTCTACAATCACTGTTCTCCTCCCAGCCCTAAGCCACTGTACCCAACTCCGTCTCTTCAGCTTTACCTATAACCCCATCACAATTTCCATGCTCCTCAGGATTTTGCAGCAGTTAACACCTCTGATGGAGCTGAAATGTGTATACTATCCTATCCCTATAAATTGCTATGACGGATGGTATTTTCAAGGCCATATAGATCGACAGAAGCTAGGTGACTTACAAGCACAAATAAAAACAATGCTCAAAGTTGCAGGGAGGAAAGATATGAAATGTATGACTTATATTGGCAATGTTCACCAACCAATACCATTTCAGCACGGACGTATGGCCCTTTAAGCCCTCAGTTCTCTTTCAGAAAGTACAAAGACCCCAAGCATATAATCCTTCCTGTTCCTGAATCAGAGTGTTCAACATATTTATGAAAAGAATGACTCTAATAATAAAATGGAGGACTTTGAAAAGTCTTGTTGGCCAATAGTCAATGTTCTCGGTGTCATTATTCACACACACACACACATATAATGTTTGATGACCAAGTGATGGTGCACTGTCCACACTGAATGATTCACTTTTGATCCTCTGACATAAGTTAGGACATTCACAATCTTTCATTAATGTGTTATTGGAGTGGGTGGTGAATCCTGAAGCAAATACTTTATTGCCTAATTTACTTTAAGGTTCTCATATATAAGGGTGTGTTCGGTTGCTTGTGAACATCCATTGGCAGTAAATAGTGGGGAGAGAGAAAGTATGCCCACTACCCACTGATATCGTCAATTATATATTACTTGCTCTTTTAATAGGTTTTTGACTCTTGTGGCTGAGTTCTTTATTTTATTCAGATTACCCAAATTTGTGCTGTTATTCTAGGAGATAGTAATGAAAAAGAACGGAGGCAAGTTTCCTACCTCAAGCCATTCATCCCCCCATGGCTTATTTGTCCCTCTACTGTTTCTTAGGATAGTTTTGAAAATTATTTAGGCCCTTTATCCACAAAGTTTATTTTCAATTTTCTCTTCATATGATCTGTTGCTTATAAAGTGGATCCGTATTATTAGATATTGCATCCACACTCAGGTCATGGTTTACCTTCTGAGAGAGGTTTTCTGTTACTGTTTATGTCTTTTTCCTGTAAGTCACCTCCTTGTAAAACATTTTGTATTCTGATTATTTGAGCATTCTGTGGGTGGATTTTACCCTCAGGCATCTTTTCCATTGTCCCTGTGCAAAACAGTTGGCCCACCCTTAATGGTGGTAAGAAAGCATTGAACCTTCAGTAACCCAAACCAGTCTCTGCCAGTAACTTTAAATTGTTTGAATTTTTCTGGGATAAATTGTAAATTTTTTATATCTTTTAAAATAATGTTTATTCATTTTAGAAAGAGAAAGAGAGAGACAGAGAATGGCCAAACCAAGGGCTTTCAGCCTCTGCAGAAAATCTCCAGATGCATGCACCACCATATGCATCTGGCATACGTTGGTCCTGGTGAATCAAACCTGTGTCTTTGGCTTGGCAGACAAATGCCTAAACCGCTAAGCCAGCTCTCCAACCCCACATTTTAATTTCTTTTTGTTGTATACCTTCCACCAAGTACACATGTCTATTTATATTCAGCTATGTCCAAACTGTCTGGGCATGGGCAGAAAAATTCAGCCAGCCATTTTACCCATAGCACAGTTCCAACAAAGTTTTCTCCCCCTTTAAAAGATCATAAACCAGGCTGGAGAGATGGCTTAGTGGTTAAGACATTTGCCTGCAAAGCCAAAGGACCCAGGTTCAATTCCCCAGCACCCAAGTAATAAATAAATAAAATATTTAGAGAAGTTCATAAACGAGCCTTCACAGTACACAATTCTCTCAGTGTTTAGCCTTTTAAAACTCTCACCAGAATCTCTGTTTCTAGCACTGTAACGCTTCTTCAATCCTAAGTACCAAATCCTTTCACATTCCTCCCACACACAGGTCCAAAAGACATGGTGAGATTCATCACAGCAATTATGCCGCTCCTGCTGTCAATTTTACTGTTGCAGTTACTTTTGTGTTGCTGGATAACCACCTGACTAGAAGCAGCATAAGGGAGGAAAGGGTTTATTTCAGTCTTACAGAATCTAGAGGAAATATCAGGAAGGGCAGAAGAAGCTGACTCACTTCCATAGACTCAAGGAAAGATGCATCACCAAACAGCCAGAAAACACAATAGCCAGAGCTGAAAGTGCCAGAGCACCAATTTCTTTGAGCACAACGTAGGGTTGGGCATAAAATCTGCCCCTTATGACACTCTTCTTTACCAGCATGGGTCTGCCTGGTGGAGACTCAAGTTTATACCCTCAATCTTAGTCAAAAACCCCTGAGCCTGGTGGCACACACCTTTAATCCCAGCACTCGGGAGGCAGAGGTAGGAGGATCGCCGTGAGCTCCAGGCCACTCTGAGATGACATAGTGAATTCCAGGTCAGCTTGAGGTAGAGTGAGACCCTACCTTGAAAAGCAAAAAAACAAACAAAAAAGAAAAACAAAACAAAACAAAAAACCTGAGTTTATGGAGCCGTTCATTCAAACCACCATATTTACTTATATTGTCACTATGCTGAACTAGTACCATACTTCATTTCAAAGGCATAGTGAAAATATAAAAAAAAAATAGCAAGTCAGGCATGGTGGAGCATGCCTTTAATCCCAGCACTTGAGAAACAGAGGTAGGAGGATCACTGTGAGGAGGATGGGACACTCCAGGTGTGGCAGAGCAAAACCCCTAACCCATGTTTAACCCATGTTGACATGTCAATAGTACTGAACTTCAATGAATGACAAAAATAATTTAAATTATTCTCATTTGTGCATAGTGGGTTTGTTTTTGCTGAGGTACCTTAGATTCTATTTGAAAGATGTAGTAAGATAGAAAAAATGTACAAAAATTGATAGTTATAGTTATATTGCTTCAATGTTGAAATGATCACATTCTGGAATTCAGACTGACTTGGTGTTGTAGTCAGATACTCATCGCTGGCAGAAAGCACCTGATCAAGAGCAGCATGTTGGACAAAAGGTTTATTTTGGCTTACAGACCCGAGGGGAAGCACCATGATCACAGGGAAGACAATGGCATGAGCAGAGGGTGAACATTACCTCCTGGCCAACATCAGGTGGACATCAGCAACAGAAGAGTGTGCCAAACACTGGCAAGAGCAAGATAGCTATAATACCCATAACCCCACCACAACAATACATTGTCCCCAGGAGGCTTTAATTCCAAATTGCCATCATCTGGGGACCTAGCATTCAGAAGACCTAAGATTATGGGGGGCACATGACTCAAACCATCACATTCTGCCCCTGGCCCCCATAAACTGGTAACCATACATAACGTAAAATGAAATGCATTCGTTCCAACCTTAGAAGTCCCTACAGGTTTTATCAATCCTAATAATGTTCAAACATCCCCCTAATCCAAGGTCTTTTAACTGAGCCATAATAACTAAAAAAATCATAAAAATAAAAACCCATAATGGCACAGAATAAACAAACTACAAAAGATGGCACTGGCCATGGGAAAGAAATGTTCAACCCATAAGGATTTAACATGGGATAAACATCAAACTCTACAGCTCTAAGTCCAATAACTCTAGTCAGTGACAAATCTCCATGTGTGATAATTCTAACCAGCAACAAGTCCCTGGAATGCCAATCCTTCCCTCCAGCTAGGCTACTCACAGTCCTGGGAAACATCATCCAGGGTCAGCAGCTGTCCTTAGCAGCTGTCTTGTGATCCCTGCATATTCACTGTCTCTCCACTGCAACCAATCCATGCAGGCAATCCAGCAAACGCAAACCGGCTTCACAATGCCCATGGCTGTTTCCAAAACATAAGACTATGCTGCAAATTCAATGACCCTCTCTTTCCTGCATTGCTCATGCTACACAATACCAGGTGTGGTGCCAGCTTGTTAATGCAGGGAAGAATAAAGCAGACTTTGAAGAACAGGACACTCCTTCAGCGTTCAGGCCCTTTGAAAAGAGTCTACATTCTTCCTGTTGTCCCAATGCATGTCAGCTGGCCCAATCGCAAAGGTTGTAATCTCTCATATAATTGCAGTTGAATGGGCAGAAATTTCATCCCAAATATTTCATTTCTGTGCTCACACCACTCCATTATTATGCAATGAAACCTTGCTCAAGTTCTCGGGGCGCAGGCATAAGAGGAAGCCTTTCACACAAAGTGCTTCTAGCCCAGTCCAAGGAAAGCTCTCTCAGCCTCATAAACCAAACCTCACAGTGCATAGAACTTTCTGCATTTAGGCCTTTTAAATCTGACCAGAGTAGTTCATCAGGTTGTACGTACAGCACTGCAAGGCATCTCTTAGGCCACAATTTCAAATTCGTCCACATCCTCCTGTAAAGCAGTTCCAAAAGGACAAAGCCACAAGGTCGGGTTTTTAGCAGCAGCAATCTCACTCTTCTGGTTTGTAATGCTGGGAGAAAACACCAGACCAAGAGCAGCTTGTGGGGGGGGGAGTTTATTTTGGCTTACATTCTCGAGGGGAAGCTCCACGATGGCATGGGAAAATGATGACATGAGCAGAGGTGGACATCACCTCCTGGCCAACTTCAGGTGGACAACAGCAACAGGAGCTTATGCCAAACACTAGCAAGAGGAAGCTGGTTATAACACCCATAAGCCCGCTCCCCAAAATACACTGCCTCTAGGAGGCTTTAGTTTCCAGTTGCCATCAGCTGGGGACCTAGCATTCAGAATATCTAAGTTTATGGTGGACACCTGAATCAAACTACCACACTTGATAAAATATATATTTGAATGTCTCTAAATTTTGTTCCTAGTACTCACATTTTGATATGCTATTAAACGATATTTTAGAGACAATACAGATGGTTAAGTTTTCACATTAGGAGTAAAGCAAGAGGGACACATCTTTGATGAGGCTATGAGGGTATTTCTAGAAAGGATTATCAGAGCGAGAAAGATTTCATTCAGAATGGATGGCCCTTGTGTTGGTCTATATATAATTTATAAGAGTCCGCAATGCCTTTTCCCTGGCTGTTTGTGCTACTCGTTAGTACATGCTTTTATCTGGCTTCCATTGTCACTCACCTGTGAGTGCATCTACCTTGCTTGCCTATCTTTTGTGGCCATTGAAGCAAGTTTCTGTCTTCTAATGTGGACTGAACACTAGTGGCTCTCCAGGAATCCTCCAGGCCTGCAGTGATAGATTGGGACTGGTGAGTCATCCATCCTTGTGGACTCATCAGTTAGCAGGTTCTCTGAGTCTCCCGGCTGCACTCAGGTTTGAGGAATGTGCCACTACTGGATTCTCCTACACTAAAACCTAAAGACATCTATTGTTAGGCTACCCGCCTCCTATCCTATAAGCGAATCCATTCTCTTCACAATTTATCTTTATTTTGTTGATTCAGTTCCTCTAGATGAATACAATTATAAGATGAAAATTAATGAGTAACAGCTAAAAATTTTACTAGTTTCTTCTCACATGTGCATGTATGTGCTCATGTGTGTGTGTGTGTTTCTGCAGGTGTGCATGCACATGTGGACATAGAGGCCATAGGGCAATCTTGTGTGTTTTCCCAGAACACTGACCATTTTTTGCCTGAGACATGGGGTAATATTGGACAAGAGCTCCCCCATTGTGTTAGACAAGTTTACAAGCAAGCCCAATGGATCAACCTTTCTTGACCTCTGACACTCCACCTCACCCCTTCAATTTTACATGGGTTCTGGGCATTGAACTCAGGTCCTTTTCTTTCAGAGCAAGAACTTTTGATACTGAGCTCTCTTGACTGATCCTGATTCTATATTTGGTGAAAAACAAAACCTGTTTAGATGACCTGTATATTTCAAATGGCCTCATGTAACAGTATATTTTAATAAAAATTATACATAGATATAGAAAATTAAGGTACAGTGTTTCTGTTATAACACATTACAATTTCAAAAATATAGAATAGAAAATTATCTAATTATTCCTGGTTATCACATTGCTTGTTTAGGAAATAATGCACAAAATTTCAAAATGCCAGTTATAAGCAACTGATCAAATGGCCTCATGTAACAGTATATTTTAATAAAAATCCTCCATAGATATAGAAAATTAAGGTACAGTGTTTCTGTTATAACACATTACAATTTCAAAAATATAGAATAGAAAATTATCTAATTATTCCTGGTTATCACATTCCTTTTTTGTTCTGTTTTGGTTTTTTTTTTTTTTTTTTGGTTTTGCAAGGCAGGGTCTCACTCTGGCCCAGGCTGACCATGCTGCAATCCTCCTACCTGCCTCCCACATATATGTTAGCATAGCATCGAGGTGCTGGGATTAAAGTAGTCTCAGGGTGGCCTCGAATTCACAGCAATCCTCCTACCTCTGCCTCCCGAGTGCTGGGATTAAAGGTGTGCGCCACCACGCCCGGCCTTTTTTTTTTTTTTTTTGACACATTGCTTTTTAAGAAAAATGCACAAAATTTCTCATTAACTAATTATTTTAATTTCAAATTTTCATTTGTTTTCTACTTTTATTTAATTTCAAATTTTTTTGTTTTTACTTTTCCATATCATTTTGCTGGGATTCCTTATATTCTGAAGCTTAGATCTGATCAGTGTGCAATAGAACCAGGATATTGAGAGGAGGGAGCAACTGGGATGAAATTGGAGTGCTTCCTCCCCTGTTTCCTCCCTGCCTTGGTGCCCTGGTTCTGCCACTGCCCCCATATCCTGAAGTGAAATCTAGAGCACTCAATAAAGTCCTCATTAGGATTGCCATTGTTGTTTCTGACAACATGAATGACATGCTTATAAATTCCCATTACAAGAAAGCTCCCAATTCTTTGCTTTCAGCAGATTTGAAAAGCAGGCTTAGTGACTTTGGAGCTGTGTGATGGTGATAATGAATTTTAAGTATTTCATATCCCCAAATGTGACTATTAATAGTCAACAACCATGGCCCTCTACTGCTATTTGGTAGGGTAGCAAACACAGAATGATGTAAATCCTAGAATTTTGTTTTCCTACAAGAGGCCTGATTCAATAAGATGCTTTTTTTTTTTTTTTTTGGTTGTTATTGTTGTTGTTTTTTGAGGTAAGGTCTCACTCTAGCCCATGCCAACCTGGCACTCACTCTTTAGCTCAAGGCTGGCCACAAACTCACAGCAATCCTCCTACCTATACCTCCCCCGTGCTGGGATTAAAGGTATGCACCACCACGACCAGCAAAAACAACATATACATATATATATATATATATATATATATATATATATATATACACACACATACATATACATACATATTATATATATATACATATATTAGGGCACCCCTTAGTGGGATTGCTGGTATTCACTATGACCTTGTGGGTTATGAGTTGTGAGAGCAGCTGTCCGTCAGTGTGTGTGGGGGGGCAATGTCTCTGGATATTCCCTCCCACCCTGTGGCTCTTACATTCTTTCTGTCTCCTCTTCTGCAAAATTCCCTGAGCCTTGGTAGGTGTGCTTTAAGTCTACATTAGTGTTGAGCTCTCAGCAGCTTCTCGATTTCTGCTTTGTTACGTTTTGTGTATCCTCAGTGTGTGTTTCCATAACCCTGGAACAGGTTGTCAGGCTTGCCGAGGAAGCAGCACTCTTCTTCATCTTGTCAGTTCCTCTGTGGTTGCACCTAGACCCTAGCTGCTGTGTGAGAAGTGGTTCACCTCCTGACAGGGAGTCAGCTGTCCTTGTGTTGTTGAGAGAATTTGATTGTCTTCCATTCTTGTTGCTTCCTGAAGCAGAAACACAAAACAGATTCTCCAACAGAGAGTGAGATCAAGATAGATTTAAGGGGATAAGCATTGTTAGTTTAGAGAGATTTTGATGGGTGTAGTCTTATGTTTGGACAAAGATTAGTGGGAGATTTTTACTGGATTCCTTCATCTTGGTCTTCATAGGATTCTGACTTGTTTCTCAGTTCCAGTTATGGGTTCCTTTCCACAGAGTGGATCTCATAGCCAATCAGAGAGCCACTGGTTACCCATCTAGGCTGGGCGCTACTGTTGCATAGGTGCATGCATCTTGTCAGGTTTGTTCCTTTCGTATAGCAGTGTCCCCTCCTTGCTCACAATATTGTTGGCCCTTTTCCCCCAGCAGCTCAGCTAGTTCTTCTCAGTATTATATGGGCTAAGCTTTTGGGAACTGACTTCCTTCCAGATTCAGCCGGATCTCTCGATGTTCTTTGTCAGTAGCATGTGTTGTCTTCAGAGATAGGGTCTTACCTTTTACCTAAGGTGGGTAATCAAATGCTTTGACTGAAGCCTGTCTTTTTTGGGGGATCTGGCAGGTTTTAAAGCATACTTCATTAGTAACCTGGAGCAACTGTATTTCCTCCTTAGAGTAATGAGAGGTTTTCTAAGATAAGGCAATTTTAAAGAGTTCAAGTGTCACCTAAGCTAAAATGACCTGAAAAAGGCATACTTCCTGCCACATGAAGGATGACAGGACTACACAATCATGTGACTTGAATCCATCAGAGAGCTGAGCTTGACTCAATTCCATGGAGATCCAGCCCTTTCCTTGGAGAATCTGGATGGACTGCTCATACCACCAGAAGAGGGTCAGCTAGGTGCTGGGTAGGTGGCCAAGTTGTTCCATGTACTCCCTTCAGAAAGATGAGGGCCTGAGTTGGATGAGTCTACCTGAGTTTGAATGCCCCATGTAAACTGCTTGACCTGGTGACACACATCATTAACCCCAAGTCTTATGAGAAGCAAAGGCCTGGTAATTGCTTGCCCTCTTAAAAAAAAAAAAAAAAAGACAAGCTCTGGATTCAGTAAGAGTCTCTATTTTAAGGGAAAACAGGCATGTATATAATGGACGAGAAAACCTAATGTTCCCCTCTGGCTTCCAAAGGTGCAAACATAGAAGACTGCATGAGCTCATATATGGGCATACACCACACACAACACAAATACACACACATAAAATGAAGAGCATTATACAGGGCTGGAGAGATGGCTTAGGGGTTAAGGCGCCTGCCTCCTAACCCTCAGAACACTGGTTCCAATCTCCAGCTGTTCCAATCTCCAGGTCCCACGTTTAGCCAGATACAGTGACGCAAGGGCGCAA
This sequence comes from Orientallactaga sibirica, assembly GCA_036365145.1. NCBI lineage: Eukaryota > Metazoa > Chordata > Mammalia > Rodentia > Dipodidae > Orientallactaga > Orientallactaga sibirica. The sequence continues at coordinate 54,538 of JAEOAD010000747.1, forward strand.
TGCTGCACTTGGCCACAAGGGGGCGCGCACATCTGGATTTCGTTCTCAGCAGCTGAGACACTGCTTGCGCCCCCATCTCTTCCTCCTCCCTCCCTCCCTCCCCTCTCTCTCTCTCTCTCTCTCTCTCTCTGTCTCTCTCCAAAAAAATAAGATAAAATAAAAAGTTTTTTTTAAAAAAAAGAGCATTATACATAGTGTTAGAATGCATTAGCTGAATATTATAATGATTTGTTAAATGAATAGTATGAGCTAGGATCTCAGTATAAAATCTCAGGAGTTCCAGGCACTTATTTTTAGGCTTTTTTTTTTTTTTTTTTTTTTGATGGACCTCTTCAGGATTTTCAGATTGGATAGGAACAGGATGAGAGATCAGAGGGGATCTGAATGGCACTTCGACAGAGAAACTGAGTCCTGATTCCCTGCCCATACAAGTCTCTGATAGAAATACAAAGTTGTAAGTGAGTTTTATCACTCCAAAGACAGGTAAATATGCATTGAACTGGAAAGTTAGAAGAAAGTCTACCATGAAGTGAGAAGCAAGAAAGACCCATGGGTATGTATCCTATAGAAGTACTAGAGTCCAGCTGGGCTGCCTGGAAAGGCATTCCAGAATAGCGGGGGTGCGCACTTTCTGGTTCCCGGGATCTCCCGCAGGCTGCAGAGTTCAGAAGCAGCTGCCACTGACCAACAGGGTCTTGACCAGGGGATCCAACCAGAAGCAGCTTATGGGAGAAAAAGTGTTAATTTCATGCTCACTGATTGCAGGGGAAGGTTCACCATGGAGGAAAAAACTGACTTACTTCAACATTCACCGCAGAGCAAAAAAGAACAACCTACAAGCACTAACAGCACTAGAGGTCAAAACGGCTCCATACATACTTACAGCTGGACACAAGATTTCCCCTCCCCCACCCCCAGACAAACTTCCTCCATCAGGGTTATGTCCACTGGAGACTTAGAAAGCCTTCACTTAATAAAAAACTCCTGAGGATGTTGGCGACACACATTCAAACCACCACAGCTTCCGGGATCCGAGATTGGCAGAATCAACATTGAGAAAAGGACTATGCTACCTGTTGTGGAAAACTGTTTCGGAGGGAGACACAAACACACAACTTGTGCCCAAATAGTAGACAGACATCAAACCCAAGGACCTTTACACGAAAACCAGTTTGGGTGAACACATGGGTTTATTGGGGTTACTTATGTTGTGGAAATTTCCTAACAGAATGAGACTCAGACCCATTTGGACAGAGGAGGAAGATTTATTAATGCTAACAGACTGACACCCAGATTACTCTGAAATGGCATCAGCCCAGGCTTAGGCAAGTAGGGCTTTTTATATCTTGCTTCTACAAGCAAGCAAGGTTACAGAAGCATATGTGGTGTGAGCAGGCAGCTATATAGTTTAATTTTCTTGTAATTCTTGCTCCAGTTAGCCACAAACTACTTGTAAATCATCTTTGCTCCCTGGTTTCTCCCAGTGTGTAACCTGTGGGCAAGAAACTTACCTCTCTGTTCTTTGTTCTCTCCCTGTGGGGGCTTGTGGGCATAGGAGAGTTTATCTCTCTCTTCCCTGTCTCTCCCTGTAGGTGGCTGGAGGGCAACCAGGAACTCTTCTCTGTTCTCTGTGGATAATTTGTGGCCAGTTGCTGGGCTCTGTGACCAGTACAACTTTCTTTTAATACTGCTGTTCTCTGCGGGACTACAGAGCAGGGTGGGGGTGGCTTATAGGAGCAATGCAGATCCTAACGAAGCTACACAATGGAGAAGTCCCACGTCATCCTAGATGATAACCTCCCCACATCCACTCAGGTGTAGCTCTCTGTTTTGGCATTAGCCCCGAGGATGTTGCTCCCTCAGTCTCAGGTGAGGGCTTGCTGACAAAGCATGGTGACCTCAAAACATCCTCCACACTGAGAAGTCTCCTCCCATCCTGGATGACAACCTCCCCATAGCCTCTTTGACTCAAAGGCAGTTGCATCAACAGAAAGCCTACCCCGACATAGGTACTGGCTCACAGAAGATACATTTCTGGAGTACAACTTGAAGGCAGCTTGGCTGCTCCTGGAGTTTTCAGCATGCTACATGACTTACAGGCAGATCCATTGGAGAATCTCCTCTCTTGGCAGGTTTTTGTTTGTCTTTATACAGCCATAGGGCGTGGACTGAACACTTTCCCAGACTTGTTGATTTCCTGAGTCTGTGCAACTTCCTTGTGACCCCACCCAGGAAGGAATGTTTCAGTTTCTAATTGACATACTCTTGTGGAGTGGTTGTGTCATCTTTAAGTTTCAGGTCTCCTGGACATGATTTCCTGAATAAAAGCCTCCTTACTATCTTCAGAATATTTCAAATCAGGGCAATATGCTACAGAACATGACATAAAGTAATCTAGCCATTCACTGTAATTCCATCAAAAATACAATGATGACCTAGGTGTGGTGGCACATGCCTTTAGTCCCAGCACTCCGCACTATGGAGTCAGAGGTAGGAGGACTGCTGTGAGTTTGAGGCCAGCCTGAGACTACATAGTGAAATCCAAATCACTCTGGGCTAGAGTGAAATGCTACCTCAAAAAGCAGATAAAACAAAATGACAGTGATGGTCCTTGCTGAACTTGAGAAACATAACTGAGGAATTCATATGGAACCACAAAAGACCACAAAGAGTCAAAGTTCTCATGAGGAGAAAGAACACAGCTGGAGGTATGACAATATCCAATCTCAAATTATACTACAGGGCAATAAAGACAGCATGATATTGGTATCAGAACAAACATATAGACCAATGAAAGAGAATAAAGAACCCAGAACTTAGTTGACATTGCTTTAGCCACATAATTTTTGACAAATGAGCCAAAACCCTTCAGTGGGAAAAAATTTATTCAAGAAATGATGTTGGAACAACTGGGTATTCACCTACAGAAGAATGAAATTGGATCTATGTCTCTCTCCCTATACACACATCAATGCAAAGTGGATCAAATTCTTCAGTCTAAAGCTTGAAGCACAGAAAGTGCTAAAAGAAAAAAAAAGGGACCATACTCCACGCTATAGGCACAGGCAACAACTTTCTGAACAGGATTCCAATAAAACAGGAAATAGCTCTAATATTCTACAAAGGGGACTGCACGAAATTACAAAAAAATATGCACAGCAAAATAAGCCACCCACAAAGTGAACATACAGCTTATAGAATGGGAGAAAATCTTTGCCATCTACATTTCCAAAGGGGTCTAATATCCAGAGTTTACAAAGATCAGCAAATATTAAACACCAATAAAATTTTTATTTCATCAAATGGGCTAATGAAAAGAAACATTGATGACCAATAAGTACTTGAAATGTGTTGCAAATTTCCAGTCATTAGAGAACTACAAATTAAAATAATTTAATTTATATTATTCACAAGCAGAGAGGAAGAGGGAGAGAGGGGGAGAGAGAGAGGGAATGAGAATGAGAATAGACATGCCAGGGCCACCCACTCTGGGGTAAGGTCTACCTCCTTAAGTTAATTCTTTCTAGAAACATCATTACAGACTTGCCTAAGAGGCCTGTTTTGTGTCTGATTCCTAATCTAGTCAAGTTGACACAGTATTGAGTGACTTAATAATACCTAGGACTCAATGCACACACATGTCCAGTTTTTACTCTATCAAATCTGACACCTCTACTACTGGAAGGCAAGCAGTAACAAAGGTGTTGGTAACCTGCTTATATCAGTGAGGAAATAACATGTTTCATTAAGAGAGTGCATCTAGTGGTGAATTGAGAAAACCAACAGAAGTTAGGGAACTATATAACTTGACTCCTAAATGTGAACCAAAAAAAAAAAAAAAAAAACCAAAAACATGTGATTAGAGCTTTTTTTTCTCAGTTTAGGGCACTATTACCAGTGGTATAAAATTTATAGGGGGTATAGTTTCAGGAAATAGGTCACAGTAGTCATGTGCCTGAGGGGGATACTGGGATCCCTCTATTCTACTCATCATATCTTTCTTCCTGGTCTTGATGACATGAGAATGTCTTCCTCTGTTATACCATGCTCTATCTTGCCACAGGAGCAAAGTAAGGGTAACAAGCAAGCACCTAAAATATCTGGAAGTGTGACACAACATAATCTTTTCCTCATTATATGTGGACTATCTCAGGTATTTTGTCCAGTGACAGATAACAGTAACAGAGGAAGCTTTTGGGATGAAACTCTTGTTTTAGCCCCATGGATTAGTCCAGAGAACATCTGGGACACTTCCATTTGGTCCCAGGTTCTCTTCCTCACGAAGAAACACAAGGTTTACGAAGGGCACACACCCCCTGCCCCATTCTTTCCTATCCTCCTTGCCATAATTGCCAGCCTTAAAAGCTCCACTATGGAGGAAGTCATTTCTGCCCATAGAACGCTATAAGGAGGAACCCAAACTGGCTCTTCAAAGCTCGTCCCTCCCAGCCCCCTCTTAGGATAACTCAGATGAGGAGGAAGTCAAACCTTTAAATGATAATAGACCACCACCCCAACCACTGTGTATACAGCCACACTCACAACCATCCCTCCCCCTCTTTACCCTTGCAAGGACCTCCCCCCCCCCCCGCTCAGTTCTTGACACAGCCAGGCGACACTGCCAGTTCCCTGACACACCCCTTCACTGCCTTCCCCATTAACGTGGGGTGGATGCAACAGCCAGGCCGTGGTCCCCCCCCCCCCGTTTCTGATCTGGCCCACATCCGCAAGGCGGCCCAGGAATCTGGCATTGACTCCTCTTACTTTGAACAAGTCCTTGTACAATGGGCCATCCATCTCCAGACTTATTATGACTGGTACTCACTCCTCAAGGTGGTCCTTCTCCCCCCTGAATTCCTCCAATGGAAAGCCGCCTATAATGACCTGGCTGAATCTCAGGCCCGCCAAAATCTTAGGAGTAGAATTCCAATTACCCTGGACATGCTCCTTGGCACAGGACCTTATACAGACCCTGTATCACAAGCCACAGTGGGCATACATGCCTACTTTGACCAAGTAAAATCTTTATCCCTTCAAGGGCTTAAGGCCTCCCTCCCACAGAAGCCAGATATCTATTTTCGTAACCTGGTCCAGGGCCCATCTGAGGGCTTCACAGATTTCCTCTCTCATGTGACAGAGTCCGTGGACCGACGCACTCCCCCTGGCCCCGCCAGGGATGCTTTAGTTAAGCAACTGGCATGGGAGGGAGCAGCCATGGCAGCACTTAATGCTATTGCTGCTGTGTGCAATGAGGATCTCCATAAATGGATTGTAGCTACCAAAGATATCAATCCCATGTCTGCCCCCTCAGAGCCCTGGCCACCTCAATACAAACCCTGACCATGGGTCCAAAGCCTACCCAAAAACCACCCCTCTGCTGGGGCTGGGGTCAACCCGGACACCTTTGGAGGACCTGTCCAAACACAACTAAGCCTAATTTAAGGCCCCGAACTCCTGCCCTAATTGTCAAAGGGGATATCATTGGGCCAAGGATTGCAGAAATTCCCTGGCTTTAAACTTCCCCAGGGGCAACCCTCAGCCCTGCAAGTAAGAGGGAACCCCCACACACACATTAGGTGCACCCTGCCTGTTTACGACCATTCACTCCGCATCTCGGTCCTTTTGGACAGGGTTGAATTCAAGGGCATAGTAGACACAGGTGCGGATGCCACTATTATCTCTGCCAACGATGCACTCCACATGCCCAATTGGGCCTATAAAGAGGGTCCCAATATTAAGGGTATTGGGGGACAACAGACTACTAGACAGGTTAGAAGACCAGTTACATGGAAAGACTATGATGACAATATGGGGGAATTTCTCCCCTTGGTAGCAAATGTCCCCAATACCCTCTGGTTCAGAGACCTCCTTACTGACATGGGTGTTGTCATAAGAACGGATGACCAGGCCTTTTACGATGATGTTATTGCCCATGATACCACTGGACTCTCAGGGCGACCCAACCCCACCAAACCATCCACCACCCATCATCACCCCCAATTCTAGAGGCCACTGTCCCATCCCCTACGCTCCCATACGCCTCGAGTGGGATACCACGGAACCCATTTGGGTCGAACAGTGGCCTATACTAGAACCTAAATTAACTGTTCTCAAATCCCTTATTCAAGAACAGCTTGCTCTTGGCCATATTGAACCCTCTATTAGCCCCCATAACTCCCTCATCCTTGTCATTAAAAAGAAAACTGGTAAACATAGACTGCTCCAAGACCTTCAACAGGTTAATAAACATATGTTAAAAATGGGCTCCTTTCAGACTGGCCTCCTACACCCTGGAGCCATCCCTACTAACCACCACATAGTTATCTTAGATATCAAAGGTTGCTTTTTCTCTATCCCTTTAGCGGCAGAGGACAGGCCCTATTTTACCTTTACTGTCTGGGAGCCCAACCACTCTATCCCAGCTAAAAGATATCAATGGAGGGTTCTCCCCCAGGGCATGAAAAACAGTCCTTCTATTTGCCAAATGTTTATATCCTCCACCACAGCGAGAATACAATCCAAATGCCTTCTTGTTCATTACATGGATGATCTTTTGATTGCACATACCTCAAAAACTGCCCTTTTGGACCTTCTTAAACTACTCATTGAAGACGTCAAAAAACTTGGGTTTGTCATAGCTAATGAAAAAAATTCAAACAGTGCCCCCTTTTGGAGTTTTAGGATATAAAATTTCTACTATTATACAACCACTTACTCCTCATCTTCTAATAAAGAACCGTTATTCTCTCAATGATCTCCAAAAACTCTGTGGCCAAATTAACTGGCTCAAACCTTTCTTGCCCATCCCTCCTAGTGAACTCCAACCGCTTTATGACCTCCTTAGAGTTACTGATGACCCTTCAAGGAAAATTACCCTAAATGATCACTCCAAAAATTTGTTACATAAATTATCCCGCTACCTCTTTCAATGACCCTCATGAGACATAACCTGTCTGCTCCAATACTAAATGTGATCCTTTGGATGGCAGGGGCACCTTGGGGAGTCATCTGGCAAAACCAATCGCCCCTTTCCTGGGTACACCCCTCATGGGCACAGGCCCATAAACTCACCACCAACCTATAAGCAATGCTCCTCATAGCAATTAAGGCATGTTCTTACACTAACAAAATCTATAATATGGAACCCTCCAAAATAATTCTGCCCATCCCCATGTTGGAACTTCAACCTCTTTTTAGGGAGGACCCCCTTTTCCACATCCTAATGGTGGGATTCCCCAATGAGATAGACAATCACCTCCCCACTCACAAACTACTTCAATCCCTAACGGCTTTGCCCATAAAGACTAACTATTTCTCCAGCCCTTCTAGTCAGCCAATACCCTTAGCAGCCTCAGCCTTTACAGATGCCAATAAACATACTTATGGACTAATTATTAAGAGTGCCAATCTACCAGATGTGGCCCTTAAGTTCCCTAACTCCCATTCATTCCAGCTAGGGGAACTATATGCCATCATCAGAGTCTTAGAGCTCTGTCAACAAGAGCCCATCAACATCTTCTCTGACAGCAGTTACACAGTTCAAATGACAAAGGTACTGCCTTTAGCCAATCCCAGGCCCTCTCATCATCCCATAGACATTGCCATCTCCACTTTACAATTACAGATGGAAAACTGATCATACCCTTGGTTTATTGAGCATGTTCGCTCACACACTGGTCTGTCTGGCTTTATTGCTGATGGGAATTTGCAGGTAGACAAATTTATTGCTGTCTCCTCCTTGCCACCATTAGAACAAGGTAGACGTTTACACCAAAGGTTCCATCTATCCCCCACTAATCTGAAAACCCTATACCCTGAGCTCTTGCTTAGCCAATGCAAACATTTAACCCCTACCTGTAAGGCATACACCTCCCTAGCCCCCTTGGGCCCCCTACAGCCTCAAGGAGTCAATCCTAGAGGCTTTACACAAATTCTATCTGGCAGATGGATGTTACCCACATACCTTCCTTTGGTGACCTCAAATATGTCCATGTCATTGTAGACACTTACTCTAAGCTTACTTTTGCTATTGCTCTCTCAGGGGAGAAGGCATTCCATGTCATTAAGGCGACAAAACTGCTATGTTGATCAAGGGAGTACCCTGGTCAATTAAAGCTGACAATGGCCCTGCATACACATCCGCCCAAGTCACATCCTTCATGGAATCTTGGGGAATAAAACACTCCCTTGGGATCCCCTACAACCCACAAGGACAAGCCATCGTGGAGAGAACTAACCGGACCCCAAAGGAAGTAATTATAAAACAAAAGTCCACTATGTCAACCAAGGACCCCCACTTGGCCCTAGTGGAAGCTCTCTTCACCCTCAATTTTCTCACTTTTGATGAGGCAGGACTCTCCCCAGCCTACAAACATTGGAGATCCCAACCAACCACAATGCCCTTACCCTTAGTCTGCTGGAAGGATCCTCTTACTAATATAGGGAAGGGACCCCACCCTCTTTTAACACAGGTCCGAGGGTATGCTTGTGTCTTTCCAGGAACTTTACAGATACCGATCTGGATCCCTGCCAGAAACATCTGTCCAGCCACTGACTCAGGGATCAACCTTGATGAAGACGATGATGCCAAACCCCTCAGCCTGGATACGGGATTTTAAACTTATTCCCCCTTTTTTCTCCTTTTATCTCCTTTTCTACGTACTACCACTTCCCAAAAAACATTTTGGACAATTCTTCTTAGGCCATACTTGTTTGGTGCAGTGGGACTAGATTCCCATGCTTTTCCTAGGCTTTATTTTAGCCACTCTATTTTGCTGTATTCCTCCCCCTTCAAGCACGTCCTTCTCCTTAGTCACACCTTTGCCTTTTTGCTTATTAATGCCTCTTATGGTAATGCTACCCTCCAACCAGCCATAAATTCCTTTGCAACTCCTTTGATTACATTGATCCACTACCATTAAGGACACTCAATGCTACTAATTATGATGCTAGGGTGAGTTCATGACAGTCACCCAGCATCCTGTCCTACCCCAGTCTTTTTCAGGTTCTATAGTTAATTCTCGCTTGCTGGGACCACTCGCTGGGACCATTCGCACACCACAGAGCCACCACCACTTGGCTCTCCCATGCCTCCTAGGCAATAGCCACATATGTATGGCACAATGTAGGTCTGGCCCTAACCAGATCTCATGCTAAAAGCCATACCAGGCCACACCCCTCGGGTTTTCTCACTACGATGGTGGATAGCCAATGACGGGTAAGATTCCATGAGATGGAATAACCCAAGACAGGCACCGTCATATGCGATGATCCCTTGGGGCCTGGGTTCAACAATGGCTTGGCAAAAAACCATACCTCCCAGGGTTGCCAATAATAAAAACAAAAAGGAGGATATGTATGACACAATGCAGGCCTGGTCCTATCCAGACCGCATGGCAGAAGAAACCAGGAAGTGGCTTCTATGAACGTGGCATTCTGCGTAGACCTGGCATGACAACAGCTATAGTCCCATGCTCACGAGAAACCTGTTACAAACCTGTCCAGAGACAGGCTGTCATTGGTCACAAAAAGGGTACCACTCCATACAATGATTGGCCAGCCAAGTCCCTTAAAACCCCCTGCACTTCTTCAAATAAATGAGTTTTGCGGCAGCTCACCCTCCGCTTTCACCCAACTCCTGGAGTCTGTGCTGTGATTCCACGCTGCTCACCCCCAACTCGACAGAGACCCTGCCGTCCCTCTTGGGCTGGCCTTACGGGGGACCCCAACACACAAGTTATCAGGACATGGGAATAACAGCAAACCTCTCACATAAAATGCTTTTAGCCCAGTCCAGGCAAAGCTGTTTCTCACCCTCACAAGCCAAACCTCACAGTCCATAGTTCTTACTGCCTTCAGATCTTTCATCTGTGACCAGAATATTCCATCAAGCAGCACTTATAGCACTTCAAGGTGTCTCTTAGTCCAAGATTTCAAATCTTCCCACATTCCCCTTGAGAATCAGCTCCAAAAGGCCAATGCCACACAATCAGGTGTCTAGCAGCAATGCCAGATCTCTGATACCAACTTTACTGTTGCAGTCAGGTTCACATATCTGGAATAAAACACCTTACCAAGAACAGCTTGTGGGAAAAAAAGGTCTATTTTGGCTTGCAGACTTTAGGGGATGCTCCATGATGGCAGGGTAAAATGACAACATGAGGAGAGGGTGGCCATCACCTCCTGGCCAAGATCAGATGGACAACATCAGCAGAAGAGTGTGCCAAACACTGGCAAGTGGAAACTTGCTATAATACCTGTAAGCCAGACCCCAACAATACACTGTCTCCAGGAGGCATTAATTCCCAAATCTTCACCAGCTGGGAACCTAGCATTCAGAACACATAAGTTTATGGGAGACACCTGAATCCAACCACCACACCCTGCATTTACAAAATTGTATATGCTGCTGCTCACGTGATATTGGTTTTGAAGCATGAAAAATATAGGGAAGAGAGTCATAAAGTGCACACAATTCCAACTTCTGCTGAGGTGCAGCACATGAAACAGGGTTGAACCTGTGTGTATTGGTCCAGTAAGGCCATTGTATGAAGAGAACCAGTTCCAGGAACTGACTGCAGACGTGCAGCATTGGGAAGCAGGGTGAAGTTCCTGTACTGGAGGTCCAAAAAGGCCATTGTAAAGAACTGTGAGGATGGACCATGGTTTTCAATATACACATGAAGATGTTTTAGATATACCAATGACTACTATGGAACACTGTTGGCTTGGGATAAAAGTTTTCCTCAGGCTTCTCTGCCAAGCTGAATGGTTGGAATTGGAATCCAGAGACTATCATCACAGGTTATGAATGTTGTAAATGGAACTGCAGATGTTTGATGTTTATCTACTGGTTATTGATTTGGCATTGGTCCAGGGTTATGCCCTTTTGCAATGGAAATGTTTACTCTGTGCCATTTATTGTTGAAAGAATGTAACTTGTTTTGTTTTACATGGCTCACAGGAGTGAGATGGAATCTCAACATAGTTTTAATCTGCATTTCCATGATGACTAGGTATGTAGAACATTTTTCAGATGTTTATATGTCATCTGTATTTCTTCTTGTGAGAATTCTCTATTTAGTCCCATAGCCCATTTTAATTGGATTGTTTGATTTCTTATTATTTAATTTTTGAGTTCTTTGTATATCCTAGATATTAATCCTCTGTCAAATGTATAGCTGGCAAAGATTTTATCCCATTCTGTAGGTTGCCTCTTTGCTCTATTCACAGGGTACTTAGTTGTACAAAAGGTTTATAATTTCATGAGGTCTAAGTGGTTGATCTGTGGTTTTATTTCCTGAGCAATTGGGGTTATATTCAGAAAGTCTTTGCCAAGACCAAGATGTTGAAGGGTTTCCCCTACTTTTTTTCCCCAGCAGTTCAGAGTTTCAGGTATGATATTAAGGTCTTTGATCCATTTGGACTTAATTCTTGTGAATGGAGAGAGATAAGGGTCTATTTTCATCTTTCTACAGATACATATCCAGTTTTCCCAGCACTATTTGCTGAAGAGGCTCTCTTTTCTCCAATGAGTGTTTTTGGCATTTTTTGTCAAAGATGAGGTGGCTATAACTACCTGGACTTACATCAGGGTCCTCTATTCTGTACCATTGATCTACATGTCTGTTTTTGTACCAGTACCATGCTGTTTTTTATTATTATTATTATTATGGCTCTGCAATATAGGTTAAAATCAGGTATGGTGATACCACCAGCCTTATTTTTATTATTCAAAATTGTTTTAGATATTTGAGGGGTTTTGTGCTTCCAAATGAATTTTTAGATTTTTTTTCTATTTCCTTGAAGAATGGCATACTTTCTATGCCATAAGTACTCTACCTCTGGCACTGTAAGCTGCAATATCTTTCTTTCTCTTACTTGATTCTCTTTAGGTATTTGTCCTAGCAATAAGAACTTGATTAATAGACCTCCCATACATAAGAATCTGAGTTTGATACCCAGAACTCACATAAAAATTCTGAGTGTGGTACCATGTACTTGTAATCCAGAAGCTGGGAAGTATAGAGAGGAGAATCACTCTGCTATGCCAACGACGGTCCCTGTGTCAAACTAAAGATTTAGAATACATTCCTGAGGGACAACAACTGAGGTTGTTAAGTGCCCTTCACTAGTATGCCCACATATGTCCATCCATACATACTCATGCACATGCATGCATTTTAAAAAGGAGAAAATCCAGAACTGGAGAGATTTCTCAGTGGTTAAAGTGCTTGCCTGCAAAGCCTAAGGACCTGGGTTCAATTCCACAGTACACATGTAAAGCCAGATGCACAAGGTGGTGAGTGCATGTAGAATTTGTTTGCAGTGGTTAGAGGCCCTGGCATGCCCATTCTCTCTCTCTATCTGTCTCTCTTTCTTTCTCAAATAAATAACATATTTTTTAAAAAGGACAAAATCTTACAGAAACTTATTTCCATATCCTCTAATATTGGAGTCTGTCCAGTAGAAGGGATGGTGAACTAAAGCTGGTTTATGTTATCTTTCCTACATTTTAGGTAGATGTTGAGCCCAGTAGATTCAAGGATTAGATGTTCAACAGGGGTGACTTCTTTTTAGGAGCTTTCTTTCTTTATTTCCAAGGAGTCTCTGCTATCCACAGAAAGTTTTGCTACCTGTGACATAGGTAGGTTCTCCCTTCCTCTGGAGAACCCCCAATATATAAATCCTGATGTTGATAATGCCCATGAGAAGAGGTATGTAATAAGCGTATTTTAGAGTGGGGGAAATAAAATAAACATTGAGATATGTGTTAGTGGATTAGGATCAGCACACTCATATCCTGCTCATCTGGAGACAGTCTATCAGAAGGAGGAGGGTGCTGAAACCTTATGTTCTGATGGTCCTGAGATTTTGCATTCTCACTGTCACCAGTATGGAACCATATGCCAAATAGGTCGCTGTAGATACAGAACTGCCAGCTTACATCACCTGTCTCCTCACTTACCCTCTAGTGATGGAGTTTGTTCATTGTATAGATGATGGGACCTCTGAGTAGTCTACCCATCACTGCCTAAGCATCTTCCACCTGAACTTCTGACTATCTCTGTCTGCAATTTACCCTTCTCATAATTTCCTTCTTTAGCCATATCCCACCCAGGTGCTCTGGCAGTCTGTCCCCAAAATCTTCTGATTTTTCAATTGCTCTTTGTTCTGAAATTACTAGACTATGAGAGTCTATGTTTTATTATTACAGTGAACACATAGTGGCAGCATGAGGAGGCTGGCTAATCAGACTGCATCTAGTCTCAGGAAACCAAGAGAGAGAACTATGTCTTGGCTATAAAATCTCAAGGCCTACCTCTAGTGACCAACTTTTGCAAGCAAGACTCCTCTTCCTAAAGTTACCACAAAATTCTCAAACCACCAGTTAGGGACCAAATGTTCAAACACACAAAGCTAAGGGGACCAGTTCATATTCAAACCACAGTAACTGGCTATAACATTCTGAGACAAGTGGAGTGACAAAATTGATTTCTTCTCCAGTGTTGACCTGTAGTGAAGAGGGAGTCCATGTCATGCCAACTGTACCAAATTTATTTAAAGGTTATGAATATTTGGGATCTATCCTTTTGGTTACAGTGTCATTCTCTTCACCAGCACCACCTAACTTACCATCTATATGGGGATTTCCTTCAATTTGCCTACTATGGTACAGGTGTCAGAGCCTGGTACTGCTTGCTTCTTTTTGCTACATAGAATTTAAGTTTCTCCAGACTTCTCAGCTGTCCTATCAACAACTTTTAAATTTCTTTTCTTTTTTTTAAAAATATATTTTTTTATTCATTCAGTCATTTAATAGAAAGAGGCAGAAAGATAGAGAGAAAGAGAGAGGGAGAAAATGGGCACACCAGGGCCTCTAGCCACTGCAAATAAACTCCAGATGCATGTGCCTCCTTGTGCATCTGGCTTACGTGGGTCCTGGAGAATTGAACCGGGATCCTTTGGCTTTGCAGGCAAACGCCTTAACTGCTAAGCCATCTCTCCAGCCCAAATTTCTTTTCTTTAAACAGAAATTTGTGTGTGTGTGTGTGTGTGTGTGTGTGTGTGTGTGTGTGTGTGAGAGAGAGAGAGAGAGAGAGAGGAGGGAGGGAGAGAGGGAGAGAGGATGAATATGAATGGGTACACCAAGATCTCTTGCCATTGAAATCGAATTCCATTTTGTGTATCTGGCTTAATGTTAGTACTGTGGAATCAAACCTGGGCTGGTAGGCTTTGCAAGCAAGTGCCTTTAATGGCTGAGCCACCTCTCAAACTCCAACATTGTTATTCTTATACTCTACTTGCTTTTTAATAGAACTATCATTTGTTACTGATTCTTATTTTTGTTTGTTTCATTTTGTTTTATTGAGTTATGACCTCATGAAGTACAGGCTGACCTCAAAATCAGTTTGTAGGAGAGAATGACCTCCACCTCTTGTCCTTCCTGATTCCTTCTTAAAGTGCTAATTTTAAGTCATGTGTTACCACACCCAATTTTTTACCCTATTCTCATTCACCATATGAAGGAAACAGCTTCTAATCTGCCATTTTCCTGATCATTTCATGTTTTCTTACAAGTAGATTATAATCATTCAAGTGTGACAATAATACCTATTTTGCTGTCCTGTCAGTCACCCCATTTATAGAAAGAATGTCCTAACGATGTTTAGTGTGCTCCTAAATACATAATACTTGACATATCACAGATGAATCCTTAAAAGAAGCAGGATTGTAGATACAAAGACAACTGTATTTATACTCTGGATATGTGAAATATAGCCTTTATTCAGAGAAGGCAAACTACCAAAAGTGTATATTTGATGCAGTCTAACCCCTTCAACTCCCCTTCTACTCTATTGTCACTTCTCTTTTCTTTTCCATCCATTTCCTGTTGGGATAACTCACTTTTGAATTATCTGCACTAATCACTCTGCCATTCATTTTGCACAAAGGTGAAGTAATGTTTTCTTTGTATTCTCTTCTTACAGGATGGATTACAAATTATACATATCTCTTTCAACTTTCTACTTTGCATTTCACAGCCTTGCTGGAATAGACTCTCATTTCATACAGATTTTCAGTAGTTCTGTTTTATATTTTCATCACATACATTTGTTTAGTTGTATCATACTTTTATTTAAAAATTAATCAATGTGTGGACTATTCAAATGTGTCCAACATTTTGATACTACAAACAATCTTTTAGTGAAACCTTGGGTTTATTCAGTTCTGAATCTGATGATCATGTAGCATTATAGTATATTCCCAGTAGTATGATTTGGATTATTAGTTTAAAAAGCTAACATCATAGGGCTGGAGAGATGGCTGAGTCGTTAAGGCACATGACTGCAAAGCCTGAGGAGTCATGTTCAATCTCTCTCCAGATCCTACATTAGCCAGACTCACAAGGTTTCACATGCCCACTAGGTGGTGCAAGCTTGTGGAGTTCAATTACAGTGGCTGAGGCCCTGGCACGCCAATACTCTCTCTCTTTCTCTCTCTCTCTCTCTCTCTCTCTCTCTTGATCTTTCGAAAATAAAAATTAAAATGTTAAGATTATATGTAGTTTTGTTAGATGCTTTCATATTTTTATTTGGAAGTTTTTTTTTCCTATTTTTCTTTTCTACTACCAATGTACAACAATGTTTTCCCACAGCCTAACTAACTGAACATGTTGCCTTACCTTTAAAATTTTTATTTATATATTACTTGCCACTGAATAGAACTTCACTAGCATGTTAATATATGAGTATGTATTGTCACTAAATGCTGTCTGTGGTAATTTGAATGGATGTCCCCTAACATATTAGAAGGTTATTAAAGCTTCTTGGATTTCCAGCTACCTGGCTGGAAAAGGTATCACTCTGGGAGGATCCTAGGGTCCAGCTCAAAGATGTGTTTGGGGACAGATCTGGAATTCCAGCCTAAAGGTATGCAGAGTGCTTGAGATTTTCCTGTGGTTCCTGTAGTGTGCTTGCTTTATTGTGTGGGCAATGGCATTTACTCTCTGTGTGGACCTGTGAAAGGGGGCCAGCTTCTCCCACCATTATGTAACTTCTCCTGGAACTGTAGTTTTCTATAAACCCATTCTACCCATAACTTGTGCCTGTTTGGAAGTTTATCCCAGCAACATGAAGCTGTTTACCTCACTCTCATTATATATTTTTTGAAAAATGTTTTTTCATTAAAAGTTATATTTTAGTTAGCTTAGAGAGCTTTGGGAATTAATATGGCATTAAAATACAATTTTTACTTGATTCTCCTCCCCACTCTTCCCCTATCCATTTATCTCCACGTGTCTATGCCTCCTCTTGTGTTTACATGTCATAAGTGTTCTTTCACCCTTTCCCCACCTCCATCTTTGTTATCCCTTATTATTAGTGCTTAGTCCCTCTGGTGGTTTGAATGTGAAGTGTCCCCTATAGACTCATGTGTTTGAATACTAAATCCTCAGTTGAATACTAAATCAAACAGTGCTGTTTGGGAAAGTTAAGGAACCTTTAGGAGTTGGAACATTACTAGAGGAATTATATCACTGGGGTGGGATTTCAGGTTTTATGGTCCAGCCTTGCTTGCTTTTCTCTCCTCTCTGCTTCCTCCCTGCTTATGCACTAATGTAATGTTGGCTTTCTTCTCTTGTCATGCTTATTCTGCCATTATGGACTCTACCCTCTGGCAATGTAAGCAGAAATAAGCTAAATTTCCCTAAATTTCTTTGGGTGTAATTGTAAAGGAGATTACCATTAATAATAAGCTCATTGCTCCACATTGGTACAATAGGAATGTTGACTTGAGGACAAGATCTGACTTACTGAAGTTAGGAAGAGTGTCAATTATTTTGAAAAGAAAAGGCCTGAGGGAAGAATGCTGAAAGTCATGTCTTTTTCCAAAGATACAGTGCTTACCACAGATGTGGCTTCATCAGGAGCTAGTAGCAAAACTTGGTAGCATTTTCCATGTTGCCCTGGTTTTTGAAGAATAAAAGACATTAAATGTTTAAGTAGCATATTGTGCACATTGATGTTGACCCAGTGATTTTTCATGCCACCTTTGTTTATTATATACTAATTGGCATTGTTAGTGACTTCTCTTTCTGGGATCTATGCTATTATTTTGAGCTATTTTTCTATTCTTTAACAAGTAAAAAATGGTAATTACAGATTTAGTTTCTTTTTTATTTTTTGAGGGGTTTTCAAGGTAGGGTCTCACTCTAGCCTAAACTGACCTGGAGTTCACTATATAGTCTCAAGCAGGCTCAAACTCACAGAAATCCTCTTACCTCAGGCTCCTGAGTGCTGTGATTAAAGTTGAGCACCATAATGCCCAGAAGATTTTCTCTTTTTTAAAAGTGTATGATTTGTGTGTGTGTGTGTGTGTGTGTGTGTGTGTGTGCATTTCTCAGTAAGTCCATTTTTTCCCTTATGACATGGTGTCACATTGGCCTAGAGCTAAGTACTTAAGACTGGCTGACCTGCCAGCCCCAGATCTGCCTATGTCTATTTCCCTTGTGCTTGGATTACAGGGGCATGCCACCAAACCTGGAATTTTTATTTAGTTTCTGGAGTTTGAACACGGGTTTTTATGCTTATAAGAGCATCTTTTGGATTGAGCTATCTTCCCAGCTCAAGAAATATTATATTTTGAATTCTTGACTGATAACATAAGGCCCCTCTCTCATATCTTCCTTTTGATGTATTTCTTACATATTCTCAAACATCCTTATAGATATAAACTTTATAATGTTTGTTGGTATTTTTTAAATTGAATTAAAGTTACTCATTAGCTTAGGGAAAACTAACGTCATTTTTTTGCCATGTAGATTGAAAGGACCAAGCTGACGCCATGACAGGCTTCAGCAAGGCACCACCCTGGCCAAAGTTTCAGTTTTTCAGAGGGGCGAACTCTGGGAGCTGAGTCAATTTCTGGAGACATGTCCAAACATGCCCAGACATGTCCCTTTTGCCCCAACCAATCAAAGATGTACAAATGCCACTGCTGCTTGCTTAGCTAATCACATTAGGAGATTACCTCACCAGCCCAGAATTCCCCTAGACCTGGCCACTAAAACCTTAAGACCAATAAAAAAACCATAAGTATAGTTACTGTTCAAATTAGCCAATCATGTTAAAAGACTAAAAGCCTGACAAAATTCCTTTAACTGTGCTTTAAAAAGAGCCTGTGAGCTCCTCCTGGGGTCGCCATTTTGTACAAATGGTTGACCCCTGCATGCTGGCTTATTCTTTAGAATAAACACTGTATTCTTTTTACATACTATTTGACTCTGGGGTCTTTCTTCAATGATTCTCAGACCCTTATATTTGAGGGCTCATCTGGAATCGCTGGGGGAACCCCCCAGACTCAATAGTGGAACATTTTCTAGGGGAACTATTGGTTCTCCACCGATCAGTGAATTGGGGCACTCCTCTGTGTTGCGTGTCTCTGTTTTACTTTGTTCCTTGTTTATCTGGTAAATCTGTTGTCCAGACACAATCTGGAGGACCACGGAGGTAAGGCTGATGAGCCATGTATTACCTTGGGGTGGGGGGGGGGTTCCAAGGATGCTCCAGACACCCTTCTGGTGGAGCCCTGGGCTCCCATCTGGTGGAGCCCCGAGCTCCTGTCTGACTCTGGTTTTAATAGACACTGACAGGTTGCACCCATCTGGTGGAACCCATTCACAGGATAAGCCGCCATCAGCAGCATTTAAGTGTCTTTTTTGCTTCCTGGGAAATTTGTTTTTGTGTCTGTGTGTCTGTGTGTCTGTGTCTTGTTTGTCCTTTTCTACTTCCTCCAAAGTTTCCTTGAAAGTTACTATGGGACAGGCAACAAGTTCTACCCCACTGGACCTAGTCCAGTCACACTTCAAGGATTTCAGATGTATGGTGGAGAATCTAAGTTTAATAGTACGGTCAGGGCCGGGCGTGGTGGTGCACACCTTTAATCCCGGCACTCGGGAGGCAGAGGTAAGAGGATCGCCGTGAGTTCGAGGCCACCGTGAGACTACATAGTTAATTCCAGGGCAGCTTGGACACTGTGAGACCCTACCTCGAAAAACCAAAAAAAAAAAAAAAAAAAAAGTACGGTCAGGGAAATTAACCGTGTTTTGCAGGAATGAATGGCTGACTTTCAATGTGCAATGTGGGATGGCCAGAGGGAGGCACCTTTCACCTCTCCACTTCTTACAAAGTTAAAGATATTGTGTATAGGAATCCTGCGCATCCTGACCAGGTCCCATACATCACAGTCGCAATATCTGGTGGAGAGCCCCCCTTCTTGGCTGAGCCCCTTTTTGCTGCCAGCCCCAATAATCTTGTCAGTTAAGGAGTCAGGGCTGCCAAAGGACTGCAAGCCAGTGGTCCTACCCCCTTCTGCTCCCTACAAGGACCTCTGCCCACCTCCCTGCGCACCTGTCCCTGCACCAGAACCTGTACCACAGGCGGTAGCTGACGATCCGGGCCCAGGGTAAGAAGGAGAAAACATAATAACTCCTCCCCATACACGGGCCTGGACCGCAAGACAGGCATACTGCACCATGATTGTACTGCCTCTACAGGCAACTTCCCCGCCAATCATGACAGCCAACAATTTGTGAATCATATCCCTGTTTCCACCAGCAACTTATATAATTGGAAGATACAGAACCCAAAGTTTTCTGAAAAACCTCAGCCCTCCTAGACTTGTTAGACTCCATAATGATAACCTGTCAGTCCACTTGGGACTATTGCCAACAGCTCTTACAGGTTCTTTTTACTACAGAGCAAAGGGAATGAAATATAGCCATTGCCCACAAGCTGGTTCCTGGACCTAACGGTCAGCCCACAACTGTGCAGGCTGACATGGATGCAGCCTTTCCCTTAACCAGCCCAAATTGGGACCCCAGCAGCCCTGCAGGTAAGGAGAGACTGATAGTCTACTGCCAGATTCTGATGGGGGGGTCTCTGAGAGGCTGAAAGAAAGCCCACAAATTTATCTAAGGTAGGACAGGTTATACAAAGTAAGGAGGAAAACCCAGGGACCTTTTTAGAGAGACTTTTAGAAGCATACCAGACTTATATGCTCCTGGACCTGGAAGCAAGGGAAAACCAGTCTGCTGTATACATGGCCTTTGTCAACCAGGCAGAACCAGACATCTGCAGGAAGCTTCAGCGACTGCATGGTTTTGCTGGTAAGCAAATGTCAGAGCTTGTAGCAATAGCAGAAAAAGTTTATAATAGGGAGACTCCAGAAGACAAACAGAGTAGAGGCTTAGCCAAAATATTGCTGGCTGCCACGGGAAAGGGAATTAAAAACCATGGCTTATGGAAAAGACAGGGGTAAACCAGCCCCTCACCTGAGAGGGGAAGGACAAAACCGACCCCATCTCCAAAAGAATCAATGTGCTTATTGTAAAGAGATGGGACATTGGAGGAATAAATGTCCAAAAAGACAAAGAGACAAAAATCCAAAAGTCTTAGAAGTAGGAGCACTCAGTGACTGAGGGTGTCAGGGCTCACATCCCCTCCATGAGCCCTGGGTAACCTTAAAGGTGGAAGGGAAACTGGTAGACTTCCTAGTCAATACTGGCACACAGCATTATATCCTAAAACAACCTATGGGGCCCCTATCTAACAAGAAAACATGGGTCCAGGGAGCCACTGGGACTAATCAATATTCATGGACTATCCGTAGAGAAGTGGACTTGGGAATAGGACGGGTAACCCATTCATTCATGGTCATCTCTGGGTGCCCATATCCACTCCTAGGGCGAGACCTCTTGACTAAAATGGGGGCATAAATCCATTTCAGCCCCAAGGGAGTATAGCTTCTCAATCAGAATGGACCTGTAAATGTGTTGACTGTGTCCCTGGAGGAAGAATATAAACTCTATACCTCACCCTCCCAAGCTATCCCTGAGAGTCCATATCTGAGGGAACTATGGGAAAAGATTCTAGGTGTTTGGGCAGAAAAAAGTCAGATCAGACTGGACAAGCATAGGGCCCCGATCACAGTCCAATTGCCGGCCAATGCCAGCCCAATTCAAGGCTGCCAATGCCCTATGCCCCAAGAGGCCAAACTTGGTATAACGCCTCACATAAACTGACTTTGGGAACAAGGGATATTTGTCCCTTGTCAGTCCACCTGGAATACTTCTCTCCTGCCAGTAAAAAAGCCCCACTCCAATGACTACTGGCCTTTAATCCCAGATTCGGGAGGAGAATTAATAAATGGATGGAGGAGGCCACCCTGAGACTACAGAGTTAATTCCAGGTCAGCCTGAGTGCTCTACCACCTGAAACCGACATGTAAAAAACTGTAAAAAAAAAAAAAAAAAAAAAAAAAGCCCCACTCCAATGATTACTGACCTGTGCAAGATTTGAGAGAAATTAATAAATGGGTAGAGGCCATTCACCCCACTGGTGCCAAATCCATTTTTTTTTTTGAGTTTCGGCCACCTGAATGCAACATGGCCCAGGGTGCTGGAATTAAAGATGCATTCTCAGGGTGGCCGCTGGACTCATGCCAGCCATCCTGTTCACATTTCTGCCTGATCCAGAAGTGATTCAGTGGATTAAAGGACCAGATTGCCACAAGGATTTAAGAACTCACCCACCATTTTTGATGAAGCACTCCATGATGATTTTGGTGAGTACCATCAGTCCCATCCCCAAATAACCCTCTTACAGTACATAGATGACCTCCTTATAGCACCCTCAGATGAAAAAGCCTGCCACTCAGCCACAGAGGCCTTGCTGAAAGAATTGGACCGCATGGGATACCGAGTCTCAGCCAGAAAAGCGCAGCTCTGCCAGATAAAGGTAACATACCTTGGGTACATACTCAAGGGGGGGCAACGCCTGTTGTCTCAAGCCTGCAAAGAGATAATCCTCAACATCCCCGACCCCAAAACCCAATGGCAATTTCATGAGTTCTTGGGGTCCGTGGGATCTTGTAGACTTTGGCTACTCCAATTCACAGAAATTGCCAAGCCTCTCTATGAGGCCACAAGGGGACAAGAAAACTCCCTAGACTGGACCCCAGAAATGGAAAGGACCTTCCTCCAATTAAAGGAGGCCCTCTTAGAAGCCCCAGCCCTGGCTTTGCCAGATATTCACAAACCTTTCCATCTTTACCTTTATGAAAACAAAGGCATAGCTAAAGGGGTATTGATCCAAACTCTTGGCCCCTGGAAGAGGCCAATTGCTTACCTGTCAAAGAAACTAGATCCCGTGGCAACAGGATGGCCCCCCCAGGCCTCCGAATAATAGCAGCCACTGCTTTATTAGTTAAAGACTCAGATAAACTAACTTTGGGCCAGACCCTGAAGGTCTCCTCAGCTATTGAAGGAGTGCTAAAACAGACCACTGACAGATGGCTGACCAATGCCAGACTGACTCATTACCAAGCTCTTCTTCTTAATCCCCCACAGGTCCTCAACACTGCAACCCTGCTACCTGACCCAGACCTGAACAGTCCCATACATGACTGCTCAGAGATCTTGAGCAGTTTACAAGGGACCGACCCGATCTCAAGGACGTTCCCCTTAAAGGGGCAGAAATAACTTGGTACATAGGTGGTAGCAGCTTCCTTAAGGATGGTATCCAGTACCTAGGAGCCACAGTGACAACTGAAGAGACAACCATGAGGGCAGAAGCCCTTCCACCAGGTACGTCCACCCAAAAGGCTGAATTAATAGCCCTGACCAAGGCCCTACAACTAGGCCAAGGGAAAAGACTTAACATTTATACTGATAGACGATATGCTTTTGCAACTGTACATATTCATGGGGCTATCTATAAAGAAAGGAAAAACTATTCAAAATAAGCAGGAGATTTTGGATCTCCTGCAAGTGTTATGGCTACCTAGGGAGATAGCAATTGTGCATTGCCCCAGGCACCAGAAAGGAGATGAGCCTACTTCCAAGGGAAACAACAGGGCTGACAAGACAGCACGAGAAGCATCCCTCCAGGTCCCTACTGCCCTGATGGCAAAGTTGCCTCCAATGGTGGTGGCAACCAACCTTGCCAGAGACACCAAACTATACTGACACAAAACAATGGAGGATTAGGACCTGTACAGCAGCCTATAAGGAACGAGGATGCTATAAGATTCCTGACAGAAGGATCATCCTCCCATCAGACTTTGCTAGTAAACTCATTAGACAAATACACCAGAGCATTCGTCTGGGTCAACAGAAGATTGAGGACTTACTTAGGCAGGCCCACCTTGAAGTTTTTGCTTTGAGACAAAAGGCAGTAGAAACCATAGCCTGATGCCATGCATGCCACTTGGTAAATGCAAAAAGTGGAGTTTCTGGGTCAGGAATCAGGGAAAGAGGAACCTGACCATGAGTAAATTGGGAAATTGACTTCACAGAGATAAAACCTGGTTTGTATGGATATAAGTATTTACTGGTATTTATAGACACCTTTTCAGGATGGACTGAGGCTTTTCCAACCAAAAATGAGATTGCCACAACCATGGCTAAGAAGTTGCTAGATGACATCATTCCAAGGTATGGTCTACCTGTTCTTTTGGGGTCAGATAACAGATCAGCCTTCATCTCACAGGTAACCCAGGCTATAGTTAAAATCGTGGGGACTAATTGGAAACTTCATTGTGTGGTTCATCCCCAGAGTTCAGGACAGATAGAAAGAATGAATCAGACCCTAAAGGAGACCCTAACTAAATTAACCCTTGAAATTGGCAGGGACTGGGTGTCTCTCCTTCCCTTTGCCCTTTTCCAAGTTCAAAACTCCCCTTATACCATGGGACTGACACCCTTTGAAATTATGTATACAAGATCCCCACATTTGTTACCTAATATAAAAGCAGAAATGTTAACTGACTTTGATGGTGAGAGATTTCTCTCCTCCTTACAAGCTTTATTCCAGGTGAAAGAATGTCTCTGGCCTCAGCTACAGGCCATCTATGACAAGACACTGCTACCTACACCCCACAGGTTCAGACCAGGAGATCTAGTGCTCATCAAAAGACACCAAAAAGATACTCTTGAGCCTTGCTGGAAAGGTCCCCACACAGTGATCCTGATCACCCTAACTGCAGTCAAGGTGGATGGCTTCCCCGCCTGGATACATCACTCACACGTGAAGCTTGTTGACCCACATGCAGATCCAGATGACTACACACCTGAAGAAAAACCAGGATTGTGGCAACTTATTGCACACTCACAGGACCCAATTAATCTAAGAATTCATAAGCTAGGGACTCAATGATGGCCAAATTATTTTGTATTGTGATTGTCTTCTGTTGCCTATTGACCTTAACCTCTTCAAACCCACGTCAGCCTTATAATCTTACATGGGTAATTACTAATATGGACACAGGGTAGTAATTAACTCCACATCCCATTTAGCTCCCCCTGGAACTCGGTTCCCAGATCTAATGTTTGATTTATGTGACCTAGTGAGACAATCATGGGACCCTACACCTAGAGAGGACAATTGGGACAGTGGGCCTCCCCCAACCTGCAGGTGTAATTCCCATGTGGCACAAACCAATACTGGAAAACAGGCCTTTTATGTGTGTCTTGGCCATGACAGGACCCCGGGGTAGCAAACAACATACAGTGGCCCGGAATGGTATTACTGTGCAGCATAGGGATGTGAATCCACAGGGACTATTCCCTGGTCTCCCCCTATAAAAAACAGATTACATCACTGTCATCAGGGCTGAGGGGTCACCCTCCTGTTACTGGACCCAACAATGTAATCAGCTACTAGTTAAGTTTAGTGATAGAGGAAAAACTACCACTAAATGGGAAGTTGGTAAAAATTGGGGACTAAGTCTATATACAATAGGACTAGACCCAGGAGTAATATTTACCATATGACTTTATGTCCAGCCACAAGAGGCCAACCATGCTACGGTACCCATTGGACCCAACCCCATCTTGGCCTTACCCCCCATCAAACCACAGCCTACAACACCAACTTCAGTCTCAGGCAGCTCCCTGACCAGGGGCACAACCTCACCCATGGTTGTGCCCCCTCCCTGAGTCCCAGATATGTCCCTTGTATTTGAGTTACAGTTCCTTAACTTCACCTATGGGTTTCTTAACTCTACCACTAACCTTATGAAAGAGGACTGTTGGCTCTGTCTAGACCCAGGGCCCCTATATTATACTGGCTGGGCTACTACAGGAAGTCTGACAGCCCCATTAAAAAGCCCACCAAGATGTTCCTGGGGAAAGTCTCTGGTCCTTACCCTTCAATCTGTAGCTGGAAAAGGGTTATGTGTAATAGGAGTAGGGGGAAACTAAATAACTTCCCTCACTTTAAACATCTTTGTAACCATACTATAACCACAAATACTAGTACTTCCTATATTGTGCCCCATAATGGGACTTGGTTTGCATGTACCATGGGCCTAATCCCTTGCATTCACCCCAAAATCCTACCAGCTTGTGTGTTGTAGTTACTCTGTTCGCTCAAGTGTACTACCTTCCTTTCAACACTTATATGGAAACCCTAGAGTACAACCACTATAGACAAAAATGAGATTTTGGAATTTCAGCAATCCTTCTCACAACTTTAATAGGAACTGGTATAGCTTCAGGAATTGGCACTGGTACCACGGCCTTCATTAAGGCAGATAAAACTTATCAGGCTATAACTAACCTTATAGACTCTGATCTTGCTCAATTAGAAAAGCCTGTCCATCATCTAGAACAGTCACTAGACTCACTAGCTGAGGTCGTACTACAAAATAGAAGGGGACTAGATCTACTCTTTCTACAACAAGGAGGACTTTGCCAAGCCTTAGGAGAACAATGCTGTTTTTATGTCAACAACTCAGGTGTTATCAGAGATAGCCTGGCCATAGTCTGCAAAAGGTTAGAGGAAAGGGCCAAAATTAGACAGGAAAATCAAAGCTGGTATGAATCTTTGTTCAATTGGTCCCCCTGGTTGACGACCTTAATTTCTTCTCTGGCTGGTCCCCTTGTCCTGTTGTTGCTTGCCCTTACCTGTGGACCGTGTATTATTAATGCTTCAATCAGATTTGTTAAGGATCATTTAGCCACAGTACAACTAATGGTTCTAAGACAACAATACCAACATTTAGATACATCTCAAGGA
This sequence comes from Orientallactaga sibirica, assembly GCA_036365145.1. Lineage (NCBI taxonomy): Eukaryota > Metazoa > Chordata > Mammalia > Rodentia > Dipodidae > Orientallactaga > Orientallactaga sibirica. Next base: position 80,616 of record JAEOAD010000747.1, read on the forward strand.
TTTGAGATGAGGTCATACTCAAGTGGGGAATGAAAGGACCAAGCTGATGCCATGACAGGCTTCAGTAAGGCACTACCCTGACTAGGCCGAAGTTTCAGTTTTTCAGAGGGGTGAGCTCTGGGAGCTGAGTCAATTTCTGGAGACATGACCAAGCAAGCCCAGACATGTCCCTTTTGCCCCAACCAATCAAAGATGTACAAATGCTACTGCTGCTTGCTTAGCCAATCACGTTAGAAGGTTACCTCACCAGCCTAGAATTCCCCTAGACCTGGCTGCCAAAACCTTAAGACCAATTAAAAAAAAAAAAAGAACACAAGTACAGCTACTGTTCAAATTAGCCAATCATGTTAAAAGACTAAAAGCCCGCCAAAATTCTTTTAACTGAGCTTAAAAAGAGCCCTGTGAGCTTCTCCTGGGATCTCTGTTTTGTATGAATGGTTGATCCCTGCATGCTGGCTGATTCTGTTGAATAAATACTCTATGCTTTTTACATACTATTTGACTCTGGGGTCTTTCTTCAGCGATTCTCGGACACTTACATAGATGTATGTGTTTTGTGCATGATTTGTGTGTGTTTGATTGTGTAGTAGTGGAAGTGAATTCACTTCCAGAGGCAAATGTAGAGTTCCTTCCTCAGCGAATTTCCACAGTACTTTAAAAAAAACTTTATTGTGTGAACATATTGTATATTGTCATATTACCATTAGGTTATACTCTTATATTCCCTCTTCCCCACCCCCGTTCTACTGAGGGCACTCCTCAATGGGGTTATCATTATACACTTGTGTCATGAATACACCAGTCAGTCTCTGTGAGGGGGAACAATGCTTCAGTGTATTCCTTTGGGAATAACATTATTTCTGGCACATCTTTTGCAATGTTCCCTGAGACTTGAAAGGCATGTTATGAGTGTCCTTTAGTGTTGATCACTCAGAAGCCTCTGCTTTTCTGCTTTAATTAATTTTGTGTCTCTTTAGTGTCTATCACCATCTCCCTTGAGGATGTTCTTCAGGCTAGCGGTGAGAGCAGCACTCACATTCAATCCACTACTTGCTCTGTAATGTTTACTGGGTCCTGACAGATATGATAGAGGTGACTCATCTTGTGCTAGACAGTCAGCTGTATTTTCTTGTCATTCTAACTGTCTCCCCAGTTTTTGGTACCATCTGTAAAAAGCAGATTTTCTATCCAACAATAAGAGCAGCATGTTTCAAAGAGGATAAACAGACATTTAGGGGATTTTTTTTTGATGGGCATAACCTCTCTTTTTAGCCTAAGAAGAATGGAAGCTTCCCTATAGGATCTATGACCTCCTGAGCCATAGGCTTCTGACTTGGTTCCCAGTACCAGTCATAGATTCCCTCCCCCTGATTGGGCCTCATATCCAATCAGAAAACTCTGCATCCTATGTGCTACTATTGTACTTGTGTAGACATCTCTCCTGGATGGTTGATTTTGTAACTTGTAGGATCTATTACATGTTCACACTGTTGGTGACCTTTATCCTCCAGCAGGTGGCATAGCACTTCCCAACACTATGAGAGCTACCCAGCAGGGAGCTGGCTTCCATCTCATTTCCAGCATGACCTCTCAAAGTTTTGTAACTTGAACCTTTGGTGTCTTCAGCAATAGGGTCTTAGCATTTAGATCTCCTGGGTAACCAAGTGCTTTGGAAATAGCCTGCATTGTTTGGGAGACTTCATAGGTTTCTGATGGCTCATTGTGGTGGATAACCCAATTCTTACAGTGGTATTTGCCAGCAACAGCCTATGATTTTAAGAGTGAAGCTTTATCCAAACCTACAGGGTTATGTATTAATTATCTAGCCAAGAGGAAGGCTTCTGCTGTACTGATTCATTCCATTCTTAATCTGTATCTCCCCATTCCCTTCCTTCTAGCATATTTTTGAGATAGTCTCAGACTGAACCAATAGCTCACCAATTTAACTAACTACACAGAAAGACCTAGTTATCCTTGTGTCTCTGTTTACCCTATGCAAAGACTGCAGGACTTCACTTTTAATTTGGTAGTGGGGAACTGAACTCAGGTCCTCATGCTTAAATGGCAAGCACTTTACCTGCTGAGACATCTCCCTAGCACCTGACATATTTTTAATGTGGAATTTGTCAGAGAAAAACCAATGTGAATTAGGGCTGCTTCAGGTCCCTTAAAATGGAACCTAGAGTCCTTCTTATACCATATTTCAGGCACATTCATAACTGGTATTTTGAACTGAATTTGCTTAATGTTCACAGATTCCCTCAGGAACATGCTGACCTTGTAAAGTGACATAAACTACAAATTCTGGAACAATCTTCCCTAATGATTGTAACAATTTGTGAAGCTATCTCTCAGCTTCCTAAGACTACACAATCTCTTTCAAGACAGTTTGACTTTTGTGGCACTTAAAGAATCAGAGTTCTTGACAAAGGGTAAGTAATTAACCTCTCTTGCATGTAGCCCATCTTTTAAAACCATGGAAGAGTTATTTAGACCTGTTTGAATGTTCTCGCTCCTGATATTACAATCTTCAGAAGCCTCAAGAAAATGTAATTCTTCTTTGTTCTTGACTGTGGTGATTTGTTCTTACTCAGCAAGTTACTCTAAGGACAATGTCCTCATGTGTCATAGTGCATACAAGCTGCTGAAATAAAGTGCCATACCCTAGGTAAGTAATAAACAACAGAATTTTTGTTTTCTGGATTTTGTCCTTGGGATATTATTTCATTTTCTCATTTATATGATTTAGCATTGTTTTGATAAAATAACTGGTATAATGTTTCTATTGTCTATCAGTCCATCCTGACAATGCCTTTTGACCATTTCGTTTGTTCTTATGGTAGAGAAGAATTTATTAGTGTTTGGATTCTCTCTTTTATGAGTTACAAAATTCCTATGTTTTTGCTTTTGTTTCCTAATCATTACGAAAGTATCTGAGGATGCTTCTGCCATATTCTTTGCCTTTAGTCTTCCCCACAATCTGTTTCAAAGGCTGAAGTTTTAAATCATGCATATCCCATATTCAATGCTACTATTTGTTTATACATATTAATTGTTAATGTTAATAGGACTTATTCTGACTTATCCATACCTGCACCTAGCCTACATACATATATGGACATATATAAGTATATTTTCTTCACCTTCATCCCCCACCTTGATACACTTCCATCCTCGGAAGCATTATTCTATTTTCAGGTTACCTGTTTTGTAGTTTCCATACATTAGTAAGAACAGATAGATTAAATCTGGACATTTACTTGAAGTCGCTTCTCTGTAGTGTAGCCCCTTGATTTATCTTTAGGACATATGTTTCATTGTACCTTGTGCTTATATTGGACATACCATTTCAGCATATAGTATGTGTGTTTGTCTACATTTGCTGTGTGGTGTGGTATGTGTGGTTTGTGTACCTATAATATATGCTTGTGTGGGTACCAATGCACATACTTCATGGCATGCATGCAGGGGTTAGGAAATAATATCAGCTTTCCTTCTCTCTGTTATGAATTCTTTTTGACATGCAATTTCTCTCTGAACCCTGAGCTGCTATTTTCAGTCAGACTCACTGAACAGAAAGGCATAAAGATTTTCTGATGTCTGACCCCCACTGGATTTGGAATACATACATACTTGGTCATGCCTAGCTTTTACGTGAATATTGGGGAAATGTAACTCAGGCCATATCAGGCCCATATGATTATAGGGTAAACACTCTTAACTGCTGTTTGTCATGTAATTTTAAGTTAACTGTAATTATCTTAACAATCTTCCATCACGTGTATCTCATGGAGTGTCAGTCTGTCTTAACCTACCTCAAAGCATGATAATGGCCATATGACAGGCCATGTGTTGATATTTCATTGTTTTTCTCTAAACTTTCAACCGTTTTATTGTTTGGGTTCATTTTGTTTGGAAGATGATGATGAAGGAATACCTTTTATGAGACTACCTTTCTCCCTCTTAACGGTTTGCATATTTTAGAATAAAAATATTGGGAGCCAGGTAGCTTGGTGAACAATATGGTCTTCTGCTAACTTAATGATGATTTAAGAATACCAGTGTGTGACTATATATACATATATATGCAAACAAGTCAATTTCTATTGCATGTGGCTGGCTGATTCACTACTTATTATTCTATAAATATTTTCAACAATGCTAAAATTGGTTTCAAAAAACCATGTGAATATCTTGTCAGGACTTCTAAATGTTAATTACCCTGATGCAGGTTTGTGAAGATGGAAGGAGAGGACCCAGCTGCGCTTCCAGATCTTGATATATATACAGCGTCTGCTGTGTAATGAGAATATATCAGTCTGTGACTTTGGCGATATCCCAAAGAGAACATTTTGTTCCACTGTTTAATGGTTCCAACAAAGGTAGGTATAAGAAGATACTGGCAGTCATGTTGCAGGTTGGCCCTTTTTCTATCTCCATATGAGGAAATTTGGTGTACAGGAACCGCAGTGTGCACTTTTGAAAGCTATGCTTGATAGTCTTCATGTCCTGCCTTCCCAGAACTCTGCATCTCAATAAGACTATATATAATAGAGATAGGGTAAGATAGCAGGAAGTAATGCTAATATCCCAAAGATAGTTAAAGTAAATTCTAAAGATGTATGAATGACTCTTTGCTCACACTTAGAGTCATCTTAAAGATCAATTAATTACAATACTGGTCATGGAATATAAATGATTGAGATTAATATTACAATATTCACATATTGGGTGCTATAAAATAGAGGGAAGTCATGACCCACAGGCACTGAAATATGTTTGTATTCTTGTGCTTACTCTAATCACTATATCTTGAAAGTAGTATCCCAGTGAAGTACTGTCAATTCAAATTCATACACTCAAAGTTCCATGAGGATATGGAATTACTAGTTGACCTTTCCCTCAATGGAACATTGAAGGAAAGGGAATTCATTTATCTTTTCCTGTATGTAAATGCACACAAAACTTTCTGGATCTGGTATGCACTGATTACCTGGCAATTAATCAGGCATCTTGGAGTGAAGTTATACTTTTGTCTTAAATGATTCAGCTAGACAGCCTTAGTCTTTCTAAAACATTTTTAGATCTTTGAATGCAGAAATCTTCAAAAGTTTTCTGACATTTCCTGGGCTAATGGACCACCTCAAGAAATTCACTTTGACTTCATTCTGTTTCATGAACCATCTTGAAATACTTCTCAGGTAATGGTTTTGGGGATGTACCTGGGTTTTCTCAACACCATTGTTAAGGCAGAAAACAACTCCATGTTGAATACTTCTTAGCTCTTTGTAACCCTTTTCTCTGTTCACTCCAGCATGGGAAATGTTGGATATTTAAACTGGCCTTACCAAATGTATCTTCCTCAATATCTAGGAGAAAGAGAATGACAAAACACAAGCTAGCTATTATGTGTGGACACTGATAAATCCATAAATCTGCTGGTTAAAAAAATCATTCTGTTACATTCTAGGAAAGAGACAGAGAACTTGAGACAGAGAAATAATGTATGCTGCAGCAGTGATGCATATAGTCATGGTCTAATTAATGTCCATAGTGCAACATGTCAGACAATTGTCCTCATGTAAGATTCACCAAGGCTTAGCACCTGAATGTAGAGATTATCATTAAAGAATTGGTGAACCTATATTGGCAGTAGGCTGCTCTCTGTATTGCTTCTACCACAATTAGATAGCTAATCTAGACTCATAAAGGTTAATTGTATAAATGCTAAATGGATTAAGTTTATTTAATTTTTCTGATTATCCACTTTATTAATGTATTTTACACAGTCTGAAAGTTGAAAAATTGTACCTGGGTGGAAAAGTAACTTTCTCCAAGTGGTGAGTATATGAAGTAAAGTAAATCCCATTGTTGACTACTATTGTAAAATATGGACAAATAGTTTTGTTTCATATTCATACTTTCCCTCATGCAATCTTCTTTCTTCAGAGATACTTTTGTATTTTCTGTCTACAGATTCCCAACACCTGATCTGAATTTATTGCATCTGTCTTCCGTGAACTTTCTCTCAGAGACTTCACAGTTCTCTCCGAGTGTCCTCAGACCAGCCATCTAACTCTATTGAATCTTAGTAACAACCCAATGTACTGGGAAGATTTTGAGCCTTTGCAAACTCTTCTGGACAATCTCTCAGGTATCCTGCAACATCTAGGGATAAATAATTGTCTGTTAACAAATTTTATAATCCTCTGTTCTCATCCCAGCCCTAAGCCACTGTGCCTAACTTCATGAGAATGCTTTGCCTCTTTAACCCCATCACAATGCCCATACTCATGAGAAACCTGCAGAACTTAACACCCTTGATGGAGCTAAAATATGTTGTTTATCGTTTGCTGTGATTGATGGTATTTTCAAGGGCATGTAGGCCTACAGAAGCCAGAGGATGTGCAAACACCAATAAAAATGATTCTTCAGGTGGCAGGGAAGGATGACATGAAATATATGACTTATCTTACTGATTTTCACAGTCCAATACAGTTTCAACCCTGATGTGTGGCTTTTTAAGACCTCAATTCTCTTTCTGAAAGCACACAGACATCATAGCATGGTTCTACTATTCCTGGAAACAGGCATTTAACAAATGTAGAAAAGAAAACCTCTAATCATAAGATAGAAGATTTCAGAAAAGAATAGGCCACTTGCCCATTCTCCTGTATTGCATTACTTGTTCTTACGGATGACAGCATTGGGTATATAATGTGAAATATCCATGTGATGGTATATGATACATTTGTCCATGCTGATTGATTTACTTTTAGGTATTTGGTACAAACTAGGATAATCACAACCTCTCCTGGATGTGTTTGTGGAGTAGGTAGTGGATATTGAAGAAAATAATTCTATCCCCTAATTTACTTTAAGCTTCTTATATGCAAGGCTGCATATTAGAATCCATCTGTAATAAATAATGGAGATATGAGACTATACCCACTCCCCAAAAATGTCTCCAATTAGATATTGCTAGATCTTTTCTTTTGTTTCTGCCTTTTGGCACTTACTTGTTCTTTATTTCATTCACATTAACCAAGGATGCATATGGGGTGATATTCTAGGAGCTAACAATGAAAACAAAACATGGTTCATACCCCAAGCCATTCAGAGTCAAAAGTTTTTGTGGTTTATCTGTCTTTCTACTGTTTCTTAAGACATTACTTAACCCAACTTTACTACAAAATTTAAAGATATTTTATTTTTATTTATTTGAGAGTTGAGGGGGAAAAAGAGGCAAATAGAGAGGAGGCGAGAGAGAGAGAGAGAGAGAGAGAGGAGAGAGGGGGGGAGAGAATGGGCATGCCAGGGCCTCCAGCCACTGCAAACAAATTCCAGACACACCTTGTGCATCTGGCTGAATTGGGTCCTGGGCAATCAAACCTGGGTCCTTTGGCTTTGCTGGCAAGTACCTTAACCGCTAAGCCAGTACTCCAAATTTTGCTTTATATTTTCACTTTATATGTTCTGTTGCATATAAAGTGGAATACATATTTCCTTGTGTTTTCCTCAATTTCTTTCTTCAGTGTTTTAATGTTTTCATCACACAGGTCTTTATTTCCTTGTTTAGGGATATTCCAAAACGTTTAATTTTTGTGGCTAATATGAATGAGACTGCTTCCCTGAATTCTTTCTCAGTATGTTTGTTCTTAGTATACATGAAGGCTACTGATTTTTGTGTGCTGATTATGTATTATGGAATAAAGCCAATATGACCATGCTGAATGATCACCTTGGTGTATCCTTGCATTCTCCTTGCAAATATTAGTTTTCTTCTTTAGTTCTTTTTTTATTAGTTGTGTAGATAGTGTGTATACAGTCATACTGGTACCATCGTTAGCCTCCTCTATGTTCTCCCCCTCCAAAAGGGCCCTCTTCATTGGGGAATATGGGTAGTGCATTGTGGGGGTAGTCATCATTTATGGGGAAGAGGCAATGTCTCTGCATATAATGTCCCAACTTGTGGCTCTAACAATATTTCCACCTCCTCTTCTGTGAATTTCCTTGAGCCATGATGTGTTTGTTTTAGGTCTACTTCAGCAATGAGGTCTTGGGAGCCTCTGTGTCTCTGGATATCTGGTTTGGTAGGAGTTGAGTGTTCTCTGTGTCTATCTTCTTCACCCTTGTGTTGGTGCCATGTTCACCAAGAAAGCTGCACTCTTGCTCATTTTCCCCATTCCTCTATAGTTTCAGCTGGGGCCCTGGTGAGGTACAATGGGCTGATTCTCTCCTCAGGTTCTGCGTCCATCTGAAAAAGAGAAGCAAATTCTTCAATGGATTCCCTTTAGGAGGGAATGTTTCAGTTCAGAAAAATTTGTTATACAACTTTCATCCAAATTACTTTTGTGTAAGGTGATTTTGTATTTACCACACACAAAAGAGTCACAGTTTTTGACAATGGAGTTGAAATTGGACATTAAACTATAAAAATAGCCTATCTTCAAGAGCATGAAATTCACTATCTGCACAGCTTGAGTTTTGTATTTCCTGGGATTATAGTTATAATTAGTATCCAGTAAATATAATTTTGTCTTTTTCCTTGACTAGGGTGATTTTAACTCTGTTAGCAAATTATTCTATCCAAGGGCAGCATCTTAGAGTGTACTGGCTACTATAATAGATGGCCATAAATTAGATACCTGATAAGCAAAAGAAATCTTGATTTCTGGCTAGAAAGGTGGGTCAACAGTTAAAGGTGCTTGCTTGCAAAGCCTGCTACAGTGGTTTGACTCCCCAGATATACTAAGTGGTACATGCTTATAGAGTTTATTTGTAGTGCCAAGAGTCTCTGATATACTCATTTTCATTCTCCCTCTCTCCTTCTGCAAATTAATAAGTAAATAAATAAATAAAAACATTTAACTAAAATAATTTTTGACTTTTGATTGTTTTAATATTTTTATGGTAATTTTCTCATTTTATGACATTTTATATGCCTATTTTAATCATGCTGGTTTCTGCCAGTCACATCTTTTTCTTTGTCACATGACTTTTTCTTTGTTTTGGAGGCAGATTTCTGATTTTGTGCTTATTTTCTGCCTTACATTTCTATTTTTTTCTTTTTTCAAGGCAGGGTCTCAGTCTAGCCCAGGCTGACCTGGCATTTACTCTGTAGTCTTAGGGTGGCCTCAAACTCATGACGTTCCTCCTACCTCTGCCTCCCAAGTACTGGGATTAAAGGTGTGATCCATCATGCCCAGCTTGCCTTATGTTTCTTAATTTCACCCTTTTGTTACTTTTCCCATCATATGTATGTACATGGCTGAGGATGCTTCTTGTATCCCCTTTGCCCAAAAGGTGTGAGTTTCAATGACTGTAGTTGTAAGTCATCCCTATCTCTTATATGAGATCATTCATATATTTGTTAAAACATATTAACTATACATCTTAAACAGATGTATATTTATATACCTCAAATTTCTATACCTTTGTCATATACAATTTTACTTATTTCCATCCTCACCATCCACACTATTACCCCTTCCAATCCCCAGGCATCATTATTCTGTATTCAGGCAGACTGTTTTTGAGTTTCAACTTATCAGAGAGAACATACATATTTAATGTGTACATTTTTTAGTCTCATCCTTAAACTGTAGCCCCTTCATTTACACATAGGATATAGTTTTTAGAATTATATGCTTATACAGGGCCTAATATTTATGGATGTAATTTTAGGTTCACTTTAATGCCACCACCATATTCTGTGGGTCCTCGCTGTTCCTGGGGGCCTTTGGCCACTGACATCCTGGGTGCAGAAGGAGTTGGGGGGAGCAGGGTCTTGGAGCAGGTGAGTGCGATGGGCGATGAACCACCCTGGAAGCTGTCTGATGGATAGCACTCTCGTTTATTCCAAAGGGTAGTGGGTTTATAAACATTTGAGAAGGGTTGAGAAGGCACATAAGGTGATCATAAGGTGATTGGATACATAGGTTTATGTGTTGCTATCTAATTGGCTGGGGTTGGAAGGCAGAAGTTGCAAGGAAGAAGCTACAAGGGAGAGAACAGAAGTGCTGGGAAAAGCTATGTGGCTTCAGCCACATATCGGATGGCTACAGCTGCAGGGAGACTGTTTACTACCATATAAGGGTCTCTTGGGCAGCTGGCCACAAGGTCAGGAACTGGGGGTGCCACAAAACCTGACTATGGAATGCTCAGGTGCTTTTGGGATGGAGAAGGGCCCACCGGTTCCACATCCTCTGTGCAAAGATGGGGCACACTGTGACCTTGAGAAAAGGGATGGCCAGCTCCTTCACCAGAGTGGGTTCTTGATGATAAGGCTGGCTGCAACCCCCAAAGCACAAGGTCCCTGGCCATGTCCAACAGCCCAGGCCAGCTTCCTCACAGTCCCAGCCCATATTTAGCAATGCCCAACAAATAACATACACATTTAATGTGTATACTTTTGAGTCTCATCTTTAAACTGTAGCCCCTTCATTTACACATAGGACATAGTTTTTATATTATATGCTTATACAGGGCCTAATATTTCTGGATGTAATTTTAGGTTCACTTTAATGCCCCTACTATATTCCTTCATGTGTATCACTTACACATTTTTCATCTGTTTTCACTGGCAACAAAGTAAGATTATAGGGCTGTGACATCATACACTTGAATTTTATTCTTTTAGCTCACAATTAATTTTGATGTTCTGGCATTCTGTTTAAAGACAATGTTGAGGATAAGGCTTTTGTGTGGATTTAAATTTTTCCTACTTGATAGTTTGTATATTTAATAGAGGAAATATTGGGAGGTTAGTAGCTAAGTTACCAACATTGTCTTCTCCTAACTGATTTTTAATTACATTTAAACATATATACTTATTGACATAAGTACATATATGTTTATATGTATATGGATACATGTACATATACACACATGTGTACACAAATGGATGCTTATAAACACTCAAAAACACAAAAAGTGAATATCTAATCTATATTGATAGTTGCAGTCTTTAGAAGTAGTTGATTATCAAGTATTTATTCTATAAATATTTTCTATATTACTAACAGCAGCAAAGGCATTCATTCAATAGATATGTACTCAAGACTTCTAAATTTTATTCATCTTGATACAGGTTCATGAAGATGGACAGAAAAGACCCAGCCACACTGCTAGAACTTGCTATTCAGAGTCTACTGAACAATGAACCTACAGTAATTCATGCCCTTGGGGAAATCCCAAGAGAACTTTTTCTCCCATTGTTCACTGCTGCCTTCAAGGGTGAGCATAAGAAGACACTGACAGCCATAGTGAAGGCTTGGCCCTTTTTCTGTCTCCATATTGGGAAATTAGGAGTACAGGAAGCTCATGATGAACGCTTGAAAGCCATGATCGATGGTCTTCAGGTCCTTCCTGAACAGAATACTGCTACTGGGTAAGACTATTTGTAAAAGTGACATGGTAAGACAGCAGTAAGTTATGCTGGAAGTTGTTAATCCACCAGAGTACTTAGAGTATTACTGATGAAGATAAATAGGAGGCTGTTGGCATAACACTTGGGGTCACCTTAAAGAATCTAATGTCTCGGGCTGGAGGGATGGCTTTGTGGTTAAGGTGTTTTCCTGCAAAGCCAAAGGAATTGGGTTTGATTCCCCAGGACCCACACTAACCAGATGCACAAGGGGGTGCACATGTGTGGAGTTCATTTGCAATGGCTGGAGGCCCTGGTGCTCCCATTCTCTCTCTCTCTCTCTCTCTCTCTCTCTCTCTCTCTCTCTCTCCCCTCTCTCTCTCTATCAAATAAATAAATAAATAAATAAATAAATAAATAAATAAATAAAATATTTTAAAGAGTATAATGTCTCATCACAGAGTTAGTTATGTAATAGGGGTAAATCAGGATACTGTAAATGGATTTAAATACTGGGTGTGTTGTACAGAAAAAAGACATAAGGATAAAGACTGGTGAGGATCAGAGGCAAATAAAGCATAGAGAAAATAACAGAAAATGTTTACTTCATGGGAAAGACTTGGAAGATGGCATATGGAGCAAATAACAATGACATGTTTTGTCCCTTGCATTGATGGAGTCACAGACAAGAGGTCTCTCAGATTCTGCACCCAGCACTACAGGGTTCACTTCATAGAAGGAGGATGGGGATCCATAGAAAATAAACTCACAACACTGAATTATACACACAGAAGTGGGGAGACAGGGATACTCTGTCCCATCTGGAACCAGATGCACAGTGTTTTTATTCTTAGGCTTATGCATGTATCAGGAAGAGCTTTTATATGCATCACAAACAATGACTTTGACATAATATAGACTCTCTTGAGAGAACTTCCTTGATTTTATGGCTTGTGGTTTTAAGACAGACAAGAGGTTTTTTTTCTAGGAAGGTATCTGGCTATGGTAAATAGAGCATGGGGGACTATGGTTATTTGAGGTAGGAGTAGCTATATTTCTCAACTTGCATTGACATACATGTTTACTTTTGTACAATTATGATATCAGCAACATTGAAATATGGCAGTGGTCTGTAACACTCAAACTAAATTGTTTCATTTTTAATATTTTACTTATTTATTTCTAATGAGGGAGAGACAGAGATGGGAGGGGGGAGGGAGATTATGGGCACACCAAGGCCTCTTGCCACTGCAAATGAACTCCAGACACATGTGCCACTTTGTGCATCTGGTTTTACATGATATAGAATACAGCCTTATGTTGCTGGGATGAACTTCCAAACCAGGCACAGTTATGGAGGAAGGGATTTATTTTAAAATTATGGATCCAGCAGGACTTCCATAATGGAAAAAAAGAGAAAACACACCACCAAAAGTAAGGACAAAAACCAGTAGCCAAACCATAGGGAACCCAGGAAGAAGTTAAGCACTTTGCATATCTTAGACTGGAATTCAGATCCAACTTAGGGCTGGACCCTAGGATTGACCCACGTTATCACCTCCTCCAGTCAGGTTGCAGATATAAATCTTAATATTTAATAAACTACTGAATATATTGAGGGACATCTATTTAAACTACCAGATTCTCCCTCCGGCCCCCAACAGATTCATAACCATCAACATTGTTAATTGTATTCAGTCCAACTTCAAAGGTCCCCATAGTCTTTACCAACTTAGATAGTTATAAAGTCCCAAGTCTCATCTGAGATTTAAGTCCGTCTCATATTTGTGATTCCTGTAAAATAAAAACAAGTTATATACTTTCAACATATAAAGGCACAGAGTAAGCATTTTCAACTGCTATAAGGCATAGCAAGGAGAGAGTGGAACAATGCAAACTCAATATCCATCAGGCAAACATCATATATCTGCAGTTCAAATACCATATCATAACCAGTGAGTAGTGAGGGGTCTCTGGATTTTCCAGTTCTGCCTTCCTCCTTGGCTGAATAGCCAGGGAAAATTTCCATCCTTAGCCAACAGCCTCCATGGTAGCCCTTGCACAGTCCTGGTATATATAAACTTCTTTGGGTCTCTACTTCAAATCATGGTCCATCTTCCAATGGTTTTTCCAGCCTATCAGGGTCATCATGACCTGGCTAATGCCGTGTTTCAGCATCAGTTCACCATATGCACTTCATAACCCACTCCACACATTCTTTATGCTTACAAAATCAATTCCTGGTGCACAGGACCCAGCCATGTTCTTAATTCAGGGATGAAATATTGACCTTGAAGAGCATGCATCTTTTCAGATCTCCACTCAAAAGAGTTTGCATTCCTACCATTCAGTCTTTCTAGAGAGGGATCACCTCAGGCATTATCTCTATTGTTTTAATGTAAAGCAATTGGGCCATCTTCCTTAAGATTGCTAATGTGTTTGACAATAGCACCTTCAGTAACCTCAAACCAGTCTCCATGCCAGTAATTCAAGACTTGTTTTAATTTCTCCAATTTTAAGCCTTATATCTCTCAGTCCCATATCATTAGTGAAACATATGAGTCCATTACAAGTTTAACTTTGATTAAATTCTCTGGGCATGGGCAGAAGAACACAGCCAGCTCTTATGCCAGTAGCCTAGTTCCAACAATGTTTTCTGCCATCTTTCCTTCCCCTTGGAATATCCACAAGCCAAGCCTCCAAATAAAATTATCTCTATACTCAGCATTTTCAATATCTCATCTGAATAATCCATAATACCTGGCTTACCACTCTGGAAGGTGTCTTCAGTTTCATGCACCAAATTTCTCATTCCTAGAGCACACAAATTTCAAACAACCAAAATCCACATAGTCAGATTCATCTCAGCAACCCCACTCATGGTACCAATTCTGTAGTAGACAGCTTCACATCACTGGGATGAACTTCCAAAACAGGCAGAGTTATGGAGGAAGGGATTTATTTGAAAATTACAGATTCTGGGGAAGTTCCATAATGGCAAAAAATAGAAAACCCAGCACCAAAAACAAGAGAAAAAACTGGCAGCCAAACCACAGGGAACCAAGACAGAACTCAAACACTGCATATCTTTGACTGGAATTCAGATCTGCCTTAAGGGTGGACCCTAGGGTCCATCTGAAGTGACACCTCCTCTAGACAGTAGGCTGCAGATCTAAATTACAATCTTTAATCCTGAATATACTGGGGGACATCCATTCAAACTACCACACATGGGTACTGGAGAATCAAACCAGGGCTAACCACAGCCAGCAGACTTTGTGACAAGAGCCTTTAACTTCTTGGCCATCAAAAGTGTCTGAGCTCCTTCACCAGGTAGAAACTCCTTGAGGAGAATCACACAGCCCAGAGGCACATTTGTCTTTTATTAGGAAAAATACATCTGTTCATTTTCAAGATAATGGGTTGTGGTGGTTTGATTCAGATGTACCCCATAAACTTTGGTGTTCTGAATGCTAGGTCCCCAGTTGATGGCAATTGGAAATTAAAGTCTCCTGGAGGCAGTGTATTGTTGGGGGGCAGACCTATGGGTATTATAGCCAGCTTCCTCTTGCCAGTGTTTGGCACACTCTTTTGTTGCTGTTGTCCACCCGATGTTGGTGAGTAGGTGATGTCCACCCTGTGCTCATGCCATTGTTTTCCCCTGCCATCATGGAGCTTCCCTTGAGTCTCTAAGCCAAAATAAACCCTTTTCCCACAAGCTTCTCTTTGTTGGGTGTTTTCTGCCAGCAATGTGAACCTGACTGCAACAGTAAATTTGGAATGTTTAAACTGCAATAGTTAATTAAAGAACATAAAATGAGTACATCTCAGTTAAGGCATATCTATCTACTGTCAAGGTTGTAAGCAACAGATAGGTAGCTGATTATGGAGTTTAGAGGGAGTACACCTGGGGATTGTTTCTAAAAGCTAATCATGAAATGAATGTGCACTTTAGAGCATGGATTTATCCTATCTAAAGAGAAAGACAGGGGAAGTTGGAGATAGGGTTACAGTCCTGCATGCAAGGGAGGCGGAAAAATTATGGCCAACATGTTAGATTTTTAAATCAGGACAGAATAGCAGAGAATATATGAAGATAACACATATAAGATTAAATAAATTTATCTATTACTGAGGATTGGCACCATGCCAGCAAGGCAGGTGTGTAGTGGATTAAAAGATTAACTTTGAATCCAATCCTAACATTACATATCATTGTGGATCTTATTGGTTTACATTAAAATCTGTTATCTCTAATTTGTTCAATCTGTCCTTTCCCTACAGGGGCTCCAAACTGAAGATCCTTGATTTGAGGCCACAATCTGACTTCAGGACAACATGCTCTCATATCATGACCAAGTCTCCTGTTTGTTTTCATTCTTGTCCTTACTTTCAGAACTTTCCCCTGAAAAGAGAAGCCCAGCATAGTACTGCAAATTTAGGGTCTGAGTCTCAGTTGCCCAGGAAGCCTACAGAATTAGTAGTGGACATCTCCCTTGATAATACATTGAGGGCAACAGAATTTCTTTGTTTGCTTCTAAGTAAAGTAGAACAGAGCTTTGGGTGTTTGCATCTCTGCTGTCGAGATTTGAAAATTTATAAATTGTCTAAGTACACAAACAGAGTGAAGTTTCTGAATATGTTATGCATTGATCACCTGAAAGTTGATCAGGCTTCACTGAGTGAAGCCAACAAACTCTTGTCTCAAATGGTACTCCTGGATAGCCTTACTTTGTCTAAAATCACATTTAGATCTTTGAATGGGAAAGTCTTCAGAACATTTCTCAGCCATCTTGAGAGGATGGATAACCTCCAAGAGCTCCACTTGTCTTACTTCTGCATAAGAGATCATCTGCATGAAGTGCTCAGGTGAGGGTTTGAGGAGGAACTGGATTTTCTCAACATGCTGCTATTAGGACAGGAACAAAAACACTCTAGGATGTTCCTGATACTTTTCTAATTGATTTTTCTTCACACTTCACCATGGGCACTGCTGAAAGTTTGAAACTGTCCTGGCCAGACCAGAAAGTGTGTTCCTCATAGTGAGGATAAAGGCAAGATTACAAAAAATAAACTATGCACTTTCATTCTGTCAGGAAACCAATTGTATACACTATCAGTACACAAATGGTGAAAATTGTATAGTCCTTCTACAAGACTCTGAAGATGAACCAGAAGTATCGAGACATAGATAGGTTTTAGGATGTACCAGCCCTATGATCTGCCCATCATAGTTATTACATCAGATAATTTTTTTTTTTTGGTTTTGTGAGGTAGGGTCTCACTCTGGTCCAGGCTGACCTGGAATTAACTATGGAGTCTCAGGGTGGCCTCGAACTCACGGCGATCCTCCTACCTCTGCCTCCCGAGTGCTGGGATTAAAGGTGTGTGCCACCATGCCCGGCACATCAGATAATTTTGCTCCTATGTTTGCCCTATGGTGTAGACCGTAAATATAAAGATTACCGTTATCACTGAAGTACTGACTAAAAGGGACCTTCAGTTGGCTACTTCTTGACACCAAATCACCAAATAAAACAACTAGATCTTAGATGGATTATGCCGTGTATAGTAAGTGGCTTAATTTTTTTCACATAGTCTTTCAATAATACTGAAGAATTATATTGTACACATTTTCAACATTAAAAACTGCATCTTGGAGATGGAGAGATGAACCAGCTTGTACGAATGTGAAGAATATGTGTTTTTCTTTTTGCACAAGAATGAGGACCTGAGTTCAATTTTTATCACCCACATAAAAGGCTTGGAGTGGCCATCTTACATGTGTGTAAGATCAGTAATCAGGTGAGCAGAGAAAGGAGAATCTCTGGGGATAGTTGTTAGCCAACTTGATTAAAAATAAGCAGCTCCAGACTCAGTAAGGGACTCTGTCTCAAGGAAATATACTGGAAGAACAACCAAGGAGGACCCGAAGCATTCTCCTCTAGCCAATCCATGTGTATGCCCCGGGTGTGAATTTCTCCACACATGTGTATAAACTTACAACACAAACACACACAAACCACACAACAAAAAATTCTGAGAAGACAAAGAAATGTTCAGAGGGAAAAATCTATTCAATGAATTAAAGCTCACACTGTTAACTGGTGCTGCAACATAGACACAAAATAGTTTATTCTAGATTACTAGGTTCATGTTTCCTGGTGCAATGCTTGTTCATTAAAGATACCTTTTTGTTTTCTTTCTACAGAGTTCTGCCAGATGATTTGGATTTCTTGAATCTGCGTTTCTGTGAACTTTCTTACAGAGACTTCACATTTCTGTCCCAGAGCCATCAGGCCACCCATCTAAAGCTGTTAAATCTCAGTAATAACCCAGTATCATGGGAAGATAGTGGGCCCCTTAGGATACTTCTGGAGAATCTCTCAGGTACCCTGCAGCATCTAGAGCTAAATCATTGCCTTATAGCAGATTCGACAGTCTCTGCTCTCATCCCAGCTCTAAGCCGCTGTTCCCATCTCCGAGTCTTTAGCTTTGCCTCTAACCCTATTACAATGTCCATGCTAATGAGGATTGTACAGCACTTAACCCTCCTGATGGAGCTGAAATATGTCTTTTATCCTATCCCTGTACATTGCTATGAACAATGGCATCTTCATAGTAATTTAGACCAACAGAAACTTGCTGAAGTGAAAGCACAGCTGAAAATGATGCTACACAGGGTACAGCGGAATGACATGAACTGGAACACATTTTCTGAGTGATTTTTCACTTTTCAATACCTTTGTATTCTTGATATGTAGCCTTTAAAGCATCCAGTGTTCTTTCTGGAAGCCCAGATGTACAACATGTAGGATATTCCAAAAAATCACTGTTATATGGTCAATAAAATCTTGATCCGAGAAGAAGGTAGAAAGCTATGACAGGGCTTATAGGTACCTTAACTATCATCCTCAATTTCTTTTTCATCTCACTGTCTTACAGTTGAGTATTTATGTGGATGATTAAGTCATTGTATACAATACCATTGACCACATGACTCCTTTACCTGTGGCTACTTAACTAAGTCAGAAAAATTCCAAACATTCTTAGAAGTATTTGTGGAGTGGGAGTTAGTAATTGAAACCATTATCTCTCTCACATATTTATACTTCCACATGTGTATGTTGAGTTCTAGATATGTTGTCATTCCAAAATGGGATATAGTGCAAATAGAAAATATCAAAATATATAGAAGAGTTAGTAAGAAGGAAAGAATATAAGATCAAAAAGTAATAATTTACTTGTATTGTTAATATGTTGAAATGGTATTACATAGTGTTTCAAAATGTAGCATATTAAATTAGTAATTTATTCCTATCACATGTTAAAATTCTAATATCACTTATTTCAGTGGGTTATTAATGAAATTGAAAATATGTAGTGACATATGATTAGTGATTTATTGATTAAATAAATTTATGCTTCATTTAAAAGATGTTAAAAATGTGAAATGACAGGAGCCAGGAAGCTTAGGGAAGGAGATGAAAGGAAATGTATTATATGGACTTGGTGGCTTCAACCATCAGTATAGGGATTTTTTTTCCTTGATATCAGAAGAAAGGCCTTATTTTCTTATCTTTTTTATTTATTTACTTATTTATTTGAAAGCAGAAAGAAGTAGAAGTGAGACAGACAGAGAGAATGGGTGCACTAGGGCCTCTAGCAGCTGCAAACAAACTCCAGACTCATATGCCACTTTGTACATCTGGCTTTATGTGGGTACTGGGCAATTGAACTTAGGTCATTAGGCATTGCTGGCAAGCACCTTAACCACTGATCCATCTCTCCAGCCCGAGAGACCTCATTTTCATAACATACTACTCTTGTTACTTTGTTTAAAGACTTTTTATTAAAGATTATCATGAGTTATGTGTCTGGGAGCTAGAAGGCTGAGTTGCTTGAATCCTGGCTTTAAAGTGTAAAATGGGAGTAACACCTACTTCACAGGTTTCTGTGAGGATTAATTAGAGATAATGTCTGAAAAGCATTTAAGGCTCTTGAATTAGACATTATTACTTTCTTTTCTTTTCTTTTTGGTTTTTCATGGTAGGGTCTCACTCTAGTCCAGGCTGACCTGGAATTCACTATGTAGTCTCAAGGGGGCCTCAAACTCGCAGTGATCCTCCTACCTCTGCCTCCCAATTGATTAACGACATGCACCACCATGCCCGGCTTGAAGAATATATTATAAATACAAAATAATATCCATTAAATTTGGTTTATTTGAGGAAAAAATGAAATTAGTCAATAATGTGTCCATATTGATTCTGTGTTGAAATAATCCCATACTGGTAGCTTGGTTAAAAAAAAAAATGTTTGGCCGGGCGTGGTGGCGCACGCCTTTAATCCCAGCACTCGGGAGGCAGAGGTAGGAGGATCGCTGAGAGTTCAAGGCCACCCTGAGACTACATAGTTAATTTCAGGTCAGCCTGGACCAGAGTGAGACCCTACCTTGCAAAACCAAAAAAAAAAAAAAAAAAAAATGTTAGAATTCATTTGATTCTGCTATTTGTATTCACATATTGAAATGATATCAAACTGTAATTTATGGAAATGAAACTATAAAAAAACTCCTAGTTTCTAATTAGCATTTTGGCTCACTGTTATGCTGCTGTTGTTCATCTGATGTTGGCAAGGAGGTGATGTTCAGCCTCTGTTCTACCATCTTGTCTTATTAACATAGAACTTCTTCTCAAGATAAATAAATATTTTTCTTCCACCAGCTGCTTTTGGTTGGGTATTTGTCCCAGAAATGAGAAAGTAACTGCAACAATGAATTGGTACCAGGAATAGCTGTTTCTGCTAGAAACATGACTGTGTGGCTTTGGTCATTTGGAACTTATTTGTGGGAGAAATGTGATAGGATTTGAAATCTTGGTCTAAGAAATGCCTTGAAGCTATGTAAGCAGAGTTTGATGAACTATTCTGGACAGAGTTGAAAACCTAAATATAAAAAGAACTATAGACTATAAAGGCTTGGCTTATGAGGGGAAGAAAGAGCTTTATCCACTGGACTAGAAGCAGTTTGTGTGAGAAGCTTACTGCATCTTACCATGTCCTTAGAACTTGTGCATGTTTGTATTGTGTACAGATATACTGGTTTGATCAGAAGGATATGCCATAGAAAGAAATGAAATATTCAGGCTAGACACCATGTTCATTCAGCTGCAATTCTTGTAGAAATCACCACCATTGAGATTGAGCCAGATGTTCTGCATTGGAACAGTGGAAAGAATACTGACCCTTTTGAAGGGGGGGGGCAGCATGCTGAGGAAGTGTCCTGCTCTTCAAAGTCATTTTTATTCCCTATATTTGATTACCAAAATTGGTAGCCTACCTAGTACTATGGTAGTATAACAATGGGGAAATTTGAATCAGTCTTCTTGGAGTCCCTGTGTGAAAGCCCTATGGAGCCATGAGGATGAACCATGGATTGCAGTTGAGAACATAGGATGTTACTGAGATTCCAGGACTGTGGGACAGCTGCCAAGTAGAGCTGCTGGCTCAGTTTGGATTATTTCCCAGACTTTAAGTAGTCAAACTGGAAGGGTAGAATTGTAAACCCAGAGAATTTTCACTGGTTACAGATGTTCAACATGAAACAGGCTTGTTGGATTGCCTGCATGGAGGCTTGATGGAGCCATAAGGATGATCCATGCACTGGAGACCCAATGAAGATGCTAGGATTATGGGATGGCTTCCAAGGAGAGCTGCAAACACTGAACGAAGTTTTCTGGGACTGTGAGTATGCTAGCCAGAGGGGCAGAATTGGAATTCCAGAGACTCATCACTGAATAGAATTATTGGAATGGAGACTTGTCATGGATTAGAGTTAATGGACTTGGAGCTACAGAGTTTTTGTTTGCTCTTTTAAAAAGGTATTGTATTGGTTCAGTATTTATTTGCTCTGCCTAATGCCATCTTTTGTAGCGTGAATTTTATTCTGTGTGATTATGGATTTTTTTGTATTACAGCTCAGTTAAAAGATCTTGAACTAAAGAGATGCTTCAACATCATTGGGATTGATAAAAACTGGGCTGGAGAGATGGATTAGCACTTTGGCTGCAAAGCCAAAGGACCCAGGTTCTATTCCCCAGTACCCAAGTAAAGTCAGATGCACTAGGTGATGCATGCATCTGGAGTTCATTTGCTAGAGGCACTGGTGCACCAATTCTCTCTCTCTCCCCCTCTCTTTCTCAAATAAATAAATATAATATTTTTAAAAGCTATGGTAACTTTAAATTTGAACTTAATTCATTGTATTTTATATCATAGATGGTTACCCTTGTGTGATGGTTAAGTTTGTGTCAACTTGATTTGTTTAAGAATCCACAGACATTCCTCATAAGTGTGTCTGTGAGGCTGCCTCTAGGAAGGATTAACTAAAGGAAGAATTCTTCCCCCAGGGGCAAGCCCTTCCCCCAGAGTGGGTGGCCTAGAGTGGGCGGCCCCTCTTGGAGGAGGGGGCTGGTTGATAAAAAGAAGCTCTGGGAAGAAAGGCTCTCTCTCTCCCACCTGGCTGCCGGTGCTGCTCACTGATTGACACTGGGTACTTGCTGTTTGGTGTTGCTGCTCTCCAGTGTGGACTGAAGACCAGGGTGGACTGAAGAGAAGCATCTCTCCAGGAAGCCTCCAGGCCTTCAGTGCCAGATTGGGACTGCTGAGGCCTCCAGCCTCGTGGACTGAGCAGGTACCAGGTTTCTTGACTCTCGGACCTGCAACCTGCTATTGCTGGACTGTGTAAGCTAATCCAATAAATTCCCTTTTAATACAATTAATTCTATCTCTTCTCTTCCTCTAGAGAACCCTGACTAATACAGATTGTGGTACAAGGAGTGGTTCTAGAGAAACAGAATTGTAAGGATGGATTTCCCTAGTAGGCTTGGTGCTCTGTGGAGTTGGTTCTCCAACTTCAGTGCCACTAAAGGCTCTGCTGGTAATAAGGAGAGCACTTTAACTGGTGATAAGGAGGGCACTGATAATCCATGGTGTGCACTATTTAAAGAATTCTGTGAGATAGATGTATTTAGTGATTCTGAGTCATATCTTGTGAGGAGCAAGAAATTTAGTGACTCTGTATCTAGAACTTTTGAATATTTGGGGAAAAGTAAGATGGATGATGATGATGGATGGTTTCTTCTGGCATTTCTAGATAAACTGTTGGGAGAAAAGCAGAAGCTCCAAAAGGAAATTTCCAAGCTTAAGACCCACATACATGATCTGAAGGTTTCTAAGGGTGCCCTGGAGGAAAGTTTCCTGTCTAGTCAGAACAGGGCTCGAATTGCAGAAAACCAAACTCAAGCTCTCATTGTAAGATTAGCTAACTTGCAGTGTAAGCTCAATTCCCAGCCTCACAAGCTATCAGAAGTTAAAGTGAGGGCATTGGTTGGAAAAGACTTGGATCCCATGACTTTGGATGGGGATGTATGGGAAGATCCTGAAGAATCTGGGGACACTGAACTCTCAGATTCTGAAGAACTTGTTTTGCATGAGAATGTGGCTTCCCCTCCTTTAGCTGCAAGTGCATCCCCACCCCCTCCCCCTGAAGTATTGCCTTCTCCACACTTGCCTGAGGGAATCACTCCTTCTTTGTCTGAGGAAGCAGCAATGACCCTCCCTGCAGGATGTGTTGATGCTTCTCAGAGCCCACCCATCTTTGCCTCGAGGACTATAACAAGGCAGAAGGCTAGGCATGCCCGTAAAGGGGAGTTAGAAAGTGTAACTCAAGAGGAAGTGAGATACACCCCTAAAGAACTTCAGGAGCTTTCTAACTTGTAAAGGCAGAAGCATGGGGAATATGTTTGGGAATAGATTTTAAGAGTGTGGGATGATGGAGGAAGTAATATAAGATTAGATCAAGCTGAATTTATTGAAATGGGCCCACTGACCAGAAATTTTAGATTTAACACTGCAGCTCATGCAGTTGGAAGAGGTGTCAAGAGTTTATGTGATTGGTTGGCTGAAGTATGGATCCAAAGATGGCCTACTGTGAATGAGCTTGAGCTGGCTGATATCCCTTGGCTTAATGTTGATGAAGGGATTAAAAGGCTCAGAGAACTTGGAAGGCTGGAGTGTATTTACCATGTAAACTCATCTTTAAGCCCGCAATGGGAGTGTGCAGAAGATGTGCACTTCACTAAGACTATAAGAAACAGATTTGTGAGGGGAGCACCAGCACACTTAAAGTCCCCAATAATTGGTCTTTTATGTAAAGAAGACATCACAGTGGGAGCCACAGTTGCTGCATTAGGTGACATAGATGCAATGGGTCTAACTGGCTCTGGGGGTAACAAGGGCCAAGTATCAGCACTGAATCTCCAAAGGCAAGATGAGCATGTTTACCATAATGGACAGCGCAGGCAAAACAATGCTCGTAACAGTATGACTCGTGTAGACCTTTGGTACTGGCTGCTTAATCATGGTGTTCCTAGAAATGAAATAGATAAAAAACCTTCTAAGTTCCTGCTTGATCTGTATAAGCAGAAAAGTTCCAGAGCAAAGAACCAAAAGGCCACTTTGAATTATAGCAACAGAGAATCAAGGCCTCTTAACCAGTTTCCAGACTTGAGCCAGTTTACAGATCCTGAACCCCTTGATTGAAGGGGTGGCCAGGTCCCTTTGAGGAAGGACCCTCCTATAATCCCCAAAAGTTTCAATATTAAGCTTAGTCCTATCCTTCCTCAGAGGGATCTACGGCCTTTTGCTAGGTAACTGTACACTGGGGAAAAGGAAATAATCAGACTTTTCAGGGCTTACTGGACACTGGCTCTGAATTGACATTGATTCCAGGAGACCCCAACCGGCATCATGGCCCTCCAGTTAAAGTAGGGGCTTATGGAGGTCAGGTGATCAATGGAGTTTTGGCAAATGTTAGACTGAAAGTAGGTCCAGTGGGTCCCCAAACTCATTCTGTGGTTATTTCCCCAGTCCCAGAATGCATAATTGGGATATATATACTTAGGAGCTGGCAAAACCCCCACATTGGTTCTTTGACTTGTGGGGTGAGGGCCATTATGGTTGGAAAGGCCAAATGGAAGCCATTGGAGCTCCCTCTACCAAGGAAAATAGTGAACCAGAAACAGTACCACATCCCTGGAGGAATTGCAGAAATTAATGCCACTATAAAGGACTTGAAGGATGCAGGGGTGGTGGTTCCCACCATATCCCCCTTTGACTCCCCTATTTGGCCTGTTCAGAAGACAGATGGATCCTGGAGAATAACAATGGATTATTGGAAACTTAATCAGGTGGTGACTCCAATTGCAGCTCCTGTACCAGATGTGGTTTCTTTACTTGAGCAGATTAACACATCTCCTGGTACCTGTTATGTAGCTATTGATCTTGTGAATGCCTTCTTCTCCATACCTGTCCATAAGGACCACCAGAAGCAATTTGCCTTCAGCTGACAAGGTCAGCAGTACACATTTACTGTGTTGCCTCAAGGTTATATTAACTCTCCAGCCCTTTGTCATAGCTTAGTTCGCAGGGATCTTGATTGCCTGTGCCTTCCACAAGGTGTCACATTGGTCCATTATATTGATGACATTATGCTGATTGGATTGAATGAGCAGGAGGTGGCAGCCACTCTGGAGTTGCTGGTATAGCATATGAACATCAGGGGATGGGACATAAATCCTTCCAAAATTCAAGGACCTTCCACCTCGGTGAAATTTCTAGGAGTTCACTGGTGTGGGGCATGCAGGGATATTCCTTCTAAGGTGAAGGATAAGTTGTTGCACCTTGTCCCTCCTACCACTAAGAAAGAAGCACAATGTCTAGTGGGCCTATTTGGATTTTGAAGACAGCACATTCTACTCAGCAGCTCATGGAACATTCTCCAAAATAGCTCATTTACTGGGCCATAAAGCCTACCTCCACATATTCAGGCAAACTGATTTAATTTCCTGCATGATATCAGATCACAATGCTGTAAAGCTAGAAATTAACAACATGAGATGAGACAGGAGCTCCATCAGCTCCTGAAGACTGAACAACACACATTCATACAATAAATGGTTAGTATATCAAATCAAAAATGAAATTGTAAAATTTCTAGAATTGAATGACAATGAGAACATATCATACTAAATCTTATGGGGCACAATGAAGGGAGTCCTTAGGAGAAAATTCATAGTATTAAATGCCTTCATAACAAAGACAGAAGGATTCCCAAATCAATAACCTAACAATCCATCTAAAGGCAATGGCAAAAAAGAAGAATCCAACCTAAACAGCTCTAGACTGAAATAAATAATCAATATCAGAGCAGAAATTAATGAATTGGAAACTAAGAAAAATAATTAAGAAAATTGATGAAACAAAGAGCTGGTTCTTTGAAAAAAATTAACAAGATTGAAGAATCTCTGGCCAATTTGATCAAGCAGAAAAAAGAGACACTTCAAACTAGCAAAATTAGAAATGAAAAAGGGAAGATCATAATAGACATACGTGACATTGGAAGAATCATCAGGACTTAGTTCTTGGAAGAATAATCAGGACTTAGTTCTAAAACCTCTGCTCCACTAAACTGGATAATCTGGAAGAAATGGATAAATTCCTGGACACATACCACATACAGAAACTAATAAAAAATATATTTTTAAAAACTAAATAAGAGCACATTAATCTACTAAGCAAACCTATTATACCCACCAAGATTGAAAAGGTAATCAAATACCTCCCCTAAGAAGAATTCAGGACCAGATGGCTTCTCAGCTGAATTCTATCAAACATTCATGGAAGAACTGAAACCAATTTTCCTCAAACTGTTCCACATAATAGGAGAATAGAGAAAGCTCCCCAACTCTTTTATGAAGCTAGTATCACCATAATACCAAAACCAGACAGAGACACAACAAGAAAAGGAAACTTATAGGCCTATATCCCTGATGAACTTAGAAGCAAAGATTCTGAACAAAATCCTTGTAAACCGAATTCAACAACACATCAACAGCATTATCCACCTTTATCAAGTAGGGTTTATCCCAGGAACACAGGGTTTATTCAACATATGTAAATCTATCAGTGTAATACACCACACAAATAAACTTAATCACAAAAAAACACATGATCATTTCAATAGATGCAGAAAAGGATGCCAACAAAATACAACATCACTTCATGATCAAAATGTTGGAGAGAATAGGCATGGATAGTTTATATATTAACATAATAAAGACTATTTATAAAGCACCTAAAGCCAAAACAATAACTAATGGGGCAAGACTCAGGGAATTCCCATTGAGACCAGGAACAAGACAGGGGTGCCCACTCTCACCTCTGCTCTTCAACATACTACTAGAAGTCCTAGCCCAAGCAATAAGACAGGAGAAAGAAATAAAAAGGATACAAAATGGAAATGAAGAAGTCAAGTTAGCCCTATTTGCATATGACATAATCCTATAATAAGTGACCCAAGAGCCTCCATCTCAAAACTCCTAAAGGTGATTAATTCCTTTAGCAAAGTAGCAGGATATGAAAACAACACACAAAAATCAGTAGATTTTCTGTATGCAATGGACAACGATACAGAAAAAGAAATTAGTGACACTGTCCCATTTTTAAAAATATATTTATTTATTTATTTATTTATTTATTTATTTATTTATTTACTTGACCAGTGTGTAGGTACTTGAGACAGCTAAAAATAGATCTACCATATGACCCAGCTGTACCACTCCTAGGCATATATCCTAAGGACTCTTCTCACTACCTTAGAGATACTTACTTGACTATATTTATTGCCATTCTATTCATAATTGCTAGGAAATGGAACCAGCCTAGATGTCCCTCAACTCATGAGTGGATAATGAAGATGTGGCACATTTACACAATGGAGTTCTACTCAGCATACAGAAAAATGAAGTTATGAAATTTGCAGAAAAAAGGATGGATCTGGAAAGGATTATACTTAGTGAGGTAACCCAAGCCCAGAAAGCTAAACATCACATGTTCTCTCTCATATATGGATCCTAGCTACAAATGATCGGACTTCTATGTGAATAGGAATAAAACTCAGTAGTAGAAGCCAGTAAGCTAGAAAGGGCATATAAAGGGAGGGAGGGGACTTAATAGGATGTTATTGTATATATGTAAGTATAAGAACAAATTAATGGGGTTGAAAAGGCCTAAGTGAGGTCAGGGGAAGATATTGAGTAAAGGAAAGGTGGAGGGAGGGATAATCAAAATCGAAGAGGATATAAATAAGTCATATGGAAACCTACTTTTCAGGACAATGGAACACTCATAAGTCATAGATTGTTACTAGAAATTTTTCAATGCCAGGAAAATGGGATATCTTCCAGTGAGTTGTTCGCCAGTGAGGTCACAGATACCCCCAAAACATTATAGGCCATGGCCGAGGCCTTTGGTTTCCCGCAAGAAATAGATGGTAAGACCCTATTGCTGAAGACTCCACATACTTGGGTTGCAAGGTCACTGAGAATTCCTGCTGGAGCTGAGTTGAAAGCTTCCTCCACTTGGACCAGCTGACAGAAAGCTGGATAAAGCTATGCTACATTTATTTATTTGGGAGAGAGAGAGGCAAAGAGAGAGAGGGGGAGAGAGAGAGAGAGAGAGAGAGAGAGAGAGAGAGATGGGTGCACCAGGGCCTCCAGCCACTGCAAATGAACTCCAAATGCATGCACCCCTTTATGCATCTGGCTTATGTGGGTCCTGGAGAGTCAAACCAGGATCCTTTGGCTTTGCAAGCAGACACCTTAACCACTAAGCCATGTCTTCAGCCCACTGTACCATTTTAATAGCAACAAAAAACCTTGGAATAACACTAATCAGGGATGTGAAAGACATATATAATGAAATCATAAAAACACTCAAGAAAGAAATTGAGGAGGACTTGAGAAGATGGAAAGACCTCACCTGCTCCTGGATAGGCAGAATTAACATTGTGAAAATGGCAATCCTACCAAAGGCAATGTACAGATTTAATGCAATTCCGATAAAATCCCCAGCATCATTCTTCACAGAGATATAAAAAATGACCAAAAATCATATTGAATGGCAGCAGGCCTCAGATATTCAAACATAGCCTCAGCAAAAGAAACACCTCTGGAGGCCTCACCATACCTGATATAAAGCTATGTTACAAAGCCATAGTAATAAAAACAGCATGGTACTAGCATAAATCAGGAATATAGACCAATAGAACTTTAGGTCAAGTAACTACAGCTACTTGATCTTTGACAAAGGCCCCAATAACAAAGACTGGAGAAAAGATAGCACATTCAATAAATGGTGCTGGACAAACTGGAGAACCACATAGAGAAAAATGAAACTAGACCCACACATCTTGCCCTGCACAAAAATCAAGTCCAAATGCATTAAAGACCTTAATATAAGACCTGAAACTCTTCTACTACTAGAAGAAAAAATAGGAGGAACTCTCCACAATATAGGAGTGGAGAAAGACTTCCTGAACAAAACCCCAGTAGCTCAGGAACTTAAACTATCACTCAAGCAATGGGATTTCATGAAGGTGAAAAGTTTTTGCATAGATAGGCACTCCATAAACAGAGCCTATAGAGTACCCACAGAATGGGAGAAAAAATTTTGCCAGCTATACAACTGAGAGAGACCCAATATCTAGAATCTACAAAGAATTCAAAAACCTAAACAATAAAAATCAAACAACCCACTCATATAATGGGGCAGAGATTTTAATAGGGAGTTCTCAGAGGAAGAAATACAAATGGCAAACACACACTTAAGAAAATGTTCTTCATCCCTAACCATCAGGGAAATAAAAATTAAAACAATGATGAGAGTCCACCTTACCCCAATAAGGATACCAAACATTAAAAAATCAAATGAAAACCAATGATGGTGAGGATGTGGAGAAATAGGAACCCTCATTCACTGCTGGTGGGAATGTAAGCTGGTACAACCACTATGGAAAGCAATATGGAGACTCCTAAAAAGGTTGACTACAAAGTTACCAATAGACCCAGTTATTCCCTTTCTGGGCATTTACCCTAAAAGATCCATACCTCAGTTCAGAGATATTTGCTCAACTATGTTTATAGCTGCTCAGTTCATAATACCTAAGAAATGGAATCAACCCAGGTGCCCATCATTGGACGAATGGATAACCAAGATGTGTTATAGCTACATGATGGAATTCTACTCAGCAGTAAGAAAAAAATGACACAATGAAATTTGTAGAAAAATGGTCAAACTTGGAACAGATCATGCTAAGTGAACTCACACAATCACAGAAAGACAACTGTTGCATGATCTCACTCATCTACAGTTACAAACCTGGATCAGCCCAAGTTGCTGACATACCTGAACTGCATCTGGATGCTTGGACAATAGGGAGGGTAGGGCTTGGAGGGAGTGGAAGGGAGGGGGACCCAAAAGTGAACTGAAGTTGAACTAGAAACCTATATCCTGGAAGATACACTAAAATGTTGAACCAACTGCTCTTGACTGGCTAACAGATCCAGTCAGTGGAAAGGATCTCATATCTGGAATTGGGAAACAAGCCAGACTCATATACAGATAATCATTTTTCTTTCCAGTATTAAGCTCCCACTAATCTCGGGCTATAAGAAGGTCTACACCGATTAAATTCTCTCTAATTTAATAATGGTTGTCCCATTTAACTTGTGCTGACTTCCCTCTCTTTTGGAGAATCTACTTCTCTTTTTCAGACAGGAGCAGAACCTGGGGAGATAAACAACCCTTCACACTTCACCCAGGATCCAGCTTAAACCACAGAGTAATTGGGGAAATGAGCAAGAGTGATACTTTCTTGGTGGACTGGATATCAGCTCAAGGGTGAAGGAGATAGACAAGGAGGACACTCAACTCCTACCAAACCAGAGATCCAGAGGCTCCTAAGAGCCCATCACTGAAGTAGACTTAAAACACACCCAACATGGCTAAGGGAATTTTGTAGAAGAAGGGGTGGAAAGAATGTTAGAGCCACAAGTAGGGACAATATGCACAGAGACATTGCCTCTCCCCTATAACTGACTGCTGCTTACACAATGAATGATACACAATCCCCATGATGATGACCTGCATCCCCAGTGAGGAGGTCCCTTTTGGAAAAGAGGCAGAGATGAGGGAAGGGATGGTACCAACATGTGTTATTTACTTACTAATTATGTCAAGAACTAATAAAAATGTGTGAGTTAATTTCTTTTATTTTGCTGATTTTGTGAAGTTTATTGTTTATGTGGTATTCATTTGCTTAAAACTGTTCTATCTTTGGTTATGTTTTTCTCCTCCGTAGCTTTTTGAATATGTTTATTCTTCTCTTCAATGTGAATTATTACATTCAGTATCCTCTGTAAGGGTAGCTTAAGGCTCATAAATTTCATTAGCCTGATTTTATCATGAAATTGTTTTCTTGGTCCTTCTATTATGACAGGCAATTCTGTTGGATATAGTCGTTTGGGTTGGCAGTTGTATTCTTTTAGTACTTAAATGCATCATACCAGGCCCTTTGGCTTTTAAAGCTTCCATCGAAAAGTTGGCCTTTTTCCTGATAGGCTTATTTATATATGTTATATTCCTCTCTCACAGGTTTCAGTATTCTTTAGCTTTCTTTATTCTCTGTCTTTAGTGTTTTGACCATAATATGACATGGGAATTTCTTTTCTGGTCCTGTCTACCTTGGAAGAGTTGGTTGTTGTCAAGCCTGAGTCTCCCAATACCACAGAGTATTAGAGTTTCTGGAATACTCATTCTTTTTTTTTTTAATTTTTTAAAATTTTTATTTATTTATTTGCAAGCAGAGAGATAGAAAGATAGATGAGAGGCAGACACAGAGAGAGAATGGGCACGCCAGGGCCTTTAGCCACTGCAAATGAACTCCAGATGCATGTGCCCCTTGTGCATCTGGCTTACATGGGTCCTGGAGAATCGAACCGGGATCCTTTGGCTTCACAGGCAAACGCCTTAACCGCTAAGCCATTTCTCCAGCCCGGAATACTCATTCTTAACCACAAGAAATATAGGAGAATCACCTTTAAATGGAGATTAGGCTGGTAAGAGTACAGACTCATTGGTTTTTACTTTCTTGAGGACCAAGGAACAAGTGAGCCCTGGAGCACCTCTTAGAATTCTACATGAAAGACTTTCTCCAACCCTATGCTAAAAGTTATGGCTGAAGTGGTTTTGTAGAGGAAAATTAACTGAAACATGTGGTAATTTTTTCTGGATCTTTTTCAATCATATTGTGGCTATTTTTTGAGAACTGGGGTGTTCTCAGTATCTTAAAACTATAACTACATCCATATCCTGCTCCCCTGATGTTATATTGATGTTTTTTTGTTTGTTTTTTGAGGTAGGGTCTCACTGTAGCTCAAGTTGACCTGGATTTCACTATGTAGTCTCAGGATTGCCTCAAACCCATGGAGATCCTCCTACCTCTGCATCCCAAGTGCTGGAATTAAAGGAGTGTGCCACCACACCAGGCCCCATATTGATGTTAAACATAGCATGTGCACTACTGTCCATAATTCATAGACTCAAGTGATCTGCCTACTGAAGTGAGCAACCTTCTGAATAGCTGGGACTACAGGACCATGTCACATTACACACACACACACACACACACACACACACACACCCGTGAGTGCGTGCATTTCCAAATCTAGACTGACTTGACCAAAAACTAACATGCCTTTTATATTTCCCTCACTTGACCTAAGTCTCACTTAAAATGCTCCTGTGAGAATGCTATGAATAATTTACTGGTTGTTCTACTGAAAGCCTGCTTTAAGGCAACTAGGACACTGATATTACTCTTAAATAAATTGATGGAGCAAGTTTGCAGTTATAAATGCTTTCTATACCCATTGATGTATATAACTCTATCATGTAAAATTGTTCATACAAGGAAGTGATATCCTGTCTGAATTCCAAGCATTTGGTAAGTAATTATTACTTGCCATTCAGTTCTTAGTGACATAATAGACATTTTTCTTTCTGAGCCTGGCTTGTTTTACTTAGTATAATATCTACTAGTTTTCTTAATGTTGTTCAAAATTACAGAACTTTGAGGTGGGTGTGGTGGCTCAAGCATTTAATTCCAGCACTCATGAGGCAGAGGCAGGAGGATTGCCTTCAGTTGAGGCCAGCCTAGACTACATCGTGAATTCCAGGTCAGCCTGGACTAGAGCAAGACCCTATCTTGAAAACACAAACAAACAAAAACAGGACTGGAGTTATGGCTTAGTGGTTAAGGTGCTTGCCTGTGAAGCCTAAGGACCCATGTTGGACTCTCCAGATCCCAGTAAGCCAGATGCACAAAGGTGATGCAAGCACACAAGGTCTGGTATGCACACAAGATGGCGCACTAGTTTGACTGCTGTGGCTGGAGGCCCTGGCATGCCAATTCTTCCTCTCTTGCTTCCACTCTCTAGTATAAAAATGATTTAAACATTACAGAACTTCCTGTTTGTGTAAGATGGAATAGTATTTTCCTGTAGAAATACATTGAAAATGAGATCATGTTTTTTTTTAGAAAGTAATAACAGAAGATTGTTTTTTTCCCTGGTTATTTTTGAGATATGGTTTTATTATTCTGCACAGGTTCATCTTAAACAACTATTCTGAAGAGATAACCCCCATTCCACTCAGCCTCTTAAAGTTTGTGACTCCAAAATCTTTGGCACGTTAGTTGCTAATACATAGGAGAGCAACCGTCACTTATGAATGATCACTTTAAAATGAGTATCCTAAGATTATTATGTGGAAAACACCAGTTGTTTTGTCCTGTAAAAATGGACCTTTAATTCTTTTTTTTGTCCGAAGTAGGGTCTTGCTCTAGTCCAGGCTGACCTGAAATTCACTATAGAGTCTCAGAATGGCCTTGAATTCATGGCAATCCTCCTACCTCTGCCTCCGAAGTGCTGGGATTAAAGGCATGCGCCACCATGCCCGGCGGACCTTTAATTCCTTAAGCTTGGGTACTGGCCTGCTAGGATCTCTGACTGAGTAGTGCTTCGTTTATAGACACACATTCACTTTTTGTCACTTTTCACTAAGAAGATGTAAGCTGGAAGCTGGTGTGAAGACACAATCCAAAGCAGCTGTTACCTAGAGTAGGTGCAAAACCAGTTCCCTTCGAGGGACCAAAATTCCATCCCCACTTCCCTGTGCAGTGCGGCGCGGAAGGATTACGTAGGAGTCACCTGACCCAAACCCAGCCAATAGGAGTCCTGTAGGGGAGGCTCTAAATTCCGGAGATAGTACTTGCCGCCAAGCCTACTGGGTGTTTACTGATTCCTCCAGTTGGAAAGTGAGAGGTACCACTAATGTAGTCATGGGTAAGTCCAAAGATTTTTCTGATCCTAACAATTAGGGTGGTTTCAGCAGTGTTCTTTAATAAATCGATCCTATTTTTACCTAAATCACCTAGGGCCGAGATTTAGGGAATCGATTAATATGTGACTGGTTCGGAGGCTTCATGTTCCTTTTACTCGCAGGCTTGAGGCAACACTTTATGGTGTGATGTGAGCAGCTTCCATTGTGGGACTAATAATTTCCTATGCTTTCTTTAAAGTTCCTCAAACAGCCTTTCTCTTCCTATTTTGAAATTTATATCCATGAGCTGGGCATGGTGGCACATGTCTATAATAACAACTTTTCAGGGATCGGGGATTTGGAGTTCTGAGCCAGTCTTTGCTACGTAGTAAAACATTTTCTCACAGAAAAAGTTAGACTCTTCTTTATTATTTTATTTTATTTTATTATTTTTTTGGAGAGAGACACAGAGACACACACACACAGAGAGAGAGAGAGAGAGAGAGAGAGAGAGAGAGAGAGAGAGAGAGAGAGAGAAGACAGAGATGGGCGCGCCAGCAGTCTCTCAGCTGCTGTGAATGAAATCCAGATGTGTGCGCCCCCTTGTGGTCAAGTGCGGCATTGCGCCCTTGAGTCACTTTGCATCTGGCTAAACGTGGGACCTGGAGATTGGAACCGCTGGAGATTGGAACCAGCATTCTTAGGCTTAGGAGGCAGGGGCCTTAACCCCTAAGCCATTTCTCCAGCCCAGACTCTTCTTTTTTATCTTAGTTTCATGTTTATTAATTTTTATCCCAGACACTTAAATTAGCAAGGCCCAAACTGTACAGACATTTTCTTTTCTTTTCTTTTTATTTTTTATTTTTTATTTTTTTTTTGGTTTTGCAAGGTAGGGTCTCACTCTGGTCCAGGCTGACCTGGAATTCACTGTGTAGTCTCAGGGTGGCCTCGAACTCTCGGCGATCCTCCTACCTCTGCCTCCCGAGTGCTGGGATTAAAGGCGCGCGCCACCACGCCCAGCTATTTTCTTTTATTTTTAAAAATGCTTTTCATATTAGAAGATTAAAATACCTATTCACCTGAAGTAACACATTTCATTTCTTATAATAGGCTCTACAAAACTTTTGGCAACTTTCAGACCATATTAACATACAGTTCCATATTTGCCTAGAACTTTGTAACCTTCTTGTCACAGCTTCCTGAGATAACAGCTGTTTCTCCTCTTCTGACTGATAATTTTAATTTTTGTTTTGAAATAATTTTAGACCTATAAGACATTATTAAACCAGTTTTGCCTAGTGTATATATCCTGTGATTCTATAAAAGTTATCAAGACTATGTGAACATTGGTGAAATATTTCAATTTACAATTTTCATCTAAACATAGTGATTTATTCCATAATATTCTCTTTGTATTCCATGTTCCCATGCACAATACCATTTCAATCTTTACTGGCCTTTCATACCACATTAGTAGAGTATTCAGAGGATTTTTGTCACATTTCTGTCAATCTGGTTTTGTCTCCTTTTTAATGTTTTTTTCATTAGCATACTGTTGCATTTACCTTTATGTTGCTGGGACAAACATCTGACCAAAAGCAGCTGATGGGAGGAAAGGATCTATTTCAGGCTTATAGAATCCAGGGGATGTTCCATTATGGCAGAAGTATTTGGCTCATTCCAGCATGCATTCACAGTAGAGAGAAAACCAACAACCAGCAAGTAGGAACAGCCAGAGCTCAAAACTGGCTCTTCATACACATGCTAAAGCTGAATTTAAAAACCACCCCCATCAACACATTTATGGCAGTTTTGCCTAATCAAAACTTAAGTAGGAAACTTTATCTAAAATACCCGAGTCTAAGAGGAATATATATTCAAACAATCACACATATAATAGGAAAACCATTATGATTTTCACTGTGACATTTTCATATAAGAATGTCATGAGTGTCTGGTAATATTCACCCTTCTCATTCCCCTTGCCTCTTCCTACAGATCCCCCTCCTCTACCCAAACTGTCTATTTACTTTCATCACTAATATGTGTGTGTGCATGTATATGAATACATATTTAAGTATAGATTCTGCATGTGACAAAAACCAATTAGTATTTGTATGCCTCAAACTTGCTTAGTTTACTTAATCTGATTTCCAGTTTCGTATGTTTTCTCTCAAATGGTAGAACTTGGTTCTCCTGAATGACTCAATATTATTTCACTTTGTAGACATATTTCCTTTCCCATTCATCTGTTGACAGAGAACTACACTAATTCCTTTCTTTGGGAAAAAAGACACAGGCATCTTTTTGGTATAATCCTTTATATTCCTCTGGGTCAGATGGTTGAATAACAAAGCAGTTGTGTTTTTAGTTTGTTAATACCCTTGACAAGAATTTCCACATTGGCTGCAACAATTTATTTTCCACCAACATTTTATAATGTTCTTTCCCCCCATTTTGTCATCATCATTTGCTGTTATTTGTTTTCTTTATGCAAAAAGAATCTCACTGTAATTCTGATTAGGATTTCCCTGTTGCCTAAGGATGTTAAAGATTTCTAAATATATATATTGGCCATTTGTATTTCTTTTTTTGAGAACTGTCCAATTCATTTGTCATATATTCATTTACTTATTTGGTGTTTACTTTTTTTAGTTCTTTGTAGATTGTTGGTAATGATTTTCTGTCCCAAATATAGCTAGAAGATACTTTTTACTATTATGTTGTCTGTTCACTTGTAGTAGTTTCCTTGATTTGTAGAATCTTTTTTTTTTTTTATTTTTGGTTTTTCCAGGTAGGGTCTCACTGTAGAATCTTTTTTTTTTTATTTTTGGTTTTTCGAGGTAGGGTCTCACTCTGGTCCAGGCTGACCTGGAATTCACTATGTAGTCTCAGGGTGGCCTTGAACTCTCGGCGATCCTCCTACCTCTGCCTCCCAAGTGCTGGGATTAAAGGCGTGCGCCACCACGCCCGGCTGATTTGTAGAATCTTTATAAATTTATTGTCTCATTTATCAGCCTTTGCTATTCTTTGATGAGCTCTTTCAGTCCTTTTTAGGAATTCTATGTCTCTGCCTATGTCTTCGTATGATTTTTCTAGAATTTGCAATATTTTTGTTCTGACATTAAAGCCTTGTGTGTGTATGTGTGTGCACACACACACACAGGCACATGAGTGTGCAAGTGCACACTTGTGCCCATCCTTGTGACAGTTCATTTGTATTTGAGAGGGGTGCATGCATGTGAGTGTGAAGGCCAGACAACCTTGGGTTTTATCCTTAGGACTGCAATTTACCTTTATAAAATTGTGTCTTTCATTGACCTGGAGTTCAGCAATTAAACTAGGTTATCTGGTCAGTGAGTCCTAGGAATCTCTGCATCTCTGTCTCCCAAGTGCTGAGGTAAATGTCTCATTCAAGCCACCAAATCCACATTTTTTTTTTGGTTTTTTGAGGTAGGGTCTCACTCCGGCCCAGGCTGACCTGGAATTAACTATGTAGTCTCAGGGTGGCCTCGAACTCATGGCGATCCTCCTACCTCTGCCTCCCAAGTGCTGGGATTAAAGGCGTGCGCCACCACGCCCGGCAAAATCCACATTTTTATGTGTGTTCTAGAGAATGAATTCAGCTCCTCCAAGGTAAGCATTTTTATTACTAAGATGTCACCCTAGCCAAAATTAAGGTATTGGATTCAGTTTGAATGCATTTTTTTACAGTGATAGTTAGATATCCACTTTCATTCTTCCACATTTAGAGATCCAATTTTTTTTTTTTTTTGAGGTAGGGTTTCACTCTGGTCCAGGCTGACCTGGAATTAACTATGTAGTCTCAGGGTGGCCTCAAACTCATGGCAATCCTCCTACCTCTGCCTCCCAAATGCTGGGATTAAAGGCGTGTGCTACCACGCCCGGCTAGAGATCCAATTTTACAAGCTATATTTGTTGAAGAGTTTGTTTTTGCTCCAGTGTATACTTGTGATAGTTAACGCATGTTTTTCAACTTGACAGGATTTAGAATAATCTTGGAAAGAGGTCACTGGTCCTATTTGTGAGATATTTTCTAGATTAGATTGGTTGATGTGGGAGTACCAACCCTAACTAAGATGGCAACATCTCATGGCTTGGGATCCTATATCACATTAAAAACAGAAAGCCATCTGAGAATTCAGCATTCATTACTCTGCACTTTCATCCCAGATGCTATGATGCTATTTTTCTGTTCCTACCATTCTGTCTGTGCCATAATGTATTCTACTGTATAACATGGTAAGCTGAAATAAACTTTTCCCTTCCTAAGTTGCTTTTATTTGCCCAGTTTGGTCCAGTAAAGACTAAGATACTTTTCAAGCATGAGAATGTGAGGTTGATCACCAATACTCATATCAAAATTCCTAGTGTAGTGTAACAGGCTTTAAATCCATCATTTGATGATGTAGAAACAAGAGGAACCCTCAACTATGCTGGTCAATCATTCTAGCCTAATTACCAAGGTCCAGATTAATGACAGAGCCTCTGTCAAACAAAAAAGGTGGATTGTGTTCCTGAAGAACAATGCCAGGGTTGTTCTATGGTATCCACTTGTATATGTACATAGGTGCACCTATATATACTTATACATATTCATATGCAAATAAATGCATGCATATATAAAAGGACAAAATCTTAGAGTGACTTCTGTCCATGTCCTTGAATATTGGAGTCTGTCTGGTTAGAAGAAACCAGACAGTAAAGTAGAATTATCTTTTCTTTCTTAATTTTAGACTATTGTTTAAGCCCAGAATAGTCAAGTATCAGTTGTCCAGTAGAGCTGCCTTCTTATTAAGAGCTTCCTTTATTTGCATCTGAAGAGCCTCTTTTGTCCACCAAAAGTTTCATTGCCTGTGAGATAGGCAGATTATATCTATCTCCACACACTACCCATTTATAAATCCAGAGGTGGACCATGTCTATGCCAAGGAGTATATAACAAGTGTGTTTCAGAGTATGGAAAAGAAAACATATGTTGTAATTTGAGTTGGTGGATTAGTCTTAAAGAATTCATACACTGCTCAGCTGGAGACAGTCTGTCAGAGGCAGGAGGCTACTGAAATATAAGGTAGTTAGGGTCCTGAGATTCAGAATTCTCATGGACCCCACTATTGCACCATATACCAGAAAGGTGACTGTAGATTCTCCACTATTAGCTGACATTAGTTATGGTGTATCACTCTCTTCAGTTACCCTCTAATGAGAAAATTTGTTCATTCCTACAGATGGTGTATGAATACTGTACTTAGTACTGTACCCATCTTAATATTATATTGATCACTGCCTCAGAATATGCTATCTGAAATCTTTAGAACATCTGTGTTTGGCATTTTCCCTCCACATGATTGCCTTCCTCAACCATCTCCCACATACTAGCTCTGGTAGCCTGTCTCCAGTTCATCTGATTATTTGATTGTTCTTTTTTGAGATCAACATAGTAGCTTTGTCTCAAGAAGAGGCTCCTCACAAGATGATGCCTTGTATGTTAGTTTCTTTACTCACTTCTGTGAGTACTCATTGCTTAAGGAAGAATAGGGTTTATTTTGGCGGAACGTTTCAAGGGGATATACTTTTCCATGGCAGGGAAGTAATGATGGCAGCAGCAGGAGGCTGGCTGGTGACATTGCATCCAGACTAGGGAAGCCAGGAAAGAGAGAATAAGTACATCCTGGTTATAAAATGGTCAAGACCTACCTGCAGTGACTTACTTCCTTTTTCCCTAAAGATTCCTACAACCTTCCCAAACAGTGCCACCATCTGGGTGTCAAGTGTTCAAATACATGGGCCTGTGGGGAACAGTACACATTCAAACCACACTACTTGACTAAAACCCTCTGAGACAAGAAGAGTAACAAAATTGATTTCTTCTCCAATGTTGGGAAGGTGGAATTTGTGTTGCACCAAATTTCCCAAATTTATTAGTGGTTTGTAATATTTTTAGATTGTGCTTTTGGTAGGAGTGCCAGTTTCTTCACCAAGGCCACCTGACTTGTACTTGGTATGTGTTGCATTTGCCCACTATGGAGTTGGTGTTGGAGCTTTGTGCTGTTTGCCCTTCTGGCTACAGAAACTTTGTTTCTCCAGACAATTTTTTTCAGCTCTCCTATCAACAACTTTGTTGTATCTGATTTACTTCCAATCATTTTTTTCTTTTAAACAGAGTCTACCATTTGTTACCCTGACTACCCCCTTGTAGCTGAAAATGACTGAGCTTCTGATCTTTGTGCTTCCGCCTCAAAAGAACTAATACTAAACATGTGCCAGCCACCACACTCTTTCACCCCTGAATTTTCTTTTTCCATGTGAACATGGAGACAGCTTCTCATCTGCCACTTAACACAGTCACTTCATGTTTTCTAATGACTAGATTGTAATTATTAAACTTTGACAAAATGTCCATTTTTCTGCTCTCCTATTCACCCTATTTGTGTGGCATAGATGTCCTCCATGATGTTTTGGGTACTAAGAATAAATGATACATGATACAAGACAGATGGAATCATGAGAAGAGGCAGGCTGAAGATAGAAAACCTAATTGTAGTTATACTTTAGCTATATGTATATATTTGTTTTTTTCTGTTTTCTGAGGTAAGGTCTCACTGTAGTCCTGGCTGACCTTAAACTCATTCTGTAGCCCAGACCTCAAAATCATGGTGATCCTCCTAGCTCAGCCACCCAAATGCTAGAATTTAAAGCATGCACTACCACATTCTAGATGTGTGAAACATTACTATTATTCAAATTAACAAGCTATACTAAAGTATATATTGTGGAGAATTTTAATCCTCTATCTTCTCTTCTACACTATTGTCATTTCTCATTTATTTTCCATCCTTTCCCTATTGGGATAACTCATATTTTTGGTTTTTGACCTAATATCTCTGCCATTTATTTTGCACAAATTGAGGTGATATGTTCATATATTGTCTTCTTACATGAAGGGTAACTATAAAATTTCTTTCTATTTTATATTTTTCATTTCAACAGCTGTCATGGAAAACTCTCCCTAACATTTCATACAGATTTCATTAGTATTTTTGTAGCTGCATCGGACACATCTGTATGGTTGTGTCTTAATTTATTTAACTGTAAACCCCTGTATAGCATTTAACATGTATCCAACATTTTGAAATTATGAATAATCCCTCAATGAATATCCTTAGGGTTATGCATTTTTGTATTTGGTAGTTAAGTATTTTTATACTATATTACCAGTAATAGTGTTATTGGAATTATTGGGTTAAAAGATAAAATTGTCAGGCTTGGTGGTGCATACCTTTAATCTTAGCACTTAGGAGGACTGAGGTAGCAGGACCACTGTGAATATGAGGTAAGCCTGAGACTACATAGTGAATTCCAGGCCACCCTGGGCTAGAGTGAGACCCTACTCCAAAAAGATAAGATCAGCCGGGCGTGGTGGCGCACGCCTTTAATCCCAGCACTCGGGAGGCAGAGGTAGGAGGATCGCCGAGAGTTCAAGGCCACCCTGAGACTACATAGTTAATTCCAGGTCAGCCTGGACCAGAGTGAGACCCTACCTCGCAAAACCAAAAAAAAAAAAAAAAAGATAAGATCATATGTAATTTTGTTAGGTGCTTCTATATTTTTCTTTGTAATGGTTTTAATATTGTTCCTTTCTACTATATGAGTGATTCTTTCCCCACAGCTTCACTAACAGAAGTTGCTGCCTTACATTTAATACATTTTTAATGTTTTATTTATTCATTTGCAATGAGAGAGAAAGAAATTGAGTGTACTAGACCTCTTCCACAAATGAACTACAGATGCTTGCTCAACTCTTTGCATCTGGCCCAACATGGGTACTGGGGAATTGAACCTGGGGCATAAGGTTTTACAAGCCAAGCACATTTAACCACTGAGACCTTTCCACAGTTCTCTTTTAGTACATTTGCCTTATCTGTTACCTGCCTCTAAATGGAAGCTCACTAGTATAATATATATGTGATTACTTGACAATAAATGTTGGTATTATGTCATTTGTTTGGCAGTTGTACTGTCATTTTTTAAGTTTAAATTATATTTTTTAGTTTGCGTAGTGAGTTTTTTTTGGAGAGAGACAGAGAGAGAGAGGGAGAGGAAGACAGATAGAGATGGGCGTGCCAGCAGCCTCTCAGCTGCTACAAACGAAATCCAGATGTGTGTGCCCCCTTGTGGTCAAGTGTGGCATTGTGCCCTTGCTTCATTTTGCATCTGGCTAAACGTGGGACCTGGAGATTGGAACCACTGGAGATTGGAACCAGCGTTCTTAGGCTTAGGAGGGAGGTGTCTTAACCACTAAGCCATCTCTCCAGCCCTACATAGTGAGTTTTAAGTATAATTATGACATTTTCAAACAAAACTTGCTTAATTGATTCTATTCATTACTCTATTTCCCCATCCGTCTATCCCCTTTGTATCTTTGTCACTCCTTTTTATTTACATTCATTTGGGTCCTTTCACCCTTCCCTTACCCCCTTCCTTGTTGCTAATTCAGAGAGTTATGGAGCAAGTCCTAGTGATCCTTATGTTTCCATTTCCCCAGTTTTCAGAATATAGGACTTGATTTTTTTTTGTTTGTTTTTTGTTTTTCAAGGTAGGGTCTTACTCTAGCTCAGGCTGACCTGGAATTCACTCTTTTTCTCAGAGTGGCCTCTAACTCACAGCAATCCTCCTACCTCTGCCTCCCAAGTGCTGGGATTAAAGGTGTGCACCACCATGCCCGGCACGACTTGATTTTTACATGGACAATAAGCACCTGAATTCATGTCCTCATGTTTGAGTGGCAAGAACTTTTACTACTGAGCAATCTCTCCAGCCCCTGACATTTTAATATGAAGTTTTTCAGTGAAAAATCAAAGTGGACCAGCATTGCTTCAGGTCCCTTAAAATGGAATTTAGAGCCATTATTAATCCAGATTTTCAGGCACATCCATAACTGGTCTTTTGAACTGAACTGTCTGAATATTCACGTTTCTGCAGGAACATGCTGACCTTGTAAAGTGGCATAAACTACAAATTCTGGAACAATCGTTCCTGGTGATTGCAACAATTTGTGAAGCCATGCTCTGTGCTTTCTGATACTGCACAATTGCTTTCAAGACCATTTTGTCTTTGCACTGAAGGGATTACAGTTCTTGACAAAGGGTATGTAATTAACCTTTCTTGCACTTTGACTATACAAGTAGTCCATCTTTTAAAACTTGGAACATGTATTCAAACCTGTTTGTATGTTGTGTTTTCTGAGATTGCAATCCTAAGAAATGTCAAGAAAATTAATTCTTCACTCTTCATGACTGCCATTTAATCTCAATGAGAAAGTTATTCTACCCAAGGAAAATGTCTTAGTGTGTCTTAGTGTATACAGCCTGCTTAAACAAATTACCATACACTAGGTAAGTAATAAGCAACAAAAGCCCTATTTTCTAATTGTTTGTCCTTAGAATTTAACTTCATTTTTCTCATTTGTATGATGGTGTATTGTTTTCATAAAATATCTGACATAATGGTTCTGTTGTCTGTCAGTCATTCCCGTCTAGGCCTTATAAACATTTTCTTTGTTCTAGTGGTAGATGGCAAAGTTATGAGTCCTATGACTTTCTGTATCTTTTATCATTTATAAGATTCTTAATTCCCCTCTTTTGTTTCTTTTCCCATCATTACAACAGTGCCTAAGGATGCTTCTGCCATCCTCTTTGTCTTTCTTCCTTCCCAGAAGCTGTATTTCAAAGACTTCCATTTTTAAGTTACCTGTATCCTATATTTGATATAGCTCATGTATTTGTTATACATATTAATTGCAATTAAATTTATTCTGCATTATTTATACCTTCATATAGTGTACATGCACATTTGATTATTTCCAAATATTCTTTTTCCATGCTTATCCCCACTCTACCACCCCAGAAATCATTATTCTATTTTATAATTGTCTGTTTTTTATTTCTAAGTATGAGAGAAAATACACAGATTTAAAAATTGGACATTTACTTAGAGAGTAGTTGCTCTAAGTACAGCTCCTTGCTTCACCTTTAAGGTACTTTTTTC
The DNA here is from genome assembly GCA_036365145.1 of Orientallactaga sibirica. Classification (NCBI taxonomy): domain Eukaryota; kingdom Metazoa; phylum Chordata; class Mammalia; order Rodentia; family Dipodidae; genus Orientallactaga; species Orientallactaga sibirica. The sequence continues at coordinate 124,333 of JAEOAD010000747.1, forward strand.
CTTATATCTTGGGCTTATATTGGAACTAGTCTTTTGGCATATAGTCTGTGTGTGTGTGTGTGTGTGTGTGTGTGTGTGTGTGTGTGTGTGTGTGTTGCCATATGTGGTGGGTAGTATGGTATGTGTGCTGTGTGAACCTGTAGTGTATGCATGTGTGGGCACAGATGTATGTGCTTCATGTGCATGCATCTAGAGGACAGGGGAGAATATCAGGTTTCCTCTTCTATTTTTTCTTCTGAAATAATTTCCCTGGGATGGATCCTTTCTCTGAACCCAGATCTGCCATTTTTAGTCAGACTTGCTGACAAGTGAGCCACAGGTATCCTCTTGTCTCCAACTCCCACAGGACTGAAATTACACATGTGCATGGTCATACACCCAGCTTTTTATGTGAGTATTGTGGATGAAACTCGGTCATCTAGGGCCCCCATACTTTCATGGATAGCACTCTTACTCGATGTTTGATGTGTAATTTAAGCCAACTTAAATGAAAATGTTAGCCATCTTCCTTCATGTGTTTCTCTTGAAGTGTTGGTCTGTCTTCACTTGCTTCAAAGCATGGTGATGGTGATGTGAGAGATCATGTGCTGAAATTTCATCTTTTTTCTCTTTACTCACACTGTTTTAATGTATTGTTACTTTCTGTTTCAGAGACAATGATAAGGCTGTTGCTTTTTTACACATTATATTTTTCTTCTTAATGATCTGCATCCTTTATAAGGAAAATACTGGAAGCCAAGTAGTTAGGTGACCAACATTGTCTTTAGTTAGCTTAATGCTAATATTTAATGTCATTGTATCTCTATTTCTTTCTCTATCTATGTACATACATACATACTTATATACATACATCACACCCCCCCCACATTCACTCAGAGACCATTATACTAATAGGTCAAATTCTAATGAATGCCAGTATTAGCTATCTCTAAAAGTGGCTGGCTGATTCATCACATATTTATTCTGTAAATATTTCCTACAGTTTAAAAACTGGTGACAAACATCTGTGGATATCTTAACAGAAGTTCTAATTGCTTCTTACCCTGATATAGGTTTATGAAGATGGACAGAAAGAACCCAGCCACACTGCTAGAGCTTGCTATACAGAGTCTACTGAGTAATGAGTCTGCAGCAATTCATGCCCTTGGGGAAATCCCAAGAGAACTTTTTATCCCATTGTTCACAGCTGCCTTCAAGGATGGGCATAAGAAGACACTGACAGAAATGGTGAAGGCTTGGCCATTTTTCTGTCTCCATATTGGAAATTTAAGTGTTCAGGTGCCACATAGTGAACTCTTGAAAGCCATGGTTGATGGTCTTCAGGTCCTTCCTGCCAACAACTCTGATTCTCGGTATGATTATGTATAAAAGAGATGTGGTAAGACAGCGGGTGTTAATGTTGGAGCCTTCTAATCTCTCAGAATTAGTTAAGATGATTGCTAAAGATATATTAGAGGCCTTTGGCTCACATTTGTAGTCACTTTAAAGACCAATGACTTAAAATGTGATTGAAGTTTCTTTTGATGGATTTATATACTGTGTGATAATACACAGAAGAAAGACATGAACTTTAAGACTAATGAAGACTGAATAATAATGGCTGAAAAAATATTGAAAGGTATTGAATTTGTATGGGCTAGACTTGTAGGTAAAATACATAATGTGTGTAGACTAAGGGTAATGAATTTTTCCTGCATGTTTTCACAGATACTGGTGGGTTACATTAAGATTTTCTACCTTTCAGATGTATTTTTTCTTCCTTTCTCTACAGGAGGCCTAACCTGAGGATCCTAGATTTAAGACAGGACACTGACTGCAGGACCACATGCCCTGCAATCAGTACCAAGTCTCCTATCTGTTTGTATTCTTGTGTTAATGCTAAACAATCTAGGCTAAAAATAGAATCTCTCAATAGCATTATAACTTCAGAGTCTGAGACTCAGTCATCCAGACAGGCTATGGAATTATTAGTGGACCTTTTCTTTGATGGCACCTTAAAGGAAAGAGAGTTTATTTCTTTGATTGTAAGTAAAATCAAGCAGAGCTTAGGGTCCTTACACCTCTGCTGTCGAGATTTGCAAATTGACACATTTTCTGACTGTGAAGACATTCTGAACTTTCTGGATCTGGTATGCATTGATAACCTGTCAGTTGAGCAGGCTTCGCTGAGTGAAGTCACTACACTTTTGTCTCGGATTGTCCAACTAGACAGCCTTAGTCTATCTAAAATCAGATTTAGGTCTTTGAATGGTGATGTCTTCAGAAATTTTCTCATGCATCTTGGGCGAATGGATCACCTCAAGGAACTCAACTTGTCTTCATTCTGTCTCACAAATCATCTTGAAAAACTACTCAGGTGAGAAACTACCTGGGTTTGCTGAACACTAGTGTTAATACAAAAGAAAAAGCATTCTTGGTTTTTCCTTGACTCGTTGTGGCACTGTTCTCCTTCCACCCTGGCATGGTTATTGTTGGAACTTTAGAACTGGCCTGGACAAATGTTTTTTTCTCCATATTTTGGAGAAATATAGAATTTATTTTAAAGAATACAAGATATCTAGCCAATCATGCACAGACACTATGATAAATCCATAAATATATTGGTGAAATATCATTCTCCCACAGTCTAGGGAAGAAGCTGATTTATTGAGACAGAGAAAGATTTTATATTGCAGCAGTGATGTACATATATACTCTAATGCTCATAGTGAATAATGATAGCTCATTGTCCTCATGTGATTCCCCAAGGTTCAGAGTGTGCATGTAGAGATTTTTACTTAAGTAATGGTCAAACTGTACTTTCAGTTAGGTGCTCTCTGTCTCTTTTGCCTCTATAACTATTAGGTGACCTTGATGAACAAGGCTTTATTGTATAAGATTTACATAGGTTAAATATTGTTCCCTTAATCTTTCTCATAACTCTCTTTAATATATATATATATATATATATATATATATATATATATATATATATATGTTATACAAGGTCTCAAAATTGAAAAATTGTTTATGAGTGGAAAAGTAACATTCTCCAAGTCACAAGTCTACTAAGTGAACTAAAGGCCATTGTTGACTGCTGTTAAAATATGTGTACAGTTTATTTTATATTCATAGACATACTTTCCCTCATCCAGTCTTCATTCTTCAGATAACCTTTGTGTTTTCTCTCTACAGAGTCTTGCCACCAGATTTGGATTTCTTGTATCTGCCTTTCTGTGAAGTTTCTCCCAGAGACTTCACATTTTTGTCTCAGTGTCCTCAGACCAGCCATCTAAAGGTGTTGAATCTCAGTAATAACCCAATGTATTGGGAAGACTTTGAGCCTTTTCAAACACTCCTGGAGAACCTCTCAGGTACTCTGCGACATCTAGAGATAAATAATTGTCTGCTAACAGATTCTACAATTCCTGTTTTCCTCCCAGCCCTAAGCCGCTGTTCCAAACTTCGTCTCCTTAGCTTTGCCTCCAACCCCATCACAATGCCAATGCTCGTGACTATTATGCAACACTTAATGTCCTTGATGGAGTTGAAATATGTGATCTATCCTATCCCTATACATTGCTATGAAGGATGGTATTCTCAAGGCCAGGTAGACCGACAGAAGTTAGGTGAAGTGCAGACACAATTGAAAACGATGCTTCAGCTGGCAGGGAGGGATGACATGAAATGGATGACATATGCTTGGTGATTTTCACATTTCCACCATTCCATCCCTGATATGTGGCCTTGTAATTACTCACTTCTCTTTCTGCAAGCACAGAATACCATATGTATGATTTTACTATACCTGAAAGTGGATATTTAACATGTCTATAAAATAATACCTCTAAGAAAGAGATCAAGGACTTTTAGAAGTCCTTTAGACCAGAAGTCCATTTACCTCTGTTTCATCATTCTTCTTACTGACCATAGAGTTGGGTATATGATATTTGATGACCAAGTGATGGTATACTATACCCTTGCCCACACTGATTGATTCACTTTTGGGTACCTAAGAAAAACTTGTGAAAATTACATATCTATTGAAAATGGCCATATACAACCAAGTGTAACAATAAAAATGGCATATATAACTCAGGTATAGTATTTCCTTTATAACACATAACATTTCAGAGATGAAACAGAATGTAAAATTAAAGAATTATTCATATTTTCACATTGTATTAGGAGATAATGCACAGAATTTCAAAACGTAATGTGCAACTGAATTGATTACATGTTAATATTTCATTATTTTTAGCATTTTGCCTTAAATAAAATGTTATTAAAAGTTAAGTTCTCAGCCGGGCGTGGTGGCTCGCGCCTTTAATCCCAGCACTCGGGAGGCAGAGGTAGGAGGATTGCCATGAGTTTGAGGCTACCCTGAGACTACATAGTTAATTCCAGGTCAGCCTGAGCTAGAGTAAAACCCTACCTCAAAAAATGAAAAAAAAAAAAAAGTTAAGCTCTCAGACTGGAGTGATGGATCAGTGGTTAAAGGCACTTGCTTGCAAAGCCTGAACCCAGATTTGATTCCCTAGTTCCCATGTAAAGCCAGATGCACAAAGTGAAGTGTGCATTTGGAGTTTGTTTGCAGTGGCAGGAGGCCCTGACATGCTCATTCTCATTCTCTATCAAATAAATAAATAAATAATAATTTTAAGCTCTTATATTTATCTTAATTTCTTCTTTTGGCTTTGATTTGTTACAATATGGCTCTTACTACATATTATCTACATAAGCTGGGATCACTTGCTTTCTGAAGTATAAATATGGTAAGTTTGTAACAGGACCCCAAATATTGAAAGGCTAGAGTTACTGGATTGAATTTGGAGTGCTTCCTCTCTTGGCTTCATCTTGGTTTGGGTAGGGGGCACAGCCCTGAAATTATAGACACTAACCCTTATTTGGAGGTTTTTTTTTTTTTTTTTGCCATAAGTAGGTAAAGTACTTCCAGAAGCAGAGATTGGGGGAGAGGAAACTAACCCTTAGAATTACCCAAGAGTGGGTAATCAGAGCCTAAGGGGAAAAAAAACTGACCCTTGGAGTCATTTAAGACAAAGTTGAACATGTTGTATCTTCTGTTGCCCCTCTCTGAGGTTTCTGTGGCTGCAGCTTTTGCACACAGTCACTCAGGGGTTTTTTTATTAAATAATTTTTTTTCTTCATTTTTTTGAGGTAGGGTTTCACTCTACCCCAGGCTAATCTGGAAAATACTCTATAGTCCAGGCTGGCCTCACACAGAAATCCTTCTACCTCTGCAACCTGAGTGCTGGGATTAAAGGTATGTGTCACCATACCTGGCTTCATTGGTGTTTTTATTGAGCAGCCAAAAAACAAGTAATATATGAATAAGTCAAACTGCATGACCAAATGGCAAAGAACTTATGACTTTGGATAATCCTTAAACATTCGTTAAAAGAAGGGATTTAGGAGTATGACCTGTTGGGCTCTACTGATCCAGAGAATACGCTCGTGCACGCACGCAGGCGCGCACACACACTATGTTCACAAATGTAATCACACGAAAGCTACCTTTGTCGTCAATAGATCTGTAACAGTTCTATGGGCAATTTGTTACAGACATCATTGTCTTCAACACTATCGTTAACACTTCTTACACATGCACACTTGTTCTTAGAAAAGAGTCTAACAAATCCAGTGATGAAATTGGAAAAAAAAAGTAGCTTAATATCAGTCAACATCTTTAAACATTCCTTATCATTTGTGCTATTCAGCCCAAAGATGCACCAAAGCAGAGGAAAGATAGTCATATTACTTTAAGTGGGTGGATGACATAGTTGTAAGATTAACTTTAGGGCAACTTATACGTCAGGAATTTAGCATTTCACAGCAATAATCTCAGAAAAGTTATTTGTAAGGTCCCACTGTTCTTTCCCTTAGTTCATTTGCTATATCATGGTGCCTTGAGTTAAAATCTAGAGCAAGCAATAAAGTTATAACTAGGAATCCATTGTTGTATTGACAATGAAAACACCTTTAAACACTGAGCCATCCCCACATTCCCAGTATTAACTTTAGTAGTTGATACATGATGAAATCTTAGCCTTATTCTGCATATGTATATCCATGGTTCTCAGGACTATTTGTTGCCAAGATCATCCTGTCATTACTAAAAGCTAATCATATAATTCTTGAAAATAATTTGCCCAATGATTCTTTTTTTTCTGGACTTCCCTCTTGTCTTGTTTCTGTCTTTACATCTGATTTTAGTCTACAGAATGAGTAATATCATTGTAAAATATTCACCTTTTTTCAAAAATTATTTTCACAATTTTCAGTTCTTTAGAGATTTTTGAATCTTCATATATCTTTTCCTATTTCTTCAAAAAAGGTGATTATAAAATTGTGTATTTTAATTACAGTATCATTTCTTTTAGCCATTTATTTCATTTCAACTTAGGTAAAACTAAGTTAATAACATTTACTTGTTTCTTTCATAATATTTATGTGAACTAAAACTTCAACCACAATATCTAAAGATTATGGAGAAGGGACATTATTTTATAACTTGAGAGTAAATTCTTCCTGGTTTTCACATTTTTGGAGAAGATTGGCTATAGGCATAATATGTAGAGGTATGTTCCTTATCATATTAAATTCTTCAGGGATTTTATCAAGAAGGCCTTTGTAACTTTGTCAGAGGCATTTTCTGCATCCATTGAGATTATCATATGTAGATTAGAGGGACAGATGTAGAAAGAAAATAATTTTTGAGACTGTGACACAAAAACATTATCTCATACAGAGGTTGTAAGTGAGAGACCTCAAAGGGCAAAATCCAACTGAAGAAGTGCACAGATGAAAGGGAAGTGTGGTAGATTGAATGGCTGGCCCCAGTATATTCAGGATTTCATACAACCACCTGGCTGTAGGAGGTGTCACTGTGAGTGGATCCTAGGGTCCAGCCCAAAAGTGTGGGGGTGGACTTGGAATTCCAGTCTAAAGATATACAAAGTGCTTGAGCTTTGCCTGGGGTTTCTGAAGTGTGATTTCTTGCATGTAGTGGCTTTTGGCTTCTCTTTCTCTCTCTCCTTGGTCCTGTGAAAGGGGGTCAACTTCTTTTGCCATTATGGAAGTTCCTCTGGATCTATAAACTTCAAATAAATCCCTTCTTCCTCCCATAAACTTTGGAACTTCATTTCAGCAATGTGAAGCTATCTGCTACAGAGAGCTTGCTTTTTACTAGGGAAGCATATCTTGTTTAACCTCAAGGGTATAGGTAAAAAGCTCAAATAGTAGGTAACTAATTAACAAATTAAGGGACTTAAAGAGAGCACATGTTGGTAGTGTTTACAGAGGCTAATCATCAAAGGAATTTACAAATGAAAGAGGATTGAATTATTCTGTCTATGGAAAGAACAGAGAGGAGTTAGTGTTAGAGTTGTTCATACTGTGTGCAGAGGTGTCAAAGAGATACCTTATTGATAAAGAGGCTGATGTAGAAGTTTCAAAAAAATGTAATAACAGATAATATATGGACACTGTATGTGTGATTAATGAAATGCATCTACTGCTGGGGATTAGCACCATTGCAGTTTCCTCTTCATTTCTGGGACAAGAAGCAGCTTAAGTCAGGAAAGGGTTTATTTCAGGCTTACAGAATACAAGGGAAGCTTCACCATGGCAGAAGAACCTTGCTTAATTTATACATCCAGAATAGAGAGACAAAAGCCAGCACTATTATCAAGCATGAAGAGCGAGAGCTAAAGCTGGATCTCCACACCTTGGGGCTAGACTCAGGATCTGCCGCCAGTGACATAGTCCCTGCATCAGGGCCCTGCCTACTGAAGACGTAAGTAGGAAGCTTAATATTAATCAAAACATACCCAAGGCTATAGGGGACATACATTTTCATTAAAACCTCCAGAACTACCATACCATTAAGGCAGGTGAAAAGTGGGTTAAAAGTTCAACTTTGAGCTGGGCGTGGTGGCGCACGCCTTTAATCCCAGCACTTGGGAGGCAGAGGTAGGAGGATCGCCGAGAGTTCAAGGCCACCCTGAGACTACATAGTTAATTCCAGGTCAGCCTGGACCAAAGTGAGACCCTACCTCGAAAAACCAAAAAATAAAAAAAATAAAAAAAAAGTTCAACTTTGAATACCAGCACCTCCCCTTTTTTTGTTTTGTATAATACCAGTTTCTTCTGGGAAAGTCACTGGGTAAGGAATGAATTTTGCCATAAAGACAGCAGTCAAGGCTTCAGTCTTAGTGGACCACATGACCAGGGAGATGCTCAATTGCTCTAGAATAATGAAACATATAACATCAATAATTACAAGAGCAGAAAATACCCAAGATCTTACATTGAGGCCAGAGAACCAATTTTGGTGATAGCAGATTAGCCACATCATTTAAAGCATGAGTGGTTTGTTGTTGAGCTTGTTTTAATTTTGTAAACTGCTTTTGTCAACTTTCATTTAAATGACTTATTGAGATATTTAATAGTTGATTGAGAGAAGACATAATTTCATGATGTCTTCTCAAAAGAAGACATCATGAAAGTCCTGTTAAGTGTCACTATAGGTGGTTGGGTAAGGAGTGACACAACAAAAGTTCATAAATTCTGTGTCATAAGTCAGTTTAAAGTGTGCTGTCGTGTCCGCCTCGACCAGCAAGGAAGACGCAACACTTGGACTCTTCTTTCAGCAATTTATTCAGGAACCTTGAACAATCTTCTGACAACAATCTTCTGACTGACTGACTGACTGACTGACTTCTGACTCACTCACTGACTCACTGACTCACTCACTCACTCACTCACTCACTCACTGACCCACAGACTCACTCCCTGACTGCCTCACTCACTGACTCACTGACTGACTGACCGACTCACTCACTCACTGACTCACTCACTCACTGACTGCCTGACTCACTCACTCACTCACTCACTGACTGCCTGACTCACTCACTCACTGACTTACTGACTGACTGACTGACTCACTCACTCACTCACTCACTCACTCACTGCCTCACTCACTGACCGCCTGACTCACTGCCCCCGGGACAAGCCCGCCCAAAGCTTAAGAAGCCTTTGAACAGCCAACCCTGGTAAGCCACGTGGTGAATGCAGATAGGTCCACATATGCGGAAGCAGGCCTAGATCATGGCCCAAGCCAAATAAGGACTTGTTTATCCAGGAGAGCACTCGCCATCGGGAAGGCAGAAGGCGGAAGCCAGCGCCATCTTTAAGGCGCGGCACCTCGCAGCTCTCTACAGTTCCCCCTTTTATGTTTTAAAACAAGCCACAGGTAAGAGTAGAGGTCTGATCTCTGATGATGTGTATTTTTGTAACCTTGATGTTTTTTTTTTAGAGGCGGGATCTGGGGCATCAACCCGCATGCAATCAAACATGCTCTTTTTTGGATTTTTAGGGCTAACCCAGAGTGTAGTGCTTAGCCTTGCAACCTGAGCAGAAAGAAGATTAACTTTTAGTTGTAGCCAGCCAGACTTAGGGGGACTGTGCAGCCTCTATGGCAGTAAAGGCTTGAATGATCATAGTTGCATCTCGTCATTGTGTGACCCTGATTTTACATAGACACCACAAGTAAACCAGAGAGACCGGTAACAGAAGGCCTGCTAAAGAGCACCTAAACCCGCCCATTCCTTTAGATGATTCATAGCGGAGATCAGCCAAGATGACAATCCAGAGGCAAAGGAGAGGTCCATGCAGGTAGAATTCACATTAATTATTGCCAGTCTCAGTTCTCTTAAGGTATCTTTAAATCTAAGTGACCAATTTTGTAATAGAAAACTAGACAAAAATCTGGATAAATTTGTAGCCCTAGTATAATTTATATATTTTGAGTTAACTGAGCCATGGCGGCTGCGAGGCTAGCATTGGTCAAAACACTGGCAAGGGGAAACTGGTTATTATACCCATAAGCCCGCCCCCAACAATATTCTGTCTCTAGGAGGTGTTAATTTTCAAATTGTCATACTCTGCCTCCAGGAGGTGTTAATTCCCAAATTGTCATTAGCTGGGAACCTAGCATTTAGAACATTTGAAGTTTATGGGGGACACCTGAATCAAACCATCACATTTTGTCCCTAGACCCCATAAACTGATAACCGTATATGATGTAAAATGTAATGCATTTATGTAAATTTAAAAGTCCCCATAGTTTTTATCAATTCCAATGATGTTTATACGTCCCCATAATCCAAGGTCTTTTAACAACATTAGCAAGGAGAAACTAAAACAATGCAAACTCAACCACCATTAGCAGTCATCAAACTTTTGCAGTTCAAGTTTAATATAGCCTTGAAAAGCAGGTTCTTTCTCCAGTCAGCTCTTTTTAAGAATTTGTATTTTTTACAGTCTTTCCTCAGGCATCCTCTCCATTGTTTTAATGTAAATCAAGTCAGGACACCTTCCTTCCACCTTTCTTAAGATTGTTAATGCGTTGACAGTAGCAGCTTTAGTAACCTAAAACCAGTTTCAGTGCCTCTGCTTTTTTTGGCTGCCCTGGAACTCACTATGTAGATCAGGCTGGCTTTGAACTTGTGGCAGTCCTGTTCTGCCTCCCATGTGCTGGGATGGCCTGAGCCATCACACCCGGCTTTTTTCCCGGGATTTCCCCTCTTTCTCTTTTTTTTTCTTTTTTTTAATTTTGATCTTTTATTTGTTTTATGAGAGCCTGCAGCCCTTCTTTAGAATCCGTAGACTCTGAATCTTTTAGCTCAAGTGTTGGATATAAGTTGTTTTTTGTTTTTGTCTTTTTTTCACTGTTTGCCTGTTTTGACCTTTTTTCCTCGAGGCAGTTTCTCACTAACCTCTAGATCGATCTTACCCCGCCCTTAAGCGTGCCTTGGTCTGTTGCAAAATCAAGATATTCGCCCAAAATTTTCCATGAAGGGATTGTAAGACTTTCAGAGCACGCAAACCAAGGGGCTATGGCATCACATTTCTCCAGGAACCTCTCCAGGGTACTCCCCTTTATCTTTAAGTTTTTTGAACGAAGCAGCTCATTCAGAGCCAAAAAAATTGGGTGCCAGTGAGAAGCGCCCATGGCTAAATTTGCAAAAAATTCTTTTAAAACTTTTACTTTTGGTTCGCTACACCGCGAACCCTTCCTGCTCCCTCTTTTTCTACCGAGAGGAGCAAAATTCCCCGCTTTTGTCGCGGATTCCCACCTTACCTGGGAACTTTCCCCGCTTTTGTTGTGGATTTCCACCTTACCTGGGAACTTACCAGTGCACTGCCCTGACTGCAGAAAGTTCTGAGTCCCTCTCGAGTGAGCTCCCCATACGGGCCACCATTTGTCGCGTCCACCTCGACCAGCAAGGAAGACGCAACACTTGGACTCTTCTTTCAGCAGTTTATTCAGGAACCTTGAACAATCTTCTGACAACAATCTTTCTGACTGACTGACTGACTGACTGACTGACTGACTGACTTCTGACTCACTCACTGACTCACTCACTCACTCACTCACTCACTCACCACTGACCCACAGACTCACTCCCTGACTGCCTCACTCACTGACTCACTGACTGACTGACCGACTCACTCACTCACTGACTCACTCACTCACTGACTGCCCCACTCACTCACTCACTCACTCACTCACTCACTCACTGACTGCCTGACTCACTCACTCACTCACTCACTGACCCACAGACTCACAGCCTCACTGACTGACTCACTCACTGACTCACTCACTCACTGACTTACTGACTGACTGACTCACTCACTCACTCACTCACTCACTCACTAACTGCCTCACTCACTGACCGCCTGACTCACTGCCCCCGGGACAAGCCCGCCCAAAGCTTAAGAAGCCTTTGAACAGCCAACCCTGGTGTGCCACGTGGTGAATGCAAATAGGTCCACATATGCGAAAACAGGCCTAAATCACGGCCCAAGCCAAATAAAGACTTGTTTATCCAGGAGAGCACTCGCCATCGGGAAGGTGGAAGGCGGAAGCCAGCGCTATCTTTAAGGCGCGGCACCTCGCAGCTCTCTACAGTGTGCCAATAAGGCTCTTTGATGATCCCACAGCCAAACATTGGCAGATTTAATAGCAGGCAGTCAATTAAGAACTTCTTAATCAATAGCAGCTTGGCCAGATAATTCAGTGATAACATTACTTATATAAGTTGCTGTTTGAAGGGAAATAGCAATAGCAGCCATAGCTATGGATGTAAATATAAGGATGATGGAAACTAATATACCTTAATATACCAAGAAAATGTTTACTTTTTGTTTCTTTACCAAGGGCTGATATCAATTACTGTATAGCAGATAGTGTTAAATGGGGGCTCAGGATCAAGCATATTATAAGACTAAATAAATAAGGATTTAAAATATGAGCCCAATAAATAGTCTTTGTTCTTGTCAGGAGAATCATGTAATTCAAAATCATAGAGGAAAATATTATTGGTACCTTTTGTGAATTTATAGTGATACCAGCTTGTCAGAAAAACATAAATTTTATGATTATTTTTTGGTTTTATACTTTAAGGATCTTTTTTCTCTGTTTAATAAACATTCAATGTTATCCAACGTGGGATGTGTGTTAGAGGTTTGTTGAAATAGGTAGTTTTCATGGTATCTCTTCCTGAAGGTCTTCCCTGGAGGCTGTCTGATGTTCATCCAATTGATGTCAGGTATTTCGTTATGATGATTCAGTTCCAGTTTATGACAAGGTTTCACTAGAGTAGATGGAATTCATAAAGTTATTATTTGGACAAAACTAGAGCACAATACTTGCCCCATATCAACTGTTGAGTTGGTCCTTGCTATTGAAGTATGCCTATTATGTTTTAATTTTTAAAAAAGGTTTTTGGGAGATGAACAGTTTTTTTTTAATATTAAGGATGGGGGTGGAGATATGGCTTAGCAGATAAGGAGCTTCCTTTCAAAGCCAAAGGGCCCAGGTTTAATTTCCCAGGACCCACGTAAGCCAGATGCACAAGGTGGCACATGCATCTGGAGTTCATTTGCAATGGCTGAGGTCCCTGGCATGTCCATTCTCTCTCTCTCTCTCTCTCTCTTCCTCTTCCCTCCTCTCAAATAAATAAAATAAATGAATTAATTTAAAAAATAAGAGAAAGTGCATATTTGTTCTTGGAGAATTGTATAATCCTGTAGATGCCCCCTGTGGTGGTTTGATTCATGTGTCCCTCATAAACTTACATGTTTTGATTGCTAGGTTCATAGCTGATGGAGATTTGGAAATTAAAGCCTCCTGGAAGCAGTGTATTATTGGTGGCAGGGTCATGGGTATTATAGCCAGTGTCCCCTCGGTACACTCTCTTGCCACTGTAGTCCATCTAATGTTGGCCAGGGGATGATGTCCACCCTCTCCTCATGCCATCGTTTTCCCCTACCATCATGGAGCTTCCCCTCAAGTCTGTAAGCCAAAATAAACCTTTTTTCCCACAAGCTGCTCTTGGTTGGGTGATTTCTTTTTTTTTTCTGTTTATTTAATTTATTTATTTGAGAGTGACAGACAGCGAGAGAAAGAGGCAGATAGAGAGAAAGAGAATGGGCACACCAGGGCCTCCAGCCACTGCAAATGAACTCCAGATGCATGTGCCACCTTGTGCATCTGGCTTACTTGGGTCCTGGGGAATCGAGCCTCAAACTGGGGTCCTTAGGCTTCACAGGCAAGCACTTAACTGCTAAGCCATCTCTCCAGGCCTGGTTGGGTGATTTGTGCCAGCAATGTGAACCTGACTGCGACACCCCCTTTTTAAAATTGAGCGTTTAGTAGACCATCAGTTTATTTTATAATGGCTTGTCTTGTAGGGTTTTAAGTAATTTTAAATATCAGATGAATACCCTAATGACCATAGAAAGCTTTTAAAGTCAGTGAATTATAAGTCAGTCTATTATCTGTTCTATATTTTTGAGCCTTTTTAAGGGAAACAGTAGCCAAAAATGTGTGCTAGTTGGGTCTACTTGGCCTGCGGTTAGTGCAGGAGGGACTTCTGGCTGGGACCTGTGGCTAGGATGATTGCTTGAGGGAATTGGGGAACTGGTGGGCTACCCTAGAGCTTGGCAATCAGTAGATTCCCTATTTTGCTCCTCCACCCCCTCCCACTGGGAGCCTACTAGAATCAGCAACCCCCTAAAAAACATCTTGAATCTTAAGGGTCTTGCCTCTCCTTCCCGGTGAGGTGAGGTGATGTTAGGTGGATGCCATCTTGAATGGAAGTGCAAGGTTATCCAATTTTATCCTCTCTTCCCTGCCCCCATTCCACTGACAGCCCTCTTTAGTGGGAGTATCAGACATCACTGTGGGGTGGGCCAATGAATGCACCAGTAACTTCCTGTGGGGAGGACAATACCTCCCAGTACACCTTACCACCCTATGACTCATATTCTTTCTGTGCACTCTTCTGCAATATTCCCTAAGCCTTGAATGGTATGATAGAAGCCTTCTTCAGTGTTGATCTCTCAGACACCTCTGATTTTCTGCTTTGACGTGTTTTGAGTCCCCCAGTATCTATTGCCATCTCTCTAGAGATGGTCTGTGGCTAGCAGTGAGAGAAGCAGTCATATTTAGTTTGCTACTTCCTCTGTAATGTTTCCTGGGCCCTAGAAGGTATTATAGAGATGTTTCATCTTGTACTAGGCACTTGGCTTTCTTGTAATTTTGAAGGCTCTTGGGTTGCCATCTGTAAAAAGCGAGTTCTATAGCAAAGAATGAGCAGCATTGATCATATGAAAGAAACATTCATTTAGAAGGCTTTTTGATCAGCATAACCTCTCTATTTAGCCAAAGAACGTGGAGGCGTCCCCCTAGGGTCTATGACCTTTCAAGTTACAGCCTCCTGACTTGGTTCTCAGTACCAGATATGAATTCCCTCCAATTCAGTGAGCCTCATAACCAATCAGAGAGTAATTGATTATCCCTATAACTTACATGACACTATTATACTAATGGGTACTTCTTGCCTGGCTGGTTTATCTTGTAACTTGCAGGATCTACTGCTTGTTCTATTGTTGACTTTTAACTCAACTTTGCAACTCTATAACAGCTAACCAGCAGGGAGTGGGCTTCCATCTCAGTTCTAGCTTGATTTCTCAATGACTTGCAATTGGAGTCTATGGTGTCTTTAGCAATAGGGTCTTACCATCTAGTTCTCATGGGTAACCAAGTTTTTTGGCAATGGCCTACATTGTTTTGATGGCCTCATGGGCCTACCTGATCAACAGCTCACTGTGGGTGGGCGAAGACTCAGTTATGTCACTGGGATTTACCAGCAGCAGTCTATAGTTTTACAGTAAGGCTTTCTCCACCCTAGCAGGGTACTTCCATCCATATATATAACAGTTACATATTTTACTTATCTAATGTAGAAGTAGGTTTCTATGTTATTAATTCATGCTACCTTAAGTTTTATGTATCCCTACCCATTCCTTCCATCCCCTTCCCTGCCCCAACCCCCAAACTCTAATGAAAGCAACAAACTAAGGAACACCTGTTTGCAAAAATGATTTATAAACATGCCATTCATGTTTTCATGGCAACAATAATGGCATTGCTATTTATGTCTTTATTGAGTGTCCTATTTTTCACCTTAGATAGTGTGGCTACTAACAGACCATGGCACCAAGGCAAGGTAGTGGCACTTGTTCTCTATCCCTCAAGTCCTGTTCCTTTTACACATTCATCAGAATATGCTTCAGAGAGTGAAGGATTCCTACATATGATGATATTAAAATCAATAGTGGAAAAAGTAAAATCAAAAATACAAACATGGGCTGGAGAGATGGCTTATTTGATAAGGTGCTTGCTTGTGAAACCTAAGGACCTATGTTAGACTCTCCAGGTCCCTTGTAAGCCAGACACACAAGGTGACTCGACGTAGCACATGCATACAAGGTGGCACATGTGTCTGGAGTTTAATTGCAGTGGCTAGAGGCCCTGGTGCACACATTCTCTCTCTCTCTCTCTCTCTCTCTCTCTCATAAAAAAAAATTTAAAAAACAGAGAAATAAAAGTGAAAAGATTAGGGAAGGAGAGATTGCTTAGTGGTTAAGGTGCTTCCTGTGAAGCCTAAGGATCCAGGTTTGGCTCCCCAGAATCCACATAAGCTAAACACACAAAGTCTCTCATGCACACAAGATGGCACACATATCTGGACTTTGATTATAGGATATAGAGGCCCTGGTGTGCCAATTCTCTCTGTGTATTTTCTCTCTCTCTCTCTCTCATAAATAAAATAAATAAAAATAAAAAGATTATAGAAACAGGAGACGGGAGAGCTTAAGTTTTAATAACATTTTATTTTATGCAAAATGCCAAAAGTAATGGAGAGATGTAGAATTAACATGGAATCCTCATAAGTCAATTGCCCATTACATCAATATTGTAGTAATTGTTTGCAATTTTATGTATATCATTTTACAATATAAGATAGATGAAAAACTTTAACAACTCATTAATTTTCTATTCTTTCATCTAAGTTTTTGGATGTTTTTGAAAGAGAACAATACATCTGAAGTAGACATTGTGATTTAACATGTTTTCTTCCAAAATTTGAAATGTTTTCACCAAAAATAGAATCACAAAATGAATTTAAAATTCTTTACTAGCTCATTTTAATTCTTTCAGATCTCTTAAATACAGTCTAAAATAATTTCAAAGAATCAGTACTAAAAGCAAAAATCATCTTTATCAAGTAGGTATGAAATACAGTATATTTTGGCATGGAAACAATATAAACATATTATTATGTGTTATACATGTTCTTTCTTACTCCATCGTTAAAAGGAGGTTTAATTTTTTTCAGCAATAAAACACTATACTCATGTTATTTCTTATTTTCAATCTTCTTTGTCATTAAGTAGGTGAATTAAATTCACTGATGTAAGCATAGCAGCCTTTGATAGAAGCAAACATCTAATTTTATATACTGTTACTATCTCTTCACTATATTGCTTGTTCAACAATGTAATTAAATTATTAATTTCTGATTTTGCATCCTGTATTCTTACTCTCATAATTACAATGTGCATTTCCTACTTAAAGTACATCTCATTTTGAAGGGACCACCATGAGGCCAGTATGTGCCATAATAAGTAGGATGACACCAGTGGAAGAGAAGCAGCAGCAATTATGTATGGAACAACTTATACCAGGAAGGAAAAGTACATGCCTTAAGTGAGAGCACCGAGGGATAAATTAATTCAATTACAGGAAGCCAGGATGTTGTGTACATTGTAAATGTCCCAAAATCTCATGAGATATATTCTTTTTTCCTAGCTTGGGACTGTGTATGAGAGCTGGTAGAAAATTTAAAGGGGCATAATTTTTTAGAGCAGTGGGATTACAATCTTGAGAGGTATATTAGGACCCCAAGTCCTCTTTCTTGCTCTGCTTCTATTCCATGATGTAGAATCTCTCCCTCTAGCACAGATTATCTACATCATTTTATTTGCTGCAGTGCCAAAGTTATGGCAATAATGAACCATCTGAAAGTGTGAAATAACATAATCCATTCCTCTTTATAAATTTAAAATCTCAAATATTTTGCACACTAACAGAAAGCAGACAGAGAAAGTAAGAGAAAATATCTCTTAGAAGATAATCTTTGAAGCCATGACTTCAGTGTTGAGAAGTATGGAACAGTTTATATACATGGAAAATGGAAACCAAAATTTTGGTCACATGAGCCCCTAAGAAGCAGTGTCAGGAGAGAGAAACCATGAGAACATTTTGATTCTGAGTGGCTTGACATAGGAGGCTTTCTTATTTGCCTTAGCACTTAGAACAGTACTCCCAAAACAGAGCCTTGGATAATGTATATGAAACAGAGGACAACAAACAAAGCATAAGAAACCTATTAAAGGAGGTAGATCATAGGGTTGACACTCTCAATGGATAGTAGGCATAGTTTCTTTTACACACTGATAATTACAGATGTTTCTCATAAGCAAAGTAAAGCAGCCTTACATAGGAGAAGAAACGTAGACAATAGAAGTACTGACTTAAGTAACCACCTAATCAGTAAAATACTTCTTAGGTAAGTTTGTGTACCTAAACCTGTAATCCTAAACTAAGTATTATGGACAGGGTATGTTACATCAAATTTTCATCATGCTACATCATATATAAACACACACACACACACACATACACTGTGGCCAGTAAGAAAAAGGAAGACCAGGACAATGTACAAAAGATCTACAGGACTTCTCAAAGTTCTCAATTTTCTTTTTACAGAGATCAGTGATACATCAATACTTCCTCACAGCAGTCTCCTAGATCAACACAATCTTAGGCACAGTGTGTTTCAGCTTAGTGAAAGAAAACTGGATGGGTAAAAGGATATATTTAAGGGTTGAAACTGTGTGAGGCTATGAAATTTATTGAGAATATGTGATCCATACCATGTCCTCCCTCTGTGCTGCCTGTATCATCATTTTCATTTGTGCTTTCACATCAGCTAGCTTATTTTGATCTAACCTTCCATGTAAATACCATTGATCATAGCAATGTAGAGGGATAGGATAAAGCACATATTTCAGCTCCATCAAGGGTGTTAAATGTTGCACAATTCTCATGAGCATGGGCATTGTAATGAGGTTAGAGATAAAGCTAAACACCCTGAGTTGGGAACAGCGGCTTAAAGCTGGGAGGAGAACAGAGATTGAAGAATCATTTAAAAAACATTGATTTATCGCTAGATGTTTCAGGGTACCAGAGATATTGTCCAAAAGACTTTGAATATTCTCACAATCATCCAAATACATTGAGTTGTTACTGAGATTCAAGAGCTTCAGCTGTTTGGCTTGAGGACACTGGGACAGATACAGGAAATCTCTTTGAGAAAGTTCACAGAAAGGCAGATACAGGAAATCCAGTGCTGATGGAAGGGCTCTGTAGAGAGTAGAGACAAAGGTATGTTGGGAGAATTAAGATTGGTTGACAGAAAGTGTACCTCTGAACCTAGAATAAACTATTTTGTACATATATTACAATAAAAGTTAATACTATGGGCTTTATTTTACTTAATAGATCATGACTCAGAGAAAGTTACTTTTCCATTCAGATGCAATTTGTTTTCAATTTTGAGACTGCATACAAAATATTACAAAAACAGAGTTATGAGAAAGGTGAAGTGAAAAAACACAAAACATTTAGTACTTATACAATTATTCATTGTAGATTTAAGTCAATTATCTATGTAATTTAGATAGCGGTAACAAAGAGAGCAGCCAACTGCAATTACCCTTTGAACAATGTGTAAATGACCATCTCTATATTCAAAAGTATGGCTTGGGGATTGCACATGACTAAGGACAATGTACAGATATTATGAGTGACCAAGAAAGTGCACACTTATAAAATCTGCTGTATTATACAATTGTTCTCTGACTCAATTCCTCTAGTTTTTTTCTAGAATGCCGAGAGATGATCTTGCCTTTTGATTCACCGATATATTCATGGAATATTCATAGTGTCTGTCCATGTTTGTTTGCCCCATTTGATTTTTTCATGTAGCCATTCTATTCAATATAGGGGAGACACTCTCTGTTCTGGCCTGATTAAAATTCCTAGCAGTGCTCATGCTGTTATAGAGGAAGAAATTGTTTACAATGTGATTAGGAATGCCCAAGATTGCTTGCTTTCCCGAATAAAACCAAGGTTCCACCCAAAACCCTCACCTGAGCAAATTTTCCAGGTGATTTTTCAAGCAGAAATATGACAAATTGAGTTCCTTGAGGTTGTCCATTCGCCCAATTTGCATAAGAAAAGTTCTGAAGACTTTTCCATTCAAAGATCTAAAGGTGATGTTAGACAGATTAAGTCTGTCCAGGTGGACCATCTGACACAAAAGTTTGTTGACCTCACTCAGAGAAGTGTTATCAATTGTTAGATGATCAATGCATACCAGATCCAGAAAGTTCATGGTGTCTTTGCAGTTAGACAGTGTATCAATTTGCAAATCACGACAGCAGAGGTGCAAGAACCCTAAGCTCTGCTCAACTTTATTCAAAATCAAAGAAAGAAATCCTCTTTCCCTCAATATACTATCGAGGGAAAGATCCACTAGTAATTCCATGGCCTGCCTAGATGACTGAGTCTTGGACTCCGAATTTACAATGTGGTGCTGGGCTTCCATTTTCAAGATAGAGTGTTCAGAGTAAACACAAGAATGAATACACATAGGGTACTTGCTACTGATTTCAGTGCATGTGGTCCTGCAGTCAGTGTTCTTTCTTAAATCCAGGATCCTCAGTTTAGGGGTCCTGTAGGGAAAAAAGAACATAACACATCTGAGTGGTACTAAATCCTAATGTAACACAGTAACATCTGTGATAACATGCAGGAAAAAAATCCAAATCACAATATCCTTGGTCTTCACACTAATTCCATTTATTCCCAAGTCTTACTCGTGCAAATTCAATACCTTTTATTATTTTTCCCATCCTATTCTCCAATCCTGATAGTCTCAATGATCATGTCTTTCTTTTACTGACATCACAATATGTAAATCCATTAACTTCAATCACTTATACGCCAAAACCAATCCTATAAATCATCAGTCTTTGAGATGATCCCAATTATGGACACATTGCCTGTCATACTTCTTTAGAAGTCACTCTTAACTACCTCTGGGAAACTGGCATACTCTAGAATAAATTCTTGCTATGTTATAATGTCCATTTTATATGTTGTCTTACCAAGAAGGAAAATTCTGAGCAGGAAGTACTTGTAGACCTTCAACCATGGCTTTTAAAAGTTCACAGTATGGTTTCTGTAACCATAACGTCCCAATGTGAAGACAAAAAAATGGCCAAACTTTCACCATGGCTGCCAGTATCTCCTTATGACCACCCTTAAAGGCAGCATTAAACAGTGGGACAAAAAGTCCTCTTGGAATGTCTTGGAGAGCATGAATTGCTGAAGGTTCATTACTCAGTAGACTCTGCATAGCAAGTTCTAGCAGCGTGGTTGGTTCTGTTATGTCCATGTTCATCAGCCTGCATCCACCTAAGAAATATTTAGAAACCCTGATAAGATATCCACAATCTCTACTTTTCTACCAATGTTAGAGATGTAGAAAATATTTTACAGAATGTGGTGAATCAGACAACAACCTCTAGATACCTCTATTATAAGTGTACATTAGAAATTGACATTTGTGCACATTTGTATCTGTTTTTGTATATATTCATATACACTAATTTATATGTGTGTGTATAATTATGCATATGATGGGAAAGTAAATTAAAGGACCAATTAAAGATCTTGTAAGACAAAGAGTAAACCCAGCATCATATACGAACACTTATGATTTTCACCCCTGCCACCAGAAAAAACAAAATGGTTAAAAGGATTAGACAGGACAAATTGACAGAAAATAACATGCTTATACTAAATATTTTATAAAACAATACAATAAGCATACAAATGAGCAAAATGAAGTAAAATTCTAAGCAAAACATTAAAGCCATCAGAATTAAAATTTCTACATACCTAATCTATGACACTGTTTAACAGCTGGCACACATTAAGACACAGTCCTTAGATAGACTATCTTGGCAACTGGGATAAAATCACCCATATAAAAAAATGAAGCAAGCCAGGCACAGTGGCACATGTCTTTAATCCCAGAACTCCAGAATCAGATATAGGAGGATTGCTGTGAGTTCAAGGCCAGCCTTGGACTATAAAGAAAGTTACAGAACAAGCTGGGCTAGAGTGAGAACCTACCTCAATAAATCCAAAATATAAGATTGAAGCATTGCATCTTCCTGAGATTTCAAGCAGTTCCAAAAATACACTCCAAAATTTTAAAGATGGAATGGTTTCCTATCTTAAAGTCCAAGAGGGGTTATGTACATTCCCTTTGTAAAGAACTGTGATTCTTTTGTATGTGTAGCAAAAGTGAAATTGTCCTATCAGAAAAAAGCTGCACAATTTCAGGGAGCAAGGGAGTGGTTTCACAAAGTGTTCCAACACTAAACAATTCTGTCCCAAATTTGAAGCTCATGCCAGTTTCCAAGGTCAACATGTTCCTGGGTGAATGTGAGTATTCATAGAGCTTAAGTTCAAATAATCAGTTGGAGAACTTACCAGAATAGGCTTTAGTAAATGACCCAGGTTCCATTTTAAGATTCACAAATAAATGCTTTTCCAATTTTATTTTCCCTTGAAGAGGTCAACATTAAAAAGTTTTCCTTAAGTTAATGCATAAAATGAGTTCAATTTCAAAAAATTCTACAAATGTTTTATACAGTTATATAACTTGATAGTTGTGAAGGTTTATACTGATTGTCAATTTGGAAGGATGTAGATCCTTAAAACACCTACAAAACCGGCCTTTGGGGATGTCTGTGAGAATTATCATGATTAGGGTAATTAGAGTGGGAAGAATCCCCTTAACTGTGGACTGAGGTCCTGGACTGAATGAAAAGGAGAAAAGTAGCTGAGCACAAGCTTTCATGGCTCTCTACTTCCTAACTGTGGAATTCATTTTACCAGCTACCTCTGGCTCCTGCCACTATGCCTTTCACATCAATATGGAATGTAACATTGAGCTATAAGCTGAAATAAACCCTTCTTTAGCTGTTACCTTGTCATTGCTGAGATAAAACACCTGACCAGAAAGTGCTTATGGTAGGAAAGGTTTTATTTCACACTTCTATGTTCAAGGACTAATTTCTTCACAGCAGGGAAAGCATGATGGGCCTGAACAGGAAGCCTGGGTCCCATCTTGTCATAGAATCAGGGGCATGATTTATCTCTGAACTCACACTGGTATGAACTAATAAACCTCAAGGTCCACCCCCAATGACACATCTCCTCCAGCAAGGCTGTACCTTCCAAAGGAAATACCATATGGGGATTGAATATGAGACCATATCATAAACACATGAGAGAATAAAGGACATTTAACATTCAAATCACCATACCTTCCTTCCTTAAGAGGGTTTTGGTCAGGTGTTTTTTTTCAAAGCAGGTGAAAAATAACTAACTCAAAGATCAAATTAATGTCTAAAGATAGATTCAAGAATATCTAACAAATAAGTTAAAAGGAAGAACTATGAGAGGGAATTTAGGATACCGGATAAGAAAGTATACTATAAAAATTCTGTAATTACTGAATCCCACTACTTATGCAAAACCAGACAAATAGGCCAAAGTAGTATCATAAAGAACTTGGAAACAGAAGTCAATACCTAAGAAAACCCATATATAATAGATGTGCCATGAAAAATTACCACAGCAAAGAAGGGTATATTAAAGTGAGACTTTTAGAAAAAAATACTTAAGGGAGATCCATGGAATATGCCACTTATAAAAATAAACTGAAAATGGGTTAGGGATGTAAGCATAAAAAAAGTTGCAGCACATGGCATCTTAAGGAAAACATTTACTCAACCTCCACATAATCAAATATGATTTAGATTCTAGAGGCCATGAAAAAAAAGAATAAGCAATTTGACCCCATAAAAATGATAGTAATTCAAAATATAAGTCATAAACAGATAGTAATGGTAGTGGATTATGATCACATTACAGGATGTTCATGTATGAAAAAATCTCAGAAAAACAAAATGGCTGTGGGAAAATATTCACTCTCATACATTTCTAATATAAATGAAAACTAGTAAAACTCTTCTAGAGAAAAAGGTGCCTAACAAATTTGCATGTGATCTTATCTTTTGACCCAAGAATGCCAATCTCACTCCTGGAAATATACTGTGATAGTGCATTTCCACAAATACAAAATATACCTATGATCAAGGTTATTTACTGAAGGATGAGTTAGTTATAATTTCAAAAGGTTGGACACAATAAACCTATACACAGGTGAATGTTTAAAGTACAAAACAACCACACTAATGTGTCTGATACAAATGTAAAAAAGTAATGAAATTCTCTGAAATGGAAGGATTCTTTTCCAGAAAGGCTGTTAAATTAAAATTTGAATGGATAAATGGATAACTATAAAAAAATTACCCTTCATTTCAGAAATCAGGATAAACAATTATGTGATTTCCCTGTTGTGAAAAATAAATATAAGAGAGACTACAGTAGAAAATAAATCCTACAGAGAAAGACTGAAAAAATGGAAAGAAATGGGAATAGGACAAAAGAGAAGTAGAAAGACTGACACTTTTCTAAATATAGATTTTTGTGTGGCATGGGATTTTAAACAATAATAATCATATCTAACATATAAATACAGTTGACCTTTTTGTCTGAAGTCCTATATCTTTGTGGATCTCAATTGTCCAGTGTTAGGTACCATATATTTAGGCACACTATGTGAACATATACATGCATGCACATATACCAACAAATGCACCAGCACACACAGCTATGCACAAACACAGACACACCACACACACACACACACACACATCCCATCAAGTCAAAAGACTCTAAATGTGAGATCTATAAGTCCATGACTTCTGGAAGAAAACATAAAGAAAATATTTAGTATAAAATTATAGAAATAGGTAAAGACTTCCTGCACAGGAGAGCTATATTAGAGGTTAAGAGTGCTTCCTGTGCAAGCATGATGTTGGGAGAGACCACTCCAGTTCTACCCCCCAGCACCCACATGAACAGCTGGGTGTGACCATGCATGTAGGTGACCCCAGTCCAGTAGGAAAGCAGAAACCCAATAATCAGCAAAGTTCATGACAAAAAGTCAAATCTGAGGTTCAGTAAAAGATTCTGGACCAAATACGGGCTAGAAAAGTGATAGAATGGAACCCACAATGTTTCATTCAGATCACTACAGGTGGGTACACCCCACCACAGGCAAACATGAAGCACCCCATAGACACACACATATGCATAGTTCAGACACACCTCACACACAGCAAAAGTTGAAAAGGCTTCTTAAAAAATACTGAAATAGCTCAGGAATGAATAGCATTAACTGATGAAAGCATTTCATGAAATTAAAAAAAAAGATTTAACAAAACAAACAGACATCAGCAAATAAAAATCTGTTCTAGCTATATTTAGGACAGAGGATTAGAGATAGATAGACATAAGACAGACTCTAAAAAAATCAAAAAATTAAACACAATATATTTAAATCAATGAATCATTAACTGACAAGTGAACTGCATACTACTAAAAAAAATAAATACAAATGATATATTACCTGATGAGTGCTCTACAAATGTGTTCTGATAGTTCAGTTCATACTAAAGAATTTACACCATGTATGAGACTGAAAAAGGATGACAAATGAAATGAAGTTTCATGAACAGGGTTCTAGAACCAATGGAACATTATTGAAGTCAGTCATTAAGTTTAAATGAAAACTATAGATAACAATTTTACCTCCAAGTTGTTATAATTTATATAGTTTCATAAGATGTGTACATTGGGGAAATGAGGGTTAAGACTTTAGTAGATCTAAACGTATTTCAAAATAAAAAGAGATAAACATCACTCAGACGAGGTTGCACACACCTGTAATGCCAACTCTCAGGAGGCTGAGGCAGAAGGATCACAAAGTTCCAGGCCAAGCTGGAACTATATAATGAGGCCTAAAAAATTAATTGTTTCAGGGCTAGAGAGATAGCTTAGCAGCTAAGGCTTTGCCTGCAAAGCCAAAGGACATTGGTTCAATTCCCCAGGACCCATGTAAGCCAGATGCACAAGGTGGCACATGCATCTGGAATTTGTTTGCAGTGGCTGGAGGCCCTGGTGCACTCATTCATTCTCTCTCTCTCTCTGACACTCTCAAATAAATAATTTTTTAAAAATTAATTTTTTTAGAGAGCCCATTATATAAATGAAATCAGTCACATCAGGTGAACATGTATTTAGTCATCATATAGAAACAGTTTTTAAAAATAAATTCAGTGAAAGGTAAATAAATAGATTTACAGGTATGTCCTTTTTTAAAAGGCTGCCAGGGATGGGGGCACACACCTTTGATCCCAGCACTCGGGAGGACAAGGTAGGAGGATTGCTGAGAGTTAGAGGCCAGTCTAAGACTACATAATGAATTCCAGGCTACAGCAAAACCCTACTTTGAAAACAACAAAAGAACTAAGAAAGAATATAACTTTTGTATGAGATATGGCCTTTTCTATGTAGCAGACTAGCCCGGGACTACAAATCTCAGCCTGCAAAGCAACTGTGAAAAGTAATTATTGCACAGGAAGAGAAAGCCTGTTGGAGAAACATTAAGGAGAGCATAGGAAATGATTAGTATCACAGTGGAAGCTGCTCACACCTCAGGATAAAGCGCTGTCTTCAGTAGTTATCTGTCCATGGTTTCCTAAACCTTGTCCCCAAATAGGTCCAATATATTGAAAGACATTGTTTAAACTTTTCTAGTTGTGACGGTCAGAAATTATGCTGACTTATCCAGGGCTTCGATAGTGGGGTTCTTTCATTTCATCACCAGAACTGTATGGTGGCAACCCCCCACAGTTTTTATGGCAACGGACTCTTAACTGTTACTACTCAAAATTTAAAGAGACCGCTACAGGATTTCAATTGGCTGGGCTTGGGTCACGTGACTGACTCCTGCCTAGCTAGGGCAGGGTTCTCTCTGCTCCAGTAATTAGCAGGTTCCCAATAAGTGTCAACACACCTGCTTACATCTTCTTAAGTGAAAAGTGACAAAAAGTATGTCTTTGTATGTGATCTGGGAACTTTCTGCCAGGTATCCTACCAGGCCAGTACTCAAGCTCAGAGAACTAATTTTTGAATTTAGTGAACAAAACCTTTAAATATCAGTGAATACTTGTTTCACAATGGTCATATATAAATGATCCCACATCTCTTATATGGCAGCAAAGGAACTTGAAAAAGTGCCCAAAGTCACAGAATTCCAGAGGGTAAATGGCTGGGGGGAGGGGCTTCTTCAGCCTAGTTTTCTTGGATTAATCTGAGCAACATGATAAAACTATGGCTCAAAAAAAGGGAAACATTTTACGTTTTCATAATCACTTTTACAACTGATTTTTCTCTGAGGCTATCAAGATGACCATTATTTTTTAAGTCTATTAATACAGTGAATCACTTTTCAATTTTCAAAAGCTGAGTCAGTCTTATATTTCTCAGAAAATAGCCACTTGGTGATGGTGTATTATATTTAATCTAGTAATGGATACAATTTGCTAATGTACTGAGTATTTTATATCTGTGTACATTAATATCAACCTAATTATTTTCATGATGTCTTTGGTTGTGGTATCATGAAAAGGCAGGGAGGATGAAATGAATTAGAAATTATGTCATATGGATATGCTGGAAGATATTGTATTGATCTGATTTTATTGTCTTTCATACTTCATTAGAATTTATCAGTTCATTCTTCTTTTATGATATTTTATTTATCTGAGAGATAGAGAAAGAGCCAGATAGAGAGAAAAAAAAGACAATATGTGCACGCCAGGGCCTCTGGCCGCTGCAAACTACAGATGCAAGTGTCACCTTGTTCATTTGGCTTATGTGGGTACTGGGGAATCAAACCTGGATCCTTAGGCTTTGCAGGAAAGTGCCTTAAATACTAAGCCATCTCTCCAGCCCCAGAACTTACCAGTTCATTCTTATGGTCCTGGAGTACATCACTATTGCTCTTAAAAGGATTTTCAAGTATTAATTAAATATTTTTTAGTTTGTATACAACTCAAATATTCAATTTCTCCTTTCATGTATTTTCTATGTATCTTTTCAGTAATTTTGTCATTTATTCTCAGTTTCCAAATTTATGAAATTGTTTTGTGTTTCCATCAGCATAATTGTTACTTTATAAGGAAAGTATAAATGAAATAGAAAACAGGGTGGTGTGGTCTATAGAATGATAGAAGAAAAGAGTCAGGCCTTTTTCTTTAAATATAAGAAAATCAGAATAAGATGTAGGCTGAGATCCTAGTAGTCTTGCTAAAAATTCAAAGAAATAGCTATTCATAATGAAGCCACCAGCATAAGATATACAGAAGTACTGTGAGATACCATAGTGCTTACTTTCATTAATACAAAATGAAAAGATACTTACTTCTTATCCAACTCTAAATACCTGTATTCTGAACCACATATATAACCTTAGATAATATGGCTAAGACATTGCTTCACTCCTCCCTGGTCAAACCCTAGGTGATGAAAAAGAGAACAAGACTCAACTCTATAGCAAGCTAATGAGCTGAGGGCTTTATCTCATCAATCAATAATAGCCCCAGGATGATGAGAACAAATACCCAAAAAATCCTTAAGGCTCCACACTTAAAACTCCCAGACAAAGAATCTAAGCCAGTTTGAATATCAGGCAGAGATAAATGTGTCTGGGGCACAGAACTCAGTTTTGATTGTATAATTTTCATCCATGAATTAGGTCTAGGGAAAACCTTTCCAATGCTTCATACTATGAAGGTCTTTGATATTATGAGACTCAGGTGTGACTCACCAATCACTTGTTTGTAGTTAGGGACTGCCTCCGTCACTCATCACCCAAAGTCAGGTAGTAGCATAACTATTCCAAGGTAAGTGGAATTGAAGAATAGCTCCATTATAAACCTGCACATGATGAGACAGCCCTCTTGGCCTTTATCACTCCCTCATGGGTTTGGAGGCTTGTTGTACACTTGAAAATCTGAAGACAACCTGGAAGTGAGACTGAATCATGAACCACTGAAGCATCAATCCAGGTGCACAAGATTCTGCCTTCTCCAACACTATCCCAACCTCAAGAAGCACCACATGGTGCAAGACCCCATTCACTGGTGTAGAAGAGGATAGTAAGCACCAAACACTTCCCTGGAACTTAATGCTATGATGGTGAAATGTAACACTAATCACACCCTAAATTTTAGGGCCTATCCTCATGACTTCTTCTGGATAGGGCCTCTGGAACAGCTTTAATAGCAGGGCTCCACAAATGTGTGGCCCTTGTCTATTGAAGTTCTATTCAGTTGTCATAATCTTCAGCTGCTTTCATAAGACATGAGTTACAATTCTCTCTGAACTAGGCAGTCCAATTCCGTCATCATGCTGTTGTTTGTGGACCATAGGCTCAGGTTTTAACAAGGCTTGGGGCTTTGGTGGCTAGTGGTGTGACATGGAATCTGGTCTTTCTTTATCCTTAGTGAATCTGTCTAGAGCTAAGCAGGATATTCCAGTATCTGGAGACTCTCAATTAATTAAAAATTGAGAATTCAGCCTAGTGTGTTAATGTTGGCACAAAGGATATTTGTATCAACATAAAATTGTCTGTATTATTATTCTCCAGTTATTTAAAAAATATTTGATTTATTAAAATAGAAGTATAGGGCTGGACAGATGGATTAGTGGTTAAGGCACTTGCCTGCCAAGACTAAGGATCCATGTTTGACTATTAAGATGCCATGTAAGGCAAACTCACAAGCTGACACAAGTGCACAAGTTTGCCCATGCGCACTAGGTGGTGCAAATATCTGGAGTTTGATTGCAGTGGCTAGAGGCCCTAGCATGCCAATTCTCTCTCTCTCTTGCATAAAAAAGAAGTGTAAATAAAATCTAAAGTAGGGTTTAATGTTGAATAGAATGACTTTTTTTCTTTAAAGAGGAAATAAATGCAATAATTATGAGATTCTTTCAACCTTGCCCAATAGATACACCAAGTAGCACAAACCAAATTGAAAGCATTAGAGGTAAAAGGAATAATTTTAGATACCAGAGTCTGTATTAATTAACACAAAACTGAAACAATGTTTTGAATAAGGCAAAAAAGAATGAATTTTCCATGTCAATTCTTGCCCACTTTCAAGTAGCCAATGTGGAATGAGGCATTTAATTCTTGTGGAGAGAAAGAAAGAATCAAGTCAGATATTAGATGTGGAACCCAGTAGTAAGCACATTGTGGTGAAACTTAGTGATGGCCGAATCCCCACAGTACCTTATAATGATGTCACTGTAAGTGTTCTAAGGCACATATATGAATTTAGGTAATGTGGCAAAGATACTAGTTCCTTACTCCTCAAACGTCATGTGGCACAAAATGAAACAGCAACACACTTTGAGGGAAAAATCAACAAGAAAGCTAGCAGAGGGCTCTATTTCAGCACTCAATAGCCCCAGCATGGCAGATCAATTAAACATAGTAGAACCTAAAAGCATCATATTTAAGTCAGAACACAAAGGCAAAGCCTCTAAATTAGCTCCCAAATCAGGTAGAATCCTGTATCACTTCTGGATGGGATGTAGGCCTTGACGTATCCCTGAGACATTGCAGGTCCTATGGCTATGAGAATTCGATATGAACCAGGTTAGCATTAATTCAGGTGAACAAGGGCATCATCAGTAGCTGGTTTTATCAGTCTTGGGTCCCAACTCTGTATCACACTAGTTTTTGTAGACTGTGAGTATAGGAGTTATCTTCTCATTCCTGGAACAAAACACCAAATCTGAAAGAGATTATGGGAAAAAAGGTTTATTTCTGACTAAAATTTTGGAGGGGAAGCTTCATCATAGTGGGGAGAGCATGGCAAGCCCATAAAATTGGGAATCACATCTCCACAGCAGCAGGGAGGGAGTAGAGATAGTAAGCTAGCTTTCACTGGCATACAAGGGCACAATGGTAAGACAGAGAGTAGGTGCTCAAGTAGTGACCTTGCCCTCCAATGCAAGCCATGCTTCCTCTGATCTCTAATACTGATCAACCCAGAAGCTGGAATTTTGAGACTTCCAAGGTATTCATTAAACTTTTAAACACTGAAACAAACTGCATCCTTAATTATAAAAATTGATTAAATTAAAAAAATATTGCTTGAATAAATGTGCATGAAAAATTAGGAAGAAAATTGTCACATATAATGCAGACAACATATTAATACAGAAAAAAACTATGACAAGGATGTAAATTTAGGATTCCCATTAAGAACATCTAAAACACTAACAAAGCCACAAACATCTTCTCATCCAAAATTGCTACAGTAAGTATAATGAAACAATTGAGAATATAAATATCACTCCTTAGCCAAGGTTGTTCTCAGGCTTGTTAAAATTCCCCTGCCACATCTTCCCAATTAATGTAATTACAGGTATGACATACCATGCTTAGCTGAGTAAATATATGAAATGATATAATTTTTCATAAGTATAAAGGCTATGGTTGAGAATATATTTTTGTGGTAGGAGTGTTTAGAAATAGGCCTTTCTCATATAGTGGCTTGTCAAATTTTTATGTTTTAAGTTTCACTTGGATGAATCCACTAAACTTATGATGTTCATATACTATTTAATAAAATTTATCATGTTTATATCCATTTAGGAAGCTATAGTATGGAAGGAAGTATCTGGAACGAATGAGGGCCCACCACAACACAGG
Source organism: Orientallactaga sibirica (assembly GCA_036365145.1). Classification (NCBI taxonomy): domain Eukaryota; kingdom Metazoa; phylum Chordata; class Mammalia; order Rodentia; family Dipodidae; genus Orientallactaga; species Orientallactaga sibirica. The sequence continues at coordinate 155,592 of JAEOAD010000747.1, forward strand.
CACTTAGGATCTCTCATTACAGCCAATACTACTGCATCTATTGACTCTGATATAGTGAATTGGAGCATTTATCACACTGTACTGAAGAGAAATATTATGTGAAGGACCTCATGTAATGACTGACCATTAAATATAAATTTATTTTAAAACAAAAGCACACAAAACCATATTGGTTATAAAATCATGATGATATAAAGCCCAAAGAACCTATACGATGTAAACTTTCTTTCATGTAAAATCTTTAAGTTAAAATCATTTCTATGTAATCATTAGTATGGTATAACACTCTCCTCTTTTGTTGTATCACACAAAGCATTGAACAAATCAGGATTTTGTGTAAGCAATCCAAGAGATACAGAGCATATACAAATATTCCAAACATTATCTTGGCCTTATCAAGTCCCTGTGTATTCACAGTTCATGCAGGATGCTGATTTGATTTCTCCACTTATGTTTTGCTTTTTCCACAAAATAAATATACACATTGCATGTGGTCTTTTGAATTTGGCTTCCATTTCTAAGCACAATGTATTTTCAATTCATCCATATCCTTTTGTATGTGTGCCATCAATATTTCCTCCTACGTTGCTACAGAGTGGTGACCCGTTTTGTGCATATGCAAGTGTGTGTAAAAATATATTCTACAGTGGATGGACTTCTGAGTTACTTCCAACATTTTTCACTTAAACATAGTTATTGTAAAGTTTTACTGACATTTTTGTGAAAATTTGATTTGTTTTTTCTTGTGCAAACATTTTATGGAATTGTGAATTGTTAGATTATATGGTGTGTGTATTGAATTTCAGGTACTAAGTTGTGTTCCAAAGTATCTAGATAATTTTCTATTTCCATTAATGACATGACTGTGGTAGTTTGAATATATGTCCCCCAATATATTCAGTGTTTTATTAGTTATAGTTTGCATCTGCAATCACCTTGCTAGAGGCAATGTCACTGGGGGCCGGTCTTAAGGTATGGTGGTGGGCTTGAGATTCCATTGTAAAGATATGCAAAGTGTGCCTAGCAGGAGTTCCTGAAGTGTGCTGTGTGACCTTTTGGCAGTAGTTTTACTCTGTGTGCTGTGGTGGCTGGTTGGTTTTTCTCTCTCTGCTTGGCCCTGTGAAAGCAGGCTGCTTCTCCTGCCTTTATGGAACTTCCCCTGGATCTGTAAGCTTCAATAAATAATATCCCTTCCTCCATAACTGTGCCTGGTCTGGAAGTTCATCTCAGCGAACCTGAAGCTGTCTGCTACAATGACATTATTGTATTTATTTTATTTCTAATATTCTACATTTTCAGCTTTTATTTTTTATATCCTAACTATTGCCAGCTTCTTATTTTACTTAGAGCTTCTCCAGTGTCTACAAATTTGAGAAAATTCCACAAGTTTATTTGTGATTTCCCCAGCTTGTTTATATCTCTATGCAAGTCAGTTGTCCACTTCTAATTGGATATTTATTATTTGTTGAGTTTTGAGAATCATTTTTAAATTCTGTATACAAATCTGTTACTATGTTCTCCCAGTATACATATTGTTCTTTCTTTTCCCAGAGATTACTTGTCAATGGTGAACAGTTGTCAGTTTTGACAAGTTCTAAACTATCAAGTGTTTTATTCTCCTATATCATTCATATAGTCCACAATCAATTTTTATCAATATCATTCCAAGTATATTAAAAACTTAACATGATTATGAATGTTATACTACTGAATCATTTGACTTTTTTGATTCCTGTTTCATATGATAGCTTGAGATCAAACTATGATTCATACTTTAGTAGGCAAACAACATTGGTATTCATGTTCCTAAAGATTAAGGACATTGAAATATAAAAATTCAGGTGAAAATTCTTTTCAATGGAGACAGAAATGAATTGAAATTCAATAACATAAATTCAACTATTTTCTTTAATTTTTAAATCTACTATTTAAAGCATCTGTTTCAGTGGTATTTATTACTTTCAGAAATTTGTGAAATCACCAGTGCTAACTAGCTCTAGGGCATTCCATTATCTCCAAATTAGACTTTGTTACCCTTAACAAGACATTCCCCATTCTTTTCTTCCTCCAGATGCTTACACCAAATCTTATACATTCTATCTTTATGGTGTTGCCTATTTAGGGTATTTAATATGAATAGAATCATGCAGCACATAATCTTTCTATTTTACCTTCTTACACTTCCCATAACATTTTTTCAACATTTTTTTTCCTTTTTAAAAATTTGTCTGAATTTCATTTATTTTTTTATTGACATCTTTTATACTTACAAAAAAATGCATATTTACCACCCCTTCCCCCATTCCCCTTTAGAACTCCAATCTCCATCATATCCCCTCCATCTCTCCATTAGTCTCTCTTTTTTGACATTATTTTATAATTTATTTTTATTTATATTATTCTGATTTTACATTCATAGTGTTGGTTCCCTTATCCTCCTCCCTATCCTCCCTCTTCCAAAGGGACCTTCATCAATGGGGAATGTGGGTCATGGATTGTGTGGGTAGTCAAGAGTTCTTGGGGGTAGGCCAAGTCTCTGTGTATAATGCCCCAACTTGTGACTCTAACATTCTTTCCACCACCTCTTCCATGAATTTCCCTGAGCCACATTGGGGTCATTTTAGTTCTACTTCAGTGATGAAGTTTTAGGAGCCTCTGTGTCTCTGGATATCTGGCTTAGTTGGAGTTGGATGTTCTCTGTGTTTATCTCCTTCAGCCTTTTTCTGGTGCCGTGATCACCAAGAGCGCTGAATTCTTGCCTTTCCCCCACATTACTGTATGGTTTCAGCTGGGGCCCTGAGGTGTGATTGGCGGATCCTCCCTTCAGGTTTGTTGTCCAACTGAAAAAGATAAGCAAATTCTCCAACAGAGAGAAAAGTTAGTACTAGATAGAAGGGATGGCCATAGATATTTGGGAGGGAATTTTATATGTGTAGGCTCTCTTCTAGCCCACATTTGGTGGTATCTTGATCTTGGAAACTGAGCTCAGTTTTTGTACCTGGTTTTGACTTATTTCCCAGTTCCAGCAATGAGTTCCATTCCACTGAGTGGATCTATTAGCCAAATCAAGAGCAGTTGGTTACCCACCATGGCTGTGTGCCACTACTGCACTTGTTTGAGCATTACGTCAGGTTGTTTCCTGCTGGGTATCTTATACTGCAAGTTGTTTGAACAGATGTCGGCCATTATCCCCCAGTTGCTCATGAAGCACCCTCTGGCACTAGACTAGCTAACTGTCTGGGGACTGACCTTCTTCCAGATTCTGGCCAGGTCTCTCTGTGTTTGGTCTCACACACGTATGCTGTCTTCGACAGTAGGGTCTTACCATTAACCTTTGGTGGGTCATCAAGAACTCTGACAGAAATCTGTTTTTTTTTGGCGGGGGGGGGACCTTGAAGGTGTCTCGGATCAACAGCTCATTATGGAAGTTAACCCCGTGCTGGCACTGGGAGTTATAAGTCAGCACCTAGGAGGGTGAGGGAAGAAAAAGATAGATAATATAAAAGAGAAAGTGAGTATAGACAGGAGAGAGAGAGAGAGAGAAGAGAGAGAGAAGCAGGAAAAGATTAAGGTTGGCCTTCATGCTGTTCTCTCCAGTTTCCGGTGGTTCAGGTGTTCCCTCTGTGGGCCTGCTGAAGGATCAATGTTTTAGCCTGTTGTTCAGAATAAAGGGTTTTATAACATCATTTCCTGTTGGGTCCCAATTTGTATCCCCCCACCCTTGTCCTCTCTCCCACCCTCTCATTCCCTCCCACCTTTACCCTCCCTCCATCCCACCCTACCTAATGTCTGGTCTTCAGAGTGCTTATTAGGTTTGGCAGCATCTCAGGTGGATTCAGGTTAGGAGTGACAGATAAACGAGACCATGTGACGATTATCTTTTTGTGATTGGGTGAGCTCACTGAGGATGATCTGTTCCATGTTTGACCATTTTTTTTAATTTCCTAATTTCATCTTTCCTTACTGCTACGTAGAATTCCATAGTCTAGATATACCACATCTTGGTTATCCATTAATCTAGTGATGGACACCTGGGTTGATTCCAGCTCTTTGCTATTATGAATTGAGCAGCTATGAACATGGTTGAGCAAATGTCTCTGGTCTGAGGCTTGGAGCCTTTTGGGTAAATGCCCAGTAAGGGAATAGCTGCATCCATTGGTAGGTCTATGGTCATCCTTTTCAGGAGTCTCCATATAGCTTTCCATAATGGTTGAACCATTTTACATTCCCACCAGCAGTGAAAGCTTGTTCCTATTTCTCCACAGCCTCGCCAGCATTTTTTTTTTCTTTTTTTTTTAATGTTAGCCATCCTTACTGGGGTAAGGTGAAATCTCATAGTTGTTTTAATTTGCATTTCCCTGATGATTAGGGATGTCAAACATTTTCTTAAATGTGTGTTTGCTATTTGTATTTCTTCCTCTGAGAACTCCCTGTGCAGTTCTATGCCCCATTTTGTGAGTGGGTTGTTTGATGATTTATTGTTTAAGCTTTGGAGTTCTTTGTAGATTCTAGAAATTAGGCCTCTGTCAGTTGTATAGCTGGTGAAAATTTTCTCCTATTCTGTGGGTTATCTGCTGGCTTTGGTTATGGTATATTTGTCAGTGAAAAAGCTTTTCAGCTTCATGAGATCCCAATGGTTGAGTGATTGTTTAATTTTCTGGGCTGCTGGGATTTTTTTCAAGAAGTCTTTTCCCACTCCTATGTCTTGGAAGGTTCCTCCTATTTTTTCTTCCAGTAGTAGCAGGGTTTCTGGTTTTATATTAAGGTCTTTGATCCATCTGGACTTGATTTTTGTACATGGAGAGAGGTGTGGATTGAGTTTCATTTTCCTACATATGGTTGTCCAGTTTGCCCAGCACCATTTGTTGAAGATGCTGTCTTTTTTCCATTCTGCATTGGTAGGGCCTTTGTCAAATATCAAGTAGCTGTAGTTACTTGACCCAAAGTCTGGGTCTTCTATTCTGTTCCATTGGTCTATATTCCTGTTTTTATGCCAGTACCATGTTGTTTTTATTACAATGGCTTTGTAGTATAGCTTTAGATCAGGTATGGTGATGCCTCCAGAGGTGTTTCTTTTGCTGAGGATATGCTTGGATATCCGAGGCCTTCTGCCTTTCCATATGAATTTTGAGATAGTTTTTTCTATCTCAGTGAAGAAAGAAGTTGGGATTTTTATCGGCATTGCATTGAATCTATATAGTGCTTTTGGTAAGATTGCCATTTTTCACAATATTAATTCTACCAATCCAGGAGCATGGGAGGTCTTTCCATTTTTGTAGGACCTCCTCAATTTCTTTCTTGAGTGTTTTTATGTTTTCATTTAGTCTGTCTTTTAATTTGATGTCATCATCTTTTTCTTCTATTATGAGGGTATTGCGATGGTATTGCTAGGCACTGCAAGGTCATGGATATCAAGGCCAATTTCTGTCTGGACAGTTGCATTGTAAGGAGTTGTACCCTTCCTTTGGCTCTTCCATTCTATCCACCCCCTCTTCTGCAGTGGGCCCTGAGCCTTGGAGGGTGTGAGAGAGATGTTTCAGTGGTGGGCTGTCGTCGCCCAGTCTGACCAGCAGAATAAGGCAACGACCACAGGAACTCTTCTTGAAGCAGTTTATTCAGGAACCTTTTACATCAGGAAGCCCCCGACTCCCAGCCCTCCACCCTAGATATAGCCTCGCCTGATCCAATCAGCAGTAGCCACGTAGGCGTTAGCTATAGGGCACAAACAAACACCTGCTGGTGGACTGATCTTACGTAACAAGGTACATGCGCACATCTGCAGTGTGAACATGACTATACAAGGGCAGAAGCAGGAAATGGCGCCTAGTCATAAGACTTGGCAGTCAGCCAAGGCGCCATCTTGGAATGGCCGCCACACTGGTTCCCCACAGTGGGCACTTGTCCATCCCTTCTTTTCAGCACTATGTTGCCTTTTGGGTCATCCCAGTGGTCATCGCCATCTGAAAAGAGAAGTTTCTCTAACCAGAAGTGAGAGTAGCATTAATATGTGAATATGAACATTAAGTGTAGTGCTTTCAGGGCAGCTTGGTGGGAATAATATATACATTTAGTCAGACAAGAGCAGGCTTTATACCCCTAAGGCTCATGATCTCCCCTGCCATAGACTTTTGCTTAGGTTTTTCAGTACCAGGTATGTATTCCTTCCCATAGAGAGGGCCTTCAGCCCAATTATGGAGCAGACATGCCACTATTATACCTGTTCAGTCATTGGGCCTGTCTGGCCAAACTTGAATTTTCAGTGTCTACTGTTTTCACTGCTGATGACTTCTGTCTCCCATATGGCTGCATGCAGTGCAGCTTTTTTCCAGCTTTCAGTTGGCTGGTCTACAGGGAGAAGGTTTCTGCTCAGCACCAGCTTGCTTTCTCAGTGACCTTGCCTCTCAGGCAAGAGATGTCTTCAGCAATAGGGTCTTACCATCTGTTTCTCAGGGGAAACCAAGGGCTTGGGCAATAACCTTTAATGTTTTGGAGGCTACCGGGACCTCCTTAGCCAACAACTCACTGGAAGGTATCCCATCCCAGGCACTGAAAATTTTCTAGTAACAGTCTATAGCTTCTGGATGTGCCATTATTCAAAAAAGTAATTTTACATAAGTCTTATTCACACTATCTTGAGTTTTGATTGACCCTCCCCCTGCCCTTCCTTTACGCATTCTCTTCCCATGGCCTCTCTTAGGCCATTCCCCTCCCTGTAATCTGTTCTTGTACTTACATATGTGCAATATCATACACTTAAGTCCTTCCTTTTCCTCCCTCCCTTATAGCCTTTTACCAGCTTACTGGTTTCTGGTACCAACATTTTTTCAACATTTTCAGAAATCATCAAAATGTGTCTCAATCTCACTACACAACTTCTCCTTAGTTGTCACGAAAGAGAATGTTTTCTCCTCTTCAGTACACCTTAACTGTAATTACCTCATTATGGAGAGGTTTACCTTCCAAGCCCTTTACCTATATGTAACAGATTATCCACTGTCCTCATTGTGTGCAGGTCTTGTAAACATAACCACATCTTGTATGAGTTCATGACTGTGATGATCTTGTCATATTTAGATGTGAGAGTCCCATGCCATGCCTCCTTATCCTCCATCTCTTTCATTCTGTCCCATCTGTTTTGAAGTTCCATGAGCCCTGGAGTGGATATTGTGTGTGTATATATATATATATATATATATATATATATATATATATATATATATATATATATATATAGGCCTAGTTCCCATCAGCCATTTATTTTCAGTACTTGAACAGTTACTATTCTCTGCATTCATCATATCCCAGTTCTTACTGGTCACTCTTCCACATTGCTCCCTGAGCCTTGGAAGGGGTGATAAATATGTCTTATTTAGATTTGAACACTCCATAGTCACCTATTCTCTGCACTTTGATGAGTTTTTAGTCTTCTCAGTAGTTACCATCATCTGTAAAACAGAAGTTTCTCTAATCAAAGATTAGAACATCAGTAATGTATGTCCATAAGCATATATATTCAGAATGTAATTTGATTTAAACTCAACATACCCATCTATACAAACAAGAGTAACTTCCAACTTGGGGCCTGTTGCATCCAGACACAGGCTTTTGACTTGATTTTCAGTACAATGCATGAATTGCCTCCCATAGAATGAACTTCAAATCCAATGAAAGAACATTTATGCCCAATAAAAATTATGCCACTATTGTACCAGTGGGTATATAATGCTTGTCATTTCAGTTGTGCTGCTTACAGGGTCCACTGCTTAGTAAGACTGTTGATGACTTTACTCCCACAGCAGCTTACCTAGCACTTTCCAGCACTATAACAGCTATCCAGCATAGAGGAGAGACCAATCTCAGCTCTAGCTTGCTTTCTCAGTGTCCTACAACTTAAACAAATGTTATCTTAAGCAGTAGGGTCTTAACCATCTTGCTCTGGTAAGTAGGTATTTGCTAAAAAGCTGAATCATTTTGAAGGAGAAACAGGAAAAAAGGTTTTATTAATAGGCAGTTAGCCAAGGACAAGACCCAAGAAGACCAAGGAGATGCCACCTTACATGCTCTGGCAGGACTGGAACCAGCTTCTGATCCAGGCTCATCCAAGATGCTTAATGGAACACTCCCAAGAACGAACTTCCTGCTTCATCTTCTTCTTCAGCTCAGCATACTTAGGTGGAATGGACCCTCCTGAGTCAGCCATTCTAATTAGATGTCTGGCCCATGTAAATATGCCTGGCACATGTGTGTAACACTGTTGACTACTCATTCTCCTGGTACCAGAGTATCCCAGTCCTTGCTTTGGTAAACTCTGCTCTCCTCAGCTAAACTGGTAAGGAGTAACTCATTTTTTGCCTGGGTATTTTCCTATTTGCTTCTTACATATATTTTGTTTCCAGATGCTTTCTCACTTTACTACATTTATGATTTTCCTCTACTCTCTGAACCACTTACTATACACTTTTAAGCTTTCTCCTATGTGAATGAAGGAGAAGGGCTTGCACTTTCATGGTTTGTTTCCCCTTTTGTATGCTTGTGCTGCTTCTAAACCTTTTGACCTGGGCTCTCATGTTTTGCCTCCTGTATGTGTATGTGTCAGAAGCTTTTTACTGGGAGATATTTCTGGGAAGGATATTTTCTCCATCTCCTCTACCCCATTTCTAGCTTGGCAAAGGATGGGAATTCCCTTCTAAATTAAGTCTTCCAGGTAGCTTTCTTCATGGATCCTAATTCTCCATAAAATAAACCTCATAATTCATAATTTATCTTTCTCAGAGTTCATTTTTGAAAAAAAAAATCTCAAATCTGTTAAGGACATAAACTCTGTGGTTCACAGGCCTAAGAATTCCTTGCTGGGTTCCAAAATCCTGCATCAATTTAATGTCAAAACACTGAATGAACTTGTAATAAATGAAAAATACTTCAACAAAAAGTGTATGGAAAACTCACAGGCAACATTACACTAAATAGTAAAACATGTAAAGTTTTTGTTCCTTAAAGAACAGAACAAGGAATTTCACATTGTATTAGAAGTTCTAACTAGGAGGAATGGACAAGAAAAATAAATGAATCATCTAAACTTGAGAGGAAGAAGTATAATAATCCATCCTTGAAGAGGACAGGATCTCATCTAACAATTTCATAAAAGCTAAAAATATGTAGCAAAGGTATAAGATACAAAATTAACATTCAAAATACCAGTGCATCTTGTGCACTGAAATGAATTATTCAAGATTATTGAGGAAGATAATTGTTTTTGCACTATCATAAAATAAATTAAAAGTTAACCAAAGAAGTCAATAACTATTAACTATTGTTCTGTATATGCTTAAAATTTTTTCAGTTATTATTTATTTGTGTGTGTATGTGAGTCTGTGGATGGGTGGCACATGCACACCCTGGTCTCTTGCTGCTACAAACAAATAGCCATCTTTTTTTTTTTTTTGGTTTTTCGAGGTAGGGTCTCACTCTAGCCCAGGCTGATGTGGAATTCACTATGTAATCTCAGGGTGGCCTTGAACTCCTGGCGATCCTCCTACCTCTGCCTCCCGAGTGCTGGGATTAAAGGTGTGTGCCACCACTCCCAGCTATAACCATCCATTTTTTTGTGGGTAGCTGCAGAATTGAACTTGGGCCAACAGGCTATGAAAACAACTACCTTTAATCACATCTTCCCAGAGCCATTAAACATTTTTGAAAGGGCTGAAAGTAGACATTAACAAAGAAAAAATCATTGATCATTCATAGATTCAAATACTTTATAATGTTAAGCTATAAGTACTATATAAAGCAATCTAGAGATTCAATGCTCTCAAGATAAAATGCTACTGGCCTTTGTTTATATTTTCAGAAATATGAACTATCATTCAGATGATTCAGAAATCTCAAAAGCACTTTAGTCAATTTTTTTTCAATAGAAGTTAGAGGAATGATGATTACTAACATTATACATTCTATAGGACTATAAACATTGAAATAGTGTGTTACTATGATAAAGCCAGGCAAGTAAAATAACAAAACAAATTAAAATGGGAGAGTCTAGAAAGAAACTTTGCATATATGTCCAAATGATTTTCAAAAATTGTATAATGACCATTTAGTGAGGGAAGAATAGTGTAGCCAACAAAAGGTCCTGGGAACACTGGATATATAAATGCACCAAAAAGAAGACAAACTGTACCCTTATACCACCTAGTGCATTAATGATAGGTGGATCAAATATTAAAATGAAAGAGATTAAATTATATGACTGGGAAGATGGCTCAGCAGTTGTGGGTGCTTTCCTGCAGAACCTGGAGGCCCAGGTTCAATTTTCCAGTGCCCATGTACAGAGCATAGGTCATGGGGTGGCACATGCATCTGGAAATCTTTTGCTGCAGCAGGAGGCCCTGGCATGCCCATGATCAAACTCTCTCTCTCTTTCTGTCTAATATATAAATGAACGTATTTTTAAAAAGAGTTTAAATTATAAAATCTCTTAGAAGATATAAGGGATGTATGGATATTATATATGTTCAATACAGAAAGCTATTTCATATGGAAAGACAATAACAGTGCACTAAAAACAATAGTAGATAAATTATTTGCAAGTTAAATATCTGACAGGGTGTTGATATGCAATATCAGACAGAACATGGGAATGTGAGTCATCTCAGCTTTCCTGTCTCAGTTCCGCGAGTCAATCAAACTCAACTTTGTAATTTGCAATTATCTGTGAGAGTTTCCTGCCACTGCAGCTTCAGTAGGGTAGGAAAGCTCTACTGCCACTGCTAAATGATATGTATCCATGGGATCTTTTGTGTTCCTCTCGTCAAGGTAGGATTGCTCCTTCTAATGGTCCTATTCAATTTATGATTTCCTGACTTGAGGGTGAAAAAATTCACGCACTACTTTGGATTTCTATTATTGAAGGACATAGACAGTGGATAGATGACTATTCAGTTTCTTCTGCAGCAGTGAGTTATTCCCACTTCCAGGCTTGTTCTATGCAGGTTCTATCTGATCTACAATTTTGTTCCTAATCTATATTATGAAAATCTAGAAGAGATCTATGTAGATAAAAGCCTGAAACAGTAAGTATGAAAATCTCTGTGTCTAGAGCTTCCATGGTCTTATAATGCCACTGTATTTTATCATTAGAAATTCATTTAAAAATTCAAAAAAATAAACTAACCTATATGCATAGTGTTACATCTTTTGGTGTCATACATGGGTCTACACATCCAGACTCTACCATGGAATTCAATTTTGCTCAACTTTCTGATGGATTCAAGTCACACTGATTGTGTACTGATGTTCACCTTCATTCTTTCCAGGTCATTTTAGTTTATATGAGTGTCAAATTCTCAATTTTTCTTATATCTGAGACTTTGTTATTGTGATAATGGAAGTATAGCTGCTTGAAGTTTATTATGAAGTATGCTTTAAAAATAAGTCCTGGAACTCCCTCTGTAGCCCCATGTTGGCTTCTAACTCACAGCAATCCTCTTACCTCTGCCTCCCGAGTGTTGGGATTAAAGTCGTGCACCACCACAACTGATTTAGCCTCTATTTTTTAAAACGTTTTAATTCTATTTATTTATTTATTAGAGACAGAGAGAGGGAGTGAGAATGGGCACACCAGGGCCTCTAGCCATTGCAAATGAACTCCAGATGCATGCACCACCATGAGCATCTGGCTTATGTGGGACCTGGAGAATAGAACCTGGATCCTTAGGCTTTGCAGGCATACACCTTAACCACTAAGCCATCTCTCCAGCCCTAGCCTCCATTTTTTAAAACTTTATTTTATTTATTTGAGAGGGAGAAAGGCAGATATATAGAGAGAATGGGTGTGCCAGGGCTTTCAGCCACTGCAAGTGAACTCCAGACACATGCGCCACCTTGTGCATCTGGCTTATGTGGGTCCTAGGGAATTGAATCTGGGTCCGTTGGCTTTGCAGGTAAACACCTTAACCACTAAGCCATCTCTATCCCAGCCTCCAATTTTTTTTTTTTTTTTTGTTTTTTGAGGTAGGGTCTCACTCTAGTCCAGGCTGACCTGGAATTCACTATGTTGTCTCAGGGTGGCCTTGAACTCACAGTAATCCTCTTACCTCTGCCTCCTGAGTGCTGGGATTTAAGGCGTGCACCAACACGCCCAGCTGCCTCCAATTTTTTTTTTTTTTGTTTGTTTTTCTAGGTAGGGTTTCACTCTGATCCAGGCTGACCTGGAATTAACTATGTAGTCTCAGGGTGGCCTCGAACTCACGGCAATCCTACCTATGCCTCCCAAATGCTGGGATTAAAGGTGTGCGCCACCACGCCCGGCTCAATTTTTTAAAATCCTTATTTACTGGAGAATTCCTGAGCAAATCATATCAATTCCACCACAGAAATGCTTTAGTATTTCTCAGACTTTTTTTTTTTTTTTTTTTTTTTTTTTTGGTTTTTCGAAGTAGGATTTCACTCTAGCCCAGGTTGAGTAGAATTCACTAAGTAGTCTCAGGGTGGCCTTGAACTCATGGAGAACCTCCTACCTCTGCCTCCTGAGTGCTGGAATTAAAGGTATGCACCACTGTGCCTGGCTTTCTTTTATTTTTTTAAATAAATTCATTCATTTTTTTTAGTTTTTATTTTTTTAATTTTTTAAAATTTTCATTTATTTGAGAAAGAGAGAAAGAGATAGATAGAGTGGGCACACCATGGCCTCCAGCTGCTGCAAACGAACTCCAGTTGCATGTGCCACCTTGTGCATCTGGCTTACGTGGGTCCTGGGGAATCAAACCTGGGTCCTTTGGCTTTGCAGGTAAACGCCCTAACCACTAAGCCACCTCTACCCCAGCCTCCATTTTGTTTAACCCTTATTTACTGGAGAATTCCTGAGCAAACCATATCAATCCACTACAGCAGTGCTGTAGTATTTCTCAGACTTAAAAAAAAATTTAATTTTTTTTTTTAATTTTTAAAATTTTTATTTATTTGAGACAGAGGCAGATAGATAAAAAGAGTGGGCACACCATGGCCTCCAGCCATTGCAAGCATTGCAAATGAACTCCAGATGCATGCACCCCCTTGTGCATCTGGCTTAAGTGGGTCCTGGGGAATTGAACCTGGGTCCTTTGACTTTGCAGGCAAATGCCTTAACTGCTAAGCCATCTCTCCAGTTCACTTTCTTTATTTTATTTTATTTATTTGCAAGCAGGCAGAGATAGAAGAGGGAAAAAAAGTTCTGTTGAAATAGGCCTCTTACAGGAAAACTGAATGGACTTGGGCAATATGTTTTTGTTTTCTCTGAAAATGGCAACATAGGACCTTTGTTATAGATTAACAGTCAAATTTTTAGATATAATATACTTAAAAGTTATTTTAATCATCACCCAGCCCAAAACATACTAAAGCTATTTTTAAAACGCACTAAAAGAAAAAAAAAACACTACGAATTGCTTTCTTGAAATAGGAATTTATAAGTATATGTCATTAACATTGTCAGTACAACAACAATTGTATTTCTAATGATGACTTTATTGAGTATTCTGGATTTTACCTTAGGACACATAACTACTGAAAAATCATGGCCCCAAGGCAAGGTGGAGGCAGAAGAGTAAGTATTCTCATCTCACTTCAGTTTCCCTCCATCCTGGTTCTTTTACCCAGAGAGTAAAGGAACTAGATGATTGGTATGTATTATGAGCCACTTTGGAGAAAGTAAATCCAAAACAAACAAACAAAAAAATCTAAGGAACAGGAACACTTACATTTCACTAATTTTTTTTATTTAATAACAATTGCCAAATTAATTTGATGTTAACATGGAAGCAATATAAACCAACTGCTAATCAAATTTATATTTTAATGATTCTTTCAAATTTTGTGCATTATCATAGCATACTATAGGCAATAAGAAAAAATATGAATGGATTTTCTATCCTTTCTTCTAAATCTTTGAAACCTTGTTTCAAAGGAAATACAAAATATGAATTATCTATGCCAATTTAAAATGCATTTCTTGGGGCTGAGAGACCTTGTTTTGCAAAGCCTAAGGATGCAGGGATTCTACAGGAAACGTAACAAAGTTCATTTGCAGTGGCTAGAGGCCCTGGCATGCCCATTCTTGCTCTGTCTCTCTCTGTCCCTCGTTTATTGAGGAAGTGCACGTGGGTTTTAAGGGGCTTGGCTGGCTAATCATTGTATGGAGTGATTCCCCTTTTTGTGGCCAATGACAGCCTGTCTCTGGACAGGACATCTTGTAGCAGGCTTCTCACGAGCATGGGACTGTAGCTGTTGTCACACCAAGCCTGCACAGAATGTCATATTCACAGAAGCCACTTCCTGGTTTCTTCTGCCATGTGGTCTGGCTAGGACCAGGCCTGTATTGTGCATACAGTCAATTTTAATGTTTTTTAGCCAGTAGGTCTGAAATCCAGTACATTATGATTCCAACATGACAAAATATAAACATCAGATTAGTTATGTTGTGTTCATTTTTCTCTTTCTTTCTACATTTTAAAAATGAGATCTAAATTATATCAATAATAAAACACTATACCATGGTATTTATTTCAGTCCTTTTTACTATAAAGCCATGGAAATGCACAGGTGTTAGCATTTCAACATATGATAGCAACAAATGACAAATGTTACATTTACTTTCAGTATGTTTTTGAAAGGAGTATATTACCAATTCAACATATCAACTCTATCTTGTATAGCAAAAATAGAATAACTCTAGTCAAAGACACGTAGCAGCAAATAATGACATATGTAAGGAAGGAAAATTACATGATGCATTATGAGACAGCAACTACTGGTAAATTAAGAAAACAACGGAAAGCAAAGGAAGTATTATTGCTTAGGTCCTATATGTACATATCTCAAATCTCATGTATAAAGACATAGTTTCCATTATAGGGCTCTATGAGATATGGTACATTATTCAGAGGGTGCCTAATATTAGGAAATAAGTCACTACAGTCATGCTTGGTAAATTTAGGTTCTCAATTACATTCTCTTGGTCAGTTTCCTAAATTCCTTGAGGTAAAACTTCCTTTAAAATGCCAAAGGTACAAAGTGATGGGTTGAAGCAACCATCTGAAGCATCTGAAAGTGTAAAACAACATAAATTTATCCTCCTCATAAGTTGGCTGTTTCAGCTATTTTTCACAATGAGAGAAGTAGACTAAGAATGGAAGTGACAGAAAACTTCTGTGAGGAGGCAACCTTTAAGCTATGATCTGGGTGTTGAAGTGGTATCCAAAACTATGGAATCCATGTTTCATGGAACCAAGCATGTACAGGGAAAATTTTTACAAGAAGTGTGAGAATACCCAATAATGGTTTCCTTTCTGACATAACAGTATATAACTACTTTCTGTCTTACCATGTCTATTTTATACATAATCTTATGAAGAAGCAGAGCACTGAGCAGAAGGACCTTAAGACTCTCAACCATGGCTTTCAAAACTTCATGGTATGAATCTTTTATTTTTTTTTTTTTTTGGTTTTTCGTTTTTCGAGGTAGGGTCTCACTCTGGTCCAGGCTGACCTGGAATTAACTATGTAGTCTCAGGGTGGCCTCAAACTCTCCGTGATCCTCCTACCTCTGCCTCCTGAGTGCTGGGATTAAAGGCGTGCGCCACCACGCCCGGCTGAATCTTTTACTTTTAATGTCCAAATATGAAGATAGACAAATGGGCAAAATCTTGACCATTTGTATAAGTTTCTTATGTCTACCTGGAGGCAGCAAGGAACAATGGAATAAAAAAATACTCTTGGGCTGGAGAGATGGCTTAGGGGTTAAGGCGCCTGCCTCCTAAGCCTAAGAACGCTGGTTCCAATCTCCAGTGGTTCCAATCTCCAGGTCCCACGTTTAGCCAGATGCAGTGACGCAAGGGTGCAATGCCGCACTTGACCACAAGGGGGCGCACGCATCTGGATTTTGTTCTCAGCAGCTGAGACACTGCTGGCGCACCCATCTCTGTCTTCCTCTCCCTCTCTGTCATTCTCTGCATCTCTCTCCAATATAAATAAATAAATAAATAAATAAATAAATAAATAAATAAATAAATAAATAAAATAAAATAAAATAAAAATACTCTTGTTATTTCCTCAAGGACATGGATTGCCACAGGTTCATTACTCAGTACCCTCAGTATAGCAAGTTCTAGCAGCATGGCTGGATCCTTTTTGTCCATCTTCATTAACCTGAATTAGTGTAAGAAACATTTAGAAGCTCTAGACAATATGCAAAAATCTCTTATTTGACAAAATATTAGCAATGTCAAATTAGTTACATCATAAATATGTTGTGACCCAGCACTTGGGAGGTAGAGGGAGGAGGATTGTTGAGACTTCAAGGCCACTCTGAAACTACATAGTGAATTCCAGGTCAGCCTGGGCTAGAGTGAGACCCTGCCTTGAAAAAACAAAACAAAATAAACAACTAGATAAATATTTTGTGAATCTAACATCCACCTCTAGAGACCTCTACTATAAGCATATATGAAAAATTAACATGTGGGGCTGGAGAGATGGCTTAGCAGTTAAACACTTGCCTGTGAAGCCTAAGGATTCCAGTTCAAGGCTCAGTTCTCCAGGACTCATATAAGCCAGATGCACAAGGGGGTACATGCATCTGGAGTTCCTTTGCAGTGGCTGAAGGCCCTGGCATGCCCATTCTCTCTACCTGTCTATATCTGTATCTCTCTCTCAAATAAATAAATAATTAACATGTGTGTATATTAGCATTTGTTTTTGTATATATACACACACCTTTTTAATAAACATATATATGTACATAAATCCATATATGATAATGATGAGGAGAAAATAAACAAAAGGGGAAATTCAGAATGGAGTAAAATATAGAATAAACAGACTCAGAACACTCATAATTTACCCCACTATTACAAGAACAAACAAAATGGTAAAAATAAGTAGACAAGACTGTCTTGTAGAAAATATCACAATTATACTTGATATTATTAAAACAATGTAAAAATCATACAAAGAAACAAGATTGCAGCTTTTCTTGGCAGACATACCACAGTCCTGGCATATCCAACATCCCAAGGGTATCCACTGCAACCTATGTGTTATACTCATTGCTTCATAAATTGGAATATAGGGCCTACCTGCAGGTATTTTGACTCTACCCTACATCATTTAACATCAGCAGCTCTCTGGAACTGTGATGCATCCCCATATACTCCACTTACTGTATTTTCATGCTTGCAAAAGTAGTACAAGATGGGTGACGCTGTCAATTTTTTTTGACAGGTTGAGATGAAGCATGAACTTGAGGAGCCTAGCCTTTAGCAATTTTCCTTCATGCCACCTACGTTCAAAGGAATTAGCATTCTCACTTGCTTACACCTTTAATGGGATGTGTCTTGCTCTCAGGGCATATTTTTCATTGTCCCAGTGCAGAGTATCTGGCCCATCCTCAATGGTGATAATCTCCCTTACAACTTTAACTGGATTGCTTGCAGTCTCTAGGCCTCAGACTTGGAATTTGTTTACATATTTTGCCAAACTGTATTTCATACCTTTCTGTTTCATATTTTGCTCTTTTTCATTGTACATCTGAATAAGAACAGCAAAAAGCCAAACCACACACTGTATCCTTTTCTGTTTTGAAATTTCCTATAGCAAACACATTAAATCATTACTTTTTATTTCAATTTTGGTCAAGTTATCAGTATATTGATTGAATGCAGGCAGACTCTTTGAGAGAATACCATATGAAATGCTTTTGGCCCCATTTTTTTTTTCGAGGTAGGGTTTCACTCTGGCCCAGGCTGACCTGGAATTCACTATGTAGTCTCAGGGTGGCCTTGAACTCACAGCGATCTTCCTACCTCTGCCTCCCGAGTGCTGGGATTAAAGGCGTGCACCACCACGGCCGGCTTTGGCCCCATTTTTAATAATATACTTTCCCTCCCTCTGATACAAACAGGGCTGATATATAATAATATCTCAATGTCAGTCCTCAGCAACACACCTCCTCTAAAAAGTTCTAACTCCTAAAGGCTCCACAAACATACCAAATAGTGCCAGCAACTTGGAATTAAATATTTAAACACATGAGTCTGTAAGAGGGCATTTTACATTCATATCATCATAATAGGCAATAGGCTTAGTGTCTAGCATTTTTACATGGCTTCTAAGAATCAAATTCAGGTCCTCATACACATAAGACAAGCATTTTACTTGCTAAGCATCTTCTCAGCTCCAAATTAACTTTTAAATCTGTGGTTTTCTTGACAGATTTTTGCCCTTTATACTATCCAGTTATTGGTGACATATTAGTTGGCTTTAATTAATTCCACAGGATTTGTAAATATGATTTTGTGTGATATTATATCTAGTACAGTGGGTTATTTTAATCCTTCTGAGTATTTCTGGAGATTGGATTCTCATAAAGAAGACTGCCAAGTAAGATTACCCTTAAAAACTGGAAGAAACCCATCCCAAGTGAAGTAGAAATCTCAAAAGAAAAACATAGGAATGACAAAGGAAAGCAACAGATTGTATCACCTCAAATGCAGAAACCAAAGACACTGATATTGCTAAAGTGCTGAACCAAGAATTCAAAAAATTGCTTTAAAAATATTCAATGACTCCCCCAAAACTACAAACAGATGTATGAATAAGAAAATCAACTAAGGATATAGATACACAAGTCAATAACACAGAAGAGAAAGTCATAAGGAAATCTCAAATTTAAGCTAAATGAATAAACCAAAATGCTGGAATTTTTTTTATAATTCAAAAAGTACTATGGAGCGCTTCACAAATAAGCTGTATTATATGAAATAAAAATAATAAGATTGAAAGAAAATAGTTCAAGGAAATTTTAAATTTAGATAACAATAGAACATAATGACTTGTGACCAAACAAAGAATTCTGGAACATGATTAAAGTCGTACAAGAATCTTTGTGACAGGACTTCCAGGTAATATGGCGGCATAGAGGCCACACCAAACAGGATCAGGGAGGGAATTAGGCAAAACTACACTCTTCTTTGGAAAACAGCAAAATATTTTCTCCGGGAAATAGCGGAAAAGCAGAAGACGGCCAGAAACCCACTGTGGAGAGTGCGGCCCTGACCCACGGCAGCCCACTCCACAGTGGCTCCAAGCCGCTGCCCAGAATAGCTGAGCCTTGCTGAGCCTCGGCTGCAGCCACCGCCCCCCAAACAAAAAAGGGGGGGAACTTTCCAACTTCATCAGTCTCCTCACAGAGCCCAGACATCGAAGAAAAATCTGCTGAGCTACTGAAAGAGAAACACAGGGTGAGCTACTACAGGCTTCCTGAACTCGCCCATCCCCCAACCATCAGAACCCCAGCGAATTGGCAGAATTGAGCAACTAGTGGCAGCTCTGAACCACATTGCCAACACCGGGCCCAGAATAGCTGAGCCAAGCTCCACAGCTCAGGGAACGAGGTGGGCACCCAGCATTGGTGAGTTTGAAAGCCACACCAAAAGGTAACAAAGTCCTGCACTGGAAGTGCTAACCTCTTTCCAGGTCAGGGCAGGTTATGGGTTACATATTTGTGGTTGGCCTTATCATTTTCCCGGTAGCCTCTAAAACATTAAAGGCTTTTGCCAAAACCCTTGGTTTCCCTTGAGAAACAGATAGTAAGACCCTATTGCTGAAGACATCTCTTGCCTGAGAGGCAAGGTCACTGAGAAAGCAAGCTGGTGTGGAGCAGAAAACCTTCTCCCTGTGGACCAGTCAACTGAAAGCTGGAAAAAGCTGCACTGCATGCAGCGTATGGGAGACATAAGCCATCAGCAGTGAAAACAGTGGATGCTGAATATTCAAGTTTGGCCAGACAGGCCCAATGACTGAACGGGTGCAATAGTAGCATATCTACTCTTGGGATAATCAACTGCTCCATAATTGGACTGAAGGCCCTCTCTACGGGAGGGAATACATGCCTGGTACTGAAAAACCTAAGCAAAAGTTTATGGCAGGTGAGGTCATGAGCCTTAGGGGTATAAAGCCTGCTCTTGTCTGACTAAATGTATATATTATTCCCACCAAGCTGCCCTGAAAATACTACACTTCATGTTCATATTCACATATTAATGCTACTCTCACTTCTGGTTAGAGAAGCTTCTCTTTTCAGATGGCAATGACCACTGGGATGACCCAAAAGGCAACATAGTGCTGAGAAGAAGGGATGAAGGAGTGCCCAGCACTGAAACACCTCTGTCACACCCTCCAAGGCTCAGGGACCATTGGGGAAGAGGGAGCGGATAGAATGGAAGAGCCAAAGGAAGGGTATGACCTCTTACAATGCAACTGCCCAGACAGAAATTGGCCTCGATATCCATGACCTTGCAGTGTCTAGCAATACCTCTGCAAGACCCTCAAAATAGAAGAAAAAGATGATGACATCAAATTAAAAAAGAGACTAATGGAGAGGGGGAGGGGATATGATGGAGATTGGACTTCTAAAGTGGAATGGGGGGAGGGGAGGGAAATATCAGGTGGTTTTTTGTATGTAAGTATAAAAGTTGTCAATAAAATATAATAATTAAAAAAAGAATCTTTGTGACAGAAGAAAGAGATAAGATACAAAAAAATTAAAGGTATGGGGAACATACTTAGTTAAGTTATAGCATAAAAACTCATAGATTCAGGGGGCTGGAGAGATGGCTTAGCGGTTAAACGCTTGTCTATGAAGCCTAAGGACCCCGGTTCGAGGCTCGATTCTCCAGGACCCACGTAAGCCAGATGCACAAGGGGGTGCGTGCATCTGGAGTTCGTTTGCAGTGGCTGGAGGCCCTGGCGCACCCATTCTCTCTCTTTCTCTCTCTCTCTCTACCTGCCTATTTCTGTATCTCTCTCTCTCTCAAATAAATAAATAAATAATAAAAATATTTAAAAAAAAACTCATAGATTCACTTAGAATCCAAAACAGATATAACCAGAAAACAACTTCTCTGAGAAGTACTAGAAGTAAAATGCAAGGTTTCTTGAACATAAGCAGTATAGTAAGGCCAATGAACAACAGCATGATATTAAAAGGTGCAAGAAAAAAAATGGCAAGTTATTTATATAGGCAAATCCATCAAAATAACATTAGACCCCTTTCACAGAACCTGAAACCCTGAAAAGACAGTTCTCTTTGCAGACTATGAAAACATAAAGTGACAAAACCCTTATATTTTATATCCCGAAAGTAAATGACTCTCAAGCAAGATTATGATATGTAGTAAAGTTATTTTTTGTTTAATCAATAGCAAAAGACCCTCTTGGAAACAAGCAGAAAATCCATGCCCACCAAGCCCACATTTCAGAAAGGCACATAAAGCAACCTTGCAAGTAGAAGAAACAAGATATTCTCATGTATGAGAGGACAGGAACAAATTAACTTCATGATAATAAAAGATTAACAAAAGAGACCTCAGAAATAATTGTGTACAAGTAATAAAACCAGCAAATTCCTAATATAATATAAATAGAGAAGAACTAAAATAACAAAGAAAATTTGAGCCAATCAGTTAATCAACTAAAAAAATTCCAAGAATTAAAAAAAAAATCTCAACAGTAATCATAGATGTAAATTCCCTTGACTATCTAATCTAGCAAAGAAAACTATCTGATTGTTTTAAAGCAAAGCCTAAATGTTTATTGTCTAGATTCCATACACTGACTAAACGCAAAGACTGAAAATGAAAGTACCAAAGCCATGATGGCAAGCTAGTGACGGCAGAAGGCCAGTAGTGTTAACCATACTCATTTCTGAAAATGTAGATTAAAGGAACTCAGGGATCAGTATTTGTGACCCCTGCCATGCTGAGCAGATCCACAGTCCACTCTGAACAGAACACAGCTACTAGCTCACAGACACAGGGGACTCCAAAGACCAGTGCTACTGGAAATACAAATATGAAGTTGTAGGTTCTCCAGGGCAGCACATGCCAGTTCCAGGTGAAGAGTCTGGAAATCTGAGAGATTTTTCAGCACTTACGAGTCTCCACTATACTGTCATAGCCCAGAGGAGAAAGGAATGGCTCCCAAATACTATAGGCTCCAAGACTTGCCGTTCCCTGAAAGAGAGGGATTCCCAATAGTAAAGTGGCCAGTGAATACTTTAAAAATTGTTTGCCATCATTATCCATCAGGGAATGCAAATTAAAACTACATGGAGGCCGGGCGTGGTGGTGCACGCCTTTAATCCCTGCTCTCGGGAGGCAGAGGTAGGAGGATCGCCGAGAGTTCGAGGCCACCCTGAGACTACGTAGTTAATTCCAGGTCAGCCTGGACCAGAGTGAGACCCTACCTCTAAAAACAAAAAAAAAAAAAAAAAAAAAAAAAAAAAAAAAAAAAAAAAAACTACATGGAGAATGCATCTCTAGTCAGAATGGCTATTATCACAAAAACAAATGATAAATGCTGGCAATGGTGTGGGGAAAGAGGGATCCTTATTCAGTGTATTTGGGAATGCAAACTGGTGAAGCCACTATTAGAACTGTCTTATGACAAAGTTATATCCCTTCTGGAAATATACCCTGCAGGGTCTACACTTTAGAGATACTTGATCAAACATTTTCACAGCTGCTCTATTTATAATAGTTAAAAATAGAACCAGCTTAGAAGCCAATCAACCAATGAATGGATTATGAAGATGTGGAACATCTGTAAAGACAAATGAAATTTTCTGGAAAATGGATGAAACTGCAAAAGTTCATATTCATTGAGGTAACATAGGCTCAGAAACACAAACAACAATGCAGATCTTAGCTTTAAGTTTTTAGATTTATATGTAATTGGGATATAAGTCAGAAGTAGATGCCAGGAAGCTAGAATGGTGCCATTAAGGGAGGAGAATAGTGGGGGGGCATTAAGAGGAGGGGAGAGTAGACTTTTAAGTAGAGGGTTAGAATACTAGGAGTAGAATGGCCTAAGTGGGGTCAGAGGTGGCGGATGGAGCAGAGGAGGGGTGTAAGAGGAAGGTGAATCAAAAGTAAAGATGAAAGAATAAGCCAATTTCTTTGTTTCCTAATTTAAAATATATGCTATAAAAGAGAGAAACCTTGGGCAGAAGTGCCTTGTGGGGGTGAACAGTGCTGCTCCCAGAAGCCATAAGTTGTTTCTGAAAAATCCCAGTGCCTGAAGTTGTATACATCTCAGTGAGCTGTTGATCAGAGAGGACCCTGAGACCCTCAAAAGAGTCAGTCTATTTCCCAGTCACTTGGTTGCCCATCAGAATTAGATGGTAATACTGTCCAAGACACCACATGCTTCAGTTTGCATGACACTGAGAAGTCAAGATAAAACTGAAATAGAAGTGCCCTCTCTGTTGACTAGCTGTTGTAGTGCTATAAAGTGCTATGAAGCCTTCTGGGAGATAAGAGTCACTAACAGTCTTAATCAGCAACAGACCCTGAAAACAACACAACTGGTCAGACAGGCAAGATAAGCCCAATAATGCAACAGTGGCATGTCTATCATAGGGGTAAAAAACATCTCTGATTGGATTTGAAGTCTACCCCATGGAAAGAAAGAAATTCATGCTTGATACTGAAAACATAGTTGAAAGCTCATGGCTGGGATGGGCATAAGTTGTAAATCGGGGGTGTGACAATGTGGTCTGAAAAAATTGATATATAATGTCCACTAAATTCCCTCTAAATATTGATTTGTATGTCCACTGTTGTAGTCACTCTCTCATTGATGGGACAAACACATGACCAGAAGCAGCTTATGGAAAGAAAAGTTTTATTTCAGGCTTACAGTATCCAGGAAATTTTCCATCACGGCAGAATAAACTGGATTGCTTCCATAGAGAGATATCACCAAACAACTAGCAAGCATGAATACCCAGAGTTCAAATCTGGTTCTCTACACATCTTGTGGCTGGACTATAACATCTGCTCCCAGTGACATCTCCTTCAGCAGGCTGCTGGAAACTTAAGTAAGAAGCTTAAACTTAGTAAAAAAATCCATGAGGTTCTTGGGGACATACATTCACATTCAAACAACCATATCCATATATTAGTGCTGCTCTTACTTCTGAGTAGAGAAGTTTCTCTTTTCAGATTGCATTGACTGCTGGGGAAACTCAAAAATCACTAAAGTACTGATAGTGATAGTGGAGTGTTGTGGGTTGAATGTGATAATTTGTATGGCCCCATAGACTATGTCATTTGATTAAACTTCCTACTTGGGTTCCTAGCAGGCAGATCCCTGCTACAAGGGGGTGGGGGCTGTGTCACTGGGTGTGGATCCTGGAGTTCAACCCTAAGCTGTGTTTGGGAAAAATCTTCAGTCCAGCCCCAGTTGGTGTGGTCAGAGTAGTTTGTGCTATTGCTGTTAATTCTTGCTGGTGGTGCTGACTGTTGGTGATGTCTCTCTTCATGGATATATGAAAGGAATCCAGTATCTACCACCATTGATGGTATTCCCCTGGACTCTGTAAACTTTGGTATAAACACTTTTCTTCCCATGACTGTGTCTGGTTGGATGTTTGTACCAGAAATGATAACCTGACTGTAACAGTAAATTGGTACCAGAGAAGTGAGGTCACTGCTGAGATGAATCTGACCATGTGGATTTTGGTCTTTTCGCTCTTATGTGCTGGAGGAATATAGAAGGACTTGGTAGTTGGGACTGAAGAAGCCTCATAGTGTGTTTAGTACAATTTTATGGATTGTTCTTGTGAGAGTCTGAAAATTCTAAATACAGAGAAAATTGGAGATTGTGAAGGCTTGGCTTATGAACTTTCAGGGGAAGTAGAGACATTGTTAGAACTGGGTTACTGGTATAAAGGTCAATGGCATTCTTCTGCCCTGCCTACAGAGTTTTATCAAGGTTGAATTTAAAAGTAATGGACTGGTATTCTTGGCAGAAGATATAGAGCAAAAAGATCACATATGTATAGTTTATCACAGGGAAAAATTTAGCAAGTTTAAAGTTACAGGAACAAAGACTGATTTTGGCAATTGTTAAGCAGATTACTACCATTAATCCAGGGCCAACTGCTTTGCATTGAAACAATGCAAACACGCCTGAAGATGAAATCCCCCCCCAGAAAAAGGCTGAATGAGTAGGTATGAAAACTCTTTTACAAGGAAGTGACTTAAAGGAAGAATTCTAACAGCTAATCTTAAAGGTCAAGATTTCTTTCCCTCTCTGATTAATAAATTTGACTGTGATACTGATTTTGGAAGCATGAAAAATACATGCAAATGTGTCATGAGGTCTGTTGAGATGTAGCATGTGAAACAGACCAAAGGCCATTTTGTGAAGCTGTGACGATAGATCAGGTTTTGCAGAGGAGATCCAAAGATGTTTTGGAAATGCCATGTCTGTGCAAAGGACACCATGGAGTGCTGTTGGATCAAAATGAAAGATTTCCCTGGCTACTCAGCCCAGTTGGTGGGGTTGAAATAGAAAATCCAGAGACTGTGAGCAGTGGTTATGGATGTGGGATGTGAACTGCAGATGTTTGCTGTTTATCTGATGGTTATTATTTTGTATTGGTCCATTCACTCCTTTTTATGCCTTATACCATTGGAAATGCTTATTTTGTTCCATTATATACTAGAAGTATATAACTTGTTTTGATTTTACAAGACTCACCAAAGAGATAGTTTTAAATCTCAGGTGAGATTTGAGACATTGGAATTCTTAAAGTTGTTAAAAATTATTAGGACCTTTGAAATTGAACTAAATTCAATTTGAAGTGTTAGATGGTCATGAATCCATGGGGGCCAGAGATGGAATGTGGTAGTTTGAATGTGATAGGCTGAATGCATAGTCCCATAGAAGTCATTTTTTAAAAATATTTATTTATTTAAGACAGAGTGAGAAAGAAAGAGGGAGAGAGAGAGAGAGAGAGAGCTAGAGAAGAGTGAGCCAGGGCCTCCATCCACTGAAAATGAACTCCAGATGCATGTGCCATCCTGTGCATCTGGTTTATATGGGTACTGGGGAAATAAACTTAGGTTCTTAGGCTTTTTAGGCAAGTGCTTTAACTGATTAGCCATCTCTCTAGCCCAGCAGTCATTTTTTATTAAACTTCCTATTTGAGACTCTGCTACAAGGGGGTATGTTACTGGAGGTCTAGCCCTAAGGTGTGTTTTGGGGCAGATCTTCATTCAAGCCCTAGTAGGTGTGTTAAGAGCAGTTTGAACTCTGGCTGTTAATGCTTGATGGTGGTGCTGATATTTGGTGGTATCTCACTGCTTGGATCTGTGAAAGGAAGCAAGCATCTTATGCCTTGATGATGTTCCCCTGGATTCTGTAAGCCTAAAACAAACCTCTTTTCTCCAATAAGCTGTGTCTGGTTGGATGTTTGTCCCAGCAACCAAATGCTGACTGAAATAAATTTACAGCAATAAATGAGACATCTATATCACAACTTCCGTGGCTCAGGGACACTAGTAGAAGAGGTGGAAGAAAGAATGTAAGAGTTGAAGGATGGGTAGGAGTCCTTTGGAAAACTGTCTTCCAGAAACAAAGTAGTCATTGCATTCATGATCTCATAGCAGTTGTCATTGGTTACTGAAGACCTGATTAATACTGTACCCATCAACAAATGGAGCTGGTAAAACTGGGTATCTAAATGTAGAAGAATAAAAAACCCTGAACAAGGATACATTCAAAATGAGTGAAAGACCTTAATGTGGATTGGGGTGTGGCTTAGTAGATAAAGTATTTGCCTTGCAAGCATGAGGACCTGAGTTAATTCCCAGAATGCACATAAAACACTTTCTGTGGTGGCATGTGTTTCTTATCCCAGCACTGGAGAAAAAGAGGGGAATTGCTATGCTACTTTAATTGGTGAACTCTGTGTTAATGAAAGACATGATTTCAAGAGATGCAGATGGAAGTCCTGAGGATGACACTCAAGGTTTCTCTCTACTCTGTAAGTGACACATGTACACTAAAAGATGCACCAACACATGCACAAAGACATACACACAAGAATAAAATATTTTAATTTCATACCAAAATACTGAAACTACTAGAAAAAGCATAAAGAAAATGTTTGAGCATGAAGGCAGAGGCATAGACTTCCTAAAGTGGATTGAAATAGCTCAGGAAACAATAGCACAGTTTTACAAATGGGATTTCAGGAAATTACAATGACTGCATAGAGCAAAAGAAAGAGTGAACACACAGCCAACAGACTAGTAGAAATCCTTTCTAACTATACACTGGACAGGACTTATTACCAAATTAATTTAAGAACTCAAAAATTACACCAAATTAGTCAGCTAGTAAATCAATGTATAACAAATGAACTGATCACATCTCAAAATAAAAGGAAATACAAAAGGCCAATAAATGTATTTAGAAATATTCAACATCTGTAGGCAATGGGGAAATCCTAATCACAATTACAGTGAGATTATTTATTATTTGAGGTAAAAGGGCTATCATTAAGATAAGAAATGACAAGTGGTAGTGAGTAAGTGGGGAGAAAGAACAATGATAATATATCAATAGAAATCAAATTATTGACTCTTGGCTTCCTGATTGACCAGTCCCTAGGTCCCCACTGCAACAGATAGTGTGCACACAGAATGAGTAGGCCATAACTCCTGGTTTGTTCCCTGTATCCCAGAGCCCTTACCCCGTTACCCCTACTGTTGGCATGGGGGGTGCTGGACACTGCCTGTTAGCTATAGAAGCAGGTCTTTTGTCTCCTGGCTTTCTGATTGACTGGTCCCTGGGTCCTCAACTCCCTGTTCCTCTGAGCCAGAGGGTACTGCACCACTGTGGGTTCTGGCCTTTTGCTCCTGGATCCCCAGCTTCCTGGCTCCTGGAAGTGGAGTGAGTAGGCCTGAGCTCTCAAATTTCCCACCTACCAGTTCCCCAGGTACCCCTGTTGCACTTGAAAACTCTTTGCATCTGTGGTTATAATCCCATCGTACTCAAAACTAGTTCAAAAATACATCAGAATACTCACTGAAGATCCTACAAGGACAAATACTTGCTTCCTCCTTAACAAAATAAGACTTTTACCCTGAAATGGATAGACCACAATGCACAAACAGGAAGTCAGAAAACTGAGAGAGTTCTCTACCAAGTATACCTAGTCCCACAATGGAAGCCTCAAATGAAAACATAGCAGAATCCCAAAATGGAAACACAATAAGCTTTGTGACTCTGGCCAAGCAAATTGCTTAATTAGAAGCAAATCATCAAAAGCCCAACAATTGCATAAATGAAAATGAGCAGAATTGTCTCTTAGAGAATACAGCTTTTGTCACTAGGCTTAACTTAATTGAGAAAACCAGAGAAACCTAAAAAGAGAGATAATGAATTGAAGGTTAGTCAACAAATACAGGATCTCAATAACTAGCTGATTAAGTTTAATAAAGACATGATCAGATGCAAGAAAAATTCCAGAAAGCATCAAGAAAATCAACCAGAAATTGGTCTTACAAAGAAAGATGGACACAATGCAAAAAAAAAAAAAAAAAAAAAAAAACAGAAAGACAATGAAATAGACCTTTTTAAAACCTCTCTAGAAGTCATCACTAACAGAGTCTACTCATGTGAAGGACAGAACCTCTAAGCTGGAAGACAAGACAGAAGAAATTGATCTGGAGTCCAAAAACTTTGCTAAGTTCAAAAAATCATGAAAACAAGAGTATTAGGGAAATGTGGGATAACCTAAAACAACCAAACATCTGGATAATGGGTATACAAGAAGGGGAAGACATCAGGCCAGAGGCATAGAGAACATATTCAACAAAATTATTGAAGAAAATTTTCCGAATCTAGCAAAAGAGAGACCCATCCAGACATCCAGACACATGAAGCTCACAAAACACCAAACAGACAGGACCAAAGAAGAAACTCTCCAAGGCCCATCATATGTAAAACTCTAAACGATGAAAACAAAGAGAGTGCTAAAAGCAGCACAAAAGAAACAATTCATTACATGCAATGGCAATCCCAACAGAGTTACTTCAGATATTTCAATGGAAACATTGAAAGCCAGAAAGACATGGAATGGACCACTTAGAAGCCTACAGAAACTACAGCTTACAGCCCAAACTACTGTAACCAGTGAAAGTATCCCTCACAATACATGGAGAAAAGAAAACTTTCCATGACTAAGTCTACCTCTATGATCATATGAACACAAAGACAAACCTGCAGAGAATATTTCAGGAAATATTACACCCAGAACAGTTGAACAATCAACCCCAAGAGCCTATAAAAGTATGAACACAACAACCAAAACTAAAGCAGGCATAAAAATGTTCAAAGTGCCAAATCCCACAAACCCTCTAACATGGCAAGGATTAAATCAAAGCTCACAGTTATAACTTTAAATATTAATTGACTTAACTCACCCATAAAAGAAGCAAGTTAACAGGGTGGATCAGAAAAATGGACCCTTCAATTGGTGCCCTCAAGAAACTCATCTCACCATTTAAGGATAGACACCTTCTCAGGACAAAAGGATGGAAAATGTTTTCCCAAGCAAATGGAAATAAGAAACAAGCAAGTATGGCTGTACTAATATATGACAAAATAGACCTCAAATCCAAAGTAATTAAAAAGGACAAATAAGGCCACATTTAACTAATCAAGTGAGTGGTCAAACAAGAGAAAATCACAATCATAAATCTATATGCACCAAACACAGGTAAACCACACTTTATAAAGCCAAACTTACTTGATAAGAAATCAGAAATAAATCCCAATACCATAATAGTAGGGGACTTCAACACCCCACTATCATCATTAGACAAATCATCCAAACAGAAAATCAACAGGGAAATAATAGAGCTCCATAAATCAATTAGACAAAACAGAAATCTACAGAACATTCCACCCAACTTCTACAGAATACACATTCTTTTCAGCAGCCCACAGAACCTTCTCCAAAACAGATCATATGTTAGGGCATAAAGCATGCCTCCATAAATTCAGGAAAATTAAAATAATTTCCTGCATCATATCAGACCACAATGCTTTAAAGCTAGAAATTAACAAGAAAAAAAAAACGGAAATTGTACCAGCTCCTTGAGACTGAACAACATGCTACTAAATAATCAATGGGTCATGGAAGAAATCAAAAAGCAATAGCATGGTATATTGTCTACAATTAAGGAAGTTGTCAATAAAAAAATTAAAAAATTTAAAAAAATAAATTAAAAATTTCTTAAACTGAATAATAATGACAATACAACATACTAAAACTTAAGGGATGCAATGAATGCAGTCCTAAAGGGAAAATTCATGTCCCAAATGTTTTTTATAACAAAGAGAGAGAGATCTCAAATTAATAACCTAACCATCCACCTAAAGGTGTTGGAAAAGCAACAAAAATCCAACCCTAAGAGTTCCAGATGGAATTAAGTCATTAAGATCAGAGCAGAAATTAATGAATTGGAAACTAAGAAAACAATAAAATTGAAGAAATGAAGAGCTGGTTCTCCAAAAAATTAAACAAGATTGATAAACCCTAGCCATCTCAATCAAAAGACAAAAAGTGAAGCCTCAAATTAACAAAACTGTGCCACACAATTGCAGAACAAGGAAAGTTCCCCAACTCCTTCTATGAAGCTAGTATCATCCTAATACCACAACCAGGCAGAGATGCCACAAGAAAAGAAATCTATAGTCTATTTCCCTGATGAACTTAAATGCAAAGCTCCGGAACAAAATTCTCACAACAACACTTCAAAAGCATTATCCACCTTGATCAAGTAGGCTTTATCCCTGGAATGCAGGGATGGGGCAGTTTATATCTCAACATAATAAAGGCTATATCTAAAGCCCAAATAATACTTAATGGGGAGAGACTGAAGGATTTCCAATTGAGATCAGGAACCAGACAGGGGTATCCACTCTCTCCTCTGCTCTTCAACATAGTACTAGAAGTACTAGCTCAAGCAATAAGACAGGAGGAAGAAATAAAAGGGATAAAAATTGGAAAGGAAGGAGTTACGTTAGCCCTATTTGCAAATGACATGATTCTATACATAAGGGACCTGATAAACTCCATCCCCAAGGTCTTAAAGGTGATTAACTCCTTCATCAAAGTAGCAGTATACAAGATCAATGCACAAAAATCAGTAGCCTTTCTATATGCAAATGACAAAGATACAGAGAAAGAAATAAGCAATATTGTCCCATTTTCAATACGAAAGAAAATACCTTGGAATAACATTAACCAAGGATGTGAACAACCTATACAATGAAAACATAAAAACACTCAAGAAGGTTAATGGTAAGAACCTACTGCTGAAGACACCATATGATGCTGGGATGGAACATGGGGTGACCTGGCTGGAATCTGGAAGAGAGTCAGTCCCCAGACAGTTAGCTTATCTATTGCCAAAAGGTGCTACATGAGCGACTGGGGAAAAATGACCAACATGTGTCCAAGCAACTCGTGTTCTAAGGTACTCAGCAGCAAACAACCTGACATGATGCTCACACAAGGGCAAAAGTGGCACACAGCCATCATGGGTAACCAACTGCTCTTGATTTGGCTAACAGATTTGCTCAATGGAATGGAACTTATAACTGGAACTGGGGAACAAGTCAGAACCATATCCAACAAATAAGCCTGCTCTCCAATATCAAGCTCCCACCAATCGTGGGCTATAAGAGGGCCTACACCTATTAAATTCCCTCTAAAATAATAATGGTTATCCCATTTATCTGATGCTGACTTTACTCTCCTTTGGAGAATTTGCTTCTCTTTTTCAGATGGACACCAAACATGAGGAAAGACTCAGACCATTGCACTTCACCAGGGCCCCAGCTGAAATCATAGAGTAATTGGGGAAATAAGCAAGCAGGCTGCTTTCTTGGTGAACTTGGTACCAACACAAGGGTGAAGGAGATAGACATAGAGAACACTCAGCTGCTACCAAAACAGTGATTCAGAGACACAGAGGCTTCCAAGACACAGGCTCTTCCAAGACCAAGAGGCTTCTTATTCATCACTGAATAAGACCTAAAACAAACCCAAAATGGCTCAGGGAAATTCATGGAAGGGGCGGGGGGTGGAAAGATGTTAGAGCCACAAATTGGGTCATTATGCATAGAGACATTGCCTCTTCCCCATAATTGATGGCTATCCCCACAATGCACTACCCACATTCCCCAACAAGGAGGTTCCTTTTGGAAGGGGGAGGACAGGGAGGAGGCTAATGATCATACCAACCTGAATGTATTCACATTATATACAAAACTAATAGAAAAATACAACTACTTTATTATTCAAGCATACAACCCCAAAGAATATAAGGGATTATATGGCAAATATGACTGTGTTTATTCATTAGTAAGCCACAAAGGAAAAGAATCAGCCTAAATATCTGTCAATAGATGAATAGATAAAGGAAATATGGAAGTTTTAATGAAGTAATACTAAGCCATTCAGGGAAACAAAATTCCATCATTTGAGAGAAAATATATGGAACTTGGGCTAGAGAGATGGCTTAGCAGATAAGGTGCTTGCCTGCAAAGTCAAAAGACCTAGGTTTGATTCCTCAGGCCCCATGTAAGCCAGATCCATAAGGTGGCACATGCGTTTTGAGTTTGTTTGCAGTAGCTGGAGGCCCTGCCCCCTCTCTATCTGCCTGTCTTTCTTTGCTTCTCTCTTTTTCTCAAATATATATATATATTTGAAACTTGAAATGATCAGGTCCAATAAACTACATCATTCTTAGAAAGACAAATATTAACTGGTTCTGTCATATGCAGAATCTATACATACTTAAACATGCACACACACACACAGTTGTAATGGAAGTAAAAAGGGGATAATTTGGGAAGAGGAAGGAGGATCCATAGGAAGAGGGAAGGGGGATGAGAAAGGTGAGTATGAACAGAGACACATGATCTTCCTATATGAAAATGTTCTATTGAAAATTACAAGGGTTTTCATATTTTATATTCCAATGGAAAAAATCTAAAAGGAGACACATCCAAATTGACAGAAGTGTGATAAAAATAACCAATGAAGAGTGCAAATGTGTTGTTAAAGGCCAATTAAGATGGAGAAACTATCACCCTGTATTGAATGAGGGACTGATGACCAAATGAAATGGGGTCCTTCGAGACACATAGACCAGTATGGGAATAAATCACTAAGTTTAAATGAAAGTGTAGATAACTTTAATATTTCACCAATAATCATCTCCTAAGCTTTTTTCAATTTTTATAGTTTTATAAGATGCCTGAATACACTAATACCTATCTGAAATCATTTCAAATTAAAAAAATATATATATCAGTCAGAAAAACAGCCATATACCTGTAAACCCAGCATTCAGAACACTGAGGAAGGAAGGTTACCAAGTTTGAGGCCATCCTGGAACTATATAACAGCAGGATCTAAAGTGCTTTACATACTTTAGAGAGTCCATTATTAAAAATGAAACCAGTTGCATCACAGAATCATATATTTAGTCTCCCCATATGAAAAGTATTTTTAAAAATAAATACAATATAAAAAGAAATAAACATCCATATAGTTCAGGACTTATTAATTTAAAATGCTGATATATTAAAAATAATAATCAAAGCCAGGCATGGTGACAGACACATTTAATCCCAGCACTTGGGAGGCAGAGGTAGGAGGATGGCTGTGAGTTTGAGGCCACTCTGAGACTACATAGTGAATTCAAAGTTAGCCTGGGCTAGACTGAGAGCCTACCTTGGAAAATCAAACCACCACCACCACCACCAAGAAACAGATCTGGTCCAGGACTCCAAATCCCTATCTGCCAAAAAGCTGTTATTACAGGCATGTATCACCACATTGCCCTCAGAAATATAAATGTTTGAATGGAAAAGAAAGGTTGTTTGAGGAACTTTAAAGAAAGAGAAAGAAGGCCGGGCGTGGTGGCTCACGCCTTTAATCCCAGCACTTGGGAGGCAGAGGTAGGAGGATTGTTGTGAGTTCAAGGCCACCCTGAGACTACATAGTTAACTCCAGGTCAGCCTGGGCCAGAGTGAGACTCTACCTTGAAACCCCCCCCCAAAAAAAAAAAAAGAAAGAGAAAGAGAGAGCGAAAAGTGATTGATCCCAGACTGAAAGTTGCTCATGCCTCAGAATAAAAGACTGTCACAAGCAAGTGGAGGGAACATGGAGCACAAACCATTTAGCAATCTGCCCATGAATTCCTAAACCTATGCCCTAGGCAATTTAGGCCCAAATAAGTTCAATTTAGTAAAAGACACTGGTGAAACTTCCCCAATAGTGAGGGTAGGGAAAACCTTCTGACTTACCCAAGACCTCAGCAGTGGCAGCCTCTCACTTTCTGTCTGGAGTTAGCAGCACCACAGGCTTGGTGGAAACTTTCTCTCAATCTTCATCTCTAGAGTTTAGAGCATCCACTGCAGTGTTTCAATTGTCTTGGCTTGGGTCAGGTGAATCATGCCTAGAACCTAGCCTCACTGCACCAGGAGGCAGTGCTGAACTCACGGCCTGCCAAAGGAGTGGGGTTCAACTTTCTTCCAGACCATTAGGTTCTGATTTTGTGTCAACACACATGATTGCATCATCTTTGTAAAAAAAAAATGACCAAAAAATTACACATGAGTGTGCGTGTGTGACCTGAACAATACCTTGGTAGGGATCTTACCAGGCCAGTGCTCAAGCTCAGAGAACTAATGCTCCAATTTAGTAGACAAAGTACCAGGAGGCTTCCACATAAAAATCAGTGAACCCTAATTTGAAAGTGGCATGCATAAGTGGCACTGCTTCTTCTATGCATTAGCAAATGAAGCAAGCACATGTTTTCCATATAACCATTGCCATTTGCCAGAAAACAGTATCATGCTCCATATGCTCTGCTTCTCTGATATATTAAGCAAAGAATATATATTAGGTGCCTGTAGTTCAAGTATTAGGGAAGTTGATGTGAATGTGAAGTGATGGGGGGGGAAGGGTTCACTTCAGCCTAGCAGTTTGAGACCACTGTGAAATGAATAGCAAGACCATGTCTCAGAAACACAAAATTAAACAAACAAAAATTAGGTAGGAGAAAAACATGTTTTGTATAATGTATTCTTTTCAGCATTGAATTTCATGCCTAACAGTTCAGTAATCAACAATATATTATTGTGTAAATAAACATATACATTGATAAATGTGTAAATGTGAGTAAACATGCAATATAATACATTGATTTAGAAGTGTGTACAGAAAATTCAATTTGAAAAATATTATTTATCTATGAGAGAGAGAGAGGCAGATAGAGAGAATGGGCATGCTAGGGCTTCCAGCCACTGCAAATGAAATCCAGGTACTGTGCCACCTTGTGTATCTGGCTTATGTGGGTACTGGGGAATCAAACCTGGGTCCTTAGGCTTTGTAGGCAAGCACCTTAACTGCTAAGCCATCTCTCCAGCCCAGAAAATTTAATTTAATAGTAACATGTTAATTATTTTAGAATTCCATTTAAAATAGCAAATAGTATTATTTGTGAAATACATGATTAATTGGTTCTCTGAGCAACTACTTCAGCTTTCATAAACACTTTCATTAATTAAACAGAATTATCATTCATTGTGACTTACTCAAATACAGTGTACTGTATTCTTTTTATAGCCACTCTTTTACAACGCTAAATATCTCTCCCTTACTCCTCTTCCTAATATCTTTCTTTCCCATTTTAAACTACTTCCTATGTTCATGTTGTCCTTTTCAAGAATTCTGCCAAAGCCACACTCTTCTTTGGTACAGGTTTTTTCTTTGTTTTGCTACAAGTTGAATAAAAGATGCACTTTTAGAGTATATAGATATATATATTTAAAGATACAATAATAAAGTAAAACAGGAGTTAAAAGAAAAAATAGAAAATACTTGAGATTCCTAAAATTAAAACACCACTTTCCAAAACTAATGTATATGTCAATATTAAATAAGAACAAATACAAATTTGAACTATATAACATAAAAAACTAGAAAAAAAGAAAGTCCATGTCACTGCTAGTGACAAATTAAATTATATAGTTATCACAGAGATAAATAAAAATAGTAAAACATTCAAATAATTAGAATCTATAATGTACTTCTTGAAACAATAAATAAAATTGAGAAACATCAAGAAAGATTCAACAGAAACAAATCACAGGTTAAAATTGCTATAATAATAACTATAAGCAGAGAGAGCAATATGTTTGATATGCTTAAATGTAAAAAAAAGTAAAAAAAAAGTAAACTATTTGTCACTGTGACAAAAATTTTGATATAATCTACATATTAGTTAAAAGAATTATTTTGGCTCACAATTTCTGGCATTTCATTACATGGTCACTGGGTGAGTTTACTTGGGTCTGATGAAGCTCCAAATTATGCTATAGTGGGAGCACCTGGTAGATTAATATCATAGCTGCTTAGAAGCACAAAGAGAGAAAAGGGGGGCATAGTTGCAGTATTCACTTTAAGAGAATTTGCCCAACGACCTAATTTCCTCCAAATATATATTTCCTTTTCAATGATCCATCATATCTCAACAGAAGCTAAGGCTAGTGACCAAGTCTTAACACAATGGCACACCTTTGGTGGAGATATCAAATGCAAAGCAACTGTTAAGAAATGTATATAAAATATTAGAAAACATAGATTAAATAGAAAAATCACTCCAATTGTTCTACCAGTATGGAGTCATAAAGAAAATGAAAGATCTGTAACTAGTAAGGGGATTGAAACATGAACATAAACTCTCCAAAAACAAAATCCTGAAGCAGAAGCCTTCCCTGGGACAACCCGAAATCTGTGAAGATCTAGCAACACTGTTGCTTGATTTCATGTTAAAACTAAGTGAAGGGCTGGAGAGATGGTTCAGTAGTTAAGGTGCTTACCTGCAAAGCCTAAAGAACCGGGTTTGATTATACAGTACCCACATAAAACCAGATGCACAAAGTGGTGCATGTGTCTGGAATTCATTTGCAGTGGCTAGGCACATTTGCACACCCATTGTCTCTCTCTCACCCTCTTGATCTTTTCTCTATTTCTCTCTGCTTACATATAAATGAAATATTTAAGAAAAAAAAACAGTCTAGGGGCTAGAGGGATGGCTTAGTGGTTAAGGCATTTGCCTGCAAAGCCAAAGGACTCTGGTTTGATTCCCCAGGACCCATGTTAGCCAGATGCACAAGGGGGCACACGTGTCTGGAGTTCGTTTGCAGTGGCTGGAGGCCCTGGCACACCCATTCTTTCTCTTTCTCTTTCTGCCCCCCCTCTGTCAAATAAATAAATAAATAAATAAAAACAAAATAGCGTGGTGGTGCACGCCTTTAATCCCAGCACTCGGGAGGCAGAGGTAGGAGGATCGCCGTGAGTTTGAGGCCACCCTGAGACTACATAGTTAATTCCAGGTCAGCCTGGACCAGAAGTGAGACCCTACCTCGAAAAAAAAAAAAAATAGTTTTTAAAAACACAGTCTAGGAGGAATTCTCTCTAATTCACTCTATTAGGTCTGTAATACCCCACTATCCAAATAAGAAGGGATATATTTAAAAAGTAAAATCACAATTCACCATTCTTTATAAATTTTGATATAAAAAGTTTTGCACAACCACTAATAAATCACTAGCATATTGAACATATTATATAGCATGATTAAGATAGATCTATTTCTATTATGCAATGATGGTTTGATATATGAAAATCAATCAATGGTTTGTTTGTATCATATGTACCACAAATGACATGTGAACAGTTACAATGGTGTTGAAAAGAAATTTGCAAAGAGTTTGACAAAACACTCGATAAACTTGGAATGAATCAAAACTACTTTAAAAAATATATGTAGTGCTTGCTTCAGCAGCACATATACTAAAATTGGAGAGATGGCTTAGTGGTTAAAGCGTTTGCCTGCAAAGCCAAAGGACTTTGGTTCAATTCCCCAATACCCTTGTAAGCCAGATGCACAAGGTGGCACATACATTTGGAATTTGTTTGCAGTGACTGGAAGCCCTGGCACACCCATTCTCTCTCTGTGTCTCAATCTCTGTCTCTCTTTTACTCTGCATCTTTCCCTCTCTCAAATAAATAAATAAACAATAAAATACTAAAACTGAAACAATATAGAGAAGATTTGCATGGCCCCTGCACAAGGATGACATGCAAATTTGTAAAGTGAGCCGTATTTAAAAAAAAAATGTATGGGGCTGGAGGGATGGCTTAGCAGTTAGGCCACTTGCCTGCAAAGCCAAAGAAACAAGGATCAATTCCCCAGTACACATGTAAGCCAGATACACAAAGTGGCACATGCATCCGGAGTTCATTTGCAGTGGCTGGAGGCCCTAGCATGCCCATTCTCACTCTCCTTCTGATTCTCTCTCTCTCTCTCAAATAAATGAATAAAAATAAAATTTTAAAAAATTATTTAAAACTTAAGCCAATTTTACAATAAATGGTGAAACACAATTTTTTTGTTAAAGAACAGGAAAAGGACATTCACCTTTATTAAATATAGTGCTGGAAGTTCTAGCAAGAATGAATGCATAAGAGCTGGAGAGATGGCTTAGAGGTTAAGGCTCTTGCCTGCGAAGCCCAAGGACCCACGTTCAACTCTCCAGATCCCACATAAGCCAAACACACAATGGTAAGGCAAGCACAAGGCTGCACATGTGCACTAGGTGGTGCATATGTCTGGAGTTCCATTAAAGTGGCTAGAGGCTCTAGAGTGCCAATTCTCTCTCTCACTCTCTCTCACTCTCTCTGAACAAAAGAGTAAGAAATAAAATATATGACCCCTCACTTTCCTTCCTTCCTCCACAGCCTCACTAGGCAGGAAGCATCTCTGTGTACCAGGTGACATGTCTGTTTGGATAGATTTCCAGACAGAAAATCTGACAGTTCCACAGTCTCCAAAGGCCCATCACTGGAAGCAGCCTTCACCCTTAGTCATGAGAACTTATTCACAAAGTAAACATGGAAATAAGCCTGATGGATCTGCTTAAACACAGCCAGGGATGAATGGGGTAGGAGTGGGGCCTTTCAGAGCTAGCCTTGCTGGCTCATAGAGAAGAGCAATCCAGTACACAACACGTAATGTGACTCTTTATTCTGAAAAATAAACTGGCACCTTCAGGACAAAAACACAAGAAACAATTGGCCCTGGGGATGGTTATTTTATTTGGCCTACAAGTTAACTTTGACTTCTTGGTTAGCCAGGCTTCTAATTCCAGTCCTGGGTGAGACTCAGAAATTAAGAGAAAAACAATTGTGTGGGTGAAGAGGAAGACGGCATCTAAGGGCTCTTTTTAGGACAGCTGTCTGAAGAATTTTTTGAGCTCTTGTACACTGGAAGGAAGGAATTGGGATATCAGAAGGGCCAGGTTCCCTGAGTTCCATGCCCTGGCCACCCAGTCTTCACCTTCCTGAAGGCCCAGAGGCATTTATCTTTTACCCACTTGATTCCCACACCTCACCTGGAGCATAGTGAATATCTGAGCAGCGCTGGCGTGGTGCTATTGTTTGTTCTCAAGGCACCTGAAGTGGCAGAAGAAAAGATGACCTCCATTACTACTACAGAAGACATAGACCAACCACTTAAGTGCCGCCACAGCCTATTCTAATGTTTTTCTGGGAAACATCTTTAAGAATGAGCGCCTTTGGAATGGTGAAAACCAACCTGGTCAAAATGGTCAGTAGAATTCAAAGCAAAAAAATAGGTGTGTTGAAACATGCTCAAGAACATACCAAATGGAAATTTAATAAAAACTTTCCATATCCTTGAACTTTACTATTTTAGTGTGCATAATTCACTGATTTTCTAATACAGTCACAAGATTGTACAACTCTGACAATTACTGAATTCCTGACCATTTTCATCATCTTGAACAGAAAACAAAGAACAAATTTAACTCCACTCCCTATTTACCCATCCTCCAGACTGGAGTAACTATTAGTCTGCCACTATAGACTTTTTTATTGTTTTAGTAAATGGACTTGTACAATCTGTAGTCTTTTGTGACTGGCTTAATTCATTTGAGCATCGTGTTTGCAAGATTCATCCATGTTATAGCATATATCAGAACTGCACTTTTTTTTTTATTCCTGGTGAATATCTTGTTTGTGTATGTGCATCACAGTGATTTAGTCATTCATAAATTTATAAACATTTGTATTCTTGCCACTTTTGGCTGTTACAGATAATGTTGATATGAATCTTATTGTACATGATTTTATATGAATGTCTTTTCATCTCTTGGGATTGCTGGGGTACATAGTTACCCCATGTTGAACATTTTCAGGAACTTCCAAACTTTTTCCCACAGTGGCTGAACCATATTCATTCTTATCAGCAATACATAAGGGTTCCAATTTATCTACATCTTTGCCAATATTTTTATTTCCATTAAAATAAATATAACTGTTGTGAGTGAAGGGGTAGCTATGCAATTTTTTGCCTTTCACCAATGACTAATGATGCTGAGCATGATTCCATGTACTTTCCAGACATTTGTGTTTCTTTGTTGGAAGAAATAGCTATTTTGACCTTTTCATATTAACTGTGTCATCTTTTTATTGCTGGATTCTAAGAAATCTCCATGTGTTTGTGATGCATGTTTCTTTTCAGACATAAAGTATGAAAATATTTTCTCTGATTCTTTGGATTCCTCATTTCATTGGTGGCACCTTTTGAAGTCAAAAAGATTTTGCAATTTATCTAATTTTTCATATTTTGCTGGTGCTTTTGTGTCAGAAACCACTGTCTACTACAATGTCACGAATCCTCTTTTGTCTTCTAAATTTTTTGTAACTTTAGATGTAGCTTTTAGGTTTCTGACTTTATTTTATTTTATTTTATTTTATTTTATTTTATTTTATTTTATTTTATTTTTTATTTTATTTTGAGACCAGTCTCATGTAGCTCAGGCAGGGCTCGATTTTCTACATATAGAAGATCATTTTAAACTTCTGATACTACTGTTTCTACCTCCTGTAGGCTAGGATTCAGATATGCATCATCATGTCCAGTTTTTGTGCTACTGGTGATCAAACGCGGACTCTGTGCATGCTGGGCAAGCACTCCACCAACTGAGCAACACTCCCAGTCACATTTTTCTATGTGATAAGTGATGGGAGTAAAATTCATCCTTTTCTGAGTGTATGCCTAGTTGTCCCTACACCACTTTCTACAAAAGCTATTCTTTTCCTTTTTTATCTTCTTAGTACTTTGGATAAAAATCAATTGATTATAAAAGTGAAGGTAGATTTATTTATTTATTTATTTATTTATTTATTTATTTATTTATTTTCAAGGTAAGTTTTCACTCTAGCACAGGCTGACCTGGAATGCCATCTGTAGTTCCAGGCTGGCCTCAAACTCACAGCAATCCTTATCCTACCTCTGCCTCCTGAGTGCTGGGATTAAAGACTGTGTGCCATCACGCCTAGCAATTTTAAATTTGGGACTTGCATTTTATTCCATTATTATACACATCTGTTCATAGGCTTTTATCACTTCACATTAAATGATTTTTATAGTTTAATAGTATATTTACAGTGAGTTTATAGTGAGACCTCCAACTGTTCTTTTTCAAGATTGTTTTTCAATTATAATTTCACCGTATTTTCATTTGAACTTTTGATTGACTTGTAAATTTCTACAAAGAAGATGACTGAAATTTTGGCATAGGTTGCATGGGTACAGAATAGTAATTGTGGGAGTCTTGTTATCTTGATAATGTTGAGTCTTACAAGAATATAGGATACTATCCATTTGTTGAGTCTTATTTAATTTATTTCTACAATGTTTTGTGGATATCAGACAGCATCTTTTGCATCTTTGTTAAGTATGTCTCTAGGTAGCTTACATTTTTTTTCTTACTACAAATGGAATTATTTTCTTAATTTTGTTTTATGGCTGTTCATGATGAGTGCCTAGTAAATCAATGTAGTTCTGAATATACATTTTATATGCTGAAATGATAATTACTTCTTCTTTGCTTTTGTTTTTTGTGGTAGGGTCTTGCTCTAGCCCAAGCTGACCTGGATATCACTATGTAGACTCAGGCTAGCCTTGAACTCACAGCAATCCCCCTTGCACTGCCTCCTGATTGCTGGGATTAAAGGTGTGCACCACCACATCTGGTTTTTCTTATTACTTTTAATAATTTCCCATAATATATATATATATATATATATATATATATATATATGTATGTATGTATATATAATTATCTGCACTTTACATTGTTTTAAAATTGCTTATATTGTCACTATAAACTTAATGGATTAAAGTTTTTACATGTGGTCCATTACTCAGAATGCAACCACCAAATAATTATTTTTAACAGATTAGCTGCAAATTTCTCTTATTCAGTCCTCACATCTTTTAAGTTATTGTCCGAGATTCCCAGCACTTACACAGACTGGACTGGGGAATCCTGTCCCACTTCCTGCTGATCCTGGGTGAAGGTGACCTCTGAGTTGGAGGAGGTTGTGAATAGGGAACTGGAGAAGGAACTCCTCATTTTGTTCGGCCTGGCATTACTCACAGTCATCTCATCATTCACAATACACAGACTGGAGGAAAAAATGGATCTTCAGATAATTGGACAAATGAACAACCCCACATTCTCAACAAAAACCTGGCTTCCACTGCTACTAAGTTACCTGGTTCCTTTGAAAACCCTACTCAACTATCTTCCCACTCCATGGCTTGTGTCCTTTATCACTGCCACAGAGCTACTCTGGAGAACCTGCATCAGAGGGCAGCCTCATTAGAGTGCAGACTTATCTTCAGAGCATTGACTCTTTACAAAAGAAGTGGACACTTCCACATTTTCACAGAGCAATGAGTCATAGAGAAGTCTTATCCTTTGGTCAACGTCCCACTGCTAATTAGCCAGGGCTGGGGTCAATCATAGAATTTATTTGGTAGTTAGACTGCAGAACCCATGTTCTTAAACCACGAATCTCGATTATTCCATGTAGTTATCTGTTAGTTTTCTGTGGGACTGACAAGTCCCTGAAACTATACAATCATGACACTAGTTCAAGGTTGCCTGGGTGTCCCTATTGCCACTCACAACATAGCACTCACTTGAAACAGCTGTCAGATGTTAAGATGAAGGTCCGGGTGAAAGCACGAACACATCCCTCACACTTTCCTTCC
Source organism: Orientallactaga sibirica (assembly GCA_036365145.1). Taxonomy (NCBI): domain Eukaryota; kingdom Metazoa; phylum Chordata; class Mammalia; order Rodentia; family Dipodidae; genus Orientallactaga; species Orientallactaga sibirica. The sequence continues at coordinate 198,659 of JAEOAD010000747.1, forward strand.
ACTTCAGTGACAAGAAATAAAAATACTCCATTAGAGTTACACATGTTTTAAAAGCTAAAGCATTCCCCAGAGTCTTTCCAGATACTCTCATGACACCCTGAAGGAAGCCAGACTGGGACAATTTTCTACTGAGAGTCAGGAGGAAGTTCCAGGGACCCAGGGGGGAACAAAAGAAATAATCAACCCTCCAACAAAGGCTAAGTTCCTTGGCAAACTCATTTGATTCCCATTTTACTGTTCTCTAAGAGATGGATATTATTCGCTTTGTAAATGAGGAAGCTGAGGGGCTACCAGGTCAAAGTTCTCAAAATAGTGACATGGCATAAGAGCCATCAAACTCTACAGCTTATGTCCTTAACAACTGATCTGTGCAGGGCAGGTGTATACAGATGTAGCTCGGACTGGTACCTTTTGAAGAAAAAATAAATACATCAGAAAGGAAGAGACAAGAAAGAAAACCAAACAAAAAGAAATGGTATGGGGAGAAATGTGACTGGGAATGTACTGGCAGGGACTTGAGCCAGGAGAAGGGGGTTACGAGAGTCTTAGTGAGACGGCTCTTTACCCACCTTCCTTGAACATCCCATTGACAGAAAAGCTGATCATGTTTTCCTGAGAAGAAAGAAAAGTAAACTAAGGCTTTTATTATCCTTCTAATCCTTTTACTTAGAGCTTTCCGCTCACGGGTGGGGGAGGGAACAAATGCTTACCATATATGTACACATGTCTACCACATAGGAGTTAAAGTCATGTTGAGTTTTGGGTAATTCATTGAGGCAGGACACAATTTCAAATTTTGTGTGCTTCAAGAGCCGCATCCTCAAAACTGTAAGGAACAGAGAAGCACAGATTGAGGCTAGAATACCCTGGCTGCAGGACCATATTACTGCCTTCTTCACGACACTTTTTCATGCTGATCATCCCTCCCTCATTACACGCTTACAAGAGTCCTTGAAACACTTTATGTTTCTGTTATACTTGAAGTACTCTTTCAAGCTTGTTCTGGAAGAAAAGGGGGAACAAAAGGTTGGTTCGACCGCTGTGGGTGTTTTTAGGGGCTTACCAGCATCTGTTTGGGAAGAATACTTCCAGAATAGAGCTTGAGCTGTGGTACTCACTGGCCTGGGTCACTGTGGTTGAAGGGAATGGTCAGAGAGAAGCAGGCTTCATCATGGTAAGCACTGAGGAGGTCATGTCGATTTCCATAGTCATAGATCAAGTAATACCTGCAGTGGTGCAGCAGAGGGGAACAGGCTAGCTCTGTGACATGGGCACCAAATGATACCAGAGTACTCCTATTAACCTACCTGTGCTAAGATGCCCAATCCCAGCTCTGCCCACTATTTCCTCATGGTTCCGCTGGAACTTACTGAAAGAGAAACTGCACCACCAGATTCTTCAGAGTTTCAGATCCTTTATAGCTTTCCTGGAAGAAAAAGATACTCTGAAAATATGTGATAGATAATACCACCCTTGCAGTTAAGGAATCTTTTAAAAATACATTTATTTATTTGTTTGTTTATTTATTTGTTTGTGTGTGTGCATGTGCACGCATGCGTGTGCACATGCACACATCAAGGCCTCTTGCCTCTTCAAGACAAACTCCAGATGATTATGCCATCTTGTGAATCTCACATCATGGGGGTACTGGAGAATTGAACCCAGGCTCTCAAGGTTATTAAGCAAGCATCATTAGCCACTGAACTATCCCTCCATGCCAACTCCTGAAATCTTGACGGTCCCTCCTCACCTTACATGGTTTTATTACTGCTGGAACTTCATTGTCGGGTTCAATTGCTGAGAATAATTCCTGGCCATCCTAAAACAAAAAACAAAAAACAAAAAAAAAAAAAAGAGGGAATTAAGAGCAAAGGGTACCCAAGGAAATGAAGAGGCACTAGGAGGAAGAAGGGTCAGAACTAAGCATGAAAAGACACTGGAAATTACAGGTGTCATATCATATTTGGGGTTCTGAATATCTCTGCTATTCTATGAAACATTTGTGTGTGTGTGTGTGCACATGTTTTTACTGTCTATCTGTCTGTGCACTTACAGGAGAACATCTAAGTCTTTTTCAGGAATACATGCCATACGGAATAGATTATAGTTTGAGGCAAACATGCTGTCTAGTCTAGACAAGGTTCAAAGGGCATATGGACAAGCATGAAGGTCATGTCCATAAGGAAGAGGAGAAAATGATGAAGGCAGGCACTTACCAGACATAGCAACTTGGAGAAACAGTCCAGGACAGCACTATCCAAAAATCCAAAACCAAAAGAAGTGATTGATTAACCGTTCATGTTTGGGCAGTCTTCCTCCCCCTAGTGCCCCTTCCACGTCTCCTCACTCTCTTTCTTGCTGGGTGGCTCCCAACACATCATCCTGACCCCTTCTACAGGGCTACAAGAAGTTGCAACTGGGAGCCCTGGCTCCAGGGCTTCCTTCCTTTCCCTGCTTCACATTCCATCTTTGAGGATTGCATGGAATGTTCTGTAAGATGTAGAGGATGGGGTGAGAGCCCAAGGTTCTGCCCGGAATTCTGAAGGATGCTGTGGCAGAGAGGTGAAGGAGAGAAAGCAGGGGAGGCAGAGCGGAGAAGGTGAGAAGAGCCCAATATTAGTGAGTGTAAAGTGGGTAAGGAAAGCATAGGAGAGTAGATACAAAGGAGAAAGAGGAAGCAAAGGGACTGGGAAAATGCTCTATCTACTCTGGTGCTTCAGGTCAGCCATAAAGGAGAAGAAAAGGCGCCCCCCTCCCCCGCTACAGCCCTGCCCATTACCTGCCCCTGCTAGGTTTGGTCCCACTGGATGTGGGCTGAGTTGAGACTTTGTATCCAGGGGGAGCCCAGCATAAGAAACTGAGACCTCCAGGGGATAGAAGCCATTCTGCAGAACCATAAGGAGTTATGGATAAGGCCCCAGCTCATCGTGGGGTGGAAAGGCTGTTCTCACCTCATTTGTTCACTTTGTTCTCTCCTGAAGAACCCTGTGCATTGTCTTGCCAAAGGCATCAACTTGCTTCTCTCTGGATACTCGGGGCTCCCAGAGAACTCGAGGGAGGATGATGTGCTGTGGAGGGATGAATAGGAGAAAGGAAAGATGGAGGAGAAAGGAAAGATGGAGGGATGAATAGGAGAAAGGAAAGATGGAGGGATGAATAGGAGAAAGGAAAGATGGAGGGAGGAGGCCCCTCAAAGGTGTGTGTTTTGATCTCCTCAGCCTTGTGTACCTTCTACCCACTTATCCTGGTCCAGGAAGTACTCTGTCTCTCAGAAGTGACCCACTTCAAGACCACTGATCCAGGGAGACCAGGTTTCTCCCCAAGAAGAGCCAAGCTACCAATGAAGGCCCAGTTGAACAGGAAACATGAGGGTGCCACCCAGCACCTCAGCCCTCCATGTGAGGAGGGACAGACCTGAAGGCAGCCTGAGGCAGGTGAGGGGACCTTTCAAGAGCAAGGACAGCAACGCTCCTCTCAGGAAAGGGGACGAAAACAGTTGCTATCTGGACGAGTCACGTGAGAGAATGCTGAAGAATGTGACTTGCTCAGATGTGGAAAACATAATTCAGACCACGTGTAAACGGATGGGGGGAGGGCAGTCAGAGGGAAACAGGGCCTGGGTGTACAGCTGAGGACACAGACACGGAGAAGAGGGTGCACTGTTACCCTCGCAGAGAACCAGAGCTGCCTCATCCTATAGATGTTCACCTCATGAGTAGCTCAGGCTGTGATGGGAGGACAATGGTTGCCCGAAAGGAGAAGTGTTAGCAGGCTTTATCTACCTTACATGATCAGAATCATCTGAGAAGGTGCTGTACAAGGGATTTTCTTCTAGCCACAGCTCTTCCACTTTCAACTCTTCCACCTTCAACTCCCACGTTGACTTCAGCTGACAAGAGAGAGAGAGAGAGAGAGAGAGAGAGAAATAAGTCCCAGGAAAGAGAGCGGTCTGGGGCTTATGATCCACAACCCCCACCCTCACCCACAGGTACCTTTGCCAGCTTCTTGCCATCATGTACCATGTTGTGCTCTACCACCCATCCTCAACCCAAATCTCATCTTTTCACCTTATTCTTGGAGAGCTTCCTGATCTTAACCTGGGGGGGGGTCCTTCTCTAGCACGCCCAATAGGCTATATAATAACCAGTACAATTTGTTGTTTTCCAATTTCAAAGACATGAGCTTCGGGGAGGAAGAGTTAGTGCAATGGCTACTATCTAGCGTCTTGGAGACAAATCAGCCCTGTACCAGAGCTAGATATCAGCACAGGACCTATGACCTCACCTCAGAGAAATTCTCTTGGATAATCTGCAGTGTGGCAACCATGCAGCTTCTTTGATTCAGAAACATGCCATTATCACGATGAATCAAGTCTTCAAAAGGTGATTATAAGATACTCAGAAGGTACAGTGGTGTTTGTCTGGGCCAACACAAGTACAGATCTATCCCCAAGTTACCATCCCTGTACTTTCCTCCCAGGCAGTCCCCTGATTTAGCATTAGTGCAGTCAGCCATACCAGAGTCATAGAAGATCTTTTCAAGGTTAAGGGCTTGCTTAGAGACATCATATCTCTTCCTCACGAGCAGCTGCAGAGACAGAGGTGAAGAGAGTAGGGATTTCACGGAGTGGGAGAAGAGGTGGATCTGGGAAATGGGCACACATGAATTGAGCCTGCATTATCACTTGTTGTCCCATTTGTTCTGATGTCAACTAATACTGCACAGAAGCTGGTTCAGCAGATGGAGTCACCAAGATACACATTTGTGTGAAGAAAAGGCGGGGTAAAAACCAAAACAGGCCAGTCCCTGGATTGGTACAAGGAATGCCGATAACCCATACCTTTTGATTATTCTTATCATAAATCTGGGAGTCCATATCCTTTAATGCAGAGGCACTCGTAGCATTCTGGACAAAGACCTGCACCCAATTTGGGATGTACTTTAAATATAGGGCGTGAAAGAAAGAACGATGGTGTCAGAGGCCAACAGCTCCTGCTGAACCTGACCTCCCCCCTTTCCCCTGTGCACACTCAGCTGGCATCACCATTCTTTCTTACATCCACTGGTGTGAGGGGCATACTGCAGTGACTTTGAAGTGAATTTAGTAGTGGTGTCTTGCCATACTTTCTCCTATTTAGAGTCTGAAGATACAAAGGAAAAAGAGGAAAGAAGAGAAATAACATGAAGTTCAGATATTTTATTCTGATCTACTGAGTTTTAAAAGACTACCCATATAAGCCAGATGCATAAGGCATGCATGCATCTTGTGCTCATCTAAAGTGGCTAGAGGCCCTGATGCGCCCATCCTCTCTATCTTTCTCTCTGTATCTACCTCTTTCACTCTGTCTCAAATAATTAAATAAATAAAATATTAAAAGACTACTTATATGGGAACAATTGATATTTATTTTCCCCTCCCTCTTCTCGCTCTCTTCCTTCCTTCTTTCTTTCATCGCTCCCTTTCTCTCATTCTCTTCCCTTCCTTCCTCCCTCCCTTCCTTCCATCTCTGTATTTCCTAATTGTTTTTTCCTCTATTTCAATATTTACACCCAAGATATTCAAATTATGCTATTCAAAAACTACTTTTTGGGCTGGAGAGATGGCTTGGTGGTTAAGGCACCTGCCTGCTACGCCTAAGAACCCGGTTCCAAACTCCAGGTCCCACGTTTAGCCAGATGCAAAGTGAGGCAAGGGAGCAATGCCGCACTTGCCCACAAGAGGGTGCACACATCTGGATTTCGTTCACAGCAGCTGAGAGACTGCTGGCGCACCCATCTCTATCTGTCTCCCTCTCCCTCTCTCTCTGTCTGTCCCTCTCTGTGTCTCTGTCCAAAAAAAAAAAAAAAAAAAAAACTGCTTTTTATCAGATTACAGGGTACATTACTAGAGAATCTACCTGCACTTATGACAAGGATTTCAGAGACTTTAAAAAAATGCCACTCTCAGAGTGACTGAAACAGAAATCTGGTGTGGCACTGATCCATGTTCTTGGTAGTTCTTTCCACCTTTACCTTCTTCCTGTGGCTTTCGTGTAGTCAGTCTGTTTCCTGTCCATTCCTTTTCTGAATTTGTCAATAAACATGATCAAAGCAATGCCCCATGGTATGCTTTTCCTTCACATTATTAACATATTATCAGAATACTCACTGTGACTTTGAGCCAAGTGCCCAAGACTGCATCTTGTGTGTAAGACATTTCTCCCTCTCGAAGACTTTTGTCTAGGTATTCTTCATGGCATTTCACATTCTCTTTTCTTAGTTTGAAGATAGAGGAGTTGCTGTTGGGAAATGGGTGGAAGGAAATATTCCTAAACTTACAGAAATGCCACAAAGTCTTCTGTACAGTTTCAACTCACTGATAATCAGAACTCTAATTAGGACTGTCTTAGCACTGTTTCATTTCTGTAATTCTCCACTTTTTCATTGAAATGTGAAAGACCACTGTGGTAGTTTGAATGTAAATATATTTTCCCCCAGAGCCTCATGTATTTTTGATTAAGATTAAGCTTCCTACTTAGTCTTCAGCAGGTGGAGCCCTGCTGGCGGAGGTATGTTGCTGGGGGGGGCAGGGAATGGATATTGAGTCCAGTCCAACTAGGTGTATAGAGAACCAGCTTGAGCTCTGGCTGTTCATAGTTGCTGGTGTTGGGTGTTCTCACTGTAATCTCTAAGTCTGAACTACACCTTTTCCTCCCATAAGCTGCTTCTGGTCAGATGTTTGTTCCAGCAATGTTGAGGTAAGTGTAACAACCACAGAGAGCAAAAGGTTGCACAACCCTAAGGGATACTACGTGTAAGCCAGCCTGTTTTTCACTTACTCTGTTGCATTTTTTTTATTTTAGAGAGAGAGAGACAGAGAGAGAGAGTTGGCATGTCAGAGCCTCAGCCACTGCAACTGAACTCCAGATGTTTGCCCACTTAGTGGGCATGTGTGACTTTGCACTTGCCTCACCTTTCTTGAGGGTCCTCATGCACATCCTTTATCTTTGTGTTTCCATCATCCTCCTGGAGTCGTGGAGGACGCAGAGGGTCATTTCTTTCATCACAGAGCTTCCTCTCACCAAAATTTCCCTGGAAAGAACTCCCATTTTTCTCTTTGCCTTGGAGAGAGTTATCATTGTTTTGTTCTGAAATTTGGAAGAAACAAAACACAATCATAAGGACATATTGATAGTTCAACAGCCATGAAACACATGACAGGTTCACGACATAGTAGGGCAAAGAAAGTGCCAATTTTCACAAAAGACCAATTATACAAACTCCAGAAGACAAGTTTTCCTGCCTTACAAATATGAATGCCTTATCTCACAGGTGAATGAAGATGTATATAGACTAAACCAGAAAGTTTGGCAAAAGACATGTTATACAAATAGGAACAAGGAATGAGCAAGAGTTGTTATATTCATACCAGATAAAGCAGACTTTATATCAAAAAACTGAAGCGATTGCTGAGCATCCTAGCCTAGCATAAGAAAGTCCCAGCATGTAGCCAGAGACCCAGCCTGTCACATATGCACCAACCCACAATCCTGCGACAGTGAGGAGGCAGAGGAGGGGTCTCCTCTGGACGACACAGTGCCTTAGATTCAGTTGGGGGTTCTGTGGAGCAGAGCCTAGGCTAGGCCCATGTTTGGTGGGTGGACAGGGAGGTGAAGAGGCTGCTCCTTGGAGCTGTTGTGTACCCAACAAACACACCAGAGATGAACGCCCCAGAGAAAGAGAGCTTTGCCTTGTCCTCTTCTGTCTCTGATGCAGAACTTGAAGCTGTTTAGACGACATTATCAGTTATGATGAATATGGTAGGTTGAATGGATATCCCCCAGTAGATTCGGTTCTATTAAAGCTTCTTGGATTTCCAGTTTCCTGGCTGGAAGAGGTGTCACTGTGGGTGGATCCTAGGGTCCAGCCCTGGGGGGTCACTGGAGATGGATCTTGAATTCTAGCCTAAGGTATGCAGAAGTGCTTGGGTTCTGCCTGGACAGATGAAAACTCAGGTAACCTAGGAGATATGATCTTGGAATTTCTATGATTACACACTTAAAGATTCAAGTATTAAATGTCATGGTGCTTAATAATTGCTAGTACCATGAGTGTAAAAATACCTTCTATGTTGGCATACCCCTCTTTCCAGACACGAGTGACAATGGGCTGTGTGCCAGAAACAGACTAAAATCTATCATGTTAGTATAGCATGTTTAGAGTTTTTCTGCATGTTACTTAAAATCCTTCCTATGTAAGCCACCACTGTGTGGGGTTTCCTGTTGGCTAGGTAAGAGCTCAGTATAAGCCAGTGTCGTGGGTATTCTGTAGGACCGGTAGGGATTCTGTAAAACCCAGTGTGTTGGGTATTCTGTAGGTAGGTAAGTACTCTGTATAAGCCAGTGTGTTGCATTTTCTGTGGGGTAGGCAGAGACTCCACAATTTCTTGTTTCTGTCAGAATCTGTCTTGCCAAGACAGTGTCCCACTGACCTAGCTCAGCTGAGTTGGGGCAGAACACCTACCAAGTATGGTAGACTGTTAGCAATGAGAAAACACATGTGCCACATCTCAAGAAAGAAGAAAACAGCATTTTACTATCTAAGCTATGTGTTATTTCACTTTATTTATGATATAAATAAGAGTCTTTAGTGACATTTCATGTGACTATTCTGATTTTAAATGATGAGTTATCAGCTAAGCTATTCTGTAGTAATGTGCCACTTATTACATTTGTGACATGAATAAAATTTTAGATGTTTTGTCAGAAAAAAATAAGGGAAAACTATAAAGAGGAAAAAAGTCATTATATATCGATAAAGGGTCTTTTCAACAAGGATATATATATATATATATATATATATATATATATATATATATACACACACACACACACACACACACATTTATGGATGTTGTGTGTGTACTTTTTAAGGGAACATGCCAATATATGCAGCAAATATTACATCTAACAAGATAAATACATTCTATTAAAATGTTGATGGCCACCTCAGTACACTATTTCTCTTAATGGACAGATCACCAAGACAGGAAAGCAACAAAGAAACATCTGAGTTGAGCCATGTTAGGAAACACTAACAGATATTCACAGATCATTTAGCAGTAGCAATAATCACATTCTTCTCATTATCACATTTTGAAGGGCAGATCCTATGTTAGGTCACAAATCAAGGTGGAATAAACTTTCAAAAGCTCAAAATATATCATGAATCTTCTCTGAGCAAGATGGAGCATAAAACTATAAATCAAAAGCTATAAGAAAAATGTAAGTCTGCAAATACATGGAAACTGAATAACATGCTCTTTGCTAATTTGTAATGAATAAAATTAAAAGAAAAATCAAACAATTTCTTGAAATTAGTGACAATGACACACATAGTAAAGTTTATGAGATACATCAAAAGAAGTATAGAAAGTTTTATAGCAATAAACCCAGAACAATCTCAAATAACTAACCTAACAATTCTCTTCAAAGAATTTTTTTAAAAAGGAACAAAGCCCAACATGGTGGTGCATACCTGTAATCCCAGAACTTTGGAGGTGGCAGTAAAAGGATCAAAAGTTCAAGGTGGGAGGCAGAGGTAGGAGGATCACCGAGAGTTCGAGGCCACCCTGAGACTACATAGTTAATTCCAGGTCAGCTTGGACCAGAGTGAGACCCTACCTCGAAAAACCAAAAAAAAAAAAAAAAAAAAAAAAAGTTCAAGGTTATCCTCAGCAATGTGGTTTGCAGTTAGGGTGGGCTACATGATACCCTACCTTTATAAAGGAAGGAAGAAAGGGAAGGAAGGAAAGGGAGAAAGAGGGGAAGGACGGAGGAAGAAAGGGGAAAGAGAGAGAGAAAGGGAGGGAAAAAACCAGCATAACAAACCAAATCCAACGTTAATAAAAATAAGGAAATTTTAAGGATCATGGAGCAAAAATCAAGGGAATTATTAAAGAATACAAAAGGCCAGCAAAATAAAGAATTGGTTTTTATAAAGCATGAAGTTGATAAATATTTACACAGATGAAGAAAAAATAGTCATAAGCACTAGCTAATAGAAAAATAAAACCAAAGATAGAAAAAGGAGATATGACAAATGAAATACATAAAAGAAAATACCGGAGCAGGAGAGATGGCTCAGCAGTTAAGGTGCTTTGTCTGCAAAGCCTAATAAACCAAGTTCCCATATACAGCCAGATGCACAAAGTGGCATATGCATCTGGAGTTTGTTTGCAGTGGCTGGAATACCTGGATAACCCACTCTCCCACCCCTGTCTCTTTCTGTCTCCTTGCTTCCAAATTAATAAATAAAAATATTTTTAAAAGACCACTACTCTACAAAGTCAACATTATCTAGGACAGTAATGATCATATTCCCTTTTATCTGTATATACCCATTAATAAGCATCAGTCCATCAAAGAACACCACTATATTTGTCTACCATAATGTGTTTTGCTTGAGTTTATCTATTGCATTATTCCACTGCCACTGATATTCTAGAAATTAATTAAAAGTGAAAAAACACTATAAATGATTATATGCCAAATGCTGGAAATCTTTTTGAAAAATATATTTATTTATTTTATAGAGGAGATAGAGGAAAGAGATTTACTTATTTAATCATTTGAGAGAGAGGAAAGAAAGACACAGAGAGAGAATAGGCACACCAGGTCCTCTAGCTAGCTGCTTCAAATGAACTCCAGATGCTTCCACTCCATTGTGCATCTGCCATTATGTGGGTACTGGGGAATCAAAGCAGGGGCTGTAGGTTTTTCAAGCATGTGTCTTTAAGTGCTGAGCTATCTCCTGACACCAAAACTGGAAATCTCAGAAAAATGGATAAATTCATGAATATATACAACCTATGCAAATTGGAACAAGAAGAAATTAAATATACATGTATACACACACACACACACACACACACACACACATATATATATATATATATATATCTGGCAGAAATAAACATTTTTCGATATAAAATGTTTATATATATATATATATATATATATATATATATATATGGCAGAAATAAACATTTTTCTATATAAAATGTTTATAGGCTGATGGTTTATAATAGAGCTCTACCAGATATCGAAAATTTTCCAATCCCAATTTTTCTGAAACTATTCTCAAAAATTTAAATGGAAGGAACTTTGCAAAAATTGTTTTACAAAGCCAAAATCGGCCTTATACCAAAAACTACATATAGTTTTTATAAAAGAAATTATAGAATGGCATGATTGTACATACCTTTTCCCCCAGTACTCAGAAGACTGAGGCAGAACAAATGTAATTCAAGATTAGTCTGGGGTATATAAGGAGACCCTGTCAAAAGAAGTAAACATAAAAAAGAGAGAGAGAGAGAGATAAAGAAGGGAATAGAAAGAGATAAGGATGGAATGAAAGGGGAGATGGAGAGAGAGAGATCTGTAGACTCACATCTTGATGAACACATGTGTACAAATTCTCCATAAATCAAGCCAGAAGTGGTCCCAGTACAGAGTATATTTCTTGCTAATGATGCCAATCCCCTTAATTACTGTAGCTGCCTTCTTAGTCAGAAACATTAAAATTGCTTATACTTCTCTCCTTGCCAAACCTCATATTTTTCACTTTTTTTCTGTGCTCTCCCATTATAGATCTACATAAATCCTTTGAGCATTAGCCATGACACAGCCTGAATACTATCCTATCTTAAAATTATACTATCTTAAAATTTCTCCACCAAAACATTCATGTATTATTTTTGATTCAGCACCACTCATGTTCTCAGTATACAGGCAGAGTGCATTCATATTCTTTGCCATAATATAATATGAACTAGTTAGTTTAGTTCCTAATAGACTCCTTATAGGTCGCTGAAGATGCATGAGCCAGGCCTCCACCATATGCACTCTTTTCTTGGCCTGGTCATCATCCAAGCTCCCATCAGAATGGGTTATTAAGCTCTGATACCAGAATTCTAGGGATTTTCTACTCCAAACTTCTACTATTCCACATTCCACACACAAACCGGTTCAAAAGGCCTACACAGTACATAACCAGAGTTATCCCAGCAATGCCCCCACTTTTCTTTATTAAATACTTTTCTTGTTTCTGTCACTAAACTTCCTCACAAATCAACTTAAAGTGTTGAGGTTCCTGTCCATTTTACTGTGACAGGCATGGCATCAGGAACATAAGCGACTGGTGAATGCTGATGCTGAGTTTGATCTCTCTATTTCATTCAGTCTCAGGCCCAAGACCATTGAATGGTTCCACTTATGTTAGGTTGACCGTTCCAATCCCAATTAACCTAATCTAGAAAGTCCTTCAGTGGAATGCCCCAGGAATTTGTTTCCTAGGTGACTGCAAATCTTATGATTTTTGACAATCAAAACAACCACAAAGACCTAACTTTTAAACCTGAATATATGAAATTTCTACAAGAGGACATAACAGAAACTTTATCTTCATGCATTTGAGGGTACCTGGATTGATGAAAGACAAAATACAGACAATAATGTAGCCAGTGATTTTAGATGGGACTCTAAAAGCACAGGCAGTAAATTATAGAGTTGACAGACTAGATTACATCATACTAAGATGCTTCTGGTAAAGTAATGTAAGCAATTAACAGAATTAAAAGACAGTTAAAGGATGGCAGAAAATATCTGCAGCAGGAATATCTGACAAGGGATCAACATATAGAATCTGTAAGGAACTTAAAAGCTGAACATAATGAATAAAACAATATTAAAAATAAATTAAGGAAGCCAGGCATGGTAGCACACACCTTTAATCACAGTACTTAAGAGGCAGAGGTAGGAGGATCACTGTGAGTTTGAGGCCAACCTGAGACGACATACTGAATTCGAGGCCAGCCTGGGCTACAGTGAAAACCCTACTTTGAAAAAACAAAACTAAAGTAAAATAAAATAAAATAAAATAAAATAAAATAAAATAAAATACGGAGATGGCACAGTGGACAAAGCACTTGCCATTCAAGTATGAGTAACTGCCTTTGGATCACCAGAAACCATATAAATCCCAATGATGTAGCAGACGTTTATAATCCCAGTAAGCCTATGCCAAGGTAGAAAGTGTACACATGTGATTCCCAGAAAGCTTGTGGGCTAGATAGCCTGGTGAAAGATGTAGTAAGCAATGAGAGACCCTGCCTCAATGAAGGTAGAAGCTAAGAATACACCAGAGGTTGCCTCTGACCAAATGCACTAGGGTATTTGTGTACCCACTACAGGCACACAATTTTTTTGAATGAAATAAAATTAGAAAGAAAATGAATGTGTTGGTACAACCCTGTTGTCTCAGAATTTAGGAGGTGGAGACAGGAGGATCAGAAATCTGATATTCAATGTACTGCCAAGGAAATAGTTAATTGAGTGAAAAAATAGCCTACAGAATGGGAGAAAATTTTTTGTCAGTTATGCATCTGGCAGAAGATTAATATCTGAACTATACAAAGAACTCAAAAAAAACTTAGCAATATCAAAACAAAAAGCCTAATTATTAAATGAGTTAAAGAAATGAACAATTTACAAAGGTGGAAACACAAATAGCCTATTGATACATGAAAACTGTTCAACATCACTAGCCATCAGAGAAATGTAAATCCAAGTACATTGAGATTCCATTTCACTCCAGTTAGAATGTAAGGCATTAAAAGAACAAACAACAACAATGCTGGTATAGATATGAGGAAAAGGTACACTTCAACACTGCTGGTGGTAATATAAACTAGCCTAACCACTATGGAAGTCAGTGTGAAGGTTTCTCAAAAAAACTAAAAGTAGGGCTGGAGAGATGGCTTAGCGGTTAAGGTGCCTGCCTGCTAAGCCTAAGAACACCCGCTCGATTCTCCAGGTCCCACGTTTAGCCAGATGCAAAAGTGACGCATGGGCGCAATGCCGTACTTGCCCACAAGGGGATGCACGTGTCTGGAGATAGTTTATAGCAGCTGAGAGGCTGCTGGCATGTCCATTCTCTCTCTCTCTTTCTCTCTGACTTTATCTCAAAAAAAAAAAAAAACCAAAAACAAAACAAACAAACAAACAAAAAAACTAAAAGAACTGCCATAGGACCCAGCTATATCACTCCTTGGTATTTCCCCAAAAAACTCCCAATATCTCACAGAGATACTTGCACACTAATGTTGACTACAGTCCTGTTCATAATAGCTACTTTATGCAATCACCCTGGGTGTCCAAAAACAGAGGAATATATTAGGAAAATGTGGTATAATACATTGGGATCTTTTCACTTGTGAAAAAGAATAAAATCATGTCATTTGTGGGAAAAAAAAGATGCAACTCTACGATAGAGACAATCGCTGTTGCACTAACCTTTATGTTTTGGCACAAAGCTCTCAGCCAAAAGCAGCTTGTGGGAGGAAAGGTTTTATTTGGCATACAGATTGAGGTAAAACTCCATGACGGCAGGGGAAAAAGATGGCATGAGCAGAGGGTGGACATCACCTCATGCCCAACTCTTAAAAAAATGCTATAAAACAGTAAGGTCAGGGAGCTGCCCTGGGGCCCTGAGAAAAAAAATCAAAATTCATTAGAATATATATATATTTAATAAAACACATCAGCTGGAGTCATGCCAGAAGCTTCAAAGCCAGAAGTCCCTTGCACCCCCCCGCCCCGTCCTCACATACCTGCTTCCAAACACACTGTCTAGTAAAGAGGGAGGATGAGGAGCTGACTGAGCCTGGGAATGGCTTGGCCCAAGGCCACGAATGGAGAGGGGCACTGCTGTTTAGGTTACTGGGCAGTTCCACTTCTCCACAGCCTGACACTGGAGAAGGGGTTGGATGATGAAAGGAGACTGACCAAGGTGGAAGTCTCCCTGTGAGCTTAATGTGGATGAGATGTTTCAGCCAGATCTGCAGGGGCTTCTCATACTGAAATTCTTTCTGACTCTGCTATTATATAGACATACCAATGCCAGAAATTCTAGCCTTTTTCCCTCCATGGCACTCAGCTTAAACATAGATAATTCAAAGTATTTGTCTCCTTGGTTCTATGGAGCTGAAAACAGGGAACACATCCTTAGATTCCAAGTACTAAATACTAACTTTGTCAAAAAATTTCTAATAATTATCTAACTCATTTTCATATTTTAAAAATGTTTCAAAGAATTTATAAGACAAAATGCTCCAAAATGTTACAAATGATAAAATCTACATTGTATACTGTGTAAATATTACAAATCAAGTTTGATCTACTGCTTTATAAACAGTTATTTCAAGCTGGATGTGGTGGTGCACACCTTTAATCCCAGCACTTGGGAGGCAGAAGTAGGAGGATCACCATGAGTTTGAGGCCAGCCTGAGACTACATAGCATATTCCAGGTCAGTTTGTGCTAGAGCGAGACCCTACCTTAAAAAAAAAATCAAACCAAAGCAGAACAACAACAACAACAAAAGAGTTATTTCAAAGAACTTCTTCTTTTTTTTGTTTTTGTTTTTGTTTTTTTGAGGTTGGGTCTCACTCCAGCCCAGGATGACCTAGAATTCTCTCTGTAGTTTCAGGGTAGCCTTGAACAGACAGTAATAATCCTCCTACCTCTGCCTGCTTAGTGCTGGGATTGAAGGCATGAGACACCAATCATGGCTTTAAGGAACTTCTTAATGATAAAAAAAAATCCCTCAAAGTTTTATAATAAAGACTTTTCTGAGACATTGTACTCCCACAGAGACTGTCTGATGAGGATAAGGAAGAAAAAATATAAGGTAACATAACGGAGGCTGGAGAGATGACTTAGTGGTTAAGGCACTTGCCTGCAAAACCATAGGACCCAGGTCCAATTCCCCAGGACCCACATAAGCCAGATGCACAAGGTGGTATATGCATTTGGAGTCCCTTTACAGTGGGCAGAGGCCCTGACCCACCCATTCTCTCTCCTCTCTCTCTCTCTCTCTCTTTTTCGAGGTAGGATCTCACCCTAGCTCAGCCTGACCTGGAATTTACTCTGTATTCTCAGGGTGGCCTTGAACTCACAGCAATCCTCCTACCTCTGCCTCACAAGTGCTGGTGCTGGAATCAAAGGCATGTGCCACCATGCCTGGCCTCTCTCTTTATATATATATGTTTCTCTCAAATAAATAAATAAATATTAAAATTAGATAACATAAGGAAATGGGACCATCATGTGATTTATCTATACAGAAAAATATTTTTTAAAGATTTTTAAAAATTTCATTTATTTACTAGAGACAGAGAGAGAGAAAGAGAGAATGGCTATGCCAGGGCCTTTAGCCACTGCAAACAAACTCCAGATGCATGTGCCACCATGTGCGTCTGGCTTACATGGGACCTGGAAAATTTAACTTGGGTCCTTAGGCTTCACAGGCAAGCACTTAACTACTAAACCATCTCTCCATCCCAGTAAAAATACATTTTTTGTTTAATTTTATTTATTTTATTTGAGAGCGACAGGCAGACAGAAAAAGTGGCAGAGAGAGAGAGAATGTGCATGTCAGGGCCTCCAGCCACTGCCAACTAACTCCAGATGCATGCGCCACTTTGTGCACCTGGCTTACGTGGGACCTGGTGAATTGAGCCTTGAACCGGGGTCCTCAGGCTTCACAGGCAAGTGCTTAACCGCTAAGCCATCTCTCCAGGCCCCAGTAAAAATATTTTTAATGAGCATTTTGTGTTGGTAGTTGTAATGAAATGAAATGGTTAAAAAGATAAACTGAAAAGGAAACTTTAAATGTTGGATAAAAAAGATAGTTACAGAGTGATTACATAGAATTACATAGAAAGTATGGGGATAAAAGATATGAGTAATGTTTAAACAGAAGGATTCAAGACATAATATACAAGAAGGAACAAATTTAAACAGTAACAAGACAGACATACATACATACACACACATACACATATATGACATCAAAATAGAAGAGGATTTTTGGAGGCAGGAGCAGCAGTATCAGTGGAATAACGGTTGTGCAGAGAGACAAAAAAGGGTAATGGGATAAAATTATGGTCAAATTACAGTAAATTCACCAATTAGACCCACATTCCCCATTGATGACAGTCCCTTTGGAGGGGGGAGGACAAGGAGGAGGATAAAGGAGTCACCAATATGAATGTAAAATTAGAATAATATAAATAAAATAAATTATTAAAAAATCTCAACAGAAATTTTAAAATGTATATATTACACTTGTTTGTATAAGAGTTCACTAACAAAATACTCATATATTTTGAAACAATTGTCATTTTAAAAAATTTATCCTTGAAAAACATCACCACTACTAAATAAATATATTCATAGGTCAAGAGGTTTTGGGTCAAGACACACTAAGACTTTATTGCCGAGAGGAAGGATGTTTGAAACCTCAGGGAATTGTTCACGTTTGGAAGAGAACTTAAGAGTTTCATCCATGAGAGGCATGTACTGAAGGGCGAGTGTATAAGATGAAGATGAGCAATGGCAATGCAATAAAATAAGACAAACATAGATGAAGTACTGAATCTATGATGGTTAACCACACCCAGCTGGGAAACATCTTTGAAGAGATATTTCATGTGTTTTCCAGTTCATATATATTAAAGAGAAGAAACAGTGAAGGAGGTAACAATGATTATACCAAACTTTAATATTTGGGGGAAAAAACAAAATAGTTTTGTTTCCATCAGTGAAAGACTAGCTACATTGGATCAAACTTCTAAGAACACCTAGGAACGTATGGAAAATCATTTCAAATAAAAAGTTACTTAAACTAAATGAAATCATGAACTCACAATGCAGTAAGATGTTAAGAGACAAAGATTGGCACAAAATCAAAAGAATGATTTTAATTTTGTTTCTAAAAATATTTTCTGTATTTGTAAGGAGAGAGATGAGGGAGAAAAAGTATGTATGGGCCTCTTATTTCTGCTAATGAACTCTAGATGCACATGCTACTGTGTGCATCTGGCTTTAGATGGGTAATGTGAAATTGAACGTGGGCAAGTGCCTTTAACCATTAAGCCATCTTCTCAGCCCAGGGTCTTTTTTTTTGTAAGCATCAGTTGATTCCTGAGGAGTCATGGACAAAACTGAAAAGCTGTAAATTTATGTCAAATTTCCAGAGTTGTGGTGCTAATAGCATAGAATTAGAATTTGTACCTGCTAAAGAGAGGCAACTCTGGCAAAATGTCTCAGACTTAGATAAGGGCTTTCAAGAGTTTTGTTATATTGTTGGGGAGTTACTCAGAGGCAAAGCACTTGCTTAGCATGTACAACCCCGTACGTTCAAACCTCAGTGACCCACACACACGAAGAGAGAGACTTACATACGGAAATAAAACAAATAACCACATTAGGTGACTAAAACACTGGAAATACACCAGCCCTCTAGAGGACAGGCATCTTAGTCATATTTAATATATCAAACATAAATTATATTAGAGAGATCTTGGGGTCATTATTGTTTTGCATTGTCCTGAAATTATATATATATATATTGGTTTTGCAAGGTAGGGTCTCACTCTGGTCCAGGCTGACCTGGAATTAACTATGTAGTCTCAGGGTGGCCTCGAACTCATGGCGATCCTCCTACCTCTGCCTCCCGAGTGCTGGGATTAAAGGCGTGCGCCACCACGCCCGGCCTGAAATGATATTTTGAGCCAGCACCATCCATAGCTGTAAAAGCTCTGATGGCTGTCCTCAGCAATGGAGGCGTGAGCCAGCACCATCCATAAGCTCTAAAAGCTCTGAAGGCTGTCCTCAGCAACAGAGGCGTGAGCCAGCACCATCCATAGCTGTAAAAGCTCTAAAGGCTGTCCTCAGCAACGGAGGTGTCAGCCAGGGCAACTATGGCTGAAGGGCAACAGTGCCTGAGTTGGAACACTTCCAGCCCAGAAAAATATTCGTTTTTGTAAAAACAGTACTAGAAAAAGGATATTTCATAATGCTGAACAATTCAGCTTAACATAAAAGTATTAATGATTTAAAATAAGTGTGACCTTTCCAAGCATGAGCAAGTTATGAAACTTACACTCTCTTGTCTTATAACTGCTATGACATCTATGCAGAATCTCTTCTCTATAAGGCAATCCATAGCATTATGACCTGCAGTTACTCATCATGAGTCAAACTTAAAGAATTTCAGAAGGTAACAACAAGTGTCAGTTCATTCAAAAATATTTAGTGAGTATGTTTGAATGTCATGTATGGCTCTAGGAGCTCAGATTTATACACAAATACAACAAAGTCACTGTAATAGAATCACCTACTACCAAGAGAATAAGATGGTCATGTAAGCAAATCATAGCTCAGAATCAAGTGTTCTACAACAAAGTTTATAAAAAGCTTATTAATTGCTTAACCTTGCTAGGCACGGATAATCAGAAAAGTCATCCTGGAAAGAAATCTGCACACACTTTTATTATTTTTCTCATGTTATGAAAATTTTCCCATGTGCATATGATGTTCATATAAATTCATTTTTATTAAGAAAAAATATTAGTAAAACAAATTAGCATGCATTTTTCATTGTAAAACCAAAATGTACAGACCAAAAATGGCAGATGTAAATGAAAAAAAAATATATATATATATATACAGTAAAAAGTCAAATATGGGGCTGGAGAGATGGCTTGCTTGGAAGGCCTAAGGACCTATGTTCCATCTCTCTCCAGATCCCACATAAGCCAGAAGCACAAAGGTGAGGCAAGTGCAAGGTCGCACATGCACACCAGATGGCTCAAGGGTCTGGAGGGTGATTGTAGTGGCTGAGGCCCTGGAGCACCAAATCTCTCTCTCTCTCTCTCTCTCTAAAAATAAACATAAAAATAAAAATCTCAAAATATGTAGTAAATGGGCAAATCCACAGTCTAAGTTTACACACCTCTTTGAAGACAAAAAGAAGTTAGGGGGGTCTAGTGAGATGGCTTAGCAGTTAAGATGCTTGCCTGCAAAGCCAAAGGACCCAGGTTTGATTTCCCAAGACCAACATATAGCCAGATGCACAAGGAAGGGCATGCATCTGGTGTTCCTTTGCAGTGGCTAGAAGCCCTGGACAGCTCATCCTCTCTTCCTCCACCCTCTCTTTATCAGCCTCTCTGTCTCTGTCAAATAAATACACTTTTTTAAAGAAGTTAGATAAATATTTAAATAATCTAAGTTGAAATAATTGCCTGACAAAAGAGTGTGCATGACAACACATAGAACATTTTAGAATAGACCAACTACGGAGTCATAAATCTTGTCCCCAGAAACTTCTAAGGGGAGTGGAACTCACCCCAAATGGCTACTAAGAATACTCAAAGGCACCATGGGTTTTATTGCCTCCCTCACTCAGTGACAATGTTTATTTCCAGTATTCACCCCCACCCCGCACCTTACCCTGAGGCAACAATTCTGAGTCTTAAATCTCAGCCTTTTATTTTAAGGTGTGGGACCATCTCAGCTCAGCTAAGGGAAGATTTTCCCAGAATAGATGTATCATGCTTCCCTGGGTCTATGTCTGCAAGGGAGTGGAAAACAATCTGAGCCCTCACCGTCCGGGCCCCTTTTGCTGGATGTACTGACGGGGGAAACATAATCAACTCACCCGTGGTGTCATTTGAAGGTAATGACCCTTCACCAACGTCCACCCATGAGGAGAGTCTGAAGAGTCTGGAGATGAGCATTTGAGATCCAAGAGGGCTCTTGAGGAAACAACAACAAAAGCAGGACACAACCAGTTTGGTAGGGCCACACAAACAAAATGGAATCTTTACAGGAAATTGGCCAAGGGTATAGAGAAGAGAGTGGGGGATAGAGGAGACAACTTTCTGCTCTTAAACTACGCCCCCTGCTTGCTACTCAGGGAGCCTTCCACACCCAACCCCTGTAAAGCCGCACCACTAGCTACTTACTCTTCTGGATGTTGTGGAAGCTTAGTGCACTACAGGAAATTAACAGGGATAATTCAGATATTACATTGTTGCAAACTCTGAGCCTGAGTTCTCCTGAATGTGCATGATTGCAGCATAGACCCCTTTAATAAACTGTCCATACAATGTGTAGCTTTCCTTTAAAATTGTAAAGTTGGGATGGAGGGATGGCTTAGCAGTTAAGGCATTTGCCTACAAAGCTAAAGGACCCATGTTCAATTCCCCAGGACCCACGTTATCCAGATACACAAGGGGGCCCACGCGACTGTAGTTCTGCAGTGGCTGGAGGCCCTGGCAAAGCCCGTTCTCTCTCTCTCTCTCTCTCTCCTTTCTCTGTCAAATAAATAGATAAATAAAAATAAAAATATTAAAAATAAATAAATAAATAAAAAGTGGAAAGGGGCTGGAGAGATGACTTAGCCATTAAAGTGCTTGCTTGCAAAACCTAAATATGTTTGATCTGTCTCCAGTTCCCATGTAAGCCAGAAGCACAAAGGTGAGGCAAGTGCAAGGTCACACATGCCCACTAGGAGCCACAAGCGTCTGTAGTTCCATTGCAGTGTCTGAGTCCCCAGCCCACCAATTCTCTATCCTCTCTCTCACCACTCTCTCTCTATAATAAAAGAAAATAAATTTTAAAAAAATTAAAAAGAATGAATGGATAAGGAAAGAAATGAGTCATCTTGACTTGGAAGAAGCAGTGTGATTATCCAAATTTGAAGCGTACATGATTGCTTATGTAGAAACTCTACAGATTTTGTAAATGTTAGAATTTGGATTCTTAGTATCATTGAGACAAACTTTTTTATTTAATTTAAGACTTTATTGTAATGGGTGAGAGAGAGAACGGGGAAGAAGAAAACCTAGAGAAAAAGAGAGAGAAGGAAGAGGTGGTAAGGTAGGAAGAGAGAGAGAGATGGTAAGAGGAACCATAACAGGAGGCAGTTCCAGATCCCATACCTAGTATAGACATGGTGAAATGGGAGGAGGGACAAAGGGGTATAGGTAAGTGTTCTAGGACTCTTACATTCCAACTTTTGGTTTACATAAAAAGACAGACTTTTATTTAGGTTAATGGGAGAAGGAGGAAGCTTTGTGGGGTCATGGGACTAAGTGACTATGTCTATGACTACTTTCTGTGTTATTGGAGTATCGTGGGATCATGAGGTTTCCCCATCTAAGGGTGTTTCTGTCAAAAGCCAATATCTGTATTTTTGCATCAGGAGAATGAGGAAGTCTACGTGGCATGCTGGGAGTCATCTGGATTAGTCAACTTTGAAGAGGGCTACAGCGCGGTCTATGAATATAAGAAGTGAAATGATTGTTTAGGAAGTAACAGCAGTTATTTGTGAACCCATCTGGAGTTGGATCTACTAAAATGAATTGCACTGTATAAATTTAATAGGCTAATTAATGACTAAACTGACATGTTCAGAGAGGAAAGTATCCATTGAACAACAGAAAAATAAACATATATAGGAATAAAGTATAATAATGAAATATGGGAATGAACTATGGGAAAAAAAACTGTGGGAATATCGACCTTACTAATGTCTTTTCTGAGACTCATGCTATGAAATATTTTTTCTGCTGAATTCCTTTGTAACTTGCCTTGAAGTTAAACATACAACCATTTCATCTACCCACATAGCACAATGTGCCTAGGTTTCCTCTTCCTTGGTGTACCTTTGGCCTGAACAGCACAGATGACCAACACTGACAAGGAAGTTCTGTGATGCTGACTGACCTTGAGCTTTACTCTTTGCCCAGTTTCCTCAGTGGCCTGTTTAGACTCTTGACCCAAAACAAACATACATGCATAAGTCATGTTGACCATAGTGTTGAAGGCAATATCAGAAACAAAGTGTCCATAGAGCTGCCACAGATCTGTTGAAGACAATAGGTGGGATTAGTATAATTACATTTGTGAATGGAGTGTGTGACTATTCTGGATCAACAGAGTCCAATAGGCCACACCCCTAAATACATTCCTTTAACAATTATTTAAGGATTATCCAAAGTCAAAAGTTTTTGCTTTTGTCTATGCAATGTTCAACTTGTTTTTGTATTACTGATTTTGGACTGGTCAATAAAAATCCTGATACATGTCTATGAGCAGAAGATACAGCCGCAGAACATCAAAGCAGCAGAAATGGCAGATGCAGCAGACTCACCCTTTGTTTAAATTACTCCATGGATGAATTTCCTCTTCTCTCAGGCTCTGCTATTGACACAGCTAGCCCATTCTTGAGTAAATCCAGGGGTTGAGCAGATTAACACATCTCCTGGTACCTGGTACACAGCTATTGATCTTGTGAATGCCTTCTTCTTCATACCTGTCCATAAGGACCACCAGAAGCAATTTACCTTCAGCTGGCAAGGTCAGCAGTACACGTTTACCTCAAGGTTATATTAACTCTCCAACCCTGTGTCATAGCTTAGTTCACAGGGATCTTGATTGCCTGTGCCTTCCACAAGGTGTCACATTGGTCCATTATATCGATGACATTATGTTGATTGGATCAAATGAGCAGGAGTTGGCAGCCACTCTGGAGTTGCTGGTACAGCACATGCGCATCAGAGGATGGGAAATAAATACATCCAAAATTCAAGGACCTTCCACCTCAGTGAAATTTCTAGGAGCTCAGTGGTGTGGGACATGCAGGGACATTCCTTCTAAGGTGAAGGATAAGTTGTTGCACCTGGCCCCTCCTACCACTAAGAAAGAAGCACAATGTCTAGTGGGCCTATTTGGATTTTGAAGACAGCACATTCCTCACTTGGGTGTGTTCCTCCATCCCATATACCAAGTGACTGGGAAAGCTACTAGTTTTCAGTGGGGCCCAGAATAAGACAAGGCTCTTCAACAGGTCCAGGCTGCTGTGCAGGCTGCTCTGCCCCTTGGGCCATATGATCCAGTGGACCCAGTGGTACTTGAGGTGTCAGTGGCAGATAGGGATGCTGTTTGGAGTCTTTGGAAGGCCCCCATAGGTGAATCACAGTGGAGGCCTTTGGGATTCTGGAGCAAGGTCCTGCCATCATCTGCAGACAATTATTCTCCCTTTGAGAGACAAATCTTGGCCTGCTATTGGGCCTTAGTAGAAACTGAAAGCTTGACAATTGGCCATCAAGTTACTATGTAACCTGAGCTGCCCATTATGAGCTGGGTGTTTATGTGACCTGAGCTGCCCATTATGAGCTGGGTGTTATCTGACCCACCAGGCCATAAAGTTGGACGTGCACAGCAGCAGTCAATCATCAAGTGGAAGTGGTACATCCATGATCAGGCTCAAGCAGGCCCTGAAGGTACAAGTAAATTACATGAGGAAGTTGCCTAAATGCCTATGGTTGCTACTCCTGAAACAATTGCTTCTGTCCCCAAGCATGCGCCTATGGCATCATGGGGTGTGCCTTATGATCAATTGACTGAGGAGGAGAAGACTAGGGCATGGTTTACAGATGGTTCAACATGTTACACAGGCACCTCCCAGAAGTGGACAGCTACAGCATTACAGCCCCTTTCTGGGACAACTCTGAAGGACTGTGGTGAAGGGAAGTCTTCACAATGGGCAGAACTACAGGCAGTACACATAGTTGTGCATTTTACTTGGAAGGAAAAATGGCCAGATGTGTGGTTATACACTGATTCATGGGCTGTGGCCAATGGTTTGGCCAGATGGTCTGGAGCTTGGAAGGAGCACAGTTGGAAAATTGGTGAGAAGGGCATTTGGGGAAGGTGTATGTGGATAGAACTCTCTGGATGGGCAAAGGTTATAAAGATACTTGTGTCCCATG
Source organism: Orientallactaga sibirica (assembly GCA_036365145.1). NCBI lineage: Eukaryota > Metazoa > Chordata > Mammalia > Rodentia > Dipodidae > Orientallactaga > Orientallactaga sibirica. The sequence goes on from JAEOAD010000747.1 coordinate 223,322, forward strand.
TTAATGCTCATCAGAAGGTGACCTCATCAGAGGAGGACTTTAATAATCAAGTAGATAAGCTGACCTGTTCTGTGGATAGTGGTCAACCTCTTTCTTCAGCCACCCCTGTCATTGCCCAATGGGCCCATGAACAAAGTGGCCATGGTGGAAGGGATGCAGGTTATGCATGGGCCCAACAACATGGGCTTCCACTAACTAAGGCTGACCTGGATACGGCTGCTGCTGAGTGCCAAATAGGCCAGCAGCAGAGATCGACTCTGAGCCCACGATATAGTAACATTCCCTGGGGTGACAAGCCAGAAATCTGGTGGCAAGTTGACTACATTGGACCTCTTCCATCATGGAAAGGCCAGCATTTTGTCCTCACTGGAACAGACACTTATTCTGGGTATGCATTTGCATTTCTTGCACGTAATGCTTCTGCCAAAACTACCATCTGTGGGCTTACAGAATGCCTTATCCACCATCATGGTATTCCACACAGCATAGCTTCTGACCAAGGAACTCACTTCACAGCCAAGGAATTCACTGGTCTTACCATGTGCCCCACAACCCTGAATCAGCTGGCTTGATAGAGCAGTGGAATGGCTTTTTAAAGAAACAGCTACTGCACCAACTGGGTGGCAATATCTTGAAGGGCTGGGGGAGTGTCCTCCAGCAAACTGTATATGGTCTGAATCCTATATATGGTGCTGTTTCTCCTATAGCCTGGACTCACGGGTCCAGGAATCAAGGGGTGGAAATGGGAATGGTACCACTTACCATCACCCCAAGTGACCCATTAGCCAAATTTTTGCTTCCTGTTCCTGCAAACTTACGCTTTGCTGGCTTAGAGGTCTTGGTTCCAGAGGGGGGAGTGCTTTCACCAGGAGGGACAAAGAACATTCCATTGAACTGGAAGCTAAAACTTCCTTCTGGCCACTTTGGGATCCTGATGGCCTTGAGTGAACAGGCTGAGAAAGGAGTCACAGTGTTAGCAGGGGTGATTGATCCAGACTACCAGGGGAAATTGGACTGCTCCTCCACAGTGGAGGTAAGGAAGAGTATGTCTGGAGTGCTGGAGATTCTCTAGGGTGTCTCTTGTGTGTTACCATGCCCTGTTATCAAAGTCAATGGACAACTGCAACAGCCCAATCAAGGCAGTGTGATAAATGGCCCAGATCCTTCAGGAATGAAGGTATGGGTCACCCCTCCAGGTAAAGAACCAAAACCTGCTGAAGTGCTTGCTGAAGTGGAGGAAATGCAGAATGGGTAGTAGAAGAAGGCAGTTACAAATACCAGCTAAGGCCACGGGACCAGTTACAAAAACGTGGAATGTAATTGCCATGACTGTTTCTGTCTTACCTTGTTAAGAGTGTTTGTACATATCTACACCAATATTAAGATGCTTTTGTTCTTCCTTTACTTCTCTACTAGGTAATTAATACTAATTAAGGTCATATCACTAGTTAACCACTGTTGAATTTATATTTGACTTATTATATTAGAGACTAAGCCTTCCTCAATGAACTTGCTTTGTGTGTGGGGGGGTATGATTGTGTGCCTCCAGTTGTATGAGGGATAGTTATATCATGTTACATGGAGTTATGACCTTGTTAATGTCTTCATTTGGAAATTAAGTATGATGTAAGAAGATATGATTTGCTGTCAAGTTGACAAGGGGTGGATTTGTGATGGTTAAGTTTGTGTCAACTTGATCTGTTTAGTAATCCACAGACATTCCTTATAAGTGTCTCTGAGGTTGCCTCTAGGAAGGATTAACTAAGGAGGAATCCTTCCCCCAGGGTGAGCCCTTCCTCCAGAGTGGGCAGCCCATTGGAGGGGGGAATTTATCTAAGGAAGCACTGGGAAGGAAAACTCTCTCTCCTCCCTGCTGGCTGCCAGTGCTGCTTGCTGTTCTCTGTTTGCTGCTTGGTGCTTGGCACTTGCTGTTTCCCAGCCTGGACTGAAGAGCAGCAACTCTCCATGACGCCTCCAGGCCTTCAGTGCTGGGTTGGGACTGCTGAGGCATCCAGCCTCATGGACTGAGCAGCTACCGGGTTCCTTGACTCTCAGGCCTGCAACCTGCTATTGTTGGACTGCCATAAGCTAATCCCCCCAAAATTCCCTTTTAATATAATTCATTCTATCAGTTCTGTTCCTCTAGAGAACCCTGAGTAATATAATTATGTTATAAAGGAAATACTCTATCTGAATTATATATGTCATTCTAACATATTTTTCTTTCTAAATAGGAAAGGTAATTATGTATGTGATGATGATGGGAAAAGAAACAAAAGGGGAAATTGAAAATCAGGTAAGACATAGAATAAACACAGAATCATAGTACTCACAATTTTCCTCACTACCATCAGAACAAACACAATGGCTAAAAGGACAAAAATATTTTAATTATATTAAACATTAAAAATTCAGTATCATATAAATAAGCAAACAAGTATAATTCCACACTGAAATATTTTAAAATCAGAAAATAAAATCTATGTTGCCCATTATATTCCAGTCTATGGTACTTTGTTTTAGCAACTGGTACACATTAAGACATTGTCCCTGCATAGATTAACTTGACAGCTAAGATAAAACTACCTCAATCAAGACTGAAGAATTATATGTTCTTGGTGCTCTAAATATTGCAATCCAAGGATATACAACATTAGAGCAGTTCCCACAAAATGTTCCAAGATTTTAAACATGGGATAGTTTTCTTGCTCAAAGTTCTAGAGGGGGTGATTTACATTCCCCTTTTCAATAACTGTGATACTTTGTGTGTGTAGTAAAAGTGAAACTGTCTTTTCAGAAGGGGATTGTACCATCTCAGGAAGCAAGGGAGTGATTTCACAAAGTGTTCTAAACACTTGGCAGTTCAAACCAGTTTTCATGGTCAGTATATTCCTGAGTGGATGTGTGCATATTTATGCCGTTAGTTGAAGAGATATATTTTGGATTTGCCTGAATTCTACTTTAACAATTATGGAAGATTCCACTTAAGATTCCCATTTTATTTTCCCTTGAACAGGTAAAGTTTTAAAAATGTCAGTTTCTCCTAAGCTATTATATAAAATGGAATTACTAATTATACCTTTACTGAGTACTCTAGTTTTCACCTAAGAATGTGGGGCCATGGATAGACCATGGCACCAAGGTACGGTTGAGAAAGGAGAGGAAGTACTCCTATCTCACTCCAGATTTCTTCCATCTCCAATATCTTGTTCATTTGAACATTCATCAGAATATGCTTCAGAGAGCAAGGGATCCCAATGCATGGTGATGATACATACTAAGAACCACATTGTGAAAAATAAAATTCAAAATAAAAAATCAAAATCACGGGAGAGCTTAAGTTGTAACAACATTTTATTTAATTCAGAATGCCAAAATAATATAATGTTACAATGGAAGCAACATAACCAACTTCTAATTACATTTATATTTTAATAACCACATCTGAATTGTGTATGTCAATTTAACATGTTCTTCTACCTGTATTAGGACTGTCATGTTATCATCAAAAAGAAATTAATAAAAAGTTTAAAACACCATACTAGTTTATTCCCATTCTTTTACATCATTGAAAACAGCCTAAAATCAATTTAAAGTCTGAGTACTAAACTCAGCTGTTTAATTTTAAGTATTTTTAGCAAGTTGTTCAAAATCCAGTACATTATTATTCAACACAGAATTAATATAACCATACAATTAGATATGTCTATTTTTCTCTTTTCTATATTTTTTAAAAGAGAAATAAATTACATCAAGAATTAAACACATGTTATTACTTATTCTCAATCCTTTTTGTTATTAAGTCCCTGAAATTCACTGGTGTTAGCATTTCAACATATAATAGGAACAAATGGCTACTTTTATATGCTTTCACTATGTCTTTGAGTGGGAGTATACATACCAACAACATAAGTAAATTATTAATTATATATTTTATATTATTTGTTTTTTACTAACTCTTGGGTATAAAATGTGTACATCATATATTGGAGTGACCAAATATGTAGGATTTAACACACACATGTGGTCAGTATGTACCATAACAGATGAGACACCTCTAGCAGAAAGCAATAGGTAGCAAATATGTAGGGAATGACTTATAACAGGGAGAAAAAGTACAGAATGCATTAAGGGAAAGAAACTAGTGGTAAATTATGAAAACTAGAAGAAGCCAGAGAAGTATTATGGCTTGGATCCTAAATGACCCCCAAAACTCCATGTATAAAGAATCACTGTAATCTATGGACATGAGAGGTGATAAATAATATATAGGGGACCTCATGTTAGAAATAAAGTCACTGAAATCATGTGACTGAATAGTGTATTTGGACTCCCAGTCCTTTCCTTTTGCTTTACTTCCTGTATCCTATGGGGCGAGAATCTCTCCTTCTGTCAGATTCTCGTCCATGTTCTATCTTGCCAAAAGTCAATAGTGATGGGAATAAGTAACCATCTAAAACATGTGAAAGTGAGGAACAGCTTAAATCTACTCCTTGCAAACTGAGTATTTCAGGTATTTTTCCACAATGACACAAAGCAGACTAAGAGAAATCCACCCTGAGGAGATAAACCTTTCAGCCATGACTTAGGTGTTGATGAAACTATATACCACTATGGAGTCCATTTTATATGAAAACAAGTATGTACCATGAAAACAGAAAAAAGACACACTGGGATAAAGGAAGGATAAATAACTTTCTAAATTCCATAAGTAAAAATATCTGTACAGAAAAAAAACACAGAAGCATTTAGACTCTGAATGGCTGGCATACAAACTTTTCTTATTCACTCTCATATCTTTAGTTCCTAGAATAGTCACTTGGTTAATGTGAATGAGATAAACAACAACTAAATTCTAATATTCTGAAACCTAAAAAGGGGCTAGCAAAATATAATTGAAGATATCAATAGGAAGGAGCTATTGTGGTTTGAATGTAGAAGGCTCCCCAATAGACTTATGTGTTTGAATACTTAATCCCAAGTTGTTAACTCTGTTAAGGAAGATTGTGAAACAATTTAAAGGTGAAGCCTTTATGAATGAACCCATAGCACTTGAGGCATGCCTAGAAGTTTTATTGGCTACCTCTGCTTGTTTTTTTCTATCTCTAACTCTTTCTTTTTCTCTCTCCTTCCTCCCTAATAGTTTGACACTGTGCATCTGGCTGATGGCTCTGATCATGTCCTCTCTACTATAATGTACTTTCTCTAAAAATAATTACACAGAAAATTAAACTCTTTCCTTCCCTAAGATCCTTTTTTGTGTATTTTATCCAGCAATAATAAAATAACTGACATATAGGGCATAGTTTCTTCTTCACAGTGTCACTTGCAAATGGTTTCACATAAATGAACTAAGGAAGCTTTACATAGCAGATGAAAGAAATTTAGGAGATAAAAATCACTGGTTTCAATAACCACCTACCATTCTAAAAAGCCTTGTTAGAAAATTTACAATGTTCCTGACTTGTGTCAAGTGCAAAAATGTGAACTCGTGTGAACAAGGGTATGGTATATTAAAACTTGTGTCATCCTATAACACATATCTAACACTATGACAAGTAAGAAATAAAAGGAAGGTAAAGATGATGGAAAAGAGATCGACAGGATCTCTCAACATGGTATATTTTCTTCTAAGAAGTATATGTTTATGGAGATAAGTGATACAATACTTCCTAAAACCAGTTTCCTAGAATATTATATACCGTTTATTTGGGCTTCAGAAAAAAAATGGTGAATGCAATAAAAGGTCTTGTGTGAGGGTCAAAACTGTGTAGGGCTATGAAATTCACTAAGTGAGCCAGTTCATGTCCTCCCTCTGAGCTTCCTGTACCTTTATTTTCACTTGTGCTTTCACATCAGTTAGTTTCTCTGGGACTAAATTGCCATTAAAATACCATCCTTCATAGCAATGTAGAGGGATAGGATAAATCACATGCTTCAGTTCCATCAAGGGTGTTAAGTGCTGCACAATTCTCATAAGCATGGACATCGTAATGGGGTTAGAAGCAAAGCTAAACATCTGGAGATGGGAACAGTGGCTCAGGGCTGGGAGGAGAACAGAGATGGTAGAATCTGTTAAAAAACAATGATTTATCGCTAGATGCTTCAAGGTACCTGATATATTTTCAAGAAGAATCCTAACATTCTCACAATCTCCCAAAAACATTGAGTTATGACTGAGATTCAACAGCTTTAGGTATTTAACTTCAGAGTACTGGGACAGAAATGTGAAGTCACTGTGAGAAAATTCGCAGAAACACAGAGACAAGTACTCCAATGTTGGTTGCAGGACACTGTAGAAAGAAAGCAAAAATGGTGTTTCTAAAGAATAAGGACTGGATAACAGGACATTTCCCTATTAATCTAGAACATTGAAATAACAGTAAACAATATGTGCTTTGATTCAATGAATAGATTGTGACTCATATAAAGTTACTTACCTACTTAGGTACAATTTATCAATTTTGAGACTATGTACAATATATTATTAAAGAAAGTTATAAGCAAGATTAAATGAAAAAAAAACATATTCCACTTAGCACTGAACCAGTTTCCTATGGGTATAGCAACTGCTTATGTGATTAGAGTTGACACAGAGAGAAGACACCTGCAAGAGCCCTTAGACCAATTTCTAAATGACAATCTCTATACTCATGCACTAGGCCTTAAAGAACACATAAGGGCAATGTTCTAACATTATGCACTACTGGCATAAGATCATGAATATGTACATTACTGCTACAGCACAAAATGTTTCTGTATCCATTTCTCTGTTTCTTCCTTAAATGCTAGAGAATGACCATGCTTCTCCATTCACCAACATATTTATGGAATTATGGTAGTGTATAGCTATGAATGCTTGACCAGCTTATTGGTTATAATCCCATTCTCCTCAGTATGTCAGAATACTCTCTGGCCAGGCCAGTTTTAAATTTCCCAAAGTACCTTTATTGGACTAGAAGTAGAAAAACATTACAAGGAGATTAGAATAACCCAAAGTGGTTTCTTTTCTGAGATAATCGTAGTGTGTTCAGGGGATAGAAGTATCTCTCTCGAGTGGTTTGAATGTGAATGCTATATCCCCCATTGATTCAGGTATTAAAATTAAACTTGTAACTTGGATGTCTAGCCACCTGGCTGGAGGAGGTGTTAATAGGTGAAGAGTGGATCCTAGAGTGCAGCCCTAAGGTATTGCTTGGGTAGATATAAATTCCAGCCCAAAGGTATGCAGAGAGGTTTGAGTTCTGGGGGAGGGGTCCTCTCTTTCTGCTTTTTAAAGATTTATTTTATTTATTAGAGACAGAGAGAGGGGAAGAGTGAGTGAGTGAGTGAGAATAGGAGCACCAGGGCCTCTAGCCACTGCAAACGAACTCCAGACGCATGTGCCACTATGTGCATCTGGCTTACATAGGAATGGAGAATCAAACCGGGGTTCTTAGGTTTCACAGGCATTCACCTTAACCGCTAAGCCATCTCTCCAGCCCATCTTGCTGCTTTTTGATGTTTGCTGGATGGTGGTGCTTTGTCTCTGTTTGAATTGGCGAGAAGGGCCCAGCTTTTCCCACCATTGATGGAACTTCCTCTAGATCTATAAACTTGAAATAAATTCCTTCCTCCTATAAACACTGTCTGATTGGATGTTCATCCAAGCAATGTGAACCTGACTACCACATTCTCCAAAACACTTACCTGAGCAGTTTTTCCAGATGATTTGTCAAGCAGAAAGAAGACAAATTGAGCTCCTTGAGGTTGTCCATTCTCTTAAGTTGCCTCAGAAAGCATCTGAAGATTTTTACATTCAAAGATCTAATGGTGATTTTAGACAGACTAAGCCTGTCCAGGCTCTCAATTTGACATAGAAGGTTGGTGACTTCACTCAGAGAAGCTTTCTCAATGGCCAGGTTCTGAAGACACAGAAGATCCAGAATTTCCAGTGTACTTGTGTAGTCAGATGATGCATCAATTTGCAAATCTCGACAGCAGAGATGCAAAGACCCTAAACTCTGATGAACTTTACTTGAAACTGACAGAAGAAATCCCCTCTCCCTCAAGGTTACTTTGAGGGAAAGGTCCACTATTAATTCCATAGCCCACTTGGTAGACTGAATTTCAGAATTTGAATGTACATGACTGAATGGGGATTCTAATTTCAGGATAGACTGTTCAGAGTAATCACATGAATGCAAACAGATAGGGGACTTCCTGCTGATTTCAGGGCATGTGGTCCTGCAGTCAATGCCTTGCCTTAAATCTAAGATCCTCAGTTTAGGCATCCTGTTGGGAAAAGAGAAGATAATACATCTGAGCGGCATCAAATCTTAATGTAACCCAGCAGCACCAGTGATGACATGCAGAGAAAAATCCTTTTATCCCTTGTGGGCACACATTATGCCATTCACCCACCAGATTTGCCCAAGTCTCACCACTATAATGCAAATGTCTTTCTTACATTAATACCCACCCATATGTAAATTCATCAGCAATTACTTCAATCACTTATATGCCATAAGCAACAGTGCAATTCATCAGCCTTTAAGGTGACCCAAAATATTGAACCAACAGCCTCCTTACCTACTTCTTCAGCAATCATTCTTAACTACCTCTAGGAGACTGGCCTGCTTCAACATAACTTCCTACTGTCTTACATATCTCTTTTCCATATAATCTTACCGAGAAGCAGAGTTCTGAGCATGAAAGACCTGAAGACTATCAACCATGGCTTTCAAGAGTTCAAAGTGTGAAGCTTTTATTTTTAATGTTCCAAGATGTAGACAGAAAAAGGGCCAAATCTTCACCATGGCTTCCAATACCTTCTTATGTTCACCCTTGAAGGCAGCATTGAACAAAGGAATAAAAAGTTCTCTTGGTATTTCTTCAAGGGCATGAATTAGTATAGGCTCATTATTCAGTAGACTCTGTATAGAAAGCTCTAGTAGCGTGGCTGAGTCCTTTCTTTCCATCTCCACGAACCTGCATCAGCATAAATAAAACATTTAAGAGACCTGAGAAATTATCCAGTCTATTCTTTGACATCAATATTAACAATGTAGACAAGTTGTATAATAAGTGCACTGTGAACCAGCTACCTCTAGAGTACTTTACTACAAGCATACACTAGAAATTGACTTGTATATAGATGAACATTTTGTACATTTACACACACACACACACACACACACACATATGTATATATGTATATACATGTTTGTATGTATACAAATGTATGTGTGTTTATAAATACATATATGATGTTGGCGATGTGAAAATAACAAAAGTGTAAATTAAGAATCAGATAAAACAGAATAAATGCACAACATGCACACTCATCACACCTCACACCACCAAAACAAAAAAAAAATGGTGAAAAGAACAAGACTGACTGACAGAAAATATCACTACTATGTCATATATTTTATAAAATAATACAAAATCAAACAAATGAGCAAGCCTCAAGCTTTTCTGGCAGACATCCCATGATCCTGGAATCTCCAACATCCTGGAGTTTCCACTGCAACATATGGTTTATCTTTACAGTTTCAAATTATTGGCTCACAAAGGCTCCCTACAGGGACTATGACCCTGCTCCATATTACCTAGCCTCAATGTTTCTTTGGAACTGTGATGCAATCTCGGCCCTCCATTTCTTTCTTGCATTTTCATGCGTCCTATACTAGTGCCATTTGAGAGAGGCTGCAATATTTTTCAGTTGGAGATAAAGTCTGATCTTGAGGAGTATGGAATAACTTCAGCATTCTTTCTTCAAGGCCCTTACTTTAAAAATAATTAGCATTCTCATCATGAATCTTAAGTGGTGTGGGTCTTGCCCTGGGGACATCTTTCTCACTAGCTAACTGCAGAGAAGTTGGCACAACCTCAGTGGTGACAAACTATTTAAAAATTGCAGCTTAAGTGGCTCCAGACTATGGGCTAGGGACCTGAGATTTGTTCAGATATAGCTCCCCTGCCAAACTGTATACTAATGATAGACTTTTGCCCTGTATTTTCTCTCTTTCATTGCAGATATGAATAATAACAGTACAAAGAAGTGATACTACATACTGTATGTTTTTCTGTCCTCAAATTTCCTCCACCAAACACATTATAATTTCAATTTTGTTCAACTTCTCAGGACATGGATAGAATATTTCTAGATTCCTTGTGAACTGCTTCTAGTCCAGTTTTCAGTACTGTCCTTTTATCGCCTTAGAAACCGCATAAGCTAAGCCTCCATTGTCCTCTCACCATTCTGGTTTGCAAAATTGTCAACACAGTGGCCCAATATGTTCTGCTTACTGTACTGTAAGATTTCTCTTGTCTACAGTTCCAAATATTTCCATATTCCTTCAGTTTCAAAAGACTAAGAAATACATGGTCAGGTTTACTGCAGCAGTAATGCCATTACTTGTATTAATTTTCTGTATCAGTTACATTCTCATGGCTGGAAAACAATACCTTATCAGAAGCAGATTTCCTATTGAAGGAAAGGAATCCTTATAGCTAATAATTTTGAGGAGAAATGTTTCGTGATAGTGGGAAAACATAGCAGAGAGTTAGCATTACAAATTTGCATAAGCAGGGAGGAAATAGAAAGTTCAAGAGCACCAAATAGTGATGGAATACAACAGCTTAAAGCCTCCCCTCATCAGCACTCCTCTAGCAAGGTTTCTTCTGTTATTAAATTCTCCACAAACTTTCTATAAAGCTCCACCAAATTTTGATTAAGTATTAAAATGCATGAGTCTGTAATGGACACTTTACCTTCAAAACACCATAAAAGGCTTGGTGCCCAGAATTTTTACATGGATTCTGGGGATAAAACAAAGGCACTTTATCAAGTGAGCTAAGTCTCCAACCTTCAAATTAGTTTTAAACATATATTCTTCTGTATACTATTTTGCCATTTTCTATTCATCAGTTATTGGTGGTATAGTAGTTACCTTTAATCAATTCCAAAATATTTCTAAATATGAATATGTATACCACTATATCTGTTACAGTGGATTCTTTTATTCTATTGGACTGTTACTAGATATTATCCTCACAAGAAAGAGGATGCTAAGATCCTCCTGTAAACTAGAAAATATTTCCATTCTATCTGAAGAACAAATCAAAAGAGGAAAACAAGGCTGAAGAGTTAAAGTGCTTGCCTGTGGGGTCTAAGAACTCATGTTTGAGTCTCCAGGCCCCACATAAGCCAGATGCAATGACATAAGCATGCAATTTCGCACATGCACACAATGGGGTACATGTGTCTGGAGTTCATTTACTGTGGCTGAAGACCCTGGTGAGTCCATTCTCTCTTTCTCTCTCTCAAATTAAAAAAAAATGTGAAAAATAAGAGTAAAAGATTACATTTCCTGTAAGGAGAAACAAAAGACAGTGAAGTAGCTGAAATGCTAAACCAGCAATTCAAAAATTGATTTAAAATATTTAATTATTCTAAAGAACATGCAAACAAGCAGATGACTAAAGCGAAAAAATCAACAAAAGAAACACACACACACACACATATGTACATATGCAAGTTGTGTCTGAAGAGATGTCTCAGTGGTTAAAGGTGCTTCCTTGCAAAGTCTGATGGACCAGATTATATTCTGCAGTACCTACATAAAACAAGATGCACCAAATGGCTCTTGTATTTGGTTTGTTCTGGAGTACCCACCCCTGGTCCTGCCTCCTTCCCTTTCTATCCCTCCTTGCAAATGGATAAATATTTGTTTAAGTATATAGATATGCAAGTCACTAAAACAGAAGAGAAAGTCACAGGGAAATTGTGAATGAGATAAGTTAAAAACCAAAAATACTGGAAATTTTTTATACTAAAAAACCGACTGAGTAGGCTACCCTCAGTCCAGGTGAATGTTGACCAAAGCCCACTCTCATAGGCACAACTCCAGCCCATGCATGCTTGAATTAGGGATCAGGCCCATTTGTCTGTGCACTCTCTCCCACATGCTGTGTGTGCCAACCTGTGTAGGGACACATGAGCTGATTGCACTCCCCAACTGCAGGACCAAGTAGACCACCCAGGGTCCAGGTGAGTGCTCCCCTCCTTCCCCTCTACCACATGTCAGTTCACTCCCATAAATGTAATACCAACTTCAACCAGCCTTGGATTAGTGTTTGGGCCCATTTAGTCCTGACCTCTTTCCATGACCTGCCCACATGTGCCACCCTGAGTGGGGACAACTGAGCTGACAACATTCCCCAACCCAGACTTAAGTGGGTACTGCATACAAAATGAGAAGCCTCCTGTAGCAGACAGCTTCAGGTTTGCTGAGATGAACTTCCAGACCGGGCAGAGTTATGGAGGAAGGGATATTATTTATTGAAGCTTACCGATCCAGGGGAAGTTCCATAATGGCAAGAGAAGCGGCCTGCTCTCCACAGGGCCAAGCAAGAGAGAGAGAGAAACCAACCAGCCACCACAGCACACAGAGCAAAACTACAGCCAAAAGGTCACACAGCACACTTCAGGAACTCCTGCTAGGCACATTTGCATATCTTTACAATAGAATTTCAAACCCACACCATTAACACCTTAAGACTGCCCCCCAGTGACATTGCCTCTAGCAAGGTGATTGCAATGCAAACTATATCAAATAAAACACTGAATATATTGGGGGACATATATTCAAACTACCACACCTCCTCAGCTTACAGTGTGCCCAGTTCAGACATGTAGGGAGCCCAAGTCCAGCAGGCTCAAATCCCATCAGGATACTCAATACAAGTTCCACAAGAACCACTGTTGCAGCACTCTCAGTAAAACAAGAGGATTATGTCTAGATTGGCAAACCCTAAAGCAAAACAAGTAACAAAAAACTAAGGCAAGATATTCCCAACAGGAATGCCTTACATTTCCTGTAAGGAGAAACAAAAGACAGTGAAGTGGCTGAAATGCTAAACAAGCAATTCAAAAATTGATTTAAAATATTCAATTATTCCAAATAACATGTAAACAAGCAGATGACTAAAGTGAAGAAATCAACAAAAGACACACACATACACACACACACACTCACACACACTCACACACATATGCAAGTTGTGACTGGAGTGATGCTTCAGTGGTTAAAGGTACTTCCTTGCAAAGTCTGATAGACCAGATTAAATTCCACAGTACCCAATAAAACAAGATGCCCAAGAATGCAGAGTCCCATAGTGAAAGCCACCAATTAAAACTACATAGTGGAAATTTAAGACAAATAATTCCCATAAGTCCACCCCCAATAACACACCTTCTCCAAGGATCCAATTCCTAAACTCCCATCAGCTGGGGACCTAGAATTCAGAACACATGAGGTTATGGAGGATACCTAATTCAAACCACCACAGATTCACTGCTGAATTCTACCAAACCTGCTTATTTCACAAAATAGAAAATGAGGAAGTCCTTTAATGGAGCTAGCATTAGAGTAATGCCAAAATTTTACAGAGACACAACAAAATCATTATAGACCAATATCCCTGATGGTTTTAGATGGACACATTTTACAGGACTTGCAGTTAAGAGACAGTCTTGAATCTCAGATGAGACTTTAGATTTAGAACAGTCTTAAAGTTGGTAAAGCTTATGGGGACCTTTGAATTTGGGCTGAAAGAAATTTGCATTGTGAGATGGTCATGAGCCTGACTATGGGGGTGTGGTAGTTTGAATATATGTCCCCCAATATATTCAGTGTTTTACTACTTATAGTTTGCATCTGAAATCACCTTGCTAGAGGCAATGTCACTGGGGGCTGGTCTTATGGTGTTAATGGTGTGGGTTTGAGATTCCATTGTAAAGATATGCAAATGTGCCTAGCAGGAGTTCCTGAAGTGTGCTGTGTGACCTTTTTGGCTGTAGTTTTGCTCTGTGTGCTGTGGTGGCTGGTTGGCTTTTTCTCTCTCTGCTTGGCCCTGTTGAAAGCAGGCTGCTTTTCCTGCCTTTATGGAACTTCCCCTGGATCTGTAAGTTTCAATAAATAATATCCCTTCCTCCATAACTGTGCCTGGTCTGGAAGTTCATCTCAGCGAACCTGAAGCTGTCTGCTACAGGGGGCCAGGGGTGGAATATGGTGGTTTGAATGTGAATGTAGTTCTCCCATAGTCTCAGGTATTTCATCTCCCTGATTTCCATAGTGGCTGTACAAGTTTGTATTCCCACCAAAAGTTCTAATTAAATCTAATGATAGCATAAATCAGTACCATAAAATCCTTCCTCTTGGTTAGATAATAAAAAAGATATAACACAAAATAAGAAATAGGGCATACTTCAGCAGAAGTACCCATATAAGGAGAGGATAAAGCTTTATCCTAAAATCATAGGCTTGTGGGTAAATCTCAGTGCCAGAACCAGATTATGCCTCACAGTGAGTTGTTGGTCAAGGATGGCCCTGAGGCCCCCAAAGCAATGCAGACCATTGCCAAAACACTTGGTTACTCATCAAATCTAAATTGTAAGACCCCATTGCTTAAGCTGAAAACACCACAGACTATGGCTGAAGGACATCAATAGATAATGCTGGAAATGACATGGAAGCCAGTTCCTTGCTGTCTTGTCCTCATAATGCTAGAAAGTGCTATTCAAATTGTGGGGGTAATAATGGTCACCATAAGCATAAACAAATCAAGGATTCTGCAAGCTACAATAGCAAACAACATCCTACCAAAGTATACACATGTGTGCAATAATGGCGTACAGGCTATGGATGTAATCAATTGCTCTCTGATTGGATATGAGGCCTGCTCAGTGGGAGGAAATTCATACCTAGTACTGAAAAACAAGTCAGAAGACTATGGCTTGGAAGTTCACTGACCCTAGAAGGGAAGTTCCCACTGTTCTTTGACTAAAATGAGAGGGTATATCCATCAAAAAAATCTCCTAAATATTTACACTTATCCCATTTAACCCACGAAGCTCTCACTCTTGATTAGAGAATCTGCTTTTTACAGATAGCAGTGAATACCAGTATGGCATGACCCTGTACCCATCAGTACAACAAGAAAATAAATAGAACTGGGAAGCAGAAGACAAGTCATCTCTAGCACAGGAACCATTACAGAGAAAGTGGAAGATTAAAATGAGTGCTGCTTTAATGGTTAGACTTAGAACCTTCTCCAGTAAGGTGACAGAAGACACCAAAGAGACTCAAAACTCACCAAAGCACCGAAGCAGGAAACTGGAGGCTTATATCACACCCTCCAAAGCTCATGAAATATTGCAGAATAGGAGAAAGAAAGATTGTAAGAGCCACAGGGTGGTTAGCCGGCCTTTAATCCCAGCACTTAGAGGCTGAGGTGTTGGGCATTGCTAAACACAGGCTGGGACTGTGAGGAAGCTGGCCTGGGCTGTTGGACACATGGCTGGGGACTTTGGGTTGTGGGGGTTGCAGCTGGCCTTATTGTCTGAAACCCACTCTGGAGATGGAGCTGGCCTTCCCTTCTCTCAAGATGTGCCCCATCTTAACCCAGAGTGGACAGAACCAGCGGGCCCTCCCCCATCCCAAAAGAACCTGAACGTTCCAGTCAGGTTTTGCGCCCCCCGCCAGTTCCTGACCTTGTGGCTAGCTGCCCAAGAGACCCTTATATGGTAGTAAACAGTCTCCCTGCAGCTGTAGACATCCAATATGTGGCTGAAGTCACATAGCTTTTCCACCACTTCTGTTATCTCCTTTGCGGCTTCTCCCTTGCGACTTCTGCCTTTCAACACCAGCCAGTTGGATAGCAACCCATACACCTATGTATCAAATCACCTTATAGTCTTTATGTGCCTTCTGAACCTTCCTCAAGTGTTTATAAATCCACTCCTCTTTGGAATAAACAAGTGCTGTCCATCAGATAGTCTCCTGGGTGGTTCATTGCCCTTTGCAATCACCTGCTCCAAGACCCTACCCCCCCAACTCCCCCTGTGCCTGGGGCATAAGTGGTCAATGACCCCCAAGAACAGCGAGGACCCACACAGAGGTATGAGGATTGCTGTGAGTTCAAGGCCACCCTGACACTACCGAGTAAATTCCAGGTCAGCCGGAGCTAGAGAAAGACCAGACCTTGAAAAACAACAACAAAACAGAAACACAGGGTAGAAAGTAGTATCCTGAAGCATTGCCCCCATCCAACACATAGAAAGTGACTGGTGCATTTTGACCCTTTAGAGAATACCAATAACCCCACTGAGGAGAGCCCTCTGTGGAATGGGGTTGGGGGAGAGGAAACATAAGGGTATAACCTAATGGGAATATTAATATGCAATATGTTAAAAAAATAAAAATAATACACAATATGTTAAAAATAAAAACAACTGTTTATGAGGAAAGGTAGGAAGTAGGAACCCTTATTAAATGCTGATGAAAATGGAAATTATTGCAGCCACTGTGGATATCCTTGCAAAGGGTCTAGAACAATCTAAAATTGCAACTACTTTATTATTAAGAAATACAATCTATGGCTGGAGAGATTGCTTAGTGGTTAGGGTGCTTGCCTACAAAGCCTAAGGACCCATGTTTGACTCCTCAGATCCCACATAAGCCAGACACACAAGGTAACGTATGTACAAGGTTGTGCATGTGCACAAGATGGCACACATATGGAGTTTGATTGCAGTGGCTGGAGGTCCTGGAATGCCAATCTCCCTCCCCTCGTGCACTCTCTCATTTTAAAAAAGAAATACTTTCTAAGTGAATATACCACAGAGATACCTACAGATCCATGTTTATAATATTACTCTTCACAATAACCAAGGAGTGGAATTAGCCTAGTTCCCCATCAACAGATGAATGGATGAAGGAAGAATGATGTTTAGACACAATGGTATAATTTTGAGCCATAAAGAAGTTCAAAATTCTGTCATTTGAAGAAAAATATATGGAAATAAAAATCATCAAGGAAGCCAGGCTTGGTGGCACACACTTTTAATCACAGCACTTGGGAGGCTGAGGTACAAATATCACTGTGAGTTCAAGGCCAATCTGAGACTAGATAATGAATTCCAGGCCAGCCTGGGCTACAGTGAGACCCAACCTTGCAAAACCAAAGAAAAAAATCATGAAGAAAATTAAGAAAAAAAAATTAACACAAACCAGCAACAATCACACACACACACACACACACAGAGAGACAAAGGCCAAGAGAGAGAGAGAAGAGAGGGAGAGAGTTGGGGCACAAATATAAGCAATGAAAATAAGTAGTAGATACTTTGGGTGGAGGAAGGGTGTCTGTAGGAAGATTAAAGGGGAGTAAGTGCAGTGAATTGAACAACTATGACAATGTCATAATGAAAACCATAATAATTTTTAGACTTTGGAGTCATGATTCATTTATTTTGTGACTGAAGATTTCCAATATACCTTGCTTTTTATATAGGGTAACAACAAATTAAGAGACAAAACCAAATTGACATAAATTTGTCAAGATATTTGATGAAAATGCTACAAATGTGTTGCAAAAATCTGGTAAAGATTAAGGAACTGTTACACTGGGTGAGACTGAAGAGAAATTATGAGAAAATAAAATGAAGTATCCTGAATGGTATCCTTGAGCATAAAGAGAACATTATTGAAATAACTCTTTAAATTTAAATGAAAACTGTAGATAATGTGTTAATACCTCACCAATGCCCATCTCAAGTTTTTATATTTCTATGGTTTCATAAGATGTCAATATTAGGGAAATATGGGTGAAGAATTTCCTATAGGTGTAAAATTACTTCAAGACAAAAAGTAAAAGGTAGATATCAGTTAAAGAGGAGGCACATACCTGGCATTCCACCACGTTGAAGCCTGGGGCAAAAGAATATAAAATTTCAGCCGGGTGTGGTGGCTCATGCCTTTAATCCCAGCACTCGGGAGGCAGAGGGAGGAGGATTTTCGTGAGTTTGAGGCCACCCTGAGAATACAAAGTGAATTCCAGGTCAGCCTGGGCTAGAGTGAGACCCTACCTCAAAAAAACTAAAACAAAAACAAAAAAAACAAATTTCCAGGATAACCGGGAACTAAACAGCAACAGGGTTTAATAAAATTTCCATGCTTTAGAGTACTCATTTTAAAAACAAAACTAGTTACATCAAGTGCAGAAGAATTTGGTTTTATGATATGAGAAACATTTTTAAAATAAAAATATAATAGTTTTCTATGGTTTCAGCTGGTGAGGTGTGGTTAGCTGATCCTCCCTTCAGGTTCGTTGTCCACCATAGAACAACACAGGGGAAGGGCAAGAGTTCAGCGCTCAAGGCGATCACAACACCAGAAAAAGGCTGAAGGAGATAAACACAGAGAACATCCAACTCCAACTAAGCCAGATATCCAGAGACACAGAGGCTCCCAAAACCTCATCAAGGAAGCAGAACTAAAATGACCCCACTGTGGCTCAGGGAAACTCACAGAAGAGGGGGCGGAAAGATTGTTAGAGTCACAAGTTGGGGCATTATGCACAGAGACTGGGGCCTATCCACCAGAACTCTTGAGCAAACTCACAATGCACGATCCACATTCCCCATTGATGAGGGCCCCTTTGAAAGTGGGAGGACGGGGAGGAGGACAATGGAACCAATACTATGAATGTAAAATCAGAATAATATAAATAAAAAATATATATTTATTAAAAAAAAGTTCACAAGCCAAAAAATATATATATATATATTTATAATAGGATGAGAATAAATATCCATAAGGTTCAGCCTTTACTATTTAAGAGGCTGGCACATAAAAAGAAATGAGGAACCTAAAATGATGGCACAAAAGTTGAGTGCTTAGTCCCATGCACTCATGAAAGTGGCTGTGACACATTTTTCACTCTATAGGGGTGGAGAAAAGAGTATCAATGAGGCCTATTAGTGAAAACATACATCAGCTTTGTGTGGAGAGACTCATTTCAAATAAACAAGTGGATGGGAAGGATCCCAGATGTACTGTAGCTTCAGCTGGTGTATGCACAGTTTTCACACATCTGGCACCCACTACACACACGGCTATCACACTATACACACAAAAAAAAAAAAGCATGAAACTAAGAGGTAAAAGAAAAATGCACTTTTGTGAGAAAATGTCTCATCATGTGGCACAGACTAGCCCAGAACTCCAAATCCCCAGCATCAAATGCTGCTATTGCATGCATGTACCATCACACCTGGCTCAGAAATGGAAATTGTCAAATGGACTGTTTGAGGAATACTTATTTTATTATTTTATTTTATTTATTTTATATATTTTAATTCATTCTATTCTATTATTTAATTTTATTTATTTTATTTATTTATTTTTTTCTTTCCTTGGTTTTGAGGTAGGGTCTCTCTCAAGCTCATTGACCTGGAGTTCACTATTTTATTTCTATTTTATTTATTCTATTCTATTATTTAATTTTATTTATTTTATTTATTTTATTCTTTCTTTCTTTCTTTCTTTCTTTCTTTCTTTCTTTCTTTCTTTCTTTCCTTGGTTTTTTGAGGTAGGGTCTCTCTCAAGCTCAGTCTGACCTGGAGTTCACTATGTAGTCTCAGGGTGGCCTTGAACTCATGATGATCCTCCTACCTCTGCTTCCCAAGTGCTGGGATTAAAGGTGTGCATCACCACACCTGACACTTTTATTTTTAATAAGACATTTATTTATTTCAGAGAGCGAGAGAGAGAGAGAGAATATGATCACACCAGGTCCTCTAACAAAAAACTCCAGATGCATGTGCCACGTTGTGCATATGGCATTAAGTGGGTACTAGGAAATCAAATCGGGGTCCTTAGTCTTTGCAGGCAAGTGTTTTGACTGCTAAGACATCTCTCTAGCCCTGGTTGAGGAATTACTAATGAGAGAATTTAAAATAGTGAAATATTAGTCCAATAATAGAAGCTGCTACTGCTCACACCTCAGGGTAAAGTGCTGCCTCGAGTGAGCAAGAGGACGAAACATGGCACATGGCCCACTGAGTGATCTGCCCAAGGATCACTAACCCTTTGTCCTAGATGATTTAAGTCCAAACAGGGTCAATTTATTAAAGGACGCTGTTGTAACTGCACTATGAGGTTCTGAAGATCTTCTTACTCACCCAGGACCTCAGCACGTTTTGACTGGAGCTAAGGGTAAACATCCAACAAGTTCCATGGCGTCTTCCCTTCTATGGGCAAAACAAACTGAGACCGCCCCCTACATGATTCCAATTGGCTGGACTTGGGTCACATGACACAGGTCTAGCGCCTTCTGCTCCTCACTGCACGGGGAGGCGTGGCCACTTCCTGTCCCACCCAAGAGTGCCGGGTTTCCTCTTCTCCCCATAGCTGAAGGTTCCGGCTTTGTGTCCTCACACCTGATGATATCTTCTTAGGTTAAAAAAATGACGAGGGCTGGAGAGGTGGCCTAGCCGTTAAGAGGCTTGCCTAGGAAGCCTAAGAACCCACGTTCCAACCTCCAGTTCCTATGTAGCCAGAGGCACAGTGACGCAATCAAGCAATGTCACACATGCCCTACAAGGGAGCGCTCATGTCTGGAGTTTGTTCACTGTGGCTGAAAGGCCCAGGCACACCAATTCTCTCTCTCTCTCTCTCCCTCTTTCTCTCACTAAAAATAAAAACATATTAAAAAAACTTTTTTTAAAAATGCCAAAAGTCTGTGTTTGTGACCTGGGCAATGCCATGTCAGGGGTCCTACCAGGTCAATACTTAAGTTCAGAGAATTAATTTTCAAATTCAGTGGACAAAGCAACAGAGGGATTTAAACATAAAAATTAAGTGTGTCCTCATTTGAAAGTAGTCATACACAAATGGCATTGCTTCTTCTGTGTAGTAGCAAAGAAAGAAAGCAGAAGTTTTTTATTTTAACAATCATTGGCCTTTTACCAGAAAACACTACCATACTCCTTGGTGCTCTGATTCTGATAAATTAGCAAAGGAGCTAAGGTGAGGTGCCTGTACCTGAAGCATTTGGGAAGCTTGGGTGAGTGGTGGAGCTGGGAAGGAATGAATTCAGTCTAGGAGTTCCAGACCAGTCTGTACAGAATAGCAAGTTCATGTCCCAGAAAACAAGCCAACCAACAAAAAATAAGAGACAATGAGGATTTAAATAACTAATTATTTTCAGCAATTCAGTAATCAAAACACATTCATGTGTGCAAACACATTTATAATAGATAAACATGTAAATGTGATTAAATCTTCACTATGATATTACTATCTTTATATAAAAAATTAAGAGTAGGTACAGAATGGAAGTTAATAAGAGGTTAATCAGTTTTGGTCTCATGCTAATAAACAGTAGAAAATGCCATTTTGGGGCTGGAGAGATGACTTAGCACTTAAGGTGCTTGCCTGCTAAGCCTAAGGACCCATGTTCAACCTCTCCGTATCACACGTAGTCAGACCCACAAAAGTGAGGCAAGAGCAAGGTCACACATGCCCACTAAGTGGCACAAGCAGCTGGAGTTTGATTGCAGTGGCTGAGGCCCTGACAAGCCCCCCTCAAAATAAATAAATAAATATTTTAAAATGCCATTTTGTGACTGTCCCATTTATAAGAACATATATTATTTGTGAAATATGATTAATTCATTCACTGAGCATCTAATCCAACTATCTTAAACATATAATACACTATGGCATTTGGGTTTACTGTATTTTGCTCATATATCCACCCTTGTATTTCCCTCAGTTTTTCTCCATTACTCCTTGTGGTAGTTTGAATAGATGGCCCCAATATATTCAGTGTTTTATTAGTTTGTAGTTTACATCTGCATCCACCTTGCTGGAGGCAGTGTCTCTGGGTGGATACTAAGGTGTGGTGGTGGGTTTAGGATTTCAATCTAAAGATATGCAAAGTGTGCCTAGTTGGAGTTCCTGAGGTGTGCTGTGCTATGTGGCTTCTGGCTTGTGGCTTTGCTCTCTGTGTTTGGTCCTGTGAAAGCAGGCCAGTTTTTTTCTGCCATTATGGAACTTCCCCTGAACCTGTAAACTTCAATAAATATCCCTTCCTCAATAACTGTGCCTTGCCTGGAAGTTCATCTCAGTGAACCTGAAGCTGTCTGCTACAGAAAGCGGTAATGAGGAGTGGGCTGAGATGAGCCTAACTGTATGGATTTTCGCCTTTTGGAACCTTTGTTTTGGAGGAACAGGCATGGACTTGGTGCTTGCATCTGAAGATGCCTTCTGGAGTGGTAAGCCAAATTTTATGGACTATTCTGATGAGAGTTTGAGAATATTAGGTGCGGACAGTATTGAACTTCGAGGCTTGGCCTATGAGCTTTCTAAGGGGAAGGAAAGACTACAGAGGATGTTGTTAGAACTGGGCTACTGCCATAAGGGATGGCGGTGGCCTGCTGCCCAGGCCCAGAGAGTTTGATCAAGGTTAAATTTGTAATGGACTTATGTGCTTGGCTAAAGACATTGGACTGAGTTATTTAAGATTTTAAGTTGGAAAACCTCAAGCAAGTTGAAATTAGAGGCATCAAGACTGGTTTTAGGTTACTGGAGCTGCTATTGTCAACACATTAGCAATCTTAAGGAAGGTGGCCCAACTGCTTCACATTAAAACAATGGAGAAGATGCCTGAGGAAAGACTGTTAGAAATGCAAACTCTTTTAGAAGAGTTGACTGGCAAAGGAACCTGCTTTTCAAGGTTATGATTTATTTTGTCCCTAAATTAAGAATATGGCTGTGTCCTGCACACCTGGTATTAGTTTTGGAAGCATTAAAAATGTGTAGAGTGGTCATGATTTGCACACGTTTCCAGGAGGTGCTGTTGAGATGTGGCATGAGGCAGGGCATGATGCCCTGATAGGCTGAGAGCCTTTGGAAGATGGACCGTGTTTTGCATGGAGACCTGAAGATGTTTTGGACATACCAGGACTGTGCAAAAGGGCTACCATGGAGTACACTGTTGGCCTGGGATGGAAGTGTTCCCTGGTTACTCTGCCCAGCTGGAGGGGCAGAATTGGAAAACCTGGAGACTGTCAGTCTCGGGTTATATTGAACTTGAACTGCACAAGTTTTATGACTGCTGATGGTGGTTAAGTTTGCATTGTTCTAGTCTCTCCTTCCTATACCTTATACCAGTTGAAAATGTTTATTCTGTGCCTTTATATGTTGAAAGTATTTAACTTGTTTGATTTTACCAGACTCACTATCTTAAGTTGGTGAAGACTATGGGGACCTTTGAAACTGGACCAAATACAATTTACAATGTGTAATAGTTATAAATCTATTGGGAGCCGGGGGAAGAATATGGTAGTTAGAATAGATGTCCCCCAATATATTCAGTGTTTTATTAGTTTGTAGTTTGTATCTGCAGCCACCTTGCTGGAGGCAGTGCCTCTGGGTGGATCTTAAGGTGTGGTGGTGGGTATGAGATTTCAAACAAAAGATATGCAAAGTGCACCTAGCTGGAGTTCCTGAGGTGTTCTGTGCTGTATGGCTTTTGGCTTCTCTCTCTCTGCTTGGCCCTGTGAAGGCAGGCCATCTTCTTCTGCCATTATTGAACTTCCCCTGGATCTGTAAGCTTCAATAAATATCCCTTCCTCCATAACTGTGCCTGGTCTGGAAGTTCATCTCAGCAAACCTGAAGCTGTCTGCTACAAGTAGTTTTTAGAATTTGATACAAATCAACTTATAAAAGCAGAAGCAGAATATTCAGCAATTTTAATGATTAGTTAAAGATAATGTAGACTATTCCTAAACATATACCCTAAATTCTAATCTTTACAACAGACATAGTTGCTCAGCCATAGTTGTCACTGCTCTATAAACAATAATTAGGAACTGGAATCAATCCAGATGTCCATCAACTAATGAATGGTTAATGAAGATGTAAATATACACAAAGGAATTCTACCCATCACTAAGAAAAAATTAAATAATGAAATTTGCAGGGAAATGGACTTGGAAATAAGCATACTAATTTAAGTTACACAAGCACAGAAAGACAAATTCCACAAGTTCTCCCTCATATGGGGTTCCTAACTTGGAATAGCTTGAGTTGTGTGTAAGTGGAAGTATCTGGAGTGTGGTGTGATTCAGGTGTCCCCATAAACTTACGTGTTCTGAATGCTAGGTTCCCAGCTGATGGAGATTTGGGAATTAACGCCTCTTGGAGGTAGTGTATTATTGGGGATGGACTTATAGGTATTATAGCCAGTTTCCCCTTGCCAGTGTTTGGCACACTCTCCTGTTGCTACTGTCTACCTTATGTTGGCCGGGGGGTAATGTCCACCCTCTGCTCATGCCATCATTTTCCACTGCCATAATGGAGCTTCCCTTCGAGCTTTTAAGCCAAAATAAACTTTTTTTTTCCCAAAAGCTGCTCTTGGTCAGGTGATTTCTGCCAGCAATGCAAACCTGACTGCAACAGTAATGCTGTTATCAAGAGTGGTGCTGCTACTAGACAACTAAGTGGCTTTGGCATTTTGGAGCTGATTTTCAAGGGCAATGTGGAAGGATTTGAAATCTTGACCTAACAGATGTCTTTCAGTGCTGTAAGTGCAGCTTGATGGACTATTCTGGTCAGAGTTGAAAGACCTGAATTCAGTAGGAACTATGGACTGTGAGGTTTGGCTTGTGAGGGTGAGAAAGAGCTTTGCCAGATCTGGGCTAGAAGCAGTTCATGTGAGAAGCTTACTGTTATGCCCTTGTCCTGAGAACTTGTGCAGGGTTGCATTGTGTAGAAATGGACTGGTGTGAGCAGAGGGATATAGCACAGAAATGAAATCTTCAGGCCGAAACTGCTGCCTGTTCAAGTGTGATTGAGAGATAACAACCATTGAGATTGGGCCAGGGTTACCTTCATTGGGACAGCAGAAAGAATGTAGACTATTTTGAAGGGGCTCCAGGTTTCTAATGAAGTTATGCTTTAAAGAAATGTCCTGTAGAATCAGGCCTCTTGCAGGGAAAAAGAATTCCTGTACTTGTGTCATTCTATTTTCTGCTTTTCAAACAGCATCAGAGGATCATGGTTGTAAATTAATAGGCTAATTTTTGGATATGATATACTTACAATTATTTTAATTATCACCCAGCTCAAAAGTCATTTAAGGATTGAGGGCCACTTTCTTGTAATAGGAATGTATCAGCATATCACCCACATGGTCAGTACAACAACATTCCTAATTATGACTCTTTTGAGTGATTTAATTTCACCTCAGGATGGGGAACCACTGACTGAATCATAGCACCAAGGCAGGATGACAATAGGAGGGGAAACTCTCCAATCTTCCTCCTGGCCCTGTTACATTGACCAGATGTATGCTTTAGAGAGCAAGAAAGTCCAGCTTATATAGATAATTTGTAGTAAAAGCCATGTTGGAAAAAGTAAAGCCCTCCCCCACAAAAAAATTGAGAAAAATACTGATGTATTTATCTCAACTTAATTTATAACATTTTATTTAACATATATAATGATTTATATAGATTGTCAACTTGAAAGGGCCTAGGATCACTTGTAACAGACTATGTAGATTATATTAGCCTCAGCACATGCCTGTTAGTTTTGCTTCATTAGGTTTAATTAAGGTGGACTTTGGGTGACATCATTCCATGGTTCAGCATTCTGGACTATATATTTAAAAAAAAAGAAAACACACAGCATTCATTTCTGTCTGCTTCCTCAATATGCTTAGTGTGACCCACTGGCTCAAGCTACTTCCACCAGGTCTTTCCCACCATGATGGACTGAACCTGAAACTAAAAGCTAAACTAAACCCTTCAATCTCATAAGATGATTTCTGTCAGGTATTTTGTCCCAACAATGAAAACTTGACAATTGATGGAAAATGCCAAAAGTAATCTAATGTTAATGAATAAACAGATAAATTACTTGCTAATGACCTTTTCAAATTCTTTGATAATTTCTTAATATATACAATGTGAATAATATGAATGAATCAATAACTTTCAATTCCTCTAAATCTTATAAATGAAGTAAGTTATAAAGGAAATAGTATACCTGAATTATATTTGTTCATTTTTCTTTTATTATACTGGGCTTCAAAGGGAAATTTTCAATATATACGCCATTTAAACATATTTTTCCTCACTAAAAATAAATTCAGAGTCCAGGAAAAAGTTAAGTTGTTAAAGTACTTGCCAATGCAATCAAAGGCCTTTAGTTCAATCCCAGAAGCCATGAAAATTTCAGGGTGCTGTGATATGTACCTGTAATCTACACACTGAAAAGGCAAAGATTAGAGGGTCTCTGGGGTTTGTATGTTAGATTTTCTAGCCTAATTAGCCTAATTGGTGAGCTTGAAGCCACTTGGAAATGTTTTAAAAACAAGGTGGGCTGTGTTCCTGAAGAAAACATCCCAAGTTGATATATGTTCTCCACATGCACAGCACAAATGTGTACGCACAAATGTACACAAGAACATGAATGGACACATGCAAAAAAATAAATCAAAACAAGTTTAACTATTACTAGTTAATTTTTATTTTTAAGGTCTCTAAAATATAGTTAACAACATTTCAATGTGTACATACTAAGAACAATATTCAGTGACATTCAACTATGTTTTTAAGCACGAGTCTGAAATCTAGAATGTTGTCATATTAACACATAAAGAATATACTGTTAATTCCTTGTACTTAAATACAGTCTAAATCATTTCAACAAGAAAACATTATACATAAATTAGTACTTATTTTAAATTATTTTAATAAAGTAATTGTAATGCAATTCTCTTGAAATTTCAACATGGGTTAAGGACAGACTTCTTTTTATACTTTCACTGTGTCTTTGAAATGATATGTTACAAGTTCAACATATTGGCTACATAAGTAAACTGTTTATTTCTTTTATATCGCTTTTTCTTATCATCATTTTTATTAAATATTAGATATACATTGTGCCATTTCTTTTTACAGTACAACACATTTTAGAGTAATCAAATATCTAGAACACAAAACATACATATGGCCAGTATGGGCACCTCTAGTGGAAGACACACAGAAGCAAATATATAGGGAATAATCTACACCAGGAAAGAAAGTATATGATACATTAAGAAAGGGCAACTAGTGGTAAATTATGAAAACTAAATGAAGTCAGGGATGTGTTGGTACTTATGTCCTAAATGGGCACCCTGAGTCTCAAATGAAATATGCTTGGTCCCCAGCTTAGAGCTCTATGAGAAGTGGTGGAAAACTTTGCAGATAAAAGAAGACTTCAATAACCAGCTATCATTCAACAAACAATTTGAAGAAAGTTTGCAAATTTTCCTGACTTGAGTCAAGTACCCAAATGTGACCCAATCAGTATGAACAAGGGTTTTGGTATATCAAAACTTGGTTAGCACTTATCTCATTTATATAATTATGGTATATAAGAAGGAAGATGATAATGATAGAAGAGAGATCCACAGGACCTGGCAAAGTCCTCAATTTTCTTTTAATAGTTATTCTTTTTTAAGTAACAGTTATATAGGCATATTTCTATTAAGGTTTTAGAATATCAGAATCTGTATTACAGTGTACCTGGATTTGGGAAAATAACACTAAATGGGTAAAAGGCCAGGAATCACAATGAAATGATTTTGAGCTTTGAAATTCACTGAGAACCTGTGCTCCACTTCATGTCTTCCCTATGTGCTTCCATTACTTTCATTTTAATTTGTGCTTGCACCTCAACTAGCTTCTGCTCATCTAACTTGCCATGAAAATACCATCCGTCATAGCAATGCACAGGGATAGGATAAGTCACATGCTTCAGCTCCATTAAGGGTGTCAAGTGCTGCACTATTCTCATGAGCATGGACATTGTAATAGGGTTAGAGATAAAGCTAAATACCTGGAGTCTGGAACAGCGTCCTAAGGCTGGGAGGAGAACAGAGATTGTAGAGTCTATTAACATACAATGATTTATCATTAGATGCCTCAGGGTGCCTGAGATATTGTCCAGAAGAATCTGAACATTCTCACAATCTTCCAAAAACATTGAGTTGTGACTTAGATTCAACAGCTTTAGGTTCTGTATCTGAGGGCACTGGGAGAGACAAGTAAAGTCACTGTAAGAAAGTTCACAGAAAGGCAGATACAAGTATTCCAAAGTTGGTTGCAGAGCTCTGTAGAGAGAAAACACAACAGTGTTTCTGAATAATGGTGACTGGATGAGGAAACACTTGGCTTTGAATCTACAATAAACTGTTTTGGAATGCACAATGCAATAACAGCTAACAATATGGGCCTTGCTTCACTGAAAAGATTTGTGACTTGATTAAACTGAGTTATGATAAAGATTCAGGGAAAAACTAACATACTTAGTACTTGCAATGCGGATTTAGATGAATAACCTAATACCTAGAGAGGCAAGAGATATAGCAGCCACCTGAATGTACACTTGGAGCAGTCAGAGATTCACACTCTAAGCTTTGGGGATCATACATGAAGAAAACGACAATTAATCATACACTCTGCACTATAGGCACTACACAATGAGTAAGTGCATCACTGCTACTGCATCAAATCTTTCTCTCTTCCTTCCCTAGCATGCTATGGAATGATCATGACTTTAATCACCAATGTATTTATGGGATTATTCTCATGTCTCCTTCTGATTATTTGATCAGTTTGTTTTTTGTAGTTTTATCTTTCTCCTTGATATGGGGGAAACCCTCTCTGGGTTGGATATTTTCAAATCCCTGCTGGAGTGGAAGAAGAAAATGTTTATAAGAAGCTAAGAGGTACCCAAGAATGCTTTCTCTCCTGCCTTAATGCAGGGTGTTCAGGGATCCAAACCCTTACCTCAGCACCTTTTCCAGATGATTTGTCAGGATGAAATAAGACAACTTGAGCTCCTTCAGGTTGATCATTCGCTCAAGTTGTGTGACAAAGGATCTGAAGATATCCCCATTCAAAAATACAAAAATGATTTTACACAGACTAAGTCTTTTCAGGTGCCCCACCTGAGACAAAAGTATGTTAATATCACTCAGAGACGCTTTCTCAACTTCCAGGTTATCAATGCATAGCATATCTAGAAAAGGCAGCATGCTTTTGCGGTAAGACAATGTATCAATTTGCAAATCTCGACAGCAGAGGTGCAAGGACCCTAAGCTCTGCTCAACTTTACTCAAAAGCAAAAATAGAAATCCCCTTTCACTTAAAGTGCCATCAAGGGAAAGATTCACTAGTAATTCCATAGCCTTCCTACATGACTGAGTTTCAGACTCTGAATTTACAATGCTCTGCTCAGCTTCTATTTTCAAGATAGAATGTTCAGAGTAAGCACATGAATGCAAACAGATAGGGGACTTGTTACTGATTTCAGGGCATGTGGTCCTGCAGTCAGTGTTTTTTCTTAAATCAAGAATCCTCAATTTAGAGCACCTGCAGAGGGGAAAAAAGGAGATAACACATCTTAGAGACAGCAAATATTGATGTAACCCTGCAGCATTTATGATGACATATATACAAACAAATAAAAACTTTCTCCTCTGTGGGCACACATTATGTTTTTTAGCCATGAGTCTTATCTAAGTGAAGTCAGCATTTGCTATTATTCTTTCCATCCTTTATTCTCTGATCCTCACCAGTATTAATGCTCTTGTCTTTCTTAAATCAATATTCCATCCACCCATACATAATTGCACCAATATTAAATCCTATCATTTACATTCCATAGCCAACACTGTAAGTCACCAGTCTTTAAGGTGACCCTAAGTGAGTGCCCATGGCCTTCCACACTTTTTCAACAGTCACATTTAACAACCTCTGGGAGATTGGCATGCTGCAGCATAACCATGTTTCTTACCATGTCTTTTTTTTTTTTAACATAGTCTTACCTGGAAGCAAAGTTCTGAGCAGAAGGGACCTGAAGACCATCAACCATGGCTTTCAAGCATTCATGTTGTGATGCCTGCACTCTTAGTGCTCCAACATGGAGACAAACAAATGGCCAAACCTTTACCAATTGAGTCAGAATCTTCTTATGCCCACCCTTAAACGCAGCATTGAACACTGGAACAAAAAGTCCTCTTGGCATCTCCTCAAGGGCTTGGATTGTTGCAAGCTCATTACTCAGTAGACTCTTTATAGCAATCTCTGTAAGTGTGGCTGGGTTTTTTTTGTCCATCCTCACAAACCTGCATCAATATAAGAAATTATTTAGAAGCCCTGAAAAGATACCTACAATCTCTTATTTGCCACTGATTTTAGCAGCATTGAAAATATTATACAAGGTGGAGGAAATTTCTCAGCAGTTAAAGTTGTTTGCTTGTAAAGCGTTGCTGGCCCAGGTTCAGTTCCCAAGTGCCCAGAAGCACAGAATCACAAAGTGGCAAATGTATTTGGAGCTCATTTGCAGTGGTGAGAGGCCCTAGTGTGCTCACACTCTCCTTCTCTCTTTTTCTCTTTCTCTCCTCTCTCCCCCCTTTTTGTCTCTGTCTCTCTCTCCTGACAAATAAATACATTAAAATTATTTAAAATAAAATATTACATAATAAATATGAAGCAAATCAGCAGCCAAAATAGACACCTCTATTCTAAGTATATATTATAAATTCACTTCTGTGATTATTCACATTTGATATGGTGAAGATATAAGTATCGTTCAAGATATATGAATCAATATATCACATAGTTTCAGAGAACACATGGTGTAGCAGACAGCTTCAGGTTCACTGAGATGAACTTCCAGACCAGGCACAGTTATGGAAGAAGAGATGTTATTTATTGAAGCTTACAGATCCAGGGGAAGTTCCATAATGGCAGAAGAAGCTGGCCTGCCTTCACAGATCCAAGCAAGAGAGAAAAACCAACCAACCACACAGCACACAGAGCAAAAACTACAGCCAAAAGCCCAGCACACTTCAGGAACTCCTGCTAGGTACACTTTACAGATCTTTACAATGGAATCTCAAACCCACCATCAACACCTTAACACCAGCCCACAGTGACACTGCCTCTAGCAAGGTGATTGCAGATGCAAACTATAACTAATAAAATACTGAATATATTGGGGGACATATATTCAAACTACCACATTCCACCCCTGGCCCCCAATAGATTTAGCTCCTGGTCTCCAACAGATTTATAACTATCACACATTGTAAATTGTACTCAGTCCAATTTCAAAGGTTCTCACAGTCTTGATCAACTTAAGATAGTGAGTCCTGTAAAATCAAATAAGTTAAATACTTTCAACATATAAAGGCACAGAGTAAACATTTTAACTGGTATAAGGCATAGCAAGGAGAGACTAGAACAATGCAAACTCAACCACCATCAGCAGTCATCAAACTTCTGCAATTCAAGTTCAATATAACCAGAGACTGACAGTCTCCAGGTTTTCCAATTCCACCCCTCCAGCTGGGCAGAATTGACAGGGAAATTTTAATCCCAGGCCAACATGCACTACATGGGAGTCCTTGCATAGTCCTGGTATATCCAAAACATCTTCAGGTCTCCATGCAAACCACGGTCCATCTTCCAAAGGCTCTTTCAGCCTATTCCTGAGGGTCTTCATGCCCTGTCTCATGCCGCATCTCAGCAGCGGCTCCTGGAACCATGTGCAACTCATGACCACTCCATGCATTTTTCATGCTTCCAAAACCAATACCAGGTGTGCAGGACACAGCCATATTCTTAATCCAGGGATGAAATAAATCATAGCCTTGAAAAGCAGGTTCCTTCTCCAGTCAACTCTTTCCAAGAGTTTGCATTTCTTTTTTTTTTTTTTTTTTTTTTTTTGGTTTTTCGAGGTAGGGTCTCACTCTAGCTCAGGCTGACCTGGAATTCACTATGTAGTCTCAGGGTGGCCTCGAACTCATGGCGATCCTCCTACCTCTGCCTCCCGAGTGCTGGGATTAAAGGCGTGCGCCACCACGCCCGGCTAAGAGTTTGCATTTCTAACAGTCTTTCCTCAGGTATCCTCTCCATTGCTTTAATGTAAAGCAGTCAGTCAGACCACCTTCCTTCCACCTTCCTTAAGATTGCTAATGTGTTGACAATAGCAGCTCAGTAACCTAAAATCAGTCTCATTGCCTCTAATTTTAACTTGCTTGAGATTTTCCAACTTAAAATCTTAAAATCTCTGTTTGATATCTTTAGCCAAGCACATCAGTCCATTACAAATTTAATCTTGATCAAACTTTCTGGGCCTGGATAGTGAAACGTAACCATCCCTTATGCCAGTAACCCAGTTCCAACAAAGTCCTCTTTCGTCTTTCCTTCCCCTTAGAAAGCTCATAAGCCAAGCCTTGAAGTTCAATACTGTCTGCACTTAGCATTCTCAAACTCTCATCAGAATAGTCCATAATACTTGGCTTACCACTCCAGAAAGCATCTTCAGTTGCAAGCACCAAGTCCATGCCTGTTCCTCCAAAACAAAGGTTCCAAAAACGAACATACACAAGGTCTGGAAGTTCATCTCAGTGAACCTGAAGCTGTCTGCTACAGTAAAGTGGTCCCACCATCAACACCTTAAGACCAGCCCCCAGTGACATTGCCTCTAGCAAAGTGATTGCAGATGCAAACTATAACTAATAAAATACTGAATATATTGGGGGTCATATATTCAAACTACCACACATGGTGAGCTCAATAAATGCAGAAAAGGCTTCTGAAAGAGTTGCTGAACCCTTCATGATAAAATCCCTGAATAATATAAGCCAACTGTCATAGTTATCTTCCCTTTGCTAGGATAAAGTACCCAACTAAAATCAGCTGATGGGAGGAAAGTTTTTATTTTGGCTTACAATCTCAAGGTAAGCTTCATAATAGCAGCTATGAACAAAGGCTGGACATCACCTCTGCCACAGCAATACCCAAAGTCTGACCCCAATAACACATATTTTCCAGCAAGATTCTGCTTCCAAAATTACCATACTACTATAGCCACTTCATTTTTCACAAAGGTGCCAAAAACATACACTGGAGAAAAAAAACTCTTCAACACATGGAGCTGATAAAACTGGATATCTAAATGTAGAATTCTAAAACTGGCTCCCTGTGTGTCACCTTGCATAATTAAAAATACATTCAAAATGTATGATAGACCTTAATGTGGGCTGTGTAACGGCTCTGTAAAATGCTTGCCTTGCAAGCATGAGGACCTGTATTCATTCCCCAAAATGCACATAAAAATACTGGATTTGGTGGCATGAGTCTCATCCCAACACTTTGTTCTGTCTTCCTGCAGTTTTTCCACTTAGCCAATTGTGACATAATGAGGCAAGGTTCAGCCTCCCCCATCACCTCTTTTATTCTGTGCATTAAGGATAAAAATCCAGAAGGACTGCCTGCCCAGTGTGCTTGTTACCTGAAAAGCAAAATTTTCCTTATGGAGACAACTTATTGGGAGGGGGGACCTCACATTTCCAACAGCTTGGGAGCTTCCCTGGGATCACCACAGCCCACTCAAGGGTGACAGGCCCCTCACTTTGGGAGATGCTTTATTGCAGTGGCTCCTGCGTGCTGGGCCTCTGAAGTCTTCCAGGCTGGTACAACTCAGATGTGAAGATATTTCAATAACACAGATGAGGGCCCAAAGCAAAGCACCACAACAACCAGGAAACTGTGCACAGACCATAGTAGGAAACATCACAGGCATGACAAAATATTTCCTTGATGGTTCTGCTTGTATGTGATTGAGATGGGTCACTGACTCAAAATGAGTGTAAAGCCCTGATCCACAGTTCTGTAGTTACTACTACTGTGAAGGGCAGCATTAAGCTCTGGGGAACCTAACTATCCCTCCCTGTAAGCCTGTGGGTCAGGGGCTTATACTAAACTGCCAATGCTGAGAGGCACTTGAGTTCCCATGCAGGAAGAGGCTGGAGATACACAAAAGGAAAGTGAAACAGTATGTAAGATGGGAGGCAGAATTGAACATACACTGTGTGAAGGTACAGCAGGCAGGCAGCCAGGATAGGAAACAAGACAACTACAGGAAGCACACTAGAGTGAGTAACAATGAGAACAAGATACCTCCTGAGAGCCCATTAGGGCTAATGCTTAACCACTAGGGTGATCATGAACTGACTACCAAAGGAAAAAGAAAGAAGCAGATGAGTAAACATGGTTCTTTTATCTGGACTCAAACACCTACGCTCTGACCTTTGGTTATCTGGCCAAGGTTTGGATCTGAGATGATTGGGTCTGCCAGCTCCTGATTGAATGTACAAAGAACTGAGTACAGTCTCTCAAGAGAAAATAGATTACTTCCGTTTCTGAAGGCAAGGGTCAATAGTCTTGCTTTCTCTTAGGTGAAAGGATCATGAGAAAGAAAAAAGCAGGAAAAAGATAAACAGGAATCCCCTTCCACCTGAAACCCTCTATCCTCACTGCATTCCCCTTATAACCACACCTCTCCCCAGTTGGGCCAGGTACCCCTTCCCTCTCCCAACCCACTTCTGTCCCACCCCCTTCCACTTAAACCCTTCCCTTTACCCCTCCCTCCTATATCTACAGAAGTAATTAGAACAATGCTATAAAGACACTGAGAACCTCCCCTTTCCACTGTCCCCTGAGGAGTAACCCTACCCTCTATTTCCCCTCAGGTAGGTTCCCCTTGAGGGTGGAAGAATTGGTCTTGTAAATGTACCCACACTAGCTCAGAAGTTAGAAATTTCAAGGAGTTATTATCCTTCCTTGATAGCCCCTTTGGGATGGCAGAGCAGATCAGTTTTGGGGACCCCAAATGTATACTTGGTCTGAAATAGTGTCCTTTGTCCATTATGGGCATCCTCTGTTCTGGCAAGGAGAGGGGCATGATCAGAAGAGCACTATGGTTGTTTAGGAATGAGAGTATCCACCCGGACAGGGAATCCCAACAGCAGATACTGAGTTCCTCAATCAAGATCCCCACTGAGATAATAATTACCAGGTCCATCAAGAAAATATGGGATACCTAAGAGAGATGATTATAAAGAGAATCTGTGAAGCAGTCCGTCAGTTCCAGAATGTGTATAAGAAAGATGAAAAGTTCTTCTGGGTTTTAAATAGATTCAAAGACCAGCACAGGAGTAGACTTAGAAAACCTTCTAGGTCAAGGAAAGTTAGAACTCCACTTTGTCACAAACAGCTGGCTAGACAATGAAAAGAAACTCTAGAAGTTAGAAAATTGGATGAACAGACCAATAGAAGAATTACTGAGGGAGGTACAAATAATAACTGTAAAGAGCGATGAAGGAAAATAAAAACAGAAAGCAAAGATTATACTGTCCACCTTTGAGCAGACACATTCAAAAAAGGAAGGCCCTCAATTCCAGAGCTTCTATTTTCCCCCAACCTCCAGACTCTGGGAGACAAAAATGACCCAGAGGTCAGGGGATTAAAAGGGGGAGAGAAAAATATGTTTTAAGTGTGGAAAGGTGGGACATTTAAGAGAGAGTGCCCAGGATGGGAAAAGGAAAGAAAAATCATTTCCCTTAAGCCTCTGATGAAGATTAGGTGTTGAAGTTACTTTATCGTTGCTGGGATATAAAAACTTAACCAAAAGCAAGTGATTGGAGGAAAGTTTTGTCTGTTTGACTTTAGTTTTGGCCTTGGTTTACAGTCTCCAGGGGAAGCTTCATGATGGCAGGGGAAAGCATACCATGAGCAGAGGATGGTTATCACTTGTCACAGCAGGTAGAAAACAGCAAACAACATGGAGAGAGTGAGCTGAACTCTAGCAAGGGGGAGCTGTATATAAAACCCCAACAACACACCTTCTCCAGCCAAGGCTCCGCCTCTAAATTTGCCATCAGCTGGGGACCACACTTAGAGAACAATTGAATTTATGGTGGACATAAGATTGAAACTACCACACTAAGGGGTCAGAGGCTTTTTTACACTAATGGGTCCCACCCAGAGACCTTGAAACTTTAGTAGTGGGACCACAGAGACATTATAGTCTTTATAATAGACTAGGATCCTCCTGATGATCCCTCTGTTACCAACTAGACAGGTTCTTTTGTTCTCTTGAGCAAATCCTTATCTCAGTGGTAAAAAGAAATTTCTCCACTAGGGTGCTAAATGACATGCAAGTGACATATCAGGGTAGAACTACCAAAATACAATTTTGTATGTCCCCAAGGCTGTGGCATACTCACTCAGAAGGGACCTTATGAGTAAACTGGGCATTGGATTAAGGGTGGCTAAGGAAACTCCCCTAGTGTCTTTAAAATCTCCTCACCCGGCTCCCAAAAACCTCATCACTGAAAAAGAACTAAAATGACCCCAAAGTGGCTCAGGGAAACTCGTGGAAGAGGGGGCGGAAAGATTGTTAGAGTCACAAGTTGGGGCATTATGCACAGAGACTGGGGCCTACACCCCAGAATTCTTGACTAATCTCACAATGCACGACCCACATTCCCCATTGATGAGGGTCCCTTTGAAAGTGGGAGGACAGGGAGGAGGACAATGGAACCAATACTATGAATGTAAAATCAGAATAATATAAATTTAAAAATGAAAAAAAAATCTCCTCACCCCTTGGCCTGAAAATCAGATTCAGACCACAGCCTGGGTCACTGAGGGGAACTGAAGAGGTGCTTTACATGGATACTGAGGTATCAAACGGGGGTGTTTAGGCTTTTCAGGCAAGCACCTTAACCCCTGAGCCACCTCTCCAGTCCCTGAAGAGGTTTTGAGGGGACTAAACTCAATTCTCCTAGAGGGAAGATTAGGCTTGAAACCAGTGATAGAGCAATTAATCTGGAATGGTCTCCTGAAACCCCAAGGGGGGGTGAAGAGATGGGTCAGCAGTTAAGGCACTTGTCTGCAAAGCCTAACAACACAGATTCGATTCCCCAGTACCCACTTAGAGCCAGAGGCACAAAGTAGTGCATGCATCTAGAGTTCACTTGCAGAACCTGGAGGCCCTGGGCATTCCCATTCTCTCTGTCTGTCTCTCTTCTATCTATCTCTTGGCTTACAAATAAATAAATATATTTTTTAATGTAGGAGGGAAATGCTATCTAAAACTTTAATGAGGGAAATCCACACCCATCTTCATCAAGAATCATTGGAGTCCTAAGGTCATTTGTGACAGTTCAGCATGTTTATGGATATATGGGGATATATACTTTGGCTACACAAATCATCTAGGGATGCCTCACATGTTGGAAATCTAATGAACATGCTCAATATTAGCACCTCCTGGGAGAAAATATCCAGGTCTAAGACATTTCCAAGTATCCAAATTGACTATACAAAGATGCCTAAGATAGGCCAACTCAAATACCTTTTAGTAATAGTGGACTATTCCCTCTCCCTAGAGCAATAGCCAATAACATCATTAAAATTTTACTAGAAAATATTGTGCCTAAGCTTCAAATCATTGAAAACATAGTTTCTGATAATGGAAGTCACTTAACTGCTCATGTTACTATGGGTATCATGCAGAATCTAGAGATTAAATGGAAATATCACACCCCATGGCACCCTCCTTACTCTGGAAAGGTTGAATGGATGAATCAGACCCTCAAAACTTATATAACCAAATTAATTTTAGAGACTCAATTGCCCTGGACTAAGTATCTTTGCTTAACTCTTTTAAAAAATATTTTATTTGCAGAGACAGAATGTGAGTGTCAGGGCTCTAGCCACTGAAAACACACTCCAGATGTATGTGTCACCTTGTGCATCTAGCTTATGTGGGTACTAGGGAATCAAACCTGGGTCCTTAGACTTCATAGGCAAGCACCTTAACTGCTAAGCCATCTCTCCATCCCAAGATACCCTTTTGTAGCACAACCACAGACATAGCATCTTTGAATACAAAGACCAGTTTCTCAGGCACAACATACTTGGTTTATCTTCTGTTCTATTTTCTCCTAGGGAAACGGGCCTCCTGGTGCAAACTTTACCACTCGGCTGCCCAGTCAACTCCCAGCAGCTAGAAGACCACATGTTGATCAAATCTTGGAAGTAACATAAACTAGTATCTGCTTGGGATGGTCCTTTTCTCATGGTCATAACCATAGTCAGGACTGCAGAATGAGGCTAGACTC
The DNA here is from genome assembly GCA_036365145.1 of Orientallactaga sibirica. Taxonomy (NCBI): domain Eukaryota; kingdom Metazoa; phylum Chordata; class Mammalia; order Rodentia; family Dipodidae; genus Orientallactaga; species Orientallactaga sibirica. The sequence goes on from JAEOAD010000747.1 coordinate 261,198, forward strand.
ACCACACCTGAGTGAAGATTTCTTCACCAGGCTCCAACATTCTGGATCATCAAATACCAAGGTCACCTTGTGAGGAGTTTAATCATATTCTTTATTCTGTTCCCCGGCACTTGCCATTTCATTATTAATATAACTGAGTGTTTCACCTTTGACTATTAAGCTTAATGCTTGTCACGTCTTTTCCTGTGGAGGTCTACAAGAACAGAGGTGTCTACCAAGTTATGGAATATACATGTGTCCACACTCTCATCCTTCCCACATCCCTCTCCCCTTTATGCCAGTTATGGTTGTGTTCATTGAGCATACATGTGACAACACACTGGATATAAAGATATTAGTGATGAAATGTTAATAAGCAAAAATCAAATTCATAGGGACACTCCTGCCCCAAACTGCTAGGTTTTACAATGCAATCCTCTTCTGGTTATTGATAACCCTTCGATTAAGAGTAACATGTCTACAGTGATCAGAAAATATGGGTTGAGGAATAATGTACCTGGAAAAGATCCTACTATACTCTTTGAATTACACTTAGTCTACCTACCCAAAGTGTAACCCTTAACCCTTCATCTACTCCAGTTTCTGATGAAATAGAAGAGCCCCCTTTGCCTCCTATTAACCCTATCCAGATCCAAACAGTAGAAGTCAAAGTAATCGGACAGACTGTAAGGGTTAAAAGTCTGGAGAGTCCTAGCAACAAGTCACAGAAATTACTAGGACATGCTGGCCTGGAACAGGCTTTAACAGAGGAATTCTGGGGGGTGTAAATATCTTCCCACATCACAGCCTGATAGGGTCACCTGCAGCACAGGAAACACTGCCCCAAATCATGCAAACAGACTATCATTAAGAACTAGTGAGCCAGATCTAAGAGTCATCTCTGTGAAAACAAGTCAACAAAGGAAATAGCCCTGTTCCACTTGCATTCTGGTTTTTTTTTTTTTTTTGCTTTTTTATTTATTTTTTTTATTTATTTATTTATTTATTTATTTATTTATTTATTTATTTAAGACAGGGGGAGTGAGACTGGGCATGTCAGGGCCTCCAGCCACTGAAAACAAACTCCAGACACATGCTCCACCATGTGCAGCTGGCTTACATGGGACCTGGAGAATCAAACCTGAGTCCTTAGGCTTTGCAGGCATGCACCTTAACCACTAAGCAATCTCTCCAGGCCCAGTTTCATTCTATTTTCACTTTTGTCCCCCATTCTCTGCCCTGTTTGTCCCTTTCCTTTATCCAGCTCAGTTGCATCTGAGCATGGCAACTTCAAACCTGCTGAAGGCTTGCCATCTTTTGCTATTGCCTGCTCTCTAATAAAGAATAGCATGGGGATAGAGAGGTGGCTTAGCAGTTAAGGCGCTTGCCTGCAAAGCTAAAGTACCCCAGTTCGATTCCCCAGGACCCACATAAAACCAGATGAACAAGGTTGCACATGTGTCTGGAGTTTGTTTTGCAGTGCCTGGAGGCCCTGGTGCACCTGTTCTCTTTCTCTCTGTGTCTCTCTCTCTCAAATAAATAAATAAATAAATAAATAAATAAATAATGCTTAAATTTCTTTTTTAATTAAAAAATAGCCTGCTGTTGTGGTCGTAGAATCTCTCTCTCTTCATTTCTACAACACCCTGGTTGGTTCAGCCCCAGCTCTGATCCAACAACTGGTGCCAAAATACCTGGTTGGGTTCTGGGGTCCTTGGGCCCCAGCCCTCTCCTGCAGACAACCTTTTCTCTACCCTAGTCTTCCAGATTGTATGAGGTTGGCTGCTTGCCTGAGGAGACTGCAGAACCTCTGGCTAGCCCAATTCCCTGGCGTTTTTCCAAAATCCTTTGCTGAGTTCAACCCAGCCTCTGACCGCTACCTGGGTAGTCCAAAGGACCAGGTTGTCCTATAACCCCTCCTCATTCCTTTCATTCTGGGTTCCATGAAGAGCTCAAATGTCCCCTATGCTTACTAGACAGGCTTAACGGTTGCCATTATGCCACTTGAACTTTCAGTTTTTGCAACTTTTTTTGTCTTCATAAGTGGTGTGAAATTGGGGGTCTTACTGTACTTTTGAGTAAACTCAGCCTCCAGTCTTTTAGCCCTCTCTGCCCCCCTTACACACTTTCCTATCTATACTGACCTCCAGCAGGGGCCTCTTGCCATTTGGTCCTTTATCCATCCAACATGCCATCACAAAGTCATTAAGATGAAGCCTAAACTAAGTTTACTGGCACCCTAGACTGCTGTTCTTCTGGCCTAGGGGCCTCTGGATTTAAGCCCCTAGTGGGTGGAGACAGGGGACACTTTCTCCATGCACCCTGGGACCCTGCTCTGGTACAAGGTGCTAGACTAAGGCCTGGCTTTTCTCTGGTACTGGGTGCCAGAGTCTCATGCCAAACTCTAGCCTTCCATTCTGGCTGAAATTTGGTACTAGGTGATAACCCACTACAAGAGTCTAGCCTCCAGCACTATTTTGATACTAAGTGATGAATTACTGCCAAAAACTAGCCTGTGCCTTACTGTACACCAAATTTTATCTTTTCAAAAATGGGCTCTGACCTCTTTGTCCCCAGGGACACTCCCTTGGGATACTTAAAATCAAACCTAAAAGCTCTGGGTCTAACTGATCTCAAGACTAAACTTGTAATTCGGGTTTCTACTCTCAGGTCTGGCCCCACTATAAATTAGATAGTAAGCGTAATTGGCCAAAATTTGGAACCTTTGATATACAAGTCCTTACTGATTTGGACAACTTCATAAAGCAAAATGGCAAGTGGTCCAAAGTTCCATTTGTTCAAGCCTTCTTTTTCTTGCACAAGCACCCTTCTTTCTGCCTTGATTGAACTGATGAACCGGTTTTCCCATCATGCCCCCCTCCTCCCTCTGTTCCAGACAGTACGGCCCCCTCTCTCTTCTCTTTACCCGTCCTCTGATTTTCATCCCACAAATCATCCCCCTTTTCCAAACCCCAGCTTCTCTTGAACCTACTTCCTCAAGGACCACATCTTGATTTGCCTATCCCCAATTTCCTACCTCCTCTAGGCCCACATCTCCATCTCCTGGGACCTCGGATATCCAAGCAAAAGAAACACCTCTGGAGGCATCACCATACCTGATCTAAAGCTATATTACAAAGTCATAGTAATAAAAACAACATGGTACTGTCATAAAAACAGGAGTATAGACCAATGGAACAGCTAGTACAGCTACTTGATATTTGACAAAGGCCATAAAAATGTTGATTGGAACGAAGGCAGCATCTTCAACAAATGGTGCTGAACAACCATCTGCAGAAAATGAGCCTCAATCCACACATCTTGCCATGCACAAAAATCAAATCCAAATGGATCAAAGCCCTCAATATAAGACCAGAAACTCTGATACTAGTGGAAGAAAAAATAAGAGGAACTTTCCACGATATAGAAGTGGGAAAAAACTTCCTGAACAAATCCCAGTAGCTCAAGAAATTAAAAAATCACTCATCCATTGGGATCTTATGAAGCTGAAAAGTTTTTTTAACAGACCAACATGCAATAAGCAGAGTAAATAGATTACCCATAGAAGGGGAGAAAATTTTTGCTGGCTATACAACTGACAAAAGGCCTAATTTCTAAAATTTACAAAGAACTCCAAAACCTAAACAAAAGTCAAACAACCCACTCACAAAATGGGGCAGAGAACTTCACAGGGAGTTCTCAGAGGAAGAAATACAAATGGCAAACACACACTTAAGAAAATGTTCAACATCCTTAATCATCAGGGGAATGCAAATTAAAACAACTATGAAATTCCACCTTACCCCAGTAAGGATGGTAAACATTAAAAAATCTAATGAAAACAAATGCTGGTGAGGTTGTGAAGAAATAGGAACCCTCGTTCACTGTTGGTGGGAATGTAAGATGTTACAACCACTATGGAAAGCAATATGGAGACTCCTAAAGAGATTGACTATAGAGTTACCAACAGACCCAGTTATTCCCTTACTGGGCATTTACCCTAACAGATCCATGCCTCAGTTCAGAGAGATTTACTCAACCATGTTTATAGCTGCTCAATTCATAATACCTAAGAACAAGAATCAACCCAGATGTCCATCATTAGATGAATGGATAACCAAGAAGTGGTATGTCTACATGATGGAATTCTATACAGCAGTAAGGGAAAATGACACAATGAAATCTGAAGAAAAATGGTCAAACCTGGAACAGATCGTTCTCAGCTAACTCACCCAGTCACAGAAAGGCAAACGTCGCATGGTCTCATTCATCTGTGGCTCCTTACCTGGATCTGCCTGAGATGTTGACATACCTAATAAGCATCTTGAGGACCAGACAATAGGGAAGGTGGGGCGAGAGGGGAAGGTAAGTGTGGGGGGAGCACCAAACTGGACCCAAATAGAAATGGCACCATAACATCCTATATCCTGAAAGACAGACTAAAAGGTTGAACCTTCATCAAATCCTTAGAGGGAACACCTGATTCACAGGGCCCTGGAGAGGGTATGATGAAGACTAACCTTAAGCTTCTCCTGCCTCTCTCTCTCTCTCTCTTTCTCTCTACCTCTTCTCTCTCTTTTCTCATTCTCTTCTTTATTACCTATCTTTTTTCTTCTTTCTTTTCCCTTGGCACTGACCTGTAACTCCCAGTACCAGCATGCCGTTGCCATACACAATGAACTGTGGATCAGAAAGACCTACAAGTTTTCCCAAAAGAAGACAGATTTATGTCAGAGTACTTGATGACCCACCAAAGGTTAATGGTAAGACCCTACTGTCGAAGACACCATATGCTATTGGGACAGAACATGGAGTGACCTGGCTGGAATCTGGAAGAGAGTCAGTCCCCAGACAGTTAGCTTTTCTAGTACCAGAAGGTGCTACATGAGTAGCTTGGGGAAAGAGACCAGCAACTGTCCAAGCAATGCATGATCTAAGCTTCTCAGCAGCAAATAACCTGACATGATGCTCACACGAGGGCAATACTGGCACACAGCCATGGTGGGTAACCCACTGCTCTTGAGTTGGCTAACAGATCCATGAATGTAACCCATAGCTGGAACTGGGAAACAAGTCAGAACTATATCCAAAAAATGAGCCTGCTCTGCAATATCAACCTCCCACCAATTGTGGGCTACAAGAGGGCCTACACCTATGAAATTCTCTCTAAAATAATAAGGGTTATCCCATTGTCTGGTGCTGACTTCTCTCCACTGAAGAATTTGCTTCTCTTTTTCAGATGGAAGCAGAAACTGAGGAGAGAATCAGTCCATCCCACCTCACCAGGGCCCCAGCTGAAACCATACAGTAATGGGGGAAATGAGCAAGAGTGTTGCTTTCTTGATGAACATGACACCAACACAAGGGTGGAGGAGACAGACACAGAGAACACTCAACTCCTATCAAACCCATTACATCAAGATTCATAGTCTGGGAAGACCCAAATACCTTTTTAGCCCAACGGCTAACCTGGACAGTCTTGCCACAAGGCTTTAGGGACAGTCCTCACTACTTTGGCCATGCCCTCTAATAAGATCTCTCATCTCAGAACCTCCATCCCAGGCATCTCTTACAGTATATAGACAACCTCGTTCTACGTAGCTCCTCTCAGGAAGCCTGTCTCACACACTGCTGACCTCCTCAATGCCTTAGCCTTGTGGGGTTTCCAGGTCTCAAGGGACAAAGCCCAAATCTGTAAATCTACTGTAACTTACCTAGGGCTCTCCCTTTAGTACCAAAATCGAGCTATTCTCCCAGACCAAATACAGACCCTCCAAAATTGCCCCATGCCTACCTCTACGAGAGAACTCCTATCTTTGCTGGGCCTTTTAAACTTTTTCCATATATGAATACATATTTTTTCTCTTATTGCTCAGCCTTTCTATGAGGCCACCAAAAACTCCCTTGAAGAAACCCTCTGTGGTAGTCTGAATAGATGGCCCCAAATATATTCATTGTTTTATTAGTTATAGTTTGCATCTGCAGCCACCTTGCTGGAGGCGGTATCACTGGGCGGATCTTAAGGTTGTGGTGGTTTGAGGATTTCAATCTAAAGATATGCAACGTGTGCCTAGCTGGGAGTTCCTGAGGTGTGCTGTGCTGTGTGGCTTTTGGCTTTTGGCTTGTGGCTTTGCTTTCTGTGTTTGGTCCTGTGAAAGCAGGCCAGCTTCTTCTGCCATTATAGAACTTCCCCTGGATCTGTAAGCTTCAATAAATACCCCTTCCTCCATAACTGTTCCTGGTCTGGAAGTTCATCTCAGCAAACCTGAAGCTGTCTGCTACACCCTCCTTACCCCTTTTTCAATAACTACTGTTAACAAAACCTTCAAACAAACTCTAGTTAGAGCTACCTCTCTAAGATTATTTGATCAGTCTAATACATTTTTCCTATTCCTACATTGTATCCAGGATCAAGTCCTAGCACTCTTTTGCCAGTGGGCAGACAACTATGCCCCCATGGCTTTCTTATCCCAACAACTGGACCTGGTCATCAGGGGCTACCCCCCCGCCCCCACATACAGGTTTTGGCAGCTGATGCTCTTATTATACCAGTAGCTAACAAAATTTCTCTACATATCCCCTTAACCATATACTCCTCCCATTCATTTAAAGACCTCCTAAGACACCGAGATTTCCTAGCATTACCCTCTTCTCAAGACCATATCCTATATGCCTACCTCTCCTTGATCTTAACCTGTCCTTAAGCCTTGCCCAACCCTCAATCCTGCTACCTTACTCCCTACCTCCACTGTCACTACCCCCAGGCCCCTTACACTCATGCTGAGATATTAGAGCTCACCTTCAGCCCCTTTACAGTCATCACCGACTACCTCATTCCTGAACCCAAAACTCCTGACTGGTTTATAGAAGGTGGCTTCCTAAACTCTCCCTCTCATTCATCAGTCTATGCCATCATCCAAGGCCACCCCAACTCCCCTAAATCCTACTCTCTGATTGAGCGCAAACCCTTGGCCCAGACACCATTTCCCAACAAGCTGAACTAATAGCCCTTACTTGAACCTTAACTATGGCCAGAGATCTCTCTCTTAAAATCTACACAGACTCAAAATATGCTTATAATATTATCCACTCAAATATCCTGATTTGGAGGAAAGGGGGCTTCCTTGCCCCCAAAGGGACCCCAATCGCCAATGCCCCCCTAATTCAAGACCTTATAGATGCTACTTTTCTCCCCTCTAAGGCAATAATCATCCACTGCCATGGCCATCAAAGAGACAGACAGGACATTTCTCTTTTAAACAATCACACTAAAAAATTGGCCCATGAAATAGTCCTAATATACACAGACTTACAGTTAACCCTCCCCCCTTAGCATACCAAACCTCCTCTGCCCCCACTCCCCTCAGTAGAGAGATTCTCTCCGATCTACATTCCCTGTTTCATCCTTCTAATCAAACTCTATTTTCTTTCCTACAAAAACATACCCCCTTCAGCCTTCAGATAGACAATTCTTCAAGCCCTCACAGACTCCTGTGATATCTGTCATAAAACATATCCTAACTCCAATATCCAGCCCACACCATTTCCTACACCAGATGTGGGGCCTTCTACCAGCTATGGATTGGAAAATAGACTTTACCCATATGCCTCCTGTCAAATGACACAAATATCTCTTGGTAATCATTGACACCTTTTCTGGATGGGTAGAGACCCCCACCACAAACAAAAGAGTTAGCACAGTGGTTCAAACATTAACTACAGAGATAGGTACCCAATTTGACTTGCCAGCCTCCATATAATCAGATAATGGCCCTGAATTTGTTTCCTCCATCTCCCAAAACATTACCAGATACCAACAGATCCCTTGGAAGTTTCACATTCTTTATCATCCTTAATCGTCAGGCAAGGTTCAGGGAAACAGCTGAACTGTCAAAGAAACTCTCACAAAGCTAACCCTGGAGCTAAAACGAGATGGATCAAACTTTTACCTTTAGTGCTGCTTAAACTCAGAGCTTTGCCCCAAAAATAAAAAAACAATGACCAGTCCCTTTGAACTCATGTACGAGGCCCATGTTACCTCCAAGATTGTCTCCTGAGACTCATATACTCCCTCCATCATTATCTACTTGTCTCCTCCCATTCCTCTGAACAGAGTTGTGGAAACACAGTGATAACACCTTCCCTTTCCCCCATCAGGACACTCCTCTTCCTAACTTAGAGATAGGAGACATGGTTTATATCTCCGATCCCACCCACAAATCTCTATCCCCAAAGTGGCAGGGGCCCCACATGGTCACCCTACTAACTCCCACTGCAGCCAAATTCCAGGGCTTCCCGCCCTAGGTTCACCTCTCCTACTTGAAAAGAGCCCCATCATCACCTCCTTGTCCTCCCTCTTTCTGGGTGACACCCATGAGTCACACCTCTTTAAAATTACTAAACTTTCCGCTATACCTGAACAGGACCACCTTGAAACAGACCTGCCAGATGGTACTTAGTAACAATTTCATCTGTTCCTGACTCATATACAGGAGGACCTGTGGTTGATGCCCCAGCCGACCTCCATATCTGATGAGCTTGTGGATGCCATAGAAGAACTCTGGTTACAAGGAACCTTCATTTCCTTCATACTGGAACAGATTAAGTTCTTTACCATTTCCCTATACTTCTTTCTTTTCCCCTAGGATCCTAGGGGATGCCCTGCCAGCCCCTTTTCTCACATGAACTCTCTTTAGTACTATTCTCTTTTCTAAGCCTAGGAACTAATACTTGTAATTTCAGATTGGTCACAAACCAAAAATGCCCTCTTAACTCTCCTACTCTAATTATACTTCCTTACAATAATTTTCCTATGATGCCATCCATTCTTTAACTCCTCATAAAGATGGAACATAACAGGGTTAATGCCCCTTGTCCCATCACCCTTATTATCACTTATACTTATGCCACATCAACACATGTATCCCCTCTGGGGCCCAAATAGGACCTGTTTTCATAGGATCTCCCTTAATGCTAAATTGTACCTTTTCAGGCCCCAATAATATCATTGGCCCTATTAGATGGTATAAAGATGATCAAGAACTCTTACAGGCAAGGAGGAAGGACAAAGAACAGGAGCAGAGAATTTAGTTGGATTTGAAAGGAAAAGTCTTTGCTATGCTAATACATACTGCTAGAAGCTGTGTGTACTTGTAAGTCCTAGGATGAGAATAAGTCAACTGTTGGTAATATAATGATGTCCTTCCTCTGGAGCCATTTTTTCCAGATTAATACTTAATTCCAAAAAAACAAGGTCACTAAAGTCACTTCCTATAAGAGCAAGTTCTCAGAGCTCCCATCTTCCCACATATAAAACCTAAAAGCCAGAGTGCTCAATAAGCAGAAGTGGAAAAATGATGTAGTTCCAAATAGCTGTCTACAAAATGTGATTTATAACCATCAAGTCCCATGTCCCTTCATTTCACTTTGGTCTCCATTTTTCCCAGGACAGGAAACATGTCCCCCATAGCTTTCTTGCTTCACAAATGAAAACCCAGCATCCCAAGATCATTCTGCAAGTAATTTTGCACAGACATCTCACCCCAGTGCCTGTCTGGAGCTCACACAAGGTCACCAAACAACTTGATTGTGAACCAACTGCTTTAACCTTCGGAGGGAGGGGGGTTAACTAGATGAGGAGACCAGCGGGAATAGGAAGGGTGAGGACCTCACAAGGCTGGAATGTCAACACTTGAGTAGAAGTCAAGCCAGTGACAGCAAGGGATGGTTGGCCCAGGGAAACCCTGTGCATTGTGTTAATTTCTATCCATGAAGTAAAGTGGACAGAAGCTTGTGGGAGAAATGGAACCTGGTTGTTATTCTTGGACTATGAATTTTGTTGATGTAAAATAGAACATTCTGTAAACCCGATATCTATGTATAAATAATGAGCATTAACACAGTAAAAAAAAAAGAGAGAGAGAGAGAGAGAGAAAGAAATCTTAAGTCAGAGACTCACACAAGGACCATGGCAAAATCTCACAGACTAGTCTAAAAGAGATAATATTAATTTTGGAATCTACAAGACTTCATCCCACCCTCAAGATCCAGGACAACACTTTTGCAACAAACTTTAGAAAGGAACCCCTAAAGATACTGTCTATTGAGGCTGAACATAAGCATTTCTAGGGGTTGGATGAAGTCTTTGAATACTCAAAATTTCTGGGTATGTTTGGCTGTCAATACCATGAACAAACATTCCTTTTGCACACAAGAAGGTAACTCAGTCCATCAACTATTAGCTAATAATCTTATGGGGTTGTCTGTTAAGTATAATGAATATTTTAGTATCACTGGAGACAAAATAACCAAACAGGACCATCATGTGCTCTGCACAGAATCAGTACTCCATTTTCCATTGCCTATACATCAACTGTACCCCCCTTTCAACCAACTCTTAATCCCCCTCAATCACCTCTCAATTGTTCAATTGAACAAAACACCTCACTGTCCATCAGCAAACAATTACCCATGGGATGGGTCTATTTTTGCAATAAGACTGCCTTTCAAGCTTTTTCTGCCAATTTCTCTGGGATTTGTTCCATCGGACAGATCTTGCCTCTACTGCCATCTCTTATGTCCCCTCACTAGACTACCTGGAGCTTGCCTCTCGACTGTGGTGACAATTTAATCCTCCTAGAGCCCCTGCAGGTGACAGTTGTGACAGCCTTTTTGCCCATTCCAGGCCTTGTAGCAGGTATACAAAAGGAAGTGTCCAAGTTGGCCTATATTTTTAGCAAAACCATCAGTCTCACTGCAAAAGTTTTGGCAAAAATAATCAAGAAATGAAAGTGCTCCATACCTAAAAGTGAAAAATAGAGTCACTATTGATTTCTTACTATTAAAATATCATGTTGGCTGTCAGCAATTCCCTGAAATGTGTTGTTTCAAGATTACACAAAATTCTAACATTATTCAACAAATAGGCCAAATAAAACAAGAGATTAACAAAATCCATGAGAGCATGGAGGGAGAGATGGCTTAGAACTTAAGGCACTTGCCTGCGAAGCCTAAGGACCCAGGTTCATTTCAACAGAACCCACGTAAGACAGATGCACAAGGTGGGTACATGCACACATGGTGACATACATGTCTAGAGTTCATTTGTATTGGCTAAAGCTCTGGTGTATTAATTCTCTCCCTCTCTTTACTCTCTCACTCCCTCTCTGTCTCTCATAAGTAAAAAAAAAAAAAAAAACAATCCATGAGAGCAACTTCTGGTCAGGCTTAGGACAATGGTTTCCAAGGTTAAGCTCTTTACTGGGTCCTTTGATCAGTATTCTTCTCATTGTAACCATGGCTGCCTGTTTGCTCAACCGTCTGCTCTGCTGCATCAGACGAGTCAACTCTGTAAAAATAATGTACCTCAATCCTCCCTATGCCCCCACACTCACAAAAGATCACCCCCAATAACCTGCCTCTCCCCGCCTATTCTTTTTCACAGGGCTAACATCAACAGAAAAACCAAAATATGCCAGAATTCCCCTGACTCAAAGTGAACATCATACCAGATCCAACTCAAATAAGACTCCACCCTAATCCAGACCCCTGACTCTATCCCACTGGTCAACAGGAAGAAGCTCAGAGACCTGATTCAATTACCCCTTTACTTTGGGAATGTAAGGGTTAATAAGTCTGGGGGTCCCAGCAAGAATTAAATGGGTTGTGGAAATTACTGGGACATGCTGGTCCTGAAAAAGGCTTTAACACAGAGGAAATTCTTTTGGGTTGTAAATAACTTCCCAAACCACAGCTTGGTAAGGTCACCTGCACAGGAACCATTGTCCCAGACTACACAGGAACCATTGCCCCAAACCATGCAAACAAGACTATCATTAAGAACTAGTCGAGCCATACTTAAGAGTCGTATTTGGGAAAACAAGTCAACCAAGGAAATAGCCCTGTTACAGTTGCATTCTTTTTCTATTTCTTCTCCCATTCTCTGCCCTGCTTACCGCTTTTCTCATACTGTCCAGCTCAGCTGCGTCTGAGCATGACACCTTCAAACTCACTGAAGGCTTGCTATCCTTCACTATTTGCCTGTTCTCCAATAAAGAATACTCTACTTTTGAGGTCATATACTCTCTCTCTTCATTTCTATGAAGTTGGTTCAGCACCAACTCTGATCCAACACAGACCATAGAAATAGAAAGAGGATACAGAGATACAAATGGATAGTAGGAATGGATCAAATATTGTGCCTGAACTTTAACTTGTTAAAGTGACTGATGTGTTCAGGCACAGGGAAACTGGAAGCTCAAGTGGTCCCTTTCTCATTGGGATGGTCCTCTGACCCTGATAGCCAGAATTGCATCGTAGCCCTCTATCAGGACAACAAGGTTTGTGGCAATAACTTCTGTAAAACAATGTCACTACGATTCCAGAGGCCAAGGATTCTGAGGGCCGGTCCCCAAGTACAATCAAGCCACCACTCCCAGACCCTAATTGTACCTCATGATTAAGCAGGCAAGAGGGAGAATTAGAGTTCATTGGGAATGTGACAGGATGCCATGAAAGCCAGTCCTTTGAGAGGCTCAACAATAAAACTTCCTTGACAATAGCTTCAGCATGACCTCCAATGCTATTTTGTATGACCTTTATTTGGAGCTCTCTCAGAAAATATGGAATGGTTTCTATACTTTGGTGCAATTGGCCATTCCTTTCACCTTGGCATATAAACCCCAAATTCTTTGAAAAGGCATATAAGGTGTATTCCCAGGTCAACCATATGGTTCTTTTGATCCACAAGTATACATAGATGAAATTGAAGTTCCAAGGGGGAATACCAGATGAATTTAAAGCCAGAAGAAAAGGAACCTGCAGGGTTTGAATCTATCCTATTCTGGTGGTTACTGATAAATAAAAATGTCAAATGGATTAGCTATCTATTTGTTAACTATACCTGAGATGCAATCAAGGGGATATCAGAACAACTGGGGCCAACTAGCCAAATGACCTGAGAAAACAGGGAGGCATTAGATATTATGTTAGCAGGAAAGGGTGGAATTTGTGCAATGATGGGACCATCACCAAAGCACTGAAGGGGCTAACAAGCCTAGTTAATGAATTAGCTGAAAACTCATGTGTAAATAACCCTATTACAGATCTCATAGAATGACGGTTTGGAAAATGGAAGAAAATCACACCTATCATAACCGCATTAATCACAGTTCTTGGAGTCTTATTATTGATGGGATGTTGTGTTATCCCCTGTGTCAGAGGCATAACTCAGAGACTTATTGAAACTGCCCTCACCAAACAGACTCTTCCTCCATTTTTCTGTTAGATGATCACAAACCCTAAAGTCAAGTATTATTATAAGAATTTGAAGTAAATCATACACACCTATATAGAAGAATGGAGAATTGAAAGAAAAAATGGTCTTTTCATCAAACTAGAATGATTCCATTTTAGGACACAGCACTTCTCCCTACCATGGTAAGAAAGTTCTAAAATGACACAGCATCAATAAAATGAACTTCCTTATTCTTCTTATTCCTGATCATCTATGTCAGCCTTTCTTTGTTCTATCTTCATACTGACTTTTTCCCCCTTATCCAACTGCAAACTAGATTTTAAGCCTAGGCCTCAACCTTTTCTTTTGTGTGTTAAGGTTAAAATACTAGATGAACTTCCCACCCAAGTATGCTTGCTAACTCTTCAAAGATGATACACTTCCTTTTGCAAAAGTAAAATTTGCCTTGTCAAGTCATCCTGTTCTTTCAAGAGTCTATGTTCAAGATGGTGGTGACTCACATTTCCAACAAGAAGAAAGAGAGGAAGGAGTAAAAGAGGTAAGGGAAGAGATACATAAAATTGAAGGTAATACAATAAAGTCATATAGAAACCCATTTCTTCATTAACCAGTTAAAGTACATAATTTTAAAAAAGAGAGTGACAGTTTGTGCAGAAGTATCCTGCTGGGTGGAGAATGTTATACTCAGCAGCCTTAGGTTGCTATAGATTAATCCAAATGCCAGGGTAGGTCACCTCACAGTGATCATTTGTCAGGAAGACACAAGAACATCCCAAAACAATACAGGTTTTTTAATGTTCTTGGTTGCCCACCTTGTATTATCCCTTGTATCAGAGGCCTAACTCAAAGGCTTATTGAACTGCCTTTACCAAACAGACTCTTCTCCATTTTTCTACTGATCATTATGAACACCAAAGCCAACTATTAATAGAATAGTCTGAATCATGATCAGAGCTATATGGTAACACCCAATTAATAAAGGCATTATATGCTTCAGTCACAGCACACGGAGATATCAAGCTGGAGATGTTCTAATTCTTGGCTAAAGAAGCTTCTTTTTGCAGATTACAGTGAATCCTGGACAGACTCAAGACTTATCAATGTGGTGAGAATAAACAGTCCAATGCCTACCACCAGACAAGACATCCATGTCACACTCGTCAGGGCATAGGGAACATCACAGAAGTGGTGGTGGAAGAAAAATTAGTACTGCTCTCACTGCTAGCCAAAAAAGCCTCTCTATGAAGATGGTGGTTTAGAGGAGACAAAAATTCATCAAAGTGCTGAAATTTAGATGCTGTTGAAAACTCAGCACAAAATCTTTCACATCCTCCAAGGCTTAGAAAAAACTGCAGAAGTAGATGAAAGGATGTAAGAACCACAGTATGGGAAAGAGTATTTGGGGGCACTACCCTCTGGACATGAACTATTAGTACATGCATGATCTAAATGTAGAGGTCATTACCCCCACAAAGTCTGCACAACATTCAGTCCACCAACAATTTGACATAGAGGACGGAGGGGCACAAAAACGAGACATCAGAAAGTTTTATAAAAGGACTACTTGGAAGGAGGAGGTGGATGAAAAGATAGCAAAAAAGGGAACAAAGTCAAATTATATGTTCATGTATTAAAATCCCCAATAAAAAGAAAAATATGAAATTCTACTATAAAAACAAAGGAAAAAATATGGCCAATACATTTATCTGGAACTGTTCAAAATCTTTAGTCAGCAGAGATATCCTAATCAAAATTACAGAGATTCTATCTCACCTCAGTTAAAACAGCTGCCATCAAGAAAACAACTAATAGTAACATCTGGTGAGATAGTGGAGAAAAGGAACCATTATAAAATGCTGATGGCAATTAAATTTTAACAAGGACTGTAGAAAATCTTGGTCATGAAAAACTAAAAATATTCCTACTTTATTATTGAGAAATATAACACAAAGAATCTAAATAAATATATCACAGTGATACTTGCATGTCCATGTTACTCTTCACAATAATCAAGGAAAGGAGTAGCCTTAGAGTTCTATAAATAGATGAATGGATAAAGCCATTATATTATGTGTACACAATAATGTAGTTGGGAGCCATAAAGAGGAACTAATTTCTGTCATTTGAGGGAAAACATATGAAACTTGAAATCACCAAGGTAAAGAAATTAGGCCAAAATCAGGAAGATAATTATTCGCTGGTTTCTATTATATGAAGAAATTAAGACATATCCATACACATACAAGCAATGAAAATAAATAGAAGACAGTTTGTGTGGAGAAAAGGTATTCATAGGAAGAGGTAAAGAAAACCAAGTATGGTGAACATGACCTAAGAAACATGATTTGCATTTAAGAAAAATGTAATAATGAAAATAATACTGGATTTTCTCATTTTATATGCTAACAAAAACTTAGGGAGAAAAAACCAAATTTATAGAAATTTGACAAAATACCTGATATACACTCTCCAAATATGTTATACAAATCTGGTAAAGATTGAGGTACTTTCACAGTGGGTGAGGCTAAGAAGAAATGAAATATCCTGAATGGGATCCTGGAATAAAAAGAGAACATTTCTGAAATAACACTAAATTTAAATTAAAACTGTAGATAACTTTTTAATACTTCCCAAATATTCATCTCCTAGTTTTGGTATTTTTTATGATTTCATAAATTATCTACACTAGGGAAACTTAGGTGAAGATACTTTTAAAGGTCTAAAATTATTTCAAAATAAAAGGTAAATAACAGCCGAAGAGAAGGCACACACCTGTAATCTGAACACTCAGGAGGCTGAGGCAGGAGGATCACAAATTTCCAGGCCAAAATGGATATAAAACCTGGGCATAGCAACAGGGTATAAAAAAATTAAATGCTTTAAGTAGCCCACTGAAACCAGCTGTATCAGGTGAACATGTATTTGCTCTTCTGATATAAAAGGTAGTTTAAAAATAAAAGAAATTCAATAGAAGGGGAAATAAATACCATACAGCTGAGTCCTTAGCATTTTAAAATGCTGGCTTATGAAAATTCACAAGAGTGCAGGGCAGCAGTAATGGGGGCTTAGTTCCCTGGCACCCACATAACTGGGTGTGTCACTTGTCTGTGACCCCAGTCCTGTAAAGACAGAAACTGGAGAATCACTTGGGATTGATGAATGGGGGAAACATGTGAAAACGGAGCTGGAGAAATGGCTCCGTGGTTAAGACATTGCCTATGAAGCCTAAGGACCTGGGTTGGATTTCCCAGTACCCGCTTAAAGTCAACTGCACAAGGTGGCACATACATATGGAGTTCCTCTGCAATGGCTGGAGATTCCTGGCACGCTCGTTCTCTCTCTCAAATAAATAAATGAATAAATAAAAGGGCGAAAACAGAAGCATTAATTTCAGTGAGATTCTTCCCAAGTAAACACCCAAACAGAGAAGCGGAAGACCCTGGATGTTCTCTGGTTTCAGAAGACCCGGGCCGTTCTCTAGTTTCAGCAGAACCCGGATGTTCTCTGCCTTCAGCAGAACCCGGATGTTGTCTGGTTTCAGCAAGCCCTCACATCTTACTCTTGCACTTCTTGCACACATCACATGGCGCACATATCCCATACACAATCAAAGAAATAATAGTAAGCATGAGGCATAAATGTGTCTCATTATGAATGTGTGTGTGTGTGTGTGTGTGTGTGTGTGTGAGAGAGAGAGAGAGAGAGAGAGAGAGAACTGCAGAAGCTCAGCCTCTGAAATGGTGTTCTTACACGTGACACGACAACCAGCTTGGCAACATACATTTCACCCCACCATCAGAAAAATAAGCTGTTTGGAGAACTTTAAAGAGACTTTAGCAACGTTAAAGACTACTCTTTAGGAAAATATCCGTTCCACAACAGAAGCTGCTCACACTTCAGAAGCCACCTGAATGGGCTGCCTCAAGCCATTGAGAGAAAGAAGAGAAGAGAAGAGAAGAGAAGAGAAGAGAAGAGGAGAGAGAGGAGAGGAGAGAGGAAGAGAGGAGAGAGGAGAGAGAGAGAAGAGAAGAGAAGAGAAGAGAAGAGAAGAGAAGAGAAGAGAAGAGAAGAGAAGAGAAGAAAGGCACATGGTACCTGAAGCACTGAGTCATCTGCCCCATGGGTCCCTCACCCTCGGCTGTAGGAGATTCAGCCACAAACAGGGTCAATTTATGCAAGGACACTGTTAAACCCACCCTAATTGTGAGGGTCAGGAAATTCTTATGACTCACCTATGACCTCAGCAGTGCCTGCCTCCTGCTTACAGACCTGAGGCAGCGCTAAATAACCCCTCAGGCTTGGCGGTGTCTGCCCCTCAACCAGGACCTCACAAATTAACCACGCCCAACTACAGGACTCTCAACTGGCTGGGCTTGGGTCAGGTGACTTCCTGTCTAGATCCTTCTGGTCTCTCACTGCATGGGGAGGCGGGGCCGGTTCCTGTCCCACTCAAAGTAGCGGGGTTCCCGCTGCTCCAGATACCAGAAAGTTCTGAGTTTGTATCCTCACATCTGCATAATTATTCAGGCGTTCATGGTTGCATGAAGAGGCCAGAGTTGATATTGGGAGTTTTTGCTGACCACTCTCCTCTTTATTTTACTGAAGTAGGGCCTTAAATTTGCCTTATCTTTGCTGGGAAAAACACAAAACCAGAAGCAGCTTATGGAAGAAAGTGTTTTACTTTAGGCTTACAGCGTCCAGGTGGAAGTTTGATCTTGACAGAGGCACCTAACCAAGTTCATCATAAACCCATAGCAGAAAGACAAAACAAAGAGCCAGGGCTTGACCTGTCTCAAAACACACCTTAGGGCTGGACTCAAGACCCCACCCCCCCAGTGACACACCTGCTTCACGAGGGCTCTGCCTGCTGAAGACTAAAGTAGGTAGCTTAATAAAAAAATATCTGAGGCTGAGATGGCTCAGCAGTTAAGGCTCTAAGTGGCAGTGCCTGATGGCCCAGTTTCCATTCCCTAGCACCCACATAAAGCCAAATGTACAAATTCATTTGCAGTGATAAGAGACTCTGGCACACCCATTCTTTCTCTCTCTCTCTCTTTCGCTCGCAAATTGCAAATAAATTAATAAGTGAATGAATGAATGAATGAATAAATAAATAAATAAATAAAATATACCTGAGTCTACGGTATCACTTATATTCAAACCACCACATAGGGTCTCTCACTTGAGACCAAGACTTGCTGATTTAGCTAGTCTAGCTAGCCAGTTTGCCCCAAGGGTTCCCTGTCTGCTTATCATGCACTGGGATTCCAAGAGGCTCTTCTCTGCCCATCTGGTTTTACAATGTGGGTACAGGGGACCAATCTCTGGTCTTCTCACTATATGGCAAGCATTTTGCTAATTAAGCTATCTCCCCAGCCTCAAGTTCATTTTTAATATAATGAGATATAGGAGTATTGCTTTCATTCTCTATGTGGATTTGAACATTTCCTGGATTTATTAATTGATGATTTGTTTACATTTGTTGAAACATCCTTGCATCTGATAAAAATACAACTTGAGGGCTGGAGAAATGGCTTAGCGGTTAAGGCATTTGCCTACGAAGCCAAAGGATCCTGGTTCGATTCTCCAGGACCCCCATAAGCCAGATGCACAAGGGGGCACATGTGTCTGGAGTTCGTTTGCAGTGGCTATAGGCCCTGGCGTGCCCATTCTCTCTCTGTCTGCCTCTCTTCTCTCTCTCTCTCTCTCTCTCTCTCTGCTTGCAAATAAATAAATAATTTTTAAAAATACAACTTGATAATGGTGAATTATATATTTGATTTGTAATTAGTTTTTGAGATTTTTTACATATATTCATCAAAGAAATCGGCCTATAACTTTCTTCTTTAGTTGTGTCTTTACTCTTAACCAATTTCTGATAACCAGCTTAATGAAAGAAAGGGTTTATTCTGGCTTACAGTTTCTAGGGGATACATCCCAGCATTAAAGGAATGCAGGAAATACAGGGAAAAAGAAGCAAGAGTTCAGTTTGTTATACTACCTCCACCATCAGGATCAGAGGACAAACACGAAGTGGGGCCTTACTATAAAAGCTCAAGGCCTGCCCCCAAGTGACACACTTCCTCCAGGAACCTCCATCTTCAAAATATTCTGCAACCTTCCCAAACAGGGACACCAGCTGGGAAGAAGTTGTCAATCACATAAGCTTATGGGGAATAATTGTCATGCAAATCTCAATCAAGCCCTTTGCTTGCAACAAGATTTGGTGTCAAACACTGTATAATAGGGGGCCCACCTTACCCTGTACAGCCCTAATTCACTCTGGCTATTTTATAAAACAAGTTGTTTAATTTGAAAATATTGTATAGCTTACAATGCTCTGTGGTGACTAGAAAAGCAGCCTTACATGTTTCACAGCCAGGAGAAACTCACTCATGCTATGGAAAAGCTGGCAGTGATACTATTGCCGCCTACCAAGTAGCACCTATGTGTGAGAGAGCCTGAATTCTAGAAAGTCTGCAGTTATGGTCACATTAAACCTAGAGAGAGATGCATGTGGTTCCTACTGCGGACTCATGTTGGTACATATGTTTGATATTCAGTCCCCATTTAGAACTCTGATTGAAAGGGCTTCTGTGTGTGTGTGTGTGTGTGTGTGTGTGTGTGTATTTTGTGACATTTTCACTTTTCAGTCTACAAAGTACAGGGTAGAATATAAGATTGTTTAATAGTGTTGTAGCAGTTTTAACATGTTTTACAAATCATTATACTCTCAGCTCTGGAAAACTGTATATTCATAGTGGAAATGGCATGTACTTTTTGTTGCAGAGGTTATGTGTATATCAGTCTTATACCCAACAAACTTGTGAATCTCCACTTTTAGTTTTATTTTCTGTAATCACATTGACCATTTTGTCTACTTTCAATTTTATACATGTAATAGTTTATTTACGTACACACCCAGGTACATTTTACACCTGACTACACTGCATAATACAGTATGTAGCTTGGTACACCTCACTCAGCACAACTTCAGAGCTCTTCCTAGGAGTCATCTTGGTCTCTTTCCAACTATAAGGGATTGTTTCTTCTATTGTGCTGTTGGAAATCACATGTGAAACAGTTTGTCTTCATGCTAGTTGTGAGTTTGCAAAAATAGTTTTACTTTTCCAATTTTTAGAGACTATTTTTACCATTACACTGTAGTCCTGGCTGGTTGATTTATTGCCTACCATCCTGACTGGGTCTTTTTTGATAATCATCTTATCTGCCTTTCTTTTATGTTATCTTGTAAAATTCTATTATGTAACATTCTATATGCACCACCAGTCTCCTTCATGTGCTTGGGATGAAGTACAACTTCGTCATTCTGCAATATCTGCTTTTGCCCTTACTTGATTTATTTTAATATTGGTCTCAAAAGTCATTTTCCTCCCTCTAGTACATCTATGAAATCTAAAATTTCAAATCTCTTCTCACCATATCTCTCATCTTTTCAATAGTTGCTATGACTGAAATAATGTTAGTCTCTTGGTTCTAAATGTGGTCATTTTGCACTTTCTAATTTTCTCCACCTAGGTTGTCAGAAGTTTTATTAGTATTCTGTATTTCTAAAACACTGACATCTCAGATTTTGTTCAACTCAATATCATATTATAAGAGTTTCATGAAATGTCTGTTCTTATTTTGGTCATTTTCCCTTGACAGAGTACAAAAGCATAAGACCAATTTTTCCATATTTGAAAAACATATATGAGTCAGAGGATGGAGAAAATTTCAAATAAAATAAAAGACATTCACTTCAGTAAAATTTCTTGAAGTCAGTGGTGTGACACAGAGCTATTACTTCTAAGGTAAAGGATTTGATGTTGTACTGGGCCCTTCCTAACCAATGAGAAAGGACAATGCTTAGTGAACCTATTGAGATTTTGGAGGGAGCATCTTCCTCACTCAGTTATGTGATTTCAACCCTTAATCCATGTGACACAGAAAACTATTAGTTTTCAATGAGGCCTGGATGGATCTTCAATTGGTCCAGGCTACAGTGTAGTCTCTGCTATCATTCGGACAATATGAACCATCAGACTTAATGGTACTTGGGGTGTTATTGGGAAATGGGGATGTTCTTTGGAGCATCCTCATTAGTTAAATCATAGCAGAAGCATTTAAGATTTTACAACAAATCCTTGATATTATCTAAAGACAACATTTGGCCCTTTCAGAGATGGCTCATGACCTTCTTCTGTGCTTTAGTGGAATATGAATGCTTGACATTATTACAAGCAGCTTTAATAGTCATATTCATAGTAACATTCTCTTAACCACACACATGTTCTCTAAGATGTTTGGATATTATAAATACTATCTTATTTCTGTCCTCACTGAGACCTCACAACAATCACTTTTTCATTTTTTAAAATATTTTATTTATTTATTTAAATATTTATTTAAGCAAGAGAGAAAGAGAGAAAATGGGCCCACCAGGGCCTCTAGCCACTGCAAACAAACTCCAGACACATACACCACTTTGTGCATCTGGCTTGTGTGGGTACTGGGGAATCAAACCTGGGTCCTGAGCCTTCACAGGCAAGAACCTTAAATGTTAAACCATCTTTCCCACCCAACGATCACTTTTAACACCTGTATTTCAAAAAACATTTTATTCAAGGGAATCTAGCCTCATTCTGTCCTGTATTTCAAATCCTATAGTCTTTAGGCATTACCAAATTCCAAAGCCACTTCCACATTTTTGGCATTATGTGGAATCAATGACATAATGCTGTGCTATAAAATCTGTGTTAGTGCTGCAGGGCAGCAATTGCAAAGTGCCAAAACCAGGTTTCTATAAACTTCAGAAAATACTAAAATTCACAATAAGGCAGAAATGAGTTTGAATAGTCATACACATGAACTAGAACACAAATAAAAACCACTACACACACATACACACACCAGATAAAGTGGGAAAAAGAATACAATCTTGGTATCAATGTAAATTATTGCAGCCATTATGAACATCCCTGTCAAGGGTCCTGAACAAACTAAAAACACAATTACTTTGTTATGCAGGCATACAACCCAAAAGACTCTAAGTGAAAATATCAAAGAAAGACCTGCATCTACATGCTTACTGTGTTCTTTTCACAATAACCAATTAATGGAATCAGCTTAGATTCACATCAACAGGTTAAGGGATGAGGAAATATGTACACAATTGTGTATTATTGAGCCACAAATAGGAAGAAAACTCTGCAATTTGAGTTGAGGTATATATATATATATATATATATATATATATATATATATATATATATATTCTGAGAGACACAGAGAGAGACAGAAGGAAGGAGGGAGACTAGGTTAAGGAAGCTGAGCCAGTCTCAAGAACAAAATAAAAATGACTGGATTCTATCATATGCAGATTTTATATATATATATATATATATATATGTATAAATATATTTTCACACACAGGCTCACATCACATTCACACACAAACAATGAATATAAATGGGGACAATTTACACACAGGAATTGGATTCATGGAAGAGGGAAAGGTAAGAAGAAGGGTGAATATGACCACAGCACCATCATCTACATATATACAAATGTCATAATGAAAACCAGTATCGTACAAAGAATTAAAAAAAATTAAAATGAGACAAATGGGCTGGAGAGATGGCTTAGCAGTTAAGGCACTTGCCTGCAAAATCAAAGGACACAGGTTTGATTACCCAGGACCCACGCAAGCTAGATGCACAGGGGGCACATGCATCTAGAGTTTGTTTGCAGTTGCTAGAGGCCCTAGTGTGCCCATTCTCCCTCTCTCTCTCTCTCTCTCTCTCTCTCTCTGCTTGCAAATAAATAAATACAAATAATAAAAAATGAGACAAATCCAAATTAAATGAAATTTGACAAAATACCTGCTGAAAATTTTAGAAAGGTGTTGCAAAAGTCTAGTAAAGACTGAGGAGCTGTCACTCTGCCTTGATGGGACTAAGAAAAAGTGATGACTAAATGACATTCCAGGGTCATGTGATACAGAAAGAACATTGCTGAATTATTATTTTAAATTTAAAATGGAAGTATAGATAAGCAATAATGTTCATCTCCTAGTTTTGGTAATTTTTATGGTTGCTTATAATATTTACACTAGGAAAATCTATGCACAGGTGTTGCAGACAGCTTCAGGTTCGCTGAGATGAACTTCCAGACCAGGCACAGTTATGGAGGAAGGGATATTATTTATTGAAGCTTACAGATCCAGGGGAAGTTCCATAATAACAGAAGCAGCGGCTTGCCCTTCACAGGACCAGGCAAGAGAGAGAAAAGCAACCAGCCACACAGCACACAGAGCAAAACTACAGCCATAAGGTCACACAGCACACTTCAGGAACTCCTGCTAGGCACATTTGCATATCTTTACAATGGAATCTCAAACCCACACCATTAACACCTTAAGACTGGCCCCCAGTGACATTGCCTCTAGCAAGGTGATTGCAGATGCAAACTATAACTAGTAAAACACTGAATATGTTGGGGGACATATATTCAAACTACCACAACAGGCTAACTTATATGTCTAAATTTATTTCAAAAGATTTCTCAAAATAAAAAAAGTATCTAGAAGCCGGGCGTGGTGGTGCATGCCTTTAATCCCAGCACTTGGGAGGCAGAGGTAAGAGGATCGCCATGAGTTCAAGGCCACCCTGAGACTACATAGTTAATTCCAGGTCAGCCTGGGCCAGAGTGAGACCCTACCTCGAAAAACCAAAAAAAAAAAAAAAAAAAGTATCTAGAAGAGTGGAACGATTGCTCAGTGATTAAAGGTGCTTGCTTTCAAGGCCTGATTGCCTGGGTTCAATACCCTGGTAGCCAGATAAAGACAGATGCACAGAGTGGTAGATGCATCTGGAGTTCATTTGTAGTGGCAAGAGGCCCCATTGCACCCATTCTCTCCCTATATCTGTTGACTTGTAAATGTATAAATAAAATATGTTTTGAGCTCTCAAAAGATAGATATCAAAGAGGTTATACACACCAGTAATCCCAACACTCAGTAGGTTGAGACAGAAGGGTCACAAACTTCCATGCCAACCTGTAATTATATAGCAAGAGAGTCTACAAAAAAGGGTAAGTGCCTTAGAGAACCCATTATAAGACATATTTGCAGCGACATCAGGTGAACATGTATCTGGTCTTCAGATATAGACAGTATTTTTCAAAATAAAAGAAATATAAGGGCTGAAGAGATGGCTTAGTGGTTAAGGTGCTTGCTTGCAAAGCCTGAGGACCCATATTAGACTCCCTAGATCCCATGTTAGCTAGATGAACAAAGGTGAGGCATGCACAAGGTTTCACATGCCCACTAGGTGGCACAAGTGTCTGGAGTTCAAATTCAGTGTCTGAGGCCCTGGCACTCCAATTCTCTCTCTCTAAAAAAAAACTATAGTAGAAAGGGGAATAAATATCCATACAGTTCAGTCCTAACTAATTTAAAAGACTGAAATAAAAAATTTAATGAGGCCTGAAGAGATGGCTTAGCAGTTAGGGTGCTTGCCTTTGAGAGTAAGGACCCACATTCGATCTTTTTCCAGATCCCGTGTAATCCAGACACACAAATGTGAGGCAAGCACAAGGTCACACATGCTCTCTAGGTGGCACAAGCATCTGGAGTTGGTTTGTAGTGGCTGAGGCCCTGGCACACCAATTCTTCCTCTTTCTCTCACCCTTGCTCTCACTCTTACTTTCTCTAAAAAATAAAATAAAATTTAATGAGCAAGAAAATGTGGTACACAAGAAGGCTATAATATTTTCTGTGAGACAATGTCTTACTATGTAGCACAAACTGGCCCTGAACTCTACATCTCTAGCATCAAAAAAGTTGTTATGACAGGCATGTGCCACCATGCCCTATTCAGGAATACAAAATCATTGAATAAAAGAAAGACTATTTGATGAACATTTTTTTTTGAGGCAAGCCCAACAGAATTTTTCTATGAGAGAGAGAACTGGTGCTTCAGGGCCTACAGCTACTGCAATTGAACTCCAGACATGTGTGCCCCCTTGTACGTGTGTGCAACCTTTCATACTGGTGTCAGTGTATATCTGGCTTACATGGGACATGGAGAATTGAACATGAGTCCTTAAGCATCACAGGCAAGTGCCTTAACTGCTAAGCCATCTCTCCAGTGCCCATTTGATGAATTTTATTGAAAGAGTAGGATATGATTTGTCCAAGTCTGGAAGCTACTGACAACTCGGGATAAAGTGCTGCCTCGAGGGGAAAGAGAGAGCATAAAGAGCAAATCCCTAAACCTTTGCCCCAAGAATTGAGGCCTGAGTAAGAGTCAATTTATCAAAAGACACTTGTTGAAACTGCCCTAATTTTGAGGATTGGGAAAATCTTCTGATTTACCAAGATCCTCAACAGTGGCAGCCTCTGAATTCTGACAGGAGCTACTGACAAACATAGAACAGGCTTGGTGGTTTCTGCCTCTCAACCATTACCTCTAATATTTAAAGCCAGGACTTTAATTGGGCTTGGGTCAGGTGATTTCAGACTAGAAACTTCTGTGCCACACTGTGCTGTGTTGGAAGGTGGACCTTAATAGAGTGTATCACTTATGAATTTTCCAAAGTTGAGTCAGTCTTGTATTTCTTGGACAGTGGCCACTTAGTTTTGGTGTAGTATACTTAATGTACTCATGGCTTCAACTTATTAATGGGTTGCTGGGAATTTTTGCATCTGTATACAAGCATATTAATTTACTTACATTCATGATGTCCTTGGTTGTACTCTCATAGAAAGCTGGCCTTTTGAAACAAAGTAGAAGAGGAATCATATTTATATTCTGGAAACGATTGTATAGATCAGATTTTACTCCATCTTAAAAGTTCACTTGAATTTGCCACATCATCATTATGGGCCTGGAGTTTATCACTGGAATCTTTTTTTGTTTGTTTGTTTTTGAGGTAAGGTCTCACTGTAGCCCAGACTAACTTGGAATTTACTATGCAGTCTCAGGCTGGACTCAAACTCATAGCGACCCTCCTATCTCTGCCTCCCAAGTGCTGGGATTACAGGTGTGCACCACCATGCCCAGATCATTGTTAATTATTTTATTTATTTATTTATGTACTTATGGAAAGAGGCAGAGAGGGACAGAGAGAGGGAGAGGGAGAAAATGGGAACACTATGGCATTTAGCTGCTGCAAACAAACTTCAGATGCATGTGCCACCTTGTGCATCTGGCATATGTGGGTCCTAGGAAATCAAACCTCATTCTTTGGCTTTGTAGGCAAGCACCTTAACCGCTAAGCCATCTCTCTAGCCTTCATTGGTAGTTTTGAAAGGCCTCTCAACTAGTAATTCAGCATTATTAGAAGTTGGAAGGACAATCAAAATTTCAATTATGGGACTGGAGAGATGGTTCAGTGTTTAAGGCACTTGTCTGCAAAGCCTAAGGAAGGACCTGGGTTTGATTCACCAGTACCCAGGTAAGCTGGATGCCCAAGGTAGTACATGCATCTGGAGTTTGCTTCTAGTGCTAGAAGCCCTGGCATGCCCATTCATTCTCCATTCATTGTCTCTCTCTCTCTCTTTCTCCCTCTCAAATAAATAAATAAAATATTTTATTTTAAAAGTTTCAGTTGCTTCTTTTGTGGGCCCTGAGAGTAACTTTCAAGAAATTTTTCCATTTCATGCAAGTTGGCAAATTTATGAAATTGTTTTAGTATTATTATAATTTATTATCTGATAGTTCTATAGTAAAATGTGTTATTCTATTTCTTACATTTGCATATATTTGTTCTGACATATATTGTTTTATGCATACATATGAATTAAATATGATTACTAATGTCAGGTAATAGTGATAAACATTTTCTTATAACTTTTGGTCAGTATATACATTTTCATTTATACATGCACATTTTTATTCCCAGATACACTGTGCTTTTTTTCTCTATCTTATTGCTCTCTTATTACTGACAAGTTTCTGATTTGTTGGCAATCACTAGAAGTTTCTAAAAATATTATCTTGTTTTAAGTGAGCATATGTAATTTCTATTCACAGAATCTAAGATATAAAATCACCTCAAGTGTCTCAACCATCTATTGTTGATTGTATTATAAATGTTTATATATGATAGAATACTATTCTACCTTACACAAGTAAGGAAGTTCTATAATTTTGGAAAGCATGGATAGATGTAGCATATATAATAGTATCTACAATAATCCAGATTCAAAGAGACAAATATTTATTATATCACTAGAAGCTGAGAGGTACAGATTAATTATTTTTCCAAATGTTTGGTATTTGTAGAGGTTGTCACCTCCTTGCATTAACAATTTTTTTTTTCTTTTTTCTTTTTGGTTTTTCGAGGTAGGGTCTCACTCTGGCCCAGGCTGACCTGGAATTAACTATGTAGTCTCAGGGTGACCTTGAACTCACGGCGATCCTCCTACATCTGCCTCCCGAGTGCTGGGATTAAAGGCGTGCGCCACCACGCCTGGCTGCATTAACAATTTTTGTGTGCTAGAATTAACTATATCTTAATAAGTATAGAAATGATGTATAATTGTAAATTTTCTACATTTATTTCTGTAGGAGGAATTTCAGGGTTCTAGCTGCTTAACAGCAAGTTTGGGGTGGAAGATTCAGCAAAATTTCCATGGAAGTACTGAGTTTTCTCACATGACAAGTTTTAGGGGTACTGAATTCATATGAGGTCAGTCATGTGGAATCTTGAAAGGTGTCTCAGGGCTTACTTGCTCTTTCTCCTCAGGATGGTGGAGAAGAGTCAGCTGAGATTCTCGGTACCCTCATTTCCATGTAAAGGTGAATCTGTTGTTTATGGTGTGGATTGGAATGAGCATGCCAAAACCATTTGTGTCCTGTGGTGTCAGAAGGCTAGGAGTCCGCAGACCAAACCACCCATGGCAGGGCATTTAGTCAGTGAATGTCTCAATTGAAGTAAGAGCAGGCCCCAAACTGCCTTCTATAGGTAACAGAACTAAGAAAGGATACTCAGAAGGAGTTTATACCTGAAGGGCGTACCAAGCACTGCCATGAGATCTGAATGAAATTTAGCTTTCTTCTTAGTCCTCTGAGGTGGCTATCAATATTACATGAAGGAAGTTGTTTTTAACTGAGCTGCCCCCTGACAGAGTACTCATGACTATAAACACAATGAACTCATTGAACTCTGAGGCTCTGGTGTATGCCAGACCGTTTCTACCGCATTATATTCTCTTCCTCCATGGAATATACTTCTTTAAGTGTATTACATGTAACACAATTCTGATATGCATAATCAACAGTTCTATGCCCTCTTTTAGGGTGCTAAAGCTTAATGAGGTATAGAAGTTTGTCAAAAATAATCAGACGCTCCATGAGTATGCACTAAATTTAGCTCTATCTAATGAGCATGTATGTTGTACTGGGCTAACAAGGGCCACCCAATTTCCTGATACATACAGACAATTTTAGCTTCAAGGATTATTATTCCTACAAGAGATGCAGGATCTTTACTTCTTTAATCAGACGGAAAGCAAAGTGAAACAAGGATTGTTCATGAATTTAATTAGTTTATTTCAAGGTACACTGCAAAAGCAGAATAAACAAAAATCAGGAAAAGGTAAATATATCAATGTATACACAAAAATTATAAATGAAAGTCCTTTATATTCAATATATTACTAGAAGTCTGAGCTAGAGATATATGACAAGAGAAACAAATAAAAGGAATAAAAATAGGGGCTGGTGAGCTGGATTAGTGGTTAAGGTGCTTGTCTTCAAAGCCAAAGGACTCAGGTTCAATTTCCCAGGACCCACACAAGCCAGATGCACAAGGTGACACATGCATCTTGAATTTGTTTGCTCTGGCTGGAGGCCCTGGTGTGCCCATTCTCTCTCTTTCTCTCTCTGTCTCTCTTGCTCTCTCCCTCTGTTCCCCTGTGCTCTCTCTTAAATAAATAAATAAAAGTTTGAAAACATTTACAAAGGAATAAAAACAGGAAAAGAAAAAGTCAAACTATCTTTATTTGCAAATGATATCATTCTATATATAAGGGGCTCTAAACACTCTACCAGAAACCTGTTAGAGCTGATAAACACTTTCAGCAAAGTATCAGGGTACAAAATTAGCACATAGAATTCAGTAGCCTTCCTATATACCAATACCAAACATCCATCGTATAAAATCAAGGAAATAACCCTACTCACATCTGCCTCATTTAAAAATAAAATAGCATGATGTGAGAATGAATTATGGGAAAGAACTGTAGGAGTATTTGTTATGGACTTTAGAAATAACTCTTCTAAGAATATTGCTGTGATATGTTTTTTGCTGCTAAGTTCCTGTCTTGTAATTTTCAGTGAAGTTAACTATAGAACCATGTAATCAACTTACTTATGATAATGTAACTAAGTTTTTCTGTTTTGCTTTACCTTTAGCCTAAATAGCACATATGACTTTTTTATTAAGTTTTTCCTATGCAGGTATGATGGTTAAGGTTTTTTAAATTTTTATTTTACTTTTATTTATTTGTTTGAGAAAGAAAAAAGAGGTAGATAGATGAAAGAGAGAGACAGAGAATGGGTGCACCAGGGCCATCAGTTGTTGTAAATGAGCTTCAGATACATGGGCCACCTTGTGCATCTGGCTTATGTGGGTCCTGAGGAATCAAACCAGGGTCCTTAGGCTTCAAAGGCAAATGCTTTAATCACTAAGCCATCTCTCCAGCCCACATATGACCACAATTGATGGGGGATGTTAAAAGATTCTGACTGATCTTGAGCTATATGCTCTTTGCTCTATTTCCTCGGTGATCTGGTTGCACTCTTGACCAAGAACAATGTGTGCATGAGTGAAATATGCTGAAAGCATCAAAGGTAATGCATGGATAGCCCACAGGACTGCCACAGATCAGTTGAACACAACAGGTAGGCCTAGCGAGATTTCATTTGTGAAGTGTGTGTGTGTGTGTGTGTGTGTGTGTGTGTGTATTCTGAACTAGCAGAGTCCTACAGGTTATGCCACTAAATCCCTCCCTTTAATGTTTAAAGAATTATTCAGAGTTAAACTTCCTTGTCCTTGTTCATGTGTTACATATTTTTGCTGTTCAATAAAAACACTAATGAGGGCTTGTCAGCAGAAGGTACAGCTGCAGAAACATTATAGCAGTGGTGACAGCAGAAGCAACAACTTCACCCTTGCTTTAAATGTTTCCAAGAGTTAGTTTTCTTTCTTTTAGGCTCTTCTCCGAGAAGCAGCCAGCCCACTCTTGGACAAACAAAACCAAGAGACAGTTTCTATAATTCAAGGGCAGTTCCCCAATTAGGCACCATGGAATAAAACTAACCCAAAAAGTTAAAGACCTCTATAATGAAAACTTTATAATGCTCAAGAGAGAAATTTAAGAAGACACTAGGAAATAGAAGGCATCCTATGTTCCTACATTGGAAGAATCAATACTGTGAAAATGGCTATCTTACTGCAAGTACTTTACAGATTTGATGCAATCCTTATCAAAAATCCAATGTCATTTTTCACTGAAATAAGAAAATGCCTTTTTCAAATCCATTTGCAAGCTGAAAACTCAGATTATTAAAGCTAACATGAGTAGCAACTATAAGGTTTGACCTCACACCATACCTAACAGGGCCTGAGTTAAAAATAAAAACCCCTTAGGCCCAAAATGGAAGAAACCAATCTGAATGGGAAGGATATATATAACTTAACTGCTTAAAAATTGACATTCCAAATATAAAACTGTAAAGAAAATTGTCACACATATGACAGATGAAATAATATTACCTTGTTAGAGAAAAACTTGATATAGATTGAGAACTCTGACATCAAAAGTAACGCTAAATTGCTAAATAAAGCCATAATTATTTACAGTGATAATATTGACATTAATTACAATGCAACACTTGAGCGTGTGTGTGTGTGTGTGTGTGTGTGTATTTTAAACAGGGTCTACTCTCTATAGTCCTTGCTAGCCTGTATGTCACTATGCAAGACAAGCTATCACAGCACAGGCTAGCATGAAGCTCGTAACAATCTTCCTAATTCAGCTGACATGTGCTGGAATTGAAAACATGATCCACAGTGCCTATGAGAGATAATATTCTGAAGATCAAAGGTAAGGGAGAGAATTTTCTTATATGTTGTGTGGTGTTTCTTGTCAAATTTTTATAACTTTAAGTTTCACTTGACAGGATACATTAAACTTTAAGATATTCATATGTTTGAAGTAAAATTTGAAACGTTCATATTTGTGTAGCAATACTATGGTACAGAGGGAGCTACAGGCCATAAATGAGGTCCTAGCACAAAACAAGCCCATTTATAATCTTAAATTATAGCCAATACTTCTGCACCTACTGACTCTGTTATATTCCCCCACTATGCTGAGGATAAATACTATGTGAAGGATTTATACAGTGACACTCAGACTTGCCTCCATAAGTGTGTCCTTTCCCATAGATCCTCACAAATCCCAAGTGCTTTTCATGAGGTTGGTACTCACTTCATACCTGAGACCTGGGTTAACTTTATAGACATGATTTATTTGATTGATGGCTATGAAGTGAGTTCCTTGGTCAGAAGCAATGTGAGATACCATAGCAATGGTTAAGATGTAGATGCATGGAGGTTTAGGTAGAAGTAAAAGCAAATAATAAGTTTCTATGCTAGTAAGGGCAAAATGCTGTACTTTCTATTGTGGAAGTGATCCAATGTAGTCAACCTGCCACCAGGTTGCTGTGTGGTAACCTGAGGGAATGGAGCAAGACTGGGTCTCAGTGCTGGTCTCTGTGGATTTGGGACTAAGCAGAAGCTATAGACAAGTCAGTCTTGGTGAGTAGAAACCCATGTTGTCAAGCCCATACATAACTTCTATCATTACAGCTACGGCTTCCTTGATCATTGTCTCATAGAACAATTATGTGGATGGCTATGGATAGAGGCTGATTATAATTCACATAAAGGGTCATCTTATCTCCTTGATTATTAAATTCATCCTCTGCTGAGATAACCTTTTGATGAGCATTTGCATGGGACCCAAGTATCTATATATCCTTTCTTATTCATAGAGATCTATCCACATACCATTTCCCCAAAAGTCTTTCTCACCAATGTTCCAAATTTCCCCCTTCCATGTTTTAGACCATTCAGCACAAACTATTGGCTAAAGCCCATAAATCAGTATATACCCTCACATCTGGTCACTTTTCTTTACCATTGTGAAGATTTCCACCCACCACTATCCTTCATGTTTGTCCCTAAAAGTGGTTGTTATGCTGTGGCTGTCCACTTCTGTGTGGTACCTCCATAGCATTCAGATCCATCTGTATACTAGGTGCTAGTGTTCTCCTCCTCAGTCAATTGACATTAATATCCTGTGATGTCACAGGTGCATGCTTGGGAATGGAAGCTGTTCTAAGCATAGCCAGCTCCAGACATTATCAAGCACATTAGAGCAATTCTTCCTTACAATACTGTTTCTTTAGAACCTTTTTTGGTACTGCAATTTCTATTTATTGGTCATGGATCTCTAGAATGAAAGAACTGATAGAATGAATATGTATTATAAAGGGGATTTAATATATTATCTTGCAGGATATGGACTGAGCAATCCAACAACACTTTCTATAGGCTAGAGAGTCTGAGAACTTGGTAGCTGCTAAGTCCACATGGCTGAATGCTTCAAACATCACAGTCAGGCACAGAAGGCTTGGGGTGAGGTTCATGGAGAGTCACTGGTCTTCAATCCAAATTGGAAGGCCAATGAAACAGAGTTCCAATACCTAAAATTAGTAACAACAGAGTGGATAGATACACACATAAGCAAGACAACCAGGCAAAAGGTACTGGGTTCACTTGGAGCTTCAGAAAGGACACCCATGCTGGAGGAAGGACTTCCATCCTCAGTTCATCCTTCCTGGGAATGCCCACACAGAACTGCCCAAAAGGAATGTCCTTTTACTGCATTCCTAATCTGATCAAGTTGACAACAGAACTTAAACTTCACAGCATTCTATTCAGAACAACTCTCTAATTCCTTGGTCCCTCCACAAAAATCACATAAGACAAGATGAAGTTGATAGATGTAGCAGACAGCTTCAGGTTCACTGAGATGAACTTCCAGACCAGGCAAAGTTATGGAGGAAGAGATATTTATTAAAATTTACAGATCCAGGGGAAATTCCATAATGGCAGAAGAAGCTGGCCTGCCTTCACAGGACCAAACACAGAGAACAAAGCCACAGCCACACAGCACAACACAACTCAGGAACTCCCGATAGGCACACTTTGCTTATCTTTAGATTGAAATCCTAAACCCACCACCACACCTTAAGATCCACCCAGCCCAGTGACATTGCCTCCTGCCAGGTGACTGCAGATACAAACAACAAACTAATAAAACACTGAATATATTGGGGACCATCTATTCAAACTACCACAATAGAAGCATCTCATTTTAACCATACATAGTCTAGTTCAAAGGAAATGTAAGACTGATTGTGGTGGTGCAAGCCTTTAATCCCAGCACTCAGGAGGCAATGGTAGGAGAATTGGTGTGAGGTCAAAGCCAGCCTGAGACTACATAATGAGATCCAGGTCAGCCTGGTCTAGAGTGAGATCCTACTTTGAGAAAGGAAGGAAGGAACAGAGGGAGGAAGGGGGAGAGGGAGGGAAAGAGGGAGAAAAGAATGACTTGGAAGGCAGAGCCTCAGATCTCAGAGCACAGAGGACAATCAGTAATATTCAAATTTGGTTGTACCTAGTACCTTTTTATCCTTTCAATTTCTTCCACTTGGAATGGTGATGTCTGTAACTATTGCATCTTGCTCCCACACTGCCACAATCAAAGATGAGAAATAACTTTTTCCAGTTCATATGAACACTGATAAAGAGATAATTTGCCTCAGCTTCATACACAGTGCCTCTATCCCACAAAATTTAGATGATTTGCAGATAAAATATTACAAATAACCTTGTCCATAATGCTGTGATTGTTTGGAGGACATTAGGTTGAGGCAAATATGTTTTGCATGTAAGATGGATATAAATTTTCAAACCAGAGGGAAGACTGGCACTTTGAGTAGTGGCTCAGAAAGGTTTCCATGGCTTTGTCCCTGTAAATTCTGAATATTATTTTTAAATTGTTAAAGATTTGTTCATATTATTCATTACCTTAACATGGGAAATACCACAGTGGTGCATGCTTGTAATTCCAAAACTTAGAAGTCAGAAGGAAAAGCATCAGAAGTCAAGTTCTTCCTCAAAGGAGTTAGATGCCAGCCTAGGCTACATGAGGCCATGTGTCAACCTCCCCACTCCAAAAAAAATAACTAAAAAACTAAAACAAAAAAGGACAAAAAGAGAGCCTCAGAAACTTCATGTTGTGCTTTTAATAACAGATAAGTTAGAGGAGAGTGAGGGAGAAAGTCAAAAGCCTTTCAGTCTGGCATTTATACTGGTGAAGGTAGATGCAGAGACACAAGGAAGGATGGAGAAAAATCTAAAATGACAAGCATTAAAATTCAATGACATAAATTAATCATGTTAAAGCATCCAGTTCAGTGGTGTTTATTGCATTCATAATGTTGAAAAATCATCACCTTTACTTCCAAAGCATTTCATCACCCCCAGATCATATACTGTCTCTCTTAAGCAAACACTCCCCATTCTTCCCTTTCTCTAGGAGCTTGCAACAAGTAATCAGCTTTCTGTTTTAATGAATTTGCCTATTTAGGATACTTAAAATAAATAGAATCACACATCATGGAAATATTAAATTTGGGCTTCTTTCATTTACCAAAATTTTAAAGTCATATTTTTGTAGCATATGTAAGTATTTATTTGCTTTTGATAGTGATACAACATGCTTTTCCATGGATACACCATTACTGGATATTTTCTATTTCCACCATTTGGTTTTGTGATAAAAGTTACTGCATTCATGCAAAAGTATTCATAGATCTATTTACAACTACTTTTGAAGGAAGACATACAATCACTAAAAGACATATAGAGGAAATTTTCAACATTATTAGCCAGGAAAATACACCTTAAACCCATAGTGAGGTTTCACATGACAGCTGTGAAAATGGCTTTCATAAAAATGATGAAGTATAACAAAAGGTAGAACAACTGTTGCAATATTTTTGCCCTCCTCCACAATTCATGACATATTGAGGGGCCTAATGTCATGTAGGCCTTATGAAGGTCACAACAGCTGTTCTTGGGTCATGAATATCACCACCACTTTGTGCTTTGAAGACAGAGTTCCAAAGCAATCCTCCCCAATGAGTGATTTTATTTTAATTTTTTAATTTTTGGAAAGGGGAATTTTAATTGCAGGGAAAATGAAAGCAAGCTTACTAAGTATAACAGGAAAGTTTAGAACTACCAGGTATAATGGGAGGTGACCCAGAAGGGGCTACTATGATGGCTGACTGTTAATATGGCAAGTTTTGAGGTTGAAGGAGCCTTTCTTGCCTTTGGATGGGTTTATATTTTGTATTAGAGCACCAAATACATAGTGGTCACTAAAACCCCATAAGCCAGTTGACTTGTGCCCTGTGAGGAATGACTGTAGACACCACAGAAGATGAAGTTAAATGGGTTTATTAGAAAGGAAAATGAAAATAAAGGAGAAAAGCTAATCTGGGAGGATTTATGAGCCTGAAGACACCTAGTGACTTGGATATGGGCTTTTTACAACCTTGGGGATGTAAATTAATATATATGCAGAGGGATCCTGATATGGTGATGAGTTAGACAAAAGATTGGTTAGTATGCATGTATGGGTCAGCTGGCCTCCAAGTGTGTCAGAGCTTTTGACATTTTAGTGAGTCAGCATGAGTCAGGATACTTTGGATTTCAGTCCCTAGATTCTACTTTTCAGAGTTATAAAACACCTGTGCTCATAGTATGCACAGGTCACTGTAAGGCCATATGGTTACCTGTATATAATTTGGGGGCCTGTAACCCTGACTATCTGCCTACAAACATGACATCTGGGGGCTGCAGAGATGACTTAGCATTAAGGGGCTTGCTGGCAAAGCCAAAGGACCCATATTCAACTCCCCAGTACGCATGTAAGGCCAGATGCACAAGGTGGTACATGTATCTGGAGTTCATTTGCAGTGGCTAGAGCCCTGGTGCACTCATTCTCTCTATCTGCTCTTTCTCTTCTCTCAAATAAAATTAATTAATTAATTAACTAAATATTTTTTTAAATGAGGCTAATTTACTCCTAATCCCTATCAATTCCAAGGTGTATATAAGGCTTTCTGGGTAGTGAAATAAGTTGGTTTTTAAAATGACTGGACTGAGATATGGGCAAAGGTAGTTTTGGCACAATCATCAATCCCTCCCCCCCCCCAAGAGGAATACATACATTTCTTTTCAATTCAGGGATCTGGTCAGGTTCCTCTTTTTTTCTTGTATTAGTTACATTTCTGATAGGTATGAATGACAAAATATCTGGATAAAAAAAAAAAAAAACCAGCTGCCCTGAAAGTACTACCCTTAATGTTCATATTCACATATTAACGCTACTCTCACTTCTGGTTAGAGAAGCTTCTCTTTTCAGATGGCGATGACCACTGGGATGACCCAAAAGGCAACATAGTGCTGAGAAGAAGGGATGGAGGAGTGCCTAGCACTGAAACACCTCTGTCACACCCTACAAGGCTCAGGGCCCATTGCGGAAGAGGGGGCAGATAGAATGGAAGAGCCAAAGGAAGGGTACGACTCCTTACAATGCAACTGTCCAGACAGAAATTGGCCTCAATATCCATGACCTTGCAGTGCCTAGTAATACCTTCGCAAGACCCTCATAATAGAAGAAAAAGATGATGACATCAAATTAAAAGACAGACTAATGGAGAGAGGGAGGGGATATGATGGAGATTGGAGTTCTAAAAGGGAATGGGGGGAGGGGAGGGAAATATCATGCATTTTTTGTATGTAAGTATAGAAGTTGTCAATAAAAATATATATATTAAAAAAAGGAACTTAAGGAAGGGTTCATTTTGTGTTACAGATTATATTCCATCAATGGAAGGGAAGGCATGATGATATAAACATGAAGTAGCTGGTCACATTTAATCCTTGATCATGAAGCAAAGAGTGATGAATGCTGATACTAAACTCATGTCTCTTTTATTCAGTCTGGGACCCCATCCCATTGAATGTTATTTCCAATATTTAGGATGGGCCTTCCCACCTTAACCTAATCATAAAACTCCCTGACAGACATTCCATAGATTTGTTTTTATAACTCTAAATCCCATACAGTTGACAATGAAAATGAACTATCACCGAAGTATCATCAAAAATAATAAAGTCGGCTGGGTGTGGTGGCACACGCCTTTAATCCCAGCACTCGGGAGGCAGAGGTAGGAGGATCGCCGAGAGTTCAAGGCCACCCTGAGACTACATAGTTAATTCCAGGTCAGCCTGGACCAGAGTGAGACCCTACCTCGCAAAACCAAAAAAAAAAAAAAAAAATAATAAAAAATAAAGTCACTGGGCGTGCTGGCGCATGCCTTTAATCCCAGCACTCCGGAGGCAGAGGTAGGAGGTTCGCAGAGAGTTCGAGGCCACTCTGAGACTACATAGTGAATTCCAGGTCAGCCTGAGCCAGAGTGAGACCCTACCTCGCAAAACCAAATAATAATAATAATAATAATAATAATAATAATAATAATAAATAAAAATAATAAAGTCATGAAGAAAAAATTCAAGTAAGTTCAAGAAATATACTGCTTTGTTTAAATATTTGTGAGTGTGTAATATGTGTGGTGTGGGGTGTATGTGATGTATGTTCGTGTAGTAAAGGTGTATGTTTCCTGGGGGAATGTGCAACGGCCAGAGGAGAATACTGAGTGTTCGCTTTTCACTCATCAACAGGTTTCATTGAGATAGGAGTACCTCACTGAACCTTAGGTTGCCATTATTTACAAACTCCAGTAATTTACCTATCTCTGCTCCTTGCAAGTTCAAGGTCATTCATGCACACAAGGTGGTACATGCATCTAGAGTGCAATTACAGTGGCTGGAGGCCCTGACATACCAATTTTCTCTCTCATAAAAACATATTAGCAACACAAGTAAGTTGATGGTTTTACAACTTTTTTCTTATTAATCTTAGATATAAAATGTGCCTCTCCTCTTTATAGTATATCACATTTTGGAGTTACCAAATATCTAGAACTCAACCACATATATAGACATTATCAGCAAACAGGGCACCTTTAGTGGAAGACACACAACAGTAAATATATACGGAATGACTTACACTAGGAAAGAAACTACATGATACATGAAAAGAGGACAACTTATGGTAAATTATGAAAAATAGATGAAACCATAAAAGTGTTATGGCTTTGGTCCTAAATGCCAACCCCAAATTCTCATATGAAACATGCTTGGTCTCCAGCTTAGGGGTCTATGAGAAGTGGTAGAAAACTAAGAAGGAGCATAATTTTAGGAAGTACTGGAGTTATGGTTCTGGTGGAATTTGGGATTTTTCTGAATTGTGTCAAAAACGGATGTGAATAAATCAGTGTGGTAAGGTGTACAGCGCATCAAAATTTTGTCATCCTAAGTACAAATATCACCATGGTCAATAAGAAGGAAGAAAAGGACAATAGACAAGAGGTCCAAAGGACCTGTCAAAGTACTCAATTTTCTTTTCAGAGTTATTCTTTTCTACAGATCAGTTACACAACCATATCCCTATTGTCAGTTTTCTAGAACACCAGAATCTTACATAATGTGTATCTGTGTTTGGTTAAAGGACACTAAATGTGTAAAAGCCCACATTTCACACTGAAATTGGATTGGACTCTGAAAATCACTTAGAACACATGGTCTAGTTCATGTCCTTCCTATGTGCTTCCTGTGACATCATTTTCATTTGTGCTTTTACATCAGCTAGATTATCTAAGTCTAAGTTGCCATTCAAATGCCATACTTCATAGCAGTGTAGAGGAATAGGATATACCACATGTTTAACCTGCATCAAGGTTTTTAACACAATCCTAATGAGTATTGGCATTCTAATGGGGTTAGAGAAAAAGCTAAACACCTGGAATTGGGAACAGGGGCTTAGGGCTGGGAGGAGAACAGTAATTATAGAATCTGTTAAAAAAAAACAATGATTTATTACTAGATGCGTAAGGGTGCCAGAATCATTATCCATGATAATCTTAACATTATCACAATCTCCCTAAAACATTGAGTTGTTACTGAGATTCAGCATCTTTAGGTGTTGGGCCTGAGGACACTGGGGTGTAAATGTAAAGTCTCTAAGAAAATTCACAGACAGACAGAGACAAGTATTCCAAGGTTGTTTGTAGAACTCTGTAGAAAAAAAAAAAAACACAAACGTCTTTGGGGACAACCCTGTGCTCTCACCAGACTTACATGTAGACTACCCAGAGCTCTGAAGACTATGAATGGAGGACATAGGTGATACCCTCCCACTTCAATCACCCAAAGCAATCATGGGTAAAAACCATACATCCACTCCCCGCCTTTCTCAGTAAAGAAGACTGGGCCCATTTGGCTCTCATCCTGATTCCACATGTGTTAAACTTAGACATGTGGGTAGACTGTATGCCCAAAATGGTCCTTACTAAGACAAAACAGGCCCCTAGCACTATAGTCCCACCATCCTTCTCTGCTCAGACCCTTTGACAGACCACCCACCCATGCTTTCTCCAAGCAGGGTGGACCAGGCTGCTCAACACAGTTTCAAGTGGAGACATTGTTAATATCTTAGCAAGACAAAGGGGTTATCTCTAGATAGACAAACCTTGAATCAAAACAAATACTATAAGAAACCAAGGCAAGACATACCCATCAAGAATCCTGACCTAGTATGCCTTGCTCAGGTTCAACATGGGCAGCCACTCTACTCATGCATCCAAGCTGAGTGCACAGGGTCTTAGACCATAGTCTGGGCTGGTACTCACTGGTGGTCTAACCGCAGGTATAGGTAGGGTGCTAGGGAAACCTATGGGCTTCTTGCCTGGGAGGTGAGGGCCTGTTCTTCCTTCGCCAAAACTGGTGTTCTCAGGTGGTTTACGTATGTGACTTGTTTGTGGCACATAAGGGAATGATCAATTCTGTCCTAACAGACAAAAGGGTTACCTCTAGATGGTCAAACCCCAAGGCAAAACTAATACCACAGGAATGCAAGGCAAGACATCCACCAAGAATACCTAGTCCCATAGTGAAAGCCTCCAATAAAAACAATACCAAAGGAGGGGCTGGAGGCCCAGCTCAGCAGCTAAAGCATTTATTTGCAAAGCCTGATGGCCTGTGTTTGATTACTCAGTACCCATGTAAAGCCAGATGCACAAAATGACACATACATCTGGAGTTCACTTGCAGTGCAAGAGGACCTGGTGCGCCCATTAATTCTGAACTTTACCAGTGGGAAGCTGACTATAAGACCAACCTCCAATAACACACCTCCTCCAGCAAGTTTCCACCTCCCAGATTTCCATTAGATGGAGACCAAGCACCGAAGCACATAAGTTGATACGGGGCATCTGATTCTAACCACCATACCATCTTAGAGTTAAAGGATGGAGAAAGATTTTCCAAGCCAATGGAAATAGGAAACAAGCAGGTTTGGCTTTACTAATCTCTCAGAAATATATTTAAATCAGAATTTAAATTTTATAAAAAGGTGAAAATAGATTGTTGCTGCAAGCTTCTCATTGTTGGGACAAACACCCACTAGAAACAGCTTGTGAGAAGAAAAGGTTTATTTTAGGTTTAAAATTCCAGAGGAGCACCATAAATGGTGGAAGAATCTGGCTACCTTTCTCATACCCAATCAAAATGACACCATCAAATATCTAGCAAACACCAAACTGCCAGAGCTCCAAATTGATTTTTTTAAACCTCAGGGCTGGACTACCAGATCCACTCTCAGTGACATACCTTTTCTCCAGTAGGGCTCCACCTACTGGACACTCAAGTTACAAGCTTGAGTCTATGGGGCAATACATTCAAATCACCATATAAATAAATACCACTTTATAGGCATCAAGGCAACAATTCAGCAATTGTGTATTATAAGTCTAAGCATATATGCCTCAAACACAGGTACATCAAATTTCATAAAGTCAAAACTACTAAATATTAAATCATACCTAAATCCCCATATAATAATAGGAGGTTATTTTAATTTCTTATTATCATCAATAAACTGATCATCTAAAAAAACAATAAACAGAGAAATGACACCGTAGACCTAATAGACTTAGCATATAGTTACAGAACATTCTACCCAAAGTCTACAGAATACACATTCTTCTCAGCAGCTCATGAAATAGTCCCTAAAACAGATAATATATTAGGACAGAAAGAAAGTCTTCCAAATTCAGGAAAATTGAAATAACCCTGTGTATTACATCTGACCACAGTGCAATAAAGCTGAAAATTAACAAGTGAAACAAAAAGTGCACAAAACCCCAGAGACTGAATAGCATACTATTGAACAATGAATGGGTCATTGAAGAAATCAAGAAGGAAATTTTAAAAATCCTAAAACAATTAAAATGAAAAAATAATACACCAAAACATTTGGGTCTCAATAAAGGCAGTCATAAGAGGAAAGTTTATAGCTCTAAGTGCCTGCATTATAAAATAAATCAAATAAATAACTTAATGATCCATATGCATTGGGAAAACAAGAACAAGTGAAACTTAAAAGTTCCAGATGGAAAGAAATACTCAAGATGAGGGCAGAAATCAATGAATTAGAAATGAAGGAAAAAAATTTAATTTGATAAAAAGACCTGGTTATTTGAAAAAATTAACAAGACTCACAAACCTATAGGCAAATTAACCAAATAAAAGAGAAAGAAAAACCTAATCAACAAGATTGGAGATAAAAACGAGACTCCAGTAACAATGAAATAATCATACTAACGTATTTCCAAAATCTATATCCCACCAAATTGGAAATTTTGGAAGAAATGGATAAATTCTTTGGCAAAATTAAAC
Source organism: Orientallactaga sibirica (assembly GCA_036365145.1). Classification (NCBI taxonomy): domain Eukaryota; kingdom Metazoa; phylum Chordata; class Mammalia; order Rodentia; family Dipodidae; genus Orientallactaga; species Orientallactaga sibirica. The sequence continues at coordinate 303,451 of JAEOAD010000747.1, forward strand.
ACAGAAGTGATACATAATCTAAATAGAGCTATAATGTTAAATGACATTAAAAACATGTTGTAGTCAGCTTCATTTTGCTGGGATGAACTTCCACACAGACATAGTTTATGAGAGGAATGGGATTTATTTCAGGTTTACAGATTCAGGGGAGTTCCATAATGGCTAACAAGGCTACGCCCCTACACAGATACAGAGACAAACAACTACACAGCCAGCAGCAGTGACCCAAGCAGAACTCACTCTGCATACCTTTGGCTGGAATTCAGATCCCCCCAGTGACATGACCCCCATAGGAGGAGTTGGCCTGCAAGGGGCAGATGCTGAAAACTCAATTTTAATAACATCTGAGTTTATTGGGGGACATAGACTCAAACTACCACAAACAGTAATTAAAAATCTCCTGTAGTGATTTGAATCAAGTGTCCCCTATAAACTGACGTGGTTTGAATGCTTGCTGCCTAGCTGGTGACAATTTGGAGGTGGAGTCTTAGGTGTGTTGCAGGGGCTTTTACCTTGAGGTTTATTAGCCCCCTTGTCCCCAGTGTTAGTTGGCTCACTCTCTTGCTACTGTTGTCCACCTGATTTGCTAAGGAGATAATGTCCAGCCTCTGCTCATTCCATGCTTTCTCCTGCCATCATGAAATTTCCCCTTGAGACTGTAAGCCGAGTTAAACAACTTTCCTCTTATCAGCTACTTTTGGCCAGGGATTTTGTCCCAGCATTGAGAAGGTAACTGCAACAGAAAACTGGAACCAGTGGAGTAGGGTCAATACTGTTAGAAACCTGACTATGTGGTTTTTGACCTTTCAAAACTGATTTGTAGGAAGAATTTGCAAGTATTTGAAACCTTGTACTGATAGACACCTTTAAGTGCTATAAGTAGAGCTTGATGGATTCTTGTGAGTGTTGAAAGACATACATGCAGAAGAGCTGTGGACCGTGAAGCTTGGCTTATTAGAAGAAAACTTTGTCCAGACTGGGCTAGAGGTAGTTTATATAAGAGATTATCTGCATTCTGTCTGTGTCCTGTGAACCTGAGCAGGGTTCAGTTTAGAAGAAATAGAGTGGTGTGAACAGAAGGGTATAGCATAGAAACAAATGAAAGTTTTGGGCTGGAGACTCCAACCTGATTCAGATGCAGTTTTTGGTTTTTCTTTTTTTCTGATTTATTTATTTTTATTTATTTATTAGAGACAGAGAGAGAGAGAGAGAGAGAGAGAGAGAGAGATAGAATGGGCATGCCAGGGCCTCTAGCTACTGCAAATAAATTCCAGATGCATGTGCCATCATGTGCATCTGGCTTACATGGGACCTGGATAATCAAACCTAGGTCCTTAGGCTTTGCAGGCAAGTGCCTTAACTGCTAAGCCATCTAACCTGCCCTCAGATGCAGTTTTTTTATGAGAGAAAGAAAAAGAGAGAGTGAGAGTTGGCACACCAGGGTCTTCAGCCACTGCAATGAAATTCCAGATGCATGCTCCACCTTGTGTGCATGTGCTACCTTGTGCATATGTAACCTTGTGTATCTAACTTACATGAGATCTGGGGAGTAGAACATAGGTCCTTAGGCTGTGCAGGCAAGCACCTTAACCACTGAGCAATATCTCCATCCCAGATACAGTTTTTTGAAATTACCACCACTGATATTTGGCCAGATGTTCTGCATTGGAACAGTGGAATGATGCTAATTCTTTTGAAATTAGGGCGTTTGAAGGAAGAATGCTGATGGAGTTTTCCTGTCCTTCAAAGTCAACTTTACTCCCCCCTGGATTAATTTGGTAGCCTACTTGGTACTATGGAAGTGTTACATGTGCAGGAAAGAGGGTCATTGGATTTGCAACATGGTTCTTTTGAAAATGGCCACTGGATGATGTGAGGCAAGGTTGTGAGTCCCAGTGTGGAGGCCAAATGGAAACATGGGGATGTACTGTGGGTTGCAGTGGAGACACTAGGACTTTTGGATAATGATAGGACTGTGGGATGGCTGTGAAGGAGATGCTCTACCATCTTTCCCCTGCCATCATGGACTGTAAGCCAAAATAAAAGTTTCCTCCCATCATCTGCTTTTGGTAGGGTGCTTTAAGAAGGAAACTGCAATACTTGGTTTCTTTCATGTGCAGAATCCTTACATAAAAACCAAAAGTCTATGGCAGGGGAGATCATGAGCCTTAGGGGTATAAAGCCTGCTCTTGTATGGCTAAATGTATGCATTATTCCCACCAAACTGCCCTGAAAGCACCACACTTAATGTTCATATTTACATATTAATGCTACTCTCACTTCTGGTTATAAAAGTTTCTCTTTTCAGATGGAGATGACCACCGGGATGACCCAAAAGTCAGCATAGTACTGAGAAGAAGGGACTGAGGAGTGTCCAGCACTGAAACATCTCTGTCACACCCTCCAAGGTTCAGGGACCATTGCAGAACAGGGGGTGGAAAGAACAGAAGAGCCAAAGGAAGGATACGACTCCTTACAATGAGACTGTCCAGACAGAAATTGGCCTTGCTATGCATGACCTTGCAGTGCCTAGCAATACCTTCACAAGACCCTCATAATAGGAGAAAAAAATGATGACATCAAATTAAAAGACAGACTAATGGAGAGAGGAAGGGGATGTGATGGAGATTGGAGTTCTGAAGGGGAATGGGAGGAGGAGAGGGAAATATCATAGTTCATTGTCTGTGAGTATAGAAGTCAATAAAAAAAGAAAGAAAAATGTGTATTTACATGGCTTGATAGGTAGCTAAGCAGTTAAGTATTCTTCCTGCACATGAATAAGAATCTGAGGGGACCTAGGACTGACAGAATTTGAATCTTGGGAACCACAAAAAGCAGCCAGGCATGACCATACATACATGTAACCTCAGTCCAGTGGACAGCAGAAATTGGAATATTGCTAGGACCTTTCAGCAGGCAAGCTCCAGAATCATAAGAGACTCTGGTAAAGGAAAAACAGATGGATGAGTGAGAAAGGGGGATATCTGATGTTCTCTGGCAATCACAACTTGGCCTACCTGGCACTACAACAGCATGTACATGTGCATACACCACACACAGCACACACACCACAGAACACATACTATACACATGCAAAAACCATTCATAAACATGCACACAAACAAGTATTGAACATAAATAGGGGGCAGTTTCGGTGGAGGAAGGGTATATGTAGCAACAGGCAAGGAGAACAAATGGAGGAATATGACAACAGAAACATGAACTGTACTAATGAAAATGTCAAAATAATAATCACACTGGATTTCATATTTTATCTGCTAATGAAAAAAAACTAAGGGAGTAAAAATCAAATTGACAGAAATTGGACAAAATATCTGAGGAGAATCTGAAAATATGTTACAAACTGGTGAAGTGTGAGGAACTGTCACACTCTGTGAGACTAAGGAGAAATGATGAGCAAATAAACTGAATTATTCAGAACAGGATCCTGGAATTGAAAGAAAATGTTACTGAAATAACTATTTTATTCAAACTAAACCTATAAATAACATATTAGTACTTTCCTAATATTCATTTCATTCTTTGGTTATTTTTTATGGTTTCATAAGACGTCTACACTAGGAAAATCTAGGTGAAGATTCTTTTGTAGACCTAAAATTATTTCAACATAAAAAATAAACTATACGTATCAGTAGATGTGGAGGCACACACTTGTAATTTTAGCACTCAGGAGGCTAAGGCAGGAGATTCACAAATTTCCAGGCCAACCTGGAACTAGATAGCAACAAGATTTTTTTTTTTTTTTTTTTTTTTTTGGTTTTTCGAGGTAGGGTTTCACTCTGGTCCAGGCTGACCTGGAATTAACTATGCAGTCTCAGGGTGGCCTCGAACTCTCAGCAATCCTCCTACCTCTGCCTCCCGAGTGTTGGGATTAAAGCAATATCTATTTTTAAATATTTTTATTAGTTATGTATATAGTATATATACAGCCATGATAGTACCATAGTTAGCCTTCTCCCTGTCCTCTCCCCATGGGTAATGTGGGTCTTGCATTGTGGGGGTAGCCATCACTTATGCAGGAGAGGCAATGACTCTGTGTATAATGACCCAACTCATGGCTCTAACAATCTTTCCACGCTATCTTCCGGGAACTTCCTTGAGCCATGTTGGGTTCACTTTAGGTCTTGAAATAGATGAGGTTTTGTGAGTCTCTGTGTCTCTGGATATCTGGTTTGGCAGGAGTTGAGTGTTCTTTGTGTCTACCTCCTTTGCCCTTGTGCTGGTACCAGGTTCACCGATAAAGCAGCACTCTTGTTCATTTCCTCTATAGCTCTATGGCTTCAGCTGGTGCCCTGGTGAGGTGCTATGGGTTGATTCTCTCCTCAGGTTCTGTGTCCATCTGAAAGGGAGAGGCAGATTCTCCAGTGGAGATTGAGTTCAGTGCAAGATACATGGATAACCATTATTATTTTAGAGAGGATTTAATAGGTGTAGGCCCTCTTATATCCCACCATTGGTGGGAGCTTCAGATTGGAGAGTGGGCTCGTTTTTGCATATGGTTCTGACTTGTTTCCCATTTCCAGGTATGGGCTCCATTCCACTGGGTGGATCTGTTAACCAAATCTAGAGCAGTTGGTAACCCACCATGGCTGTGTGCCATTACTGCACTTGTGTGAGCATCACGTCAGATTGTTTGCTGCTGAGTAGCTTAGACTACAAGTTGCTTAGACAGATGTTGGTTGTTTTCCCCCAGTCACTTATGTAGTGCCTTCTGGTACTAGACAAGCTAACCGTCTGGGGACTGACTCTCTTCCAGATTCCATCCAGGTCTCTCCATGTTCTATCCGAACAGCATATGGTGTCTTCAGCAGTAGGGTCTTACCAATAACCTTTGGTGGTCTTCGAGTACTCTGATAGAAATCTGTCTTCTTTTGGGGAACCTTGTAGGTCTCAGTGAAGATCTAAAATTTTTAAGCTTAGAAAATCCTATTATAAGAAATGAAACTAGTCATATCAGATGAACATGTATTCGGTCTTCTGATATGAAAAATGTTTTTAAAATAAAAGAAATAAAATTGGAGGGGAAATAAATATCTGTACAGTTCAATCCTTACTATTTTAAAATGCTGATTTATGAAAAATTAACAAGAGGGCTGGGTCAAGAAATCAGCATTTAAGGGTGCTTAGTTCTCTATCACCCAAAAAACTTGGTTATATGGTTACACATGACCGTCATCCCAGTCCCATGAGGATGCAGACCAGAGAATCATTGGGGCTTACTGGAAAATAAAACTTGAAAATGGCAGCTTTCATTAGACTCATCTCATGGAAATTAGTGGTTGAGAGAAAGGAGGACCCTGGATATTCTCCTGTGGTTTCAGGTGGCAGATGTTAAGGGTCCTCACAATCTTGCATACACTAGTGAATCCACTATACACACACCACATAGCACAGCACACACTCAAGAAAATAATAAGCATGAAACTGAGAGGTAAAGGAAGAGTATAATTTTTCTTGTTATGTGGCAAAAACTGGCACAGAAGTCCAAATTCCCAGCCTCTGAAATGTTGTTATTACAGGCACACCCAGCTCAGGAATATAAATTGTTGAATAGGCTGTTTGAGGAATTATAAAGAGAATTTTAATTTAAGAGTAGAAAAAGATTAGTACTACCACCACAAAAGCTGATCCTGCTCACACCTTGGGATAAAGCATTGCCTCGAATGAGGGAATGGAGGCAACATGGAACCTAAACCACTGAGTCATTGGCCCATGAATCGCTGACCCTAGGTGATTAATGCCCCAAATGGTTCACCTTGTTAAAAAAAAAAAAGCAACTGTTGAAACCTCCCTAATTGGAATGGTCAGGAAATCTAACTTACCCAAGAACTAAGCACTGGTGGCCTCTTACTTCCTGACCAGAGCTAGGGGCAAACACAGTGGAAGTGTCGTCCTCTCAACAGTCACTTCTAATATTTAAAGCAGCCAGGACTCCAGTTGGCTGAGATTAGGTCAGGTGACTCCTGTCTAGATCTTCGGTGTCTCACTGCACTAGGAGGCGGATCTAGGCTCCTGATCTATCAAAGAAAGCAGGATTGGCTGTGTTCTAGACCAGCAGGACTGGATAAAAAGTGTCTTCACACCTGCTAAGCTCTTAATGAAAGTACATTTGTAGGTATGACCTGGGCACTGCTTCACTATAGATCTTACCAGGCCAATACTCAAGCTCAGAGAAATAAAGGTCCAATTTTATGGACAAAGCCACAGAAGCTTTCCAGGTCAAAAATCAGGGGAGGGCCTGGAGAGATGGCTTAGCAGTTAAAGTGCTTGCCTGCAAAGCCTAAGGACCCAGGTTCGATTCCCCAGATCCCACATAAGCCAGATGCACAAGGTGGTGCATGCATCTGGAGTTTGTTGGCAGTGGCTAGATGCCCTGGCATGCCCATTCTCTCTCTCTCTCTCCTTCTCTCTCTCTTTCTCTAATAAATAAATAAAAATAAATTTTTTAAAAATCAGAGAAGATGGCTGGAGAGATGTCTTAGAAGTTAAGGTTCTTGCCTGGGAAGCCTAAGGACTCCTGTTCGATTCTCCAGGTTGTACATAATCCAGACACACAGTGATGAAAGTGTGCAAGGTTGCACATGTGCACAAGGGGGTACATGTGTCTGGAGTTTGACTGCAGTGTCTGGAAGCCCTGACACCAATTCTCTCTCTCTCTTTTTCTCATAAAAAGGCAATCTGTTGGTCTTGCCTCAAAAAATCAGAGGAGAGCTGGGGAAATGGCTGCTTGCAAAGCCTGTCAGCTGGGATTCAATTACCCAGTACCCACAAAAAGGCAGATACAAGAAGTGTCCCATGCATCTGGTGTTCCTTTGCAATGGCAAGATGCTTTGGTGTGCCCATACTCATATTCTCATCCTCTCTCCTTCCTTCCTCTCTCTCAAATAAATAAGTAAATAAAGTATTTTATCTATCTATCTATCTATATTTATAAAAATCAGAGGATACTATTTAAAAGTGGTTATTCATAAAGACCATGCTTCTACCAAGTACTTTCAAAGGAAGCAAGCACAAGGTTTTAATTTAACAATCATTGACCATTTTTCCAGAAAACACTATCATCCTTGCCTATTCCCCTGATTTCATATGTATTAGCAAAGGAATTATATAAGGTTCCTGTGGTTGAAGCATTTGGAAAGCTGGGGCAAGTGGCACAGTGGGAAAGAAATTAATTCAGCTTAGGAGTTCTAGACCAGTCTACTCTAAATAACAAGAAACTCAAAAATCTTAAACATGATGTATTAGTGCACAGAAATTAAACAGAATATCATTCATTGTGACTGTATTAGTTAGGATTCTCTAGAGGAACATGACTGCTAGAATGAATTATATTAAAAAGGGAATGTATTGGATTAGCTTATGGTAGTCCAATAGTGGTAGGCCCAAGAATCAAGGAACCCTCTAGCTGCCCAGTCCACGTAGCCAGATGCCTCAACAATGCCAATCTGGCACTGAAGACCTGGAGGCTTCCTGAGGAGCCACTGGTTTTCAATCCACATGGGTCTTCAGTTGACACTGGTCTTCAATCCGTGCTGGTCTTCAATCCATGCTGGAAAGCAGCCAAGTGGAAGGAAGGGGTTCTTTTCACCCAGAGCTTCCTTATATAAAGTTCCCATCTGAGAGGAGCCGCCAGCTCTGGGGTAAGGGCTCACTCTGGGGGAAGGACTTCCTCCTTCAGTTAATCCTTCCTGGAAGCAACCTCAGGGACCCCCCAAAAGGGATTCCTGTGGATTACTAAATAGATCAAGTTGACAACACCTTAATCACACAAGTCTACCCCTTGTCAACTTGACAGCAAACCATATTTCCTTACATCATACTTAATTTCCAAATGAAAACAGTAACAAGCTCATAATTCCACCTAACATGGTATAACTATCCCACGTACAACCGGAAATGCAAAATCTCCCCCCACCCAACACAAAGCAAGGTTCCTTGAGGAATGCTTAGTCTCTAATATAATAGGTCTAAAATAAATTCAACAACAGTTAGCTAGCGATATAACCTTAATATTGATGTACATACGTACAAAAACTCTGTGTCAAGGTAGGGCAGAAACACTATAATTACAAGTCCTCGTTTTTTTTTGTAACTAGTCAAGTGGCCTTAGCTGGTATTTGTAACTACCTTCTTCTACTACCCATTCTGTATTTCCTCCATCTTCAGCAAGCACCTGTTTACCTGAAGGGGTGACCTATACCTCTATTGTGGAGGAGCAGTCCAATTTCCCCCTGGTAGTCTGGATCAATCACCCCTGCTAACACTCTAACTCCTTTCTTAGCCTTTGCACTCAAGGGCATCAGGAGCCCAAAGTGGCCATGGGGAAGTCTTAGCTTCCAGTTCAATGGAATGTTCTTTGTGCCTAATGGCAAAAGCATTCCCCCCCTCTGGCACCAAGACCTCTAGGCCAGCAGAGAGTAAGGTTGCTCAAGCAGGAAGCAAAAAAATTAGCTAATGGGTCACTTGGGTGATTATAAGTGGGACTGTTCCAATTTCCATCCCTTGATTCCTGGACCCATGAATCCATGCTATAGGAGAAACAGCACCATATATAGGACGCTGATTCAGAGCATATACAGCCTGCTGGAGGACACTCCCCCAGCCCTCCAAGCTATTGCCACCTAGTTGGCACTGCAGCTGTTTCTTTAAAAGGCCATTCCACTGTTCTATCAAGCCAGCTGCTTCACGGTGGTGGGGCACATGGCAAGACCAGTGAATTCCATGATCATGAGCCCACTGCTGTACTTCCTTGGCTGTGAAGTGAGTTCCTTGGTCAGAAGCAATGCTGTGTGGAATCCCATGATGGTGGATAAGGCATTCTGTATTAGTGCATACAAATTAAACAAAATATCATTCACTGTGACATATTCAAGTATGACATATTCTGATCATATATACGTTCTTGAATTTCCTTCAATTTCTCTCCATTACTCCTCTTTCCAGTACCTACATTTTTCCTTTTGCAATCTGCCTTCTATGTTCATGTTGTGCTTTTAATTCTCCTATATTCCATGCATAAGAAAAAACCTGTGGAATTTGTCTCTGGCTTACCCCTATGAATAAAATGGATAGTGTACTTTTACTTCCACATGGAAATGGATTCTGACAATAGTCATGCTGTTCTTGGAAGCTGGTATTATGATTGTTTTGTCATGCAGTAATAAAAATATCTATCACATTGATTTCAACCTTTTAATGCATTGAGTTGAACGTCCTTTTATGATATGCTTAATATCTTCCTGAACCACAAAAGCTGTGAGAAAATAATATTTGTTATTCATGCCTCTAACTTTGTTCTAATATGTTACACCACAATGAAAATTAATACAGTTAGATAGTAAGTATTGTGGAAATAAACCTAAGCATACCTAATAATATACATTAAAATTAATACCTCTTGGGCTGAGGAAATGGCTTAGCAGTTAAGGTGTTTGCCTGCGAAGCCTAAGGATCTGGTTCAATTACCCAGGACCCATGTAAGCCAGATGCACAAGGAGGCACATGTGTATGGAGTTCTTTTACAGTGGCTGGAGGCCCTGGTATGCCCATTCTTGCTCTCTCTGCTTCTTCCTCTCTCTCTCTCTCTCTCTCTCTCTCTCTCAAATGAATAAATAAAATTTAAAATTAATATCTCTTTTGTTTGATATTTAAAATTAACTCAAGATTTAAAATAATAAAATATTTTAATCCATTGAAGCTATAATAAAAATCAAAGCAGAAATTATAGATCAGTGAGGAGTACTTTATGGGCATATGTCTACATACCTGTTGCTAAAATAGACCATTTCATTTTATTGAGCAAAAAACTTGAGGAAATGTATTCTGTTTTGAAACGTTTCTTTTCAACTTACAATTTTTTCTTAAGTTCTAGCCTGATCAGAAACTATTTGTCATCCTCAATACTAAACAACAGTGTAAGAACTATTTCATTCTTGTGTGAGCTAAGAAAAGATTTCTTTAAATAAATGTATACAAAATAAAATTCCTGACATAATATAAAGGAAATTCAATAATATTCTAGTTTTAAAACATTGTTCATACATTATTATTAACTGAATCATAAGCTGGGCATGATGGCACATGCCTATAATTCTAGCACTTGAATTGCTGCTGGTGGATTACTGTATGCTCAAGGCTAGTCTGATCTACATAGTGATTTCCAGGTCAGTCATGGGAACTTAGTGGTATACTTTCTCACAAAAAGTATTAAAGAGAGTATCAAACATCAGGCTGGAGAGATAGCTTAGGCCTGTGAAGCCTAAGGAACCAAGTTCGATTTCTCAATACCCATGTAAGCCAGATGCACAAGGTGGTACATGTATCTGGAGTTAACTTGCAGTGGTTGCAGGCTCTGGTGCATTCATTCTCTCCCTCTATCTCTACCCCTCTTTTTCTCTCCAATAAATAAATATAAAATTATAAAATATCAATTTTTAACATAATAAAATGGTTTTTTTCTCATAATTTTGTTTCTTTTAAAGGGTTAATAAGATAACTGAAAATAAATATTGTGCTACAGTGAGTTAGAGAAAATACTCAGCAAAGTAATAGGATCACATTATAAACCATCAAAATGGGTCATGACCTTGCTTGATTTTAAAAATTAGCTGAAGTATATCTTAAAGGTAAAAACTCTTATACCTCATTACATGCTTATTAAAAACAACTGGAAGATTAACTTGGGAATCTAGGTGTCATTCACATATCATGAAAGTCTCCCAAGAAAAGGTAGATTTGAAAAATCATGGTAGCTCAGACTTACAAAAAATATTCTATAAAAAATCAGTCAAGCCGGGTGTGGTGGCACAAGCCTTTAATCCCAGCACTCGGGAGGCAGATGTAGGAGGATCGCCATGAGTTCAAGGCCACCCTGAGACTACATAGTGAATTCCAGGTCAGGCTGAGCTAGAATGAGACCCTACCTCGAAAAAAAAAAAAATCAGTCAAACAAAATGAAAATGAAAACAAAATTGATTCAAGCAAAAAGAATACAAAGGAGACAGGCCTAAAGGTCTTCATTAAACCATGCTTTTCATAGGGAAAACATCTAAGCATTCATCAAAAGGAACACAAACCAGTGCATTAGGACTACAGAATAAAATAATAAACTGCTAAAAATTGAAATATACATATATATATATATATATATATATCAAGATTTACCTATGTAAAGCCAGATGCACAAAATGTGGCATGTGTCTGGAGTTTGTTTGCAGTGACAGGAGGTCCTGCTGTGCCCAATCTCTCTCTCTCATAAATAAATTTTAAAAAATGAAAAATTTAATTAAGAAAGAAAGCAGTCCCTTTCTATCTCTCAAATAAATAAATAGTTTTTAAAAGATTTGCAAAAGTTTGTGTGTGCATTTGTGTTTATATATGCACACATTTTATTCATTCATTTATTTATTTATTTAAGGGAAATACAGAGAGAGAGAATTGGCATGCCAGGGCCTAAGCCACTGCAATTGAACTCCTAGTGGGCATGTGAGACCTTGCATTTGCCTCACCTTTGTACATCTGGTTAACGTGGGATCTGGAGAGTTGAACCTGGGTCCTTAGGCTTCACAGGCAAGTCCACTTAACTACTAAACCATCTCTCCAGCCCTATGCACACATTTGAAACAAAATTATTTGTATGTATACATATTTACTAGTTATTTACATGAAAATATGTTTACCTTACATTGCAGCATATTTTACATGATTTGGAATTTTCATGTGTATACATTTGTATGATGTGTATGTTTATGGGCTAATGTTTTCCTTGGCATAGGTACAGAGGTCAGAGGACAACTCTGAGGTGTTGATCATCTTTTTCCACTTTATTTAAGACAAGGAGTCTCCTATTGTTTGTCTCCTAGAAGGCCAGACTAGCTAGGGCTGTGTTCCATTGCCATAGGCATGTTGTGATAACAGACATATCTACCGCTTTACATAGGTTCTGTGGATATGAACTACTATTATCAGCAGACTGGCAGAGAAAGCACCTTCAACCACTAAGAAATCCCCTCAGCCCCATTATTTTATAAACTTAGATGCCTGAAGAGAATCTGTGTTAGTGAAAGTGTGAATAACCAGACATTCTTTTTATAGGTGAATCTGCAGGTATACATTCATACAGATAATGCAAATATGAATTGGGAATTAAAAATAAGTTATAATTACTTCAACTCTCATAAGACATTGAAAACCTTTCATCCCAGTACTTGGGAGGCAGAAATAGGAGGATCTCCATGAGTTTGAGGCCACCCTGAGAATACAGAGTAATTCGAGGTTAGCCTGAGCTAGAGTGAGACCCTACCTTGAAAATAAAAGAAGAAAAGCAAGAGAGGCTAATGGAGAGAGGGAGGGAATATGATGGACAGTGGAGTTCTGAAGGGGAATGGGGGAGAGGAGGGCGATATGGTTTATCGTCTGTAAGTATAGAAGTTGTCAAAAAAATTCAAGATAAAAAAAATAGAACTACCATATGACCCAGCAATTCCAGTATTGAACATACATATGAAGGAGATGCAATAATTTATACTGTAAAAGATACTTGCAAAAAATAGATGCATGAATAAATTTTGTGAACATGAGCATAAATAATTTAGTAAGAGGACAGGCTAAAATATTATTATTTACATATTTTAAATTTTTATATAATAAATCTTTAAAGGCAAGTAATCTTTACGAAAATATGTAGTGTCAAATGCATTTTTTTTCAGTGATCAGTTAGCCTTCAGCAGATTCCCAAATGTGTCAGAAAAAAATGGATCCTTCTATACAAAGAGAAACTGAAGAAAATAAAATTTAGCAAAATGTTAATAACTGGGCTACGTAATGAAGTAACTATGTAGATGTAATATTATCAGAAATACTGCAAATTTTAAATTATTACATAATAGTGTTTGTAAAAACATTTTATTATTTATTTATTTATTTGAGAGATAGAGAGAGAGAAATTGGCAGGAAGAGAGAGAGAGAGAATGGGCACACCAGGGCCTCCAGCCACTTCAAATGTACTACAGGCGCATGAGCCCCCTTGTGCATCTGGCTTATGTGGGACCTGGAAAATTCAACCTGAGTCCTTTGGCTTTGCAAGCAAGCGCCTTAACAACTAAACAATCTCTCCAGCCCTTAATAGTGTTTTTTGTTTTTTTTTTTCGAGGTAGGGTCTCACTCTGGCCCAGTCTGACCTGGAATTAACTATGTAGTCTCAGGGTGGCCTTGAACTCACAGCGATCCTCCTACCTCTGCCTCCCGAGTGCTGGGATTAAAGGCGTGCGCCACCACACCCGGCTCCTTAATAGTGTTTTTAATGCAACCCTACTGAAGAGCATCCCCAACGGAATGGGGGCAGGGTCGAGGGAAAAGAGGGTACTAACACACGATGTATCCATATGAAACATCTTGTTTAATAATAATAATAATAAACATAAAAATATGGATGTAGTTGAACTGGTAAAGCAAATGCCTAGCATCCATGGATCTCTGGCCTCAATCTTTAACACTGCAGAGACAGGAGATATGGTGAAATCATGTAACCCCACAACTCAGGAAGTGAGGCAGGAAGATCAGACTTTCAAGGTCATCCTCACCTACATAGTGAGTTTGAGGCCTTCTTGGATTACTTAGGATGTTGTATTACAAAATGTGGGGCTGGAGAGATGGCTTAGCAGTTAAGGCACTTGCCTGTAAAGCCAAAGGACCTGGGTTTAATTCCCCAGTACTCATGTAACGCCAAATACATAAGGTGTGCATGAATCTAGAGTTCCTATGCAGCAGCTGGAGGCCTGTTACACCCTCTCTCTCTCTCTCTCTCCTTTCTATCTCTCTCTGCTTGCAAATAAATAAATAAATAAATAAAAATCTTAAATTCTCTCCCCCTCTCTCTCAAATGATATATATATATATAGGCTGGAGATATGGCTTAGCAGTTAAAATGTTTGCCAACGGTCCTGGTTCAACTCTCCAGGACCCACATAAACCAGATGTACAAGAGGATGCATGCATCTGGAGTTCATTTGCAGTGGCTGGAGGCCCTGGCATGCCCATTCTCTCTCTCTTTCTTTTCCTTTCTCTCTCTCAAATAAAAGAATAAAATATATTTTTAAAATATTCTTTAAAATGTGAAAAAAGAATGTTTACATAACTATGAGAGATTTTTTTCTCTATCTTGTTATTGTTTGAATTCTGTGACAAAGTTTCACATTCTTATTCTAATATTAACAGCTGAGTACCTTATTTTATTTATTGTATTTTATTTTTGTTCTGTTGAATTTATTAGAAAGCCTTGTTTGGACTGGAATAGGCTAGACAGCCCAAGCTGGTCTTAAACTTGCTACAATCCTCTTGACTTTGTTTCCAAGTGCCTAGATTGCAAACATATGCCACCACACCCATAGAATTAATAATATTTAAATGCACATTCCTAGACCTGATTTCAGTCTACAAAACTGAATTCTTCAGAAGAGTATGGGAATCTTTTTTTTTTTTTTTTTTTTTTTTTTTTTGGTTTTTCGAGGTAGGGTCTCACTCTGGCCCAGGCTGACCTGGAATTCACTCTGTAGTCTCAGGGTGGCCTTGAACTCACGGCAATCCTCGTACCTCTGCCTCCTGAGTGCTGGGATTAAAGGCGTGCACCACCACTCCCAGCTTGAGTATGGGAATCTTAATGACAAATGTCTGTTATGTGGAAGATTCAGAGAAAAAAAAACGCCTAGTGATTTTATCAACAAGTTTTTCAAAAGAGAAAATACTAGCTTGAACCATGGCTCAGCATTTAAGTTCACTTGCTTGTAAAGTCTAACGGCCCATGTTTGATTCCTCAGTATCCACCTAAAGCCACATGCACAAAGTGGTGAATGATGTGTCTGGAGGAATTCCTTTACAGTGCCATGAGAACCTGGCATGCCCATACTCCCTCTCTCTGTCAAATAAATAAATTAATTAATTTAAAAAATTTAAAAATAAAATAAAATTACATTTAAAAATAAAATGGACCCAGGTTCAATTCCCCAGGACCCACATAAGCCAGATGCACAATGTGGCACATGTATCTACAGTTTGTTTACAGTGGCTAAAGGCCCTGGTATGCCCATATTCTCTCTCTCTCTCAAAATAAGTAAATAAATAAATAAAGTGCTAAAAATAAAATAAACCCAGAAAACAGAAATTTCCATCCATAAGAGAAAATAAATTTGGACAGTAAGACAGACTGTTTTGATGATTCATGCACATAAACAGCACGAACCATTCTAGGAATTAATACCAATATATTATTATCAAACTGTTTAAAAGCAAGGTCAGCCAACATTAATTCTGGTCATGAAGACTACAAAAAGCCCAAATTTCTATAAATGCAGGATTGAAAGGGTGTGTTCTATTTATTTTAAAGTGTCATTTATGGAGTAGTTTACAGTAAAATGGTATCAATTGATTCCATAATATCTCATCTGTATTTTCTGACTGTGCATGGGGGCTTTTTTGCCATTTTGGGGAGCTTCCCCAGGCCAGACTTAAGAAATTATAGAAGTCATAAAAACTTTGGCCATCCCTTTTGTAACATACAGCTTTTAGTAATAATTGGGATAATTCTGATGAAAATTCTATACCTCTATACGTAGTGAATCTTTAGCCGAATTGAGCCAGTAGCTTTTTAACATGTTAGCATATAATGCTATGATAATAAAGAATTTTCTCATCCAAAGATAATATATAAAATAATATTTATTATAGATTATATTATATTCTGGTTCATATGTTCTGTATTTATTCTAGTACTGTATTGTTTTAGCATTTTAGCTTTGTCACTGGCAGCAGACAGTTCAACAATTTTTTTAAAATATTTTATTATTTATTTATTTATTTGAGAGAGAGAGATATAGAAATAGGCAGGTAGAGAGAGAGAGAGACAGAGAGAGAGAGAGAGAACGGGTGTGCCAGGGCCTCCAGCCACTGCAAACAAACTCCAGATGCACGCACCCCCTTGTGCATCTGGCTTACGTGGGTCCTGGAGAATCGAGCCTCAAACTGGGGTCCTTAGGCTTCATAGGCAAGCGTTTAACCGCTAAGCCATCCCTCCAGCCCAACAATTTTTTTAGTAGTACAGACTGAGGCATCTCCCTCAGAGCCTAGAAAGACCTCTACTCAGGTTCGTCTGGTTCTTGACATCTGCCCCAGCAAAGAATTTAAGGCTGAAAAAAAAAAAACTCATTTAAGGATGAGTCTGAGTGAAGTAAAACTAGTGAGTTTGCTAATTAGGTAGAATGATAATGTGTATTTAAAAGGAGTTAGAATATTGGCATTTGGGTAAGAATAATGCCTAAGTATTAGCTATAGGTGTGACTTTAAGGCTTTGAAGCTATTTAATCTGCAACATAGGCAGGAGATAAGCTATGTGCTAGTAGACTTATTTTTCTTGTGTGTATAATTCTGTCCTTGAAGAGGAGATACTTTAGGTATATTGTACAGGCTTGCAGTTAGAGAATGAAGTGATAGTACATATTAACTGTTGATCAAAAGCTTCCTTATACAAAGCTCAAAAGGAATTTGGACTTAAGACCTAGTTCATTAATATTTTTTGACAATCTCATTTGTGATGTTTCTCAGAAAATGAAGTACAGCTCTTTCTACATTTGTCCTGGGTAATTACATTGAAAACTTTATGGATTAGCCAGAGAGAGAGAGATAAAATCAAAAAGGAGAGATTTTCCCCCTTTCCTATCTAGCTCACCTGCCTCAGTTTTACAAAGCTTTTTGTATGACTATAAGTTTCCCAAGTTATTGTTCTGAATTTTTGGAAGATGTCAATATTAGTGCACTTTTTATAATATATTTTTCTTTCTGTGTATGTATTTGTGTGTGTTGTACATGAGTGTGTGCATTTGTTTATATGTGTATATGTATGGACATACACGTGTGGACAGGTATGCAGGCAAATGTGTGTATCTGTGAGTGTATATACCAAAAGTCAATGTTGGGTTTCTCCCTCAGTTGCTTTTTACTTTATTTGCTGAGACACTATTTCTCACTGGACCTAGAGTCCACAGATTCAAGTAGTCTAATTAGCCATCTTCCCCTGGAGATCTACCTGTCTCTGGCTCTTGACTTATTACAAACAAACACCATCACACCTGTCATTTACATGACTGTAATGGATCCAAACTCAAGCACTCATGCTTGTGCAACAAATGCTTTACTGACTGAGAAGTTTCCACAGACCTTACTCTTCCACTTTTAAGGTGTGTCTAAAGTGTTATTATAAAGTGAAAATGTGTTGGAGTTTAGTGAAGGCCATCAGTTTGTCACAGACCCTCAAGCTCTGACAATCCACCAGGAAGTCTCAAATAGACTTAATATATCATTCTATGGAAGGACTCAGAAGGAAGCTCTACATGAGGGGAAGCACATGGGTAGGTTTATAGTTCAAAGTCCTCAATGATAGCAGGTAACTATTGTCTGGAGTACTTATTTTATGATTACGTTACAGTTAAATAGCTGTAGGAAGTTTTCATAACTTTATTATTCAAACTATGTTTTCAATAGAAAACAATTATACTATGCAATTATTTCAACCGACTGAAATACAAGTGGATAGAAAATGAATGTACAATAACCAGCCCTTCCAATTAAACAAAATAACAAAAGGGGCTGGAGAGATTTTTTCATGGTTAAGGTGCTTCCCTGCAAAGCCATAGGACCCATGTTTAACTCTCCAGATCCCACATAAGCCAGATGCACAAAGATGAGGCAAGTGTAAGGTTGCACATGCCGACTAGGTGGCACAAGCATCTGGAGTTCAATTACAGTGGCTGAGGCCCTGATGTACCAATTCTGTCTCTCTCTCTCTTTCTAAAACATAAAAATAAATAAATAAAATAAACAGCAAAGAAAATCTTTTAAATGTTGCTTAATATTTTCCAGATTTTAAGCCTGATTCTTTCAGCCTCTAACACACTTCCTTGTGTGTTCTAATCTGACATAAGGCCAACAAGAAAGTTTAGGTAAATTCTGGGCTTTGCTTGTTGATGATGGAGAAGGAGGCATTTAAGTATATAGACTAAAAAAAAAGAAGCCATTCTTTAAAAGTTGCTGAACACATCAGAACAAGAAAAACTACCATTATCATTTGGACTTTGGGAGTGGTAAATGGAAAACCAATATAGAATACCAGCTGTCGCTTCTGGTAGTAGTGGAAAAGGGAGAAATGAGAAAGGTGGTCTCATCTATGGTTCAGTTCCCAATCTACTCTCCTAATTGTGGTCTTTTTTGGCAGCGCCATGAAAGATAGAAGGCCTGTTTCCTAAAGGACAAAGTAATGTCCCCATTTAATATATTGATGGAAGCTGATTTCAAAGGGAGGCAGCAAAGATCAAAATCCAGGGTTTTAGGACTGTGTTTTCTCTGCCTTATGCTTTAGAAATATCTATTGGATGCCAGAAATGGATGACTTCTATGTAGAATCATTCAATGGGCTGCATGTTGAAAATTGTGCAGTTGGGATCTCTTAGTAGACTGTGATTGTACAATATCTGATGGTGACAAAAGACCACAAAGAGCAAAATGGAAGTAGGAGTGATGAGAAGCTGAAATATCACAAATGTGGAGTGCAGATGTGGTCGATAACTCCATCTGGGGCCCCAATATCTTTTCTACACCCTCTTTCCACTGGGAGCTTGAAATAGCTCTAGTGACCAGAGAGTGTAGTTGATCTGGAAAAAATGAAATGATGTCTGTGAAGCAGGCCTCATTGTAAAGAAGGCTACAGTAAAGTAAGGGCATATGATGAAAAAAAAATGAAGAGCAAGAAATTCTTTCTGGTCTCTAAAGTGGGTATAAACATGGACCCGAATAGTGGATGCTGAGATAAGGAAGAAATTAAGGAGACCAAAATGATTCCTTGTTTACAATATGCACAAAACTATCCATCTTGATACATAAAATGGTGGACACTGAATAAGATGGGTTGGTAAGAAGTCAATGGGTTTCATAATGGACTCAGATATGTGGAGTAATCAAAAGATGGCTCCTCTGAGCTGGAGAGATGGCTTAGAAGTTAAGGAGCTTGCCTGCAAAGCCTGTGGACTCAGGTTTGATTCCCCAGTACCCACATAAGCCAGATGCACAAGATAGAGCATGTGTCTGGAATTCATTTGCAGTGGCTAGAGGCCCTGACATTCCCTCCCCATCTCTCTCATAAATATAAATAAATAAAATTTTAAAATATTGAAGAAAAGCTAAATATGGGCCAGACGCAGGAGTTGAAGGTCATCTTGGCTAATAGTGATTTTGAGACTAGCTTTAACTAAATGAGGCCACCTCTAAAACAAAAGCAGGGGCTCTAGCCACTGCAAACGAACTCCAGGTGCATGTACCACCTTGTGCAAGTGGCACAGGCAAGTGCCTTAACTGGCAAGCCATCTCTCCAGCCCTGTTTATCTATTTTTGATTTTGTGGAATTTGTTGAAAAAAATCATTGTGCATTCCAATGTCCCCAGTTTTGTCCTAGCAGTTTCATAGATTTAGGTATTATATTTAGGGCTTTGATCATTTCTTATTTCATTGTTCTCACATGTGCATTTGGTGTGGTCTAGTGTTTGTTGGCTTGTGTTTTTGGCTGCATATGCACATGCACATGCACACACAGACCAGAGGCTGACACTGAGTCTTTCTGATTCATTCTCCTCTTTACTGAGGCAGGGTCCCTCGCTTGATTCCAGAACTTTCTGATTCAGCTAGTCTAGCCAGCTAGCTTGCCCCAGGGATTCCCTCGCTCTGCCTCTCATGCACTTGGAGTAAAGGAGGCTGCTATGCCCACCTGGTTTTCTTATTTGGTGCTTGAAATCTTAATTATGGTCATCATACTGGGTGGCAAGTTCTATGCTGGTTGTTTTGTTGATACAGAGAAAGGTGTGGACTTGTTTTCAATTTACTTTGATATTAGTCATTGGTTTATATATATGAACTTTATTATGTTAAATACAATTGTTTTCAGTAATAACTAATGCACTCAGAGTTTTCTGTATTTATTTAGTCATTTATTTATTTATTTATTTATTTATTTATTTATTTATTTACCAGCAGAGAGAGATAGAAGAGAGACAGACAGAGGGAGAGAGAAA
Source organism: Orientallactaga sibirica (assembly GCA_036365145.1). Lineage (NCBI taxonomy): Eukaryota > Metazoa > Chordata > Mammalia > Rodentia > Dipodidae > Orientallactaga > Orientallactaga sibirica. The sequence goes on from JAEOAD010000747.1 coordinate 323,577, forward strand.
AGAATGGGCACACTAGGGTCTCTAGCCACTGCAAATGAACTCCAGAAACAAGCATGACTTTGTGCATCTGGCTTACATGGGTACTGGGGAATCGAACCTGGGTCTTTAGGCTTTGCAGACAAGCACCTTAAACACTAAGCCATTCCTCCAGCCCCATTTTGAGTTTTTATCATTAAAGGATACTGTATTTTATCAAATGCTTTTTCTACTTCTGTTGAGATAATTCTATGCTCTTTGTGTCACTCATTCTGCTGATGTATTATGATGACTGATTTACATTTGTTAAAACATTCTTACATATGAGATAACTATATTGATAACCGTGAATTACTTATTTGATTTGCAAGTATTTTGTTGATAATTTTTGCATCTATATTCATCAAAAATATTGGCCTGTAACTTTCTATTTTGGTTGTTGTATCTTGACTTTGTTTGGGCATAAGGTTCAGGATGGCCTCTTAGAATGAGCCTGGGATATTTTTCTCCACTTTAAGTTTTGAGATATGATTCATATTGGTATTTCTGCTGTACTAAATACTTGAGAGAATTCAGTAATGAAAGCTTCTAGTCAAAACAGTTTTCTTTGAAGCTTCATTTTAGTACAGATTGAACCACATTTCTTACTATTGTTCAGGTGTTCTATTGTTCCATAATTCAACTTGTTAGCTGTGTGTAATAATTTGATAATTTCCTCTATGTTGTCAAATTTCTTGGGTATAGTTATTTAAGATGATTTCTAATAATCTAGCATGTGTAACTTTCTCATTGTAAACAAATATCTGAGCAGAAGCAATATTTGCATTTACTATTGGCTTACTTTCAAGAGAAAGATTTATGGTGGGGGAGGCATGGTGACAGGGTGCTGGAAGTTGTTTTCACAGTGAAGCAGATTCAGGAAGCAGAGGGAGAACACAAAGTTTACTTGGACTACAAAATCTCAAAGCCTTATTCCAGTGACACACTTCCTCCAGCAAGGATCCACCTCCTAAAAGTTCCACAACCATCCCACACAGTGTCACCAGCTGGGTACCAAGTTTTCAAACACATGGGCTACTAAAAAACATTTAACTTCCAACTACAAAATTTCACTCCTGGCCCTCATAGGCTCTATGGCTATCTCATGATGCAGTACAATTTCTAAAGTTCCCATAGTTTTTTTTTTTTTTTTTTACAATCTCTACCCTGTTCACAATTACAAAGTCTAAACCATCTTCTAAAACACAAAGCAGTCTTTTAACTGTGACCCTCTATAAATTAAAACATATTACATATTACAACATACATCTATGGCACAGGGTAAACATTCCAAAAAAAGGAGAAATGCAGGCATAGCAAGGAAAGATTAGACCAAAGCAAGACAGAAACCCAGTGAGGCAAGTACCAAATTCTATAGCTTCATTTCTGGTATTCAGGAAGCATGATACAATCTTTTGGGTTCCAAAGTTCTTGGGTAGACCAGCGTCTCCAGCTCCACTATTCATTGCACATGTAGGCTCTCTTTTATATCGGTTCTACTCTAAACCTACAGTTTTGTTGATGTCCCATGGTACTGCCATCTCCAACATTCTGAGGTCTTCATGCAACCTAGGCTTCATATTCACTCCTTTATGCAATAGCCTCCCACGGCTTCCTTTCAGGTGTTCCAATTCTGCAATACATTGCTCAATAGCTCTAAGGAACACTCATTCAATATTCCACTACTTCCTTAATTTTGTTTTCATGTCTGTAAACCAGTACAATATACTTCAGGTACCATATGCAAGAAAGGTTTGTGGATATCTCTGTGCCTCAGCAAGCTGTGTGCTAGGAGTTTTAGGTTTCATGTTTTTTTCTCATATGCAGATTGTAGATCCTGTTATGTATGTGTAATGTATTTTTGTGTACATGAGGGGTACAGCTAATAAAACTAGAAAGGAACCTGAAGAGATGGCTTAGCAGTCAAGGCACTTGCCTGTAAAGCCTAACGGCCTGGTTTTGATTCCCCAGTACCCACATAAAGCCAGATGCACAAGGTTGCACATGCATCTGGAATTTGTTTGCAGTGGCTAGAGGATCTGGCATGCCCATTCTCTCTCTCTCTCTCTCTCTCTCTCTCTCTCTCTCTCTCTCTGCATGTAAATAAATAAAACTAGAAAGGGTTTGAGAAGAGAAAAGAGGTCTTAAGGGAGAGTGAGAGAGAAAAAAGTGTAATAGAAAACATGTCATGAAACAGAGTATGGTTATTCAGGTGAGGAAGGGGACTAGAAAGGGTGGATTGTATATGGGAGAGGAAATTAGGGATGAGTATCAAGAAAATACAAAATTATATATGAAAATACTATAATGAAATCCATTACCTTTATGCTAATTTAAAACTACTTAAAAATCGGCTGGAGATACAGTTCAGCAGTTAAAAGTACTTGCTTGAAGAGCCTGTAAGGTTGGGTTCAATTCCTCAGTACCCATGTTAACACCAGATGCACAAAGTGGTGCATATGTCTGGAGTTCATCTGCAATGACAAGAGGTCCCTGTGTATGGCACAATACAGGCCTGGTCCTAGCCAGACTGCATGGCAGAAGAAATCAGGAAGTGGCTTCTGTGGAAATGGTGTTCTGCGCAGGCTTGGTGTGACAACAGTTACAGTCCTATGCTCACGAGAAGCCTACTACGAAATGTCCTATCCAGAGACAGGCCATCATTGGTCACAAAAAGGGGACCACCCCATACAAGGATTAGCCAGCCAAGCCCCTTAAAACCCACGTGCATTTTCCTAAATAAATGAGTTTGTGGAGGCTCGCTTCCCGCCTTCACCCAACTCCCGGAGTCTGTGTCGTGACTCTGTGCTGCTCACCCCAACTCAGCAGAGACCCTACCGTCCCTCCTGAGCTGGACTTGGGGGGAACCGCAACATCTGGCGCCTGAACAGGGACCCTCTGCCCCATCGGCGTTGGCAAGACGCCCCATCAGTGACCCTCTGCCCCATCGGCGTTGGCAAGATGCCCCCTCCTTGATCTTCAGCGAGTAGCCCCCTTGGCATCTGGCGAGACACCCCGTTCTTGATTGTCGGTGAGCAGCCCCTCGGCGTTTCTTCATCATTGGTAAGAAAAGCCCCTTGCTGGTCCGTGTGCTGATAGTTGCCTGTGGGTGAGCAGGCAGCCCCTTCCTCCCCCCTTTTCCTTTGTTTGTCCTCCCCCCCCCGTAGGAAGGCACACACCGCCGCATGGCCCCAAAGCCTATGTTGGCCTCTCCCCCCACTAAGCACAAGATACGTGGGTCCTAAACACTATCCGTATGTCTCAGCTGGCCCCAGCATTAGGACTTGTGGTTTGCATGATCATCCTCTGGTCTATCATTTTTGATCTGGGTTATTATTTTCTCAGTCTCTTTGATTCAGGAGTGTTCCAGCCCAGCCCCCCCACCCACCCATCAAACAACACCACGTGGTAATGGGCAACCTCCCTCCCCACCAGAGGATGCCACAATTACAGGCTCTTAAGGCCCTCCTCCTGCAACATGGCTTAAAAGTAAAACAAAAAGACCTCCATAGCTTTTGGGATGAAACTCTTGTTTTAGCCCCATGGATCAGTCCGGAGAACATCTGGGACACTAACATTTGGTCCCAGGTTCTATTCCTTGACAAAAGAACGCGAGGTTTATGAAGGGCACACAACCCCTGCTCCATTCTTTTCTATCCTCCTTGCCCTAATTGCTGGCCTTAAAGGCTCCACGGTGGAGGAAGTCATTTCTGCCCATAACAAATGATATGAAGAGGAACCTGAACTGGCTCTTCACAGCTCGTCCCTCCCAGCCCCCTCTTCCGATAACTCAATAACTCGGATGAGGAGGAAGTCAAACCTTTAAATAACAATAGACCGCCACCCCAACCCTCTCCAGCTACAGCCACACTCACAACCACCCCTCCCCCTCTTTATCCTTGCAAGGACCCCCCCAGCTCAGTCCTGGATTTACCCAGGCAACTGCCAGTTCCCTGACAAGCCCCTTCACCACCTTCCCTGTTAATGTAGGGCCAGATGCGACAGCCAGGCCGTGGTACCCCACCCCCCTCTTTTATCTCGCTCTCATCCATAAGGCGGCCCAGGAATCTGGCGTTGACTCTTACTTTGAACAGGTCCTTTTACATACAATGGGCCATCCACTTTCAGACGTATTGAGCACATTTGCTCACACACTAGTCTGCCTGACTTTATTGCTGATGGTAATTCTCAGGTAGACAAATTTATTGCTGTCTCCTCCTTGCCACCCTTAGAACAAGCTAGATGTTTACACCAAAGGTTCCATCTATCCCCCACTAACCTAAGAACCCTATATCCTGAGCTCTCGCTTGGCCAATTCAAGCATTTAGCCCGTACCTGTAAGGTATGCACCCCCCATCCCCCTTATGCCCCCTACAGCCTCAAGTAGTCAATCAATCCTAGAGGCCTTACCCCAACTTCTATCTGGCAGATGGATGTTACCCACATACCTTCCTTTGGTGACCTCAAATATGTCCATGTCATTGTGAATACTTACTCTAAGCTTACTTTTGCTATTGCTCTCTCAGGGGAAAAGGCTTCCCATTTCATTAAGGCAACAAAAACCGCTATGTTGGTCATGGGCGTACCCTGGTCAATTAAAACTGGCAATGGCCTTGCATACACATCTGCCCAATTCACATCCTTCATGGAATCTTGGGGAATAAAACACTCCCTTGGGATCCCCTACAACCCACAAGGACAAGCCATCGTGGAGAGAATGAACCGGACCCTAAAGGAACTAATTATAAAACAGAAGTCCACTATGTTGCCCAAGGACCCCCACTTGGCCCTAGTGGAAGCTCTTTTCACCCTCAATTTTCTCACCTTTGATGAGGCAGGACTCTCCCCAGCCTACAAACATTGGAGATCCCAACCAACCACGACACACTTCCCCTTAGTCCGCTGGAAAGATCCTCTTACTAATATTTGGAAGGGGCCCCACCCTCTTTTAACACAGGGCTGAGGGTATGCTTGTGTCTTTCCAGAAACTTCACAGATCCCAGTTTGGATTCCTGCCAGAAACATCCATCCAGCCACTGACTCAGCGACCAGCCTTGATGAAAAGGATGATGCCAAACCCCTCAGGCTGCACATGGGACTTTAAACTTAGGCCATACTTGTTTGGTGCAGTGGGCCTATATTCCCACACTTTTCCTAGGCTTTATTTTAGCCACTCTATTTCACTGTATTCCTCCCCCTTCAAGCACGCACTTCCCCTTAGCCACACCTTTGCCTTTTATGGTAATGCTATCCTCCAACCAGCCATAAATTCCTTTGCAACTCCTTTGATTACATTGAGCTGCTACCATAAAGGACACTCAATGCTACTGACTATGACGCTAGGGTGAACTCACCCAGCAATCTGTCCTACTCCAGTCCTTTTCAGGCTCTCTAGTTGATTCTCCCTCACTGGGACTGTTCACACGCCACAGAGCCATGCCCACTTGGCCCTTCCATGCTTCCTAGACAACAGCCTCATATGTATGGTACAATACAGGTCTAGCCCCTAGCCAGACCTCGTGATAAAAGCCATACCAGGCCATACCCCTCAGGTTTTCTCACCAGGATGGTGGATAGCCCATGACGGGTAAGTTTCCATGAGATGGGGCAGCCTAAGACAGGCACCATCACATGTGATGATCCCTTGGGGCCTGGGTTCAACAATGGCTTTCAAAAAACCATACCAGGCCATCCCCTTGGGTTTTCTCACCAAGGTGGCGAGTAGCCAATGATGGGTAAGACTCCATGAGATGGGACAACGTAAGACAGGCACCGTCACGTATGATGATCCCTTGGGGCCTGGGTTCAACAATGGCTTGGCAAAAAAACATACCTCTCAGGGTTGCCAATAATAAAAACAAAAAGGAGGATATGTATGGCACAATATAGGCCTGGTCCTAGCCAGACCGCATGGCAGAAGAAAACAGGAAGTGGCTTCTGTGGAAATGGCATTTTGCGCAGGCTTGGTGTGACAACAGTTACAGTCCCATGCTCGCGAGAAGCCTACTACGAGATGTCCTATGCAGAGACAGGCTGTCATTGGTCACAAAAAGGGGACCACCCCATACAAGGATTAGCCAGCCAAGCCCCTTAAAACCCACATGCATTTTCCTAAATAAACGAGTTTTCACCAGCTCACTTCCCGCTTTCACCCAACTCCCGGAGTCTGTGTCGTGACTCTGTGCTGCTCACCCCAATTCGGCAGAGACCCTACCGTCCCTCCTGAGCTGGCCTTTGGGGGGACCTCAACAGCCCTGGTGTGCCCATTCTCTATTTCTCTCTGCAAATAAATAAATAAATAATTTTTTTAAAACTAAAAATTAAGATGAAAGGGGAATTAAAAAATGGCAGTAGAGAACTATGCTAAACACAACAAAGTGCAGGCAAAATTTGTCAACTGGCAGTGTCACACTTGTGTCATTGTTTATAGGCCTAAAACTATAAATTTGTACCACTATTTATTTTAATTTTAAAAATTTTTGTTTGTTGTACAGAACATAACCATTACAGAAATGGAACCATAACCGCATAAAGGAAATTGTGCAGATGTAGCATTCTAGTTGTCTGAAATTCAGAACTGCTAGCTGCCAGTTTTTGTAAAATTTTCATTTAACTAACCAAAATTTGAAATTCTATGCCTCTGATATTGTTTTTTCAAGTGAAAACAGGTAACCAGAGCCCTTCCCTCAAGAAAATGGGCATAGAACACTACCCTCCGTTAGCTCTTTGAGGGATGTAGACTCTGGCCAGACAGGCTGACTCTCCTGCCCAAAGAAGGGGAGTGACTGAGAGGTGGATGGGAAGAAAGATAGAAGCATAGGGAGAGCGCTATTTAAGGCCCAGTTACCTTCCACCTATGTGAAAATCATAAAACAGATCATGGTATAGACTATGAAAATGGTCAAATGACTAACAATGAGAAGTAAAATGCTTGATCCTATCCAGGAGGCATCCCTTGTGTACCAGGTGACATGCCTATATCAGCAGGCCACTAGATAGAGCATCTGAATCACAAGCCCTTCAAAGGGCAGTATTAGTCCTTTATCATATGGATTTATTCACAGATTAACCAGAGAAGTTAAGTCTGGTGGATCTGCATAAGGACAGCCAGGGTGGGAATAGGGATGTCCAGGTTCTTTCAGTCTTGGAACCTATGACTTGGGCTGCACCAGAAGACAAATCAAGGATACAATGTGCAATGTGATTCTTTATTAAGAAAAAAACAACCGGCAACACTAGGGAGAAATTCAAGGAACAACTGACCCTGTGGGTAATTATGTTCCTTAGCCTACAAGTTAACTTTGCTATTCTAGTCAGCTACACTTCTAACCCAGTCATGGGCAAGGACTTAGAAACAAACAATGAAACACTCGTGTGGGTAAAGAGGAAGACAGCATCCAAGGGCTCCTTTTAGGACATCGGTCTGAAGAATTCCTTTGGGATCTTGCCTTTATTCTGGAGGGAAATATTGGATGTTACAGGAGCCAGATTTCCTGAGTTCAATCTCCAGGCCATCCGGTTTTCTTCCTTCCAGAAGGCCAAGGGTATCTTTTATCCATGGGATTCCCAGACCTCACCTGGAGCATAGAGAAGATCTCAGCAGCTCTGGTATAGTTCCATTCATTGTCCTCAAGGCACCTGGGGTGTCAGAACAAGTGATTTCCATTACTACACAGGACAGACACCTCAAACTCAATGTGACACATATGACAGAATAAGTATCTTTGGAATGCTAAAGTAAAACCTGGTAAAAACCAGTGTCTGTTACCATCTTTCATGTTGCATAAAACTCAAATCAGGGACTGGAGAAAAAGCTCAACAGTTTAGGCACTTGTCTGCAAAGCCCAAGGACATGGGTTCGATTACCCAGCAGCCACATAAAGCCAGATACACAATGTAGTGCATGTGTCTGGCATTCATTTGCAGTGGCTAGAGGCCTGGCATGCCAATTAAAAATATTTTTTAGAAATTCAAATAGGAAAACTAAAATAATAACAGAGATTCATATACATATTTAAGAAATATAAAGATGCTCAATGAAACAAGAAATTCAAATTCAAAAATATGTTACCCAATTATTGTTAAATTAAGACATAAGATATATATGTAACCATCTACTATTTGAAGGTGAATAGTTCAGTGGTTTTCTAATATCTTCACAAGATTGTGAATACAATGCATGACCTTCAGTGACTGGCTTATGCCACTTATCACCATGTATCATGACCATATTCATTTCTATGCCTGAATAAAATTCCACTGTTTAAGATACCACATTTATTTATCCATCTATGAACTAAACTGACAGTTATGTATACAACTGTCCTTCTGTGGTACCCTATAGTCTTCATCATTGTTAACTCTGAAGGAAGTTTTGAAATTAGAAGTGTGGGTCTTAAATTATCTGAGTTTTGCTATTATGGGTTTATTCCATTTCCCTATGACCATTAATACCTTATAAATTTTTACAAAGCCTTATATGAATTTGATAGGGATTACACTAATTTGAAGATTCCATTGGATGGTATTGTCATCAAAATACCTATGAACATGAGATGCCTGTGAACATGAGGTACCTTTCCAGTTATATATGTCATCTTTATTTTCAGCCACATTTTGCAGATTTAGCATATGAAATTTGGTCTTATTTGGCTATAATTTTCCTAAGTGGTTGCTCTTTTGATGCAGTTATAAACATACTTGTTTCTTAAATTCATTTTTCAGTTGTTCACTGAACATCCATGGAAATACAAATAATTATTTTTATATTGATTTTGTATCCTGCAACTAAAGCCAAGCTTATATAATCAACTGTATTTCCCATATAGAAGTTGATGTCATTTTAGCAATATAGTATTGTTTTTAATTCTATCCATACCCCAGGACATATGTATGGTGGTGTTTTTCATGGGCCCATCTACTTAACAAACAAAATATCCAGACAGTTAATCTTCCAAACCTGGTATGCATTTCTGTTTTTCATTTTCTTGCTGTCTCAATTTCCCCCATCTCCCTTCTCTCACTCTCATGAGTACTGTATACTTACTTCTGAGACCATTCCAGTTTCATCCCAGACTGGGTGGAGAAAGTATGAACCATTTTTTGCTGCTCTAGGGAGAGGGTGGGATTGGAGCTCACGTAGGGTGTGAGCAAGGACATGGCAAAGGCACTCTCGACCTCATCAGAGTGGCTCACCCTCACCAACAGCTGGTCATTCATGATGCACAGGCTATAGGAGAAACAGCTCCTGAGACACGTAGACAAGTAAACAATCTCCCACCCACACTGCCCAAAACAAGATTCGCTTCAACCACTGCTACTCAGCAACTTAATTCCTTCATTATGCTCACATTACCTGCCTCATAGACCCCTTGCTTTCACCCAGACAGAGGGGCTACCTATCAGCTTCACTGGATTTGAAGATTTAACTTCAATACATTTGGCCTACACAGTGATTCCAGATCCTGGTTACTCTTATTCCCATTTTCATAGGAAGACTGAGTCACAGAGATGCCAAGTAGTTTGGCCAAAGAGACAATTACTGAGAGTTGAGATAACTGAAAGGAAGATAACTGAAATTCCAACTATGGATTCCATGCTCTTCACCTCTAGATTAGACTGCTCCTTGGAACTACCTGTCATTCTTCCACAATAATTAAGACTATTGCAGAACTTAACCACCACATTGCCACATTGCTGACACTGGGCTGGGATAAGAGATCCTATACAAGCTGGGCTTGGTGGCGCACGCCTTTAATCCCACCACTCGGGAGGCAGAGGTAGGAGGATTGCCGTGAGTTCGAGGCCATCCTGAGACTACATAGCTAATTCCAGGTCAGCCTGGACCAGAGTGAGACCCTACCTGGGGAAAAAAAAAAAGAGTTCCTATACACAACACAGCACTGACCTTGAACTGCCAGAGATAGTGATGAAGGTCCTGGTGAAGGCATAGACACGTCCCTGAGTCATTCCTTCCACTTTGAGGACAATAAGCAATAATACTCCCTTAGAATCGCACATTTTTTCATGCTCACACAAAGTTCCCCACTCTTGGTCTTAGGTTAAAGGGCACAAACTCAGACAATTCTTTGCTTGGAGTCAGGAAAATGGGGAAGGAATGGGGAAGGCAATAGTGGAAGGATGGGTTCCTGATCACATGTATGGTCCTGTAAACATCACTTCCCATATTTTTGGTCTACTTCACATCTGCTGCAGAAATGGGTTGAATTAGTTTCATTTTGCAAATGGGAAAGTGAAAAGATTAATTAACTGGTTCACAAGCACACAGTGAGAAACTGGAATGAGAGCCATCAAACCCCATAGCCTATGTTGCAACTCCTGAGCTGTGAGGCAGTCATGGAGCTAAGCCAGACTAGGATGGTTTGTTGTGAAGGAAACAGAGGGAAGGATAGGAAGGAAAGGCACAAAATTAGAAAGACTGGGAGAGTTGTTACTAATGCCTAAGCAGGGAAAGAAACATCAAGGGATCTTGAGTGGATTCTATGGACACTAACCTGCCTTGAACTTCCCATTGACAGAGAAGCACAACATGGTTTCCTGAAAAGGAAGAAGGCAGGAGGAGCTCAGGATGCTGTTTAATATCCTAACCACCTCTAGCTTTCCAGATATGCCCCACAGAGAAAGCAGGTGCTTACTGTTTGGTAACACATGACCACACTGAAGGAGCTGAAGTCATGCTGAGTTTTGGGCAACATGCGGAGGCAGTCCACAATGTCATGTTTCTTGTACTTCAGCAGCTGCCCATTTGTGTCTATAGAGGAAAAAAAAAAAAGATCTGTGGACTACCATATTCTGGCATATGGCCTCTATGACTGTCTGCTTCACACCTTCTTATGCCACCCAGTCTTCCCCATCCCACACTTACAAGATCCTTTGAGCATTTTTGTACCCCTGTCATGCTTAAAGTACTCACAATAGCTGCTTCTAGGAGAAAAATGGAAAAGGAGGTGGTGACCCAGGCTGTATTTGTTTTTCCAGGAGTTCATCTCTGTGTGTTGGGAGTGGAGAGCATGCTGCTCCATAATAGAGCTTGAGGTGTGATACTCACGGGTCTTGGTGACTAGGGTTCAAGGGAACAGTCAGGGAGAAGCAGGCTTCATCATGGTAAGCACTGAGGAGACCATACCGATCTCCATAGTCATAAATCAAGTAGTACCTGTGGGATATGGAGGTGGACGGTACAGGCTATCTTCTTGTCCAGGCCCCTGTGCAAAAGCACCCCAACCTGGCCCAACTCTCCCTTCCACATGGTCTCCATATCACTTACTCCTGAAGGAATTGCAGAACTCGATCTTTTATGGGCTTGGATTCTCTCAAGTTTTCCTGAAGTAAAACCCATTTTAGATTGTTGTTTACTAATGCTTCCGCTGCAACATCATAAGTCTCTCTTGAGCTTGCTTCCTTACCTTGCAGGATTGCATAAATTGGGGGCCATCAGCATCCACTCGAATTGGTGGCGGTAGCTTCCTGCCATCCTGAGGAAAGGAAGAGGAAGTTAGCAATGCATATTAGGGAGGTGGCATTAGATACTCAAAGAGATGAAGAGACATAATTTGGATAAAGGGACAGTTGGACCATATGTGAAAAGGCCCTGGAAATTCCAGAAACAACCTCGTATTGAGCATCCACATGATTGGATACTGAACAGCTCTACTAGTATCTATTACGTGCAACCTTTGTGTACATGTGGGTCTGTGTATAAATATGTGCATGCATGTGTATGTGTGCTTGTGTGTGTGTGTCTGCTTGTCTGTCTAAGCACTCATGGGAACCCATGTCAATCAATAACTATCTGATGCAAACATAATCTAGGCAAGACACAAAGATCTTGGGGAGCAGGTTTTGAGGCTATGCATGTGAGGAAGAGGAGAAAATAATAAAGGTAGGTACTTACCAGGTACAACAACTTAGGGAAACAGTTCCGAACAGCACTGTCCAAAAACCAAAAATTAAAACAAATTATTGACAGTTCATATTTAGGCATCTTTTCTCCCCCATGTAGTCCTTCTTTTCTTCCCACTGGGAAGCTTCCACCAACACTGCCCTGACCCCCATCTACAGTCACAAGAAGCTGCATCAGGAGCCCAGGATCCAGTGCTGCATTCCTCCTCCTGACTCATTTTCCCTCCTTGGAGACTCAACAGAAGGCTGTGCAGGAAGAAGGGAATGTGATGAGAGCCTGGAATCTATTACATTTCTGGGTGTCCAGCATTCTGAAGGATACTGAGGAAGAGATGTTAAGGAGTCAGGCTGGAAGGAAGGGGGAATAAGGCAGGGGATAGTGACATCAGTGGGTGTGATATTAGGAGAGGGAAAATTGAGGGCACATAGACAAGTTAGGCAGAGGATAAAGAGGAAACAAAGGGATTGGGAAGGTGCTCTATCTATCTTGGTGGTGGGGATCAGTGATAAGGGAGAAAAAAATAGCTCTTCTGCTATATCCCTTTCCTTTACCTGCCTCTGGCTGACCCTAGGGCCCAAGTTAGGAATATAAACATGCACCTTATTTGTCAATATCCCAGTGGATTTATATTGAAAATTTGCCCCCAGGGTGAGCCCAGCATAAGAACCTGAGCCTCTAGTTGAGGAGAAACCATATCCCAGAACCAGAAGGAGTGAAGGATAAGTTCCCGGCTTATCATGAGGTGGTTAGGCTGTGACGTCCAAATTTGATCATTTTGTTCTCTCCTGAAGGACCCTGTGCACCTGCACCTGTCTGAGTGAGGGATTTGACATTGGATACTCAGGGCTCCTAGAATACACTAGATAGGAAAATGTATTCTAGAGGGATGGTCAGGAAGAGAGAGGTTGGGAAGGAAGGAGAGAGGGAGTGAAGGGAGAAAGGGGTGATACAGGCCTCACAAAGGTCAATCCTGTCTCAACCTCTTCTGTCTTCTTCCTGTCCCTCCAGTTCATGAAGTCCTCTGTAAGTACTCTGTAACCCAGAGGTGACTGACTTCCGGATCCTTGAGTCATTTAGCCCGTTTCTTACAGCTCCCAAAGATGCCCAGAGAAACAGACATTATGGTGGCACCACACCATAATGTTGGTCAGGATAGACTCAAGGGCAGCGTGGGACAGGTGAAGGGAACTTTCAGGAGGAAAGTCAGGAAGGCTTCTCTCAGGGCAGAGGATGAAGGCTGTCCATTTGAACTAGTCACATGAGGGACTACTGGAGGAGGACATGTGCTCACATGTGGGCAACATACTCCAGACCAGGAGAAAAGGAAGTGAGAAACAAGGGGTTTCCTTCTAGCCACAGCTCTTCTAGTTTCAGCTCTTTCACCTTCTCCAACTCCCATGCTGACTTTAGCTGAAAGAGAAAGAGAGAGAGAGAGAGAGAGGAGGTAACTAATAAATGTCCCAGAGAAAGAAAAATCTGGGGCTCAAGACCACCTCACCTTCCATGTTAACCCACAAGTGGTGTTCACCACTAACCACCCTCAATCCAAAGCTCATCTCCAACCCTTTTCTCACTTGTTTTTTTGGAAAGATTTAGTTTCTTGAGCTGAGGGACCTTCTCTACCATGTCAGACAGGCCATCCAGCTGGTACAGTTTGTTGTTGCACAAGTTCAAGGACAACATCTTTTGGGAGGAAAGAAAACCATGTTTATTTTCTAGTGCCTTGTAGAAAAATCTGCCCCACACCTCATCACTTCCAGCACTCTACCTAAATATCAGCACAAGGTCTATGACCTCACCTCAGAAAAATTCTGTTGGATAATCTGCAGTGTGGCAGCCATGCAGCTTCTTCGATTCAGAAACATGTCAATATCATGGAACAGCAAGTCTTCAGAAAGTGCAGGGAAATTAATCAGAAGGCTGACATAGGTCAATTTGGGTATAGATCCCTCTCCAATTTGTCATCCCTATAATTTCCTCCCACAAAGATCCACCTGCATACTAATGACCTAGAATTATAGTAGTCATCCATACCTGGGTCAAAGCGGAAATTTTGGAGGTCCAGAGATTTCTGGAAGGTACTGTATCGCTTCCCCATCACCACCTGCAGAGACAGAAATGTAGATAATGGCTCTGAGACTGAGGATCATAGTTAAAGGAACTTCATGGGGTGTGGGGAAAAGTGGTGGGTCTGGGAAGCAGGCACACATGCCTTGAGTCTACATTACCTTTAATGTCTCCATCTGTTCTGGAGTAAACCTATTCTGCACAGAGTAGGGTACATCCGAAGGATTGACAAAGATACTTATCTGTGAGAAGAAGAGGCATAGTAAGTTCCAGGACCTCTAATCCCAAAGATGTGACTTATCCTTTGGCCTCTTCCCACCCATGCCAGGACAAGGTACAAAAAATTCTTCCAGCACACACCCTTCGGCCTTCCTCATCCAAAATCCTGAAGTTGATAGCCTTCAATGCAGAGGCAGTGATAGCATCCTGGACAAAGAATCGGGCCTGATATTTTTCATAGTGGAACTATAGGAAACAGAAAGCAGAGGCAAGGTATCAGAGGCCAATGGACCTGGCTGAGCCTGGCCTCTCCTCCTCCCTCTGTGTGCACTCAGCTGGCTTCTCCATCCTCTCTTACATCAACCGGGGTAAAGGGCACACTGCAAAGGCTGAGAACAGAGGAGAAAAACAGAAGGTACTCCAAAATGCTACGAAAGTCTCCTATGCACACTCTGTCTACCTTGCTGATATCAAAGTTACAATGCATACAGTTCAGTTAGTATTCCAAATCTACCATTCTTTTGTTTTCCAGTCAGAGCATATGATGACCACAGAGAGGGAAAGACTTGCACATTTCCAGCTATGTGCAAAGTAGGCTGCCCGGTCACTTACTATCTTACTTTGGAGTCATCATTAACATCCCTTATCTCTACAGCTTCATTATCCTCCTGGAGTTTTGAAGGCAGGAACCCAGTATGCATATAATCTCTCATTTTGCTTATATTCCCCTGGGAAGAAATTCCATCTTTCCTTCTTCCTTGAAGAAGACTGTTTTCCTTACTGGAGGATTCTGAAATTGGGAACAATACAAGTTTGAGGACATATCAACATTTACAATATATCACATCATGGTAGGGCGAATAAAGTACTAACATGTCCAAAGGACCAATCATTCAAACCCAGAAAGCAAATTCCTGCATGTCCAGATGAATCAAGCATGCTGAACCTTTTAAACTGGTGGAACAAGGTTTGTTAAAGGCATAGCTTTGTGTCAACATGGATTAGACCAGGCACAAGCCTCACACACCTGTAAACTCTTCTAACCTTGCGTTCTCAGGATTCCATAATCTAACAGCCACACCAACAGCTGAGGGGCAACCTCTCACTTTCCAAATCCAATTTGAAAGGTTCACCCACTGAACTGATTCTGCTGATAATCAGCAAGCTGTACTTCCTTTGTTCGTGTCCTACAAAATTTAATAACAACAGGAGCTGATGCAACAGCATGCTAATCTGTCCCCTGCTTCTTTCTACCTTGCCCTCAACAGTACTCAACTTCAGCAATTCAGAGCATGCTTTCTCTCTGCCCAGCTATAATGCTTCCAGCCCAGAAGACAATCCTTCCTAAATTCAACTCTTCTGTGACAGGAGTCTGAAAGACTAACTGAAATGAGAAGCATCAAGCACAATTTCCCAAATGTTACATTAATGTTACTAATTTCTAACTTTAATCCATTATAATCAGGGAACATACTCTGTGTGATTATTTACAATGTGCTCTGGTCAGCTTGATGGGTGCGCTATCATTTCAAATGCTACAAGGCACTTGAGAAATAAACAGAAGTCACGATCTGTGCTTGAGTGGAGTATTACATGTATGCTACTGTTACTGTATCATGTTACTCTGGTCTTCTGTATCCTTGACGACTTTCTGTCCAGAAATTCTAGGAAGTGGAGTGTTGAAAGATTCAACTTTCACCGTGGAATGAGCTATTTTTTTCCTTTCAGCTCCATCAGTGCTTTCAAGTACTGTGATGGTCTGTTTGGTATACATACACTTATAGGCCAGAATGGGAGAGATAAGCACTGGAAAGAGCATGGAAATCATGCTGGAAAAGCCTCTGAGGAAGTGAATTCAGCCTGACAATAAACACCTCTTTGCAAATTATCCTTTCTTTCCATGTAAATCTTGCCGGTCTCTTTTACTTCACCTATGTGACCAGTGGTAAACACAAACTGAGAAAGGAGAGACACAGTAGGGAGAAAGCAGTTATTTATGAGTCTCCTGTTATGAAGTTTGGCAGCTGGAGACATTGCTTCTAGCCACTATACCCATTACCACCCTCCAGGATCTGAGACAGTCCTGTCCTCGTGGTCATTTCAGTCCTAACACACAATCATAAATTAGGGGTTCTGGCCATAGAGTCTGTCTGAGATCAGATTGACCAAAATTTGAATACTGGTGCTAAATTCTTTGGTTCTGGACCACTAACATTGACTGCATTGTCAGGAAAGTTTGTTTAGTCAGTCATTGTTTCTGTAATTCATTTATATTTATTGTTAATATTGTCACTGGATTATTGCACAAAAGTGAATTAAAGCCAGGCACAGTGGTTCACACCTTTAATCCCAGCACTCGGGAGACAAAGGAAGGTAGTTCACCATGAGTTTGAGGCCACCCTGTGACTAAATAGTGAATTTCAGGTCAGCCTGAGATAGAGCAAAATCCTACCTCAAAAAAAAAAAAAAAAAAAAAAAAAAAGAGAGAGAGAGAGAGAGAAAAGTGCACATTTATAATCCTTTTAAAAATTCACAATACAATGCTTTGTTTATGACATAATTTTACTAAGAGAATGGTTGTTTTTATATAATTCAGGATGAAACAAGAAAAACAAAATGTTAAAACTTCTAAGAAGTTTGATCTAAGTTCACAGAGGAAAAGAGATTTATACAGCATTCTTAAAGATGGAAACATTTTTTGTAAATGTTAAAATTCTTCATTTTGCCTCAAGATATGTATGCTTCAAAATAAAGAGTGCATAAATTTCCAAAAGAAACACTGCAGCAAAACTACAGAATTTAAATTTATATTTAAAAAAAACCCTGCATCTTCCTCTGTCAGAAAGGGGGACCTCAAAATCATTATTCTCCTGCCTCAGCCTCCTGAGGAGGCATGTGCTATCACACTTGGTCTCATTTCCAGTCTTTATGAAGAAAAGGAAGTATTTCTGTGCAAGAAATGGCTCAGGCTTAAGTAGTAAAAAACAAGAAGATAGAAAATTTTTGCACTACAAAATACAAAAATAAAAGAAATAAACAGTAGAGTATAAGAATGTATACTTGCTGTATGCTTATTTAGTGGATAGTATTGATGGAAGATTTACTATTTTGTGTATATATAAACATAGAGAAATAAGGCAAAGGAAGCAGTGATAATGTCATCCTTGAGCACAGAAGAGTGATTGGAATGAAGAATAGTTCTGCTTTCACAGCCACGTTCAACTTGTATGAAAGCAAGTTTATGGCAGGTGCTTGACAAGACACTGCATTAATATAGACTGAAATACAAACAATGTATTAGTGATAAAATCACATATGAGTATCTTCTCTCTTCTTAAACATATTTTATTTATTTTAGAGAGTAAGGGAGGGAGGGAGGGAATGAGAAAAGATTTGCCAGGGACTCCAGCCACTGAAAACGAAATCCAGACATATGTGCGCCACCATATGCATCTGCTTTAGGTGGGTACTGGGGAACCAAACCCAGGTCCTTAGGCTTTGCAGACAAGCATCTTAACTGCTGAGTCATCTCTCCAGCCCTCTTATTAACAAACTACCTCACTTTCTATGATTCACCTGACTTCTTTTGACCCCGTAAGTAACTCACCTAAAAAAAAAAACAAGAGATTTGGGATAGTCTACCACGTCACCTAGATGTAGAACATCCACAATACCCCAGCAAGTTCCCTGTTAACCTTCATTTCATTTTGTTCCCTGGTTCCAGACATAACTGCATCTGCTTCATGTTTCTATACTTTTTATTGTTTGACAATTTAGTGTAAATAAGATTAGACACCCCATGCTCCTTTGTGTCTAGCTCCCTTAATTAGCATAAAGTTTGGATTATCCATTCATCCATTTAACTTGTTACTGCTGAGTCATACTCTATTGTGCAGAGGGGACGTAGTTTCTTGACCTTTAGCATTGTTTTAATGTAGTCTCTTGAAAATAGATCCTTGTGGATATCTACTTACAACATTTTGATGTGGAGGACAGAGGAGGACAAAAGGAGTGAGACATCAAAACAGAGTATAGAGTACTTGGCAAGAGGTGGGTCCTCAGTGGAACGAGGGTTGAGGAGGGGAGGCAAAAGAGGGCAATGGGATAGGAATAGGATCAGAATACACTATGTTTACATATTAATGTTCTAAATAAAAAAATGTACCAAAAGAGAGTAGATCCTTGTGTTCAATGTGCCATCTTTCTTTGACTGTCTTTATTCCTCAATAATGAATATTAACTTCATCTTTTATTACTTTTATCACCTCTCTTCCTCTCTCTTTTTCTCTCTATCATCCTTTATCATGTCTCTGGAAAAGTACTACCTTACAATTATTTCTACCATTTTCCATTTTATCATTAGAAGATGTAAGAGTAGTAGGACTCAATGACAGACACTGGATTTGTTGAGTTTGTGCTGTAGTTTCCTGTCCATGGGTTCCTGACTATCTGCAGCAGTGGTGGTATGTTAAATTACATTATGTATCACTTAATATGCTCAACTGGTCTTGTTCATGTGTTTGGGATAAAGTACAACGTTGCCATTCTACAGTATCTGCTTTAGTCCTTACTGAATTTAGTTTAGGTTTAAGAAGTCATTTCTCCCCTCAAGGTACACCTATGAAATCTAAAATTTTAAATTATCAGTGTATCTCTTTTCATAATGCCTCATCTATTCTATAACAGCAAGCATGACAGCCTCTTTATCCCACTTGGTACTTCCTCTCTAATTTTCTCCAACCAGGTTGCCAGGAATTTTATCAACATTCTGTATTGCTGAAACAAAGACATCTCACACTTTTTCAACCCTGTATCATCTCACATGAGTTTCACTTTATCTCTGCTTTTATTTTGATTATTTTCTCTTGGCCAGGTGGAAAGGCACAAGATTAGTTTCCCTAAGTAAAAGGAAAATGGATAGCTATTTCCTCTACTACCAGGTTTTTACATTTTATAACTTCTATCCTTCAATCCAGTGGATATCCAAAACATCTGAGGCATTCACTGGCCCATGGCTTATTCAGTAGTGCTATCTATTATGTGTCATCATGTCTATTCAAGTCTACAATTTGGATGTCAGGTGATTAAGAAATATAATATTGCATCACTGAAGTAAAGGAATTTTCATGAACATCATTGAAGAAAACATGTGGTTTAGAAAAATGTAAAAAAATATACTGAATTTGAAATTAGACTGCTGTGAATTCAAGTCCAAACACTCACCTATGGCCTTTGTGACTGCATGTGAGTCATTAATCTGTCTGGGTTTCCATTCTTCTATGACAAAGTCAGTACTGCTATTTGCCAAGTATTTCCATTCTCCCTTGTGCTGTGCATTCACTTAATTAGAACTTCCCTTCCTGGCTATCTTTGTCTTAGGAGGCCCATGCCACCAATAAGCTCTGGACAAATTGAAAATGATGTGTATTTTTTCTGACTATCATCCAAGGCCCTCTTCCCCTATGGCACTTTGACCATTTCCTAGATGGTGGCTACTCCATTATTTTGGGTCCCAAATTCATTTCAGTAAAGATATGTGAGGCCCAAGTAGCCACCATGGTAAAGGACATGCATCTATTTCAGACAAACAATAGTAGTGAGAAATAAACCACCAAAGTTTGGGGGATGTCTATGACCACAACATTACTCTTACCTTCAGTACACAAATCTCATTGGCAAATTAAAACAAGAGCCTTTCAGGATTTCTCCCACGGTGAAATGAGGGAACTTGCATGACAAGGTTATCACATTGCCTGCTATACACCATGGACTTGATATTGAAGCTGTGCTGATCAAATGATACTAAAATGGCATTAAAAAGGCATGGATGGTTCATACCCAAGGGGAAGTAGTGCATCTGCTTAGCCTGGTACTTCAGTTGCATCCTGCTGTCAAGAGTGAGGTAATCTGTTTGCTTCAGTAAATAATAGTTCCTAATGGCTTAAAATTTTATAATTTTCACCACAATGATATCAGAAGCATCCGTGTAAAATGAAGAAGAAAAAGTGAAAAGATTCAAGCAGGACAAACACAGGATGATGAGGTAAGATGAAATGAATTAACGAACAGTCTATGATTTCTTAATAAGAAAATCAAATTATAATTACTATACATACACTCCCATGTTATTTAGTAAACAACAGCAGAGGATTTTAAAGTAGTAAAAGATTTAATTTGAACAATGTTTCTCTATTTTTTTGAAAAATTCTAGTACCTCAAAGGCTCTGTGAAAAAAAATCATTCATTCCCATAGAGCTGAGGGAATGATATTTTTCCTCAGATTTTTCCTCAGATTATCATTTTGCACATCAGAATACTATCTAAAAGCATGTTCTCCACTATGGAAAGTTATTTACCTTCATGTCTGTAGGTCCCCTGCTTCTTTTCATTAGGGAACATCTTCGTTGTTCCTGTCTCTTGGACTTTTAAAAGTTCTTCAGAGAAAATTTGGAAATGAAGAAAAGAGGGAAAATAACAGATTATTTAAGCTATGCATGAAAGACAATATGACAATATTTTTAACTCCACCAGGATAATGTACTTGCTACTTGCTCAAATTTCTTCATCCAATGCAACTTTCATGATGTACCCAATGCATCACCTTTAATTTTGCCTGATAATTTCTTAAACCTATTCATTATCACTTTCCATATGAATAAACCCAAATGAGCTTTCAGGATGGAATCTAAGAAAAATGCTTACAAAGGCTGGAGAGATGGGTCAGTGGTTAAGGCACTTGCCTGCAGTGTCTAACAACTCAAGTTCAATTCCCTATTACCCACATAAAGCCATATGCACAAGTAGTACATGTGTCTGGAGTCTGTTTGCAGTGGCTGGAAACCCTGAAACACCCATTATCTCTATCTGTCTCTCATCTCTCTTCTGTCTTTCTCTGTTTCCAAATAAATAAGTAAATATTTTTTTAAAAAAATGCTTACAAAAATCATAGGAAAATTAAACTAAATAGCATGTGGCTAGCCTACTTTGACATCTTTAATACATACTATCACCACTCTCCTAAATGAACCTGGTAAAATAAAGGAAATTCAAATTAAGTGTAATACATTTTAAGTTTTGACATCATGGCTACCATGAAATTTTTATGGAAATAAATATGTAAAACTCCTGGTATGGTGCTGCATGACTTTAATCCCAGCACTTGTGCTCACTGAGGTGGGAGAATTACTCTGAGTTTAAGGCCATCCTGGGACTACAGCATGAGTTCCAGGTAAGCCTGGGCTAGAGTGAGACCCTACCTGGAAAAAAAAATTTCCTCACTCTTGTACCTTCCTTGTCCTGTTCTTCTCCTCTCTCCCAGCTCCTGTCTCTTCTTCCTTCCTGAAATTGCTCATTCCCAGAGTACATGTTTTATTTAGAAAGCTGTATTAGAAAATTAGTCAAGAGAACACAAATAGTCGTTCTTGTCTGACAAAAAAAAAAAATCAGCCTCCCAAATGCTAGGATTAAAGTTGTGTACCACCATGTCAGGAAATATTTTTAAGCATTTGATATTTCCAATCCAATAAGCATTACAGAATCATTTAAAAAAAAAGCATTAAAAAGGTAGACATCATTAAGACTAAATTTAGAATCAATTGTCTGCCTGCACTGGAATCTAGAATGTTTCTGTGGTTTTTAAAAATAACTTCAAGATCTGGTATTTGTTCCAAATATAGATCCTCCCATTCCATGGAGATGAACAGCATGCCAATGAAAGATACCAAACAATTAAATCTAGGCTATTTATGCTCAATTGAAGCTTATGCAATATAGATAGTGACTGAGGGTCAACTTTTTCACCAAAAGACTAATTATGAGGATCTAATTCTAATTCCCCTTCGAGCCAAATTTTGCTATCCGTGCTAACAACACTGAGAAGGGTAGTGGCTACCTCAAGGCAACAGAAGAAAATTGGCTCTGTCCCTCAGGTTTACTTATAAGGCCCATGAGACTGGGATGTATATAAAGGACAATGGTACTGACCAAGAGAGTAACTCTATGGTTTCTGAGCTAAGTTGAGCACTTATCAGCTGACCACATCCAACACCAGGTTTGACTTTAACAAGAACATTTTTTCAAAAATATACTCAAGACTAACCGAAAGTTTTCCGAATAGCCTCCTCCAAAGAATCAGCGCACGCCTTTAATCCCAGCACTTGGGAGGCAGAGGTAGGAGGATTGTCATGAGTTCAAGGCCACCCTGAGACTACACAGTAAATTCCAGGTCAGCCTGGGGTAGAGCGAGACCCTACCTCAAAAAAACCAAAAAAAATATATATATATCAGTAAAGACCTGCTGCTCTCCCTTTTAAGCCTCTGTGGTCTGATTGTGTTCTTGTCCAGGGTCGGCTCCCTGGTCCATGAGCTCCTGTTCCAATAACAACACCTTTCCTGACATGTTTACACTACATGGTCTGGCTTCATTTCTACCCTCTCCATGCCAGAAGATTCAGCTGTCCAGTATCAATATCACTTGATCTTTCTCGGAGATAAGCAAGAGATTTTCAAGGTGTTTTTTTGTTTGTTTTAGTTTTTTTTTGTTTTTTTTTTTTTTTTTTTTTTTTAGGCAGCATCTTGTTGTAGTCCAAGCTGACCTGGAATTCACTATGTAGCCTCAGGCTGTCCTCAAACTCACAATGATCTTCCTACTTCCTCCTTCCAAGTATGAGAGCTGGAATTAAAGGCGTGCGCCACCATGCCCAGTTCAATTGTTTTTAAGTTATATTAGTAGAGGTCTGTTTACACTCTCTAATATACACAGGCAATGAGACAAGCTTAATTCTATTGATAAATATTGGCATATGTGTGGGACAGTTAGGCACTGAATTTGTTAGGCACTGGCTTTTTAGTTGAGCCAGGTTGATGATGCATCATTTCTCCTGAATGTGATATGATACATATTTCTCTTTCTTTACCTTTTGGTTTAGTGGTGGTTGTTTGGGAAAACAGCAGTAGTAGCTTTAAGAGCAATAACCATACCTAACACAGAAAAGTGAGACAGAGGGCTGCAGAGCTTGCTTAGTGGTTAAGGCACTTGTTTGTAAAGCCAAAGAACCCAGGTTCGATTCCCCAGGACCCACATAAGCCAGATGCACAAGGTAGCACATGTGTATGGAGTTCATTTGCAATGGCTGGATGGTCTGGCATGCCCATTCTCTCTCTCTCCCACACTCTGCCTCTTTTCACTCTCTTAAATAAATGAAAAAACATTTAAAATTATTGAGACAGAGAAGTTACAGTACATCAATGGATGCTATTAAATTAACCACAAATATTGAAATGCTATTGGTTTAAATATAAACATGTGGAATTGAACTGGTGGCTACAGAAAGTCAATGTGGCTTACATACTACCAATAGCATATACTAGGAAGCATCAGCTCTGAATTTATCCTCATGGATGTTGTACTCAAAATATATTTTTCCCACAGAGAAGGCTCTCTGTCAATGTACTCAGTATATCCCACCCTCAGCACAATATAATACTTAATATCTGTGATTACTCAGCTTATCCTGTGGGGACTATTCCAGTATGCAAATATGAAATTAAATCCACAAGAAGTCCTTTCTGAAGAAAAAGAAAAGAGAAGAATGAGCTGGGAGGTATTGTATGCCGAGCATGCACTCAAGGGCTGCATCTTTTGTGATGATGTGACTCTCTTGGGAAGTCTGGGACACTGATGAATGTGAAGAACATGCCAACAGTAAGCAATGGTGATGTGGTTCGAAGAAATTTTAAATTAAAACAAGATAACTTAAATTGATCCAAGGGTTATGTGTTCAAGGCAACATACACTGTGTGTGTGCATGTGTATGTATATATACATTCTGCCTTGGAAAATATTGTCAGATTACTTTTGGGTGCATAGACAGCCAAAGGGTCTTCTTTTTACTGTGTCATTTGTACATTGCTTCTTCAAGACAACCTACATTTGGTATATTGTTAAACGCAATTAGATCTTGTAGAAATTCAGGATACTCAATTTTTAAAAGATGATTCTTACACTTAAAACTTCTTAAAGTTTATAGGAATTAACAAAATTATTCACTGCATGCATTGCTAACCTTGCTAATTCAGGAGCAAATGAATAATAAGCCAGTGAACAGGAGTAAGCAGTTTTGACAGTGCAGATACAGAATAAGACAAAACATAAGCAAAAATTCATATCATATATATACCTTTTTATGTATACTAAAAATTTGCATTATGAGTTTTCCTTCATATCTTCATGCTTAGTTTTTAAATCTGCATATTTTAGGATTGGGTAATTGTCTCATTAATTTTTACATGCATATTTGGTATTAAATGAAAGAAATATTTGCCAGATATGGTGGTGCATGCCTTTAATCCCAGCACTTGGGAGACAGAGGTAGAAGGATTGCATTGAGTTCAAGGCCACCCTGAGTCTACACAGTGAATTCCAGGTCAGCCTGAGCTACAGTGAGATCCTACCTCAAAAAACCAATACATACATTCATATACATATACATATACACACACACACACACACACACACACATATATATATATATATATATATATATATATATATATATATATATATATATAAAGAATAAGTAAATATGGGTACAGAATAAAGAATATTTAATTTTGAGACACTATGTAAGACTAAGACTAATATTCTTGAGGCCCAAAGCTTTAAAGGATGTTCCACACTGAAATGCATGAATCTTCTTCAAAGGCAACTCTTGGTAGTCCCAAATGATGACAATTCTATTTATGCCCAACAGTTCATATTTTATGAAGTCTATGTTATATATTTCCATAAAGATAAAACATTGTGAAACAATAAATATGAAGTCCAACTTTAACCAAACAGTTCTGACATAATCACATCTCAATACAATAGTGAATAAAAAGTTGTTATGGGGTTGAGTAAATGCCTTAGTGTGTCAGAGCACTTGCCATGCAGCCAAAATGGCCTGGGAAGTCTTGCAACAATGAGTTCAATCCCCAGAATATACCTAAAAATATTTGGGCAAGTACATACAAGCCTGTAACCACAGTCATAGGATACTGTGATGAGGGAAGGGGTCAGAGACTGGAGAATCTGTGGGGCTTACTTGTCAGCAAATTTGGCTTAAAAAAAAAAGGCAGGTCCAGGTTCAGTCCACACATGGAAGAAATGATAGAGGCATACACGTCTGCTTTCTGCATGCATGCTCATGAAGTGCATGAACTTGCACACATACATGTGTATGCTGTACACACACAACACACACAAACACACCTCAATTTATCTCCCGTGGGCTTACATGTTAGAATTCATGCTCTTCCTGCAAATGAGGCTGTTTTGGGAGGTTCTAGAAATTTCAGATCAGAGTTAACTGGAAGAAGTAGGCCACTAAAAGCACCTCCTATGAAGGAGGAGCTATATGCTACCTTTCCTGTATGTACCTTTTCTCTGTTCCATGGCAACCATGATGTGAACTGCTCTGTCCCACATGCCCCTCCCCCCAATGTAATGGACTCTCTTTATTGAAAACATAATTCAAAATAAATCCTTCCTCACTTTGGTTGTTCATCCTCATCCTCTACATATTGCCCTTTCAAATCTTGCCTGTGGAAATAGCAAAGATGATTCCTTAAAGAGATGCCAGGCAAAGCAATGATGATCCCCCTCAAGGCACACTCTCACTACCCATCTCTGCCTCTAGATTTGTAACCAGAATCAAGTCTCAGCAGGCCCCGAGAGGGTTAGGTATAAAGTGGGACCCAAGAGGAGGTGTGCTGTATCACCAAAGAACTTTCTTGAGCTTTCCCATTTATACAGGTAGAAGTCTGGGGCATATGTGTGGGAATGGATTTTAAAGGTATATGATAATGTTGGACAGCATGAACCCAGATCAGTTCTAAGTGCTACAATATGTGCCCATTGAATATAGATTCAGGTTTTAGTGGTGCTCACATCTAGCAAGAAAAGTTCCAAGAGGTGGTTTGATTAGTTGGCTGAAGTATGGTTAGAAAGACAGCTTATTGTGAATTATCTGGAGATGCCTGATATCCTTTGGCTTAATGTTAATGAAGGGATTCAAAGGCCCAGTAAAAACAATGCTGGAGAGGATTTTCTGTGAAAAACCAAATCCTCTACAATGGAATGGTCCAAAAGACATGACCAACATGAATACTATAAAAAACTGATTTGTGAGAGAAGCCCAAACATAGTTAAAGAGTTCTGTCACTGTTCTTCTCTATGTGCCATACATTGAAATGAAGGCACTGGGTAGCTTAAATGCAAGGGGTTTAATTGGATACTGGAGTAGCAAGCATCAAGGGAGCAACCAAATTAAAGGTGAATGTAATTACTGTAATGGGCAGCACAGGCAAAGTAATGTTCATAAAGCATAAACTTTATGTACTGGGTAATTAATCATGGTATTCCCAGAAGTGAAATATCTAGGAAGCAGTATTGGTTACTTTATCATGAGATTGAAAAAAAAATTACTATCATAAAAATGACCATCCTATGAAAACCAATGTCCATATTTAGTGCAATTCCAATCAAAATTCTAGCACCACACTTCACAAAAATAGAAAGGATAATCTTAAAGTTCATATGGAAACACAAAAGGCTTCAGATAGCCAAAAATATTCTCAGCAAACATAATGCTGCTGGTGGTATCACCATACCTGATTTCAAGTTATACTACAAACCATAATGACAAAAACAGCATAATACTGGCACAAAACAGAAACAAAGATCAATGGAATAGAATAAAAGATCCATGTATAAGTTCAAGTAACTACAGCCACCTGATTTTTGACAAAGTGGTCCAAAGCACATACTGGAGAAAAGAGCATTTTCAACAAATGGTGCTGGGGAACTTGGCTAACTACATGTAGAAGAATCATTATAGACCCTTTTCTGTCACCTTGCACAAAATCAACTCCAAATGGATCAAAGACCTCAATTAAAGATCTGATATTGTGAAATGACTAGAGAAAAAAGTAGGAGAAACACTTCAAGATGTAGACATCAGGGGCTGGAGAGATGACTTAGCTGTTAAAGAATTTGCCTTTGAAGCCAAAGGACCCAGGTTCGATTCTCCAGGACCCACATAAGCCAGAAGCACAAGGTGGCACATGTGTCTAGAGTTCATTTACAGTGGCTGAAGGCCATGCATGCCCAATCTCTCTATCTGTCTCTTCCTCTCTCTTTCTGAAAAAAAAATAAATTAAAAAATTTTAAAGGATGTAGACATTGGGAAACACTTTCTAAACAAGACTCAAATAGATCGGGGAATAAGACAAATACTGAACTAATGTGATCTCATGAAACTAAAAAGCTATTGGACAGTTGTACAAACTATCAATCAAGTCAATATACAGCCTACAGAATGGGAGAAAATCTTGACCAGCTATATATTTGACAGGTTTAATATCTAGAACATACAAAGAATTCAAAATACTAAGCAATGAAAAAAATTAATCAATCTAGTCACAAGTGGGCCATGCAGCTAGTCATTGTGGCACATGCATTTAACCCCAAAGTTCAGGAAAAACTCCATCTTGAGTCAGTACCTCTCTTTGGTGATATTTCTATCATTTTGGCATCTCCAAAATCCTGGAGTCTCCACTGAATTCCAAATTAAGGGCTTCCAAGGCCTCAATCCAGAATACAACAATACAGGCTCACATTGCCCAGTGGCCATTTACAAAAAATGTGCTGCAACTCCAACAACCCCTTCTTTATAGCATTTGTTATACTTTCAAAACCAGTACCAACTTACCTACCAATTTTTAATTGGGGGACTAAAGCCAACTTCGAAGAACAGAAAAAAAAAATCTATTCATTATTCTGCCTTCAAGCACCCTACTTTCAAAAGAGACAACATTCTTCCTACTGTCCCAATGCAAAATAGCAGGTCCAAACTCAATGGTGATAATCTTTCAAGTAATTATAGCTGAACCAGGCTGTAGTCTCCAGCCCAAATCTTTCATTTCTTTCTGTGCTATACCCTTCTGCTCACACTAGTCCCTTTCTTCTAAATGTAACCCTGGTCAGGTACTCAGGACACAGGTCAAATTCAACTAACCTCTCATACAAATTGCCTCTAGCCCAGTCCCTACAAAATTTTCCCCTCATAAGCTAAGACTCACAGTCCAATTCTTTCTGAATTTCAACTCTCACAAGAATACATAACACTCTACTCACAGGACTGCAAAGTGTCTATCAGTCTAAGGTTTCAAATCCTTCCACATTCCTCCTACAAATCATTTCCAAAAGATTAAAGACATATGACAAGGTTTCTAGCAGCAATTACTTCATTCCACTGGTACCAATTTTCTGTTGTGGCTACCTTCATGTTACTGGGACAAAACACCTGACCAATAGCAGCTCATGGGAGGAAAGGGTTTATTTTGTCTTACAGTAATGAGGGGAAGTTCCATGATGACAGGGTAAAGCTGAACATTGAAATTTGCCACAGCAAGTAGGAGATAGCAGCAAAAGGGAGCTAAGCTAACAGTGCCAAGATGGGAGCTAATAAACCTCAATGAATGCTACTAGTGACACACCACTTATAGCAAGGCTCCATCTTCCAAACTGCCACCAAGTGGGCACTAAACATTCAGAACACATGAGTTCATTGGGGTATCTGATTCAACCACAACATACAACATCCAAAAATCAAATGACAACAAATGCTAGTGAAGGTATGGGGAAAGAGGAACACTTATTCACTATTGGAGGGAGTGTAAACTGGTATAACCACTATGAAAATCAGTATGGAAGTTTCTGAATTATCTACCATATAACCCTGCTGTACCAGTCCTGAGCATATACCCTCAAGACTCTACACTTTGTTATGGATGCATTTGCTCAGCCACATTTATTGTTGCTCTATTCACAACAGCTAGGAAATGGAATTAGCCCAAGATGTCAATCAACTGATAAATGGTTATGGAAGATGTGGTACATAAACACAATGGAGTTCTATTAAGTGGTAAAGAAAAATGAAGTTGTGTAATTCATGGGAAAATGGATCAATTTGGAAAAATATATATATATAATTGAGGTAACAAAGGCCCAGGAAGAAAAAAAAAATCACATGTTCTCTTTCATGTGTGGATCCTAGACTGGAATAGCTCAGATTTATTTGTAAATTGTAGTAAGCATCATTAGTAGTGGTCATGTTGCTGGAATGAGGCTCAAAGAGAGAATCAGGGAAGGATTAGGGGAGGGGGAGAGTAGACTGGCAAGTTGAAGAACAGAATACAGGGTGTTAAAAGATCTAGTTGAGGATGAGGGGGGTAGGAAGGTAGGGGAGTGATAAGGATCCACTAAATTAAAGATGGTATAAGTAAGTACCATGGATGCCTACTTCATTAACTAATTTAAAAAGGTGTGTTTTTTAAGAGAGTTAAGGCAGATGCAACTTGTTGACGTGGAACAGCATTACCATGAAGCCATAATTTGTTGCAGGTAAATCTCACTGGCCGAGATGGGTCGACACCTGCAGTTAGCTGCAGGTCATGGAGGCCCACGAGCCTCCAAAACAGTGTAGGTCATTGCCCAAATGCTTGGTTACCTACTAGAACTAAATGGTAAGTCCCTATTGCTGACATACCACAGGGTATAGTTATAGGACATTGAGAAATCACACTAAAATAAGACAGAAGCCATGTCCCTGCCTACTTGCTGTCATTGGGTTGGAAAGCACTATGTGAGCTGCTGGGGGGGGAGTCATCTACAGTCTTAATAATCAGTCGATCCTGAAAGCTACAAAATCAACTAGCCAGGAAATAAGTACTCATGGGTACCATACTAGCACATAAGTTATGGAGGTAATCAACTGTTCTCTGATTGGAGCTATGAGGCCTCACTCAGTGAGACTGAATTCATGCCTAGTCCTGAGACCAAAGTGAAAAACTTATGGCTTGGAATGTCATAGACCAAAAGGGAAGCCATGGATCTATTTCTCAATATCCACATAAAGCCAGATGTACAAAGTGGCACATGTGTCTGGAGTTCATTTGCACTGGCAAGAGGTGCTGTCATGCTTATAGTCTGTCTTTTTGTCTCTATCATAAATAAATAAAACTATTTAAAATAAAACACTTCAGGGGCTAGAGAGATGGCTTAATGGTTAAGGTGCTTGTCTGCAAAGCCAAAGGACCTCAGTTTGATTCCCCAAGAACCATGTAAACCAGATGCACAAGGTGTCTCATGCATCTGGAGTTAGTTTGCAGTGGCTGGAAGCCCTGGCATGTCCATTCATTCTCTCTTTCTCTCTCTATCTCCCTCTCTCTCTCTCTCCCTCTTTCTTAAAAAAATACACTTCACCCAGATGTGTTAGTGCATGCCTTTAATTCTAGCACTTGAGAGGCTGAGATAGGAAGATTACTGAGTCTGAGGCTAGCCTGAGACTACATAGTGAATTCCATGCCAGCCTGTGCTGGAGTGAGACCCACAGCCTTAAAAAATGGCTATGGATTGGGCTGGAGAGATGGCTTAGCAGTTAAGGCACCTGCCTCCTAAGCCTAAGAATGCTGGTTCCAATCTCCAACGGCTCCAATCTCCAGGTCCCACGTTTAGCCAGATGCAAAGTGACACAAGGGTGCAATGCTGCACTTGACCACAAGGGGGCGCACACATCTGGATTTTGTTCCCAGTGGCTGAGAGGCTGCTGGCATGCCCATCTCTATCTGTCTTCCTCTCCCTATCTCTCTGTGTCTCTCTCCAAAATAAAAATAAAATATAAAAAAATTTTAAAATGGCTATGGATGTCACACATTTTTCTATATTCTCATTGGTCTTGTAAGTTATCTTATTTGTGCGAACTGTCCAATTCTTTTGTAATTTGTTGATGCAGTGATTTTTAAATTTATTACATAGTTATTTGAGCATTTTATAAATTCTTCAGTGCTAAGCACTGGGATTTCCCTTCTTGCATTTTGATGTCTTGGACCTCCCCATATTTGCTATCACCTGTAAAATGAAGATTCTCTAAGCAAAAGTGGGAACAGCTATTAATCAAACAGCATAAACATACACACTTTTGAAGTGGTTATTTTTGTTTTGGTTTTTTTGGTTTTTAAAAATATATTTATTTGAGATAGAGAGAGAGAAAGAGGGAGAGATAGGGAGAGAATGAGCATAGTGGGGCCTCTAGCCACTGCAAATGAACTCCAGATGCATGCCCCACCTTATCCATCTGGCTTATGTGGGTCCTGGGGAATTGAACCTGGGTCCTTTGGCTTTGCAGTTAAGTGCCTTAACCACTAAGTCATCTCTCCAACCCATTTTTTTAAAATTTGAGGTTGTCTCTCTTTCTCTGCCTCTTTCTCTCTCTCTCTCAAATAAATAATAATAATAATTCTAGTAAATATTAAGGTACTGCCACACTGGGTGAGGCTAAGGAGAAATGATGAGCAACTTAAATTAAGTATCCTTAATGGGTACTGAAATTCAAATAGAACATTACTGAAATAATTCATTAAATGTAAACCAAAACTTTAAAACTTTAGGTAACTTTTTAATAATTCCAAAATGGTCATCTCCTAGTTTTGGTAATTTTTATGATTTCATAAAATGTCTACACTATGAAAATCTAGGTGAAGATACTATTGCAGGCCTGTAACAATTTCAAAAATAAAAAAAATTAAGGATGAGGAGGCACATACCTGTAACCTATACTCCCAGCACTCAGGGGGATGAGGGAGGAGGGTTACAAATTGTCAGGCCAACCTGGAACTATATAGCAACAAGATCTAAAAGATTTAAAATGCTTTAGAGAGCCCATTATAAGAAATGAAACCAATTATATCAGGTGAACATGTATTTGGTCTTCTGATATGAAAAATGAATTTAAAATAAATAGGAAAGGAAATATATATCCATACAGTTCACTCTATAAGGGTCTTTATTTTAAAAGCATGCTGCTGAAAAATTAACAAGAACAAGAGGGCTAGGGCAAAGGATCAGCATTTATAGGTGTTTAGTTCTCTACCACCCACAGAAATTGGTTATGTAATCATCCATGTCTATAATCACAGTACCCTGAGGATCAGACTAGATAATCAATGGGGCTTCCTGAGAAATAAAACTGGAAAATGGCAGTTTGGGATTTACTCCTCTCCAGGAAACACTAGGATGTGAGAAAGGAGGGCCCCATACAGCTCAGTGTTTACTATTTTAAATGGCTGGTTTATGAAAATTTAACAAAAATGTAGGGCTAAGGAGATGTATAAGTGGCTATTGGGGCTTAGTTCCCTGGCACCCACATAAACTGAATGTGTCACATGTCTGTGACCGCAGTCCTGTGAGGACAGACACTGAAAAATCACTTGGGACTGCTGAATAGGGAAACAATGTGAAAATGGGGCTGGAGAGATTGCTGAGTGTTTAAGGCGCTTGCCTATAAAGCCTAAGGACCTAGCTTCGATTTCACAGTAACCACTTAACACCAGAATAGAGAAGAGGAAGACCCCGGATGTTCTCTGGTTTCAGAAGATTCCAGAAGTTCTCTGGTTTAAGAAGACCCCGGATGTTCCCTGATTTCAGAAGAACCCGGATGTTCTCTGGTTTCAGCAAGCCCTCACATCTTGCTCTTACACTTCTTGCACACATCATATAGCATACATATCCCATACACACTCAAAGAAATAATAGTTAGCATGAGGCATAAATGTGTCTCATTATGAGTGTGTGTGGGAGAGAGACAGAGTGGGAGAGAGAGAGAGAGAGAGAGAGAGAGAGAGAGAGAGAGAGGCACAGAACTACAGAAGCCCAGCCTCTGAAATGGTATTCTTACTCGTGACACGACACCCAGCTCGGCAACATACATTTCACCCCACCATCAGAAAAAAATAAGCTGTTTGGAGAACTTTAAAGAGACTTTAGCAACGTTAAAGACTACTATTTAGGAAAATATCCGTTCCACAACAGAAGCTGCTCACACTTCAGAAGCCACCTGAATGGGCTGCCTCAAGCCATTGAGAGAAAGAGAGAGAGAAGAGAAGGGAAGAGGAGAGGAGAGGAGAGAAGAGGAGAGGAGAGAAGAAGGGCACAGGGCACCTGAAGCACTGAGTCATCTGCCCGATGGGTCCCTCACCCTCGGCCCTAGAGGATTCAGCCACAAACAGGGTCAATTTATGAAAGGACACTGTTAAACCCACCCTAATTGTGAGGGTCAGGGAACTCTTGTGACTCACCCAGGACCTCAGCAGTTCCTGCCTCCGGCTTGCAGGCCTGAGCCAGCGCCAAACACCCCCACAGGCTTGGTGGTGTCTGCCCCACAAACAGGACCTCACAAATTAAACACGCCCCCTACAGGACTCCAATTGGCTGGGCTTGGGTCAGGTGACTTCCTGTCTAGATTCTTCTGGTCAATCACTGCATGGGGAGGCAGGGCCAGTTCCTGTCCCACCCAAAGAAGTGGGATTCCTGCTTCCTCAGATACCAGAAGGTTCTGATTTAGTGCCCTCTCACCTGATGATGTCTTCTTAGATAAACAGTAACCCCAAAACAGATCTGTGCATGTGACCACAATACTGCTCCATCAATAATCCTCCCAGCCCTATTCTCAAGCTCAGAGAACTAATTTTCTACTTGAATGCAGAAATCAGCAGGGGATTTCCACTTAATAATCATTGAGTACTCATTTGAAAGTGGTCATACATAAGAGACCTTCATTCTGCTTTGAGTTAAGAAGGGATTTGCCAAAATTCCCATAGTAACAAAATTTGAGAGGCTGAATAGCAGCACATCTCTTTAGCCTAGTTGTTTGAAATGAACCTGGGCTGCATAATTTAATCATGTCTCAAAAAAGGTATATTCTATTCCAAATATTTGGTGACAGGGTACTCATCATCAATTTTCCCCCTGTGACTTTTAAGAAAATTAGATGTTTTTTTTTTAAAGTCTATTAAAACAGTGAATCACTGATCAATTTTCAGAAGGTGAATCAGTATTGTATTTCTTGGATAACAGTCAATTGATGGTGTATTATATGTAATATACTGGTAGGTTCAATTTCCTAATGTCTTCTTGTTGTTTTTGACCAGAAACAGCGTATAGCAGGAAAAAAGTTTATTTCAGGTTTACAGATTCCAGGGGAAACACCATTTATGTCAGAAGCCACTAGCTCACTTCCATAGATCCATACACAGAGACATCACCAAGCAGCCAGCAAACACAAGTAGCCAAAGCTCAAACTTTTCTTTATATATCTTAAGACTGGATTGCAAGTTCCACCCCCAGTGACATACCTCTTCCCCAGCAAGGCTCCACCCACTGGAGAGTGAAGTTACAACCTCAATAAAAAATGCCTAAGACTATGTGTCATATATTCAAACCAAGACAGCCCCATAATAGTAATGCCACTATTGCACCAATGGGCACATTTTTACCTGAATGGCCAGTTGTGCAGCTTACCAGGCACATGGCTGGTTAAGATTATTGGTTACGTTTATCCCCTAGCAGCCTGCATAGCACTACTGAACACTATAAACACTAGTCAGCATGAAGCAAACTTCTAACCCAGTTGTAGCTTTATTTATCAGTGTCCTGAAATTAATATGATGTGAGGGGTCCTCTTGTGCAGTCTATCCATTGGGAGGTTTTGGGTTTGCTCCCTAGTGTGAACAAAGTATTGGATACACCAAGACAGATAAGTTTGGAGATGCAATGAAAATAAAGGTAGCAGGTTTATTATGAACAAAAGCTCCCAGCTGGAGGGAGAGGGTCCAAGAGCTGGGAATCTGTCTGAATGGGATCCAGGATCAGTGCTTTATAGGGTCCCCCATTCCCCTCCCCATATGCAAATGATGGATCTGTGTGGTAGTGTGAATTTATATCCCCCATAGACTGAAAAGCTTTATTAAAACTAACTAGGATTTTTAGCTGGAAGAGGTGTCACTGTGGGCAGATCCTGGGTCCAGCATTAAGGTGTTGCTGGGGTGGATCTGATTTCAGCCTAAAAGTACGCAGAGTGCTTGAGTTCTGCCTGGGTTCCCTGCTGTTTGGGCTGCTAGGTTTTGGTCCTGCTTCTTTTTTTTAATTAATTTATTTTTTTTATTGACAACTTCTATACTTACATACAAAAAGTGCATGGTATTTCCCTCCCCTCCCCCCATTCCCCTTTAGAACTCCAATCTCCATCATATCCCTTCCCTCTCTCCATTAGTCTCTCTTTTAATTTGACGTCATCCCCGCTTCTTGTATTCATGGTGTTTTTTGATTTCTTTGTGCATCTGTGGAGGAGGGCTAGCTTTTCCACACTTATGGAACTTCCCCTGGATCTGTAATCCTGAAATAAATCCCTTCATCCCATGAACTGTGTAGGGTTTGAAGGTTTATCCCAGCATTGTGGAGCTGACTATGACAGAAATGAGTACCAGAGAGTGGGTTGTTGCTATGCAATAAATTGGACAATGTGGATTTTGGTCTTTTGGAACTTTTGTACTGGGAAAATGGGCACGGACTTGGTTCTTGCAACTAAAGATGCCTTTCAAAGTGGTAAGCCAACTTTTATGAACTATTCTTGTGAGAGTTTGAAAATGCTAAGTGAAGAGAGAATTGTATTTTGAGGCTGTGCTTATGAACTTTCAAAGGGAAAGGAAAAACTGAAGAGAACTTTATTGGAAATGGGCTACTGGCATAAGGTTTGGCTACATTCTGCTGCCCATGAACAGACAGTTTGATCAAGGTTGAGTTTGAAAGCAATAATTTGCTTGGTAGGAGATATAGAACTGAGAAATTTAAGATTTGAAGTTGGAAAAATTCAAACAAGTTTAAAATCTACAGGCACAGAGACTCATGTTAGGTTACTGAAGCTGCTATTGTCAAATACTTTAGCAATTTTAAGGAAGATAATCCAACTTCTTTACATTGAAAAAAATGGAAAGGATACCTGAGGAAAGACTGTATGGTAGAAATGCAAACTCTTTTGAAAGGAGATGACTGAAAGGAAGGAAACTGATTTTCAAAGTCACAATTTATTTCATCCCTGAGTTAAGAACATATCTGTGTCCTACACACTTGGTTTCAGAAGCATGAAAAATGGTTGGAGTGGGTCATGAGCCACTGCTGAGACAGAGTGTGAGGCAAGGCATGATGACCCTGATAAAGAGGCTGGTAAAACCACTGGAAGATGGACTATGGTTTGCATGGAGACCTGAAGATGTTTTGAATATATCAGAACTGTGCAAGGGCTACTATGGTGCACTGTTGGCTCAGAATGGAAATTTTTCCTGGCTGCTCAGCACAGCTAGAGGGGCAGAACTGGAAAATCCAGAGACTCAGAACTGGTCACTGTTTATGGATATTGGACTTGAACTGCAAATGCTTGCCTAGTGGTTGTTAAGTTTACATTGTTCCAGTCTCTCCTTATTATGCCTTATTGCAATGGAAATGTTTACTCTGTGCCATCATATGTTGGAAGTATGCAACTTGTTTTGATTTTACAAGACTCATAGTTAAGAGATGATCTTAAATCTCAGATGAAACTCAGTACTTTGCAACTATCTTAAGTTGGTGAAGACTATAGGGATCTTTGAAGTTTGACTGAATACAATTTATAATGTGAGATAGTTATATGTCTATTAGGGGCCAGGAGCAGAAAATGCTAGTTTGAATTTATGTCCCCAAATAGACTCAAGTGTTTTATTAAAGCTGTAACTTGGATTTCCAGCCATCTGGCTGGAAGAGGTGTCCTTGTGGGTGGATCCTGGGGTCCAGCCCTAAGATGGTACTGGGGGCAGATCTGAATTCCATGTAAAATTCTTGAGTTCTGCCTGGGTTCTATGCTGTTGGGTTGCTAGATTTTTGTTCCTGCTTGTGGTGCTGGTGGTTATTTTTTTCTAAGTGAATCTGTGGAAGGGGACCAGCTTCTTCCACCATTATGGAACTTCCCCTGGATCTGTAATCCTGAAATAAATCCCTTCCTCCAGTAAACTGTGTCTGGTTTAGAGGTTCATCTCAGCAACATCGAGCTGACTATGACAATCTAGTTATTCACCTATTTATTGTTTTTATTTTTATTTTAGAGAGAGTGTGTGTGAGAGAGGGAGA
The DNA here is from genome assembly GCA_036365145.1 of Orientallactaga sibirica. Taxonomy (NCBI): domain Eukaryota; kingdom Metazoa; phylum Chordata; class Mammalia; order Rodentia; family Dipodidae; genus Orientallactaga; species Orientallactaga sibirica. Next base: position 360,836 of record JAEOAD010000747.1, read on the forward strand.
GACAGAGAAAGAGAGAGAATTGGCATGCCAGGGCCTCAACTACTGTAACTGAACTTCAGGCTCTTGTGCCACCTAGTGGGTATGTGCAACCTTGCACTTGCTTCACCTTTATGTGTCTGGCTTATGTGGCATCTGGAGAGTTGAACATGGGTCCTTAGGCTTCACAGGCAAGTACTTTAACCACTAAGACATCTCTCTAGACCTGGTTACTTATCTTTTATAAATATTTTTATTTATTTATTTGAAAGCAGAGAATAAAAGAGGGAATGGGTGTACCACGGGTTCTTGACAGTGAAAAGGAAGTCCAGACACATATGCGACTTTGTGCATCCTGCTTTGCATGGGTATTGGGGAGTCAAACCTTGGCTGCCAGGTTTGCAAGAAAGTACCTTCAACTGCTGATCCATCTCTCCAGCTCTGGTTCATCTTATTTGCCTGTCTTGTCAATGAGCTTCTTCCCTTCTTCAGGTGGGATGTAAATTTCCATCCATCTGGCGTGTCTGATGTGCTTCTGTCTGATGTAGGGCAGTTTCTTTGAATTCCTCCCAAGTGTACTTGAGTGTGAGACAGAAGTTTTTACTCTTCAGCCAAGTCTGGCTACAGGGTGCCACTTCCTACACTTCCCCAATTCTAAGATTTCCTGTGTTGCAGCCCAGGAAGGCAGCTGGAGGATCTACATGTGTCAATTGACCCAGCCCCATTTCTGCCAGGACGTTCACCTGGAGCATAGGCACTGAGACTTCAATTTGGGTGCTGTAGGCTGTAACAACTACATCCACTAGGGCCCAGGCCAGGCTCTCACATGATGGCTGCATCTTGTAGCCCACAGCCAACACAGTGGCTCTGGTGGCCTGTGGCCTTTCTTAGCAGGATTCCAAGCTCAGTGTACAGGCTACAGATCACTTCCTCTCAGGGTCACATAAAATCATTTACCATCTGTCTTGTGCTGTGCTGCACTCTATGGGCTGATGACAATCACACCACAATCACTGGTGACACCCATCAATGTCTACCCCTCTCATTTGCCCTCTCTCTCGGGGAAGGCCAGACTTCTGTCTAAGGACTAAGGACAATGACTACTTTAGCTTTTGCAAGCTAAGTAGTTGCAGAGTGAAGCAGTTTTCCCAGATGGGGAACTCACAAGGGTCAGAGGGTGTCAGTTGATCCAAGGGCCCCCAATAAAATCTGGGGGGATTGAACTAACTGGTTTCCTTTGGACCACCATTTGGAGTATGAAGGCATCTAAGTGCTTTTTGAGGAAGTTTATGAAGCACCTTAGGGGAAAGGGACAAAAAAATAATAAAATAAAGAGAACTAGGGAGTTGAGGAAAGGGAAGAATCAGGCACACTGTTTTCATTAGCAAAAATAAAATAAACCAAAAAGAATGTCCTATAGCCAAAAGGAGCTGCCAAAAGAAATAGGCAAGAATGAACTATATATAAGTAGAAGGGAATGTTACATATCTGCCTCTCCTGAAGGTCCGTTGTTGAAGAGGAGCTTCAGATCTTCTAAGGGCTTACAGGTGTATGGATCAATTACCTTGTAGATAGGTACAGACACTTCTTCCTTAGAAGGTTAGGTCAAAACTCCCAAGGATATCCCCTTCTTTGATTACATAAATGGAAAAATGTGTGTGAGTGGGCAGTCTGAGTAGGGGCTTGGGTTTAGACCCTGTATAGCCCTTCTAGCAGCATTTCTGAAATGCCTATGTCTATATTCTTCTTTTTTCTCATCTTTACATTCTACTCCATATTTCCAATGAAGATTATCAGGGAGTGGCTTTAACCCTTGCTATTTTGGCTTTTATGCAAGAGGCAAATAAAACTTTGACAAGAAACCAAGAAAAAAAAAAAGAAATCAAGAAATCTTGATTTTGTTAAGACCATCCTTATATGCATTTCTTCTGCCCCACAGTTTGAGAACTACGTTATATCTTATAAATAAAAGAGTGATACTGAAAACTTTGGACAGTGAAATAAGCAATTAAACGTAAGCCTTTTATTGCCAATTTTTAAAATCATTTTTATGTTTTGAGATAAGCTATAGAGATGCCTTTTGTCACATAGTCTTCAGGAATGATTTATCTTTTAACTGGTTTTGAAGGCACAGGGGTTTCAACCATTAAGCTGCTTGTTGTTCTCCTTTCCCTTGCCACAGAGCCAGGAGCCAGTCTCTCCAAAGACAAGGGTCTTGGATGATATGTGAGATAAACATACTTGGGTATAAGATAGGGGAGCTCTTATTCTGTTTTCAACACCAGTTCTCAATAACTTTAAAGACAACTTAACAATTTATTTATATAAGTTACATTACATTAATGTGGCCAAGAAAAGTGAGAGAAAACATATAGAGTGCCAACAACCTTAGTATTTTATAGCTACCTTCTTGTTGCTGGGATTAAAGCACTTGACCAAAAGCAGCTGATAGTAGGGAAAGTTTTATTTTGACTTAGCGTCTGGAGAAGAACTTTCATGATTGCAGGGGAAAGCATCACATGAGCAGAGGATGATAGTTACCTTATTGCTGGCACAAAGCACAGAGTTGTTTATTTTGGCTTACAGTCTTGAGGGAAGTTTCATGATGGCAGGGGAAAACATGGTATGAACAGAGTCTGAACATCATCTCTGCTATATTAGGTGGAGCACTGCAGCATGAAAGTAAGCCAAACTAACACTGACTAGCTAAGGCTAATAAATCATCAGGGTCCACCCCTAGCAATACACCATAGCAAAGCTCTACCTCCAAAATTGCCATCAGCTTGGGATCAAGCATTCATAACACATGAACTTATTGGGAACATCTTATCTAAACCACCACATGCATTAACCCTATAGTTGCAGCTTTGAATACAAAAGGTATTTGTCTTTCTGAAGAACTGGGAGAGATTGCAAATGATTATCTTTTCTAATTTGTAGTCCTCTCCATCTCAGTTTATCTTGGTAAATCCCTTCCTTATTCTTTTTTATACTTTTGTTATTAAGTAGAAACTTTGTATGGCCAAATCATGTGTTGATACCATTCCCCTCCTCCTTGGCACCATTCCACTGATGGCCCACCTCAATGGGGTTGCTGGTATTTACCGTGGGGTTATGGGTTATGAGTGTGAGAACAGCAGTCAGTCATTGGAAGGAAAATGCCTCTGGATACTCGTTCCCACCCTGTGGCTCTTACAATCTTTCTTTCCCCTTTTCCACAAAATTCCCTGAGTCTTGGCAGGTGTGTTTTAAGTCTACTTTAATGTTGAGCTCTCAGAACCTTCTGGGTTTCTCCTTTGATATGTTTTAAGCGTCCTCATTGTTTGTCGCCATCACACTGCTGCAGGTTGTCAGGCTTGCAGAGAAAGCTTCACTCTGCTTAACTTACCAGTTCCTCTGTGGTTTCACCTGGACCCTCGCCAGTGTGCAAGAGGTGGCTCATCTCATGATATGTAGTCAGCTACATTTTCTTATCATGTTGATAGCTTTTGCTTATCCAATGTTTTTACTGTTGTCTATAAAAAAAACAGATTCTGCAATGGTGAGAATATCAGATATTAAAGGGGATAAACATAGATAATTAAGAGACATTTTGATAGATATATCCTCTCTTTGGGCCAAAGACCAGTGGGAGCTTCTGACTGGAATCCATGACCCATGTCTCCCTAGGATTGTGACTTGGTTCCCGCTATAAGCTTTGAGTTCCTTTCCACTGAGTGGGTCTCTTAGCCAATCAGAGAGCCTTTGGTTACTTGCCAAGGCTGGGTGCCACTATAACCGAGATGTATACATCTTGACTCACTGGTTGATTTCATATAGCAGGGTACCCTGCTTGTTTACAGCATCCGTGGCCATTTTCTCCCAGCAGCAATGTAATGCTGTCTAGCACTATACAGGCTAGACATATGGGAACTGGCTTCCTTAAAGATTCCAGCCAGATCTCAATGCTCTATATTGTCAGCATATGGTGATTTCAGCAATAGGGTCTTATCTTTTGCCGCAGGCAGGTTATCAGTTGCTTTGATAGAAGCCTGTCTTGTTTTGGGGACCTCATGGGTCTCTCCAACTAACAGCTCAATGTGGAGTATAACATATTTCTGGTCATGGGAATTACAAGCCAGAGCCTATTGTTTAAGGATTGGGCTTCATCCTGCCCTCTCCAGGGCTCTTCTGTCCAGATGATCTCCTCATACTGCTATTGAAGGCTATTTCTTTTAGCCTGCTGTCCAGGAGAAATGTTTCTATAGTAGCAATGCATTTTGTTTTTAGTTTTGTGTTTATATCCTTCCATCCTCCCATTCCCCTCCTCCCAAGCCTTTCCAGATAAACTCAGGGAATACCTGTTTTATCTTTCTTTAGTTCTCTCTAAAAAGAAGCTGAATCCAAACTCTTTTGACATTAGTACAATTACTCTGATTTGTTCATTGAAAATTTGTTGATTTTCTGTTATTTCGTCTTTTAAAAAAATGGTTTGCCTATCAAACTGACCAGCCAATTTAAGCAGTTTTCTAAGTCATAGAGCCTTTTGTCTTTTTTTCCATATTTCCTTCTAAATACCATGTTTTTTTTTTTTGTTTTTGGTTTTGGTTTTTAGAGGTAGGGTCTCACTCTAGCCCAGGCTATCCTAGAATTCACTCTGTAGCCTCTGGGTGGCCTTGAACTCGATGATCCTTCTACCTCTGCCTCCTGAGTGCTGGGATTAAAGGTGTGGTACACCATGCCTGGCTTCCATCTATTATTTATTTATTTATTTACTTATTTATTTTCAAGCAGATAGAGAGAACAGAAACAGAGAATGGGCACACCAGAGCTTCCAGCCACTGCAACAAACTCCAGATGCATGTGCCACTTTATGCATCTGGCTTGACATGGGTAGTGGGGAATAGAATTTGTGTCACTAGGCTTTGCAGGCAAGTACCTCCTTAATCGCTAAGCCAGCACTCCAGCCCCTATTTTTTTCTTCAATTTTTGAGTCACACTGCTATATTAGTGGGGCTGGAGTTTCTGGAATTTGTTTTGTAGCATATTCTTCCCAACTGGAATATCCCCTTCTGAAGAGAGGAAAGAGGTTCTGGGGATTCAGGAAGTCAATAGGTCTAGAAGAGAAGGAACTTAAAAGGTCATATGCTCACTCCCTAAGGTTATAGGAATGATAAACACAAGACAGACTTTGACCAATGTTAATTAGAAATTGAAACATTCCCTTCTGTGGAGGAGGAACTTCCAGAGATTCAGGAAGTCATGTCTGGGAAAAAGTTACAAGACCCTGCCCTAAGGCTATATAAAAGGAAAACAAACACTTGGGGATGAGACTGATTGAACTGCCTGCAAGTCATGTAGTGTGCTTCACATACCAAACAGCCAAGCTACTTGCAGGGTATGCTATATGCTCTAGAGATGTAGCTTCTGTGAGTCATTGCCTATGCTGTGGTCAGCTTTTCTATGAGTCCTTCATTGCTCCTGTATGCAACTTCTCATCCTTCTCTGTAAGTAACACCAATAAATGCATTGGTTCACCAAAACTGGCTTTGATGTAATGGACCTTTGCTCTGTCATCTGTACTCTATCTGGGGTGAAACCATGAGTTTCCTCATGGAAAAAGTATCCTGTGACAATCCTTAAGGAAGGAATGATGGAAGAGGCAGTCTCCCCAGGAATAGGAAAGAAGCCATGTAGGAAAGTTTTTTAGTGGCTGGTCTGGTATGCCCTGAGAGATGGCTGTGTGGCTAGATAGAGGACTGGAGTAAAAGCACAGAGTCAGGCTCCCATATTGATTAGGAAATCTAGGGTGTTTTGTGCTACTTGGATAGTTAACCAGGATTCCTCAAATTGAACTGGAACAATGGACGCCTGCAGGGGAGGACCTGGGACCAGATGCTTTTTCTTCCAAGGGAGAAGGCCCCAAGTTTCTTGGGCTCAGAGGATGTCTAAACTTCAAACTTCCAGTGGTTTCCTTGGAAGTTTGGACAGGGTCCTGGTGGAGACCAAGATATATTCCTCATGGCTCTCTCTCTCTCTCTTAAAGCACTCCAGAAATATCCAGGCTGTCCACTGAGGAAGCAAGCCCCAGAGGTAACTTTTGGGATGGCCCCTCCCTAGGAAACCTTCATAACTGCTAGGATGTGTTGATATTATTTATCTATGTCTATTTTTTCCACATTTTAAGGTCCTGATTGTAATAGCCTGATGTAGCAATCTGGAACAATTGGTCTAAACACTTGCCTGGCTCAGCCACCAGTTGTTGTACCTGGTGATGATTGTAAGGAAAGTGTAAGAGAAAAGCTAAAGAGAACATCAGATTTGATCTCTACAGACAAGACTGTTTATTGAGAGAAAACATCTAGGGGCCTCAGCTTTCCTGCAGGATGAAGGCAGAAGCACTGGGCCAGGTGGAGGTGGGGTGCAAGCTTACAAGGAGATTCCTAAGAAAAACAGATTGGACCAGGTGTAATTAATAAAAGTTGTAACTGTTTGTGTCCTTGTTGAGAATAGGCTTCTTCAGCCAGGAATATCTAAGGGATGATACTCAGATGGTCTCTGGTCCTTCAAGGCCATCTAGGCTAAGGGGAATACATCAGTCAGGGAAGGCTGGCAAACTTCTTTACTGCCCGCAAGCTTTAGAGATAGCTATTAACTCTTTAGTTCCCTTTAGTTTTCAGGGAAGGCTATTAACCCTCAGTCCAGACTCTGGAAGGATAAAAGAAATTGAGGAGAACTGAGAGTGAGTGGGACATTTGGGGAAGGACTGCATGGGCAGGGACTGGGGACAAAGGCTCGTCTCCAACTACTATAAGCTGAGGGGAGGCAGTAGATCTCTCAAGGCGTCCCACACAGTCCAGTGGAGGTTGTAGGCTCAGGGGCTGATATTCAGTGGCCATGAGGAACTCAATGACTCCCTTATGAAGGGAAGGCGTGTTTTCTGTCTTAGAGGAATTCAGTGAGGTAGCTGAGTATTCAAGGACCAAAAGAGAGTGTGAACATTATCATAATCAGGGGAATAAAGTACATGTCAGAGAAAGGATAGGTTTAACTTGAAGGGAGTAGAGCTGTGAGATTTCTTTACTTATAGGAATAGATATTTTATTTGTCACAGACAGATGTTAGGTCACATGTACAGAAATAATATTATTGACCATTGAAAAGGCTAATACAGCCCAAAATATTATTGGTTCTGGATTGGTAGCATTTACCTCTCCACAATAATTGTAGTCCATAGTTGAAGTCTTAGTCACACAGGTGGAGCTTTTGGGAGTTTTAGCTTCTAATTTTCCATTTGTCAAAATTTATTTTGCAGTTTGTGTACATAGTAGGCTATGATCCATCGTAGATCTTATGAACAGGCAAGGAGGCAGTTCTTCAGGAGAGTGATAGTTATCAGAGTCATTAGGAAAGAAACACCTAGATCATGTCAAATCTATTAGCCATTATGATCTGGTTATTATCCAGGTATGAGATTTTTTTCCATGTGACATGCCATTTACAGGTAACAAGAACATTATATTTAAGGTAGAAAATAATAATATAGAAGATGGGTAAGGAAGGAGTTGTTAACTTAGATGGGAGGTTAATTGGAATTTGTGGGAATATAAAGATTTGGTTTAGGTAAAGTAGGAAGTAAAGATATTAGTATCAAAGCACTATTTGAAATATCTTAAGTTATTTTAATTCAGATATGATAGAGATTAAGAAATTAACTAATTTTGAAATTTAGGTTTAAAGGGATTTTTGTGTGTGTTAACTCTTTAATGGAGAAGGTTTATGGTCTTTACTTACTTGGTCCAAAGATAAAAAAGTCTTATCTTTAGGAAAATTAATGAAAATATGTTAGGCTGAAAGGCTACAACTTTGATTAGTCTTGATAATTTGTTATTATCAGTTGTTTATTTTATAAACATAATGAAATTGTGTTTTATAGAATTGTACTGGTTATATAATACAATGAAATATATTTTATATAATTAGACCCAGTTTTATTTATTAGAATAAGGTTACGGCAAATAAATAAAGGTCTTATCCAATAGGAAAACATATAAGAGTATAACATTTAAGGACCCTATAGTTATAAACAGGTGTCCTATGTAACAAAATAAAGGCTTAATTTTGATTCTTTTTTTTTTTTGTTTGTTTTTTTTTTTGGTTTTTCAAGGTAGGGTCTCGCTCTGGCCCAGGCTGACCTGGAATTAGCTATGTAGTCTCAGGGTGGCCTTGAACTCATGGCAATCCTCCTAACACTGCCTCCCAAGTGCTGGGATTAAAGGCTTGCACCACCACACCAGGCTTTTAATTTTGATTCTTATGTCACATTCAGATAGAGTTTAAGTAAATAGACAAAACTAGTTAAAATATCTTGATATTGTTAACCTTGATATTGATATGGGAAATTAAGACAGAACCAGCACCAGAGGTAGAGTGGAGAATCAGTCTATACTTACATCAGCATGAGTCCAGGAGAATCTTTTCCAAAGTCTGAGAAAATGGTTAATTAGTAGAGCGATATCTGTAGCTGTGTTGTGGAGTTAAGAAGAAACACAAGTTAATTTTAGTACTGACCAGAAGCTGTAATACAAACTATGGCCTTGAAACAGTACTAAAACTACAGTGACAGTACAAAAGACTATGTAGTATGGGACATAATTAGCATGAAAGTTTATTATAGTATAAGACATAACTTTGTGTCAGAGGCCTTTAACTTTTATCATAATATGAGGTATGACATTATAAATAAATTTATCATCTTATTATAGAGAATTGTTTGAACTATGTAAACAATTAAGGCAAGAGAAATACAGAGAAACAGCTTTTTATAAGGCAGGAACATATTATTTTAAAATGTGTAATTATTTTAAATGTGTATAAATAGCATTTGTATTTTTTTTTTTTTTTTTTATAAGTAGCCCAGACTGACCTGGCAAACATGTCACCTCTGCCTAAGTGCTGGGATTAAAGGCATAAAGATTTGGCATTTGTATTTGGTAACATCTTTGATTAGTTTAGATACCTGTGTGGGTACCAATTACCCTACAAGTTGGAAGCAGAACAGAAACATTTAAGATCATTTTTCTAGAGCAGGGAACATGTTTTAAGTATCAATATATCTATAAGCAATGAACTTAAGATACAAGAAATGAGACAATTATTTAAGAAAACCTTGACTGAGACTGAGTATACATAGCTTAAGAATAAAGCCAAACCTGGTCATTGTTGAGCTAAATAAGTCTGATTTTAACATACATTAGAGACATTATGATAGACATAAAGTGATTTCTTCATCTTACCTTTAATTATTGAATCATTTTTAAGTTTAACATAAGGCAATATTTACAAATTGTAGAATATATGAAGCCTAGACAAGCTATATTAACATTGTCTGTATATTGCAGGCTTTTCTAGGACAGTAGGAGATTCTTCAGTTTCCCTAAGAACAAAGTCACAATGACTAAATCACCTTTTATAAGTCTTAGACAATAATCTCAATGATAATCACTCAGTAAAATAGCAAGAACAAGACAGGAGCCGTCGTAAGTTTACAGTTATTTGTTTGTTTGTTTTTTAGATATAATAATCTAATTAAATAGTACAATGTTGACAAATAGAGGAATATAGTACACTTGTTTGAGAACTTTAAAGCCAGTCTTTTACAATCATTATCCTGACCAGATTAATATCAATGAGTTAAAGTTTTTAAGTTTACCATCTGAATACCATAACACCCTGTTACCAGCCAGGGCCATCCTTTGTTAGTCTGATATAAGCCCTAGGTTAATAGTCATTATATATCTCAAGGAGTCTGTAATCTGATCAAGTACTTTAAGACTTAGTCAGTTGTGTCTTCAACCTTCTGTTTAAGCTTACTCATACCTTCATCTACATACTTTATTTATATCTTCATATGCATACTTTTATCTTACAGTCTATGTAACCACACTGTAACAATCTTTTTCATCAAGCATTTACCAACATTTAAAGGTTTTTTTTCCAGTTTATCTTCCTTAGTCAGTTTATCTAATAATTACCAACAAAAACTTTCTTACCATATGACTTTTAATATGACCATTTAGTTTTTTTTTCTAACTTCTGCTTGTATGTTTCTTTTTCTGTCCCTAGGTTTAATTATAAATAGACTGTCTGGATTCTGATTGTCTGTCTTCCCATTTCCCTAGATCAGCAGTCCCCCTAAGCTCCCCCTCCCCATTTTTAAAAATATTTAGAATGTCAGTTTATTAATTTTATATTTTTGATTTTTATGTTTTTATTTTTGATTTTGTTAAATAGTTTTATTCAGTAGTTAAACAGTAGGAAATATAGGTATATGAAGAATGAAAACTTTTAAGTTAATCCACTTTACCACAGGCAACCCAAATCTTTTTTAGTTTAAGTCCCATAACCTTTTTATATTATTTTTATATCCTTTTTAATAATATGTCTTACAGCATTCTTTTATCTTATAAAATCTTTTCTGATCCAAAAACACATCTCATTCTGTAGAAGCAAGATTAGAATTTGGTATACAAATATGTCTGTTATTGTAGTAAGTATGAATAAGCATGTTGTCCAAAACATAGAAGTTAATTATTTTAAATATATTGTAAACCTGGTTTTAATAATTTAACATCATCTTAAAACATATGAGCATCAGAACATTTAATGACCATAAGCATTGGAACAATTCATAACCATAAATTTAGTCATACATAAGGACAGACTACCTGAAATATAGAACATATGACATGACATGGTTGGCCAGCATTAGATATGGAAACATGGAGAGACATCCTTTTAAGATTTTAGTTATGTTTTAAATTGGTGAGGACTTAATCCAGTGGTTTGAATATATTTTATATATATTATGTATTTAAATTATATGAGGACTTATTTATTTATATTTATTTTATATTTTAATATTTATTTATTTATATTTTTATATTATATTATATTTTTATTTATTATTTATATATTTTTATATTTTATATATTTATATTTATTTATTTATTTATATATTTATTTATGAGAGAGAAAGAGGCAGAGAGAGAGAGAGAAAGAGAAAGAGAAAGGCATGCAGCCACTGCAAATGAACTCCCGATGCATGTGCCCCCCTTGTGCATCTGGCTTACGTGAGTCCTGGAGAATCAAAGCGGGATCCTTTGGCTTTGTAGGCAAATGTCTTAACCGCTAAGCCATCTCTCCAGCCCCAGTGGTTTGAATTTTAAGTTGACTTTTTTTCCTTTGGTGGCTTGTAATGAAAAGAAGGGGAAAAAGGAAAAGAAAGGAAAAACCCTAGAAGCTGTTTAGTGATTTTAACTTTTAGCAAGAAGAGAAAAATTAGATATACATATATAGGATAAGTTAAAGAGGCCCAGTAAAGACAGGAGTTTCTTTAAGAGAGTAGAGTTTGTATGTGGTTTAGTGAAATGGCTTGAATTTGGAGTGAGAGGAAGAGACCCTAGAAAGTCAGAGCCAGGTGGCAGAACTGTGTGTGAGAGGTAGAGTTTTAGAAGGGACAAGATTTTAGAAGGTTTTTGGTGACAGAGGAGAATTTGGTAGGTAGAACAAGAAGTACAAAGGGAAGGGCAGGAAGGGAAGGCAAAGAAGCCCTGAAGGTAAGGAACCTTGGACCATTTGCCATGTTCTTCTGGGGAAGTTATCAAGATCAATAAGAATATTAAAATCTGGAGGGGAGGGAAATATCATGGTTTTTTTGTATGTAAGTATAGAACTTGTCATTAAAAAATTTAAAAAAGAATATTAAAATCAAAAGTACCAAATTCAGGCCAGCGATGGCCATTATCTAAGGAGTATTGTGGCCAAATTTGAACAGAGAGCCAGAGTAATTTGGCAAGCAGGAGCTCAGGAAGTTTGAGCGCCTTTAAATTAGCCTTGAGACATGCCAATCGGGTGTCTTTTGGAACAGATAATTTAGAGCCCATTTTGGAGGACAAGGACTAGAGTGGCTGAAGAGGTGAATCAGTGGTTAAGACACTTGCCTGTATAGCCTAATGACCTGAGTTCAATTCTCTAGTACCCACACAAAGCCAGATGCACAAAGTAGCACATGCATCTGGAGTTCATCTGAAGCTGCTAGAGGCCCTGGTGCGTCCATTCTCTGATTCTCTCTCTCTCCCTCTCTCTCTCTTTCCCCTGGGTATGGTGGCACATGTCTTTAATTCCAGCACTGGGTAGGCTGATGTAGGAGGATTGCTGTGAGTTCAAGGTCACACTGAGACTACATAGTGAATTCCGGGTCAGCCTGGGTTAGAAAAGAGCTTACCTTGAAAAACCAAATAATAATAATAAATAATTAATTAAATTAAATTAAATTTAAAAAATAAGGGCATGCAAACATTTATATCAGTGACTAAAATTTTGAAATATTTTCATAATAAAACACTTGTGTAGTAAATGGAATTTTTTTTTTTTTTTGGTTTTTCAAGGTAGGGTCTCACTCTGGTCCAGGCTGACCTGGAATTAGCTATGTAGTCTCAGGGTGGCCTCGAACTCACGGCAATCCTCCTACCTCTGCCTCCCAAGTGCTGGGATTAAAGGCGTGCGCCACCACGCCCGGCAGGAATTTTTAATTTATTTTTGAGAGAGAAAGAGAGAGAGAGCATGCCAGGGCTTCTTTGCAAAGAACCCCAGATGCATGTACCATTTTGTCCATGTAGGTTTGCATGGGTTCTTGAAAATTGAACCCAGGGCAGGAAGTTTTGTAAGCAAGCCTCATTAACTAATGAGCCATATCCACAGCCCAAAATGTTCCCCAAATCTTTAATAGTCCCAAGACTTTTTCAAAAGTCCAAAGATAAAAGCTTAACTGAGAGCCTAATTAAAATAAAAATTTAAAAAGTTACATATTTCTAACATACAGTGGTAAAGAGTAAACATTCCCATTTGAAAATGGAGAAATGGAGGTGTAGCAATGAAAAGTCAAACCAAAGTAAGACTGAAGCACAACAGAGAAAACACAAAATTCTACAAGTTGATATCTGGCAAATGGGGCTCAAGCTGGAATCACCTGGGTCAAAAGAACTTAGCTAACCCCTCTCTCCTTTGCTGTAATCAGCCTCAGTCTTGTGTCTCCTCCACTCTGTTCATGCAGCTTTTCTCAGTCGATATCCTGGTATCTCCAGCATCCTAGGCTTGTCATTAAAACTTAGGCTACACCTTATCAGTTTTATGCAATGTCCCTTTAGGGCCTCCTCACTAGTACTGTGACCTTGACACACATTGCCTGACTTCAGTATCTCTGTTGAATTGTGGCATAATAGTGCATTACTTGCTCAGTTTTGCATCTTTTGTGCCTGTGAAATCAGTATCATGTGGACAATGAAACCAAGTTCTTCTGATAGCTTAGGATGGAGTCTGGTCCCCTTGGACCACAGTTAACAACAATGCTAACTCTGGGGAAATGCTTTCCTCGGTGGTTGTTTTTGAACAGGACCACCTTTAATGGCATTCTCTTCTTCTTTCACAAGAATTTGGACTTTCATAAAATGAATTCTTCAATAGGTATGGTGTAACCCTCAGGGAAATTTTCCTATTGTCTCAGGAAAGAGCAATAGGTTTCTTTTTTAATGTTTCTGATTCCTTTAATTATAGATGCATTGTTATCTATTTTTACCTTAAGTTGAATTTAAACTTGGTCACAAACCTTTTCTTACAAAAAAAACCTCCCGTTTTTCATATTGTCTTGCTCTCCCTATAGATCAAATAAGAACACTAATAGTAACATTGCCGCACTCTGAATATTATGCTGTCTTGAGATTGTCCCAGCCAAACAAACCAGTCAATTACTTTTCATTTCATCCTCACTGAAGTTTCAGGTCACTTGTTAAATGCAGCTTGTTTCTTTTCCAGAATATAGCAAGAATTACCTGTAGCCTATTTCCTCTTAAGAGTCTTGAGCTAGGGAGATGGCTTGGCGGTTAAAGGAACTTGCTAACAAAACCTGACGGCCCGAGTTTTGATATTCCCCAGTACCACATAAAGCCAGACATAAAGGGGCACATGGGTCTGGAGTTTGTAGCAGCAAGAGGCCCTGGTGTTCCCATCCTTTCCTCTACCCTCCCTCCCTTCCTCTCTGCTTGTGAATGCAAATAAAATTGAGAAAAAATTTTAAAGTGTCTCAATTCTCTGAAATCTCATGAGATAAGCTTTCAGTGTTTGCACTCATCTCAGCATTCTGGTCGTCCCAATTCTAACCAGACTGACCCATTAAGCTATATTTATAGCATTCTAGGGCTTTAGTAGCTCAAAGTTCCAAACTCTTCCGCATTCCTCATACAATTCTGAAGGCCTAAGAACCTCAGAGTCAGTTTTATCAGAGCAATGGCTTTACTTGTTGGTGCCTGTTTCATTTTTTAAAACTTTTTAATGACAACTTCTGTGTATATAGACAATATAACATGAACATAATCCCCTCCCAGTGCCCTCTCTTTTCCCCCTCCCAAATCCCTCCCTCACTGAATCTTCTGTCCAACTAGTTTCTCTTCTATTTTGATGTCAATATTTTTCCCTCCTAGTATGCAGGTCATGTGCAGGTAGTGTCAGTCACTGGGAGGCCATTTATACCACAGCCACTTTGTGTCTTCCTCTTCTTTAGGCTCTTACATTCTTTCTGCCACCTCTTCTGCAATGGTCCCTGAGTTTTGGAGGGCGTGATAGAGATATCTCACTAAGTGCTGAATATTCCAGTGTTCTTATTCTCAGCTCTTTGGTGAGTTTGAGTCTCTTCAGTGGTCACTACCATCTGAAAAGAGAAGCTTCTCTAACAAAAAGCAAGAGGAGTATTAATATGTGAGCACAAACATATGTATTTAGAGGGTAGTTTGGTGGGCATAATATATCCATTTATCCAGACAACAGTAGTAGCTTCGCTTCTAGGGCTTCTGATTATATTTTCAGTAACTGGCATGAATTCCCTCCCATGAAGTGGGCCTCAAATCCAGTCAGAGAGCAGTTTTTCCCCAGAACATGCATGCCACCATTGCACAAGCTGGCATATTTGATCTGGCTATCCAGCTGTAAAGCTTACAAGGTCCACTGCTGGTTAATATTGTTGATAACTTTTCTTCCCCCAACAAGCTGCATGGTCTTTCCAGCATCCTGACAGCTAGTTACAGGGAAGGGACATTTAGCTCAGCTTCAACTTGATTTCTAAATGACCTGTAGCCAAAGCATGTGTTGTCTTCAGGAATAGGTTCTTACCATCTAGTTCTGGTGGTAAACCAAGAGCCTTGGCAATAGCATATAATATTTTGGAGGCATCAGGGGCCTCCCTTGAAGGTATCCCACCCATGGTACTGAAATTGTTTTGTAACAGTCTATGGACTCTGGACCTAGCATTATTCATCCCCACAGGGCACTTCTGTCTAAACTCTATTTATTAACACATATAATATTTAACTAGCAAAGAAATGGATTTCTATATGGCCTATTCAAAACATCTTTAATTTTGATTAACCCTCCTCCTACCCCTTCCTCTCATCTATCCCCAATTTTCTGTATTAGTTATTTTCCTCATTTCTACAAAATGCTATCAAAAGCAACTTTAAAGAAAAAAGGGCCAGGCGTGGTGGCGCACGCCTTTAATCCCAGCACTTGGGAGGCAGAGGTAGGTGGATCGCCAAGAATTTGAGGCCACCCTGAGACTACATAGTTAATTCCAGGTCAGCCTGGACCAGAGTGAGACCCTACCTCGAAAAACCAAAAAAAAAGGGGGGGGGTATTTCATCTCATATTTTGAGGTTATAGTTCATTATGTTGGAAAAGTTATGGTGGCAGAAGCATAAATCTTGGGGGCATATTCAATCTTCAGTCAGGAAGCTGAGAGCAATGAATGATGGTGTTCGGCTGGTTTTCTCCTTATTCAGTTCCAAGATCCCAGCTCATGTAACAATGCTGACTAAAGTTAGGGTGAGTCTTCCCACCTCCCACAACCTAATCTAGTAACTATACCCCAGACATACCCTGATATTTGTTTCATGATAATTTGAAATCCCAGCAAGTTCACAGTCAAGATTATTATAGAAGTATAATAAAAAATAATAAAGCAGTGGAAAAATCAATGAAGTTACTTTTATTCTGAATGCATTTAAACACTTTTGCATGTGTGTGTATTATGTATAGCATGGCGTGTGTGCGCTGTATGTACATGTATGCAGAGAAATTGATACACTCATGCAGAGTAGTGGGAATTCACAATGGACTTCATGCTGTCCCTTCACCATTCCTTGCTCATTTCACCTGGAAGACACTCAGCACCAAGTAATGACATGTTCACTGCAGCTTGTTTCAAGGCTACCTCTGTTGCTCAGACATGAAGCATGCATTGACAAGTCAGACAGGTAAGAACTGTTAATCACTAATCCCTTACTTAGCACTTTGGGTGAGAACACTCAGGATAAGTTTCTAGGGAGCTAATTTACATCCCTTAACTTGTGAAAATCGCCTTACCCTGCATTTTCTCCTGAAACTTGTCTTTGACAACATCCAATCTTCATAATAAAAGCTGTCAAAGACTACCAGGGTATATTACTTTATTCTACTTTTACAGTTAATTTGCTGGAGTCTACTAGATTCTGGCAGAAGATGGGAAACAACAGGGTCAGAAAAAGCCTTTGTTTTTCACAACTCAGCAAACAGAATGATATTTACCTTTTGTGCTTGTTTCCTTCTCTTCATAGTCCCAGGTGAGAACTGTGAACACAGGTTGCATCACAGGTGAGGAACACTGATAAGGGGAAGCACCAATCCTTTATAAAGGGACTACTTGCATTCATAACTGTCCTAACCTGGAAAGAAAACATGGTTTTCATTATACTATACAACAAACACATGTGCTCTCTGTCTTAACTAAAATCTTCTACGACTGTTGTGACTAAGAAGAAAAATCCTGAAAAACAGTCAAGTCTCATGGTAAAATGGCTGCAGACTCAAATCCTCCTACCTCAGCATACAGAGTATGGAAGTTACAGGCCTGGGCAACCATATTCAGCCTAAAAGCTTTTGAGTGTCCCTTCCATGTCTTCCACTAGTAGTCATTCCTGAATGCCATTCCCTCAGGCAGGTTCTGTTGCCTCATGTTCATACCTCTTACATTCATAAATGTCTTTCTTCTGTAGGATGCTTGTTAGCCTGATGTTGATAGGAGGATTATTTTATATTCTCCTGGTTCAGGTTCGATCTCAATCAAAACCTGTGCAGAGTGAGCTATATATTAGCTTTACTGTCTCATTTCCATGAGTCAGCCAAATTCTTGGTTTGTATTTGTGATTATGAGTTTCCTGCCACTGCCTCTTTAGTAGAGTAAGAAATCTCCAATGTTACTCTAAAGGATGTGTTCCTATGGCTCTTTCTTGTTCCTCTTATGGTTTGTTTCTTCCAACTTTTCCATGCAAAGCATGCCTACCTGATATTGGAGTGATAAATTCACTGAATACTTTGGTTCCCTCTGATCTCACATC
This sequence comes from Orientallactaga sibirica, assembly GCA_036365145.1. NCBI lineage: Eukaryota > Metazoa > Chordata > Mammalia > Rodentia > Dipodidae > Orientallactaga > Orientallactaga sibirica. The sequence goes on from JAEOAD010000747.1 coordinate 378,271, forward strand.
CTGTTTCAGAAACCATCTTGTGAGAATCCTAAAAATTTCCATGCAAAAAAAGCTTGAAAATAACTGTGGACATATATGTGTCTGGAATTTCTGAGATTTTATACTGCCATACTATCATATACTTCATCATTAACAAATCATCAAAATATTCTGTCAATTTATTCTAACTTATATGTATAATGCTCCCTTTTATGATGTTATACCCAGGTCTGTGTATCCAGTCTCCTTGGAGATGGCATTCCTCCATGGCATTCAGTCTAACTTGCTGTCTGATGGATTCACTTCAAATTATGATTGTGTTGTCCTGTCCTCCTACACAGGATGGAAATTATGCTCTTTTGAGATCACTGTAACTTAGGTGACACTTGAACTCTTTTGATCATCCTTATTCTAGAATGCTCTTATTACTATAAGGCAGAAATATAATTGCTACACATTACTAATGAAGTAGACTTTAAAGATACATGTTGGGGCTGGGGAGATGGCACAGTAGTTGTGATGGCTAAGGTGTTGTCAATTTGATCTGTTTAGTAATTCACAGAAATCCCTTTTGGGTGGGTCTCTGAGGTTGCTTCCAGGAAGGATTAACTGAAGGAGGAAGTCCTTTCCCCAGAGCGGGCAGCCCCTCTCAGATGGAAACTTTATATAAGGAAGCTCTGGGTGAAAAGAGCCCCTTCCTTCCACTTGGCTGCAGGTGCTGCTTGCTGACTTCTAGTGTGGATTGAAGACCAGTGCGGACTGAAGACCAGTGTCAACTGCAAACCTGTGTGGATTGAAAACCAGCAGCTCCTCAGGAAGCCTCCCGGCCTTCAGTGCTGGATTGGGACTGCTGAGGCATCTGGCCATGTGGACTAAGCAGCTACCAGGTTCCTTGATTCTCGGGCTTGCAACTGCTATTGGACTGCCGTAAACTAATCCAATACATTCCCTTTTTAATATAATTTATTCTAGCAGTTCTGTTCTTCTAAAGAACCCCGACTAATTCAGCAGTTAAAGTGCTTGCTTGCAAAGTCCAAGTGCCTGGGTTCAATTCCCCAGTACTCACAGAAATCCAGATGCACAAAATGGCACAAGAGTCTTGAGTTCGTTTGCAGTGGCAGGATGCACTGGTGTGCCCATACTCACTCACTCACTGTCTGTCTCGCTCAAATAAATAAATATAATCTTTTAAAAAATGTATCCTGTAGAATCAGACCTCCTGCAGGAAAACAGAATTCTTGGACTTATGTCAATCTTTATTTTTAGCCTTAACAAATGACAGTAATGGAACTTCTTTAGATTAAAAGTCAATTCTTTTTGATATGATAACTTTAAAATATTTTTAATCATCACTCAGTTCAAAACTCACTTAGGAGGCCGTTCAAGGAACTCAGCAGTTTTAGGCACTTGCTTGTAAAGCCTGATGGCCTGGGTTTGATCCAACAGTGCCCACATAAAGCCAGATGTACAAAGAGGTACATGTGTCGGGAGTTTGTTTGCAGCTGCACTAGGCCCTGGGGCACCATTTTGTCTCTCTCCTTGTAAATAAATGAATAAAATATATATTTTAAAGTCATTTGTTTGTTTTCAAATCTACTAAAAACAATGAATTGAGAGCCACCTTTTTCAATGGGAAATTTATAAACATGTCTTTCACATTGTTAGTACAATAAAATGGATTCCTAATTATGACTTTATTGAGTATTCTAATTTTCACCTCAGGATGTGGGGCCACTGGCAGAACCATGGCACCAAGGCAGAACAGAAGCAAGGGAGAAAGAACTCCAATTGATCCACCCTTTAAATGTCCTGGTTCTGCTACACACTGATCAAAACTATGCTTCAGAAAGCGAGGGAGTCAGCTTACATATATAATACATAGTAAGAGCCACATTAGTAAGAGTAAAACTCAAAAGAAAAGGTAAAACTAGAAATGAACTTAACTTTTTGTTTGTTTGTTTGTTTTTGTTTTATCAGGTAGGGTCTCACTCTGGCCCAGGCTGACTTGGAATTAACTATGTAGTCTCAGGGTGGCCTCAAACTCACAGCAATCCTCCTACCTCTGCCTCCCAAGTGCTGGGATTAAAGGTGTGTGCCACCATGCCTGGCAAACCTAACTTTTAATAATATTTTATTTAATGTAAACTGCCAAAATAATATAATATTAACATGTAAAAAAATAAATTACTCATAACATTGATATTTTGAAATTCTGTCCATTATCATTTCCTAATACAAGCAATGAGAAAATCACTAATTTTCCATTCTCCTGAAGTGTTATGTGTTATAAAGGGAATAAGACACCTGAATTATTTATGCCATTTTTATTATGTTGTATTGAGTAACATAAGGTATATATATATGTGTGTGTATGTATATACAGTGTGTGTGTGTGTGTGCATGTGTGTATGTGTATATGTAATTTTAACATGTTTTTCTTTACCAAAAATAGAATGAGGGTTGGGGGAGATATCTCATTCACTAACACGCTTGACTTGCAGGAAAAAGGGGCCTGACTTCAATCCCCAGAGCCCATGTAAAATGACAGGATGTGGTAGTGTATGCCTGTTATCCCTACACTGAGAAGGCGGACAGTGGAGGATCCTCGGAGTTTGTACGATACTTTGTCTAGTTTAATTGATGAGATCCAATCCAATAGGAGAACTTATCTCAAAAACAAGACGGATTGTGTTCCTGAATAACATACCCCAAGTTGTCCTCTGGTCTCCACACGCAAAAGTACAATCTTCCATGTACACCTGCAGACAAAAGGACACACACATACACATATGCAAAAATCAAGAACAGAACCAATAGAAACAAGTTTTATGTGGGATAATAGTTAATTTTTATTTTTAATGTATCTAGAACATAGTTTAATAACATTTCAATGTGTCAGTTCTAAAAAAATTCTGTGACATTCAACTAATTTTTTTTTTTGGAGAGAGACAGAGAGAGAGAAAGAGAGGGAGAGGAAGACAGATAGAGATGGGTGTGACAGCAGCCTCTCAGCTGCTGCGAATGAAATCCAGATGCATGCGCCCCCTTGTGGGCAAGTGTGGCATTGTGCCCTTGCGTCACTTTGCATCTGGCTAAACCTGGGACCTGGAGATTGGAACCACTGGAGATTGGAACCAGCGTTCTTAGGTTTAGAAGGCAGGCGCCTTAACCGCTAAGCCGTCTCTCCAGCCCTCAACTAGATTTTGACCAAGCTTGTCTGAATGCTACAATTTCAACATGCAAACAATATAAATATGCAATTAATTCTTCATACTTTTTCTTTCTTACTACATCTTTAAAATAAAATCTAAACTATTTCAACAAGAAAATACTATGCACAAATTATAACTTATGTTCAATTATTTTTAACCTTTGTAGTATAATGGTGTTAACATGTCAAAATAAGTTAGGACCACATTTCTTATTTTCTATATTTTCAGTATGCTTTTAAAATGCAGTATGCTACCAGTGCAACATATTAACAATGTAAACAAATTATTAATTATAGTTTTATACCCATTGTTTCTTTACTAAATCTTGGGTCTATCATGCATTCTACTTAGATTTTTAATCTTTTAAAAAAATTTATTTTATTTTATTTATTTGAGAGAGAGAGAGAATGAGAGGTAGGGAGACAGAAGGAAAGAATGGGTATGCCAGGGCCTTCAAACACTGTAAATGAATTCCAGACGCATGCACCACCTTGTCCATCTGGCTTACATGGGTCCTGGGGAATAGAACCTGGGTCTTTTGGCTTCGCAAGCAAACATTTTAATTGCTAAGTCCTCTCTCTAGCCCAGCATTCTACTTAGAGTTCATCACATCTTAAAGTAATCAAATATCTCAGAGTTGATTTAAAGATATGACCAGTATGTTCAATAGCAAATTGCATAACTGTGGTGGAAGACAAGCATCAGCAAAAAGAAAAAGTACCTGTTATGTTAAAAGAGATAACCTAAAAAACCAGAGGAGGCAAGCACAGTGTTACAGCTTAGATCCTAAATGTCTACCAAAAGGTTATGTAATATAGTATTAGTCCCCAGTTTAGTTCTGTATTAGAGTTAGTAGAAAATTTTGAGGGGGCATAGCTCTTGAAAGGTACACTGGGACCCATAACACTGCCTTTTGCTATGAGTTGAGAATATATTCCTCTACTACAGATTCTCTATCATGTTCTACATTGAAAAACGTGTAGTGATAGGAATAAACACCTAAATCATCTTGAAGTATGAAACATCAACCTTAACTCCTTATAAGTTGATTAACTCATGTATTTTATAGAATGACAGAAAGCAGACTAACAGAGAAAGTGAGACAAAACATCTCTGAGGTGGTAACTTTTAAGTCACAACCTATGTGTTAAAAAACTATTGAACAATATAGAGTCCATTTTTTTAAAAAAATATCTTTTATTTATTTGCAAGGAGAGAGAGAGTGAATAGGCCCCAGATGCATGTGTCACTTCGTGTATCTGGCTTTATGTGGGTACTAGGGAATTGAACCTGGGTTGTTAGGCTTTACAGGCAAGTGCCTTAGCTGCTGAGCCTCTTTCCAGCCATAGAGTCCATTTTTTAATGAAATAGAGCATGTCAAGTGAAAAGGGGAAACAAAATTTGGGCTATAGTTGGGTGTGGTGGTGCATGCATTTAATCCCAGCACTTGGGAGGCTGAAGTAGGAGGATCGTTGTGACTTGAAAGCCAGCCTAAAACTAAATATTGAATTGCAGGTCAGCCTGGGCTAGAACAAGAACCTACATAGAGACAAAATATTTGGGGCATAAAGGTGTTAAATACTTTTGAAGAAACCGCCTAAGAAACACTGGAGGGATAGATAAAATACAGAAACCTTTGGAGTCTGGATGGCTTAAGGTTGAAATCTTCTTTTAGTTGCCTTTTCATTCTTACCTCCCAGAATAACAACCCAAACACACTCATGGTTTATGTGAAATAAATAAATAACAACTGAGCCCCAGCAGGCAAAAACCTATGAAAAGAGCTATCAATATGTAAATGAAGACATCAGTGGGTAATAAGCATAGTTTCTTTTCCCCAATATTTTTTGCAGATGGAATCTCATAAGTATTCAAGGTAACCTTGCATATTAGAAACTTAAAGTAAATTAGAGGATAAAAGTGTTTACTTCAATATTCACCACCCACTCCACAAACACATCCAGGTATGTTTATGAATGTCCCAACTTGTGTCAAGTGCCCAAAAGTGCATCAATCAGTGTGGACAAGGGTTTGGTTACCATCACCTGGCCATCACAAACATAAACAATACCATGGCAAATAAGAATAATGACACAGAGGCCGATCAACAAGTGGTCCACAAGACTTCTAAAAGTCCTCTATCTTTTTCTTGGAGATTTTCTCTTATATATGAGTAAAACACCCATTTCCAGGCATAGTAGAATCATCAATATGGTATCTCTATGTTTGCAGAAAGAAAGCTAAGTAATTAAAAGGCTCCATATCAGGGTTGGAACTGTGTTGGACTGTGAATGTCACTAAAAATTAGTCACCCATTTCATGTCATCCCGCCCTGCCACCTGAAGCATCATTTTCAACTGTGCTTTCACATCACCTAGCTTCTGTAGGTCTACGTGACCTTGAAAATACCATAGATCAAAGCAATGTACAGGGATAGGATAAATCACATGCTTCAGCTTCATCAAGGGTGTTAAGTGCTGCATGATTCTCATGAGCGTGGGCATCGTGATAGGATTAGAGGCAAAGCTGAGGACACGAAGTTGGGCACAGCGGCTTAGGGGTGGAAGGAGAACAGAGACTGTAGAATCTGTTAACAGACAATGATTTATCTCTAGATGTTGCAGGGTACCTGAGAGATTCTCTAGAAGAGCTTCAAAGGGCTCAAAACCTTCCCAATACATCGGATTGTTACTGAGATTCAACACCTTGAGATGACTTGCCTGAGGGCACTGGGACAGAAACATGAAGTCTCTGTGAGAAAGTTCACAGATGCAAGAGATCCAGATCCGGTGGCAGGACTCTGTAGAGAAAAAACACAGAGGTATCTCTAAAGAATAAATATTAGACAAGGGAAAGTCTGGAACAAAATATTTTTATTCTCTTTCTCAAATGAACAAATTAATAATTTTTGAAAACATTAAAAGGGCTGGAGCAATGGCTCAGTGGTTAAAGGTGCTCGTTTACAAAGCCTTGTGGCTGGGGTTCAGTTACCTAATACCCACATAAAGCCAGATGCACAAAGTGGCACATGTCTGTAGTTCATTTGCAGTAGCAAGAAGCCCTGAAGTGCCCATTATCTCTTTGTTTCACTTTCAAATGAAGAAATAACTTAAAAAAATAAAAAAGAACTTGGGCTGAAGAGATGGCTTAGCAGTTAAGGTGCTTACCTGCAATTCCAAAGGACCCAGTTTCAATTCCCCAGGGCCCATGTAAGTGAGATGCACAAGTTGGTGCATGTCTCTAGAGTTTGTTTGGAGTGCCTGGAAGCCCTGATGTGCCCATTTGCTCTTTATATCTGCTTCTCTCTCTCTCTCTCTCTCTCTCTCTCTCTCTCTCTCTCTCTTTCTCAAATAAATAAAAATTTTAAAAGTATTTAAAGCCAGGCGTGGTGGTGCACGCCTTTAATCCCAGCACTCGGGAGGCAGAGGTAGGAGGATCGCCATGAGTTCGAGGCCACCCTGAGACTACATAGCTAATTCCAGATCAGCCTGGACCAGAGTGAGACCCTACCTTGAAAAACCAAAAAAAAAAAAAAAAAAAATTAAAGTATTTTAAAAGGGGCTGGAGAGATGGCTTAGCAGTTAAGGTATTTGCCTGCAAGGCCAAAGGACCCCAGCTCAATTCTCCAGGACCCTCATAAACCAGATGCATAAGGGGGCATATGCATCTGGAGTTCATTTGCATAGGCTGGATGCTCTGGCATGCCCATTTTCTCCCCCGCCCCTACTTTCTCTCTTTCAAATAAATAAATAAATAAAATATATTTTAAAAAATATTTTAAAAGAAGAACACGGTGGCAGGTAACATATAGGCAAAAGTTTTTAAAGTAAGGGATCTGGGCAGGAGGGATGGCTTAGCACTTGCTTGCAAAGCCAAAGGACCCAGGTTCAATTCCCCAGTACCCACGTAAGCCAGATGTACAAGGTGACTCATGCATCTGGAGTTCGTTTACAGTGGATGGAGGACCTGGTACACCCATTCTCTCTCTCTCTCTCTCCTCTCTCTCTCCATATATATATCTCAAATAAATAAATAATAAATAGATAAAAAACAATAAAATGTTTATAAAGTAAGGGAGCAACTTGTGTTAGTGAGGCTGTGGAAAAACAATGACAAAAATCTTATGATTCTCTAATTTCATTAGCATGTGTTAAATATCTCCTCTTTATCTTTAATCTTCTTGATAATGGTTTTTTCCCTTTTCCATTTGGATAATTTGACTGAAGGTTTATCTTTTTGAAGAACAAATTCTTTTGTTTCATTAATGTTTGAATTGTTTTCCCCATTTCTACTTCATTTATTTATGCGTTGACATTGATTATTTCTTTCCATCTGGAACTTTTGCTTTTACATTATCCTTTTTTTCCAAGGTCTTCAGATGAATCATTTATTTGAGATCTCTATTTTTGTAATGCATGCATGTAGAGCTATATGCCTCCCTGTTAGGACTGTCTTCATTGTGTACCATACATTTTGGTATGTTGTATTTTCATTTTCACTCAATTCTAGGAATGTTTTAATTTCCTTCTTGATTTCTTCAACAACCAATTCATTGTCTAATAGTTTATTGTTCAATCTCCAAGAGTTTGTGCATTTTCTATTGTTTCTCTTGCTAATTTCTAGCTTTATTAAATTATGATTGCATATAATACAAGTACATATTGAAATTTTCTGCATTTGTAAGACTTGCTTTGTGTCTTAATATGTGGTCTATCTTATGGAAGGTTCACTAAGTTGCTGAGAAGAATGTATATTCTGTAGAGTTTAGATTGAATAGCCTGAAGGTATCTGTTAAGTCCATTTGATCTATGGTGTCATTTAGCTCCATTATTTTTCTATTCATTGTCTGTTTAGGTGATCCATCTATTGATGAGAGTAGAGTATTAAATCATCCACTATTATTATGTTGGGATTTATGTGTACTAGAGTCTGCCTTATAAAATTTGGTGCAACTGTGTTGGATGTGTATATGTTTAAGATTGTAATAGCCTCTTAATGAATTGTTCCCTTTATCAGTATGAAGTAGCCTTCTTTATCTCCCCTGATTATTTTTGGTTTAAAGACTATTTTGTTAAATATTAGTATAGCCTCACCTACTTTTTCTTATTTACATTTCCTTGGAATATAAGGTGGTATCTTTTTTTGACAGTAAGATGGGTTTCCTAAGGACAGCATAAGGATTGATACTGTTTGCTGATCTAGCCTGTTAATCTGTGCTTTTTAATTGTGGAATTGAGTCCATTGACATTCAAAGATATCATTGAAGGGTATGAGTTAATCCCTGTGTTGTTTATTTTGTGGAGTTTGGTGATTTCTTGATCTTAATTTGTTTTAATAACTGTTCCTGTTTTGATTATTTTTCCCTCATGTGACCCCTTGAATATGTTTATGCTTTGCTTCAGTACAAAGTATTCCATCTAGTATTTACTGTAAGGCTGGCCTAGTGGTCATCTATTTATATATCTGACTTTTATCATGGAACGTCTTTCTCCTCAAGAGTTATAATTTTACTGTGTATCATTGTTTTTGTGTAGATCAATGGTATCTCTGTACTTGAAATACTCCATCCAAGCCTTTCTGGCTTTCAGAGTTTTCACTGAAAATTCAGAGACTATTCTGATGGCCTTACCTGTATAAGTGAAAATCTGTTTCTCTTTTGAAGCTTTTAGTATCCTTTTCTTGGTTTTCTGTGTTAACTATTTTAACTATGTGTCATAGGCAATTTCTTTCTGAATCCTGTCATCTTGGCATTCTGTATGTCTCTTATACCTGGATAGGCCTCTATTTTGTAAGACTTGGAATTTTTTCTTCTATAATTTCATTGAAAATATATTCTATGCCCTTCAACTGACATTCTTCTCCTTCTTGTATGTCCATATTTGGAACATTGGTCTTTTTACAGCATTCTGCATTTTTCTCATGTTCTGCTCATATGTTTTTTTAAAACTTGCCATTGATTTTGGTCTTCCATTTTTTTTTATCTGCCTTGTCTCAAGTCCTGATATTCTGTCCTTCACTTGAACAATTCTATTGATATGGCTCTCCTGGGAGCTCTTTAAATGAGTTATGTCATTTTTTTATATTTCTTTTTGGTTTATCAGTGTCTCTCTTTATTTAGTTCCATTTTTTTTCTTAGTTTGACTTTCTCATTGCACTTAGTTTGTCTGTATTCTCTTATAATTCATTTAGACATTTGTTTGTATCTTCTTTAAATTCTTTGAAGTGTTTATTGAGATCTTTTAGTTAGTCTCTTGTCTTTCATTTAGGCATTTATTCATGTCCTCTTTAAGTTAGTTGTATATATTTATAATGCTCAAGTTTTAGATCCCTTTTTCTGATATTTCCTAAGTATTTCTTGGCACCTTCAACTATGGGACCAAGCATATTTGGTGGGTATATCTTGCTTTTCTTTCTTGTGTTACTTTTTGCTTTGAGCTTTGCCATTCTGGAGAGAATCCCTTCATCTTGCAAAGAATGTAGCAATAGCTGCTCCACTGGAGGATACAGGGTGGGCTGGACCAGGACTGCTCCAGTAATACACAAGGATAAGCATGATCCTGGCATGATTGTGCTCTTTCAGACTTCCTTTTTCCCTTTTATTTTTGTAATTTTTGAGAGAGAGAGAGAGAGAGAGAGAGAATTGGTGCACCAGGGCCTCCAGCCACTGTAATTGAACTACCGACACATGTGTCACCTTATGTGCATGTGTGACTTTGCATGCTTGTATCACCTTGTGCATCTGGCTTATGTGGGATCTGGAGAATCAAACAGGGGTCCCTAGGCTTCCCAGCCAAGCACCTTCACTGCTAACCCATCTCTCCAGCCCTCTTCCAGATTTCATAATCCCCTGCATGTCTCTGGCATAAGAAGCAGGGCATGCATTATGAGCTTACCATGGAGATGGACCCATGCCTAGCCAGCTGGGGCTGCTGGTTCCTTGAACACCTACCTGTGACTAGGTTTGGGGGAAGTGGCCCTTAGATTGCAATCTCACCTGGGGTAGGTGTTTGTGCCCAGTTACTTGATGCTACTGGCTCCCTGAAAACATACATGCACTGGGTTTTGTGATGCTGGCTTCCTAAAGAACTATCCCTGACTGAGCTTCGGGTGGCAAAGTAGTTATTTTTATTGGGCTAAAGAGAACACTCAGTGGTTAACGGCGCTTACTTGTAAAATCTGCTGCCCAGGTTCAATTCACCAGCCACCCATGTAAACCTGAACCCAAAATGTGTTGTAAACATCTGGCATTTTTTTTCCAGCAACAAACCACCCTGATGAGTCCACACACACACACGTACACATGCAAGTAAATACAAATATTAAATAAAACAAGTTATTTTTTAAACTGTTGAATAATTATAATCTACTCACAAGAAAACATGAAATGCTGGGGTAAAATAGCACATTAGAAGCTGTCTCCATGTTCACATGGTGAATGAGAAGAGTCAGGATCAAAGTTGGTGTGTGGTACTACATACCTTTAATATCAGCACTTCTGCATTGGAGGCAAGAAGATCAAGGTCTTCTGCAGCTATAAAGTAATTTTTAGGCTGGCCTGTGATTCATGAGACCATGTTTCAATAAAAAAAAAAAAAAAAAAAAAACTAAGAGTCATAGGAACAAAGAATAGCTCCATTAAAAAGCGAGAAATAGGGCTGGAGAGATGGTTTAGTGGTTAAGGTGCTTACTTGTGAAGCCTAAGGACCCAGGTTCTACTCCGTAGAATGCAAATAAGCCAGATACATAAGGTAACACATGAGCACAAGATCACACATGCACTCAAGGTGGAACAGATATCTGGTGTTCGATTTCAGTGCCTAGAGGCCCTGGCATGCCAATTCTTTCTCTCTATATCATAAAAAATAAAAAATAAATTACAAAGAGAGAAATACTGGAAGAATAAGAAATGACAAAATGAGTGATAAAACAGCTGAAAAGTGTGGAGAAGCAGAAAGGCTCTGCAGCCAGAAGAAACAAGCAGCACATGGCTCCAGCACCAGCTCCATAGTGGAGGAATTGAAGGAAAAGCCTCATATAAATGGTAAGTCAGGTGGCCCTGATGAAAAGAATGGCACTCCTTCCAAAAGGTCAATCCAAAAACACTCATAACCTGTAAATGATGTTGGAAAAACTTGGTATGAGACAGACTTCACCTTCAATAAAGGTCACTATTTGACCAGGAAGGAGTTTTGTTGCTCCTCTTGACTCAGAGGATCATAGCTGGCTATTGTGGTTTGAATGTGAACTGTCCTCCATAGGCTCATGAGTTTGAATACTTGGTCTCCAGCTGGGGGTGCTATTTGGGTACATTGTGGTATCTATAGGAAAAGTAGCCTTTCTGGAAAAAGTGGGTCACCACAGGTAGGCCTTGAGATCTTATTTCTGGGATGTACTTCTTTCCTCTATCATGCCTTCTTTTTTTTATGGCTTCTTGAAGTCGGATGCAATGTGACCAGCTAGCCTCCTTCTGCTGCTGCTGTCATGGCCTACCTACATGAAGAAATGTTTCCTCTCAAAACTTTAAGCTAGAATAAACCCTTTCTTTCTGTAAGATGCTTCCTGTCTGATATTTGACCACAGTGATGAGTAAAGTAATTAAAATACGAGGCATCTTCTTAAGGAGCCTATTTTTTAAATGGAAATATTCTGGTGTTATGAAAACAAGGAACTATGAAAAAAAAACTCAGAAGAACTGGGGACAGGCTGCCTGAGCTACTATGTGGGAGGTGGCTGAAGAAGACTTACAGTCTCAAGGGAAAGCTCTGTGATGGCAGGAAAAACATGGCATGATCAGAGGCTGGAAATCTCTTCTTCCTCATCAGGTGGAAAGCATCAGTATCTCCTACTGTACCATTCTCTGGAAAGTGTAAGCTGGCTATAACACCTCTAAGCCCCCAAACCCAACAACACAAGGCTCTACCTCCAAAATGGCTATCAGCTGAGAACTTGGCATTCATAACACATGAGTTTATGGGGGGCATCTGATTCAAACCACCACAGAGGCACCTACTGTTTGCAAGGAGGAAGAGAGAATTAAGTAAAGTGCATCAATGTGGAACTAAGAAACACACCATAGTGAAAACCAGTGCTGATAAAAACCCTACAATCCTTATTACCCTGTCAATATCTGTGTTTTGAACCTCGTATTAGCCTTCAACAATGTGGTAATTCCTCATTCCTCCACACAACTGAGGTGGCACAAAAAGGAAAAAGACTTTACCTTATGTGAAGCTAAACAGGAGGGCTAGCAGAGGGCTTTATATTAGAAGTCAAGCATCAGAGGATGATGAGACCAAGCACCTAGTATAACTTAAAGGCCCCATCCTTAATGCAGAGTACAAAGACAGAAACTCTAAGCTAGTTCCAATATCAGGCAGAGAGATGTATGCCTGGGACACAGATCTCAGTTTTGATTGTTTCAGTTCCAACCATGATGTGCACCTGTCTCTTGCTAATCCTCAAAGACAATGCAGATCCCTGAGTCTGGGAGACTCAGGTATGATCTACATATGCAAACGCTTGAGGATAGTAACTATCTGTGGTCCCTCATCTCCCAAACTCCTGCAGAGCAGATATTACCAGGAAACTGAGATTAGAATTGCTCCAGCAGAAACCTGCACCCAGTGACAGCAACTCTTTACCTATACTATTACTGGATAGGGTTTAGGCCTTGGTGTACATTTGAGATTGTGTAGTTCTCATAGCTATTGGATGTTAACCAGCTTAGAATCAACCCAGGTTCCCAACAGTCTGCCTTCATAAACACTACCTCAGCTGTAAGAAACATCATGTGGGACAAGACCCCATTCACTGGAGTAGGAGAGCAGAGGGAGAACAGGGTGTTACCTTGATACTTAGTACTCATATTGTGAAATTGAACAGTAGGCACATACTAAAGGTCCCTTCCCTAGTTTTTACAGAGGGAAAAGCATCTGTAACAGCTATAATTCCAGGCCTGCAAAGATGTGTGGTCTCAAGGTATTAACTTTTATCCTCATGGGCATTATCAGTAAGTGGTTCCATCAGTCTTGGGTTATAATTCAACCCCAGAAGTACACAATTTATAAATGTGTGAGTATTGGTCCTAGTCCTGCATCATACTAGTCTTTGTGGACTGTGGGCTTGGGTTTTGATATGGCTTGGCGGCTCTGGTGGCTCTGGTGGCCAAGGGTGTGGCAGAGAATCCTGGTGTTTGTCCATTCTTGGTAACTGTCTAGAGCTAAACAGAATCTTGCAGTGCCAGGTCATATGACTTAAGGAAAGATAATTTATCCCAGTGTATAAAAGTTTGCACAAGAGAAATTTGTGCCCATTTCAACAATATCTAGAAACAATATATGGATTGTGAAAATATAAAATTTACAAATAATAAAAGACATAATGACCCACCATGACTCAGCAATAAGCACTACATGTGTCATTCCTGAGAAGCTGGAATATAGTGGTTTGAATTACATGTCTCCCATAAATTCACATGTTCTGAATGATTGATTCCCTAGCTAATGGCAATTTTGGAGGTGGGGCCTTGCTGTAGGAGGTGTGTAATTGGGGGCAGGATTATGGGTATTATACCCAGCTTCCCTTGCCAATGTTCACCTCTCATGATGCTGTGTTCTAAGTTCCACAGCAGAGGTGGTGTCCAGCCTGTGCTCATGTCATCCTTTTCCCTGCCATCATGGAGCTATCCCTAAAGACTGTAAGCCAAAATAAATCCTTTCTTCCACAAGCTGCTTTTGGTCTGGTTCTTTGTGCTAGCAGCATGAAGGTAACTGCAACATGTAACATGCAAGGAGTCGCACATGTTTAGACATAGTCAATATTTTAGGGTCAAGTTGAAATAACCCATCTGATTCTGTGCAGATGAATTTCATGTGCACAGAAGTATGATCCCTTTCGATCCTATCCTCCCATTCACAATAAGTGTTATACCCCTGTCCTTTCTATTACAAAGTGTCCTTTCTATTACAAAGTGTCAGTTAGAGATGGTCAATGACTTACCTCAAGATACAATAGTAAGAAAATAGAGAGTAAGCTATTAAGTACTGGTCTTACCTTTAAGCCTAAGCTGTGCCACACTGCTTCATGCAGCCTCTTTTCATGAGGACTGAGGATGCTCCCTTGTACTGATTAACCCAAAGGATGGAATTTTAAGGCTTCCCTGATAGTCATTTGACTTTTTTATTAATTATGAACTTTACTGTATGAATAAATCATGCGTTGGTCCTACTCCCCTCATGTTATCCTCTTATATACCATTTTCACTGCCTCCTTTCTACTGAGGCTCCTCCTCAGTGGAGTTGTTGGTATTCACCATGGGATTATGAATGCATCAGTCAATCTTTGGTGGTGGGGAGCACAATTCCTCAGGATATGGCTCTGGAGATATCATAGAGGAAGTGGCTATTTAAACATGAGTGCTGCTCTTCCTGCTATCATTTGCTTTTTAAACACAGAACCCTATCACTTCCTTAATCACAGTAATCTATCTTAAGTATAAATTATTAAGGATGATGTGTATACTGAACTTCAAAATATATTAAAAATTGCATCACTTGAGCAAGTGGGTATATGATAATGTAGTAGGTATATGTAAAACTGGGAAGAAAATTATCACACATATTATAAACAAAAGATGAATAATTTGTCATTAGAAAAATTAAGAAAATGAAACCAATTTCTAACTCTCATTAAGAGAACTGAAACACTAAAGAAAGCCATACAAATTATCCCACTCTTAACATGTACAACAAGTATAATGCAACAAGTGAGGACATAAATCTCACTCCTTACACCAGGATGGACTCAGTTTCATGGCAATCCTCTCACTTTAGGTTGGCCAGTGGTACATTTATATCTCAAATGATGTAAATTTTTGGAAATGGCAGTGCTAGGGCAGACCTTGTATATATTGTTGGGTAGGAAAAGTATTAATAAATAGGCCCTTCTTATATAGTGTTTTCTTTTTAATTTTTGATAACTTTTAAGTTTCAGTGGGCAGAATTTAATAAGCTTTAAGAGTTCATATGTTATGAATAAAATTTAAAATGTTTGTATCAGTTTGAAAATCCATAGAATGGGGCTAGAGAGATTGCTTAGTAGTTAAGGTGTTTGCCTGGGAATCCTACGCAGCCAAGTTTGATTCCCCAGTACCATGTAAGCCAGATGCAGAAGGTAGCACATGCATCTGGTGTTTGTTTACAGTGGCTGGAGGCCCTGATGTGCCCATTCTGTGTTTCTCTCTCTCTCTAATAATTAAATAAATAAAATACTTTTTAAATCCATAGAATGGAAGTATCAGAGTTAATAAAGGTCCACCATAGCAGAGGCCCCTTAGAATCTTTCATTATGGTCATGATCCTTTTACCTATTGACTCTGTTATAAATGGATCTGGGGTTTACATTTATCCCACAGTATAGTATACTGAAGATAAATACTATGTGAAGGACCTCACACAGTAACTGACACTCAGACTTGCCTCCATATTTATGCATTCCTTTCCCCAAGATCCTTCATCCTCAAAAATCCCAAATAGCTTTCTTGACTTTGGAACTCAGTCCATAGCAATGGCCTGAGTGGAAATTATAATCACAAATAATCATAGCTTTATCTCATTACTAGTAAGTTGACTCTACTTTGCATTCACTGATTTAAAGTTATTGTCACTTATCACACATATACAAAAGTAGATAAAAGTGTCAAGATACTTCAAGCTTGGTGAATAATGAAGAATACTAACAGTGATCCAGTTTTCTCTTGTAGAGGCCTGGCTATCATATATTTCATAGATCATAATGTGCAATGAGGTTATACTCACCTGTTCCACATGGATCTTGTGGTAGTGTGAATAAATGGCCCCCAATATATTCAGTGTTTTATTAGTTTGCAGTTTGGATCTGTAGCCACTTGGCTGGAGGAGGTATCACTGGGTGGATCTTAAGATGTGATGGTAGGTTTGAAATTCTGAAATAAAGATATGCAAAGTGCCTAGTTCCACCTGGAATTCCTGAAGTGTGCTGTGTGGCTTTTGGCTTGTGGCTTCTCTCTCTCTCCCTGCTTGGACCTGTGAGAACAGGCCAACTTCATCTTCCATTATGGACCTTCCCCTGGATCTGTAAGCTTCAATAAACATCTTTTCCTCCATAACTGTGCATGGTCTGGAAGTTCATCTCAGTGAACCTGAAGCTTTCTACTACAGTAATTGGTACAAGGAGTGGAGTGAGATGAATTTGACTATGTGGATTTTGGTCTTTGGAAGAATGGGCATGGACTTGGTCCTTGCAGCTGAAGACACCTTCTGGAGCAATAAGCCAAGTATTATGGACTACTCTTATGAGAGTTTGAAAATTCTAAGTGCAGCAAGAATTGTATTTGGAGGCTCGGCTTATGAACTTTCCAAGGGGAAGGGAAGACTGCAGTTGGAACTGGGCTACTGGCATAAGGAATGGATGTGTTCTACTGCCAAGGCACAGAGAGTTTGATCAAGGTTAAATTTATAATGGACTGGTGTGCTTGGCTAAAGATATTGGACTGATAGATTTAAGATTTTATGTTAGAAAACTTCAAGCAAGTTAAAATTGCAGACACTGAGACTTGTTTTAGGTTACTGAAGCTGCTATTGTCAACACATTAGCAATCTTAAGGAAGATGGGCCAACTGCTTTACATTAAAACAATGTAGAGGAAGCCTGAGGAAAGACTATGATACAAATGCAAACTCTTTTGGAAAGATTTGACTGGAGAAGGAATCTGCTTTTCAAGGTCATGATTTATTTAGTCCCTGAATTAAGAATATGACTGTGTCCTGCACACCTGCTATTGGTTTTGTAAGCATGAAAGATGCATGGAGTGGGTCAAGAAGTGCACACATCATTCCAGTAGCTGCTCCTGAGATGTGGCATGAAACAGGGCATGATGACCCTGATAGGCTTGAAAAGCCATTTGAAGATGGACCATGATTTGCATGGAGACCTGGAGATATTTTGGATATACCAAGACTATGCAAGGGCTACCATGACAAGGAGAAGTTGGCTATAATACACAATGGCATGCCCCCAAACAAAACAACTCCTCCAGCAAGGCCCCAATCTCCCCTATTGTCAGTAGCTGGGTGCTAAGCATTTAAAAGATATATGAATTGACAGGGGACATCTGATTGAAACTATTACATTCTGTCGCTGGCTCCCTTAAACTGATGACCATCCATTCATCAATCCTAACACTGTTCAAACATCCCCATAGTCCAAGGTCTCTTTAACTGTGAGCATATAAAATCAACAAAACATAAGGGCACAGAGTAATCAGTCACACTGCAAAAGATAGCACTGGGCATAGCAAGGAAAATTTGAAAATTTGCAAGATCTAAAACAAACAAGGCAGACATCAAATCCTGTAGCTCCCACTCCAACATCTGAAACCAGCAATGAAGTCTATGGGGTTACAATTCCACTCTTTCAGCTGAGCTGCTCACAACCCAGGGAACAATCCATCCTGAACCAGTAGCTTTTCTTGGCAGCCTAAAATCCTGGTATATCGGTAATACTGGGGTCTCCATTGCACTCACAGTTCATTCATGTCGTGGCTCCTTCAGACTTCCACACAGAAACTCCAACCACTCTACCTCATAGTTTTTAATGGCCATTTCCAGAAAGCAAACTGCATTGCAAATCCAATGGCCCTTTATTTCCTGCATTTGTTTTATTTCCATAATACCAGGTAGGCTACCAAATTTGTTAATTTGGGAGAGAATGTGAATAAAGCTGAATTTGAAGAAGAGACCACTCCTTCAGCATTCTGATCCACTACTTTACAAAGAATCAGTATTCTACTGGTGTCCCAATGCAGAACAGCTTGCTTAATATTAATGGTAGTAATCTGTAAAACAATTGCAGCTGATTGGGTGCTTTCTCCAGCCTGAAACTTCCATTTCTTTCTGTACTGTATCCATCTACTCACACAGTCCATTTCTATGCAATGCAACCCTGTACAAGTTCTCATAAAGGCAATATTGTATTGTTATATTATGTTAAATGGGGAAAAACATGGAGCATTTCAACCAAAATAGGGAACAAGGCAAGGATGACCACTTTCTCCACTCTCATTCAATATAGTACTGGAAGTCTTACCTATAGCAACAAAAGAAGATTCACAAGTAAAATGATACAAACAAGAAAGGAATAAGTCAAATTATCTTTCTTTGAAGATGATTTGATTCTATATATAAGAGACCCTAAAGACTCTAAAAGAAAACTATTAGAGCTGATAACATTTTCACCAAAATTGCAGGATAAAAAATTAACATTGAAAAATCAGTATCATTTCTATATGCTAAAAACAAACATGCTGAAAATGAGTTATTGGTCAAGGAGGCCAATGAGGCTCCAAAACAATATAGGCTATTGCCAAGACTCTTAGTTTCCCACCAGAACTAGATGGTAATACCCTATTGCTGAAGACACCACATGTTTCATTGCAGAACACTGAGAAATCAAGCTAGAACTAAGTGGGAAGCATCCCCCAGTTGATTAGTGCTCACAGGGATGGGAAGTGATATGCATAATGATGGGGGAGAACAGTCATCAGTGGTCTTAAAAATCAGTAGTCCTTTAAATCTGCATAACTGGCCAGCTAAGTAAAATATGCCCCCGAGTGCAATAGTGGCATGTCTGTTATGGGAGTAACCAATCGTTCTCAGATTGGATTTGAGTCCTGGTCCTGATACTGAAAACTTACCAGAAAACCTGTAGCTAGGAAGGTTATAAACCCTGGAAGGGAATCTACTATAGTTGCTTTGCTACATGGATATATTATTCCCACCAGATTGCCCTCTAAATACTTATGTTCATTAATGCTAATTTGACTTTTGGTAAAAGAAATTTCCCTTTTAAGATGGTGGTAACTGCTAGGGACATTCAAAACTCATCGAAGTGCTCTTTCCTGGTGCTGCTCAGACACATGTTAGTCTGGCCTCTACCCCCAACCAGCCAGGCTAGGAGAGCATTGCATTGTCTATTGAAACTTTTCTGCTCAGCTCTGCTTTATAATTATGGGCAACTTAACACTTTATGTGTATTATTTTTCTCTGATCTCCAAATCTACTATGTTGGTGCTCTCACCCACTCTAGACTTGTTACCTGTGTACTTACTCTAAACTTGAGATAACCATGAGTATAACCCTCTTCATCACTCATTTCTCCTCTGAATTTCTCATCTGCATTGATACTTTCCCTCTTCAGAAAAGTACATGACAGATGCCATGTGTGTTTTCTGAGTTTCTCTATATATACATCTAAGTCCTACTTTCTGTGTGCTTACAACTCTGTTCCAGTCCTTTTCCAAAGACCTAAATTTCTCTTAAATAAACCTTATAAAATAGACAGTGTTTCCACATGAGAATCTGTTTCCTAATTTCCACATGTTTGGTCTCCTTCCTAGATCCCAATCTCCCTTAAATAAAACCTACAATTTGTGATTTCTCCCTAAATAAACTTAATAATAATTTATCTTTCTTTATTCTGTCTTTATTAATTCTTTATTACAGGTCATACAGAACCCAAATTTGGGGTTCATAATTCTGGGAGGACCCTTCTGAACACACCACTAAATGAGACATATTTATCACAATGTCTCAAGGACTGTAGTGGAAGAGGTGGTGGAAAGAATGTAAGAGCCAAAGGATGAGTAGGAATACTTTGGAACACTGTCTTCCAGTCAAAAAGTGGCCATTCTATTCATAACCTCACAGTAGGTTTTGTTACCTACAAAAGACTTGTATAATGTTAGGCCCATTAACATGTTGTAATTGATGATGGAGGAGGGCAAAAAACAAACAAAAAAAAACATTAAAATAAAAAAGGGTATGATAGAACCCATGAACATTTTGACATGATAGACAGAGGAGGACAAAATGAAGGAGAAAACAAAACAGAAGAAGGACTATCTTGAAAGACAACAGTCCTCAGTGGATGGGAAGTGGGGAAAGGGCACAAAAGTTCATTGGCAGGGTATGGTGATGCATGCCTTTGATCTCAGCACTCCGAAGGCAGAAATAGGATGATCACTATGAGTTTAAGACCAGTCTGAAACTATATAGTGAATTCTAGGTCAGCCTGGGGTAGAGCAAGACCCTCCCTCAACCCTCCCAAATGGATGAGATAAAATTACATTATGTTAATATATTATAGCAGTTAGCTTCTCTATTATGGGGTAAACACCTGACCAGAAGCAGTTTATGGGTGGAAAGGATTTATTGCATGCTTATCATTTCAAGGGAAAGCTTCATAATAGAGGAAGACGCTGGTTCACTTCATCACACATTCATAAGAAGAGAGAAGAAGAGAGAGAAAATAACAAGAACAGGCTAACTATCAACACCCAGTAGGGCTGGCACCCAAGAATTTGCCCCCAGTGACACAACTCCTCCAGAAGGGCTCCATATGCTGGGGCCTAAGTAGGAAT
This sequence comes from Orientallactaga sibirica, assembly GCA_036365145.1. Classification (NCBI taxonomy): domain Eukaryota; kingdom Metazoa; phylum Chordata; class Mammalia; order Rodentia; family Dipodidae; genus Orientallactaga; species Orientallactaga sibirica. The sequence goes on from JAEOAD010000747.1 coordinate 398,916, forward strand.
CTTAATCACAAAGACCTGAAGTTATGGGGGACATTTACATTCAAACCACTACATATATTACAGTTATCAACAATAAAATAATAGAAGGAATAGTAAGAAAGCAAAAGGTAATCAGTGGAGGAAAATGATGGAAGGGGCCAAAAGAGGGATTTTTACAATTTTTTAAAAATAAAGTTATTTTTATTTAAAAATCTTTTATTTATTTGTAAGAAGACGAGAGAGAGAGAGAGAGAGAGAGAGAGAGAGAGAGAGAGAGATGGAGAGAATATATGGGTGTACCAGGGCCTCTAGCCACTGCAAACTAACTCCAGATATATTCACCACTTTGTGCATCTGGTTTTAAGTGGGTACTGGGGAATCGAACTTGGATCATTAGGCATTGCAGGCAAGTGCCTTAACTGCTGAGCCATCTCTCCATCCCTAAATAAAGTTATTCTAATTTTAAAAAGCTAAGTTCAGATCCATGGCTGGAGCTTTCTTGGAAGAGGCTGGTGTAATTCAAGGCAGATATGCTGGAAAAACAAAAAACTGATCTTGGAAGTAAGTGTAAATGTGACTATGTAGCTAAGATTTAACTGTAGTGTGTCTTAATTCTACAAAAAAATATAATTTCAGTCCAGGTGTGGTGGTGCACACCATAAATCCAGCAATTGGGAGCCAGAGGTGGGAGGATCACTGTGAATTCGAGGCAAGATTGGGGTTGCAGAGTAAATTCTAGGTCAGCTTGCACTCAAGTAAGACCCTACATCAATAACAATTACAATAATTTCAAAAATGGCAAATAAAATTGCATGAAAGTAACTCTTCACAACAAAGGAAACAAGTGAATGAAGAAATATTCTATAGACATGCATAAAAATTTTTCTAGCTATTCATCTGACATAAGTTTAAAATTAAGAATATGTAAAAAATAAAAGAATAGGGCTAGAGAAATTGTTCAGTGGTTAAGGCATTTGTTTGCAAAGCCTAAGAACTGGAGTTCAATTCCTCAGTACCACAGAAAACCAGATGCAAAAGGTGGTACATGCATCTGGAATTTGTTTGCAGTTGCTATTGGCCCTGGCATTCCCATTCTCTTGTTTACTCTATCTGATTCTTTCTCTCTCATACTCTTTCTCAAATAAATCAATCAATAAAATATTTTTAGAAATACCAGAATTATGAACAACCTAGATCAGCAATGGGCAAAAGAAATTAATAGTCTGTTCTCAAAAAAATGAAGTATAAGATCAAGAAACATGAAAAAAATTCAACCTTCTTAGTCATTGTGAAAACCCATATTAAAATTATATTGTAATTCCATCTAACTTCAGTCCAAATAACTTTATCAAGAAATAAAATAAGGCTGAGCTCGCTGGTTCATGCCTTTAATCCCAGCTCTGGGGAGGCACAGGTAGGAGGATCACTGTGAGTTTGAAGCCAGCCTGAGACTACATATTGAATTCCAGGTCAGCATGGGCTAGAGTAAGAAAATACCTCAAAAAACCTAAACAGAAAGAAAACAGGGCCTGGGAGATATTTTAGTGGATAAAGTGCAAGTGTTAGAATCAACATTCAGATCCCTATAACCAACATAAATTATGGGTGGGCATGGTGATCCACCTGTAATAATAGTACTCAGAGGTAGAGACAGGGTATCCTCAGGACAAGCTAGCAAACTAGACTAGTTGACTTGGTGAGTCATGGTTTCAAGGAAGAGACTTTGTCTCAGTAAATAAGATGGAGAGAGATAGAGAAAGTTAGGTGATGTCAACTCTGGTCTCCACATGCATGTACACCTGCACACACATATTTCCACATATGTGAACATGCAAAACACATACACATTCATAATAAAAATAGACAATAGGACCCTAGTACCTCCCACGATGCCATGTGCACCCCACTCATGAAGTCAGGGTTCTTACAACTAGTACCCCTACTGTGCTGTGTAGACCACACGAAAGGTGTTGAAGGCCACACAAACCCTTCTTACAGTACTTACCCCCAGGCACCATGTAGACCCCACTTGTGATATCAGAGGCTCTGTGACCCCTGTATCCATCTCTGGCACTGTTGCAACAAGCACACACCTCATGAGACGCATGAACTCAGAGGCTGCATGACCTCTGTTTGTGAGATCAGATGTCACACAGCCTACAACTCCAACACTGTCACATCTACCACAGCACAAATACCCATGACGATATCAGTGGCTTCCCCATCCCAAACAAAATGGGATCATCTCAGTTACCATAGCCATGAAATAGCACCCAATGTCTTCATGACTGTATTTCAGGCAGCATCTAGTGAAGACAAGACCAGCTAAGCTGATGAAGCACTGAACCTTTATGGGTGACCAGGTCTAATAAGGTGACAGTGAACTCCTGTCTTGTGCTCTCTGTTCTGCTAAGGGTGGCATGACTTGTGGTCTTGGCATATGAGACCGTGGAGGAAGCATACTTCCCCATAGGCAATGGCCTGTTTAGATAAGTCTGGAACACAACAACAGGGAATTGCAGCCCTTGTGACGGAGAGTCTTGTTTAGGCATAGTCACATAGTTTATGTCTGGCTTAGGTGTTTTTCTAGGGTGCAGAAGGATACTTGTGTGAGAAATAAGGTGTTATTAAAAAATTATAGAGATGTTTTGAAATTCTTCAGATGGTGTTTTGAGAACTTGTTATGCTCAAGTAGTTAAACTTAAATGAACTGTATTCACACTCTGGACAATATAAAGGCAGCACTAGCTTGAAATAAAACATGCATTTTCTCATATTGCTCTGCATTCCCTGTGTCCTGATTTCTGTGAACGTTCACCTGCCCGGGGTCTCCACTCCTCTTGAGAGTGACCACAAACCCTGATCCAAATGCTCACTCAACCTAGGTGTACCAGAAAGTTTTAATCAATGACCTAATTTCAGATACATAAATCCCAATGCAAAAATGCAAGTAACGTGAAAAAACTAAAACAGCATGTCTCCTCTAGAAACTACAAATCCCACAGTAATGGTCCCCAATGAGAGAAAAGTAGATGAAATTCCAGACCAAAAAAAAATTAAGGGGACAATTATAAAAATTTTCAAAGAATTCAAATAAACATTCAAATGGATTCCAAGGGAATACAAACAACTGAATGAAATAATAAAATTAATGCAGGATATACAAATAGAATTCAGTAAAGAAATAGAAATACTTTAAAAAACAAACTCAAATGATGCTGGTAATGAAAAATTTAATATGTCAGACAAAAATCTCAGTGGAAACTCTCACCAAGAGAATGAATCATATGGAAGAAAAAGCATGAACAAACTAATCTCAAAAGTAGTAGATGAAAAGAATTAATTAGGATGAAGACAGAAAAAAAAACTAAAAACAATCTATGAAATGAAGAATTGGTTCTTTGAAAAGATAAACATTTATGAAGTCTTAGCCAAACCACCCAAAAAGAGGCAGAGAAGACTCAATTTAATTAGAATAGAGATGCAAAGTGAAACATTAAAAAAAGGAAATTCAGAAAACCATAAATACACACCTTAACAACCTATATTCCACAACATTGGTAAATCTGAAAGAAATGCATGAATTTCTAGATGCATATGACCTACCAAAGTTAAACCAGAGTGACATAAACAATTTAAACAGATCTATAACAAGCATAGAGATAGAAGCAGTAATCAAAAATCTCCTGACTAAAATAAAAATAAATAAAAAGTCCTTTAGGCTCAGAGGGATCCACTGCAGAATTCTATCAGTTCTTCAAATAGAATCAAAGCCCAATGCTTCTAAAATTATTACCTTAAAAAGAGGAAAGAACACTCAAAATTATTTTATGCTGCCTTTAATCCACTAATCCCAAAATCAGATAGTCACAACAAAACTGAAAATTATAGGCCATAACTTTGATTAATAGATAAAAATGAATAAAACATTTACAAACAGAATTCAAGATCTCATAAAAAGATCATATATGATAAAATTGACTTTATTATAGGGGTACTGAGGTGGCTTAACAACCATAAATCAACAGATGTAGTTATTGCATAAGTGATCTCAAGGACAGAAATCACATGATAATCCCAATAGCTACAGAAAAGGCCTTTGAGAAAATGTAAAATTCTTTTATGGGCTAGAGAGATGTCTCAGTGTTTAACAGCACTTTTTGTGAACACATTAGGTCCTGAGGAAGCCTGAGAGACCATTTGCATTCAAAACCTGAGGACCCACATAAACAGTTGAACATGATCACACACATTTGTAACTCCAGTTCAATAGGGGAGCAAAGACCTGAGAATTTCCAGAGCTTCTGATAAAAATCAACCAGCTTCAGGATCAGTAAGAGACATAGCTCAATTTGTCTTTACACACTGAACACCACAGGAAAATGAGCACAGGGGTGCTACATGGGGACATACATACATACAACACACACACACACACACACACACACACACAACACAACACAACACATTCTTTAAAAAATAAAAGAGGGAAACTAATAAAGAATAAAGTGGTAATGTGATGTCTTAAGGAAAGTGTTATTCAGTTGGTTTGGGTGATGGAGGAAAAGTGAAAATCTATTGTCTTTACAGAAATAATGAATACAGCCCAAGAATTCTGAAAAGGCAAGGTAATAAATTCTCCATTCTAGCTACTAAAGAATGGCCTGATGGCACTTGACATATAAGACTATACGAAAATGACAAGAAGAAATTGTACAACCTCAAGAAAACAAACTCGACTCTTTACAAATGAACATTTGTCATTTGTGATGCTAACTGAGCTGATGAACCTAACCTTTAAGAGTTTCAGAGCAGAAAGAGGGGAAAGCAGGTGGCTTCCCTGTCCTTGATTACTTGTATCATTCAGTCAAGAATGGAGTGTTGTAAACAAAAGTTTAGAAACAGAGGTTTCATTACATGATAGAGCAAAATACGAAGTCATTCCCAGCCCTAACTTCTTGGGTTTGGCGTAACTGTCAAAGATTACCACCCTGACCTTCAGGATCACTAAATAGAAATGTCATGGTAATTAGCACACATTAACAACTTTCATCCTATTCACATTTTAATACTTCTTCAAACCACATACTACAATAGGAGGTGGCAATCTTACCGCCACTGTAGCCTTTGAAATTACAGGGAAATTGGTACTGGAAATGTGATATTATATTCTCTCTTACCTGGTAATTCAGTAAATTTCTGATGTCAGAAATCATTACATTCTATAGCAATTTCATAGTTATCAAGAAAACAACTTTTTCCATGGAAGGAAATCATGGTGCCCTTGTGCTTACTCAATCTAGCATACTAAAAAACAATCAGCCAGTCCAGGGAAAACTGAGTACATGGCTTATTAGGAAAATAGGACATAAGACTCGATTTCAACTCTATGAAGAAGACACTGAAATATTTTTGCAGCTCAAACATTTATTAATGAAGGGGCCATTGATGTTCATGTTTGACCCTTGAAGATATGTCCTGGCTGTCATGAGTAATGCCTCCTTTGCTTGTCACAAGTGATGTAATCGATGAACACAATGAGATCTCTCCCCTGAATACCTATTGCCAGGACTGGGCACCATTGTTCTAATCGACAGGTTCCGCATCTTCTTGATTTGGTGAAGAGAGAACATTTTTTAGGATGTCAGCATAGTATGGACTAAATACCTGCTGATTATGGTGCATTAGGTTGACAAACTTCCAGCCTAGTTCAGCCAACTCCCCTTCAATGAAAAGAAGGCCTCCAGGGGAATCTATAAGAGATTCCTGCATGCCACGAACCAGACAACATTTGAGAAACAAATGGATTCGTTGTTCTGTCAACAGAGAAAAACAACAGAATGTGGGATTAAAGGTTTCACAAGAAATTCATACCATGCTTTCTGCTCACCAAAGTTTTACATTAACTAAATTTGAAATGAGTGAATACACTCATTTGCTTATGCCACATAAATGGGATTTTTGTAAATTCTGTTTTAGGTGAAGAAATGTCATCCAGCACAAAGATAATGAATTATCAAAATATAATGAACTAGGAATTGAGGTCCAACTTAGTGGTAGAATACTTGCCTAGCATGTGCAAGTCATTGAGCTTAATCCCTAGTCAAATGCATACACACACATGCCTACACACACACACACACACACACACACACACACACACACACACACACACACACACGGTGGTGAACCAATATGATCAGTATGTTTGTTACAGGTTATGGTCATCAGATCACCTCATAACAATATTTTACCAATCTATAAATGAGATACTAGTATTCAAGTGTGCATTTTATGTAGGAGGATCTCCTTATACCTGAAATGCTAAGAACATATATTAAAGGCAGTATACGCATATTCCCAAACTAGGCTATAAGATGTTGAAGCAAAAGAAAGTTGGTCAAGTTATTACTTCCACTGAACAATGAAAAATATTGTATAACATAACATAGCAACATCTCCTACAAGGCTTTCAGGGACCAAAATATATAGTACCTTAAGCTATGCGGTAAAGACATAATTTTCCAACATAGATCTTGGGCCATATTAACAGAAAGACCAAAGATGACTTATTGTTGATCTAAACTCCATATATATAACTCAAAGTTAAGATGATATATTTGCTCTTCACACTGAAAAACTTCTAGTTCAACCTTAAATATTATAGTTGATGAAAGTAAAAATAGCACTTCCTAAAATGATCATGTTTTTCCATTTTTTAATTTTATTAATTTACTTATTGGAGAGAGAAAGAGAATAGGTGTGCCAGAACCTCTAGCATTTGCAAAAGTACTCCAGACACATGTGTCACCTTGTGTATCTGGCTTACATGGGCACTGGGGAATCCAACTTGGGTCCTTAGGATTGCAGGCAAGCACTTCAACTGCCAAGCCTTCTGTCCACATGCTTTTTCATTTTTAAATGGGTCAGTAACTCACTTTCAGAGCAGAGTCTGCCTGCCCACCCAACATATTATTCTTGCTATTTGTCACCACTACTATCATGGGGACTCTTACCAATAATGGTACGAATGTTGTTTTCTTTCTTAGCAATGTTCTGGAGTTGGCCTACAAGAGATGCCCTATTTTCACTGTTCAAAGCTGTGAGGCCTTTGTCCTTGAGGCCTTGATGAATTTCCTCAGACACCTGTTCACTTACACGCAGCATAGCCTCTTCAGGTCTAGATCATAAAGAACAGAAAACAGAGTTGCCCTGGCATAGGGACAAAACCTAGAAATATCCATTCCATAAACTAGACCCCCCCAAAAATTGTGCATTCTCACTATCAATAGATAGCATGAATGAATGGACATAATTTCATTGTTTCCCCTCAAAGAACCAACTAATATGTGTGTATTATATATTCTACTATCTACCCAACATTCTTTTGATCTGTAAATTTCATTCAAATCTTGTTAAAAGATGTTCTTAGGTATCTTTCATAGTTGTTCTCCCTACTTTACCAATTAAACTGAAAATACAAGGATTTTTGGTTAAGATGGCAGCATAGGAACCATACGTCAAAGCAGCCTAGGGGAGAAAAGGCAAAAACAACAACAACAAACAAACAAACAAAAAAAAACCAGCAAAATACATCTTTCTACTAAAAAGTCAAGGTATATAAGAAATTATCTTCCAGGTAATATGGCTGCATAAGAGTCACAGAAAACCAGCCTAGGGAGGGATTTAAGCAAAATCACAGCAAAATACACTATTCTTCTGAAAAGTGAAGGTGTATAGGTTTTTATCAGCCACAGCAGAGAAACAGGAGAGACCAAGATCTACCAGAAAGGAGGATATCAGTCAAAATGAGGTGCTTGCAGCCTGCTCAGATCTCCTCGCCCACCTGGCTCAGTGCCCAGCTGAAGGAGCAAAGACCAAACAAGGGGATTTTCTAACCTCATCAAACCTGAAGGGGAGACAGCAGAGATCAACTAAAAAGAAGCTGAAAGGGATACAGGTGGGACCAGCTGAGCAGTTCCAGTACAACTCCAGGATTCCTGAACTCTCCCATCCCCAACCATCAGAACCACAAACCTCCAGAGAACACATTCAGCCTCTGGCTGCAGGGCATCCAGCACAGCTGATCAGAACACCAGATCCACAGCACAACACAGAAGGATCAAGGTGGGCACCCAGCATTGGTGAGATTGGAAGCCACCCCAAAACGTAACAAGGCTGACTGACAAAAACACAGGTACATAGGCCTGCACTGGAAGCGCTAATCTCTCTCTATGTCAGGGCAGGTTATAGGTTATATATTCTTGGTTGGCCTTAGCCTTCTCAATTAAGCTGTATTTGGAGGTTGACTATTATTGCCCTTGATACTTTCAGATTCATAGGGCATTTGTCTTTTTCTTCCATAATTATTGGGGGCAGAGTCTGATTCAGATCTAGGATGACCTGGAACCCATTTCAGAACAGAAATCTCAACCTCCCAGCTGACAGTATTAAGGGTGAAGAGTAACACTCACCCTTAGGGATTTGGGCTTTATAAGGTTTTCTGTTTGTTTCCATAGCCACAATTGCATACTCTGTGCTGGTTTTGTATTGAATGTGTATATTGCTCAGATGAATTTTAGAATTTTGACAGTAAATTGATCCACCCAGTCCACTAGAATACTTGAATAGCAGGCAAACTCAACACCTAGGATTACTTCTGTGGTTGGACTGAAGTACAAGAGCTACACTTGGCATCTTAAAATCCTAGTCTGAAGATACATAAAGTTGGGTTTCCAAGCCTAAGAGTACTACAGATAATTAGAAAACCCAAGTATCAAATCAACTCAGGATGAAAAAAAAATCACTACATTATAATACAAGAAACACAAAGAATCAAGACAATACAACTCCACCAAAAATCACAAATAAGAAATGACCCCCCCAATGAAAATATTTTAGATGAAATGCCTGACAAAGATTTCAAAGAAAATTATTTTATCTATACTCAAAGAAATCAAAGAAAAAAAAACAAACTCCTGAAGGAATTACAAGAGAACAAAGGAAACTAGCTTAATTAAATAAGGAGGTCATTACAAAACAGGAGTAAGGAAATAGAAATACTGAAGAAAAACCAGGAAGAAATTCTAGCACTGAAAAACACAGTTAGTCAAAGAAAAATCTCCGTGGAAAGTCTCAACAGTAGAATGGATGAAGAAAATGTATTGAAAGCAGTTAGAGAGAAAAAGCAAGTCACCTAGCCCATCAGGATCACAGCAGATTACTCAACACAAACTTTAAAAGCCAGAAGGGCTTGGAATGATGTATCCAAGTTCTGAAAGATAACAACTGTCAACCAACATTACTTTATCCCACAAATATATCTATCCAAGTTGAAGGAGAAATAAGGACATTCCACAACAATAACAGACTAAAGGAATTTATGTCAAATAAGCCAGCTCTACAGAAAATACTTGAAGGGTTCCTTCAGACTGAAGAGAAAGCAAAGCACACATATTAAGAAACAGGAAAAAACACTCAAATAACAGTTAAAACGAGAGAGTAAAGGGAAACAGGAAGTATTACAAAACGAGAAAAATGGTGAGAATAAACACATACCTTTCGATAATAACTCTTAATATTAGTGGCCTCAATGCCCCAACCAAAAGACACAGGCTTGCAGACTGGATTAAAAGGCAGGATCCTATCATCTGTTGCCTCCAGGAAACTCATCTCTCAATAAAAATAGACACTGTCTTAGTGTAAAAGGATGGAAAGTAGTATTTCAAACAAATGGGCCTAGGAAACAAGCAGGGGTTGCTATCCTAATATCTGACAGGATAGACTTCAAACCAACATTAGTGAGGAAAGACAAATAAGGTCACTTTGTACTGATTAATGGAACACTCCAACAGGAGGACATTACAATCCTAAACATATATGCACCTAACATGGGAGCTCCCAATTTCATCAAACAAACACTATTAGAATTAAGTTCAGACATATCTCCTAACACAATTGTAGCGGGTGACTTCAATACCCCATTCTCATCAATTGACAAGTCATCCCAGCAAAAAATAAACAGAGAGACATCTGGATTAAATGATGTCATGAAACAAATGGACCTAACAGATATCTACAGAACATCCCATCCAAACGCTGCAGAATATACATTTTTCTCAGCAGCACATGGAACATCCTCCAAAATAGACCATATATTATGACACAAAGCAAATCTTAACAAATACAGGAAAATTGAAATGATCCCTTGTACTCTATCTGACCACAATGGGATTTAACTGCAAAGCAGCAACAAGACAAACTACAGAGCATACACAAATTTATGGAGACTAAACAGTACACTATTGAATGATGAATGTGTCATTGAAGAAATCAAAAATAAAATCTATAAATTCATATAATCAAATGATGAGAACACAACATACCAAAACATTTGGGACAAAAATGAAGGCAGTCCTAACAGGGAAATTTATAGCTCTAAGTGCCTATATTAAGAAAATGGAGAGTTCACAAGTAAACAGTCTAATGCTTCACCTTAGGGCCTTGGAAAAAGAAGAACGAGGCAAACCAAACATCAGTCAGTAGACAGGAAGAAATAATAAAGATTAGAGCAGGAAATTAATGAAATAGAAACAAAAAAAAACAATCCAAAGATTCAATGAAACAAAAAGTTGGTTCTTTGAAAGGATAAACAAGATTGATAAACCCTTAGCAAATCTAACCAGAAGAGAGAAGATGCAAAAATTAATAAAATTAGAGATCAAAAAGGAACCATTACAACAGATACCAAAAAAATAAAAAAAAATCATAAGACATACTTTAAGAATATATATGCCTCTAAGTTTGAAAATCTGAATGAAATGGATGATTTCCTTGATTCATATGACCTACAAAAATTAAAACAAGATGTGGATAAGCCATTTAAATAGACTTATGAAAAGTATGGAGATCCAAGCAGTTATAAAAAAGTCTACCAACTAAAAAAAGTCCAGGCCTGGATGGATTCACTGGTGAATTTTACCAGACCTCCATGGAAGATCTAACACTACTGCTTCTCAAACTTTTCCATAAAATAGAAAAGAAAGTAATCCTACCAAACTCCTTCTATGAAGCCAGAATAACCCTGATACCAAAACAAAAACAAAAAAAAGAAAATTACAGACCAATCTCCCTCATGAGCATAGATACAAAAATTCTGAACAAAATATTGGCAAATAGAATACAAGAATATATCAGAAAGATTATTCACCCTGACAAAGTAGGCTTTATCCCGGAGATGGAGGGATGGTTCAACCTATACAAATTGAAAAATATAATCCACTATATAAGTAGACTAAAGGACAAAAATCACAGGATCATATCAGTAAACACAGAAAAAGGCATTTGGCGAAATCCAACATCCCTTAGTAGTAAAAGTCCTACAGAAACTGGGAATAGAAGGAACATGTCTCAACATAATAAAAGCTATTTATGACAAATCTACAGCCAACATAATACTAAATGGGCGAAATTAGCCTTGATATCCATGACCTCGCAGTGCCTAGCAATATCTTCACAAGACCCTCATAATTGGAAAAAAAAAAGATGATGACATCAAAATAAAAGAGAGAATAATGGAGAGAGGGAGGGGATATGATGAAGAGTCAAATTGTGAAGGGGAAAGTGGGGTAGGGGAGGGAATTATCATGGTTTATTGTCTGCAAGTATAGAAGTTGTCAATAATAAAATTATACATTAAAAAAGGAAATTATCAACCACAACAGAGAAGTAGGAGATATTCAGAGTGTCTAGAGACCACAGAATCAGGCAGAAGTCATGGCACCAGGTCTTCCTGGCCACAGTTACCAGGTTCTGCCTGAGCTTTAAGAAAAGCCAGGTGAGGGGATTTTCCACTCATATCAACATACTTGTAAACTTGAGAAATGTGAAGGGGAAGACAGCAGGGACCAGTGGAGCATCTAATGAAGAAAAGGATCATGAGGACCAGCAGGACAACTTCAGCCAACATCTACAGCCTCCCCTCCCCCCACTGCCAGTACAAGTGCCTGTAAGCACCAGAGGCCTAGGGAAGGGAACTCACTTATACAGCACCCAACACAGGCTATCAGAGCAGTAAAACACTGATGCAGCAAACCTACCTGAGCCTGCAGTACAGCAAAGAGGGACCCAAGTGGGCATGCAGCAGAACTGAGACCAAACCATCCCAAAAGGTAACTGGGCTTACACCAGGTCAGTACCTGCCAAAAAAGCTTGCATATAGGCTTGCATCAGAAGTGCTAATTGCACCTTCCATGTCAGGTTAAACTATGTGTTAAATCTGATGGATGGTTGGATTTGCCATTCTTAAATAAGATATATTTGGGGCTTGGCATTTGTTGCTTTCTGATTTACAGTCCCTTAGCCTCCTCTTCTGTCATTCATTGGGGCAGAGTCTCACTCAGTCACAAGCTGACCTTGGAACCCTCTACAGACCAGAAATCTCGGCCTCCCAGTTGACAGGATTAAGGGTGAGGGGCAACACACATTCTTAGGGACTTTGAATTTGTTAGAGGAGCTGTTTGTCTTAATACCTACTCTTGGATAAATATTCTATGCTGGTTGTTCAGTTAAATTTTAGAATTTGCCTGTATTTTGTTCCACCCAATCTACTAGACTACTCACATAGCAGGAAAACCCAACACCTAGGGTCCCTTTTGTGGTTACTCTGAGAGTCTTTTAAAGCCACACCTAGCATCTTAAGCTCCTACATGGAAGATATATAACATCAGATTGATTGATACATCTAAGAACACTGCAGATAATTAGAAAACCCAAGCATTAAATTAACCCAAGATGCAAAAATCTATACATTATAATATAAGAAACACAAAAAACGATAATATAAATCTACCAAAAATTATAAATGACCTCCAGTGAGACTGATTTAGAGGAAATGCCTGAGAAAGATTTCAAAAGAATGATTATAAATATACTCAAAGAAATCAAAGAGGAAATCAAAGGAATCAAAGAAGACACAGGAAACCAATTCAATGAAATAAAGAGGTCAATACAAGACATGAATAAAGAAATATAAATAATAAAGAAAAACCAGTCAGAAATACTAGCAATGAAAAACACAGTAAGTTAAATAAACTGAAATACATGAATACACTTGAATCTAATTTTGCTTTTTATTTTGGGATGTATTGCAGGTAGGTTTGCATTGCTCGTAAAAATCACCCAACCAAGAGCAGCTTGTGGAAAAAATGGTTTATTTCAGCTTACAGACTCAAGGGGAAGCTCCATCATGTCAGGGAAAATGATGGCATGAGCAGAGGGTGGACATCAACCTCCTGGCCAACAACAGATGGACCACAGCAATAGGAGAGTGTGCCAAACACTGGCAAGGGAAAGTGGCTATAATACCCATAAACCTACCCTAAATAATACACTGCCTCCAAGAGGCATTAATTCCCAAATCTTCATCATCTGGGATTATGCATTCAGAACCTAGCATTCAGAACACCTAAGTTTATGGGGGACACCTGAATCAAGCCACCATATTCTGCCCATGACCCCTATAAACTGATGACCATCCATAATGTAAAATGCAATGCATTCAGTCCAAGTTTAAAAGTCCCCATTTTTATCAATCCTAATGATGTTCAAATATCCCCATAGTCCAAAGTCTTTTAACTGAGGCATAATACCAAAAAAAAAATCCCCCCCAAAACATAATGGTACAGAATACACATTCACACTACAAAAGATGACATAAGGCATAGCAAAGAAATATTCAACCAATAAAATATTTAAAACAGGGCAAACATAAAATTCTGTACTTCCAAGTCCAACAACTCTAGTCAGTGACAAATCTCCAAGTCTGATAATTCTAACAAGCAACAAATCTCTGGAGTTCCTATTCTGCCCCTCCAGCTAGGCTATTCATAGTCCTAGAAAACTTCATCTGGGACCGACAGCTGTCCTGAGCAGCCATCTCATGGTCCCAGCATCTCCAATGGGTCTCCACTGCAACCCATGGTTCATCCTCATAGCTCCATTGGGTCTCCATGCAGGCATCCAGCAAAACTGCTTCTCATTGCCCATGGTCATTTCCAAAACACAAGACTGCATTGCAAATTCAATGACCCTCTCTTTCCTGCATTTATTATACTCCATAATACAAGTTAGGGTGCCAATTTGTTAACCTAGGGAGGAATAAAACAGACTTTGAAGAACAGGATACTCCTTGAGCACTTAGGCCCCTTCAAAGAGTCTACATTTTTCCTGTTATCTCAATGCAGGTCAGATGGCCCAATCTCAAAGATTATAATATCTCATATAATTGCAGCTGAACAGGAAGCAGTTTAGGCCCAAAGATTTCGTGTTTTTTTTTTCCCCTGTGGCGTATCCCTCCACTCATATAAGTCCATTCCTATGCAAAGCAAACCTGCACAAGTTCTCAGGACATGGTCATAACAACAAGCTTTTCACACAAATTGCTTCTAGCCCAGTCCAGGCAAAGCTCTTTCTCACCCTCATAAGCCAAACCTCACAGTCCATAGTTCTTACTGCATTCAGGTCTTTCAACTCTGACCAGAATGGTCCTTCAAGCTGAACTTAGAGCACTACAAGTCATCTCTTAGGTCAAGGTTTCAAATCTTTCCACATTCCTCTTGAAAATCAGCATCAAAAGGCCAAAGCCACACAGGCAGGTGTCTAGCAGAAACACCGCTCTTGGTACCAACTTTACTATTATAGTCAGGTTCACATTGGTGGCAAAAATCACCCAACCAAGAGCAGCTTATGGAAATAAAAGGGTTTATTTAGGCTTACAGACTCGGCGGAAGCTTCATCATGGCAGGGAAAATGATGGCATGAGCAGAGGGTGGACATCAGCCTCCTGGCCAACAACAGATGGACCTCAGCAACAGGAAAGTGTTCCAAACACTGGCAAGGGAAAGTGGCTATAATATTCCCAAATCTTCATCATGATTATGTTCAAATATCCCCTAAGTTTATAGTCCAAAGTCTTTTAACTGCAAGGCAGTTTAAAAATACCAATCAAAAAAAAAATATCCCCATAGTCCAAAGTCTTTTAACTGAAAACATAATGGTACAGAATACACATTCACACTACAAAAGATGACATAAGGCATAGCAAAGAAATATTCAACCAATAAAATATTTAAAACAGGGCAAACATAAAATTCTGTACTTCCAAGTCCAACAACTCTAGTCAGTGACAAATCTCCAAGTCTGATAATTCTAACAAGCAACAAATCTCTGGAGTTCCTATTCTGCCCCTCCAGCTAGGCTATTCATAGTCCTAGAAAACTTCATCTGGGACCGACAGCTGTCCTGAGCAGCCATCTCATGGTCCCAGCATCTCCAATGGGTCTCCACTGCAACCCATGGTTCATCCTCATAGCTCCATTGGGTCTCCATGCAGGCATCCAGCAAAACTGCTTCTCATTGCCCATGGTCATTTCCAAAACACAAGACTGCATTGCAAATTCAATGACCCTCTCTTTCCTGCATTTATTATACTCCATAATACAAGTTAGGGTGCCAATTTGTTAACCTAGGGAGGAATAAAACAGACTTTGAAGAACAGGATACTCCTTGAGCACTTAGGCCCCTTCAAAGAGTCTACATTTTTCCTGTTATCTCAATGCAGGTCAGATGGCCCAATCTCAAAGATTATAATATCTCATATAATTGCAGCTGAACAGGAAGCAGTTTAGGCCCAAAGATTTCGTGTTTTTTTCCCCTGTGGCGTATCCCTCCACTCATATAAGTCCATTCCTATGCAAAGCAAACCTGCACAAGTTCTCAGGACATGGTCATAACAACAAGCTTTTCACACAAATTGCTTCTAGCCCAGTCCAGGCAAAGCTCTTTCTCACCCTCATAAGCCAAACCTCACAGTCCATAGTTCTTACTGCATTCAGGTCTTTCAACTCTGACCAGAATGGTCCTTCAAGCTGAACTTAGAGCACTACAAGTCATCTCTTAGGTCAAGGTTTCAAATCTTTCCACATTCCTCTTGAAAATCAGCATCAAAAGGCCAAAGCCACACAGGCAGGTGTCTAGCAGAAACACCGCTCTTGGTACCAACTTTACTATTATAGTCAGGTTCACATTGGTGGCAAAAATCACCCAACCAAGAGCAGCTTATGGAAATAAAAGGGTTTATTTAGGCTTACAGACTCGAGCGGAAGCTTCATCATGGCAGGGGAAAGTGATGGCATGAGCAGAAAGTGGACATCAGCCTCCTGGCCAACAAAAGATGGACCTCAGAAACAGGAAAGTGTTCCAAACACTGGCAAGGGGAAAGTGGCTATAATACCCATAAGCCCGCCCCCAACAATACACTGTCTCCAAGAGGCGTTAATTGCCAAATCTCCATCATCTGGGAACCAAGCATTCAGAACACCTAAGTTTATGGCGGACACCTGAATCAAACCACCACAGTATAGAATCCCTGTATGCAGTATACAATCAGTAGGAATGATCAAATGATCAACTTAGGAGAGGCCATAACACAAACCGACTGTCATCCTATGACATATACAATGATTCACCTTTAGAAAACATAGCAATGAATATTTGTACCAAACTAACCTCCACACTATCCTCTTTGGAAAATAAAATATGTTTGATTTTTCTCTAACCCAAGCCGGAATACACCTTCTGAATACATCTTACTGAAACACAAACATTCATTTTTGGACCTGGTTCCCAAATGCCCCTCTGTATGAAGAATAATATAAAAATATAGTGCCTGCCTGTGTCCCAAACACCCCATAATTTTTCACTCTAATAAAGATCTATGAAACGTACTCAGTGATAAAATCTTCAGTTAATGCCTTGGTTATGCATTTCAGTTTATCCACAAATTCAGGTGAGCTGAATAAAACACCACAACAGAAACTTCTTGCTACTAGCAGAACTGAGGCTAGGATAGTTAAGTCATGCAACTTTGACTTCATGATCTGTAGTCGTGCTCTGTCCATCATCAGAGTCTGGTGAGGCAGAGAAAAAGAGGCTATTAGGAAAGGAGGATTCTAATGAAGGTGCTGAATACAAAACAACATGACAATGCCCCCAATACATATTCCTACTTCAGGAAATTCTTCATTTCCATGATCTCTGAGAACAAGGTTCAGATAGCCTTGGTATAACACCATTGTGAGACTAGGAGGATCAGGGTTCATTTCTGGAACTGGAACTGGAAGTGAGATTGCCATTCTAAAGGAGGAGCTGGTACTTTTTGAAGAACGAATCCGTGTGATGAGGTCGGTGGCAGCTCTGGTTATCCATTTTGTGGTGCAGTCAAGGAGATCTATGACAGAAAAGAGAATGCTGTCTTCAAACTCTAAGGCTTGAGGACGAAGAATGATTTTATAGGTCTTTCTATCTTGGAAAAATGAAGCATCTCCATACACTTGATCCAAGAAGACATGTATTCAAAGCATTGTAACAAAGTAGATCCCAGTCACGTTTTCCCTTCTGCTTAAATTTTATACATACGGGGCTGCTTGTCAAGGAGTTCCTGAAATTTAGCTCGTTCATCCTGGACAGCATGATCCTGCAAATATGGTTGACTATTCCTGACAGTATAATTTACCATATCCATTTTCATCAGGCTCAGAACATGGAAGATGCCCCTGCCATAAAAAGACATAATATATTTAGTTAAGAAATAAAATCGTGCCAGGTGTGGTGGTGAATGTCCTTAATCCCAGCACCCTGAGGCTGAGGTAGAAGGATCACTGTGAGTTCAAGGCCATTCTGATACTACATAGTGAATTACAGGTCAGCCTGGGCTAGAGAGGGACCCTACCTCGAAAATAAAGTATAAAAAAAAGAAAGGAACTCTCATGTTAAGACATGAAAGTTAGCCGGGTGCGGTGGCACATGCCTTTAATCCCAGCACTCGGGAAGCAGAGGTAGGAGGATCACTGAGAGTTCAAGGTCACCCTGAGACTACATAGTGAATTCCAGGTCTGCCTGAGCCAGAGTGAGACCCTACCTCAAAAAAAAAAAAAAAAAAAAAGAAAAAGAAAGAAAAGAAAAGAAAAAGAAACGAAATTCTAAGAAAAAATTGCCAGGCATGACACATGCCTTTAATCCTAGCCCTAGGACATGCTGAGGTAGGAGAATTACTGAGTTTGAGGCCAGCCTGAGACTACATAGCTGATTCCAGTTCAGCCTGGGCTACAGCAAGACCCTGAACCTTGGAAAACCCAAACAAAAGAGAGAATAAATCACAAAATTACAGTATTTTAGAGTTGCAATATTCTTATAAAACAACAATCCTACTTCAATTACAAAATCCTATCATTTGAATATATCCCAAAAATCCACATGTTAAAAACTTAATTCTCGGACTGACTGCCTGACTGCCTGTGTTCAATTCCCCAGTACCCACTTAAAGCTAGATACACAAAGTGGTGCCTATGTCTGGAGTTTGCAGTTCAAGAAGCCCTGACATGCAATTCTCACTCATTCTCGTATTCTCTCCCTCCCTCTCTCCTTTCCTCCCTCCCTCTCTCCCTGAAAATAAAAAAAATATTTTAAAAAATTTAATCCTCAGTGTGACAATGCTTACAGCATATGTGTTTAGGTCATGAAGTCTTCATTTTAATGAATTAATAAATTCAGTTATAAAAGAGTTTGAGGATTGGAATTCAATCCATTGTTCTACTTGACTGTAATAGTTTTCATCATTTTTGCACCAAGAATGTCCTTACTAGTTCTAGCAACTCAATAATAAGTATACTACCCTCCAGAAATATAATAAATAAGTCTCTGCTTTGAAAGTTACCTATTCTTATGTATTTTTATAGCATAATAAAATGAACTAAGACAGAAAACTAATACTGAGAATTAGGACTATTGTTATATTAAATGCCCAAAATGTAAAAGTATTTTTGGAACTATATAATGGGCAGAATCTTGGAGAGTTTAGCAGAGCAATCTAGAAAATGCTATGAATTGAGTATTATGTATGATTCAGGTGATGAATCAAAATAACAGACTATTTGTAATTAAAATCTGGTCACGGGTCATGGACATTACTTGCTGATAATAAAAATGTTGATATAAATATTGATAATAAGGGCAATTCTGATGAAGTCTCAGTTGATAATAAGGACTCTTATTGGAAACCCCAAAAGACTATCTTTCAGGAAAACAGAATAAGTGAGAAGCTTTGATATAAAGTGGCAAAGAATTGTAATTAATTGTGCCCAAGCATAAGAGATTTATGTGAGGTATATCATGGTATCTAGCACAGTGATTGCTTTCATGGTATCTAAGGTATATTTCAGAGCACAAGTAATGGTTTGAAGACAGGTTGCCATGTCAAAACTCGTGCTGAACTTCAATTTCCATTATGAGGTATTAATATGGTTGAAACTTAATCTAACTGTGGTGTTTATAGGTGAAAATTTTGGAACACAATTAGAATTATACACAATCATGAGCTGGAGAAATGGCTTAGCGGTTAAGGCATTTGCCTGCAAAGCCAAAGGTTCCTGGTTTGATTCTCCAGGACCCACATAAGCCAGATGCACAAGGGGCACATGCATCTGGAGTTCATTTGCAGTGGTTAGAGGCCCTGGCCTGCCCATTCTCTCTCTGTCTGCCTCTCTTCTATCTCTCTCTCTGCTTGCAAATAAATAAATAAAAATTTTTAAAAAATGATACACAATCATTAGGGTGAAGCTTCCATGAGTGAAAACTAGTAGTTTCATAAGAATATAGAGAGACTAGGACACATGTGTGCTCTTTCTCTCACCACATGGCACTCTGTACAACGTTGGAACTCTACTAGCAAAAAATCCATCACTATATAAAACTCCTCAAACTTGTACTTCCAGAACAGGAGCTAAAATGAAGTTTTTCTCTTTATAATTTACCCATTTTGTGGTATCACATTATTAACAAAGGACAATATATTAAAACAGCACATCTGGATTCTAACCTCAGTAACTCCACAGGATCTTTTATCCTCTCTAGATTCTGTACTGCTTCATCTCGAAATGGCACACATAATAAGGCCATCACATGGAGGATACCGGTAGAAAGAACAGGAACATTCAGCACTCCATGTTCTATTTCCTCTTTAAGGATATCCATGTTCAGAGCTTCTTCAATCTCATTTCTTAGACCATTCTGGCGTGGTAATAGTAGCGTTATCAAGATCTGCCCATGAAAAGAATCAAAGGAGCCAAATTCTGTTGAGAATCCTGAACTTTCACCAATGAATAAGGATAAGGCATCCAGACTGTCTTTAAATTTCTTAGAGTGATATTTCTCTTTGCTTAGGAGACAATTATAATCTAACAGATTACTGAGATCATTTATAGCAGTAATTATTATTTTTAAGGCAGAATTAGATAATAATATAAAGGAATACAAGAGCGTTGTCAAAATAAGTGCTGGATACAATACAAATTACACACTGCCACAAAATGATGGTGCATTCTTTTTTTGATAGAAAGAGAGAGAGAGAGAGAGAGAGAGAGAGAGAGAGAGAATGGGTATGCCAGTGTCCTTGCAGCCACTGTGAACAAATTCCATATGCATGTGCCCCCTTGTGGGCAATTGTGGCATTGCACCCTTTCATCACTTTACGTCTGGCTAAACATGGGACCTGGAGAATCAAACCAGTGTTGTTAGGCTTGGCAAGCAGGCACCTTAACCACTAAGCCATCTCTCCAGCCTAATGATGCATTCTTAATAAAGGAAAAGGATACTTTTAGATTACTTCACAACAAAGAACAAATGTGAAACAGTCACTTGAAAAAATATTTAAACATAAGCATTGTTAATGAGCAAGGGTATCATTATCTACGCTTCTATCATTCTCTGTGTTCAGTAAAAAAATGTTAAAATGAATAATATATTTTGTTATTATAACAATGCCCTAGCTCTTATGTTTCATTTCATACAAATAAAATGGAAGCCACTTGTAGTTTGAATGGATGGCCCCCAATATGTTAAGTATTTTATTAAAGTTTATAATTTATATATACAGCCACCTAGCTGGAGGAGGTGTCACTGTGGGTGGATCCTAGGGTCCACACCTAAGGTGTGTTGGTATATTTGGAATTCCAATCTAAAGATATTCAAAGTTCTTGAGCTTTGCCTGGGTTCCAGAAGTGGGCTTGCCTATGCTGGTGGTGGTTTTGCTTTTGGCTTCTCACTCACTCTCTCTCTCCTTCTCTCCCTCGTTCTCACATACTCTTGCTGGTTGGTCCTGTGAAAGGGGGCTAATTTCTTCTGCCATTATGGAACTTCCCATAGATCTGTAAATTTCAAATAAATTTCCTTTCTCCCATAACTGTGTCTGGTTTAAAACTTTATCCCAACAACCTGTGGCTGTCTATTATACCACTCAATACATCTATGTTAAGAAAGTTTGTTTTATTTAGGATATTTGCAACCATTATTAATCAAAGGGTGTAAGATGTCCAAGAATTTTAATATCAATACATGCAAAGTTGATTACTCACATGTTTAATATTGCTGAGAAGCTCAAGAACACAAGAGAAATCAGGAGGCGTGTTTGACAGTTGTTCTTTCAGGTGAACCCAAAATGCTTCACACATTTTTTCCACAAACTTTGAGTCAATACTATTAAGAAGGTTAAGTAAGAACAATTATCTTAACATAGATAATTTATGTAAGATCATGATTTGTCAAATTACATTTAAAATCATGAAAAACCATTACATCAAAGGCCTAATGTATGTTTACATTTTAAAAGGGCTAAATAAACTGTGGTAGTCTCAGTTGCAAAAGTATTGATTAGAGCCAACATTTTGACAAGAATGATGGAGGTCAGCAAATAGCAAAAACATAAAAATAAAAGCGGGCTAGCTGGAAAGAAGGAGTTCAGTGCCAGGGAGGAGGGGAACAAAATAAAGTATTGGAAGATGATTATTATAAACTTACATTATGTTCAAATATGAAAATTGTCAATTAAGAAAAAAATTGCCAGGCATGTTGGCACATGCCTTTAATCCCAGTACTTTGGAGGCAGAGGTAGGAGGATTGCTGTGAGTATGAGGCCAGCTTGAGGCTACATATTGAATTCCAGGTCAGACTGGGCTAGAGCAAGACCCTACCTCAAAAAAAGAAAGAAAAGAAAAGAAAAATTAAGCCAGGTGTAGTACTGCACATCTTTGATTCCAGCACTAGGGAGGCAGAGGTAGGCATATTACCAAGAGTTCAAGAACAATCTGGAATTACATACTGAATTCCAGGTCAGCCTGGGCTAGAGTGAGATCCTACCTCAAAAAAAGAAGAATTAGAAAAAAAGAAGAAAAAGAAAGATACTTTATTGTTCTAGAGCTCTCTCCCTGCAATACAAAGCACCATAAACTAGAACTTACGATCCTTACTTCTTACCTTGATCCTAAATCTAGCTTAGATATATGACTTAGTTTCTATTTCCACATATATAGTCCTTTATCATCCTGTTGCAGTCAGGTTCACACTGCTGGCAGAAATCACCTGACCAAGAGCAGCTTGTAGGAAAAAGGGTTTATTTTGGCTTACAGACTCGAGGGGAAGCTCCACGATGGCAGGGGGAAATGATAGAATGAGCAGAGGGTGGATATCACCCCTTGGCCAACATCAGGTAGACAACTGGCTATAATACCCATAAGCCCGCCCCAACAATACACTGCCTCCAGGAGGCATTAATACCCAAATCTCCATCAGCTAGGAACCTAGCATTCAGAACACCTAAGTTTATGGGGGACACCTGAATCAAACTACCTGGTGCACACATTTCTCCTTCATGTCTGAAGTCTGAGGAAGTATGGTCCATGCTGATAATGCTTCAAATAGCAAGGACAAAATGAAATTCATTGTCTCCCCCTTCAAACCTCATTTACACTTGGTCCTAAAAACCAAAAAGCTCACCTTTCTTCCGAAAAAATATCTTTAAAAATTTAAATGCAAGTTTTTTTTAAAAAAACATAAACAATTCAAAAATAAATGAAACAAAAAGTCAAATTCCTCCCTTAATATACCAATCTAGCTTGTAAGAAGTCTTTAACTATTATTTACCTGGTATGTGCTAAAGTCCTTAATTCATTTCTCCATATGCATTTTATCTACTTGGTCAACAAATTCAAGAAATTATTTACTAAATATATCTGAAACCCATCATGATCTACCATCAACACCTACTTAAACAATTATAATAGTCTAGTAAGTGGCTACCGTGTTCCTAAAATGTGACCTCTTGGCTAAAATCAATGATTTCCCAAGATACAAATCTGTTCACTATGGCCTGTTCATTTAGAGTCCTTTAAGATCTCTCTAACACTGGTCTTAATGACCATGCATGATCCTATTCTACCAATTCCCCTAATTTTATACACTTCCTCCTCCTAACATGTTGTGTTACAACAATAAATAAAAATCTACTTATGGTGGTCACATAATTGTTTTCTACCACTCTATGCCACTGAAGACACATTTCTTCTTCAAAGGAGGTTCTTTTTATCCTATATCACCTAAAAAGTGACTATTTATACTCTAAAATTCAACTCAAATGTTAAGTTATTAAGAGTCTTTCTTGATATTCCCCAAACAGCTGACTACTAACATAGTGCCCATACAGTAGATATGAGAGAACTTATCACTCTGTGCAATAACTCTTTGACAATCTCCTCTATAGGAGCTTCTTGATGACAAAGACATCTTACTCATCTATTTGTTCTTGGCATTCTTCATTCTACCTCCTTCCTGATAGGTACTCAATAATTGTTTGATAAATGAATGAATGGTGATGGGATTTTACTAAAGAACCTGTAACTATAACCAATACGTTTTAATCATATAAGTAAAATTAGATTTCAATTCCAATTTATAAACAAAAGATAACCCCAAATTCTATTCCAACCTATTTCCAGTATAATTTTGTATTGTTACATTTGACAAAGGATGTAAATAGCAAGCAGTGAAAGTCAAACTCTAGACGATATTATACCTCCTACTTTATCCACTCATAACTGGTATCATGACTATGTTCTTTCTTCCCTCTCTAATTTCACCTTTCGCTTCACCCTTGTCAACAGGAAAAATCTAATTCAGATTCTAAGCACTATGAGTATAATGTAGTAGATGCTAGGATACTTGTGTTTTGGTGAACACCCCTCAGAGAAGGCATATGTAGTATGTGTCACTACTAGCAAGTCATTGCTAATCTAAGATGGGTGAGAATTAAAACAACCATTAACAGAGCATGATGGTTTTTTTTTAAAGAATCCCTAAGCTTTTAGTGGCACAATAGCAGAAGCATTTAAGTAAGAAATAAATTATAAACATCTGAAAAATATCCATTTAATTTTCACTGAATAATAAACACTTATTTGTGTATTTCAATGTCAACATAATGAAGAAGAAGCACAATGAAGCTTTTTTTTTTTTTTTTTTTGCTTTATAAAGCAAATTTGGAAGAAGAAATGGTCCTTGAAACCTCTTATCTCATGAGGAATGGGTAATATGACTTTTGAAAAGTTATTTATCTGCATCAGTTTAATTGGCAGAAAATTAAGAGTAGCTTATAGGAGCTAAATTCTCCAAGTCTTTCTGGGAAAAAAATGATATTATTAGCTAAGAACCCAGAATTAACATTTAATAATAATTACATTGGTTTATTTGCTATTTTTATATAATTTGACACTTTCAAACTAAGTCATTAGATTGCTCAGCTTATTTATCTGTACCATTTGAAGCATACTCAAAGAATAAATTTCCTAACAAAATGCATCAAACATGACCAAACATCATGTGCTATGTAACTATTTCAGGAAGAGTAAAACAGGAAAAATAGAATGTTTACCTGTTTTGAGTTAAATCCTCCTCCACAGAGAAATCTTGTTTTACTACAATTTCATGAGCAGTACTTAAGTTGGAAACTTCATTTAATGTCTCTATATCTGTATTAGGAACTTCTGAAGATTGGCTTGCTAAAAGAAAAGCATAATAGTCATCAAAGGGGATCCTCCACAAATTGAGTGTTAGAGATCAAAGTGTTCACATATAAATAAAAATTTTTAAATATGATTTATTTATTTATTTATTTATTTAGTTGCAAGGAGAAAGAGAAAAAGAGATTAGGGGGAGGGAATGAGCATGCCAAGGCCTCTTGCCACTGCAAATCAACTCCAGACTCCATATGCATCTGGCTTTATATGGGTACTGGGACATTGAACCTGGGCCATCAGGCTTTACAGGCAAGCACCTTTAACTGCTGAGCCATCTCACCAACATTTTAAAATGTTGACTTAGGGAGATTGTTCAGTGGTTTAAGTTGCTTGCTTACAAAGCTTCTAGTTCAGGTCCATTTTCCCAGCCACCCACATACAGCTAGATAAGCATTTGCTCCCAGTGGCAAGAAACCCTGGTAGACCCATACATACATGTGCAAATAAGTAATAAAAATTAATTTTAGGGCTGGAGTGATGGCTTAGCTGTTAAGGCATTTGCCTGCAAAGCCAAAGGACCCCAGTTCAATTCCCCAGGACCCACGTTAGCAAGATGCACAAGGTGGTGCATGCATCTGGAGTTTGTTTGCAATGGCTGGAGGCCCTGGCACGCCCATTCTCTCCCTCTCTCTCTCTCTCTCTCTCCCTTCCTCCTCCCTCCCTCCCTCCCTCTTTCTCTCTGTCAATAAATACATAAAAATAATTTAAAATTAATTTTAAAAATAAGATAAAAACAAAAACTTTAAAAAATACCACAAGGGCTGGAGAGATGGCTTAGTGGTTAATGTGCTTGCCTGTGAAGCCTAAGGATCAAGGTTTGATTCTCCAGGTCCCATGTAAGCCAGATGCACATGGTGGCACATGTGTCTGGGGTTCGTTTATAGTGGCTAGAGGCCCTGGCCCACCCATTCTTTCTCTTTCTCTCCTTCTCTCTGTCTTTTTTTTTAAAAAATTTTTTTAATTATTTTATTTATTTTTGGAGAGAGACACAGAGAGAAACAGATAGAGAGGAGAGAGGAAGACAGAGCTGGGTGTGCCAGCAGTCTCTCAGCTGCTGTGAACGAAATCCAGATGCGTGAGCCCCCTTGTGGTCAGGTGCGGCATTGAGCCCTCACGTCACTTTGCATCTGGCTAAACGTGGGACCTGGAGATTGGAACCAGCGTTCTTAGGCTTAGCAGGCAGGCGCCTTAACTGCTAAGCCATCTCTCCAGCCCTTCTCTCTGTCTTTTTAAATAAATAAAAATAAGATGGCTTAGTGTTTAAGGCACTTGCCTGCAAAGCCTAGGGACCCAGGTTCAATTCCCCAGTATCCACATAAGGCTGGAGAGATGGCTTAGTGGTTAATGTGCTTGCCTGTGAAGCCTAAGGATCAAGGTTTGATTCTCCAGGTCCCATGTAAGCCAGACACACATGGTGGCACATGTGCCTGGGGATCATTTTCAGTGGCTGGAGGCCCTGGCATGCCCATTCTCTATCTTCCTTTCTCCCCTGGCTCTAATAAATACATATTTTTTTCAAAAAATGCTTTAAAAAAATCAAAGCTGTGTGTGTTAGTTAGCACACGCCTTTAACACCCCAGCACTTGGGAGACAGAGGGAGGAGGAGTACCATGAATTCAAGGTCAGCCTGAGACTACACAGTGTATTCCTGGTCAGCCTGGGCTACAGCAAGACCCCACCTTGAAAAACACCCCTCAAAAACTGAAAGAAAATATCTTCTCAATTCTCAAAAGAATACAGTTAGGTAATAAACATTTTAAAAAGAGTTCCACATCATTAGTCATCAGGGAAATGCAAATCTCAAAGTAGTTTAGATATGTATTTCCCAGTACTTCTGGGATTGTACCCAAAGAACCCTGCAGCCTACTACATGGATACTTGCCCATCCATAGTTATTACTGAACTATTTATAATGGCAAAGAAATGATATCAACCTAGATGCCCATCAACAGATGAGTGGATAAGGAAAATGTGGCACATATGCACAATGGAATTTTATTCAGAAGTATGGTAAAATAAAATTTGGTGGAAATAGAGTAACTGAATATATTGAGGTTATCCATGCTCAGAAAGACAAATGTTATATGGTAGCCTTCATATGCATGTCCTAGCTACTGATATTTTTATTATTAATTAGGGACTTTACTGAATGAACAAATTGTATGTGAGAGCTCAACACTAAAGTTGACTTGTAACACACCTTCCAAGGTTCAGGGAACATTGCAGGAGAGGAGGAAAAAGATAGGGAAGAGAGTAGAGAGTATAATTGAGCATATATGATATGAAATTAGAAGGGGGAATACTGGGTTTAACAGGTGCAAGAGGGAAAAGGAGATGGGAGATATGAGCAAGTGAGGAAGAAGATCAACCAAAATTAAGTACATAAGAAAATACCAAGAGGAAACCCATTAGTTTTGATGCCAATTTAAATTTTAACAAGGCTCTTTGTACTCTCTAGTCTTTTCTCCTCTTAAGTGGTTTGTGTTCTATCTATAATCTAATAATATCCCTCTAAATTTTAAAAATAACCAAAACAAAGAAAGAAAGAAAGTAGCTGATAGAAAATTCTGTTCCTGAAAATGATGGCAGTTGTATCTGAAAATGGAAAATGAGTAAAGAGTGGGGCTGGAGAGATAGCTTAGCAGTAAAGGCAGTTGCCTGCAAAGCCAAAGGACCCACGTTCAATTCCCCAGGACCATCATAGGACAGATGCACAAGGTGGTGCATGCATCTAGAGTTTGTTTGCAGCAACTGGAGGCCCTGGCTTGCCCACCCCCCATCTCCTTTCCTCTCTCTCTCTCTCTCTCTCTCTCTCAAATTAATAAATAAAAATATTTTTTAAATGAGTAAAAAGGATTAGCCTTTTAGTAATATCAGTTCTTGAGGCAAATGAAAATTCACTAGAATTGTCACTAGTGATATTCAAAATCAATTAATATTTCTATTAAATAAATGAGCCTTATGCTTGGATTTTTAATGCTACAAAGTCATGAAGATTCCATTTAGGCATCTGCAATTTATTCTTCTTAAAGCAATAGTAGCATCATGTTGTTCCTTTGCATTTTATCTGAATAAGCTTTTTACCCAAAGTTTTAGAATTATATATATTAAACCAGATAAAGTTATAAGATCTAATAATTGGTTAGCAACTTTTTAAAAATAAATTTTATTTATTTGAGAGAGAAAAAGAGGCAGAGAGAGAGAGAGAGAGAGAGAGAGAGAGAGAGAGAGAATGGGTGTGCCAGGGCCTCCAGCCACTGCAAATGAACTCCAGATGCACGCGCCCCCTTGTGCATCTGGCTTACGTGGGTCCTGGACAGTCGAACCGGGATCCTTTGGCTTTGTAGGCAAATGCCTTAAGCACTAAGCCATCTCTCCAGCCTGGTTAGCAACTTTTATAAAGCCTCCCAATATCTTATTTGTGGTCTAATAGTAAAATTTTACAGTAGTACATTAAAAAATTTAGCAGATATCAACATGGAACCTACACAAGTAAAAAAATTTACATATTATTCTGAGAACTTCATTCAGATAATAATGCCTCAAATGTAGATTTACCCAGTGAGTCTTACATAAACTCACTCAATATTTTAATATTTGAGATTTTCTGAACTCTTTGCCATTCAACAACATTGACTTCTTAGAGAAGGCAGTCATTTGGAGAAGAAATCAATTTATAAATAACAAAAGATAAAAGTGTCCACTTGAAATGTCACTACAGTGTGCCAAAAGGAGAAGATGGCTGAGCAGAGGTATCCAGCACTTACCCACTCTTCCAGAAAAAAAAAAAAATAGCCGGGCGTGGTGGTGCACACCTTAAATCCCATACTTCAAGGCCACCCTGAGACTACATAGTGAATTCCAGGTCAGCCTGGGCTAGAGCAAGACCCTACCTCAAAAAAATATTAAACCAAAAGATCTAGAGACACATCTTAATGGGAGTAGCTGCAGGAGAATATTCAAGAATTCAAGAGGGGAAAAATGGAAACTATACAATATAGATAACTGGGCTTGCAGTATAAAAGAAATAAAATATCTGGGTGTGGTAGCACATGCCTTTAATCATTGCACTCGGAAAACAGAGGTAGGAGGATCACTGTGAGTTCAGGGTCAGCCAGGGACTACAGAGTGACTTTTAGGTCAGCTGAGCTAGAGTAGGGCCTTCCCTCAAAAAAAAAAAAAAATCCTATCACCTTCTTATCTTAGAAAATAATTGGTGCTGATAGGGTACTTCTAGTTGTTGGAAAGTTTTGCATCCCATACAGCCTTACAGCTTAAATATATATAAGAACCCTGAAATATAGAATGTAAGCTTGCCTTGGATAAAGATCTCCCCATAACACCCAGGATGCTACTAGCAGGAAAAATCTAGAAAGATGTCTAAATTTGTACTTGTTTAAGGGTCAGAAACCCTAAATATCCAAATCTGAGACCTCACAGACACTCCCCTGCATCAATTTAGTAGTGACTGTTTCATGAGCCAGACATGGCTCAATAGAATAATGCTAACACAAACCTACTGAATACTATATAGTAAGGAAGAGGTGGGGCAAAACACACAGGAGTGCAAGTTGCCAAGCAATAGAACCAGGTAAGCAGGGAGCCTACTCTTTGAGACCAAGTGTGTGGCTGGTTATATGTGGTTTTGTGTTGGTTTCAGGACTGTCAGAAGATGTCTGCACTGATCCTGCCACTCTAGCACCATACATGGGCCCCTGCTGCTAACAAAATAGAGAAATAACCCAGTTTCTTTTGTTCATCTATTCTCACACGCATGCTATGGCAGGGATTTCATTTGTTTGTTTGATGCAGAGTTTCAAATCTAGTCCAGGCTGGCCTTGAACTCATGGCAATCATCTTACCTCAGCTGGCTGAGTGCTGAGATTAAAACTGTGAGTCACCTTAAACAGCTATGGCAATTTTGATCAGCCTTTGAGGCATATACCTAATAGCTGTCAGAAATTTTTTCAGTGATGTCCTCATTCTGATCTCACTCCTGCAATCACCTCAACCAAAAGGAATTTTACCCAGATCCAGCCATGACTCACTTGCATTTCGTCTCTACTATGCACTGAAAATATTTTAAAGGGGGATCAAGAACCACCCACTCTTTATCCTGTGTCTCAGATAAGGGGAATTATGCCTTGTGGGTACTACAATTGAAAGAATAAAAGGAAGAAGCTGATCATTGCCCTGATCACAAACATACATAGCTAAAGAGGAGTTCTTAGGTGCATTCCTTGGTAGGTATAACCACAGTAGCAGCAGAAAGGAAAATTTGCAGTCAAAGGGCCCCAGACCAGGGAATTCTTGTAGGGGGGGCTTTTAGACCGTCTTAGTAAAAGCCTTCTGTTTACAGAATACTTTGTGATTCTACTGACACCATGTTTTGAAAATGTTGACATCTGTGCTTATACCCAAATACTGAATACAGGGTTTGTGATGTCTATTCTGTTGTTAGGGAGGGCTAATATTCATATATAGTTTCAAGCTAGATAAAATGTCTCCTGCTTCTGAGATAGGGCGCTGCTGTCTATTTTGTTTTATTTAAGCCATTATCTACATAAATTCTACATAAACCTTGTACACAAAACTGTCCTAACAAAAGTCTACAGTTTGCTACCTCTGGACTCTCTGTGCCAAAAAAAAAAAAAATACAAGGCTGGATAAATGGCTTAGTGGTTAAGGTGTTTGTGAAGCCAAAGGATCTCAGTTCAATTCTCCAGGACCCACGTAAGCCAGATGCACGAGTGGCACATGCATCTGGAGTTCGTTTGCAGTGGCTAAAGGCCCTGGCATGCCCATTCTTTCTGTCTACCTCTCTTCTATCCTCTCTCTCTCTCTCTGTCTCTTTCTCTCTCTGCTTGCAAATAAATAAATGAAAATTTAAAAAAATACCTAATGTCCTCTTGTTCTGTTGACTCACCCCTGTCTGAGCTCAATTCCTCAACACCAGTCATTCAAAACCTAAAAACACTTGGCACTATCAGATAACAATGCCAACAAATTCTGACAAAAAGTAGACTCTGGTCACAGAGATCCTTCCTAACTGGAAGGACACGCTGACGTAGTTTAAACTATTGAGAGTAGAATTCCCACTCACCTCCAACTATGGAGACTGGGGCAAAAGACAATCCAAGAAGAGCCAGAAACTACATCATACCTTTGAGGATAAAACATGGACTGAGGCATAATAATGTCTATTTCTTGAATTTTTTCTAAGTTTTAATTTGTAATTTTTATTTTCTTATTCACAAATTTGTTAGGTGATTGTGATTTAGGTTGTATTGAGCTGGGAAATGCTTTTATGATTTCAAGGACACCCTGAGACTACATAGGGAATTCTGGGTCAGCCTGGACTAGCGTGAGACCTTACCTCAAAGCAACAACAACAACAACAAAAAAGTATCAGTTACCACATAAGGACCCAAGGAAATGAACACAGCATGGAAATCAATTCAGGACCTAGACAAGAGAGGTACTGAATTGGATAAAATAGTAGGGGGAAAATTTTTAAACATGGAAGAAATTAAGGCTTTGAAACAAACAGATATTCTGTATTCTGAAAATTAAAGACCCAAACAGTCAAATCAAGAGATTAGGAAGCATCGACAGATAATACAAAGCAGAGAATGATTTCAAAGATGTAGGATGAGGTTGAGACAATAGTGTGTGTGTGTGTGTGTGTGTGTGTGTGTGTGTGTGTACACGAGAGAAAATAATGACCATTAACAAAATTAATATAAATTTAGTTAATTAACAAAATGTGCCAAGAACATTCATGAGACAAAATCTAACAATATATGGAGATGAAGAAGGAATTGAGATAATATAAAAACATAGACTTTTTATTCAATGAGCTTATTTTTCTTTTAAATATTTTATTTATTTACTTGAGAGAAAGGGAAAGAGGCAGATAGAGAGAAATATGCGCACACCAGGGTCTCATGCTACAACTAATCAACTACAGATGCATGTGCCACTCTGTGCATCTAGCTTTATGTGGGGATCAAACCTGGACTTGCAGGCTGTGTAAGAAAGTGCCTTTAACAGATGAGCCATTTACCCAGCCCAAAATTTATTTTTTCAAAGAAATTATATAAATTTCAGAAACCTATAGAACAAAAAGGACACTCAAACACAAGTGCCATTAGAACCCCAAATGGACCTAATCAAAGAAGAACCTCTATGGGATGTATCACAGACAAGATTTCAAAAATGCAAAGTGAAGAAACAATACTAAAGGATATAAAATTTCCAGTTCACATATAAGGTAGAATTATCACCATATCATCTTTGGCAATACTAAAGGGCAAGAAAATATGAAATGATATATCTCAAGTGTGGAAAATAAGTAATTCTCAACCAATATTTCTGTACTCAGTAAAGTTATCCATTAAAATCGATTGTTATATAAGAATATTTCAAGAAAAGGCAAAAATAATTTAATTCATGACAATCAAGTCAACACTGCAGAAAAAGTTAATGAAATACTATACACAGAGGAAGAAAACAGATAGTCTTATCCATAAGATCATATAGAAGAATATATTTCATGAGAAGAATGGATGAACAGAGGACAGCCAAGAAAGAACACATTATGGCTCATGTGGCAAACTAGCAAACTCCTAATATCAACAGGAGAGTAAGCAAAGAAATACAAATAATCAAGCCAGTCAGAATAACCAAGGCATTGCATATATGTAAGCAGAAGAATAGATTAACGGGGGTGAAAAGGCCTAAGTGAGGGCAGGTCAGGGAAAGAGATTGAGTAAAGGAAAGGTGGGGGAGAGTTAATCAAAATCTAAGAGGGTATGAATAAGTCTTATGGAAACCTACTTTTTTGGACAATGGTGCAGCCAGAAACCATAGATTGTTACTATAAAGTTTTCAGTGCCAAAGATGGGATATTTTCCAGTGAGTTGTTGGCCAGGGAGATCCCTGATGCCCCCCCAAAACATTAAAGGCCATTGCCAATGCTCTTGGTTTCCAACCAGGAATAGATAGTAAGACCCTATTGCTGAAGACTCTGCATACTTGGACTGCAAGGCCACTGAGAAATCCTGCTGTAGCTAAATTGAAAACCTCCCCTGTATAGACCAGATTACAGAAAATCTGGAAAAAGCTATGTTGCATGCAGTACAATAGGAGAGAGAGAAATCACAAGTGGAGATATTCAACAGTAGATAATGGAAGTCTTAAGTTTGGCCAACCAGGCCAAATGAGACAACAGGTACAATAGTGGCATATCTGATATGGGGAAAACCAACTTCTCTCTAATTGGACTAGAGGCCTGCTCCACAGGAGGGAATACATGCCTGATACTGCAAAACCTATGACGGGGGAGTCATGAGCCCTAGGGATGTGATGCCTGCTGGTGTCTGGATAAATGCATATAGTTTGCTCACTAAACTGCCCAGTAAGTGCTTCTCTTAATGTTCATACCCATATATTAATGCTACTCTCATTTTTTGGTTAGAGTAGCTTCTGTTTTCAGATGGCAATGATCTCTGGGATAACTCAAAAGTCACAATACTAGTGAGAAGAAGTGACAGAGGAGTGCTCAGCACAGAAACATCTCTATACACCATCCAAGTCTCAGGAACCATTGCAGAAGAGGTGGCAGAAAGAATGTAAGAGCCAAAGAAAGGGTAGGACTCCTTACAATGCACTCTTATAGACACAAAATGGCCTGGATATCTATGACCTTGAAGTGCCTGACACTACCTACACAAGACCAGTATGATACAAGGAAAGATGATGACACCAAAATAAAACAGAGACCAACTGAGAGGGGGAGGAGATATGATGGAAAGTGGAGTGGTGAAGGGGGAAGTAGGGGGAGGGAATTATCATGGGTTGTTGTCTATAGTTATGAAAGTTGAGAATAATAAATTTTTAAAAACTAAATGGCGGTTCGCTCCCCCGCTTCCTCCCCGCCCCCCTTCCTCTCCATTTGTATTCCCCCCTCCCTGGTCCCTGCCTTCTCTCCCCCCTTCCCCGACGCTCCCCCCATTAGAATAAAAAAATGAATGGCATGAAATACCCATTGAAAGTTAACTAACTGTATTTAAAAATAAAATCAGGGCTGGAGAGATGGCTTAGGGGTGAAGGCGCCTGCCTCCTAAGCCTAAGAGCACTGGTTCCAATCTCCAGTGGTTCCAATCTCCAGGTCCCACGTTTAGCCAGATGCAAAGTGACACAAGGGTGCAATGCCGCACTTGACCACAAGGAGGCGCACACATCTGGATTTTGTTTGCAGCACCTGTGACACTGCTGGCGCGCCCATCTCTGTCTTCCTCTCCCTCTCCCTCTCTCTCTGTCTTTCTCTGTGTCTCTCTCCAAAAAAATAACAAAAAATAAATAAAAATAAAATAAAATTATTGTCTCAAAGAGAAACAGCTCAATGGCAAACACATCAAAAAACCTAAGAGTCAAAAATAAAGAAACCCTACCAAACAAATGGAGGCTGAAAACAAATTAAGGGTAATGATGTTCAAATACGATAAAGTAGACTTCAGACCAAAATTAGAAGATATAAAGAAGGCCACTAAACATTAATAAAGGCAACAATTGCTAAAGAAGTATGCAGATTTTATAAAATTGTAAATTATAATAATTGGCCAGGCATGATGGCACATGCCTTTAATCCCAGCACCTATGAAGCAGAGGTAGGAGGACTGCTGTGAGTTCAAGGCCATCCTGAGATTGAATAGTGAATTCTAGATCAGCCTCGGCTAGAGAGAGACCCTACCTCAAAAAATTGTAATAATTTTAATTTAGGGCATGCATTTTCAGGAATCAAACACTAAAAATCATGACAAACAAAAATAAGACTTGACATAGTAGTATACTTCAATACTATTCTCATATTTTGATAGCTATTAAAAGCTAAAAATCAGAAAACACACTTTAAAGATTTTATTTTCATTTACTTATTTATTAGAGACAGAGAAGGAAAGAGAGAGAGAGAAAGAGTGAGAATTGGCACGTCAGGGCCTCTAGCCACTGCAAACGAACTCCAGACACATGCGCCACCATGTGCATCTGGCTTACATGGGACCTGGAGAATCAAACCAGGGTCCTTAGGATTTACAGGCATACGCCTTAACCGCTAAGCCATCTCTCCAGACCAGCAACCACACTTTAGAGCTAAAGGATATGTTAGATCAATTGGCTTTAATAGATGTCTGTAAAATATTCCATGCAACAGATTGGGAACACATAGTTTCAGTGACAAGTGATCCTTTCTCAAAACTGATCACATGATAGGACAAAAATCAGGTCTTAGAAATGCAAAAGGATAAAATAACGACTTGCATATTATCAGAATATAGTGAGAAAAAAAAAAAAAAAACAGAAGTCAGTAGCAAGAGAAACCCCAGAAACTAAAAAAAAACACTTTGAAGTGTAACAATACACTCTTGAGTGAATCACTGAAGATTTGATTCCTAGAATCAAATAAAAATAACAGCAAAACCTACAAGAACCTCTGGGATACAGCCAGGGCAATCCTAGAAGGGTAATTTACAGCTGTAAGTACTCACATAAAAATCCAGGGCCAGGGAGATGGGTAAGAACACTTTGTGTTCAAGCATAAGTACCTGAGCTCACCACAGCACACATGTAAACAGTTGCATGTGACCATGCAGGACTGTAACCCCAGCCCTGAGGCAGGAAGACAGAGGAGAATCATTTGTGCTCACTTGTAAGACATTCTAACAAAAAATAGTGAGCCCCAGGTCCAGTGAAATATTCTGTTTCAAGAAAATAAGACAGAAGAAAAAAAATAAGACATAAGAGTGATAAAGGACACCAGATATCCATTCCTGTACCTCCACACACATGCACACTCATGGACACACATCTTCACATATATGAATACAACACACAAACACATACACACTATAAATACAGCAAAAATGAATAAAATGAATCAGCAGCAGCTAAAAGAAACTAATGCTATTCCTCAAAGTTGAAAACAAATAAACCAAACTGAAACACAGTAGACAGTAAGAAGTACTAAGGATTAGGGCAGAAATCAATGAAACAGAGACTAAAAGTGTCAATCAAGAAAAAAGAATTTGGGCTTTGAAAAGATAAGCAAGATTCATATATCCCTAAGCAAAAGAGAACCAAATTAACAAAAGTAGAGATGAAAAGGAATCTGCTACAACACATTCCAATGATATTCAAATGATCACTAGGGAAAATCCTTTAAAAACGTGTATTTCAAACTGCTGGAAAGCATAGAAGTCAACAAATTCATAAAGACATATGAGCTATCCAGGAGGGAATATCCAGAGACATTACCCCCGCCCCAGCACACAATGACTGCCTGCTGCTCTCACAATTCATAACCAAGAACCCCATGGTGAAACCAGCAATCCCACTGAGGAGGGCCCTCAAAGGAATGGGAACAGGGAGGCAGGAAATGATGGTACAAAAACATGATGTGTACATACAAAGTTTCTACTTAATGAAATATATTTAAAAAGAAAAGTGAATGAATAGAAACAACCTAAAGGGACTCTAGACATGCAAGGAAACTGAGGCATCTATTCAGTCTTCTCACAATTGCTTCACTGCTGAATTCTACCAAAATTATAAGGAATACACAACATTAATGCATCTTAAATGGTTCCACAAAACAGAAGAAAAGGAAGATTACCAAACTCATTCTGTGAAACCAATGTTACAAAACATCAAATTCAGAAAAGGGTATACAGAAAAAAAAAAGAGGACACAGATTTCCATGGTGAAAATACATGCAAGTCAGGTGTAGTGGCACATGCCTTTAATCCCAGCATTTGGGCACCTGAGGATGGAGGATCACAATGAATTCAACGTCAGCTTGGACGACAGAGTTCCAAGACAGACTGGGCTAGAGTGACACCTTGCTTTGACAAAAAAAAAAAAAAAAAAAAGTAAAACATTCAAGAACATGCTGGCTGCTGCCACTAGTACCCGTGCACTTGTGAGGTCAGAGGCATTTATCATAGTTGGAACTATGTAAATTGTTTCTTGATGTTCTAGGTGATCACAGTTAAAAGACTGCCTTAAGCTTCAGATGAGACTTCAGACTTTATGCTTCAGAGCAGTGTTGGGACTGGAAAACACGATGGGGACTTCTGAGTTGAAATGGATCCATTTTGTATCATGAGATGGCCATGAGCCTATGAGGGCCAGGGATTAATGTTTGAATGTAAAATGGTCCCCTTAATCTCATGTATTTGAACACTTGGACTCTGGCTGGTAGTGTTGTATGGGAAGACTGCAGAATCTTTAGGAGGTGAAGCCTTGGTAGAGGAAGTGGGTCACTGGGAATGGAACTGGAGGTGAGCCTGGCCTTACTTCGCGCTTGCTCTTTGCTTCGGACCTGTGATTACAATTTGATCAGCTCTGTTCCTAATCAAATCTAGGCTGTCAGGCGTTGTAAGGAAGCACCCTTAACCACTGTTCTATCTCTCCAGCATTTCAAATACTTCTTATCAGGAATTTTGTCACAGCAATGAGAAAAGTAATTGGTATACACACAAAGACAAAAGAATCACATTTTCTTTCATATATGGAAACTAAAATAGAAGAAAAATGATGATCTGAAGGTTGAAGAGGGATTAAAGGGACTGTGAATGTTTCTGGGAATACAAATAGGAGAAAAGAGTAGAAGAGTAATTACCTGGGGCATGAGGCAGGTATTATGAAAATATAATTAGACCCATGAATTTGTACAATTAATAAAGTTTTAAATAATAATAAATAGAAACTACAACCAGAACGAAGTCCTAAAAACTCCCCTGATCAAGTCTCTCCCTCCAGCCCACTCTGAAGCTGACTCGTTCAATTCAGAAACTCATTTCATTCATAAGGCCCCACAAGCACTCTGAGGTGGAGTCATTCACCACATGTATCCCTAGTAATCTTAATTAAAAAATGAATCCAAAACCTACATGTGGACGGGGGATGAGATTTGTGGAGGAATTCCTACCTGGAATGCTCAAATCCCTGAGTGCTTGATCCTAGATAGAACCACAAGAAAAGTACAACATAAAAAAGAAACAACAGGATGCTGTTCATCAATTAAACATTTATCTAAAGTGTTAGGTTCAGTTTGTCCTATTCCTTCCTGAAAGGCTTCACACAAGATGGCAGCTACATATTTGTTTAAAATGATACCACAAGTCTTAGCAGATGGTTCAGCTAAAGCCGACACAGCAATAGTTCCCAAATATTAATGATATTAATGTAGCTCAAGTGGTAGGGTGATTCCTTAGAATGCACAAGGCCCTGGGTTCAATCCTCAGCACTGTGTAAGTCAGAAGTGGTGGCACATGCCTATAGTCTAAACACTCAGAAAGTAAAGATCAGAAGGTCAAGGTTATCTTCAGCTACCTAGCAAGTTTGAGGCCAGCCTGGAATATATGACACACTGTCTCAAACAAACAAAAAAAAATAGAGGAAAATGAATGAATTTTTTTTTTTTTAGTTTTCCACTTGTACATATTAAGGTAAAGAAGCAAAACAATTACCCTATCATCATCATCAAAATTTCTTCATACAAAAATATTTCAATACCCAGAGTTGAAGATATTGTTCAGTGGTAGAGCACTTGCCTAGCATGCATGAGACCTTGAGTTCAAATCCCAGTACTGGAGAGCAAAAGAAAGAAGATTAGGAAGGGGAAGACTTGCCTAGCATGCATGAAGCCCGGGTTCATTCCCAAGCACTATGTACAACTGCCTGATAGCACATGCCTGTAAACCCAGAACCCTGGAGGAGGCAGGAGCATCCGG
The DNA here is from genome assembly GCA_036365145.1 of Orientallactaga sibirica. NCBI lineage: Eukaryota > Metazoa > Chordata > Mammalia > Rodentia > Dipodidae > Orientallactaga > Orientallactaga sibirica. Next base: position 437,647 of record JAEOAD010000747.1, read on the forward strand.
TGTTCAAGGTCAGCATGATCTGCAGACTGAGTTTGATGCCAGACTGGGCTACACAAAACCTTGTTGGAAATGGAAAGGGAAAGGAGAGGGGGAGGAACAAGAAAGGAAGGAGACAGGGGAAGAGGAAAGGGAAGGGAACAAAAAGGAAAAGGGAATGGAAGGAGAAAGGCAAGGGGAAGGGGAAAAAGAGAAGTGGAAGACGAAAGGGAAGGAGAATGGAAACAGAAGGTAAACAGAAATGATAGAATATTGGGGACTGGAGAGATGGCTTAGCAGTTAAGACATTTGTCTCCAAAGCCAAAGGACCTCAGTTGGAGTCCCCAGGATCCACATAAGCCAGATACACAAGGTGTCACATGTGTCTGGAATTCATTTCCAGTGGCTGGAGGCTCTGGTGTGCCCATTCTCTCTCTCTTCCTCTGTCTGCCTCTTTCTCACTCTCTCAAATGAATAAAAAAATAATATTTAAAAAAAGATAGAGGATTAAATTTTATATATTAAAATATTTTTGTTTCATTCAATTTCTATAAGAATTATGCATTGAAACAGCATTGAAATGGGGAAACCACTATTTTCAATTCATTATACAAAATACAGCACAAATATTACATTAAAAAATAGTTTACAAGGATTAGGGAGATGGTGTAGAGTTTAAGTCGCTTTCCTGCAAAGCCAAAGCACGCAGGTTAGATTCCACAGGACCCATGTAATCCATTTGCTCAAGACGGTGCATGCATTTGGAGTGTGTGTACAGTGTCTGTAGGCCCTGGTGTGCCATTCTCTCTCTCTGTTTACCTCTCTCTCTCTCTCTCTCTCTCTCTCTATCTGCCTCAATTTCTCTCGAATAAATAAATAGAAATTTTAAAAAGTTCCCATTCATTTGCAATAATGATCCATAAATTGTTTTAAAAAGAACTATTTGTACATAAGATATAATAAAGTCTCATGTAAGAATCCTAAAACTCATTTCAGGATGGCCTGTTTATATTCATTTATTTTTCATTGAAAAGGTTTTCAGCAAAAGTTTCAGTAACTGACATTTCCTTCCTTAATTAAAAGATACATTTGTAAAACTATGCCATCTAACTAATTTGTAAAGATAATATCTACATGGCACTGTAAACTAAGACTCATGCCATTCTGTTTACTAGTAGTGACTTCATATGGTTAGCAGAGAAACAGGTAATTCATATGTAATATGATGGTCTACAACTAGTTCTCATTCCCTCATTTTAGTCATTAACAGTCCAAAGTTAATGTTTGTACAGGTTTATGAATTAATTTTTGTCTAGACTCATGGAGATTACTAAAGAATGGCAATTTGAGGTCCTGGACTATCAAATGTCTAAGGCATGAGAGACCTGAAGTCTCAGTGTTTACATGAAAACACAGTCATTATATTAATTTTATTATTTTACTTATATTATTTATTCAAGGAATTTTACCACACAGCAGTGATAATTTTATATCAATAAAGAAGTCCTGAAAATGCAATGACAGAATGTAATTAGAGTATCCAAAAATTTGCATTTCTATTCTGTAGTAGATATACAATATACAGTCTCCAAAGTCAAACTACATCCATTAACTGATTCCAACACTAAGAATATAAGTCTTTTCAAACACAGATATTTATCATTTGTTGACTGCTTTCCCTAAAACCAAAACAGTTTCATTTTACTTACCAATCAGGAGGCTTAAGTCCTGTACATAAAAGCAAGAGTGGAAGATAGACAAAGAAAGAAATAATACAAAAGAGGACCAGCAGATAACTGAGGAAAGAATAATGAAAGGTTGCAAAAGCCCTCTATATCCTTCCTGTGCCTGTTGTCGCTCTACTACTGTATGTGACTGCTGCACCCCGCTCCACCCAAAGCCCCCACATTGCTCTTACCACTTCCTGTACCTGTTGCCCCCTCTCCCCACTCCCCCTCTCCTTCCTCCCCCTCCTGTTGTCCTTCTGCCTGCCGTTCCCCACACACTGCCCTGAGATTTTTATTCAGGGACTTTTCCTTGCTAAGCAAGCATTCTACCCTTCCTCCATCCTGGTACCCACCCAGAGCCCACCCAGAATCCCTGCCCTGAGCCCACCCCCTCCTCTCCACCCTGCACCTGCCAAGATGTCTGTCTTGGAGGACAGACTCTGGGGCCTTTCAGAGCCTTGTGTCCGATAGGCAAGGGTTCTTCCACTCCAACTTCCCTCTATATCCTTTAAAGTCACGTAAGTCTTAAGCTACCTGTTCCTTTAACTTCTCACAGAGAATCCACCAATTAAATGATTGCATTTATTACAGACCTACCTGCAGCATGGTCATCTAAACTGGTCTTATCTTCTTGGGTCTCTTCTGGTGCTTTTGGCTTATGGGCCTCACATTCTGCCTCACCAAGGTCATCCTTGGACTTGAAGGTGATTTTCTTACTCTTAGGTATGTTGATGTTATCTGGAACTGGGCAGAAAAGAAGAGGCAAACCAGTGTCACATTCAGCCTGGACCCAGGTATAAGCAGAGAAGGGCTCTTCAATTCCTACCATGGAGACTAAACCAGTTACTCTTAGATAAAAGAACAAGTGCTTCTAAAGCCTCTAAAAGGAACAACTAGCATCTACAAACATGTCTTAAGGGAAGGGGAACATGGGAATCATGGAACATCCTTTTCTGATATCAAAAGGTTAGCATTAGGTAAGCAGAAGAGAAACCAAGACAAGAAATGCTCTGGACATGGTGGTGCATGCCTTTAATCCCAGCACTTGGGAGCCAGAGGTAGGAAGATTGCCTTGAGTTTGAGGCCACCCTGATACTACATAGTGAATTCCAGGTCAGCCTGAGCTAGAGTGAGACCCTACCCCCCCAAAAAAAAAAGAAAAAAAAGAAAAGAAAGAAAAGAAAAGAAATGCACTCACCAGAAGGAGGATACATAGCACATTACTGGCAAAAGGAGGAATGCCATCTTCCTCAATTCTAACTTACCTTCATTGATCCCTAAATAAACCCTTCCTAAGATCCACTTGAAGAAGGCTGCTGCAATAAACTAAGGCAGTAGGGTACCCTCCTTGTCCACAGCCTTAGGATCCTGGCTCCTCACTTCTTTCTGGACTTTGACTGATATCCCTCATGTTGCATCTGCCTTTGTGACAATTCAGCTAAGTCTTGGGACATACCACAGCACCCAAGGGGAGGGGAGACCATGACAGAGGGATCAGAAGGAGTCAATGAGTTGATAAGCTTAACAAGGACACACCCCTCCCTAGTCATGATGTTAGGTAACAGAGTCCAAAATGCGACACAAGTTATAGTGGGTTTTCTAGGGAATAAGGTGGGGTTAACATATATCCAGGGTGCCCCAGGTCACATCTTTACTATGTAATAGTGGCAGGAGACAGATATTGCCCAGGTGGGATCCTTCAGGCTCATAACATCCCTTGAAGGCTTGAATCTCTTTAGGTGATTGACATTCTAGTTCAGCAACAAGCAGAAAAGTATTCAAAGCTTTATTTTTATTTTTATTCATTTATTTATTTATTTGACAGAGAGAAAGAGGGGGAGAGAGAGAGAGAGAGAATGGATGTGCCAGGGCCTCCACCACTTCAAATGAACTCCAGATGCATGCACCTTGTGTATCAGGCTAATTTGAGTCCTGGGGAATCAAACATGGGTCCTTTGGCTTTACAGGCAAATGCCTTAACCACTAAGCAATCCCTCCAGCCCTGTTCAAAGCTTTAAATACCATTTCCCAGTGCGAGGGTGGAGAGAGAACATAACATTTAAATAACTGTGAAGGAATAGGACCACATTTTTGTTGAACTTCATGCTGTTCATGACACACACTATAAATACACCAAAAATGAATAAAATGAATTACCAACATCTCAAAGAAACTAATGCAATTCCTCAAAGTTGAAGATAAATAAACCAAACTGAAACACAGTAGACAGTAAGAAGTAATAAGTATTTGGGTAGAAATCAATGAAACAGAATAAAAGAGTCAATCAAGAAAAAAAGAATTTCTCGTTCCCTGAGCTCAGAGAGAAATATATTTAAAAAGAAAAGTGAATGAATAGAAACAACCTAAAGAGACTCCTAAACATGCAAGGACTGAAGCATCTTTTAAATCTCCTCACAATTGCTTCACTGCTGAATTCTACCAAAATTATAAGGAATACACAACACTAATGCATCTTAAATGGATCCACAAAACAGAAGAAAAGGAAGATTACCAAACTCATTCTGTGAAACCAGTATTACAAAACATCAAATTCAGAAAGGGATACATACATAAAAGAGAAAACAGTACACAAAATTCCATGGTGAAAATACATGCAAGCCATGTGTGGTGGTAATGTCTTTAATCCCAGCACTTGGGCACCTGAGGAAGGAGGATCACTATTAGTTCAAAGTCAGCTTGTTTCAAGTCAGCCTGGGGAAGAGTGAGACCCCGCGTTAACAAAAAAGAATTGTAAAAATTTTCAAGAACATACTAGTTGCCACCAATAGTACCCATGCACTTGTGATGTCAGAGACACATAACATAGTTGGAACAATGTAAATTGTTTCTGATGTTATAGGTGATCACAGTTAAAAGACTGCCTTGAGCTTCAGATGAGACTTCAGACTTCATGCTTCTGAACAGTTTCGGGACTAGAAAACACTATGGGGACTTCTGAGTTGAAATGGATCCATTTTGTATCATGAGATGGCCATGAGCCTATGAGGGCCAGGGATTAAATGTTTGAATGTAAAATGGACCCCTAAATCTCATGTATTTGAACACTTGGACTCTGGCTGGTAGTGTTGTGTGGGAAGACTGCAGAATCTTTAGGAGGTGAAGCCTTGGTAGAGGAAGTGGGTCACTGGGAATGGAACTGGCGGAGTTATAGCCTGGCCTCACTTCGCGCTTGCTCTTTGCTTCGGACCTGTGATTACAATGTGATCAGCTCTGTTCCTAATCAAATCCAGTCTGTCAGGCTTTGTAGGCAAGCACCCTTAACCACTGTCCCATCTCCCCAGCCTTTCAAATACTTCTTATCAGGAATTTTGTCACAGCAATGAGAAAAATAATCGGTTACACACAAAAACAAAAGAATCACATTTTCTTTCATATGTGGAAACTAAAATAGAAGACAAATGATGATCTGAAGGTTGAAGAGGGATTGCAGGGACTGTGGATGTTTCTGGGAATACAAATAGGAGAAAAGAGTAGAAGAGTAATCACCTGGGGCATGAGGCAGATATTATGAAAATATCACTAAACCCATGAATTTGTGCAATTAATAAAGTTTTAAATAATAATAAATAGAAACACAACCAGAACAAAGTCCTGAAACCTCTCCTGATCAAGTCTCTCCCTCCAGCCCACTCTGAAGCTGACTCATTCAATTCACAAACTCATTCCATTCATAAGGCCCCATGAGCACTCTGAGGTGGAGTCATTCACCACATGTATCCCTAATAATCCTAATAAAAACATAGATCCAAAGCCTACATGTGGACAGGGGATGAGATCAGTGGTAGAATTCTTACCTAGCATGCTCAAAGCCCTGAGTGTTTGATCCTAGATAGAACCACAAGAAAAGTACAACATAAAAAAGAAACCATTAAACATTTATCTAAAGTGTTAGGTTCACTTTGTCCTATTCCTTCCTGTAAAAGCTTCACATAAGATGACAGCTACATCTTTGTTTAAAATAATAACACAAATCTTAGCAGATGGTTCAGCTAAAGCTGATCCAGTAATATTTCCCGAATATTAATGATAAGTGCCTGGGGATATAGCTCATGTGGTAGGGTGATTGCCTAGCATGCACAAGGTCCTGGGTTCAATCCTCAGCACTGTATAAGTCGGGAAGGGTGGCACATGCCTATAATCTATGCACTCAGGAGGTAAAGCAGGATGATCAGAAGTTCAAGGTTATTGTCACCTACCTAGCAAGTCTGAGGCCAGCCTGGAATATATGACATGCTGTCTCAAACAAAAAATAATAAAGGAAAATGCATGGCAATGATTTTTTTTTTTACTTTTCCACTGGTATATATTAAGATAAAGAATCAAAACAATTACCCTATCATCATCAAAATAATTACTTCATGCAAAAAATTCAATACCCTGGGTTGAGATATTGTTCAGTGTTACAGCATTTGCCTAGCATGCATGAGGCCTTGAGTTCAAATCCCAATATTGGAGAGCAAAAGAAAGAAAGAGGAGGAAGAGGAAGACTGAGGATATAGCTCAGTTGGCCAAGTATTTGCCTAACATGCATGAAGCCCCCGGTTCATTCCCAAGCACTGTGTACAACTGCCTGATAGCACATGTTTGCAAACTCAGATCCCTGGAGGAGGCAGGAGGATCAGGTGTTCAAGGTCAGCATGATCTGCAAACTGATTTTAACACCAGTCTGGGCTACACAAAACCTTGTTGGAAATGGAGAGGGGTGAAGGAGAAAGGAACAGGGAAACAAGAAAGGAAGGGGACAGGGAAAGGGGACAGGGAAGGGAACAGAAAGAAAGAGAGAAAGGAAGAAGAAAGTCAAGGGAAAGGCTAGGAAAGTGTTGTGCAAGGGGAAAGGGAAGAAGAAGGGAGATGAAGGGAAAGGATAGAGTATTGAAATTTATATATTGCAATATCTTTATTTTATTCAATTTTCATAAGAATTATGATACCAAACAGCATTGAAATGGGGAAACCACTATTTTTAATTCATTATACAAAATACAGGACAAATATATAGCAGTTATGGTTATAACTTGTTATAGTTGGAACATAAAAAATAGTTCACACTGACTGGGGAGATGGCTTAGCATTTAAAGCACTTGCCTTCAAAGGCAAAGGACCCAGGTTTGATTCCACAGGACCCACGTAATCCAGATGCTCAAAACAATGCATATATCTGGAGTTTGTGTACAGTGGCTGGGGCCACTGATGTGCCATTCTCCACCCCCCTTACTCTCATTTTCTCAAATAAATAAATAGAAATAAAAATAGTTCACACTCATTTGCAATAATGATCCATAAATTATATTAAAGTAAGTATTTGTACATAAGATAATAATAAAGTCTCATATAAGAATCCTAAAACTGGGCTGGAGAGATGGCTTAGCGGTTAAGGCACATGCCTGTGAAGCCTAAGAACCCTGGTTCAATTCTCCAGGTCCCATGTAAACCAGATGCACATGGTGGCGTGTGCGTCTGGAATTTGTTTGCAGTGGCTAAAGGCCCTGGAATGCCCATTCTCACTTTCTCTCTCTCTCTCTCCCTCTCTCTGTCTCTAATAAAAATAAATTAATAAAATAAAATCTTTTAAAAAAAGAATCCTATTTGTATTTATTTATTTTTCATTGAAAAGGCTTTCAGCAAAAGTTTCAGTAATTGACATTTCCTTCCTTAACTAAAAAGATACATTTGCCAAACTATGCCATCGAACCAATTGTACAAGATGATATTTACATGGCATTCTAAACTAAAAATCATGCCCTTCTGTTTATTAGTAGTGACATCATATGGCTATCAGAGAAACAAGTGATTCATATGTAATATGATGGTCTACAACTTTATCTCTTTCCCTCATTTGAGTCATTAATAGTCTAAAGTTAGTGTTGGGACAGGTTCATGGATTAATGTTTGTCTAGACTCATGGAGATGATTAAATAACTGCAATTTGTGGTCCTGGGAGGTTGGACTGTCAAATGTCTAAGGCATGAGAGACCTCAAGTCTCAGTGTTTATATAAAAAACAAAGTAATTATATTAGTTATATTATTTTGCTTATATCATATATCCAAAGAATTTTACCACACAGCAGTGATAATGTTTATATCAATAAAGAAGTCCTGAAAATGACAGAATGTAATTTCAGCATCAGAAAATTTGCATTTCTATTCTGTTATAGATATACAATTTACAGTCTCCAAAGTCAAACTACTTTTTGACTGATTTGACAGTTTTGAACTGATTCCAACACTAAGAATATGAGTCTTTGCAAACCCGATATTTATCATTTGTTGACTGCTTTCCCTAAAACGAATACAGTTTCATTTTACTTACCAATAAGGAGGCTTTAAGTCCTGCACATAAAGGTAAGATTGAGAGATAGACAAAGAAAGGAATAATACAAAAGAGGGCCAGCAGATAACTGAGGAAAGAATAATGAAAGTTTGCAAAAGCCCTCCATATCCTTCCAGTGCCTACTGCTTCTTTATGACTTTCCCTGCCTGTTGCCCCCATGCTTCACCCACAGCCCCCACATTGGCCTTACCACTTTCTCTACCTTCTTCCACCTCTTTTCTCTCCCCCTCTCCTTCCTCCCCCTCCTGTTGCCCACCTGCCTGCCGTTCCCCACACACTGCCCTGAGATCTTTATTCAGGGACTTTTGCTTGCTAAGCAAGCATTCTACCCTTCCTCCATCCTGGTACCCACCCAGAGCCCACCCAGAATCCCTGCCCTGAGCCCACCCCCTCCTCTCCACCCTGCACCTGCCAAGATGTCTGTCTTGGAGGACAGACTCTGGGGCCTTTCAGAGCCTTGTGTTCGATAGGCAAGGGTTCTTCCACTCCAACCTCCCTCTATATCCTCTAAAGTCACGTAAGTCTTAAGCTACCTGTTCCTTTAACTTCTCACAGAGAATCCACCAATTAAATGATTGCATTTATTACAGACCTACCTGCAGCATGGTCATCTAAACTGGTCTTATCTTCTTGGGTCTCTTCTGGTGTTTTTGGCTTATGGACCTCACATTCTGCCTCACCGTGGTCATCCTTGGATTTGGAGGCGATTGTCTCACTCTCAGGTATGTTGATGTTATCTGGAACTGGGCAGAAAAGAAGAGGCAAACCAGTGTCACATTCAGCCTGGACCCAGGTATAAGCGGAGAAGGACTCTTCAATTCTTACCATGGAGACTAAACCAGTTACTCTTAGATAAAAGAACAAGTGCTTCTAAAGCCTCTAAAAGGAACAACTAGCATCTACAAACATGTCTTAAGGGAAGGGGAACATGGGAATCATGGAACATCCTTTTCTGAGATCAAAAGTTAGCATTAGGTAAGCAGAAGAGAAACCAATACAAGAAATGCACTCTCCAGAAGGATACATAGCACATTACTGGCAAAAGGAGGAATGCCATCTTCCTCAATTCTAACTTCCCTTCATTGATCCCTAAATAAGCCCTTCCTCATCTCCACCTGAAGAAGGCTGCTGCGATAAACTAAGGCAGTAGGGTACCCTCCTTGTCCACAGCCTTAGGATCCTGGCTCCTTACTTCTTTCGGGACCTTGACTGATATCCCTCATGTTGCATCTGCCACTGATGCCTTTGTGACCATTCAGCTAAGTCTTGGGACATACCACAGCACCCAAGGGGAGGGGAGACCATGAGAGAGGGATCAGAAGGAGTCAATGAGTTGATAAGCTTAACAAGGACACACCCCTCCCTAGTCATGATGTTAGGTAACAGAGTCCAAAATGCGTCACAAGTTATAGTGGGTTTTCTAGGGAATAAGGTGGGGTTAACATATATCCAGGGTGCCCAAGGTCATATCTTCACTATGTAATAGTGGCAGGAGACAGATATTTCCTATGTGTGATCCTTCAGTATCATAACAACATCCCTTGAAGGCTTGAATCTCTTGAATCCTGTTCACCAATAAGCAGAAGACTATTCAAAGCTTTAAATAACATTCACTGGTTGGGTGGGGGGTAGAATGTAATATTTAAATAGCTGAGAAAGAAAAGAAAAGGACTACTTCATGCTGTTCATGAAGTTTCTCTTTTCATGGTTATTACTGGCCATAGTAATCAAAAATATGTTAAAAATTCTGGAGAACTAGGAAGATGGTTCAGTGGTTTAAAGTGTTTTCTTGAAAACCTGAGGCCCAGGTTGAATTCCAAAGCCACCCACATAAGCCAGGAGCAAAAAGTGGCACGAATATATGCTGCCTATAGTGGCAAAAGGCCCTGGAATGAGCCACCCCCCGCCCCCCCACACACACATTAAAAAAAAAACTTTTTGAAATTCTCTTGATTCAATTGATTTTTTAAAACATATCAACCAAAGGTGATAGAAAGATGGGTGAACTGTTTTTAATATGTAAGCCAATGCTCATTTTAATTTAATAATTCTAGAAGCTATGTGGTAAAGGGACAAAACAATAAGCCAGGGGAGGAGTTTGGGTTTTGTTTTTCATTGTTTTTAATATGTAAGCCAATGCTCATTTTAATAATTCTAGAAGCTATGTGGTAAAGGGACAAAACCATAAGCCAGGGGAGGAGGTTGGGTTTTGTTTTTCATAGTTCCAGCTGAATTATCCTGAGCTGAGCTCAGGATGCTCATATTGTTCACCATTTACTCTTAACCTACATTGTATCACCACTGCCTGGTAAGAGCTGGGTTGAACTATTTTTATAAAAAATAAACACATTTTTAGTATTTTATTTATTTATTTGAGAGAAAAAAGCAGGTAAATAGATAGGGAGAGAGAATGGGCATGCTAGGGCCTCTAGCCCCTGTAAACAAACTCCAGATGCATTTATTACCATGTACATCTGCATTACGTGCATACTGTAGAATCAAACCTGGGTCCTTATGCTTCGCAGGCAAATGCCTTAACCACCAAGCCATCACTCCAGCCCCTCTTAACACATTTTTGTTATTTCATAAAATAGGGCTGTGCATTCACCAAATTATCATCATAATTACCCTTTACTGGTGACAATAGTGAAGTATGTTCAACCAACATGTATATTTTGGATAGGGAAATAATGAGTAAGAGATTCAAGAACATTTAAGGTTATGGAAAGTCCAACCCTACCCTCTGGCAGAAAAAGATATGAGAGGAACTGCTTAGTAGAGTTACTGTTTAATTGGAGAGTATACCATATTAATAAATACTAAATCTGTATCCCATACTCACACTTCCCTGAACTTTTTTTAGATTTAGCAAGAGTGAGAGAGAGAGAATTGGCATGCCAGAGCCTCAGCCACTACAATTGAACTCCAAAGTCTTGTGCAATCTAGTGCGTATGTCTGACCTTGGCTTTCTTTACTTTTGTGCATTTGGTTTACATGAATGTGGAGAGAGACATATATTACATTTATTGATTTTTATATGGTGAACCATCCCTCTAGCTCTGTAATGAATCAAAATTGATTATGCTGTATCTGAGCTGTACTGTGTGAACTAAAGAGAAACAAAGCTACAACTACAAGGCAGGCACTAGCCATAGCTCCTTCCCCTGGCTCAGCCCAGTTTTACTCCAGAATAAATACAAGATCTTTGTATTCCTACATTAAGTAAACTGATTATGTCATTAACTAAAAACCCTTCCACAAAGAAAAGCTCATGACCATATGGTTTCAATAGCCAGTTCTACCAAATTTTTTTATGAAGAAATATCATTAAGACATTATAAACATTCTTAGAAATATAAAACAAAAAGCTTCCTAAATATTCCTAAATATTTTAATGATTTGCATATGGAAAAAAACATGTACTCCTTCAGTATATACAATAAATATCTCTTCTTCCATATTTTTTTCTGAATGAGTCATTGAAGAAGGTGTTATATGATCATAACCTCCTGCCTAGAGCACAGTGTAGACTAATATTTCACATTTCCATATATTCCATAGAAAGAGGTGTCTGATTACATAACCAACAAACATTAATAAAGAACACATGGGCTGGAAAGACAACTCATCTGTTAAAGGTGCATGTTTGTGATACCCAGGTCCAGAAGGTACATGTGTGGAGTGAGTAGGCTATAGCTCCAGTTTTGTTCCCCACTTCCCAGTTTCTGGTCAGAGTACATCTGCTGCTGGCTTGGGGTGGCATGGACCCTGCATGTATGCTATGGAAGCAGGTCTTTTACTCCACATTCCTTATTGAAGAGCCCCTGAATCCCCAGCTCCAAAGGGTGCATTTACAGAGTCAGTAGGCCAGAGCTGCCAGTTCTACCCTCCCTCCACAAGTCCCTGGTCCCTGTACCATAGCTCCTAGCTCAGGATGGCCTGCCTGGTCCCTGCATGTGGGCTGCAGAAGCAGGCCTTTTGCTCTGCCTTTCTGAATGACTGGTCCCTGGATCCCCAACTCCCTCTTCTCCTGAGCCAGAGGGTGCATGAGCCATTATGGGTGCTGACCTCTTGCTCGTGGCTCACAAACTTCCAGGCTACTAGTTGCCCAACCTCTGACTCCCCTGTGCTGAAGAGTGTGTGCAAGTGGAGTGATAAGGCATGAGATCAAAGTCAACTCATTTTCCAATTCAAAAATTCTGGGATAGTGATTTTCCAATATGATAAAGCAGACTTGAAACCAAAATTAGAAGAGATAAAGAAGGCCAATAACCTTTAATAAAGGGAACAATTCATAAAGAAGTATTTAATATTTATACACCTTTAAATTGTAACAATTTGCCAGGCATGGCGGTACATGCCTTTAATCCCAGCACCTGGGAGGCAGAGGTAGGAGGATCATTTTGAGTTCAAGGCCAGCCGGAGACAGCATAGTGAGTTCCAGATTAGCCTGGGATAGAGAGAGGCCCTAACTCAAAAAAAAAAAAATTGTAACAATTATAAATGAGGGCATGTATGTGCATGAATCAAACTCTAAAAATCACGAGAAACAAAAAGAAGTCTTGACATAGAAGGATACGTCAATACCACACTCATCTTTTGATAGGTCTTAAGAGCTAAAAATCAGCAAACACAGTTTAGAACTAAAGGATATGTTAGATCAATTGACTTTAACAGATGTCTGTAAAATATTTCATGCTACAGGTGGGGAACATACAGTCTCAGTGACAAGTGATTTTTTTCTCAAAACTGATCACATGATAGGACACAAATCAAATTTTAGCAAATGCAAAGAATAAAATAATTCCTTGCATATTATCAGAATATAGTAAAATAAAACCAGAAGTCAGTATCAAGGGAAACCCCAGTAACTAAACAAACACTTTGAAGTGTAACAATACGCTCTTGAGTGAATCACTGAAGAAATCAGGGAAGAAAGTTAAATATAACTAGAATCAAATAAAAATAACAGCACAACCTAAAAGAACCTTTGGGATATAGCCAGGGTAATCCTAGAAGAGTAATTTACACTGTAAGTACTCACATAAAAATCCAGGGCCAAGGAGATGGGTAAGAACACTTTGTGTTCAAGCATAAGTACCTGAGCTCACCACAGCACACATGTAAACAGCTGCATGTGACCATGCAGGACTGTAACCCCAGCCCAGAGGCAGGAAAACAGAGGAGAATCATTTGTGCTCACTTGTAATATATTCTAACAAAAAAAATATAATGAGCTCCAGGTTCAGTGAAATATTCTGTTTCAAGAAAATAAAACGGAAGAGTGATAAAGAGACCAGGTGACCTTTCCTGTACTTCCAAACACATTCACACTCATGGACACACATCTTCACATATTTGAATACAACACACAAACACACAAACACATACACACACTATAAATACAGCAGAAATGAATAAAATGAATCAGCAGCAGCTAAAAGAAACTAATGCTATTCCTCAAAGTTGAAAACAAATAAACCAAACTGAAACATAGTAGACAGTAAGAAGTACTAAGGATTAGGGCAGAAATCAATGAAACAGAGACTAAAAGTGTCAATCAAGAAAAAAGAATTTGGGCTTTGAAAAGATAAGCAAGATTCATATATCCCTAAGCAAAAGAGAACCGAATTAACAAAAGTAGAGATGAAAAGGAATCTGCTACAACACATTCCAATGATATTCAAATGATCACTAGGGAAAATCCTTTAAAAACGTGTATTTCAAACTGCTGGAAAGCATAGAAGTCAACAAATTCATAAAGACATATGAGCTATCCAGGAGGGAATATCCAGAGACATTACCCCCGCCCCAGCACACAATGACTGCCTGCTGCTCTCACAATTCATAACCAAGAACCCCATGGTGAAACCAGCAATCACACTGAGGAGGGTCCTCAAGGGAATGCGAACAGGGAGGCAGGAAATGATGGTACAAAAACATGATGTGTACATACAAAGTTTCTACTTAATGAAATATATTTAAAAAGAAAAGTGAATGAATAGAAACAACTTAAAGAGACTCCTAAACATGCAAGGAAACTGAGGCATCTATTCAGTCTCCTCACATTTGCGTCATCAAAATTATGAGGAATATGCAATACCAATCCATCTTAAACTGTTCCACAGAATAAGAAAAGGAAGATTACAAAATTAATTCTGTGAAATAATTATTACACAGACATGAAATTCAGAAAAGGTTACACACAAAAAAGAGAAAACAGTACACAAAAATCCATGCTAAAAATGCATGCAAGCCAGGTGTGGTGGCACATGCCTTTAATCCCAGCACTTGGGCACCTGAGGATGGAGGATCACTATTAGTTCAAGGTCAGCTTGGACTACAGAGTTCCAAGTCAGCCTGGGTGAGAGTGACACCCTGCTTTAACAAAAAAGAAATGTAAAAATTTTCAAGAACATACTAGCTGCCACCACTAGTACCCATGCTCTTGTGAGGTCAGAGGCACATAACATAGCTGGAATAATGTAAATTGTTTCTTGATGTTATAGGTGATTACAGTTAAAAGACTGCCTTGAGCTTCAGATGAGACTTCAGATTTTATGGTTCTGAACAGTGTTGGGACTGGAAAACACTATGGGGACTTCTGTGTTGAAATGGATGTCTTTTGCATCATGAGATGACCATGAGCCTATGGGTGCCAGGGATTAAATGTTTGAATGTAAAATAGTCCCCTTAGTCTCCTGTATTTGAGTACTTGGACTCTGGATAGTAGTGTTGTATGGGAAGGCTGTGGAATCTTTAGGAGGTGAAACCTTGCTAGATGAAGTGGGTAACTGGGAATGGAACTGGAGGTTTTATAGAATGGCCTCACTTCACTTTGTTCTTTGCTTTGGACCTGTGATTACAATGTGACCAGATCTGTTCCTGATTGAACCCATACTGTCAGGCTTTGTAAGCAAGTGCCCTTAACCATCTCTCCAGCTTTTGAACGATTTCCTATCAGGAATTGGTCACAGTAATGAGAAAAATAATTGGTTACACACAAAAACAAAAGAATCACATTTTCTTTCATATGTGGAAACTAAATTAGAAGACAAATGATGATCTGAAGGTTGAAGAGGGATTACAGGGACTGTGAATGTTTCTGGGAATACAAATAGGAGAAAAGAGTAGAAGAGTAATTACCTGGGGCATGATGTGGATATTATGAAAATATAATTACATCCATGAATTTGTACAATTAATAAAGTTTTAAATAATAATAAATAGAAACACAACCAGAACAAAGTCCTGAAACCTCTCCTGATCAAGTCTCTCCCTCCAGCCCACTCTGAAGCTGACTCATTCAATTCAGAAACTCATTCCATTCATAAGGCCCCACAAGCACTCTGAGGTGGAGTCATTCACCACATGTATCCCTAATAATCCTAATAAAAACATAGATTCAGGGCTGGAGAGATGGCTTAGCGGTTAAGGCGCCTGCCTCCTAAGCCTAAGAATGCTGGTTCCAATCTCCAGGTCCCACGTTTAGCCAGTTGCAGTGATGCAAGGGCGCAATGCCACACTTGACCACAAGAAGGTGCACTCATCTGGATTTTGTTCACAGCAGCTGAGAGGTTGCTGGCGCGCCCATCTCTATCTGTCTTCCTCTCCCTCTCTCTCTCTCTCTGTCTCTCTCCCCCCCGCAAAAAAACATAGATCCAAAGGCTACATATGGACGGGGGATGAGATCAGTGGTAGAATTCTTACCTAGCATGCTCAAAGCCCTGAGTGTTTGATCCTAGATAGAACCACAAGAAAAGTACAACGTAAAAAAGAAACCATTAAACATTTATCTAAAGTGTTAGGTTCACTTTGTCCTATTCCTTCCTGAAAGGCTTCACACAAGATGACAGCTACATCTTTGTTTAAAATAATAACACAAATCTTAGCAGATGGTTCAGCTAAAGCCGACCCAGTAATATTTCCCGAATATTAATGATAAGTGCCTGGGGATATAGCTCATGTGGTAGGGTGATTGCCTAGCATGCACAAGGTCCTGGGTTCAATCCTCAGCACTGTATAAGTCAGGAAGGGTGGCACATGCCTATAATCTACGCACTCAGGAGGTAAAGCAGGATGATCAGAAGTTCAAGGTTATCGTCACCTACCTAGCAAGTTTGAGGCCAGCCTAGAATATATGACATGCTGTCTCAAACAAAAAATAATAAAGGAACATGCATGACAATAATTTTTTTTTTACTTTTCCACTTGTATATATTAAGGTAAAGAAGTAAAACAATTACCCTATCATCATCAAAATAACTACTTCCTACAAAAATATTTCAATACTCTGGGTTGAGATATTGTTCAGCGGTAGAGCACTTGCCTAGCATGCAGGAGGCCTTGAGTTCAAATCCCAGTACTGGAGAGCAAAAGAAAGAAGATTAGGAAGGGGAAGACTTGCCTAGCATGCATGAAGCCCGGGTTCATTCCCAAGCACTATGTACAACTGCCTGATAGCACATGCCTGTAAACTCAGAACCCTGGAGGAGGCAGAAGCATCAGGTGTTCAAGGTCAGCATGATCTGCAGACTGAGTTTGATGTCAGGCTGGGCTACACAAAACCATTTTGGAAATGGAAAGGGAAAGGAGAGAAACAAGAAGGGAAGGGGACAGAGGAAGGTTAAAGAGAAGGGAACAAAAAGGAAAAGGGAATGGAAGGAGAAAGGCAAGGGGAAGGGAAGAAAACAAAAGTGGAAGGGGAAAAGGAAGGAGAAGGGAAAACAAAGAGAAGGGGAAAGGATAGAGGATTGAATTTTATATATTGCAATATCTTTATTTTATATTTTATTCAATTTTTGTAAAAATTATGATACCAAACAGCATTGAAATGGGGAAACCACTATTTTTCAATTCATTAGACAAAATAGACATATAGCAGTTATGGTTATAACTTGTTATAGTTGGTACATAAAAAGTAGTTCACATGGACTAGGGAGATGGCTTAGCGTTTATGGCACTTGCCTGCAAAGCCAAAAGGCCTAGGTTTGATTCCACAGGACCCACATAGGCTGGATGCTCAAGATGATGCATGTATCTGGAATTTGTATACAGTAGCTGAAGGCCCTGGCTTGCCATTATCTCTCTGTATCTGCCTCTCTCTCTCTCTCTTTCTCTCTCTCTTTTCTCTCTCTCTTCTCTCTCTCTCTCTCTCTCTCTCTCTCTCGGGGTGTGTGTGTGTGTGTATGTACCTATCTTTCTCTCAAATATATAAATAGAAATAAAAAAGTTCACACTCATTTGCAATAATGATTCATAAATTGTTTAAAAAACTATTTGTACATAAGATATAATAAATGTCTCATATAGGAATCCTAAAATTCATTTCAAGATGGCCTATTTGTACTCATTTATTTTTCATTAAAATGACTTTCAACAAAAGTTTCAGTAACTGACATTTCCTTCCTTAACTAAAAAGACATATTTTTACATGGCACTCTAGACTAAGAATCATGCCCTTCTGTTTATTAGTAGTGACATCATATGGCTAGCAAAGAAACATGTGATTTATATGTAATATGATGGTCTACAACTTGTTCTCTTTCCCTCATTTTAGTCATTACCTGTCTAAAGTTAGTGTTTGGACAAGTACATGGATTAATGTTTGTCTAGACTCATGGAGATGATTAAATAACTGCAATTTAAGCCGGGCGTGGTGGTGCACGCCTTTAATCCCAGCACTCGGGAGGGAGAGGTAGGAGGATAACCGAGAGTTCGAGGCCACCCTGAGACTACATAGTTAATTCCAGGTCAGCCTGGACCAGAGTGAGACCCTACCTTGCAAAACCAAAAAAAAAAAAAAACTGCAATTTGAGGTCCTGGACTATCAAATGTCTAAGGCATGAGACACCTCAAGTCTCAGTGTTTACATGAAAACATAGTCATTATATTAGTTATATTAACTTATTGATATTATATATTTATATTATATATCCAAACAATTTTACCACACAGTAGTGATAATTTTATTTCAATAAAGAAATCCTAAAAATGACAGAATGTAATTCCAGCATTAGAAAATTTGCATTTCTAATCTGTTTTTGATATACAATTTACAGTCTCCAAAGTCAAACTACATGCTTTGAACTGATTCTAACACTAAGAATATAAGTCTTTCAAACACAGATATTTATTGCTTGTAGAACTTTTTCCCCAAAACTAAACCATTTTCATTTTACTTACCAATCAGGAGGCTTAAGCCCTGTACATAAAGATAAGAGTGGGAGAGAGACAAAGAAAGGCATAATACAAAAGAGGACCAGCAGATAACTGAGGAAGGAAAAATGAAATGTTGCAAAAGCCCTCCATATCCTTCCTGCACCTACTGCCCCCTATCATTGTCCCTGCCTCCTGCCCCTCTCCCCTTGCTCTCAGCCCCCAAGCTGCCCTTACCAGTTGCTCTACCTGTTGCCATCCCTTCCCACTTCCTCTCCCACTCCTCCCCCTCCTGCTGCCTGCTGCCTGATGTTCCCCACTCACAGCCCTGAGCTCCTTATTCAGAGCATTTTGCTTGCTAAGCAAGCACTGTACTCATCCTTCCTCCTGGTACCCACCCAGAGCTCACCCAGAATCTATGCCCTGAGCCCATCCCCTCCTTTCCACCCTGCACCTGCCAGGATGAACGCACTGGAGGACAGAATCTGGGGCCATTCAGAGCTTTGTGTGTGCTAGGCAAGGCTTCTTCCCATGAGCTAAATTCCATATACCCTCTTTCTCCTTGAGACACATAAGTCTTAATTTACCTGTTCCTGTAACTTGTCTCCAAAACCCCTGACATTATATTATTGCATTTATTAGAGACCTACCTGCAGCATGGCCATCTGAACTGGTCTTATCTTCCCTTTTACTTCCCGGTACTTTCAACTTGTGGACCCCACATTCAGCATCACTGGGATAATTCTTTGATTTCATTGTCTTTTTCTTACTCTTAGGCTTATTGATGTTATCTGTAACTGGGCAGAAAAGAAGAGGCAACCAGTGTCACATACAGCTTTGACAATGGGATAAGTGGACAAGGACTCTTCAATTCCTACCATGGAGACTAAACCTGTTACCCTTAGATAGTAGAACAAGTGCTTCTTCTAAAGTCTCTAAAAGGAGCAACTAGCATCTACAAATATGTCTTAATGGAAGGGGAACATAGGAATTGTGGAACTTTCTTTTCTGAGATTAAAAATTAGCATTAGGTAAGCAGAAGAGAAACCAAGACAAGAAATGGACTCACCAGGAGGATACATAGCACATTACTGGTAAAAGGAGGAAAGCTATCCTCCTCAATTTTAACTTCCCTTCATTGATCCCTAAACAACCCCTTCCTCAGATACATCTGAAGGGGACTACTGCTATAAACTAAGATAGTAGGGTACCCTCCTTGTCCACAGCCCTGAGGATCCTGGTTCCTCATCTCTTTCTAGCCCTTGACTGCTGCCCCTGGTGGTTATATCTGCCACTGATGCCTTTATGACCATTCAGATAGTTCTTGGGACATACCACAGCAGCCAAGGAGATGGGAGATTCTCAGAGTGGTATCAGAAGGAGCCAATGAGTTGACGAGGTTAACAAGGAGCACACCCCTAATCATGATGCTAAGTAATAGAGTCCAAAATGTATCACAAATGATAATAGATTTCCTAGACAATAAGGTGGGATTATCATATATCCAGGGTGCCCACGTTAGCATTTTTAGTTATGTAATAAGAAATAAAATGAAATATTAAAAAATGTTTCCACATTACACTATTTCATTCCTCTGTTACATAGTTTCTTAACACATTTTTAAAAGTTGTATTTACTTATTTGAGAGAAAGTATATATATATATATATATATATATATATATATATATAGAGAGAGAGAGAGAGAGAGAGAGACAGAGAGACAGAGACAGAGACAGAGACAGAGACAGAGAATGGGAATGTTAGGGACTCTAGCCACTGTAAACGAATTCCAGATGCATGTGCTACCATGTGCATCTGTATTGCGTGGTTATTAGGGAATCAAACTTGGATCCTTAGGCTTCACAGGCAAGTCCCTTAACTACTATGCCATCACTCCAACCCCTCTTATCACATTTTTATTATTTCATAAAATAGGACTGCACATTCACCAAATTGTTATCATAATCATTCTTTGCTAGTGACAACAGTAAAGTATGTTCAACCAATATTTTGAATAAGGAAGTAATGAGTAGGAGATTCAAGAACATTTAAGGTTATGGAAATTGTACCCTACACTTCTGGCACAAGAAGATATTAGAGGACATGGCTAGTAGAGTTAATGTTTAACTGGTGACTATACCATATTAATAAACACTAAATCTGTATCCTCCCACCACACTTCCCTGGATTTTTTTTTTTTTAGATAGAATGAGAGCAACAGAAAGAGAGAGAGAGAATTGGTGTGCTAGAGCCTCAGCCATTGCAATTGAACTCCAGAAACTTGTGCCACGTAGTGGGCATGTGCAACCTTGTGCTTGCCTCACCTTTGTGCATCTGGATTACATGAGATCTGGAGACAGATCAAACATGGATGCTTAGGCTTCATACACAAGCACCTTAACCACTAAGCCATCTCTCTAGCACATTCCCTGGATTTGGACTCAGCAATGCTAACATTTAAACAAATTATTATAACACAAAACCCAGAGGAAATGTTTAACATGTATTTTACATGAGTTCAGCATCATATTCCATACTCCTAACATATGTTTCACCATAGTAGAAATTTATTTCTCAAACATAACAATTCTATTTGATTTCTCTCTAAAAAATGTTTACAAAATTACATTAATTCATTTTCTCAAAAAATTTCAAGGCTTAAAAATCTCACTCCAATGATTCCTGAAAATTCTAATCAGTTAAAGAGACTACTTAAATGTCTTTTGATATCAACTTTTCCTCAGAGAGATAATAAGGAAAATACAAATGTGGTCACAATTTAGGAAGAGAAATAAAGGAAAATGGAAAATCATATTTTGCCTCAAACTGGCCCAGAAAGTGTTCAATAACCTAGGCCATCAATAGATATCAAGACCCTGCTAAACAAAATGGATATTGAGATGAATAACGAATTAAGTAAAAATATGTCCTCATTCCCTATAATCAGAAAATAACTGATTTTTGTAACTATATAAACTCACATACTGTTGTGGTTTGAATGTAAAATTTTCCCCAAAGACTAATATATTTGAATACTTGGTACCCAACAAGTGGTGCTACTTGGAACGGTTGTGGAACCTTAAAGAGATAAGGCCTTTATGGAGGAAGTGTGTCACTGTGGATAGGACTTGAGATGCTACAGTGGGGCTCTACTTGCTTTTTTTTGCTCTATTTCTTCACTACTGATATAATGATGTTATACTCACTTCCTTCTCCTACAATGTTTTCCCCACCATGACGAACTCTACCCTGTTTAATTGTAAGCCAAAATAGACCCTTTCCTTCCATAAGATGCTACTTGTCAGGTATTTTGTCCAAGCAATAAAAAGTAACTGATCCAGAAAATTTGTTCAGAGAAGTGAGGTCCTTGCTGCAATGAACCCTAGGTTCCTAGGCTTTTCAAATTGGTTTGCATAAGGAATGTGGAAGGATTTGGAACTTTGCACTAGAGAAACCTTGCAATGTGGCAAGCAGAGTTTATTGGGGCATTCTGGTAGGAGTTTTGAAGACTATAAGGCTGAGCAAAATACAGACAATAGAGACTTGGCTTATGAGGTTTCAGAAGGAAATACTTAGGAACTGCAGTTTGTGTGATATCCTGAGAAAGAAATTCACTTCATTCTACCCAGGTCCTAAGAAATTGAGTGAACCTTAACTTAAAAGTAGAGGATTAATGTGTTTGGTGGAGGAAATTCCAAGGTAAGACAGTACTGAATCTATGGCATGCCTTCTCTTTGCTTCTCTGATTCCGGTCTACAATGAGAGAGAGCAAAAACATATGAGAAATGTAAAGATTGGCACAGAAGTAAATGTGAACAAGTTTAAATTCACAGGAACAGAAACTGGACTTGCTGCCAAGGTAATTGTTAAAGAAATCAACATTAAAGATAAACCAACTGCTCCTCCCTGTGACAATAGGAAGTAAGCTGTAAAGGCAAGTCCCAATTTATTGAAGGTAGAGGAAGAATGTGAATTCTTTTGAAAGGAAAAGCTCTGCAGAATATGAAAAGAATTCTCCCCAAGTTCAGCATAATAAGGCTTCTGTAGCTGTGTTCCATTCGTGCCAGTAGAACAATCTGACAGCATCACTTGGCAGCATTGCCCATGTGGAACTAGTTTGGAAAGAATGAAAAATGAAAGATATATGGTATAATGGAGTATTTCACCCATGTGGCAGTTAGGTTCACATTGCTGGCAGAACACCATCAAAAGCCGGAGAGTGGAAAGGGGGAGCTGGCTATAACACCTATAAACCTTCTCCCAACAATAATTGCCTCCAGGAGTATCCAATTCCCAAATGGCCACTACATGGGAACCTGGCATTCAGAACACATAAGTTTATGGGTGACACTTGTATCAAACCACCACAACCATGGTTTCAGGAAGCTGCTGAATGTGAGATGGGGTTGGAGTCGTTTCACGCAGGCCCTGAAAGACCACTGCATGAAGCTGTTAAAGTGAACCCTAAGTTGCAATGGAGACCTCGGGGTATTAGAGATGCCAGAACCATTGGACATCTGCCAAGAAAAGCTACAAACTGCAGAGCAGGGAATTTGGCCCATTAGAGGATATAGGTAGTACATTTAGTGGGGCAGAGCTATCCAACCGTTTTGAAGCTCTGAGGAACCTTGCATGTATGTTGCAAAAGCAGGCCTTTTGCTCTGGCTTCCTGATGGACTGGCCCCTAAGTCCCCAACTCCCTCTTCTCCTGAGCCAGAGGGTGCATGAGGGTGCGCCTCTTGCTCCTGACTTGCCAGCTTCCTGGATCCTGGTTGCCCAAGCCGCTGTTACCCTGTGCTGAAGAGTGCATGAAAGTGGAGTGAGTAGGCTTGAGATTCCAGTTACCCATTTTCCAATTTAAACATACTGGGATAGTGATTTTCAAATATGATAAAGCAGATTTGAAACCAAAATTAGAAGAGATAAAGAAGACCAGTGACCATTAATAAAGGGAACAATTCATAAAGAAGTATTTAATTCTTATATGATTATAAATTGTAACAATTGGCCAGGCATGATGGCACATGCCTTTAATCCCATCACATGGGAGGCATAAATAGGAGGATTGTTTTGAGTTCAAGGCCATCCTGAGACTGCATAGTGAATTCCAGGTTAGCCTGGGATAGAAAGAGACACTAACTCAAAAAAAATTGTAACAATTACAAATTAGGGTATGTATGTGCATGAAGCAAACTCTAAAAATCACGACAAACAAAAATAAGTCATGATATAGGAGGATACTTCAATACATACTCATCTTTTGATAGGTCTTAAGAGCTAAAAATCAACAAACACACTTTAGAGCTAAGGGATATGTTAGATCAATTGGATTTAATAGATATCTGTAAAATATTTCATGCAACAGATAGGGGACACACAGTCTTAGCAAATGCAAAAAAAGTAAAATAATTCCTTGCATATTATCAGAATATAGTGAAATAAAACCAGAAGTCAGTATCAAGGGAAACCCCAGGAACTAAACAAACACTTTGAAGTGTAACAATACACTCTTGAGTGAATCACTGAAGAAATCAGGGAAGAAAGTTAAATATTCCTAGAATCAAATAAAAATAACAGCACAACCTACAAAAACCTCTGGGATACAGCCAGGGCAATCCTAGAAGAGTAATTTACAGCTGTAAGTACTCACATAAAAATCCAGGGCCAAGCCGGGCATGGTGGCACACGCCTTTAATCCCAGCACTCGGGAGGCAGAGGTAGGAGGATCGCCATGAGTTCAAGGCCACCCTGAGACTACAAAGTGAATTCCAGGTTAGCCTGGGCTAGAGCGAGACCCTACCTCAAAAAAAAAAAAAAAAAAAAAGTCCAGGGCCAGGGAGATGGGTAAGAACACTTTGTGTTCAAGCATAAGTACCTGAGCTCACCACAGCACACATGTAAACAGTTGCGTGTGACCACGCAGGACTGTAACCCCAGCCCTGAGGCAGGAAGACAGAGGAGAATCACTTTTGCTCACTTGTAAGACATTCTAACAAAAAATAGTGAGCCCCAGGTCCAGTGAAATATTCTGTTTCAAGAAAATAAGACAGAAGAAAAAAATAAGACAGAAGAGTGATAAAGGACACCAGATGCCCATTCCTGGAACTTCACACACATGCACATTAATGTAAACACATCTTCACATATTTGAATACAATACACACACACACACACACACACACACACACACACAAACACACACACAGGACAAATACACCAAAAATAAATAAAATAAATCACAGACATCTCAAAGAAATTAATGTTACTCCTCAAGGTTGAAGATAAACCAAACTGAAACATAATAGAAAGCAAGAAGTACTAAGGATTAGAGTGGAAATCAATGAAACAGAGACTAAAAGTGTCAATCAAGACAAAAAGAATTTGGGCTTTGAAAAGATAAGCAAGATTCATATATCCCTAAGCAAAAGAGAACCAAATTAACAAAGTAGAGATGAAAAGGAATCTGCTACAACACATTCCAATGATAGTCAAAGGATCACTAGGGAATTCTTTTTTAAAAATGTGTATTTCAAAATGCTGGAAAGCACAGAAGTCAACAAATTCATAAAGACATATGAGCTATCCAGGAGGGAATATCCAGAGGCATTGCCCCCTCACAATGACTGCCTGCTGCTCTCACAATTCATAAACAAGAACTCTGTTGTGAATACCAGCAATCCCACTGAGGTGGGCCCTCAGTGGAATGGGAACAGGGAGGCAGGAAATTGTAGTACCAACAAGTGATGTGTACAGACAAAGTTTCTACTTAATTAAATAGATTTAAAAAAGAAAAGTGAATGAATAGAAACAATCTAAACAGACTCATAAACACGCAAGGAAATTAAAGCATCTCTTAAGCCTCCTCACAATGGTTTCACTGGTGTATTTTACTGAGATTATGTGGAATATGCAACACCAATGCATCTTAAACTGTTCCACAAAACAGAAGAAAAGGAAGATTACCAAACTCATTCTGTGAAACCAATGTTACACAAACATCAAATTCAGAAAAGTATACACACAAAAAAGAGAAAACAGTACACAGATTTCCATGGTGAAAATAGATGCAAGCCAGGTATGGTGGCACATGCCTTTAATCCCAGACTTGGGCACCTGAGGATGGAGGATCACTATTACTTCAAGGTCAGCTTGGACTACAGAGTTCCAAGTCAGCAGGGCTAGAGTGAAACCCTGTTTCAACAACAAAGAAATGCAAAACTTTTCAAGAACATGCTGGCTGATGCCACTAGTACCCATGCACTTGTGAGGTCAGAGGCACATAACATGGTAAGAACTATTTATCTTGTTTCTTGATGCTATAGGTGATCACAGTTAAAAGACTGCCTCGAGCTTCAGATGAGACTTCAGACTATGTTTCTGAACAGTGCTGGGGGTGGAAAACACTATGGGGACTTCTGGGTTGAAATGGATGCCTTTTGCATCATGAGATGGTCATGAGCCTATGAGGGCCAAGGATAAAGTTTTTGGATGTAAAATGGCCCCCATAAGCTTCTGTATTTGAACACTTGGACTCTAGCTGGTAGTGTTGTGTTGGAAGGCTGTGGAACCTTTAGGAGGTGAAGCCTTGCAAGAGGAAGTGCGTTTCTGGGAATGGAACTTCATAGCAAACCTGTTTCAATACCCTGGGTTGGAGATATTGTTCAGTGATAGAACACTTGCCTAGCATGTATGAGGCCATGAGTTTAAATCCCAGCACTGGTGAGCAAAAGAAAGAAGGAGGGGAAGGGGAAGACTGAGGATATAGCTCAGTTGGCCAAGTGCTTGCTTAGCATGCATGAAACCCCAGGATCATTCCCAAGCCCTGCATACAACTGCCTGATAGCACATGCTTGTAAACTCAGAACCCTGGAGGAGACAGGAGCATCAGGTGTTCAAGGTCAGCATAATCTGCAGACTGAATTTGATGCCAGTCTGGGCTAAACAAAACCTTTTTGGAAATGGAAAGGTAAAGGTGGTAGGAGGAAAAAGGAGCAGAGGAACAAGAAAGGAAGGGGCAGGGGAAAGGGAAGCAAACAAAAAGGAAAAGGGAGGGCTGGAGAGGTGGCCTAGAGGTTAAGGCATTTGCCTACAAAGCCAAAGGACCAAGGTTCAATTCCCCAGGACCCACATAAGCCAGATGCACAAGGGGCACATGCGTCTGGAGTTCCTTTGCAGTGGCTAGAGGCCCTGCCATGCACATTCTCTCTCTGTCTCTCTTCTCTTCTCTTCTCTCTCTCTCTTTCTCTACTTTCAAATAAATAAATAAATATTTTTTTAAAGTAAAAGGTAATGGAAGAGAAAGGCAAGGGGAAGGAAAGGAAACTGGAAGGGGAAAGGGAAGCAGACTGGAAAGGATAGAAGATTAAATTTTATATATTACAATATCTTTATTTTTTAATATTTATTTATTTATTTATTTACTTATTTATTTATTTTGGTTTTCCAAGGTAGGGTCTTCCTCTGGTCCAGGCTGACCTGGAATTCACTATGTAGTCTCAGGGTGGCCTTAAGCTCACGGCAATCCTCCTACCTCTGCCTCCTAAGTGCTGGGATTAAAGGTGTGTGTCACCATGCCCAACTGAATATCTTTATTTTTTATTTCATTCAATTTTCATAAGAATTATGATTCCAAACAGAATTGAAATGGGGAAACCACTATTTTCAATTCATCATACAAAATACAGCACAAATATATAGCAGTTATGGTTATAACTTGTTATAGTTGGTACATAAAAAATAGTTTACACGGACTGGGGAGATGGCTTAGCATTTAAGGCACTTGCCTGCAAAGCTAAAGGACCCAGGTTCAATTCCAGAGGATCCACATAAGCCAGATGCTCAAGACGGTGCATGCATCCGGAGTTCATGTACAGTGGCTGGAGGCCCTGGCTTGCCATTCTCTCTCTACCACTATCTATCTATCTATCTATCTATCTATCTATCTATCTATCTATCTATCTATCTGCCTCTCTCTCAAATAAATAGAAATAAAAAATAGTTCACACTCATTTGCAACAATGATCCATACATTGTTTAAAAAGAACTAGTTGTGCATAAAGTATAATAAAGTTCTCATATAGGAATCCTAAAACTCATTTCAAGATGGCCTATTTGTACTCATTTATTTTTCATTAAAAAGACTTTCAGCACAACTATCAGTAACTGACATTTCCTTTCTTATCTAAAACACACACAGGACAAATACACCAAAAATAAATAAAATAAATCACAGACATCTCAAAGAAATTAATGTTACTCCTCAAGGTTGAAGATAAACCAAACTGAAACATAATAGAAAGCAAGAAGTACTAAGGATTAGAGTGGAAATCAATGAAACAGAGACTAAAAGTGTCAATCAAGACAAAAAGAATTTGGGCTTTGAAAAGATAAGCAAGATTCATATATCCCTAAGCAAAAGAGAACCAAATTAACAAAGTAGAGATGAAAAGGAATCTGCTACAACACATTCCAATGATAGTCAAAGGATCACTAGGGAATTCTTTTTTAAAAATGTGTATTTCAAAATGCTGGAAAGCACAGAAGTCAACAAATTCATAAAGACATATGAGCTATCCAGGAGGGAATATCCAGAGGCATTGCCCCCTCATTAATGACTGCCTGCTGCTCTCACAATTCATAAACAAGAACTCTGTTGTGAATAATAGCAATCCCACTGAGGTGGGCCTCAGTGGAATGGGAACAGGGAGGCAGGAAATTGTAGTACCAACAAGTGATGTGTACAGACAAAGTTTCTACTTAATTAAATAGATTTAAAAAGAAAAGTGAATGAATAGAAACAATCTAAACAGACTCATAAACACGCAAGGAAATTAAAGCATCTCTTAAGCCTCCTCACAATGGTTTCACTGGTGTATTTTACTGAGATTATGTGGAATATGCAACACCAATGCATCTTAAACTGTTCCACAAAACAGAAGAAAAGGAAGATTACTAAACTCATTCTGTGAAACCAATGTTACACAAACATCAAATTCAGAAAAGTATACACACAAAAAAGAGAAAACAGTACACAGATTTCCATGGTGAAAATAGATGCAAGCCAGGTATGGTGGCACATGCCTTTAATCCCAGACTTGGGCACCTGAGGATGGAGGATCACTATTACTTCAAGGTCAGCTTGGACTACAGAGTTCCAAGTCAGCAGGGCTAGAGTGAAACCCTGTTTCAACAACAAAGAAATGCAAAACTTTTCAAGAACATGCTGGCTGATGCCACTAGTACCCATGCACTTGTGAGGTCAGAGGCACATAACATGGTAAGAACTATTTATCTTGTTTCTTGATGCTATAGGTGATCACAGTTAAAAGACTGCCTCGAGCTTCAGATGAGACTTCAGACTATGTTTCTGAACAGTGCTGGGGGTGGAAAACACTATGGGGACTTCTGGGTTGAAATGGATGCCTTTTGCATCATGAGATGGTCATGAGCCTATGAGGGCCAAGGATAAAGTTTTTGGATGTAAATGGCCCCCATAAGCTTCTGTATTTGAACACTTGGACTCTAGCTGGTAGTGTTGTGTTGAAGGCTGTGGAACCTTTAGGAGGTGAAGCCTTGCAAGAGGAAGTGCGTTTCTGGGAATGGAACTTCATAGCAAACCTGTTTCAATACCCTGGGTTGAGATATTGTTCAGTGATAGAACACTTGCCTAGCATGTATGAGGCCATGAGTTTAAATCCCAGCACTGGTGAGCAAAAGAAAGAAGGGGGAGGGGAAGACTGAGGATATAGCTCAGTTGGCCAAGTGCTTGCTTAGCATGCATGAAACCCCAGGATCATTCCCAAGCCCTGCATACAACTGCCTGATAGCACATGCTTGTAAACTCAGAACCCTGGAGGAGACAGGAGCATCAGGTGTTCAAGGTCAGCATAATCTGCAGACTGAATTTGATGCCAGTCTGGGCTAAACAAAACCTTTTTGGAAATGGAAAGGTAAAGGTGGTAGGAGGAAAAAGGAGCAGAGGAACAAGAAAGGAAGGGGCAGGGGAAAGGGAAGCAAACAAAAAGGAAAAGGGAGGGCTGGAGAGGTGGCCTAGAGGTTAAGGCATTTGCCTACAAAGCCAAAGGACCAAGGTTCAATTCCCCAGGACCCACATAAGCCAGATGCACAAGGGGCACATGTCTGGAGTTCCTTTGCAGTGGCTAGAGGCCCTGCCATGCACATTCTCTCTCTGTCTCTTCTCTTCTCTTCTCTCTCTCTCTTTCTCTACTTTCAAATAAATAAATAAATATTTTTTAAAGTAAAAGGTAATGGAAGAGAAAGGCAAGGGGAAGGAAAGGAAACTGGAAGGGGAAAGGGAAGCAGACTGGAAAGGATAGAAGATTAAATTTTATATATTACAATATCTTTATTTTTTAATATTTATTTATTTATTTATTTACTTATTTATTTATTTTGGTTTTCCAAGGTAGGGTCTTCCTCTGGTCCAGGCTGACCTGGAATTCACTATGTAGTCTCAGGGTGGCCTTAAGCTCACGGCAATCCTCCTACCTCTGCCTCCTAAGTGCTGGGATTAAAGGTGTGTGTCACCATGCCCAACTGAATATCTTTATTTTTTATTTCATTCAATTTTCATAAGAATTATGATTCCAAACAGAATTGAAATGGGGAAACCACTATTTTCAATTCATCATACAAAATACAGCACAAATATATAGCAGTTATGGTTATAACTTGTTATAGTTGGTACATAAAAATAGTTTACACGGACTGGGAGATGGCTTAGCATTTAAGGCACTTGCCTGCAAAGCTAAAGGACCCAGGTTCAATTCCAGAGGATCCACATAAGCCAGATGCTCAAGACGGTGCATGCATCCGGAGTTCATGTACAGTGGCTGGAGGCCCTGGCTTGCCATTCTCTCTCTACCACTATCTATCTATCTATCTATCTATCTATCTATCTATCTATCTATCTATCTATCTGCCTCTCTCTCAAATAAATAGAAATAAAAAATAGTTCACACTCATTTGCAACAATGATCCATACATTGTTTAAAAAGAACTAGTTGTGCATAAAGTATAATAAAGTTCTCATATAGGAATCCTAAAACTCATTTCAAGATGGCCTATTTGTACTCATTTATTTTTCATTAAAAAGACTTTCAGCACAACTATCAGTAACTGACATTTCCTTTCTTATCTAAAAAGATACATTTGCACCGGGCGTGGTGGCGCATGCCTTTAATCCCAGCACTCAGGAGGCAGAGGTAGGAGGATATCCGTGAGTTCAAGGCCACCCTGAGACTACATAGTGAATTCCAGTTCAGCCTGGACCAGAGTGAGACCCTACCTCAAAAAAAAAAAGATACATTTGCTAAACTATGCCATCTAACCAGTTCTTAAAGACAATATTGACATGGCACTATAAGAATCATGCCATTCTGTTTATTAGTAGTGACATCATATGGCTAACAAAAAAACCATGGGATTCATATGCAATATGATTGTCTACAACTAGTTCTCTTACCCTCATTTTAGTCATTAAGAGTCTAAAGTTAATGTTTGGACAGGTTTATGGGTTAATGTTTGTCTGGACTCATGGAGATGATTAAATAACTGCAATTTAAAATTAAAAGAGAGACTAATGGAGAGAGGGAGGTGATATGATGGAGACTGGCGTTCTAAAGTCGAATGGGGGGAGGGGAGGGAAATATCATATGTTTTTTGTATGTAAGTATAGAAGTTGTCAATAAAAAATAATAATTTTTAAAAACTAACTGCAATTTGAGGTCCTGGAAGGTTGGACTACCAAATGTCTAAGATTTGAGACACCTCAAGTCTCAGAGTTTATATGAAAATGAAGTAATTATATTAGTTATATTACTTACTTATATCATATATCCAAAGAATTTTACCACACAGCTGTTATAATTTTTATATCAATAAAGAAGTCTTGAAAATGACAGAATGTAATTCCAGCATTAGAAAATTTGCATTTCTAATCTGTTTTTGATATACAATTTACAGTCTCCAAAGTCAAACTACATACTTTGAACTGATTCTAACACTAAGAATGTAAGTCTTTTCAAACACAGATATTTATTGCTTGTAGAACTTCTTCCCCAAAACTAAACCATTTTCATTTTACTAACCAATCAGGAGGCTTAAGTCCTGTACATAAAGGTAAGAGTGGGAGAGAGACAAAGAAAGGCATAATACAAAAGAGGACCAGCAGATAACTGAGGAAGGAAAAATGAAAGGTTGCAAAAGCCCTCCATATCCTTCCTGCACCTGCTGCCCCCTATCATTGTCCCTGCCTGCTACCCCTACCCCTCTCCCTTGACCCCCAAGCTGCCTTTCCCACTTGTTCTACCTGTTGCCACCCCTTCCCACTCACCCTCCCACTTCCTTCCCCTCCTGCTGCCCGCTGTTTTCCACCCACAGTCCTGAGCTCCTTATTCAGGGCCTTTCACTTGCTAAGCAAGCATTCTACCCATCCTCCCTCCTGGTCCCCACCCAGAGCCCACCCATAATTCCTGCCCTGAGACCACCCCTTCCTTTCCCCCCTGCACCTGCCAAGACAAATGCATTGCAGGACAGAATCTGGGGGCCTTTCAGAGCCTTGTGTGTGCTAGGCAATGCTCCTTCCAATGAGATAAAATTCCAACCTCTCTCTTTATCTTTTTAAAGATACATAAGTCTTAAGCTACCTATTCCTTTATATTGGCTAAAACCCCCTAATTAAATGCATCCATTTATTAGACACCTACCTGCAGCAGGGCCATCTGAACTGGTCTTATCTTCTGGGTTCTTTTTTGGTGCTTTTAATTTACGGACCTTGCATTCTACCTTACCGGGGGAGTTCTTGGACTTTGACATCTTTTTCATACTCTTAGGCATATTGATGTTATCTGGAATTGGGCAGAGAACAAGAGGCAAACCCTGTCATATATAGCTTTGATCCAGGGGTAAGTAGAGGACTCTTCAGTTCCTACCATGGAGACTAAACCCGTTACTCTTAGATAGTAGAATAAGTGCTTCTAAAGGAACAACTAGCATCTACAAACATGTCTGAAGGGAAGTGGAACTTGGGAGTCATAGAACTTCTTTTTCTGAGATCAAAAGTCAGCATTAGGTAAGCAGAAGAGAAACTAAGACAAGAAGTAGACTCACCAGAAGGAGGACACACAGCACATTACTAGCAAAAGGAAGAAACCATCTCCCTCAATTCTAACTTCCCTTCATTGGTCCCTAATAAGCTCTTCCTCAGATCCACCTGAAGAGGGCTAACGCTATAAACTAAGACAGCAATGTACCCTTGGAGTCTACAACCCTAAGGATCCTGGCTTCTCACCTCTTTCTGGCCCTTGACTGCTGTCCCTGGTGGTTCCGACTGACGCAGATGCCTTTGTGACCCTTCAGCTAGGTCTTGGGACATACCACTGCAGCCAGTGAGAGGGGAGACCATCAGAGTGGCATCAGAAGGAGCCAATGAGATGATAAGGTTAGCAAGGAGCACACCCCTTACCATGATGCTAAGTAATAGCGTCCAAAATGTGTCACAAATGATAATGGGTTTCCTAGGGAATAAGGTGGGGTTATCATATATCCAGAGTCCCCAAGTTATCATCTTAAGTATGTAAAAGTGGGAGTAGACAGATTTCTCATTTGGGGTCCTTTAGGCTCATATCCTCTCTTGAAGGCTTGAAGCTCTTTAGGTGATAAAAATCCTGTTCAACAACAAGCAGAAAACTCTTCAAAGCTTTAAATACCATTCTCTTGGTTGGGGGGGCGGGAACCATAATATTTAAATAACTGTGAAAGAAAAGGACCACATTTTTTGTTGAACTTCATGCTGTTCATGAAGTTTCTGTTTCTTGGTTATTGCTGGTCATAGTAATGAAAGAAAAAAATGTTTAAAATTCTGGGGAGCTAGGAAGATGGTTCAGTGGTTAAAAGTTCTTTCTTGAAAACCCCGAGGCCCAAGTGGAATTCCAAAGCCACCCACATAAGCCAGGCACAAAAAGTGGCACAAACATATGCTTCCTGTAGTGGCAAAAGGCTTTGGCATGACCCCCCTCCCCGCAAACACACACATAAAAAAAAAAAAGCATTCTGAAATTCTGTTGGTTCAATTTTTTAAAAAAGGTAGGGTCTCACTCTAGCTCAGGCTGACCTGGAATTCACTATGTAGTCTCAGGGTGGCCTTGAACTCATGGTGATCCTCGTACCTCTGCCTCCCAAGTGCTGGGATTAAAGGTGTGCACCACCACGCTCAGCTTCAATTGATTTTTTTTTTTGAGGTAGGGTCTCACTCTAGTTCAGGCTGACCTGGAGTTCACTCTGTATTCTCAGGGTGGCCTTGAACTCACGACGATCCTCCTACCTCTGCCTCCCGAGTTCTGGGATTAAAGGCGTGTGCCACCACACCGGGCTCAATTGAATTTTTTAAACATAGCCGCAAAAGGTGATGAAGAGATGGGTGAACTGTTTTAAATATGGAAGCCAATACTTATTTTGATTTTCTAATCATAGAAGCTATGTGGTAAAGGGGAAAAAAACATAAGCCAGAGAAGGAGCTTGGGTTTTGTTTTTCATTGCTCCAGTTGAATTATTGGTACTTTCTTCATTGTAATCTAATTTAGACTGTAGGAACTCATCTGTAACCTAGTTGACACTCAGGAGGCTCATATTGTTCACTATTTACTCTTTTTTTTTTTCCTTTTTTCTTCCTTTTTTACCCTTATTTTTCCTGAGGCAGGGTCTCACTCTAACCCAGGCTGACCTGGAACTCACCATGTAGTTTCAGGGTAGCTTTGAACACATGGCGATCCTCCTGTCTCTGCCTCCTGAGTACTGGGATTAAAGGTGTGAGCCACCACGTCCAGCCTACTGTTTACTCTTAATCTAAATTGTATCACCACTGCCTGGTAAAAACTGGATTGAAGTATTTTGAATTTTCAGGAAAATATATATTTAAAAAGAGCTACATCTGTATACACCTACCCTGCACAGATCAGTTGTTAAGGACATAAGCTGTAGAGTTTGATGGCTCTTATGCCATGTCGCTATTTTGAGAACTTTGACCTGGTAGCCCCTCAGCTTCCTCATTTACAAAGCGAATAATATCCATCTCTTAGAGAACAGTAAAATGGGAATCAAATGAGTTTGCCAAGGAACTTAGCCTTTGTTGGAGGGTTGATTATTTCTTTTGTTCCCCCCTGGGTCCCTGGAACTTCCTCCTGACTCTCAGTAGAAAACTGTCCCAGTCTGGCTTCCTTTAGGGTGTCATGAGAGTATCTGGAAAGACTCTGGGGAATGCTTTAGCTTTTAAAACATGTGTAACTCTAATGGAGTATTTTTATTTCTTGTCACTGAAGTGGAAGGAAAGTGTGAGGGATGTGTTCGTGCTTTCACCCGAACCTTCATCTTAACATCTGACAGCTGTTTCAAGTGAGTGCTATGTTGTGAGTGGCAATAGGGACACCCAGCCAACCTTGAACCAGTGTCATGATTGTATAGTTTCAGGGACTTGTCAGTCCCACAGAAAACTAACAGATAACTACATGGAATAATCGAGATTCGTGGTTTAAGAACATGGGTTCTGCAGTCTGACTACCAAATAAATTCTATGATTGACCCCAGCCCTGGCTAATTAGCAGTGGGACGTTGACCAAAGGATAAGACTTCTCTATGACTCATTGCTCTGTGAAAATGTGGAAGTGTCCACTTCTTTTGTAAAGAGTCAATGCTCTGAAGTTAAGTCTGCACTCTAATGAGGCTGCCCTCTGATGCAGTTTCTCCAAAGTAGCTCTGTGGCAGTGATAAAGGACACAAGCCATGGAGTGGGAAGATAGTTGAGTAGGGTTTTCAAAGGAACCAGGTAACTTAGTAGCAGTGGAAGCCAGGTTTTTGTTGAGAATGTGGGGTTGTTCATTTGTCCAATTATCTGAAGATCCATTTTTTCCTCCAGTCTGTGTATTGTGAATGATGAGATGACTGTGAGTAATGCCAGGCCGAACAAAATGAGGAGTTCCTTCTCCAGTTCCCTATTCACAACCTCCTCCAACTCAGAGGTCACCTTCACCCAGGATCAGCAGGAAGTGGGACAGGATTCCTCAGTCCAGTCTGTGTAAGTGCTGGGAATCTCGGACAATAACTTAAAAGATGTGAGGACTGAATAAGAGAAATTTGCAGCTAATCTGTTAAAAATAATTATTTGGTGGTTGCATTCTGAGTAATGGACCACCTGTAAAAACTTTAATCCATTAAGTTTATAGTGACAATGTAAGCAATTTTAAAACAATGTAAAGTGCAGATAATATATATATATATATATATATATATATATATATATATATGAAATTATTAAAAATAATAAGAAAAACCGGATGTGGTGGTGCACACCTTTAATCCCAGCAATCAGGAGGCAGAGGAAGGGGGATTGCTGTGAGTTCAAGGCTAGCCTGAGTCTACCTAGTGAATTCCAGGTCAGCTTGGGCTAGAGCAAGACCCTACCACGAAAAACAAAAGCAAAGAAGAAGTAATTATCATTTCAGCATATAAAATGTATATTCAGAACTACATTGATTTACTAGGCACTCATCATGAACAGCCATAAAACAAAATTAAGAAAATAATTCCATTTGTAGTAAGAAAAAATGTAAGATACGTAGAGACATACTTAACAAAGATGCAAAAGATGCTGTCT
Source organism: Orientallactaga sibirica (assembly GCA_036365145.1). Lineage (NCBI taxonomy): Eukaryota > Metazoa > Chordata > Mammalia > Rodentia > Dipodidae > Orientallactaga > Orientallactaga sibirica. The sequence goes on from JAEOAD010000747.1 coordinate 473,530, forward strand.
GAAATCCACAAAACATTGTAGAAATAAATTAAATAAGACTCAACAAATGGATGAGTGTCCTATATTCCTGTAAGACTCAACATTATCAAGATAACAAGGCTCCCACAATTACTATTCTGTACCCATGCAACCTATGCCAAAATTTCAGTCATCTTCTTTGTAGAAATTTACAAGTCAATCAAAAGTTCAAATGAAAATACAGTGAAATTATAATTGAAAAACAATCTTGAAAAAAACAGTTGGAGGTCTCACTATAAACTCACTGTAAAGATACTATTAAACTATAAAAATCAATTAATGTGAAGCGATAAAAGCCTATGAACAGATGTGTATAATAATGGAATAAAATGCGAGTCCCAAATTTAAAATTGCTAGGCGTGATGGCACACAGTCTTTAATCCCAGCACTCAGGAGGCAGAGGTAGGATAAGGATTGTTGTGAGTTTGAGGCCAGCCTGGAACTACAGACAGCATTCCAGGTTGGCCTGGCTAGAGTGAGAACTTACCTTGAAAAAAAATGAATAAATAAATAAATCTACCTCCACTTTTTTAATCAATTGATTTTTATACAAAGTACTAAGAAGATAAAAAAGGAAAAGAATAGCTTTTGTAGAAAGTGGTGTAGGGACAACTAGGCACACACTCCGGAAAGGATCAATTTTACTCCCATCACTTATCACATAGAAAAATGTGACTGGGAGTGTAGCTCAGTTGGTGGAGTGCTTGCCCAGCATGCACAGAGCCCGCGTTTGATCACCAGTAGCACAAAAACTGGACATGATGATGCATATCTGAATCCTGGCCTACAGGAGGTAGAAACAGTAGTATCAGAAGTTTAAAATCATCTTCTGTATGTAGAAATTCAAGCCCTGCCTGAGCTACATGAGACCGGTCTCAAAATAAAATAAAATAAAATAAAATAAAAATAAAATAAAATAAAATAAAATAAAATAAAAGTCAGAAACCTAAAAGCTACATCTAAAGTTACAAAAAATTTAGAAGATAAAAGAGAATTCATGACATTGTAGTAGACAGTGGTTTCTGACACAAAAGCACCAGCAAATATGAAAAATTAGATAAATTGCAAAATCTTTTCGACTTCAAAAGGTGCCACCAATGAAATGAGGAATCCAAAGAATCAGAGAAAATATTTGCATACTTTATGTCTGAAAAGAAACATGCATCACAAACACATGGAGATTTCTTAGAATCCAGCAATAAAAAGATGACACAGTTAATATGAAAAGGTCAAAATAGCTATTTCTTCCAACAAAGAAACACAAATGTCTGGAAAGTACATGGAATCATGCTCAGCATCATTAGTCATTGGTGAAAGGCAAAAAATTGCATAGCTACCACTTCACTCACAACAGTTATGTTTATTTTAATGGAAATAAAAATATTGGCAAAGATGTAGATAAATTGGAACCCTTATGTATTGCTGATAAGAATGAATATGGTTCAGCCACTGTGGGAAAAAGTTTGGAAGTTCCTGAAAATGTTCAACATGGGGTAACTATATAACCCAGCAATCCCGAGAGATGAAAAGACATTCATATAAAATCATGTACAATAAGATTCATAGCAACATTATCTGTAACAGCCAAAAGTGGCAAGAATCCAAATGTTTATAAATTTATGAATGACTAAATCACTGTGATGCACATACACAAATGAGATATTCACCAGGAATAAAAAAAAAGTGCAGTTCTGATATATGCTATAACATGGATGAATCTTGCAGACACTATGCTCAAATGAATTAAGCCAGTCACGAAAGACTACAGATTGTATAAGTCCATTTACTAAAACAATAAGAAAGTCTATAGTGGCAGACTAATAGTTACTCCAGTCTGGAGGATGGGTAAATAGGGAGTGGAGTTAAATTTTTTCTTTGTTTTCTGTTCAAGATGAAGAAAATGGTCAGGAATTCGGTAATTGTCAGAGTTGTACAATCTTGTGACTGTATTAGAAAATCAGTGAATTATGCACACTAAAATAGTAAAGTTCAAGGATATGGAAATTTTTTTTTTTTTTTTTTGGTTTTTCAAGGTAGGGTCTTGCTCTAGCCCAGGCTGACCTGGAATTCACTATTTAGTCTCAGGGTGGCCTCGAACTCTCGGCGATCCTCCTACCTCTGCCTCCCGAGTGCTGGGATTAAAGGCGTGCACCGCCACGCCCGGCTCGAAAGTTTTTATTAAATTTCCATTTGGTATGTTCTTGAGCATGTTTCAACACACGTATTTTTTAGCTTTGAATTCTACTGAGCATTTTGACCAGGTGGGTTTTCACCATTCCAAAGGCGCTCATTCTCAAAGATGTTTCCCAGAAAAACATTAGAATAGGCTATGGTGACACTTAAGTGGTTGGTCTATGTCTTCTGTAGTAGTAATGGAGGTCATCTTTTCTTCTGCCACTTCAGGTGCCTTGAGAACAAACAATAGTACCACGCCAGCGCTGCTCAGATATTCACTATGCTCCAGGTGAGGTGTGGGAATCAAGTGGGTAAAAGATAAATGCCTCTGGGCCTTCAGGAAGGTGAAGACTGGGTGGCCAGGGCATGGAACTCAGGGAACCTGGCCCTTCTGATATCCCAATTCCTTCCTTCCAGTGTACAAGAGCTCAAAAAATTCTTCAGACAGCTGTCCTAAAAAGAGCCCTTAGATGCTGTCTTCCTCTTCACCCACACAATTGTTTTTCTCTTAATTTCTGAGTCTCACCCATGACTGGAATTAGAAGCCTGGCTAACCAAGAAGTCAAAGTTAACTTGTAGGCCAAATAAAATAACCATCCCCAGGGCCAATTGTTTCTTGTGTTTTTGTCCTGAAGGTGCCAGTTTATTTTTCAGAATAAAGAGTCACATTACGTGTTGTGTACTGGATTGCTCTTCTCTATGAGCCAGCAAGGCTAGCTCTGAAAGGCCCCACTCCTACCCCATTCATCCCTGGCTGTGTTTAAGCAGATCCATCAGGCTTATTTCCATGTTTACTTTGTGAATAAGTTCTCATGACTAAGGGTGTAGCCTGCTTCCAGTGATGGGCCTTTGGAGACTGTGTGACTGTCAGATTTTCTGTCTGGAAATCTATCCAAACAGACATGTCACCTGGTACACAGAGATGCTTCCTGCCTAGTGAGGCTGTGGAGGAAGGAAGGAAAGTAAGAGGTAACATATTTTACCATATATATATGTGTCATAATATATATATATTATGTGGGATCTGGAGAGAGATGGAACATGTCCTTAGGCTTCACTGGCAAGCTCCTTAACGGCTATGCCATCTCTCCAGCCCTTTTAGTTCTTATTCTTAAACATTTGAACATTTTTATAATCCTTACTTTGATCTGTTTTATGATTTTCATATTGGCTGGTGGCAAGTGGGCCTTCTACATATCTCTCCATGGTTCTATTGTCTTCAGCCCACCTCCCATTCACACCCCTTCTCTGAGGTGCTATGCAAGGAGTTTCAGACTAATTAGCACCTGCAGGGGCTTAGGTAAAACTGGATTGCTGACTTCAGCTAGCACAGAATTTTAGGACAAGCAGTAAAAAGTAGAGTTGTCCTTTATTAAAAGAAGTTTTAATATATAGCTTTTAAGCATGAGGGTTAAGAGAAAGAGATACTCAAGAAATAATACAGATCCAAGAATTTGCGTGTTGCAGTTTATCTTCATGTTGCTGAGACAAAACATCTGACCAAAACCAGCTGATAGGAGGAAAGATTTTTGGCAAGGGTGAGCTAGGAATAACACCCCAAAGTCTTCCACCAGGAACACACCTCCCCCAGCAATGCTTTATCTCCCAAATTGCCACTAGCTGGGGACCCAGCATTCAAAACAGATGAGCTCATGGGAGATGTGTGATTCAACCTACCACAGTGAGTGTGGGCTTTTCAAAGGGCAGTTGCTTTTTAATAGTTATATATAAGATTTTGGTGACTTTTGAAGTTATTACCTTCAATGAGTCACAAAGGAATTTAAATTGGATCACAAAGTAGTTCCTGAGGTATGTCAGACAGGATTACAATTGATAAGATCAAACTTCAGGTCACAGGGATGTGGGAAGTTAGAATACCTTCACTATGAACAAAGTTAATTGTGACATTCCCAGAAAATATTTGGGACAGAAGTGAGACTCTACCTGAAGTCAAGCTTATATGCATTTAGATTTTAAGTCTGGTTAATTATTATTTTAGCATTCTTTTTAAAATAAAATTTAAAAATACATTTATTTATTTGCAAGAAGAGAGACAGAAAGAGAGAAGGGGAGCACCAGGGCCTCTAGCTGCTGCAAATGCACTGTATTTGTGCATCTGGCTTTATGTGGGTATGAAGAAATTGAAATTGAACCTGGGAAAACACTTTATTGGGAATTTTTAATGGGTGAATATACTGTAATTTGATCATAATCCCCTCTAATTGTCCTTTCTTGTCTCCCTCTCCTACCCCTCTTCCACTGACAATTCAACATGTTCAATGGGAAAAGCACCTCTAGCTGAAATGGCCAACATGGCCCTGCTTCAGAGGAGTCTGATTCAAAAGCCCTGAGAGAGGTGCCTTCACAGGAAGCTAAGGTTACTGAATACAAGGTGTTTCAGGAGAAAAGGGTTAGGAGGGTCAGTCATGGTGTTGGTGACCATCAATACTTCATGTGAATGAAGGACTGTGGCACAGTTGGTCTTTTCAAGATATATCTTCTGCTGTCATGAGCCCATGTTTCTCAACCTGCTGGGCTGTTGAATTCAGAATGATCCCACCTGTTGTCTGGAGGTGAGACCTAGGGCTGCAGATTGTTCTGGGAAGCTGCTTAGAAGATGACTTATACAAGGAGGTCACTACCAGGCCATTGCTTAAATCCAGTCCACTGTCTTCCATATTTGCTCTGTAGTCCAGAAACATTTCCTTAAAAACTAGAAAATCCAGTAGTGTGAGCAGCATGTCAAATATTTCACCAACCACTTCATCTTTATAATGCTAAAGTGCTGAGGTGAAAGCTGCCATGTTGAATCCAAAGGTACACACTTTGATATACTTCTCTACCAGGGAAACGTATTCATTAAAGATGGACGTGTAGGTGAGTTTATTTTATTCTGTGTCTTCAAATTCCCGGTTGATGAAATTCCTTTGCACTAACAGGAACTCATCATTCATGGTAATGTCCTCTAAACATCCAACCACAACATCAAATTCTGCATCAGAGGCAGAGAAAGACAGCATAAAGCTCTTTTCCTCCAGGGCATCCATGGCCAAGGCACCACATCCACCTGTGCCCACAGGTTGACTGGGCTGGGCTTCCACTCTGCTCTGTGGAGCCCCAACCACAGCAAGGGCATGGAGGAAGGAGGACTTGAATATTTAGCCACCATGGGCCTGGATGACTGTTACCCATACATACATTCTTTTTTTTCCCCTCTGGTTTTTCAAGGTTGGGTCTCACTGTTCCCAGGCTGAACTGGAATTCACTATGTAGTCTCAGAACAGCCTCAAACTGACAGTAGTCCTCCTACTGCAGCCTCCTAGGTGCTGGGATTAAAGGCAATGCAACAACATGCTCAGCAAGGACACACACACACACACACACACACACACACACACACACACACAGAGAGAGAGAGATTGAGAGAGAGAATGGACACATCAGTGTCTTTAGCCACTGCAGGTGAACTCCAAATTATGTGACACGTCGTGCATCTGGCTTTAAGTGGGTACTGGGGAATCAAAGTGGGGTTGTTAGGCTTTACAGGCAAGCACCTTAACTGCTGAGCCATCTCTCCAGCGCTATAAGTACGGTTTTTTTTTTTTTTTTTTTTGTTGTTGTTGTTGTTTGAGGTAGGGTCTCACTCTAGCCCAGACTGACCTGGAACTCACTATTTAATCTCTGTGTGGCTTTGAACTGACGGTGATCCTCCTACTTCTGCCTCCCTAGTGCTGGGATTAAAGGCATGTGCCACCACGCCTGGCTATAAGTACATTCTTAACATTAACATTTCCCTATGTCAGTGACCACGGCAGTAAACGTTAATTATGCTAGAATTTCTGATTTTCACCTGGCTTCAATCAGACTCAAAGTTGGATGCTTCTTTCCCTACCACTGTCCCCATAATTTTTCCTGTCTTTATGTTCTGTATCAATCATTTCTGATAATTTTTGCTTTTCTTTATATTACATTATATCATTTACCTTATATAACTTAAATTTTGAATTAAATTGTTTTAGGATATATATTGAGTATATATACATTTTACCTGGTATAATTTCATGAGAATTTGCTCTATGTCATTAACATTTTCCTGAACATTCTAAAAGCAAACTGGAAAATAAAGCCTAGCATGCCAAGAGGCTGAGGCAGTAGGATTTGGGCTGGGTTACAGAATGAGTCTGTCAAAAATTTAATAATAAGAATAACAAGAAGGAGGGGGAGGAGGAGGAGGGAAATTATTGAACTACAAAGTAGAAGAAAGAAGTGTTCTGGTGACAGGGGGTCAGGATAATATGCTTTTAGTTTTTAAAAAATATATTATTTTCAAGCAAAAAGGGGGGAGAGAGAATGGGTGTACCACGGGCCTCCAGCTGCTGCAAATGAACTGTGCCACTTTGTGCATTTGGCTTTATGTGGGTCCTGGGGAATCCAACTGGGTTGTCAGGCATTGCAGGCAAGCACTTTAACTGCTGAGCCATCTCTCCAGCCCATAACATGCTTTTAAAATGGAAGACATAACCACATATTTTAAAGTAGTAGAAAGACATGTTTACAGAAGAAAATGCAGGGTGAAATTTGATTTTGTGAACATATGCATGTGTACACATATGTAAATCTAGAAGAATACATACCAAAATGTTAGGAGCATTTACCAGTATTAAAATATATGGCACCTTTTTTTCCATTTTCTTTATGTATTTTTCTGTTTTAAAAATTTATTTGTAAAAATATTTTTATTTACTGATTTGAGACAAAGAGAGAGAAAGAAAGAGAAAGTGTATGAGCATGCTAGGGTCTCCTAGCACTACATACTCCAGACATATGCACCACTTCGTGTATCTGGGGAATTGAACTTGGGCCATTAGGCTTTCCAAGAAAGCACCTTTAACCACTTATTCACCTCTCCAGCCCTTCTCATCACTTCTTGTTCACCTCTCATGGTCTCCTGTCTTCAATGACTCAATACTCAGTCTCACTTTTTATTTACATACATCCAAACATTAAAAGGATCCACATATGAGAGAGAACATGAGATTTTTTACTTTCTGGCTTGGGTTACCTCAGTACATACATATTTTTCTGATTCTATCCATGTACCTGTAAATTCCATAACGCCATTTTTCTTTACAGTAAAGTAAAACTACTGTCTATCTATTTTTCTATCATCTCTCCCCCCCTTCTCTGTCTCTCTCATCTATGTATCTACACACACATCACATTTTCATTATCTGGTTATCAGATGATGGACATTTATGTTGATTCCATTTCCTGGCTATTGTGAATAGGACAACAATGAACATAGATGTGCAAGAATCTCTGTGGCATTAATGTACAGTCCTTTGGGTTCCTTTCATTTTCTTAAAATCACTACTTTTTCTAGGATGATGAAAATGCAGTCATTTTCAACAACTTCAAAACAATTGGAAATAAATTTAATTTTCTTTGAAAGATGGAACATTCTTTTATAAAAATTTTTAGAGAGAGTGAGTGAGAGACAGAGAGGGAGAGAGAGAGAGAGAGAATTGGCACACTGGGGCCTCAGCTACTGCAATCGAACTCCAGACGCTTACACCACTTAGTGGGCATGTGCAACCTTGTGCTTGCCTCACCTTTGTTCATCTGGCTAACATAGCATCTAGACAGTCGAACATGTGTCCTTAGGCTTGGCAGGTAAGCACCTTAACTGCTAAGTCATCTCTTTAGCCCTGAAAGGCAGAGCATTCTTAAAACAACATATGAATTCAGTTAAGAGTCTGATCACAGGAGACCTCCTTAAATGTCATTTTATCACTAAGTAGAAGAGCAAAAAATCTGGAACATCCCCCAAACAAGTAGGTACCTAAGAAACAAAGTTTTTTTCATGTAATCTTTATTTTCAATGGGTAACTTATCTTTTCATTAAATGTTTTATGAGTATCAAGATAGATGTTTTATATCACACTTGAATATTTATTTAAATATAGTATACTGAGTGGAAAGCAAAATTATCTTTTGTAGTAATAGTAGTAATTTTTATCAGATGATCTGGTAAACTAGATTATGAATCATACAAGAGGAATTAATGTTTAAGAGACTCTCAGAAACCTGCCTTTCAAATATGGAGGATAGACTATCTTCATTAATGCAATCTAAAATTAGAAACATCCCTAAACCAGCAAAAGCTCCTCTTTCACCATATTGTACTAACATTTTAGCCAAACATATAAGGTGTGTCAAATTGATGAATTGGAGCTTTTTAAAGAACATACGGTCTAAATGTTTGAAATACTTTCTGATGCTAAGGTTTATTTTAATTCTCATTTTCAATAGATAATATAAATATGAGGTTTTTCAAATTCAAAACATAAGAGCTCAATAACAGTTTGTATTAAGTACAATAACAGATTTTGTGGACAAGAAACATGGTGGTGGGGTCCAGAGTGAGGATTGGAGTTGGTTCATGGGTATAAACGTATTTAGATATTAATCCTTTTCCATGACATCATAGCTGTTTCTCGGGTGCCTAATTTCAAATTCAGGCCACTGGGTATTTAGGTGTTAAGTATATCCTGGTAATGGAAGAGATCCACTCCACCTAGAGACAGTTTGATACTGTTTGTCTCCATTGCTGCTTTTCCTATATTCTTACATCTTGTTGCCAAAGACATTTCACTGCAAGAAATATGCTGGGAAGTAAGGGCGAAGTACGTAATAGTAAAAGAACAAGGGGAGGAGTTTGATATTGATGTGTCAGATCAGAGCAGCTTTCTACTACCCTGTATATTTCACGTAGAAAATGAAGTGCTTGGAGGAACGTCACTAAAAAGTTTTCTCTCCGAGAGGGAACTGTTTAGAATTTGTTGGAGTGCATTAGAATTTATACGGCTGTCTCAATATTAAGGGATCTCTCGCGCAAAGTTGCTGCCTTGTTCTCCACTTCTAATCCGCCCATTTAGGACAGCTATGGAGTTTAGAAAAAAAATTGTAGCGCTAGGCTCTGTGATATCCGTCCGCTCTTTCAAACCTCCGCTCATTTCTGGACCTCACAGTGCGGAAGCCGTTTGCATTTTAATTCGGAAAGAAACAGTGGGCTTGGAGAGGTGAATTCCTAAAGGAGGAAAAGTAATGCCCAGACATTTGGCAATGCGTTCTGCTCTCTGGTCTGTGCTGTTTTACCCAGGTCGCAATAAGGCATCTACGGTAGTACCATTACGTGTAGAAAGAAGCCCGGTGACATAGGTGGAAGTGGCGCTAGGCAAAACTTAGTATCACTCCGCTTCCCTAAGCCGGATCTTCTTAAGCTACACACTACCTCCTCCCCCGGCGGATTTTGCTAATGATGACATAGCTGAATCCTGTATGCGGAAGAAAATGGAGATAGATGCTACTTGGTCACTGCATGCATGCTACTGAAGAACCCTGAGAACGGAAAAGAGAAAAGAGTGCCAAAAGAGAGAGTAGTTTGATAATCACAGCCCTTTATCTGATAAAGCAAGCATCTCGTAAATTCCGAGTTCCGACCAACTCCCAAACACATTCGTCGCCATTATCTTGGCTCCCTGCGCCTGGCTGCCTGTGTCCCCTTCTGTATGGCACAGCACCTCTTGAGACAAGGAAATGAGAAAACGGCTTCTGATCAAAGCAGAACAGGTCAGTGAAAAGGTGGGGGCATTGCTAGGGGTTGTGATGGGGTTTCTTAATAGGCGGCGGCCAGAGGAGTGAGGAACTAGGGGATGATAAAATGATTCATTCTCTCTCTCTCTCTCTCTCTCTCTCTCTTCTCCCTCCCTCCCTCGTCTCTCTCTAATTTCTCGCTAGCTCGCGCGCTTTCCTCCCCTTTCTCGCTCTCCACTTTACTTCCTCAGAGGATGAGGGAAAGAACATAAAAGGAGATTGTTAATGTGTGATAATCAAGATCTTGGATTCGAAGATTGTTTTATGTTCTAGTTACTGGACGAATCATTAATAACCACATATCTCTCACTGTTTTTTTTATTTGAATTTTGGCTATCATGGATTTATACGTGTAGATGTATATCCAAGTTTGCAGTATTCTTCGTTCCTATAAGTACCTGTAGGCGGCAGCAGACCTCAGAGGGAGCGGAGAAGATAAAGAAAATTGAACTGGTTTCTTTAGTGGGCATAGCTCCAAGATTAGGCCATGTAGGGAACTAGGAAAATCCTCAGATCTTCTCTTTGCCAGCTTTCCAGATATGTCCTCCCTTACCTCCACAGTGCAGAAAATGATAGGCTTTGGGGGATGGAAGAAAATCCTAAAACCTGTAAGGAATTTGGAAATAATACTTTTAACTATTTTCTTAGCTTCCCTGGAATGTCCTTGCTTTTCATCCCTACTGACACCACTACTACCTTGCAGGGATGTCTTAATTGCCTCTGCATGGAAATAATCATACTTTGAGTACCAATCAGAGGAGCTTGGAGATTTGGGAGTTGGGGAATTAAGTGAATTAGAAAACTTTCTGGCAAACAGGTACCTGGGTCCAGAAACCATATGTGCACTAGGTGTTGTTCTAACAAAGACTAAGTATCCATATTCTGTCACCTGTTAGTTAATCTCTATGGGTAGGTCTATGCCTGTGTTTGTATATTTGTCTGTTATTGTGCAGGTTTGTAAAATAACCCAGCTTGAAGCTAGGGAATACAAAAAAGAGAAAATTATATCTAAGGTTAATGTAAGGGTACAGAGACAGGGTGACTGAGTCTAGAAAATTACATCTTTTCTGTTTTGTCAGATTTTCAATGACCCCTGCCTGGTTTCTTCCTGATTTACTTAAAAGTCTTGCCATGCTTTGGAGGTACAGAATAGAAGACCTCCTTTTCCCACTCCCCTTGCCAGTCCTGCTCTAATCCTTCATTGTGATGTAATTTTGAACTAGAAAACTATCAGAGCAATCACTGCAGAGGAAAATGGTGGACCACAAGTCAGGGAGGAGGGGCAGCTCTGAAGCTGAGCAATAGGAGGAGGGAACCATGAGGAACTAGTACTGAAAACCTAGGCAAAATGTATGGAAAGGTAAGAATAGGGGCCAGGTACCAAAATCTGTCTACCTAGAGGTCAGTTTCTATATTTTCCTCTTTATTTATTCATAGATCTGTTAATAGTCTGCTATAGGTCTTGTCACCATTGGAATAAAAAAGAGGAAGAGAAAATTAGTTCAGATCAGTGCAGGTTGGTATAAATGTGGACACTACCTGGGTAGACCTTTAAGGTGAAGTAGAAGTGATTTCTTTGGATCTAGCAGGGGTGAGGAGCCAATCTAGGGATTCCTCAGCCTGCCACATGTATCTTAGTTTTTCCACTCTTCCTGATCTTATTAGTATCTGGCAAGGAGACTGGTATCAGTTCTTGGAGGTATACGAGGCGGGGGATGAAAGATAGTTTGCTAATTATCTACTTCTACATAGCGCTGAATTTCCATACTTTCCTGTCTCTTTGTGCTAAGCAACATGAAGAGAAAAAAAATTGGAAGAGACTTAAAGTCCCATTTCCTTCCTCCACTCCAGGTCCAACTTCAGTGGCAGAACTGGTGGCCTTGGAGTGGCTGAAGATCATCACCTCCACAGGGACAGGCACAGCCATTCTTCTTTACCTTGAGTGAGCTTCCTCAGCATGTTGTCCATATCGTTGGCAGAATCTGTAGTTGGAAAGGGAGTTGAGTGACTACTGGACTTTGTATGAAAACATCAACTTGGAACAGACCTTCACTCAAGGCTGAGATAGGGATAGGGGTATATTATTTGGCCTTGCCTTTAACTTGAACTATGAATGGCTCTACAGCTAGAGAAAGTGCTAGAGAAGAGACTGGGAATGCCCTAAAACCTGGAACCAGTGACATTGCCAATGCTATAGTAAAGACTAAGTCTCAGACCAAGGCAGTGACTGAGGATGAACCAAAAGCAGAATTAGTGAACCAGGCCCAGAGTGGAGAAACGGCAATGGCCAGGACACAGATAGTGGTTTGCAGTGAGTCTGTGGCTATGACATGGGAAATGAGCAAAAGAGAAGATATGCCTAATAGAATCATGATTCAGACTAAGGCAGAACTCCTGACAGAACCTGGTATATTATCCAAAACCAAGTCAGGGTCCATGCCTGTGTCTGGGGTCATCACTGTAACCAAGTCTAAAGTCAAAGGTGGCAGTGGCAGTGAGGTGTATATCAGTGCCAAGGCTAATGATAAGGCTAATATTGGTTGTAGCACTGAAATAAAGGATGTGGCCACCATCAAGCCCAGGGTTGGGGACAAAACTACTTGTGCCATTAAATCCACTGATGAGGATGAAGAAAATGTGTGCTCCTGGTTTTGGACTGGAGAAGAGCCTAGTGTAGGCTCCTGGTTTTGGCCTAAAGAAGAAACTCCTCCTCAGGTTTATAAGCCTCCACCTAAGATTCAGGAAAAGCCCAAGGTCCCACACAAATGCAAATTTACTATAAAACAAAAAGCAACAGCTTGGGCAAGGGCCAGGTATATTGTTCTAGTGCCAATTGAGGGAGAGGAACAATCCTTGCCTCCAGATGGGAATTGGACCCTGGTTGCAACCTTAATTGAAACACCTCTTGGTATTCGGCCTCTGACCAAGATTCCACCTTATAACGGACCTTACTTTCAGACTTTAGCTGAGATAAAAAACCAAATTATACAAAGAGAAAAATATGGTCCTAATCCAAAGGCCTGCCGCTGTAAATCACGTGGCTTTAGTTTAGAGCCTAAAGAATTTGATAAACTTGTTGCCTTACTTAAGTTAACTAAAGATCCTTTCATTCATGAAATAGCTACAATGGTAATGGGCATCAGTCCTGCTTATCCATTTACTCAAGATATAATTCATGATGTTGGTATTACTGTCATGATTGAAAACTTAGTCAAAAATCCCAATGTTATAAATCACCCTAGAACTTTAAATACAGTAGATAATAGCTCTGATTCTTCTGCAGATCCAAAAGAGAATGACACGTATATACATCAAATTTGTAAGAAAATAATCTCTTGTACTTTGAACTCTCCTGTGCAAATGACTGAACTACAATTATTAGAGAACCTGAGTGTGAAATTCGAGACTCACCACATTATTGCCAGTTACATTCCAGATTTCCTCACATTGATAAACAAGGGTAGTGTCAAAACCAAGTTTTATGTTTTGAAAGTATTTTTGTACTTGTCAAAAAATCAAGTCAATATAAGAGAACTGATCAGTGCTGAAGTACTATCCTCATTGGTTATACTCTTCAACAAGAATGAGTCAAAGGCTAATATTCTTAATGTCATTGAAATATTTGAGAATATAAATTTCCAATTCAAAAAAAGGACAAAACTGTTTACCAAGGAAAAGTTCACTAAATATGAACTCATTTCCATATTCCATGAAGCAAAGGGGTTTGGTCAGAAACTCCAAGACTTAGCAGAGCACAGTGACCCTGAGGTGAGAGAGAAAGTTATACGATTAATACTCAAACTTTAAATAACTATATCTTTTCATAAAGTATTGAACAACTTTTTGTGCTTGTAACGTGAATCCAGTGAATATTATTAAGTACATGCTTGGCACTTAGACTGTGTTGATTGAAGGAGACAATTTTATGGATGCCCATCATCTTGAGAGCTTAACATTTGTTGCTTTTTTATTGTGCTATATATAATATAAATTAAAGTATTTTAATATTTCTGTAATTAACCTGATAATGACCCTATTTATGCTGGATAAGCTATATTTCTGTGCTTCACATTAATATAAATGTAGTTTCATATTTCATTTACATGTTTTTTTAAATAAAGGTGCATACTAAAACTGGTGAGAACATTGTCATAGTTCTTCAGTTGAAATATAGTCAGAGAGATAAGTATAATGTAGTGATGACAAATTGGTTTTATCTATGAGGTATGGGGCAAACAAACGGGTTCACATTGGCAGATCATTTAGTTTCAACATGGTCAAGAGAAGACAACCACAAGCTGCCTGTAGATGCTAGCTGAAAGGGCTTCAAGTGTGGAGTGAAGTACAGCTCTGGGAAGTGAATGATGACAGAAGGGCACAAGATGCTTTCATTCCAGTATGAATCCAAGATCTTGTGCTTAGCCTTTCAAATAGGATGTCTTATCACAAGCTTTTTAGCACCAAGATTGTTTCTGGTTTCCACCTCCATTCAGTTAAGCCATCGACAATTGAGAAGTGTGGTTCCAAAGGGTCCCAGCCCCACTGGCTCTCATTGACTTCCTTCCTAACCAGAGATAACAGATTTACTGCTTCCTATGACATTTTTCCCCTTTCAGTCTAGGGCCTCAGAGGAGGGCCTGAGGACCATCTATAGCAAATATCTAATAACATCTGTTCTACCTTGGTAACTATTGGTTCTCATCCTAACTTTTTTTCTGACAATAATTTAGACTTGGTGATGCATACCTATTGTTAATGGGAGTCCTTGTTTGTGCTCATTCATGGTTAGAATATTACTATATATATAAAACACATCTACAGGATACCAGAGTCCTTTAGGAGTATACAGCTGGGAAGAAGTTAATTCCTCTCATTTCACTATCCTACTTACTTTTGGTTTACTGGTTTGAAACCATATTGTTTATTATATCTCAAGTTTTCCTGCTTACACTTAACACAAGCTAGCACCTGAGCAGGTGTTTGTGGTATAGAAAGATGGTATAGATTGGGATCTGGGATTACTTCTCTTCTATTCCCAAAGTTCTTTGCTATTATTCTCTTTCAACTTACTGCCCAGAGTTGGGAATGATAATTATTAGGATACCTGTAGAAATGCTGATCTTTCTCTTAACTTACCTCCCTGCTAATTTTTCATGTATTTGGGTGAAGGTCTAAACTAAAAACAAAATTCAATATGGTGGAATATGCCTCTAGTTTGATTCTCCAGGACCCATGTAAGCCAAATGCACAAGGTGGCACATGAATCTGGAGTTTGTTTGCAGCAGCGGAAGGCCCTGGCATGCCCATTCTCTCTCTGTCTCTCTCCTTACATATAAATGCGTAAAATATTTTTTATTTAATTATGAGAGAAAAAGAGGAAGAGAGAGAGAATGAATGAATATGGAAGAACCAGGGCCTCCAGCCACTGCAAATGAATTCCAGATGCATGCACCACTTTGTGCATCTGGCTTTACATGGGTTCTGGGGAGTTGAACCCTAGTCATTATGCTTTTCAGGCAAGTGCCTTAACTGCTGAGCCATCTCTCCAGTCCCTGCCTCTAGGTTTAATAGTTATTACTAGTTTAATTTCTGTCAGCTGTGAAACTGTCTATATATCTACTAATAAAAGTGAAGAACAGGGCTGGAGAGATGGCTTAGCAGTTAAGCACTTGCTTGTGAAGCCTAAGGACCCTGGTTCGAGGTTTGATTCCCTAGTACCCATGTAAGCCAGATGCACATGGCGGCACATGTGTCTGGAGTTCGTTTGCAGTGGCTAGAGGCCCTGGTGTGCCCGTTCTTTCTCTGTCTCTCTCCCTTTCTCTGTCTCTAATAAGTAAATAAATTAAAATTTTAAAAAATTTAAAAAGTGAAGAATAGTGGTCCTACTTGTATATTATAAATGGGGGTAAGTAGTGTATTTTTTTCTTGCAGTGTGCAGTTTTAACTTAGAAGGTTTTTGAAGTTCTTTGTAAATTGTTTTTAATCCACAGATCTCCCTTAGCCTATAATACCAGCTGTGGGTACTTCACTCAGTATTGGAGGTCTTCACAATGCAATCGGACCAAATCTTTTGGAAATATTCTATGTCTCAAATGCCCTATGGAGTACAAACTTAAATCAGTTGGTAGCTATGGTATTTTTCAACATCAGCTAAAGAAAGAGTGAGTTTGGGATATGTATACATTTGTGTCAAAGCAAGAAATTGTTCTTCCTGCGTTGGGTCCTAGTTTTGAAAGACAAAATCACCTATTTTTTTCTGACATGTCAACTACTTTTGCGCACTTAGATTTTTTTCCACCTTTGGGCTACTGTGTGCCTAATGCTGTAGCAAACATTGGAGTACAAGTATCTGTTATATTCTCTAATTTCAGTTCTTTTTAGTATATACCTAGAAGTGAAATTGCTGGGCTACATGACAATTCTGTTTAGCTTTTGGGGAATTGCCAAGCTATTTTCCACAGTGGCTGCCCCCATTTTACACCCCTATCAGCAATAAGGAATCATTCTAGTGTATTCACATACTTGAAAATACTTGGTATTTTCCACTTTTTTTTTTTTTTTTTTTTTTTTGGTTTTGAGGTAGGGTCTCATTTTAGCCCAGGCTGACCTGGAATTCACTATGTAGTCTCAGGGTGGCCTCAAACTCACCGCGATCTTCCTACCTCTGGCTCCCCAGTGCTGGGATTAAAGGTGTGTGCCACCACGCCTGGCTTCCACTATTTTTTAGATTATTTTTTTCAAATATTTTATTTATTTACTTGTTTGAGAGAGAGAGGTAGATAGAGGGAGAGAAGGAAAGAAACTGGGCATGCCAGGGCCTCTAGGCGCTTTCTGCATCTGACTTTTTTTGGTTACTGGGAAATCAAACCGGGGTCCTTTGGCTTTTGCTGGCATGCATCTTAACCACAACACCATCTCTCCAGTTCTAGATTCTTTAAAAAAACATAAATTTATGTTTTAATTGAATGACCTTTATTGTTTCAGTAGATGAATATATTTTGTACTTTGGAAATCAGGGTAAACATAGTGGTTTCCTTAAACATTTATCTTATCTTTGTTCTAAATTTCCTCAAAGTGCTTTCTTCCAGCTGTTTGAAATACATTATTGTTATCCATAGGTGCTCCATTGTACTGTAGCACACCAGAATTTCTTACTGCTACCTGAAACTTAGTAACCATTTATTAACCTTTCCCCATCCTCTTCCTGGTCTGTAGTAACAACCATTCCATTCTCAACTTCTATCAGCTCACCCTTTTCAGATTTCACATAAGATACAGTATTTGTCTTTCTGTGTTTGGCTTATTTCAATGAACATGATAATCTTTGTTTTAGCCAAGTTGTTAGAAATAACAGAATTTCATTCTTTCTGTGGCTGAATAATATTTCATTCTATATGTGAACCAAAATTTCTTTATCCATTCATCAGTGTTTGGACATTTTGGTTGATTCCATTTCTTGACTACTATGAATAGTGCTACATTAAATATGGGAGCACAAATATCCCCTTAATATGAGATTTCATTTCCATTGGAAGTATACCCAGTAATAGGAATATCAACTCATGATAGTTCTATTTTAAAAATTTTTAGGATCCTCAATAGTGTTTTCCATATGGGCCATACTAATTTACATTCCCATGAATAATATAAAAGAATTCCTTTTCTGCAGAATGTCTCATCTTTAGTCTTTCTGATAATAACCCTTGATTATCTGTATATCTTTATCTTTTTTTGATAAATGACTATTTAGGTCCATTGCTCATTTCAATTATTTTTTAAAAATATTTTTTATTTATTTGAGAGAGAGAAAGAGGCAGACAGATAGAGAGAAAGAGAGAGAGAGAGAGAGAGAGAATGAGCATGCCAGGGCCTCTAGCCACTGTAAACAAACTCCAGACACATATGCTATCTTGTTCATGTGGTTTTACATGTGTACTGGTGGTCCTTAGGCTTTTTAGGCAGGCACCTTAACTGCTAAGCCATCTCTCCAGCCCTATTACTGATTTTAATTGGATTGTTTCTTTTTCCTAATTCATATTTGGAGTTCCTAATATATTCTGGATATCAACCCCATGTCAAATGTGCACATTGCGAGTATTTCTCTCACTTGATAGGTGGCGTCTTTTTTCTGTTGATTGTTTCCTTTACTGTGCAGAAGCTTCTTGCTTTGATGTAATTCCAATTCATCTGTTTCTGCTTTTATTCCTTGTACTTTTAGAATCTTGTCACAAAATGTCTTGCCCATTCCAGTGGTCTGAAGAATTTGTCTGTTTTCTTCTAGTAGTGCCATAGCTTTAGGTCTTACATTTAATTCTGTAATCCAGTTTTAGTTGCATTTTGTCATTGGTAAGATAGTTTGTTTTGTAATTGGTAAGAGATTATTCTGCTTATGGATAGTTCAATTTCTTCCTAGCATCATTTATTAAAAAGATTATCTTTTTTTCCAATGTGTGTTCTTAGTAACTTTGTTTAAAACCAGTTTATTTTAGATGTGTAGTTTTAGTTGTAGATGTACCAATCTTTTCCATTACTTTTTGTTTACTATTTTATGACATTGTGTTTTTTCCCCATTACTGATGCTTTCCAGTATGCCTTGAAGTCAGGTAGCATAGTGCCTCCTTATTTTGTGCAATGTGTGATTCCTTGGGAATTATTCTAGTTCCAACTAAATTTTAATAACTTTAATGGTATATTTTATAGTTCTGTATAGAATGTCATTGGTTTTTATTATTGTTTTAATTAATTGTTTATTTATTTTAGAGGGAATGAGAGAAAGAAAGAGGCAGATAGAAAATGGGCGTGCCAGGGCCTCCAGGCACTGCAAATAAACTCCAGATGCATGTGACACCTTGTGTATCTGGCTTTACATGGGTACTGGGGAACCAAGCTTCAGTCCTTAGACTTTGCAGGCAAGTGTTTTCTTTTGTTGTTGTTGTTGTTGTTTTGTTTTGTTTTTAATAGGGGTTAAATTCAAGTATGTGTGTTTGTGTGTATGTGGGTGTGTGTTTGTATGTGTGTAGATTGTAGATTATGTGTGGTGGGTGTGGTGTGCTCTGTGATGTGATGTGTGTTTAGTGTGTTCACATATGTGGAGGCCAGAGGAGAATGTCAGTTCTCCTTTTTTTTATTAATCCACCTGTTTCATTGAGGTGGAGTCTCTCATTCAGTCTAGAGCAGCGATTTTCACCTTTTCTCCTTCCTCCCTCCCTCCCTCCCTCCCTCCCTCCCTCCCTCCCTCCCTCCCTCCTTTCTTTCTTTCTTTCTTTCTTTCTTTCTGTCAGCAAGACTCTGCAATTCTCTGTTCTCCCCCTCCCTCCGGATTACAGGCACGTTTGGCTGTGCTCAGCTGTATAGCTGGGTTATGGTGAATCTAACTCTGTGGTTTTAGATCCTCCTGCTTAAGTGGTAAACACTCTTAAATGCTGAGTCATCTCTCCAGCCCCTGGATTGAATTTTTAAATCACTTTTGCCAGTATGGACATTTTAACATCATTGATTCTTCTAATCCATCAACACAGGATGTCTTTCCATACATTTGTGTCATCCTCAATTTCATTCATCAGTGTCTATAATTCTTACTGTAGAGGTCTTTGGCATATTTGGTTAAACCTATTTCTGAGTATCTTATTTTTGTAGCTATTATAATGGAATGCCACCTTCTTTTTCCTTCTTTATTTTGCATATGTGTGTTGTACATGGTGGCTTCTAGGATCTCCTCTCCACTTTCTGAACACTGTATGCTGCTATACCCTTCCAGCATTTATGAAGATGGTGGTGATCCGAACTCTAGTCCCCATGTTTGCACTTAGCATGCATTTTAGCCACTGAGATATTTCCTCAGCCCCTGAGTTACTGTGTTGATTTCTATTTCAGGTAATTTGCCATCGGCTAAAATTTTTGCATGCTAATTTTATATTCTTCAGTTTGCTGATTGCATTTATTCATTATAATAATTGGGCTTTTGCCAGATTTTTTGATGGTATATCTCCATATAATTTAACTTCTTTTCCTGTTTTTTTTTTAAATCAATTTATTTTTATGTGCAAGCAGAGACAGAGGAAGAGAAGGAGGGAGGGAGGGAGGGAGAGAGGGAGGGAGAGAGGTAGGGCAACAGAGAGAAAGAAAAAAGGAGAGGAGAGGAGAGGAGAGGAGAGGAGAAGCGAAGCGAAGCGAAGCGAAGCGAGCGAAGCGAAGAGAAGAGAAGAGAAGAGAAGAGAAGAGAAGAGAAGAGAAGAGAAGAGAAGAGAAGAGAAGAGAGAAGAGGTGTGCCAGGGCCTCTAGCTGCTGCAGATGAACTCCAGATGCACATGCCAGTTTGTGCATCTGCCTTTACGTGAGAACTTGGGAAGTGACCCTGGGCTGTTAAGCTTTGCAAGCAAGTGCCTTAACCTCAGACCCATCTCTCCAACCCCCTCTTTTCTAGTTTTAATGGTCACTCATTTGTTTCTCTGTTCTAATGGCTCTGGCTTAGACTTAGCTTGGACTTCTAACACTATGCTGAATAAAGAGGTAAAAGCGAGCATCCTCAATCTTGTTATAGATCTTAGAAAGCTTTTAGCATTTCCATTTGAATTAATGTTAATAATCAGATTATTATAAATGGCCTTTATTATGTGGGAGTATCTTCCATCCATATCTAATTTTCAATTTCTCTTATAATAAAGGGATGCTGAATTTTGTCAAATACCTTTTCTACATCTATTAGGAAGATATATGGTTTATTTTTATACATCCTATCAGTGTGGTGTATCTGTTTATTGATTTTTATGTATTAAGTCATCTTTGCATTCTAGGGAAGACTCCCACTTGATTATGTTAAATAATCTTTTTAATATTGCTATTCATTTCAGTCTACTACTTGTATTTTGTTGCTGTTTTTTGCTTCTGTATTGACTGAGAATACTGGCCTATGATGTGTGTGTGTGTGTGTGTGTGTGTGTGTGTGTGTATGTGTGTTTTATTATCTGGTTTTGGTCATCAGGGTAATGCTGGCCTCATATGGTATCTTTTGAACAATTGTACTTTTTGTTTGTTTGTGGGGTTTTTTTGGTTTTTTTTTTCAAGGCAGGGTTTCACTCTAGCCCAGGCTGAACTGGAAATCACTCTGTACCCCATATTGGCATTGAACTCACTGCAATCCTACTACTTCAGCCTTCCCAGTTTTCCCAGTTTTCCATAGGTATTCCATGATGCATGTTCCTGCACTCACACATTCATACATATGAACATACACTCATGAACATACACATATTTTCTAGTGTTTTGCTTGTTTTGTGCTGCTGTAGGGTTCTTAAAAAATTCTTAATATGATTTTAGGTTTTAAAATTTTTTGAGACTTTTCCCAGTGCTTTGGATTAAACTCACTGACTTACTCATGCTAGGCAAATGCTGTACCACTGAGCTGTACTCTGAGCCCTAGAGACTTCTTGTTGTGTCCTATCATATGATTTAACTCTGTGTTTTGTTTGTTTGTGTTAGCAAAATATAAAGCTTGTATTGTTTGCCACTTTACCAAATATACAGGAGACAGAAATGGATTGAAAGAAATTTATCTAAGGCCAGCCCTGAAGAATATAGAAGTGATTTTCTGTTTCAGATCTCCATCTTCAGGGTACTTAAAAATGCTTAATGTTCTTTTATGGACTACAAATGGGTTAGAGTGAGGTAGTGGGCAGGAAAAATCCCTGGGCCGGGCAGAATCTTGATCTTCAGAGATCTTTTCTTCTTAGAAAGTAGATCCATGGCTGGAGAGATGGCTCAGTGGCTAAGGTACTTCCCTGCAAAGCCTAACACCCGGGTTTGATTCTGCAGTACCCACCTAAAGTCAGATGTACAAAGTGGCACATGCATCTGGAATTTGTTTGCAGTGGCTGGAGGCCCTGGTGTGCCCATTCTTTCTACCTGTATCTCTTCTCTTTCTTTCTTGTGCTCTATGTTTGCAAATATATATAGAAAGAAAGTAGATCCAGAACTCAGCCCTTTTGGAGTCTACATCTGCATTTTCTTTTCAGACATATGATATGGGGAGAGGAATCAGTTTTGTAGAGGCTTATCTTTTTTATATTTTATTAAGTAGAAACTTTGTATGAACACATCATGTGTTGGTACCATCATTTCCTTCCTCTCTGCCCTATTCTACTGAAGGCCCTCCTCAGTGGAACTGCTGGGATTCACCACGGAGTTTTGGGTTATGAGTTGTGAGAGCAGCAGTAAGTCTTTTGAATGTAGAATACCTTGTGAAAAGGATGAGTCATTTAAGATTAGGGAAAGGAAGAGAGGGACTAGTAATAGTTTTATTTTTTTCTGTTCTTGTAGATTTTTCTGTCTGGATTATCTGTTGCTAAAAGTAGGATGTTGAAGTCTCAACTATGGGCTGGAGAGATGGCTTAGCAGTTAAGGTGGTTGCCTGCAAAGCCAAAGGATCCAGGTTCGATTCCCCAGGGCACATATAAATCAGATAATAAACAAGGTGGCATATATGTTTGGAGTTCGTTTGCAGTGGCTGGAGGCCCTGGTGTGCCCATTGTGTCTCTCTCTCTCTCTTTCTCACTTTCTTCTCTCTCAAATAAATAAAAATAAAAATATTTTTAAAGTCTCAACTATTATTGTATTGCAGTTTACTCACATTATTATCATTGCTAAATACTTTATGTATTTGGGTACTCAATATTAAGGACATATTTTATTTTTTCAGTGATTAATAAAATTTCTCATTTGTGATATTATTTTTTCTATTAAAATAAAAATATATTAAAAAAATTGTACAGGCCAGGTATGATGGCATACACCTTTAATCCCAGAACAGTGGAGGCTGAGGTAGGAGGATCATTATGAGTCTGAGGCCAGCTTGGGCAACAGAGTGAGTTCCAGGTTAGCCTGAGCTAGGTGAGATCCTGCTTTAAAAAAAAAAAAGAACAAACATAAAACCAACAACAAAAATAATAAAAACAATAAGTGAAAATATTTACATAATCCCTTCTCTCCCTTTGTTCCCCCTCCCCTACTCCCTGTTCCCTCTTCTATATTGTTGCCTTTTTTCCCTGTCCTCTATCATCCATGACAGCCTATTGATGGGCCCAATATTATCCAGATCTTGTGCAAATAACAGTAGTTGATATGAGGTCATGACTGTAATAACCATGTTGTGTCTGGAGACGGCATTGGCGCTTAAATTCTTTCTGCCACCTCTTCAGCTATAGTTCTTGAGCTACTGGAGGGTGTGATAGAGATGTCTCATTATTGAGTGATGAGCACTCAAGTGTCACTTCTTCTCAGTACTTTAACAAGTTTTGAGTCTCCCCATCTGAAAAAAGAAACTTCTCTAACCAAAAATGAGAGCACAAGTAATATAGAGGCATAAATATAAGTGTTTACAGGGAAATTTGGTGGACATAATAGCTCCATGTAGCCAAACAAAAGTAGTAACTCCCTCCTAGGGTTTTGTGACCTTCCCAGCCATAGGTTTTTGGCTAAGTTTTCAGTATGAGGCATGAATTCCCTCCCATGGAGCCAGACTCAAATCCAATTAGATGCAGTTAGTTACCCCTATAGCATATGCCACTATTAAACTAGTAAGCACATCTTGCCTAGGTGGCCAGGTGTGAAGCATGCAGTGTCCACTTCTGGTTAAAATTTCTGATGACTTTTCTCTCCCAGCAGGCCGTATAGCTGTTTCCAACATTATGGCCATTAGTTATCAGGGAGGAGGATTACAGCTCAGTTCTACCTTGATTTTCAGTGTCCTGCACCTAAAATATGTGGTGTCTTCAGCAGTGGACAAACAAGAGCTTTGGCATTAGTCAAGGGGCTATATACCTCAATGACATCCCTGAGTAACAACTCACTGGGAGGTATCCCAGCCCTGGAACTGAAACTTTTTTCTAACAACCTACAGCTTCTGGGTACAGCATTTATACTCCCATGGGGAACTGCTACCCATACTTTTTCTTTTTAACACATATTTTAATTAGCTAACAAAGAAATAGGTTTCCATATGGCTTATTCATGACCACTTTAGTTTTAGCCCTCCTCCCACCTCTTCCTTTCTTCCATTCACTTTCTTGGACTACCAATATTATCATTTAGTTTAGGCATTTTCTATGAATTGTAGCAGCCATTTTTTTATCTTCATCTCCTGTTTCCAAGGGAGGATCTTGAGTGTGGAGAAGTGTTATTTTATTCTCTTATTTTTGCTTTTTTGAAATGCATCAAGACTTCTCTTAAGGGAGTATTCTGAGAAAAGCAGGTCTTCTGTTCCTGCATGGAGACATGGACCAAGATGGGAAGTTCATGCAATTATCAGTTAGACTTTTCAAGTTTTTAATAGCATGTTTTTCATTCTTCTGCTTATTTTTGGTTCATCTATTATAGACTTTTGCTTTGTGGTTAACATGAATCTTAACAAAACATTTTTCAGTTATAACAAGCTATTCTGAAGTGATACTTATTTAACAAGATCATAAAGATACTAACAGAAACAAAAAAGAATAGAAAATATATTAATATGAAAACTACCTTTGTATTCCATTTCTCCTCACATTTTCAATATTTTACATAAAATTTTATTGTATTGCCTATATTTTCTATATTAATGTGCTGTTATTTTAAATAATTTCTTTTTAACGATACTAATGTTACCACTAGTTTATTCACTGCATTGTGACAATATCAGAAATTATTTTTACAAAATGAGAAATTTTTAAAATTTATTTATGTGTGTATATGTTGTATGTGTACGTGCCAGGGCCTCTTGCTGCTACAAATGAATACCAGATGTTTGTGCCACTTTTTGCATTTGGCTTATGTGCTTGGCTTTGGAATTGAACCTGGGCCAGCAGGCGTTGCACATTTAATCATTGAGACATCTCTCCAACCCCAAGAGTTTTTTTTTTTATTTATTTTGTTTTTAAATTTTATGAGAGAGAGGGAGAGAATTGGCACACCAGGGCCTCCAGCCACTGAAATCAAACTCCAGATGCACATGCCACCTTGTGTGCACGCATGATCTTGCACATGTGTCACCTTGTGCATCTGGCTTACATGGGATCTGGGAAGTTGAACATGGGTCCTTAGGCTTCATAGGTAAATGCCTTAACCAGTAAGCCATCTCTCCAGCCCAAGAGTTTTTTTTTTCTTTAAATAATTACTCCTATGGTTAGATTTTTATGCTTTCCCATATTTTCTTTTCACTCAATAATGTTTTTTTTGTCCACTTTGAAAAATTTCTCTAGCATTTTTTGTATAATAGGTCAGATAGAGATATATTTCTCAGCTTGTGTCTGGAATTCATTTCAAAGGATATTTTAGGTGGGCTTAATATCCCTGGTTGACAGTTATTGTCATTTTTTTCAGTACTATGAGAATCTATTACCATAGGTCTCATTTGGGAAGTCTGCTGTTAGGCATATTGGGACACCTCTTTGTGTTATTTCTTTTGTCTGCAATCTTGAAAATATTTTCTTACCTTTTACTTATAATAGCTGGATTATAAGATGTTTTGGAGTACATTGATAGAGTTAAATTTGAATAGTGATCTTTGACCATCTTTTACCTGTATATTTGTATCTTCTCTAGGTTTGGGAAGTTTTCTCTTATTTTTGTGAGCAAGGTTTCTATCTCTTTATCATTCTCAAGACTGTCTTGAATCCCATTATCTCAAATAATTGCTCTTTCAATGTCACAAAGTTTCTTCCTTCCAAAGTTGTTTGCATTCCTCTTCATTCTTGTTTTCTTTTTTCCCTCCAACTCTATATTTTTCATATAGCCTTCAAGATCACTCATTCTTTCTTCTGTTTAATATATCCTGTTATTTATGCCTTCTTTGATTTTTAAAATTATTGAGTGCATTTTTCAGCTCAGTAATTTCTGTTTTATAGTTCTGAATTGCTTTCATGTGTGCAAAGTTTCTTACTAGAGTATTGGCATGTTTTAGTGTGTTTTCTTTCAGCATGTTGAGTTTCCATAACATTTTGAATTCTCCATCTGATTATTTGCAAATATTTGTTGCTTCTGCATCTTGTGTTAACCATTAAATGAAATGCCATAGTTTTCAAAAATTGTATAGTGCCAGATTTTTAAAATCTTTTTTTTTTGAGGCAAGCCCAACAGACTGGCCTTTTATTATGAGAGGGAGAGAGAGAGAGCAAGAAATAGAGAGAATTGGCATTCCAGGGTCTCCAGCCACTACAATCGAACTCCAGACGTGTGTGCCCCTTGTCCGCATATGCGACATTGTGTGCTTACATCAGTGTGCATCTGGCTTATGTAGGACCTGGAGAGTTGAACATGAGTCATTAGGCTTCGCAGGCAAGCACCTTAACCACTAAGCCATCTCTCCAGACATAAAATCATTTTTATTTATTTATTTATTTGAGAGAGTCAGACAAAAAGAGGCACACACACACACACACACACACACACACAGAGAGAGAGAGAGAGAGAGAGAGAATTAGTGAGCATAGGCATGTCAGGGCCTCTTGCTACTACAAACAAACTCCCAGACACATGCACCACTTTTTTTATCTGGCTTTGTGTGGGTACTGGGAAATTGATCCCAGGATATCAGGCTTGGAAAGCAAGTGCCTGTATTTGCTGAGCCAACTCTCCAGCCCCATAGTGCCAGGTTCCTAAAAGAATGCTCACTTTTTAAGCTAGTGTGCATATTATAGGAACCAAAACACAAGAAATAAAGGACAAAGTCATCCATATTCACAAGCATTTCAGTGGGTCATGTTCTTCTAAGTCTCCCTGAAATTTCTTGTTCAAAAATATTCTCATCAGGGTGCTGGAAAAATGGCTTAGTGGTTAAGGCATTTGCCTGTGAAGCCAAAGGATATAGGTTCGATTCCCCAGGACCCATGTAAGCCAGATGCACAGGGGACATATGCATCTGGAGTTCGTTTGCAATGGCTAGAGGCCCTGGTGTGCCCATTCTCTCTCTGTCTCTCTTCTATCTCTCTCTCTGTGTGTTTGCAAATAAATAAATTAAATTAAAAAAATTCTCATCAGGTAATACTCTTATGTCCCATTCTCTGCATCCCCATTTCACTGAAGGCCCTCCCTTCTCATTGGGGTTTTCAGTAATCACTATGGGGGCCTCTGTGGGAGAGACAGTGCTTCAAAGTACACTTTCCCACCATGTGGCTTTTAAATTGTTTCCATCCCCTCTTCTGCCATGTTTAGTCTGTTTATTTTCTCTTAGCTTGTATTCATTTCCATTACTTCAACATGAATTAATGCCCAGCCACAGATTTTCTAGAAATATGCTAGTGCTATTTCATCATTGTTTTCACACTAAAGGGTGAATTAAGCTCAGGTTGGACATAGATCTGTAGTTATTGTGTTATTTATAATGAACGGAAGGAGTGCCTTTTAAAATAATTCTTTTATATTTAATTAATGTGAGAGAGATAAAGAGAGAGAAAGAAGGAGAGAGAAAGAGAGAATGGATGTGGCAGAGCTTCTAGCCACTGCAAATGAGCTCCATAAACATGTACCACCTTGTGCATCTGGCTTATGTGGGTTCTGGTGAATTGAACCTATGTCCTTGAGTTTCATGGACAAAAACCTTAGCTGCTAAGCCATTTATTTCTCCTGCCCAGGAGTGCCTTTTATAATAAGTCTGTCCCCATAAGCCTCCATCTGTGGCCAGAGAAGGACCAGATGTGTTGTCTACCATGATTACCCTATGTCTAAGCATTATAGGATTCTGTCCCCTGATCAGGTCATAATCACCATTCAAGGACCAGCCCCAGGCTCCTATACAGCAACTACAATAACTTGGTACCCAGCTTCTGATTCCTCCCTGGGGAAAATCACTCTCTCCATGTTGTGCTATCTTTGGTTAGAGAAGGAATATAGTGGATAGTGCTATGGCAACCAGTGCCACGATGCTTGATCACACCCATATCCCACAGCTCGCTAATAACAGTTCAACACAGGAGTAAGACTAAGGTCCACATTGCTTTGTGTGTTGCCTGCTGTTGAGGTAGACACGTGGCCCTAGAAATCTAAAACCAGCCTTAAGTTTTGCTTGTTAAAATAGGAAGTGATTGGCTGGGCCACAAGTCTCTATCTAAACAGGAAGATTGATCCTGGGGTGCCATTAGGAGTGGGGAGCATTGACATGGACAGAGATGGTTAAGATCTGCTCAGTTAGGTTTCACCAGTCCAGCAATTTCCTGCCCTGTTCCCTTAATGGGAGGATTTCTTTCTTATTCTTCTGCCTCAGGTTAGAAGAGAAATAGTGAAGGTAGTCTCTTGGTTGCCTATGCTGATACTAAGCTGGCTTGTATCTGAGTCTCACAGCTACAGGAACCCGCATAGCCTTGGATGTGTACTTGGGATGCATGCCTTGGCTGTCTATAATACAAGATGAAATCCACGTTTACTTTACGAGGATATATGTCTCCATCTGATGCTAGGGTGTGTCTGGAAGCCCTATTTGTGAATACTCACCTGTGGATGGTTGTCTTTGTGTTCCGTCTAGTCCATGTTCTCACTGCTGTAAACATTCCACTGGGCTCCGAGACAGTTTCTGTGCTCACTTTTCTGCCCTGTGCCTTAAATAGAGTCTGTCTCTTTGCTCTGCTGTCAGACCTCAGTCTTGAATTCCAATACCAGGCACATCAGAGTGAAACCAAATAACTAGATAGAGCCTCATTGTTTTATACATTGTTATAAATAGAATTACCTTTTCTGAGTCAGGGTCTTGCTAAAATAACCTAAGCTTGTCTGGAACTATGTTGCCTAGACTAGTCTAACTTGAAATCCTTTCTTAGCACACTAGTAGTTTTCTTCTGGATTCTTTAGGAATGTATATTGTGCAGGGCTATATATAGAAGTATGTTCCCTCCCTCCCTCTCTTCCTTTCTCCATCCCTTCCTTCCATCCTTCCATTGTTTTGAAACAGGGCACCAGGAAGTCCAGGCTTACCTTGAACTCTGTATGTAGTCAAGGATAACCTTGGAGTTGCTGATCTCTCTATCTCCATCTTCCAACATACCTGGTCTTTATGGTGTTAATGATCAAACACAGGGTCTTGTGCATATTAGATAAGCACTCTACCAACCTTTTACTGAGGTGAAACCCCAGCATTTCCTTCCTGTCTCATTTACATGTCTTCTATTTCTTTTTCTTGTCTAATTGCTCTGACTAGAACTTTCAGTACACTATTGAATAATAGTGGTGAAGATGAGCATGCTTGTCTTATTCCTGACCTTCCTGAGAATTTATTTACCATTACTGTTTAATATTGTGTTAGTTGTGAGATTTTCATGAATGTTGTGTCATGTTAAGGAAGTTCCTTTGTATGCTTAATTTTATGAATATGTTTTATCATGAAGGGGTATCACATCAAATGCCTTTGTTTAACAGCAGTACAGATGAACATATGGAGTCTTTTTTTAATTGTTAAAACGTGTTCCAATACATTTTCTGTTGCTAGAGCAGAATACCAGAGAATGGGTACGTTTTATACAATGGAAATTATTTGGTTTATGTTTCTAGATGTTGGGAAATCGAAGACAAGGGGGAAAGATGGATATTGTGAGAGTTTTCCTGGTCCATAATAACATGACAGAAGGGTAAGCGAGCCTGAGTTACATAGAAAGCAAGGGGTTGAGGACATTCAAAATATAATAGACCCACTCTCAAAATAAATAACCCACTCCAATGATGACAATATTACTCCATTAAGCAAGACACAGCCTTCATGACCGAATCACCCCTTAAAGGTCCTATTTATTTCTTTGTTTTAGGACAGGGCCTTACTCTATAGCCTAAGATAGCTTCCAAATCCTGCCTGAGTCTCCTGAGTTTTAGGATTACAAGTATACATGTGCCATCATATCTGGCTTAATGTATTACTTTTTAATTTTTTAAAATTTATTTGAAAGAGAGACAGAGATAAGGAAAGAGCATTGGTGTGCTAAGACCTCTTACCACTGTAAACAAACTCAGACACATGCACCTCTTTGTACATCTGGCTTTATGTGGGTACTGGGGAATCTGACCTGGACTAGCAGGCTTTGCAACTAAGTGCCTTTAATCACTAAGCCATCCCCCAGACCAAAATTCTACTTTTTAATGTTGCTGTAGCAATTAAATTTCAACATGAGTTTGGACAGGATATTTAAACTATAAAAATAGCATATGATGTTGACGGATACTCTTAGGTTCACCACCTTTGCATGTCTGGGATAAATCACCCTCAGTCATGGTGTAGACTTTTCATATGCTATTGGATTTGGTGTGGTAGTATTTTGTTGAGAATTTTCACATTTATATTCATCATGGATGTTTATCAGTAATGTTCTTTCTTTATAATGCCTTCATCTAGCTTTGGTACATGCTGGCTTCATAGAATTAGGAAATGTTCCTCTTCTGTTTTGGTGAGAATTTTAAAAGGATTTTCTATGCTCTGTTTTGCTTAGTTTTGCTATAATTTTTATTTCTTTCCTTGCGTTAGCTATTATTTCATGAGGTTTCAGAAATTATGGTTGACATTTTCTAGTTTCTCAAGATTTAACTTTCGGTGAGAGAGAGAGAGAGAGAGAGAGAGAGAGAGAGAGAGAGTTGGTGGGCCAGGGTCTCAGCTAATGAAATTGAACTCCAGATGATTGTGCCACCTAGTGGGCATGTACCACCTTGCACTTGCCTCACCTCTGTGCATCTGGCTTACACGGGCTCTGGAGTTAAACATGGGTCCTTAGGCTTTGCAGGCAAGTGCCTTAACCATTACCCATCTCTCCATTTTGAGAACTTTCTTTTTAATCGAGTCAAATACAGTTTTAAATTTCTCTGTAACCACAGTTTTTGCTGTTTCCTGTAAGTTTGGGTATGTTGTATTTTGTTTTCATTTATTTCTGACCACTTTCTTAATTTCATGCAATCACTTCTTTACCCATAAGTTGCTTATTTGTGAGTTTTCTAGTTCATTATCTTACATTTATTTCAAGCTTCATCTCTGGTGAGTGAAGATATGTAGCTTGATTTTAAACTATAAAATTAAGTTTCACTGAGATTTCTCTCTCTCCCTCCCTCCCTCCCTCCCTCCCTCCCCCTCTCTCTCTCTCTCTCTCTCTCTCTCTCTCTCTCTCTCTGTGTGTGTGTGTGTGTGTGTGTGTGTGTGCGTGTGTAAAGGCATATGCATGGAGGTTAGAGAACAACCTTGAGGTATCTGTCTTCTGCTTCCATCTTCTTTGAGACAGGGTCTGTCTTGTTTTACCTCTGTGTGTGCCAGCCTAGCAGGCCCATGAGCTTTCAGGTTCTCCTGAATCCATCTCTTTTTGTCTTTTTTTTTTTTGTTTTTTCTTTTTTTAAAAGAAATTATTTATTTATTTGAGAAAGAGAAAGACACACACACACACGCACACACACAGAGAGAGAGAGAGAGAGAATGGGTGTTCCAGGGCTTCCAGCCACTGCAAATGAATTCCAGATGCATGCACTACCTGGTGCATCTGGCTTGCATGGGTCCTGGGGAATCAAACCTCTGTCTTTTGGCTTTGTAGGCAAGCACCTTAACCGTTAAGCCATCTCTCCAGCCCCAAATCTATCTTTCATTGCTATAGGAATATTGGGATCACAGACAGGTGGGCCACTTTGTATCTGGTTTTTACATGGGTGTTCAGAGGATCAAATTTGGTGTAGCAGGCTTGCAAGCAAGCACCTTTAACCACTGATCCATCCCCACAGCTCCAATACTCATTTTGGAAGAATATGTGTGTGTGTGTGTGTGTGTGTGTGTGTGTGTGTGTGTTTTGTCTTTCCTGCTTGATACAGTGTTCCATATATGTCTGTTAAGTCTAACTGGTTCTTAAAATCTTTATGAGCACATATATTTATACCTACATATGGATACCTAATGATGTGTATATTTGTAATTCTCTATTCTTTACTGATTTTTATTGTAGAAGTTTAATCTATTATTAAGTCTTGCCAATCTCATACCAGCTCCACTCCATGCCTATAGCTTTCCAAAGCATACTTCCTGTGGTTCTGGCATTTCCTATGGTTCTGGAGTCTACATTTCAGTTTCATGCAGTGGCCTCTCCGGGCTTCCTTGCAAGGATTTCAACCCTTCTTTTCACATATTGCCTAGCCATAGTGACTTTGTAGAGCCATGGTACAAAGTCCATTTCCCCCTCAATCTTGTATCTTTCATGCCTGTAAAACCAACATCATGTGGATGATGCTGCCAAGTTCTGCTTCCAGTTTGGGATATAGCCTGGCCTTCTTGGACCAGAGCTGTACACATGTTCTAGGATGACCTAGGAGAAACAGTTCACTGAGCAGGGATCCCCTTCAGGTTTAGGCCCTCTTTTTTTTTTTTTGGTTTTTCGAGGTAGGGTCTCACTCTGGTCCAGGCTGACCTGGAATTAACTATGTAGTCTCAGGGTGGCCTCGAACTCTCAGCGATCCTCCTACCTCTGCCTCCCAAGTGCTGGGATTAAAGGCGTGCGCCACCACGCCCGGCTGGCCCTCTTTTTTTTTTTAAATGAATATGGACTGTCACAAGATGGAGCCTCCGGTGGGTGAGGTCTTATTCTCAGGACAACTTTCCTGTTGTCCCAGTGCAATCCAAGAAGTTTCTCAATAATGGTGATGAGCTCTTTTCACACATACAGCTGTTTTGATTAATTAATTAGAGAGAGACAGAGAAAGAGGCAACAGAGAGAGACAGTGAGAGTGTGGAGACGGGAGGGAGAGAATGGGAGCACCAGGGCTTCTTGGCCACTGCAAACAAACTCCAGATGCATGTATCCCTTTGTACATCTGGCTTTATGTGGGAACTAGGGAATCAAACCTAGGCCATCAGGCTTTGCAAGCAAGTGCCTTTAACCACGGAACCATCTCTCCAGCCCCCAAACAGCTGTTTTCTTAGCACCAGCCTGAATATTATCCCCTGTTCCATTTTTTTACCCCAAACATATTAGTCATTCTGTTTCAAATAAACTTAAGTTAGGTTCTCAGGACACAGGAAGAATGCAGCTGTATTATTTGCCATGAAGTCACACAAATGGCCCCTAGCACAGATCCCTTCTGAAATCTTATGAGCCATGTTTCCCCTGCACATTTCTCTAAGCATTCTGGTCTTCCAAGAACCTACTAGAATGCCCCAACTTCTTTCACACTTCCTCCACAAACTAGTTCCAAAGGCCAATTAACTACATGGTTAGTTTTATCATAGAAATGGCCCCTCTTCCAGTATCAAATTCCTGTATTATTTTCTTGTTGCTATAACAAAACACCTGACAAGAAGCAATTCATTGAAGGAAGGATTGATTTTGGTTCACATTGTGAGGTTACAGTCTATCATGATGAGGAAGACCTGATGGCAGGAGTATGAAGCAGCTAATTACCTTGTCTCCACTAACAGGAAGCATAAAGATGATGATTTTGCTTATGGGAGCTCTATGAACTTTCAACTTAATTTTCCTGTAAAAATAAAACTACTCGAAAATTTTTTTTATATGTGTGCATGTAGAATATATGGTGTATGCACATATGTGTGCAGATGTGCAAATGTCATGTGTATGAGTGCAGAGACCAGAGGAGAATTTTGTTCTCTTTTTTTATTGCTTATCTATGTTCTTCTTTGAGACGTGTCTCTCTGTCACCTGGACTTGCCATTTTCAGTGAGCACCAGTGATTTTCTGGTGTCCACCCTCCTGCAGACTGGGATTACAGTGGTGTACAGTAATGCAGTTTTTGTTTTCACATGGATTCTGGGGAGTTGAACCCTTGTGTTCTCAGGCCCTACAAGGCCCTCATGCTGAAGTGGCAAGGATTATTAACCACTGAGCCATTTCGCTAGACCTCATTTTAAAAAACCATTATTGAGATTGCTTAGCGGGTAAGCGCTTGCCTGTGAAGCCTAAGGACCCTGGTTTGAGGCTTGATTCCCCAGGACCCACGTAAGCCAGATGCACAAGGTGGCACATGCATCTGGAGTCATTTGCAGTGGCTAGAGGCGCTACTGCGCCCATTCTCTCTCTCTCTCTCTCTCTCTCTCTCTCTCTCTCTCTCTCTCTCTCTCTCTCCCCTGCATGTTTCTGTATCTCTCTCTCAAATAAATAAATAAATAAATAAATAAATAAATAAATAAATAAATAATACAATATTTTAAAAAAACATTATTTACAATATCTTTGGTTTATTACTCCTGCTTTCTTTCCCTATACGTTTTAAAAGCCAAATGCATAAAAGTGTAATTCTAAATCTATGTTAACAGGTCCAAATTATATATAAATAAACTCATGATAATAACAGCATAAAGAGGACTGAGCTAAAAAGGATCAGAATTCTATGTAACCACTGAAACTAAACTGGTATTAACTCAAACTTGTGTGTTATATAGATAATATTAACTGTTATATAGTTTAACCATTTATAACAACACTAAAACAAGAAAAAGAAATGAGAATATGAAACTGGGTTGGTAGGACATGCCTGTAACTTCAACACTTGGAAGATGGAGGCAGGAGGATCAGAAATTCAAAGCCAAGTTCAAGGCCAGTCTGGATTACAAGCTATCCTGCCTCAAAAACCAAATGGAAAGAGAGAAAATATATGAATGAAAGCAATACAATCAAAAATTGTCTGTTTTGTACATTGTCTGTACCATTTTATATTATCATGGGTGATATATAAGGGTTCCCATTTCTCAATGTCCTTGCCAACACTTGTTATTTTTCATTTATTAAAAAAATAAGGCTGGAGAGATTGCTTAATGGTTAAGGCATTTGCCTGCAAAGCCAAAGGACCTCAGTTCAATTCCCCAGTACCCACATAAGCCAGGTGCACAAGGTGGCACATGCATCTGGAGTTCATTTGCAGTGGCTTGGAAGCCCTGGAGCTCCTATTCTCTCTCTCTCTCTCTCTCTCTCTCTCTCTCTCTCTCTCTCTCTCTCTCTCTCTCTCTCACTCTACCTCTTTCCCTCTCTCAAATAAAAATAAGAAAATAAAAATAATGACTGGGTTTGGTGGTGTACATCTTTAATCCCAGAACTTGGGAGGCAGAGGTAGTAGGATTGCTGCGAGCTCAAGGCTCATGAGAGACTATATAGTGAATTCCAGGTCAGGCTGGGCTAGGCCAAGACCCCACCTAAAAAAAAAAAAGAAAAGAAAAACCGAAAAATAATAATAATGCACATTAATTGGCAGGGAGTGGTCATAGTTTGTGTTTTCTTGTATAAAGAATAATGATTAAGCATCTTTTCATGTATTTGTTTCATGTATATATTTCTTTTTTAATTTTTTAAGACTTTATTTTTATTTATTTATTAGAGACTGCGGTACTTTGAATAAATGGCTCCCAATATATTCAGTGTTTTATTAGACTGTAGTTTGCATATGCAGCCACCTGGGTGGAGGCAGTGTCACTGGGCAGATCTTAAGGTGTGGTGGTGGGTTTAAGATTTCAATCTAAAGATATGCAAAGTGTGCCTAGCTGGAGTTCCTGAGGTATGCTGTGCTGTGTGGCTTTTGGCTTGTGGCTTTGCTCTCCGTGTTTGGTCCTGTGAAAGCAGGCCAGCTTCTTCTCCCATTATAGAACTTCCCCTGGATCTATAAGCTTCAATAAATATCCCTTCCTCCGTAATTGTGCCTGGTCTGGAAGTTCATCTCAGCAAACCTGAAGCTGTCTGCTACAGAGACAAAGAGAAGAAGAGAGAAAAAGTGAGAATGGGTGTGCCAGGGCCTCTAGCCACTGCAAATGAACTCCAGATGTATGTGCCACCGTGTGCATCTGGCTTACGTAGGACCTGGAGAATCGAACCAGGATCCTTCAGCTTTGCAGGCATGTGCCTTAACGGCTAAGCAATCTCTCCAGCCCTCATGTATATATTTCTATCTTCTTTAGAGAAATATCTTTAAGTCTTTTGCCCAGTTTTCAATTGTCTTTTAAATTAACTATTAAGTGTTACTGTGCATGGTGATGCAAGCCTATAATTCCAGCATTTAGGTGGCAAAAGCAGGAGGTGGATCACTGCAAGTTTGAAGTAGGCCATGTCTATATAGCAAGTTTTAGTTTCCTCAGTATCATTGAAATTGTAACAATCCTCTTTTCTCAGCCTCCTGAGTGTTAGGAGTACAGATATGTACCACCATACCTTGTCCAATACCTTTTTTCCCTACTATTTTTGGCTTTTTCAGATAGAACTTATTTCTTGGCTTTTTCAGATAGAACTTATTTCTGTTTATTCTTGTCCTGCCTTCTGCATCCCCTCCTCTTTCCCCCAATTCCTCTGTCACCTATATCTTCCCTTCTTCCGTTTACATGTCACATGTATCATATTGCCCATATATAATACCATTTTTAATATTTTACTTATTTATTTGTAACCAGAGGGAGAGAATGGGCATATCAGGGCCTCCAGTCACTGCAGATGAACTCCAGATGCATATGCCACTTAGTACATCTGGATTTACATGGATACTAGGGAATCAAACCCAGGTCATTAGGCTTTGTAGGCAAGCTCCTTAACTACTGAGCCATCTCTCCATTCCCTCAATACCATTTTGAAAATGACTGTTTCCACATTAAATGATTTTGATACCTGTGTTAGTTATTTTTTGGTTATTATGACCAAAATATCTGACATGAACCTAGGGAGGATTTATTTTGTTCACAGTTACAGAGGATTTGGTCCATCATGGCAGGAAAGGGGTGGAGAAACAGCTCAAATCATGGTGGAAATTCTGTAACTAAGCTGGCTTTCTCCTTTTTCTCCTTTTATTCAGTCAAGGACCCCAATCTATGGAATGTTGCCATCTACATTTAGGTGGGTCTTCTTTCTCAGTTAATATCTGGAAAGGCCCTTACAGACACATTCAGAGATGTCCACCAATTTCCAGTGTGATTCTAAATCTAGTCAAGTTGAAAATGAAGATTAACCATCATAATACTTTCATCTAACACCGTTTAGATATGTACTCATGGGGTTATTTTATTATCTTCATTGCATCCCACTAGTTGTATCTCCTTATTCCAGTACTATATTGTTTAACTTACTTTAGTTATGTAGTTAACTTTGAAATTAGGAAATATGAACCTCCTTTTGGTCTTTTTCAAGATAGCTTTTAGCATTTGGGAACCTTAAAGATTACATATGAGCTGGGTGTGGTGGCGCATGCCTTTATTCCCAGCCCTTGGGAGGCAGAGGTAGGAGGATTGCCATGAATTCAAGGCCACCTTGATTGAGACTACATGGTGAATTCCAGGTCAGCCTTGGCTAGAGTGAAACCCTACCAAAAAAAAAAAAAAAAAAAAAGATACGAATTTTTGGATACAATTTTCTGTTTCTTAAAAAAAAGTGGGATTCTAATAGTGATTGTGGTGGTTTGATTCAGGCATCCACCATAAACTTATGTGTTTTGAATGCTAGGTTCCCAGCTGATGGATATTTGGGAATTAACACCTCTTGGAAGTGGTGTATTGTTGGGGACAGGCTTATGGGTGTTATAGCCAGTTTCCCCATGCCAGTGTTTGGCACACTCTCCTGTTCCTGTTGTCTACCTGATGTTGGACAGTAAGACAGTAAGTGATGTCCACCCTCTGCTCATGCCATCTCTTTCCCTGCCATCATGAAGCTTCCCCCTCGCGTCTGTAAGCCAAAATAAACCCTCATTTTCCCCACAAGCTGACTGCAGCAGTAATGTTGGTACCAGAGGAGTGGGATTGCTGCTTGACACCTGACTGTATGGCTTTGGCCTTTTGGAGCTGATTTTCAAGAGAAATGTGGAAGGATTTGAAACCTTGGCCTAAGAGATGCCTTTCAGTGATGTAAGTACAGTTTGATGGACTATTCTGGTCAGAGTTGAAAGACATGAATGCAGTAAGAACTAAAGACAGTGAGGTTTGGCTTATGAGGGTGAAAAAGAACTTTGCCTGGACTGGGCTAGAAGCAGTTTGTTGGAGAGGCTTGCTGTTATGCCTGTGTCCTGAGAAGTTGTGCAGGGTTGCTTTATGTAGAAACAGACTGGTGTGAGCAGAGGGATATGGCACAGAAAAAATGAAATCTTTGGGTGAACTGCTGCCTGTTCAGCTTCAATGAGACATTATAACCATTGAGATTGGGCCAGCTGACCTGAAGTGGGGCAACAGGAAGAATGTAGACTCTTTTGAAGGAGTGTCCTGTTCTTCAAAGTCTGCTTTATTCCCCCTTCCCCCCGCTCTGGATTAACAAATTGGCACACTACCTGGTATTGTGGAGTATAAGAAATGCAGGAAAGAGAGGGTCATTGAGTTTGCAACGTGGGCCTGTGTTTTGGAAACGGCCATGGGCACTGTGAAGCAGGTTTGCTGGATGCCTGCATGGAAACCCAATAGAGCCATGAAGGTGAATCATGGATTGCAGTGGAGACCCAGTGGAGATGCCAGGACCACAAAACAGCTGTTAAAGAAAGCTGCCAGCCCCGGATGAAGTTTCCAGGACTGTGAGTAGCCTAGCTGGAGGGGCAGAATTGGAACTCTAGAGACATGTTGCTGGTTAGAATTTTCAGACTTGGAGATTTGTCACTGACTAGAATTGTTGGACTTAGAGTTACAGAGTTTGATGTTTGCCCCGGTTGTTTTAAATCTTGTATTGGTTGAGTATTTATTTGCTATGCTCAATGCCATCTTTTGCAGTGTGAATGTATATTCTGGGCCATTATGGGCTTTTTAGGATTTTTTTTGGTATTATGGCTCAGTTAAAAGATCGTGGACTATGGGAATGTTTGAACATCATTGGGATTGATAAAACTATGGAGATGTTTAAAGTTGGACTGCCTGCATTGCATTTTACATCATGTATGGTTAACACTTTATGGGGGCCAGGGGTGGAATGTGGTGGTTTGATTCAGGTGTCCACCATAAACATATGTGTTCTGATGCTAGGTTCCCAGCTGATGGACTGTTGGGAATTAACACCTCTTGGAGGCAGTGTATTGTTGGAGGTGGGCTAATGGGTGTTATAGCCAGTTTCCCCATGTCAGTGTTTGGCATACTCTCCCATTCCTGTTGTCCAACTGATGTTGGCCAGGAAGTGATGTCCACCCTCTGCTTATGCCATCGTTTTCACTGCCATCATGAAGCTTCCCCCTCGAGCCTATAAGCCAAAATAAACATTTTTTCCCCACAAGCTTCTCTTAGTTGGGTGATTTCTACCAGCAATGTGAACCTGTCTGCAACAGGGATTATATTGATTTTTTTTTATAGATTGCTTCATTTAGTATGTACATCTTTTTTATGTGTGTATCGGCATGCTTGTGTGTGCCTGTTCACATTCATGAATGCATGCGGAGGCCAGAGTATAACCTCAAGAGGTCTCCTCATAAATGCCATGGATTTCTGTTGAGAAAGGGCTTCTCATTGGCCTGGAGCTCTCCACTTAGTATAATGTTGAAGTTACCTTCATTTTTGTTGAGATCTGATCAAAAGCAGCTGATAGGAGGAAAGGATTTATTTTGTCTTACAGTGTCAAGGAGAAGCTTCATGGTGGCAGGAGAAAGCCTGGCATGAGTAGAGGCTGGATCTCACTTCCTGCCACAGCTAATGGAAAACAACAGGAAGAGAGTGAGCTGAGCTTTGGGAAATGGAGCTGGCTATAACACCCCGGGCCTATCCCTGGAAACACCTCCTCTACCACTCAAATTGCTATGAGGTAGGGACCAAGCATTCAAAAAACAAGAATTTTTAGGGAACATCTTACTCAAACCACTATATTCTACCCCTGAATCCCATACACGCATGACCATTCCAAAATGTAAAATGTATTTTGTTCAACTTTAAAAGTCCCCATAGTCTTTACCTGTCCCAACACTTGTCAAATATCTGCATAGTCCAAAGTTTATTTACTGTAAACCTAGAAAATCAAAACATAAGTTACATACACATAATGGCACAGAGTAAACAGCCCTACTGCAAAAGAAGGGGTAACAAGAAAAGATCAAACTAATATAAGATCTAAATCAAGCAAATATCAAATTCTGCAGATCCAAGTCCAAAATGTAGGAACCATGACAAAGTCTCTGGGGTTCAAATTCTTCCTGTCTAGCTAGGCTGCTTACAGACGAGGGGTAAACTCCATCATCTTTCAGCAACTCTCCTTGACATCCATAGTTCTGACATCTCCAAAATCCTGGGGTCTCCACCACAAAACACGGTCCATCCATGCCATGGCCTTCAAGGGTCTCCACACAGGGACTATGTTGTAGTCAGCTCCATGTTGCTGGGGTGAACTTCCAAACAGACACAGTTCATGGGAGAAAGGGATTGATTTGAAGCTTACAGATCCAGGGGAAGTTCCATCAATGGCAAAAGAAGCTGTTTACTCCCATACATCTAAACAGAGAGAAATAACTGTAGCAAGCAAAACACCAACACCAACAGACAGCATGAACTCCAGAGCTCAAACTGTTGTCTGCATACCTTTGGGCTGGAATTCAGATCCACCTCCAGTAACACCCCCTTCCTTGTAGCAGGAGTCTGCCTGCTAGAGGCTGAAGCTGAAAACTTAATTTTAATAAACCACCTAGGTTGATGTGGCCATGTATTAAAGCTACTACAGACTACAACAACCCTACCTTACATGGCCTAGTGACTATCTCCAAAGAAATTAAAAACATGCATTGCAAATCCAATGACCCTCTCTTTCTTGCATTAGTCATTCCTCAATAGTAGCAGGTGGACTATCATATTTGTTAATCCAGGAGGGGATAAAGCTGATATTGAGGAACAGGGAAACTCCTTCAGTATTCTTCTTTCAAGCTCCCAATTTTTTTTTTTTTTTTTTGGTTTTGCAAGGTAGGGTCTCACTCTGGTCCAGGCTGACCTGGAATTAACTATGTAGTCTCAGGGTGGCCTCGAACTCTCGGTGATCCTCCTACCTCTGCCTCCCGAGTGCTGGGATTAAAGGCGTGTGCCACCACGCCCGGCAAGCTCCCTACTTTTAAGAGTCAGCCATCTTCCCACTATCCCAATGCTGAACAGGTGGCCCAATCTCCAATGGTGGTGATCTCTCATACAATTGCAGCTGAAGCAGGTTGCTGTCACCAGCCCAAAACTTTCCTTTTGTTCTGTGCCGTATCTTTCTACTCTACCAAACATGGCAGTCTATTACTTTTAAATTCAACTTTGCTTAAATTCTCAGGATATAAGCAGAACACAGCAAGCTTCTCACACAGACTACCTCTAGCTACCTTGACAGCTGGTTTTTTAAAAATATTTGTTTTCACATTTTATTTATTTATTTCAGAGAGAGAGAGATAGAGAGAGAATGGGCATACCAGAGCCTCTAGCCACTGCAAACAAATTCCAGATGTATGTGTCACCTTGTGCATCTGGCTTTAAGTGGGAAATGGGGCATCAAACCCAGGTCCTTAGGCTTTGCTAGAAAGTGCCATAACTGCTGAACTCTCTCTAACAACCCTTGTTTTCACAAGTTAATTTGGATAAATTACATTTTGATCATATGCACCTTACAATACCCTCCTTTATCTCAGTTTCACTGTTCTCCCTTCTCATCACTGGAGAGACTGTCCTTCCCAGCAACCTTTATCTGTTATGAGCTTATTAGGGAGAGGAATGACCCCCAATCTCCTCCTTATCTATAACAGAATGTAGATTGGCCCCCATCATGTCCAGACCTTGTGTGGTAACCACATCTGTTATGATTTCATAAGTGCAATGATATTGGCATGTTCAGATACCAGAGTTCCTCAGCATTCTTTCCCAACCTTCAGGTTTTAAATCTTTGTGCCTCTTCTCCATGATGTTTCCTAAGCTGTGGAGGGGATGATGTATATATGCCATGTAAGGATGAGTACCCATTAGTCATGTAGTTTCAGCTTTTGGCTGCATTGACCACATCAAATTAAGAATATATAATAATAAGTAACCATAATTTAAAAATATTTAGTTACAAAATATTCCTGACTGGGGCTGAGAGTACAATACTTTTTCTGTGTTAATTTTATATGCTAAAAATTTGCTAATATTGTTTATTAACTAACATATTTTCTGTGGAATCATTGGAAATTTTAACATACATAATTATGCCATCTACAAAGATACTATTTGTTATATTCTAATATAGATAACTTCTTTTTAATTGTCTAATTGCTATAATTAAGACTTGAAATACCACGTTGACTAGATTTGAGAAAAGTGTACATCCTTCTGTTATTCTTAAGTTGAAGGGAAAAAACTTTTAGTATATGACCATTATGTATAATGTTTGTTTTGAGCTTTTCACATGTAGCCTTTATGATGGGGAGGTGTCCTTCCATCCTTAGTATGAGACAAGTATGCTTAGGATTTTGGCCACTATCCAAAGGATTGATGAAAATGGGCAAAGGGAAGTTTGGGCTTTTTGAAGTATAACTAAGAAAAGTAGGCAGGCTTAGAATTGAAGATCTATAAGCAATTGCATTGAAGGAGAGATTTCTGGGAGTATAAGTACTTTATCTCATTAAAGAGATAGTTATTCTCTCACCTCCTTAGCATGTCTTCTGGTCATTCAGTTTTCCCAATGGATAATCTGTCAAAAATTTATATGTGCTTTTGTTCTTTCATTTTGTTAATGGAATATATTACATTGACTTATGTTTTTTTTATTGACAACAAAATATACTAACATACAAAAAGTGCATAGTATTTCCCTCCCCTCCCCCCATTCCCCTTTAGAACTCCACTCTCCATCATATCCCCTCCCTCTCTCCATTAGTCTCTTTTTTAATTTGATGTCATCATCTTTTACTTCTATTATGAGGGTCTTGCGGAGGTATTGCTAGGCACAGCCAGGTCATGGATATTGACTTATGTTTTTAACCATCTTTACATTTCAGAGACTAAATCTCACTTGACCTTAAATATAATTCTTTAAATATGTTGAATTTGTTTGATAGTGTTTTCTTGAAGAACTTTGCATTTTATTCTATGAGGTAATGATCTGTAGTTTCCTTTTCTTGTAGTATTTTGTCTGAATTTTTACCTAGTGTGGTGGTTTGAATTAGGTGCCCCCATAAGCTCATGTGTTTGAATGCTTGGTTCCCCGATGGTGGCAATTTTAGAGGTCAAGCCTTGATGGATGAGGTGTGTTGTTGGGCGGTGGGCTTATGGGTATTAAATAGGCAGGTCCTGTTTTCAGTTTTCTAAGATGAAATGTTATATTATTTATGTTAGATCTCTTTTCTTTTCTAATATTTACTTTTAGTCTGACTTTCATATTAAGCATTACTTTATTTATATCCAAGATGTTTTGATCATTTTTATTTTTATCTTCACTCTATTAAAAAATCATATTTTAATTTCTCTTGAGAGTTCATCTTTGACCTATTTGTTATTTGGAAGCTATATTTCTATTATTGATTTATTGGGTTACATTATATTCTGGGAGCATTCATTAGAATTCATTTCAATGACTTGTGTCATTTTAAAGTTGTTAAGCTGTAGTTTATGGCCCATAATATGCTCTATCTATATGTATATGTATATGTCATGTGAGGTTGAGGATAAGGTATATTTTGCTGTTTTTAGGTGAAATATTTTAT
The DNA here is from genome assembly GCA_036365145.1 of Orientallactaga sibirica. Taxonomy (NCBI): domain Eukaryota; kingdom Metazoa; phylum Chordata; class Mammalia; order Rodentia; family Dipodidae; genus Orientallactaga; species Orientallactaga sibirica. Next base: position 516,916 of record JAEOAD010000747.1, read on the forward strand.
ACATGTTAATTATTGATTTTGACCCTTATATCAGTAATTAACAACATGCTGTAGAAATCTCTTTTATAAATTATTATATTTTATCTTAAAGTATGGTTATATTTTGCCTCCAATATATTGATATATATTTTATGGTCATGTGTAATAAAAGTTGTTAGTCTTTTAATGAGATTTGACCCATTCATCATTATGTCATAGCTCTCTCTCTCTCTCTCTCTCTCTCTCTCTTTTGTTTTGTTTTTGAGGTAGGGTTTCATTCTAGCCCAGACTGACCTGGAATTCATTATATAGTCTCAGGATGTTCTTGAATTCACAGCAGCAATCCTCCTATCTCTCTGCCTTCCAAGTGCTGGGATTAAAGGCATGCACAACATGCCTAGCTGTCATAACTCTTTCTCTCTTTTTCTTTTTTTGGTTTTTTGAGGTAGGGGCTTGCTCTGCCCAGGCTGACCTAGAATTCACTATGTAGTCTTAGGCTGGCCTCTTGAACTCACAGCAGTCCTCTTAGTTCTGTCTCCCAAGTGCTGTCATTAAAGGCATGTGCCACCACACACAGCTTGTCATAGCTCTCTTTATCATTGATATTTTATTGTTCTATTTTGCTTTGCATAAGCAGACTATGCTTTCATTTGATTAATATTAGCATTGTATAGCCTAATCTCTTTTACATTTGAGATTTTTTTCATAATTTTTATTTGTTACTTTTACCATAGAAGGCAATGAGTTAATCTCTTTTTTTTTTCTTTTTCTTTTTTTCCAGGTAGGGTCTCACTCTGGCCCAGGCTGTCCTGGAATTAACTATGTAGTCTCAGGATGGCCTCGAACTCATGATCCTCCTACCTCTGCCTCCCAAGTGCTGGGATTAAAGGCATGTGCCACCGTGCCTGGCTTTGAGTTAATCTCTTTTAATCTTTGTCCTGGTGTGTAAGTAGATTCTTGATGACAGCATAGTTCCATCTTGATTGTTTTCATTGACTCTAAATATCTATCTTTTAATTGGGATATTCAGACAATTCATATTTAAAATGATTGATAAGCCAAATTTATAATTAGTTTATGTGCATTCCTATTCCATTAGCTTCATGGTTTTGGTGCAATTCTGTATGGTATATGAACATGTGTGTGTAGGTGCACACATTCTGTGCACAATTGTATAGAGGCTGAGGAGGGCATATGCCCTGTTTCATTGCTCTTCTGTCTTATTTACCTGAGACAGAACCTCTTATTGAACCTAGAGCTTGCCATTTTTTTTTGTTAGAGTGTCTGGCATGTGAGCTCTAGTGATCTGCCTCTGTATTCAGCCTTCTTAGTGCTGAATTCACAGGCATGTACATCTATCCCTTGCTTTTTAAAATTTTTATTTTAGAGAGAGACAGAGAGAGGAGAGATAGAGCATTGGTGCGCCAGGGACTCAGCCACTGCGTTTGAACTCCAGATGCTTTTTCCTCGTTGTGGGTATGTGTGACCTTACGCTTGCCTCACCTTTGTGCATCTGGCTAACATGGGATCTGGAGAGTAGAACATGGGTCCTTAGGCTTTATAGGCAAGTTCCTTAACCACTAAGCCATCTCTCCAGTGTGGGTCCCTGGCCACTCGGGGGCTGTTGTGCATGGGCACCCCAGAGACATCCAGGTGGCTGGGGATCAGGGTCTTGAATGGACGTGAGTGGGGCAGGAAGAAAATACCTGGGAGGCAGAGTGGAGGGCAGCTATGGTTATTCAACAAGGAACTGGGTTTTTATAAGCAGTTGTGTGTGGGTCTTTACCGTTATCGTTACCATTCCCAGAGTCGTTGGCCACCAATGTTCCAGGCGAGGGAGAGAGGAGTTGGGAGGGAAGCAGCAGGGTCCTTCCTGGAGCAGTAGGTGAGTACAATGAACATGACGGGCAGTGAACACCCGGGAGACAGTCTGATGGACAGCACTCGTTTACTCAAAAGGGGAGTGGGTTTATAAACACTTGGGGAAGGTTGAGATGGCACATACAGACTATATGGCAATTGGATGCATAGTTTATGGGCTGTTATCTAGGTGGCGGAAGGACTAGTAACTTCAAAGCTATGGGGGAAGGATAAGGAAAGATAAAGGGAAGGGTGGAAAGCTGTGACTTCAAAGACTGTGAGGAATGAGAGATGGTGAAAGGCTATGTGACTTCAGCCACATAAGGGTCTCTTCGGCAGCTAGTCACAAGTTCAGGAACTGTGGAGGGCAAAGTCTGACTTATGGAATGGTCAGAGCCTTTTGGGGTCCGGGGGGAGGGCCTCACCAGTTCTGCCCACCCTGGGTGATGACAGCTTTGTGTTCTTGGTCCCGTCCATCAATAATGCAGGACCTGCCAAACACTTTGAGTGGATGGTTCTGCCCCAACATATGGCTAATAGTACCACTATATGCCAAGAAGCAGTTGCTACAGCATTAAGACCACATTTAGATCAAGGCCTGTCTGTCATTACATGGATGACATCCTAGTATGGAAAGACTCCTACACCTCACCAGCCAAGCTAAGGGATCAAATACTAGCTTCCCTCACTGAGGCAGGCTTCAAAATTGCCCCAAATAAAGTCCAACTTATCCCACCTATAACTTTCCTGGGGACAGAACTGTCCCTCACCTCTGCCCAGCCTCTTAAACCCATACTTCTTCGTAGAAGGAGATAGCACCTCTCTGAGAGAGCTTAATTCCCCTAACTTTTAGGAGAGCCCTTAATCCACAAATCTGTGATTCCTTTCGGTGGGAGGCAATATTGCCCAGTAGAAAAAGAGTAGAAGCACCAAGACAAGAGGAAAACTTTTCCAAGGGCTTAACAGGACCAGGGGGGATTCCCCAAAGTTCCAGATGCAAGCCTGTCTGCAAGTTTAAGAGACTGGTGACTGCCCTAAGGGCTTTTAAATGGCAGACGTATTACTGGTTTTTGTGTTTGAGAGAAATAGATAGGGGGTTGTTGCCAAAGCCTGAGCAGGTTGTCAGGGTTTGAGCAAAAGGCTAGGAGCCTTCAGTTAATACCAAAGAGTGGCCTTGGTCAAGAGACATCAGTTGCTCATTTGCTGTACCTGATCCCTCATGATGGCGCAAACTGAAAGTAAAGGAGGAAAAGGGAAAGATTCTACCAGCCCTTAAAACATGCAGGCACGGGCCACAGGGGACCAGTGTTCCCCTAGATGATGATTGTCCCTTTGGGGGAGCACTCACTTACCCCCAGTGTGTCTTGGAGGGTCCCTGTTCAGGTGCCAGCTATGGGTCCCTGGCTGCTTGGGGGAGTTGTGCACCGGCACCCTGGAGATGTCCAGGTGGCTGGGGATCAGGGTCTTGAGTGGCCGTCAGTGCGGAGGGGAAAAAATACCCGGGAGGCAGTGTCAGGGGGGAGCTCTTGTTTATTCAACAAGGAACTGGTTTTTGTTTGTTTGTTTGTTTGTTTATGTTTTTGTTTTTGTAGGTAGGGTCTCACTCTGGCCCAGGCTGACCTGGAATTCACTATGTAGTCTCAGGGTGGCCTTGAACTCACAGAAATCCTCCTACCTCTGCCTCCCGAGTGCTGGGTCAAAGGCATGCGCCACCACGCCCGGCTTTGGAACTGGGTTTTTATAAGCAGCTGAGAGAGAGCGGGAAGAGGGTCCCAAGGGGATTGGTGAGTTCAAAGGTTGTTGGCCAATACCTAGTTGGCATATAGGGATGTTCATTCCAGCATGTAGGGAGAGGGTCATATGATCTACATAGTGGCAGGAAAAGGTATAGGGTATGAGTCATAGGGGGATAGGCTGTATAAAGGCTGTTGGCTGGTACTGTATAAGGAGTTTCCCAGGTAACTGGCCAAAGGTCACAGGGCTACCACAGAAGCCTAAGTCTGATCAGGACATCTATGTGCCCTGGGATGGGGGGGAGGGAGAAGCCCTCCTCCTGCTGGTCTTCAGCACCTGTCCAGTGTCCAGGTTCACTGCGACCCCCGGCAAGGGGGAAGGCCTTGCTGCCTTACTCCTGCTGGTCCCAGGACCCGAGTTTTGCCCCAGGGTCCAGGCTGCTGCTATCTCTCCATAGCCTGGGGCCCTAGTCGTGTCTGATAGCTTAGGCCTGCTTTAACTCGGGGCCCTGCCTGTGTCCGATACTCCAGTGCTATCCCTTTCTTTTTAAATGAGTGTTGTGCATTAAACTCAGGTGTTCGTACTTATGTAGCAAGCATTCTTAGCTGCTGAGCTATATCCTCAGTTTCTTATTTCTGGCTTCTTTATCTGCCTTCTCTGGGGTGTGTGTGGGGTGTGTGTGGTGTGTGTGTGTGTGTGTGTGTGTGTGTGTGTGTGAGATCAAGCATTCAGACATTTAGGCATGTGCATGCCTTAGCTCACATGTGGAGGTCAAAGAACAACATCAGTTGTTCATCCTTGGCTTCCATCTTGTTTAAGTCAGAGTGTCTTGATGGTCACCACTATATACACCAGGCACATATGGTCTGTGAGCTTCCCATACATAGGAACACTGGGATTACAATATGCACTACTGTGTTCAACTTTATATGGGTTCTGGAGATCCAAAATTTGGTCTTCAAGCTTGCATAGCAACTACTTCAACCACTGAGCCCTCTTTCCAGCCCACCCTCTGTTTTAAATTGAACGTTTATAAAATTATTTCATTTACTATCTTCTCATAGCATATTAATTATATTTACTTTTCCATTTGGGGGATTTTTTCCTCTAAAATTTATCATATATGTTGGCAAGTATTCAATGTCCAGTTTCAAGTGACTCTGTACTGCTTCATGAGTAGTTTATATGTCTTATGATAAAATATTGAGAATCTGCCCTATTATAACATTATCATTCTTTTCAAATATCATAACGTAAATCACAGAGTACAGTATTTCTATTTTTTTAGGCAAGCTGAATAGTCTGGCCTGTTTTATGACAGAGAGAGAGAAAAAAAATTGACACCTAGGGCCTCCAGGCACTGCAATTGAACTCCAGATGTGTATGACCCCTTGTACACATATGGGACCATGCATATTTGCATCACTGTGCATCTGGTTTACATTAGAACTGACGAGTCAAACATGAGTCCTTGGGCTTTGCAGGCATGTGCCTTAACTGCTAAGCCATCTCTCCAGCCCTGTTTTCTTATTCTTAATTGATCTAACAGATAACAGTTTTTTTTAACAAATAAAAATAGAAATACTGGGGCTGGAGAGATGGCTTAGCAGTTAAGGCACTTGCCTGCAAAGCCCAAGGACTCAGGTTTGAGTCTCCAGGTCCCATGTAATCCAGATGCACAAAGGGGCACATGCATCTGGAGTTCGTTTGCAGTGGCTAAAGGCCCTGGCATGCACATTCTCACTCTCCCTCTCCCTCTCCCTCTTTCTCTTTCCCTTTCTCTCTCTCAAATAAATAAATAAATAAATATAAATCTTTAAAAAATTAAAAAAGAATAAGAAAACAATGGGATGGAGAGATGGCTTGGTGATTAAGGTACTTACCTGCAAAGCCTAAGGACCCATGTTTGACTCTAGATCCCATGTAAGCCAGATGCACAAGGTGACACCAACATGCAAGACCTCACATGCGCACTAGACGGCACACATGTCTGGAGTTTGATTGCAGTGGCTTGAGGGCCTGGCATGCCAGTTCTCTCTCTCTCTCTCTGTCTTGCTCTCTCTCTCTCATAAAAAAGAATAAAAATAAATATTCAACTTTCATTTGTACATTCTTTACCAGTCTTCATTTTCTTGTTTCTCTCTGCATCTAACATTTCTTATAAGATAAGCCTATTGATATCAAATTTTCTTAAATATTACATTGAGGAAAAATCAAGATTTCAGGTTGGTATTAATGTGTTCTTTCCTTTAATATATTAGATATCTTAACCATTTAGCTATCTCTCCAGCCTTATAGCCCACTTCTTGACTGGGTTGTTTGTTTTATTGATGTTTAGTTTTCTTTGAGTTCTCTGAGTTTTCCACATATTAATCTTCTTCAGACATATACCTAGCAAAGATTTTCTCCCAATCTGTAGAATGCCTCTTTGACTCATTTCTTATGCTGTACAATAACTTTAAAGTTTCATGACATCATATTTTTTAATTGTTTGCCTTCCTGGGCAACTGGGGTCCTATTCAGAAAGTCTTCCTTGAGCTAGTTGTAGTGGCACATATCTTTAATCCCAGAACTCAGGAGTAGAGGTAGGAAGACCATTGTGAGTTTGAGGCCGGACTAAGATAAGGTTGCAGTCAGGTTCACATTGCTGGCAGAAATCACCCAATCAAGAGCTGCTTTGCAAAAAAAAAAAAGGGTTCATTTTGGCTTACAGGTTTGAGGGGGAAGCTCCATGATGGCAAGGAGAAACGATGGCATGAGCAGAGGGTGGACATCACCCCCTGGCCAACATCAGGTGGACAACAGGAAAGGAGAGTGTGCCAAACACTAGCAAAGGGCCACTGGCTATAATACCCATAAGCCTGCCCCCAACAATACACTGCCTCCAGGAGGCATTAATTCCCAAATCTCCATCAGCTGGGAACCTAGCATTCAGAACATGTAAGTTTATGGTGGACACCTGAATCAAACCACCACATTCTGCCCCTGGACCCCATAAACTGTTACATGATGTAACATGCAATACATTCAGTCCAACTTTAAAAGTCCCCACATTTTTATCAATCCTAATGATGTTCAGACATCCCCATAATCCAAGGTCTTTTAACTGAGCCATAATACCAAAAAAAAAAAAAAAGCTCCCCAAATCCCCTAATTGCCCAGAATAAACATTCACACTGTAAAAGATGGCACTGGGCATAGCAAAGAAATTTTCAACCAATGCAAGATTTAAACCGGGAAAACATCAAACTCTAACTCCAAGTCCAACAACTAGTCAGTAACAAGTCTCCAAGTTCGATAATTCTAATCAGCAACAAGTCTCTGTAATTCCAGTTCTACCTTTCCAGCCAGGCTACTCACAGTGCTGGAAAGCTTCATCCAGGCCGGCAGCTTTCTTTAGCAACTGTCTTGTGGTCGCAGCATCTCCACTGGGTCTCCACTGCAACCCATAGTTCATCCTACGGCTCCATTAGGTCTCCATGCAGGCATCCAGCAAACCCGCTTCACACTTCCCATGGCCATTTCCAAAACACAAGACCATGCTGCAAACTCAATGATCCTCTCTTTTCTGCATTTCTTATACTCCACAATACCAGGTAGGGTGCCAATTTGTTAATCGGGGGGTGGGGGATAAAGTAGACTTTGAAGAACGTGACACTCGTTGAGCATTCAGGACCCTTCAAAAGAGTCTACATTTTTTCCTGTTGCCCCAGTGCAGGTCAGCTGGCCCAATCTCAAAGGTTGTAATCTCTCATATAATTGTAGATGAACAGGCAGAAGTTTCAGCCCAAAGATTTCATTTCTGTGCCATATCCCTCTGCTCATATCAGTCCATTTCTATGCAATGCAACCTTGCACAACTTCTGATGACACAGCCATTAACAGCAAACCTCTCACACAAGCTGCTTCTACCCCAGTCCAAGCCAAGTTCTTTCTCACTCTCATAAGCCAAACCTCACAGTCCATAGTTCTTACTGCATTCAGGTCTTTTAACTCTGACCATAGTAGTCCACAAAGCTGTACTTATAGCACTTCAGGGCATTGCTTGGCCAAGGTTTCAAATCCTCCCACATTCCTCTTGAAAATCAGCTCCAAAAGGCCACAGCCAGACAGTCAGGTATCTAGCAGCAATTGACACCACTCCTTGGTACCAACATTACTGTTGCAGGCAGGTTCACATTGCTGGCAGAAATCACCTGACCAAGAGCAGCTTTTGGGAAAAGGGGTTTATTTTGGCTTATAGACTCGAGGGGAAGCTCCATGATGGCAGGGGAAAACGATGGCATGAGCATAGGGTTGACATCACCCTCTCGTAACATCCAGTAGACAATTGCAATAGGAGAGTGGGCCCAACACTGGCAAGGGGAAACTGGCTATAATACCCATAAGCCCACCCCCACCAATACACTGCCTCTATGAGGCATTAATTCCCAAATCTCCATCAGCTGGGAACCTAGCATTCAGAACACCTAAGTTTATGGGGGACACCTGAATCAAACCATCACAGATTACATAGTGAATTCTAAATCAGCCTAGTATAGAGTGAGACCATACCTCAAAAAAGAAGGAAGGAAGGAAGGAAGGAAGGAAGGAAGGAAAGAAGGAAGGAAGGAAGGAAGGAAGGAAGGAAGGAAGGAAGGAAGGAAGGGAAAAAGAAGGGAGGGAGGGAGGGAAAGGAAGAAAACTTTCTCTATGCTAATATCTTTACTTTTTCCACTAGCTAGTTCAGAATTTTAGGTCTTATGCTGAGGTCTTTGATGTATTTGATGATTTTTGTAAAGGGTGAGAGTTAAGGGGCTAGTGTCATTGTTCTGCATCCAAATAAATATCCAATTTTCCCAGAACCATTTGCTGTTTTTCTCCAATATGTATTTTATAACCTTTGTCAAGTATCAGGTGACTGTAGTGACATGGACTTAGACTTGGATCCTCTATTTTATTTCATTGATCCGCATGTCTGCTTTTTTGTGCTAGAACCATGCTATTTGTTTATTTTACTATGTGTGGAAGTTACCTTCCCGTTGCTTGTATAAAACAGCCAGCCAAAAGCAGTTGATGGGAGGAAAGGATTTATTTTGGTTTATAGTTTCAGGGGAAGCTCCATGATGGCAGGGGAAAGGATGGCATGAGCAGAGGCTGGGCATCAACTACCACAACAGGTGGAAACAGCAAGAGAGTGATCTGAACACTGGTATGGAAAGCTGACTATAACACCCATAAGTCTGCCCCCAACTACACACTTCCTCCAGCAATGCTCCAATTCTCAAATTGCCATCAGCTAAGGACCTAGCATTCAGAACACATGAGTGTATGGGGGACACTTAATTCAAACCACCCCACTATGTCTCTGTTGTATAACTTGAAGTCAGGTATGGTGATACCTCCTACAGTATTCTTTTTTCTCAATAGTGTTTTGGCTGACCCAGGGTCTTTTTTGCTTTCATATGAATTTTTTCGAGGGAGGGTCTAGCTCTATCCTAGGCTGACCTGGAATTCACTATGCAGTCTTAGGCTGGCCTCCAACTCACAGTGATCCTCCTACCTTGGCCTCCCATGTGCCATGGTGTGTACCACCATGCCCAGCTCATATGAATTTCAAGATGATGTTTTTCTATTTCTATGGAGTGCTTCTAAAATTTTCACTGGAATTGCATGGAATCTATATTTCATTTTGCAGTATAGCCATTGTGAATGGTACTGTTTCAGCAGTCTTCCTATTGTCCCAATGCATACCAGTGGGCCCTTTGTCAGTGGTGATAATATCTTAAGCAATCACAGCTAAAGGCTTCACTCTCTGTGTCCAGAATCTAAACCTGCTCACATTTCCTTTGGCAAATACAACAGTTAATTACTTTAAATTTTTTTTTATCATTTGTAAACAGAGAGAGATACACACAGTGAGTGAACATGGGCACACCAAGGTCTCCAGCCACTGCAAACTAACTCCAGATAATGCATCACTTTATGGATCTGGCTTCAAATGAGTAGTGGGGAATCGAACACAGGCCATCAGGCCTTGTAAGCAAGTGCCTTCAAACCCTGAGCCACCTCTCCAGGCCCGATTACTCTTAAATTCAACTTTGCTCCAGTTCTCAGGATATGAACACAGCTTCTAGCCCAGTTCCTGGTAAAGTTATCTTTCCATTCTGACACCTCATAAACCAAGCATTCACAGTCTGCAGTTCTCTCTGCATTTAGGCTTTTCTAACTCTTCCTAGAATCTTCCATCAAACTCTGCTTACAGCACTGCAAGGCTTCCCTAGTCCAGAGTTTCAAATCCTTCCACATGCATCCTGCAAACTAGTTCCAAAAGACAAAAACAAACAAACAAACAAAAAAAACCAAATAGGCTTATCACAGCAATGACTCCACTTCTCAGTTTAGTTTTCTGTAATAGTTACCTTTTCATTGCTTGGACAAACCACCTGACCAAAAGCAGTATATGAAAGGAAAGGGTTTATTTCAGCTTACATTCTTGAGGGGATGTTTCTTCATAACAGGGAAAGGATGGTAGAGCAGAGGTTATTCATAACATCTTGCCATATTAGCTCAGAGGTGGCCTCAAGAGTGAACATGTAGTGAATGCCCAGAAGGGCTGGACTAATAAACCTAAAGGCCCAGCCCCAATAGCACACTTCCTCCAGCAAGGCTTTGCCTCTTAAATTGCCACCAGCTGGGGACCAAAGTATTCAAAACAATAAACATATGGAGGACACTTCATTCAAACTACCACAAGTGGATACAATGTGAGCATTTTCTGACCAAAGATTTTAAGAAGGAGAACTACCTCATTTCTCCTTTTTCTCATTTTACTAACTGAATGTAGGTCATAATGAGGTTCTCTCATGAGAAAGTAGATGATGGTTGGGTAATAAGAAATGCCAACAGTACGTAATAGGAACTTGTTTTTCTAATTTTAGAAGTAGTCATTCCATTAATTTATATTATTTCTATAATTGGAGAAATTCAAGATTTCTAATTCATGCAATGATAGTAAACTGCTCTCCCAGTTCCTATAGCTGGAAAAAAATTCAAGGAATTCCCATGAAGTAAATTTCAGTAGTTTACTCACAGTTCTTCCAGTTACTGATACTACCCTAAGTTTCATTGACAGGTACTTAGGTGCCTCCATGTGTTCCCTCTTATTTTCCCAAGTACCCTATACAAAATTTTAGCTGATGTTAGAGCTAAATAGTAGTCAAAACTATAAAACCCATTGGAGAATAAGATATTTTTCTCTGTTTTTATTACACTTTATCCTAATGTCAGTAGCACACTAAAGTACTATGGAGCACATTTGGAAATAGATATTTTAGAGATTATTTAGAAATATGTCTTTATTCAACAGATATATAGTTGAGGATATGTGTTGTAAATGGCTCAAAGAGGATTTCTAATCCCAGTGCAACTATTAGAGCAGTTATATTTCCCTAAGGACAAGTCATTGTTCATGGGCTGGAGAAATTGTGCCTGATTTCATTTTTCCCTTGGAATGGTTTCTTTTGAAGCATTTTTTGTTATTATTTGGAGGCATGGTCTCATACTATGTAGCCAAGGCTGGTCTGCAACTTGCTGTGTATATCAAGCTGGCCTCAAATTCGAATTAAACCTCTGGCTTGTGCTGCCAGAGTGCTGAGATTACAGGTGTGTACCACCATGCCTGGATCTTGAAGCATCTCTCTCTCTCTCTCTCTCTCTCTCTCTCTGTCTTGCTTGCTTTTTTTGCTTCTTTTTTTTTTTTTTTTTTTTTTTTTTGAGGTAGGGTCTCACTCTGGTCCAGGATGACCTGGAATTCACTCTGTAGCCTCAGGGTGGCCTCGAACTCTCGGCAATCCTCCTACCTCTGCCTCCTGAGTGCTGGGATTAAAAGCATGCGCCACCACGCCCGGCTTCTGTCTTGCTTTTTTGAATTAAGTTCTTACTCTAGCTCAGCCTCCTGAGTGCTTAAAGGTGTATGCCACCATGCCTGGCAAAGTATGTGTATATATATATATATATATATATTGAAAATTCGTTTTGGTAACAACAGGTCCACAGAAATTATGACTTTAAAAAAAAAATCTTATTGGGCTGGAGGGATTGATTAGTGTTTAAGGTGTTTGCCTAAGAAGCCAAAGGACTCAGGTTCGATTCCCCAGGATCCACGTAAGCCAGATGCACAAGGTGGCACATGCTTCTGGAGTTCGTTTGCAGCGGCTGAAGGCTCTGGCGCACCCATATTCTCCCTCTCTCTTTCTCTTTCTCTCTCTCTCTCAAATAAATAAAATAAAATAATATATATTTTAATAATATATATATGCAAGCAGAGAGATACAAAAAATGACAGGGGAGAATGAGTGAGTGAGTATGAACACACCAAGACCTCCTGCTACTGCAAATGAATTCCAGAAGCATGTGCCACTTTGTGTATCTAGCTTATGTGGGTACTGGATAATCAAACTCAGGTCGTTAGGCTTTGCAGGCAAGCATCTTAACCTCTGAGCCATCTATACTGATCAGACATGAGACCTAAGTTGAATCTCCCTCAGGCAGTGATACACAGTAAAGATAGTCACAGGGAATGGGCTTTATGAGGATGGTGAGAATATTCTGTTCCTAATGTTCCTATAACAAATTACTATGAATAGAGTGGCTTAAAATAAGACAAATTTATTATCTCACAGTCCTGGATGGTGGAAATCCATAAAAAGGACTTTACTTCTAGGGTTTGTGGAAAAGAAATCTTCTCTTTATCTTTTCTAGTTCTGGAGATGGACTTCATTTCAGGGTTTCTGGTTTCCTTCCATCTTGAAAGCCAACAATGGCTGGTGTGGTTTTTCTCATGTTGCTTCTCTCAGACATTAACTCTTCTGCCTCCCTCTTTGTCCAGGATAATTTTATTGATTAACAACCTTAGTTCTATAATCAAACTTAATTCTCCATGGACTAACATAACACGTTTACCTGTTCTGGAGAATAGAATGTGTAAATATCTGTGTGTGGGGGGGAGTCTGTTGTCAAACCATGGGATATATTTAAATTAGTTTTAAAATGCCTAAGTGTAATACCATCAAATTTGTACTTAATCTCATTGCTGTTTGTCCCATGAAGCAAGCAGAAAAGGAGATGTTCAAGAGGAGAAAAAGGATGTGGGTGGGGTGAAAAGAAAAGATTCAGAAACATCTAGATTTCTCACTTGAGGCAGTAGATGTGCAGTGGGTCCATAAACTTAAGAATACCAACCAAATGTAGTAGGTGGTTATGGCTGAGAAGCCAAGCTGGTTGGAATCCATGCCACATTAAGAGTTTGGACATGCCTGGCAAGAGACGACTCCACAAAGAACCATTGCTACAGAGCCAGAATATTCAGACACTTAGCAAGGGCAAGGAGAGGCAGAACTGTGACCCTACACATCCTAAGAGGGAGGAAATCCCTGTGTTTCAAGGCAACTGTGCAAGCCTCCCTTTGACCAAACAACTTTCCACCTGGAAGGTGGCCGAGATTGACTGTGGCAGAAAGACTGATGTGGCTTAAACCTGATGCTGATTTTCCAAGGATGGAGGTGCAGTTTGGTTTCCATTTGGAAGAGGGGCAGTGGTGAGTCTTATGGGGAGCCCCCTCGGTTTTTTGGGGGGGCACAAGTGTCTAACTCCCCTTCATGGCTCCATGAAACGTTAAAAGAAAAACATGAGAGAACCAGCAAAACATCTCTTAGCCATCTGTTGCTAAGTTACCTATCCCTCCCATACCGCAGTCCCAACACCCCCTCTTCCACTGGCTTGGGAAGGAGGGGGAGAGGGGGGGAGGAGTGCAGTCTGGGGTGCAGATGCAGCAAGGGGCCACTTGGTATCCATCCGCTGCTCCCTCCATTTTCACATCTTCAGACCTCACTGTATTGCTTCTCCTCCAGCCCCCCCTTACCCCCTCCCCGGAAGCCTTATCTTTCCGCGCCCCACACACTGTAGCAGCATCAGAAAAGTGGTGGTGGTCGTCACATTAGGGTGCTGGGGGGGGCGTCTGTTGCGTGGCCAGCTGGTGGGGGCCCCGCCCCTCATCCTGGTCTGCGTGTGGCCCCGCCCACCTCCTGGTCGGATCTATGGTGGGCCTGGGAGGGGGCGTCGAGCCCACTGCACCATATCCCTCCGCCCCCTTCCCGACACCCTCGAGGCGAGCGGTTCTTGCCGCATCCTGCGTAGCAGCCCCTGCCCGCTTTGGTGCAGAGGCGTGGGGGCGGGACAGCTCTCTGCCTTTCTGCCTGCGCAGAACGCGGTGGGAGCCCAGGCGAGAAGCTGCCAGACTGAGGTCGGGAGAAGGGGGCTAGGGGAGCCCGGCGACCTGGGCCATACGCCTGTAGAGGCAAGTTGGGGGAGCAGTGCTGTCCGTGGGCTCGGGCAGCGGTTCGCTCACTACAGCCCGGCTGACGGCGGGTCCCTGGGCCGTGACAGTCGCCCGCGTGCGCGCGCGGAGGTGGTGAGCGGGTCGGAGCGGATCCCCGGAGAGGTGCGCGGCGCCCGGGGACCCTGGTGGTAAGGAGGCGGTCACCTGCGCCGGCCGGGCCGGGCCAGTGGCAGAGGTTGGAGGACGGGGGCCGGAGCCGGGGGGAGTTGGGGTGGTGGTGAGAGCCGCCCCATCAGAAGGTCGGGAGGCCAGCGGCGCCGACCGCCTTCCAGCCAGCCTGGTTCCGGGGTTCCCGGGCGCCGCGTCCCGCCCTCGGCGGTGTCTGCGCCCTCAGAGTTGTGGCGGACTTTACCGCGGGAGGAATGGTGGCTCGGGAGCTGGGGGGCGGGAAGGAGGCGGGCGCCCCGGTAGCCCACCGGGTCGGGTCGGGTCGGGTGGGGACTGGTGTGCCCGCTCTAGGTGCAGCCCAGCTGGTGGGTGCTGGGCGGGGGGGGGCGGTGGAGGGGAACTTCACCTCTGTCACTCTGGTCCTGCTTCAGGAAGGGGACCTGTTGGGCTCTGTGTCCTGGGTGCTGTTCCTTCACACTGGCTCCAGCTTGATGTTACTCTCTCTCTTGTCTGCGCGGTAGATCTGGCATAGTCTGACAGGCCCCAGAGAGCATCTGTACACCAGAGGCTTGAGAAAAGACGCGCAGGAAAAATGACCTGGATTTCTGGAGGTGTGTGGGGATGGGAGTGAGCACTGTCTGTGAGTGGAAACCCGAAAGGGGTGGGGTGACTGACCAGAGCAGGTAGGAGAGAGAGGTGACTGAGCAGAGTAGTAGTGCCTCCTAATGCTGTTTCTCATAGCCTTGCAGATACTTCCCCCGCCTTCTCCAAGTAGGGGTCTGTAAAGATGGCTTACGGGTTGGTAACTGCGTCATAAAAACAGGGGCCACTTCACAACCTGCTTTCTAGAATATGCGGTGCCCTTCCTCCATTTTATGCTGCGCAGGGCAAGGAAATGTGGCGCACCTAGTGGTGAATCCTTAGAATTGGAAAAGGCACCGATGGGAAGAGGATGACATCAAGAGGTGTTCTTATCTCTGGAACCCTGCAACTAGGCCTGAATAAAACAAGAATGTTCCATCAGCACGACCCTAAATGGTTGAAGACACATGATGTGGGGGCTTCTATCCTTGGTGTTGGTTTGTTCACCAAGCTCAGCTGTTACCATCATTTCCTGATTGTCTTACATTTTCCTCTCTTTGTCCATAGGCCTGCTTTAATGAAGGCTGGTCACTTCTGCAAGAAGCGGAGAGACAGAGGAGACTGGCTCAAACCTCTGGACCTTGGTGAGAAAAGGGAAAGTATACAGCATAGCTACTTAGGAGGAAAAGCAGGTAGTTTTAATCAAAGTGGGCACAGGACGACTTCTGTTCTCTGAATTTCCCTGCTGCCACAGCATCCCTTTTCTATTTCCTATCACAAATGCCAGGAACAATGAGGTAGGTATAAATCAGACTATGACCAGAAGGGTAAGCCCCCACAAACAGGACCCTGGAGATGGGAAACCTTAGACAGATATGACCCTTGGAAAGAAACGTGCTTGCTTCTCTTAGGGGACAGAGTGTGTGCCTATCTAACAAGCATCTTTATTCCGTTCTCTTCTCTGTGTTTGTCTTTAGGACCTACTACAGTCATCTTTAGGGATTAACACCACTTGACCCCAGAAAGGAAGGGGAATTGCAACACATCACTCAAGGTTGGTCTGGGAGTCGGTAGTAGTAACCATCCACTAATAGGGTCCAGGAGTGATGTGGGTCAGCTCAGGGGAGTCCTGTGCTTCCACATTTCTAGCACATGTACTTTCTTTTCCCCACCCCTCTTACCTGGTTTTCAGCAAGCAAATGCGACAGAGACACTTTCTCATAGCCCAGCTGTCATTGTCACAGCCCTTCCCTCCCTGGTCCTCTCAGGAGCCCTGAGTATGTGTCTCTTTGTGTAAGTCTCTGCCCGAGGCAACATGATTGGATAAAATTCACTTCCCTATCTTTTCTCTCTTTCTAGGTACACCTCCTCTGGTAGCTCTGCTGGTGCTAGAATTGCTGATCACCACTCTCAACAGGTCTGCACCCACCTAGATCCTGTCCATCTTCTTCCATCTTGATTTTTCCTCTTCTGTACTACATCTGTATTAATGACTGAGACTGTGCTTGGGTAGGAACCTTATTGACTGTGGATTGGCAAGCTACTCTAATTCTTGTTTCCAGTGTTATAGCCTAACTGACCAAAAGATCAGTGTGACGATCCAGTTCTGTGACATATCTGTGGTGAAGGCTTGTTCTCAGTAAGGGGCTTTCTGTGACCTATACCATGACTGGGGCGGAGATTGAGCCTGGTGCCCAGGCCAAGCCTGAAAACAAGGCTACTGATGAGGTTGGTGTGGCTGAGGGAGATAATGAAGTCCCTATGGTGGTCAGACCAAAGGTTAGGACACAGGCAGTGACTGGAACAAGGCCTAAAATGAGGTCCAGAGGTATGCCTGGAGCAAGGTCCAAAAGTGAACCCAGTACGCTAGATGGGACACATACCAACTACAAAACCAAAGCAGTCTCTAGTTCCAGATCAAAGAATGATTCCCAGGCCTGGGCCCAGAATAAGTTTTGGGTAGATTCAAGATCAAAAACTGGGGAAGAATCTAAAACCAGTGCTGCCAACTCTCCACTGGTTGGTACTGATTGTGGGTTGGTTGCTAAGGCTAACTGTCCACCTGGGGGTAGAGAACTTGTTAATGTGGACACTAAGAGTTTTCCCAAAAAGAAGGGCAATTCTCAAATGGGATTCCAGCCTTCATGTGAGTTAGAGGAGGCAACTAATATTGGGTCCTGGTGCTCTACCAGACCTGTACCCAAAGAGGAGGCCTATCAAACTTCTGATTTCAAATGGGTAGACAAACCCTTTGGAAGTGCCTGGTTCTCAAATAGAGATGAAGGAAGTACAAGATTTCATCCTAGGAAAAGCATGAAGGCCAGTACCAGGTCCAGGCACATGGCCAAACCAGAGGCAAATCCCATGGCTAAGCACAAAAACAATCAGGACTTCTATATGATATCTAGTTCTGAATCTGACGATGAGACTAATAAGACATCCTGGTTCTGGGGCAAAGAACAGTCCAATCCCTGGTCCAGGTCAAGGGAAGAGGCAAATAATAGGTCCTGGTTTAGACCTAACAGAGAAGTCTATGCTGAATCTAGTTCTGGGTCTGAATATGAAAATCATACGAAGCCTTGGTTGTGGCCTGGAGAAGAGGCCAAAGCCAGATCTAAACTCAGAACCAGAAAAGGGGCCAGTAACAAGGCCAGGTACCGAACCAAACAAGAAATTTGTACTGATGTCATGCCAGGGTCTAATGATACAATCAATAAAGAGTCCTGGTTCTGGCCTGAAGAAAAGGATAGTGTCTTTTTAAGGCCCAAGACAAAGAAAGAGAGCAGGTCCAGAGTAATGGCAAAGGAAGAATCCAAAACCAAAGCTAGAGCCAGGGCCAAGCAAGAAGCCAGATCAGAGGAGGAGGCCCTTATTGGGTCCTGGTTTTGGGCAACTGAAGAGTCCAACGTGGTGGATGGGGTGAGCATCAAATCTAGTCCACATGTGGAGGATGAGCCCATTGTTGGAAATTGGTTCTGGACTGAAGAAGAGGCTAGTGTGGGGACTGGGACTAGTCATAAGTCCAGACCAAGTGCTAAGGAGGAACAGGTTGTGAATTTCTGTTTGGACACTGGGAACAAAAACAATATGGAAATTGGAGTTAAGGCTGCCTCGAAACCTATGGTAGCAGCTAATGATGATGAGACTATTGTTGGATCCTGGTTCTGGACTGATGAAGAAGTCCACCCAGAGAATGAGGAAGAGAACGTTTTTGGATCTTGGTTCTGGGGCATTGATGATCCTAGTGCGAGATCTGCTGTTAGAGTCAGCTCTGAGTCCACACCCAGGTGTGAGGAAAAAGAAGTTACCAATTCCTGGTTCTGGGCTAGAGAAGTTGATACAGAGGCTGAGGTTGAAGAACAGACCAGGTCAGGTTCTGAAGAAGGATCAGTATTTCTGTCCTGGTTTTGGTCTGAAAAGCAATCACATGTGAATTCTGGAGCTGAAGCTAGCTGTGACATCAGGACAGGAGCTGAGGAGGAGGAGCCCATAATTGGGCCCTGGTTCTGGGGCAGAGTAGATGCTGGTATGGATACTGAAGTTAACAGTAAGTCTAGCCTGGTGGACGAGGAAGAGCCCATTGTATCTTCTTGGTTTGGGGCTGGAGAAGAGGCCAGTATGAAGTGTGGGGCTGGTGCCAGATCCAAACTTATGGCAGAAGCTGAGGATACTGATGAACAGTCTTGCATATGGGCAGAGGAAGAACCCTGTGTGTATTCTCCCAATAGAGAAAGCTTGAAGTCTGCACTAGAGGAGGAAGATTCTGTTGATTCATGGTTCTGGTCCAAAAATTACACAAGGCCTGAGACTGTTGTAGGGTCGTCCTGGTTATGGGCTGCAGAACAAGGTAATATAGATGATGAGACTGGAGAAGAGATCAAGTTACCTACCGTAGAGGAGAATATATTCAAGTTCTGGAAGGAAAATGAAAAAGCCATTGTAGAGGCTACTGACAGAGAGGAGTCAAGGTCAGAAACTGAAGAAGAGGACATTATTGGTCCTTGGTTCTGGACTGGGGAAGAAAATAGGCTTGAGACACCAGCTGAGACTAGAAAAGAGAGCAAGGTAGGAGCTGAGGAGGAAGCCAATCTGGGGTCCTGGTTCTGGACTGAAGAAGCTAGTCCAGAGGCTGAGTCTCAGGCATTAGAAGAAATCAGGTCAGATACTGAGGAGGAGGCAATTTTTGCACCCTGGTTCTGGGATGGAAAAGAAAACAATACAGAAGCAGAGCTGTGCTGTGAATCCAAGCCAAAGGATGATGAAGAAATGATTGTTGAGTCCTGGCTCTGGTCTGAAGATAAGCCCACTGAAGAACCAGAAACCTGTGAATCTAGGCTAGAAAATGAGGAAAGGCCACTTGAGTGTGAGTCAAGAGCCACAGATGAAGTAAATAGTGAGACTGACAATGGAGCAAACTGTGACAACAGTACAGAATCTGAGGCCATAGTGGGATCCTGGTTCTGGGAAGGAGATGAGACCAATTTTGAGTCAAATCCTAGCCCTGTATTTAGGGCCATTTGCAAATCTAGTTCAGGTGAACAGGACCCTGATCCTTCACGCAGACCTCAGAGCTGGGATGAGGTCACTGTTAAGTTTAAGCCTGGTCCATGGGGTAGGCTTGGCTTCCCATCTATAAGCCCCTTTAGATTTCCAAAAGCAGCAGCTTCTCTATTCTCTGACATGTTTGGGGGAAAGCCCAAGCGTGCAAAACGTGGTTCAGGAGCGCAGGCATCTTTCTATCAACCTGAACCTGAGTTCCCATTTCAGTATGATCCTTCCTACCGGTCAGTCCAGGAAATTCGAGAGCATCTTAAGGCCAAAGAAAGGTCAAAACCTGATAAATGGTCCTGTAGCTGCATACAGTGTGATCTTAGAATTGGTTCTGAAGAGTTTGAAGAACTCCTTATACTAATGGACAGAATTCGTGATCCTTTTGTCCATGAAATATCTAAAATTGCAATGGGTATGAGAAGTGCTTCCCCATTTACCCGAGATTTCATTCGAGATTCAGGTGTTGTTGCACTTATTGAAGCCTTGGTGGATTATCCATCCACCAGAGATAGGACAAGTTTTTTGGAAGATATGGTTGATGTAGCTCCACCTTATCCAGAGCTAAACATTATTCAGACATATGTCTGTCGAGTGTGTGAGGACACCATTACTCAAAGCCTTGATTCCTATGAGCAGCTGTCTGGATTAACAATGATTAGACATCTCACTACCACTACTGACTATCACACACTGGTTGCCAATTACATGCCTGGGTATCTCACCTTACTAGAAAAAGGCAATGCCAAAACAAGGTATCATGTTCTGAAAGTGCTACTGAATTTGTCTGAAAACCTTGCCATGACAAAAGAGCTTCTTGATTCTGAAGTAATGACGGAATTTATGGGTCTCTGTAACAGGAAAGATACATATGACAATATTGAAGCTGTTCTTGAAATATTTGAGAATATTGGTAAAAATATAGAAAAAGAAGCATTCTTTGCTGATGATGACATAGATGTTGAGCCACTTATTTCTACATTCCGTGATGTCGAGAAATGTGCTAAGGAATTGCTAAGCAAAACTGAACGTCAAAATTTCCTTGAAGTAGCAGAAGATGATGACTTTGATTAAGCACTTACCTCTGATTGTTCTTATGTCCCTGAGTTATGATCCTCAAATAATGCTTTTGTTTTCACAGTTGCTTCCATGTTTCAGTGTACATCTTTAATGCTTATCTTTATCCAACTCTGTGTAACTTGAATCATTTTTCTGATGCCAAATGAATATTCAAACTGAAAACAAGTTTGTTGTTACTTGTTTTGTCAATTGTGATATGGAGTAGTTGAATTTATTGTGAACTGAGCCATTGTAAATAAGATATACCCTTCTAATTGTTCTAGTGTTTATCCCAGTCTTGTGTTCCAATAAAATTCCATGTAAAAGTTAATCACTCTTTTCCTTGGACTTTAAAATACAGATAAAAAAAATCACACATGCATTAATGAACACGCAATGTGAGAGTGTTATGTTCCAGTACAGGAGCTTTTTCTAAGCTGTAATCTCAAAGTTTATAATAGGCTGCAACTCAGAGTATATTTCAGATAGGACTCACTTAAATTGTACCCTGACGTGTAGAAAAGCATAGTGTGAAGAAAAGTTGGGGGGGGGGTAGAGAAAAGTGGGCTTATATGTGTGATATATTCATCTTCCTGTGTTAAGAAGGAAGAATTTATTGAAGGATGTATAGTAAATGAGGTAAGTTTTGAAGAGTTAAGTTAGATTTTTATGTTCAAGATACGGTCTTTTCAAAATACAATTAATGCAATCTAAAGTATAAAAGAATAGCATCACAAAGCTCAGAAATTAAATTCCACGAGTATGATAATTCAGTTATAGTGCTTTTAGCAAGTGTTAAGCCATAGTCATACAACCATTAAATGTGGTATATTGGTTTTAAAATAAACTAGGATGAGTTCCAATGCATTTCATAATGTGTAAAGAAGACTGGTATACATGGAAAGAATTATTACTTTTAAAATGTAAGTGGGCCAAATATAAGGAAATGTTTGTTTATGTTCAGTTGAGACAGGGTCTCACGTAGCTCAGATTGGCCACAAATTTGATGTGCAGCCATGGATGATCTTGAATGTCTTATTATCTTGTCTCCACATCTCCAGAGCCATATTACAAGCTTATGCCACCACAGCTGGTATTATGCAACACTAGTAACTGAACCCAGGTCTTTATGCATGATAAGCAAATACTCTATCAACTGAGCCCCATCCCCAGCCCCATACAAGATATCTTAATTTATGAAAATTGTAACATGTTTGGATAGGAGCAAAAGTTAGAGAATAAGTTGGTTTCAAAAGTGGGTCCAGGATAAGAGAAAATATATTAAATTTTTCTGGTAGTAAAAGAACCAATCACAGGGACCCTGTTGATTTGTTATGTGTCAAATCACAGTGTTTATCTGATTCTAGTATATGAAGCTCAATGAAAGTAGGAAAGATAGCACTTTACTCTTCCTTAAAAAACCACAAATGTTAACAGGGACTGTCCTCATGGTAGAAATTGGAATTGGTTCCTATGTCTGAACATTATACAAATTAATAAAACTTTATGACCCACGTCTTCACAGAACTTTGCTCTCCAACTGAGTGCTTTTAGAGAGCAAGGCCCAGGGCTCATGCTGGAAACTTTTTGGCTCCTAATTCAGTCATCCTGCTCTGTCTTCACTGGAGTCAGAACATCAAGTTCTTTTGGCAAGCACCTCAACCCCAGAGGCAAAAGATTCTGCCATCCAAGGTGCAGGGCTGCTGTGGATGTGCTGACTGCTACTCATGTGGGGCTGATGGTAAGTCATATGACTAGTCTCTTGTTTTGCAGGCAGAGAGGGGTATTTAGTAGCCTAGAGAAGAGACAGCAAGGGTATACACCTGAAAACTGAAATGGAGCAGACAAAAGGTCATGTAAAAACATGTAGGTGGGTGAACTGATGATATCTCTGCATGCTACATTAGCTTGAAAACCAAATTTTTACGTGACCAGAATTACAACATCGATTGGTAGAGGAAATACTCCCTCAGCCCATCATGAGATCATCAGGTCAGTCTTTTGTCCAGGAGGTCAAGAAGCTGGGAGTCATCCTGTAGGAAGCATTCCTGCACAGAAACAGCAGCTGATAATGGAAGAGGTGGGTGCTGGAAAATGGCATCCCTGGAAGGGAGTGGCTGAAACTGAATGTCAGTGATTAAAATGCTTCGGACTCTTCCACTCCTTCCTGTCTTCTTAACAGGCTCTCACTCCATTCCTAGACTCCTACCCAGTGTGTTTCTATTACGAGTGAGGGAGGTGAGTTTATGTGTAGAGATGGCTTTATGAGCCCAGATATGAGAAACACTGCAGTAACAATTTGTGAATACCTGTGGAACTGGATCAGGAAAGACCAGGGGTGGGATTGTGAACTTTCTTGTTCACTCTCACTCTTCCTCTTACCATGTGGGCTCTGTCTGTCTTAATAACAGAATCTAGTCAGTGGAGATGTTTGAAATCAGCTCAAAAGATGGGAAGGGAGAAAAAAGACAACACATTGCCTTTCCCTTCAGGTCTCCTTCCAGTTGCTGGGATGAGAATAATCCTGCAAACTATGAATGAAGGTGCTCAAATAGGCCAGGCATAGAAGCTGAAAATGATAGAGATACCAATTGAAGTGTACACATTTTGGATAACTAATTTTCATGACTACAGTTCAAAACACTATTTTATAAAAATACAGAATATCAGGGACTTGGAAGATGGCTCAGTGATTAGGCACTTGTATTCAAAGCCTGTGAGCCTGAGTTCAATTCCCAAGGTGCCCACTTAAGATAGATTGAAAAAGTGGTGCAAGACTGTGGTGTTTGTTTGCAGGGACAAAAGGCCCTGGTATGCATGTGTGCACACACATTTTTGAAATGCATTTTTTTTTTTTACTGTTTTTAAGCTGTGTTGTTAGCACGTTGAGCGTTGTCTGGGGGAAGGAACATATTTCACTAAAAAATTCCCAAACTAGATTGATATAAGGGAAAACACCCTTTCCTGCTAGTTTTGAGACTTCCTCTTGGCTCCCAGAAGGAGAGATTCTCTGATGTTGACACAAGTAGGTACTGTGGCACAAATACCTTGTGGTGTGGGAAAACTCAAATTCATTTCTAGATTATCCCTCTCCACAATCAATATAGACTTAACTTCCTTAAAACCAAACATCTGTTGGAATCAGATCCCCTAACATTGAATTTGCCAGTATGCCAATTAAGCTGGACTTTGTAGTAACATTATTGAGATGATGTTCTTCAAAATAACGCTGATGATTTCTTGTCTAAAAGATTATGGATCTTTGGACTGATAATTCTGCAATTTTCACTTCATTTCCTGAAAGTCAGGGTTCACTTGTGAAAAGTTGTTCAATGTCAATGCTTACTTTGAACTTTCCTTGTTCAAAAAATCAAAAGAAAATATCATGGAATTTTTATATTGGCTTTCTGATTTGGGTAGTACATACAAGAAAGGAGTTTGAAAGTTCTTTTATATTGTTCATGATTATCTGCTGGAAATATCATGATTGGTTATGAAAAGTATCTTTAATCAAGCAAAGTAAAATTTTGCTTAGGGGAAAACTAAATTATAACATCTCATATTTCTCAACCATCTAAGGAAGTTTTAGAGACATTTTCCCTAATTAATCTGCCATAAGATGTTAATATCTAAGGCATAATGATGTTATATACTGTATCATGTAATGATTCTGTGCTAACTTATTGAGGATCATCAAAACTGCTTTTCATAGAAGCTGTACCATGTTGTAGTCCCACCAGAAATGTTATAATTTCTCCACTTTCTCACCAACATTAGTTATATTGTTTTATTTTTATTATTGGTCCCATAGTGGATGGGAAGTGATAAACCCCTTTATGGTTTTATTTGCACTTCCCTAATGAGTACTGGTGTTAAGCATCTTTTTATGTGCTTGTTGGGTGCTATGCATTGTTTTGGAGTAATCTATTCATTTTGCTTATGAAGAAATATCTTTTCAAGTGTTTTGCCTATCTTAATTTGGGTTATTGTTGAGTTGCACACTTCCACTATATATTCTGAATACGGAAACTGTATCAAACATACTACTAAAATATATTTCACACCATTCTGTGGGTTATCTTTCCCCCTTTTGATAGTACTCTTTTGGTGCACAAGTATTTAATTTTAATTTATTTTTTCTTTTGAAGCGTATTATTTTCATGCCATGCCAAGATGTCATGCAAAATTCAGGCTTGTGACGTTTTATGTTTCCTTCTGAATTTTATAACTTTAGTTCCGTATGTAGATAACTCATCTATTTTGAGTTAATTTTATGTATTGTACAAGATGAGCCTGCAAAGCCTAAGAACTCATCTTTGAATCTGCAGGCCCCGCGTAGGCAGATGCACAGTGACACAAGTGCACAATGTTGCACATGTGCCACAAAAGGGTGCACATATTTGGATTTCGTTCGCAGCAGACTGAAGGTCTCTCTCTTTGCCTCTTTCTCTCTCTCAAAAATAAAAATAATAATAATATGGGCTGGAGAGATGGCTTAGCAGTTAAGGTGCATGCCTGTGAAGCCTAAGGACCCTAGTTCAAATCTCCAGGACCCACATAAGCCAGATGCACATGGTGGCGCATTTTTCTGGAGTTCGTTTGCAGTGGCTAAAGGCCCTGGTGCACCCATTCTCACTCTCACTCTCTTCCTCTCCCTCTCTCTGTCTCTCATAAATAAGTAAATAATTTTTTAATCTAAACAATAATAATAATAATAAGTGTTGAGCTTGTAACATGGGTCTCCAGCAGTCTGGCTGGAGGAGGTGTTACTGGGGATGGATCTTGGAGTCCAGCCCTAAGGTGTGTTTGGAGGTAGATCTTAAGTCCTGCTCTATTATATCAAAAGAGCAGTTTGGAGTTCTGGCAGTTTGTACTTTTTGGTATGCTGCTGGCTTGGATCTATAGAATTGAGCCAGCTTCTTCCCCCATTGAAGATGTTTCCCCTGGAATTTGTAAGCCTGAAATAAACCCTTTCCTCCATAAGATGGCTCTGGTCGGGTGTTGTTTGTCCAGCAATGTGAAGGTGACTGCAACAGTAAAACTGGTATGAAAAGTGGGTCATTGCTGATAGAAAGAAACCTGACTATGTGGATTTTGGCTTTTGGAACTGATTTTCAGGAGGAAGGATTTGAAACCTTGGCCCAAGAGACCATTGCAGCACTATGAATACAGCTTGATGGATTCTGGTCAGTGTTGAAATACCTGAATGCTAATTAATACATGTATACATACATACAACTATAGACTTGAGGTTTGGCTTATGAGGGTGAGAAAGAGCTTTGTCCAGACTGGTATAAAAGCATTTTGTGTGAGTGGATTGCTGCATTCTGTCTACCTGTGTCTTGTGTGGGGTTGCATTCCATAGATATGGACTAGTGTGAGCAGATGGGTAAGGCACAGGAAGAAATCAAGTCTTCCAGCTGAAACTGATGTCCATTGAGCTGCAACTGTTTGAGAGATTGCAACTATTGAGATTGGGTCAGTTGATCTGCATTGGGACAGCAGGAAGAATGTGGAGTCTTAATTTTTTAAAGATTTATTTATTTATTTATTTATTTATTTATTTATTTATTTATTAGAGACAGAGAGAGAGAGAGTGAGAATGGGCACACCAGGAACTCTAGTCACTGCAAATGAATTCCAGATGCATGTGCCACCATGTGCATCTGGCTTACATGGGATGTGGAGAGTCAAACCTGGGTCCTTAGGCTTCACAGGCAAGTGTCTTACTGCTAAGCCATCTCTCCAGCCCAGAATGCAGACTCTTGAAGTAAGGAGCCTGAATGAAGGAGTTCTTTTGCTCTTCAAAGTCTGTTGAATTTTCCCCTGGATTAACAAGTTGGTAGCCCACCTGGTACTATGGAATGTAACAAATTAGGACCCCAGCTGCAGGGGTGTAATTTGAGCTCCAGAGACTCGTCACTGGTTAGAATTATTGGACTTACAGACTATCACTGGTTAGAGTTTTCACACATGGAGATGATGTTTGCCCTGTTTGTTTTAAGTCTTGTATTGTTTCAATCTTTCTTTGCTATGCCCAGTGCCATCTTTTGCAGTGTGAATGTTTATTCTGTGCCATTATGGTTTTTTTGGGGGGGTGTTATAGCTCAGTTAAGAGATATTGTACTATGGGGATGTTTGAACAGCATTGGGATTGACAAAACCTACAGGGACATTTAAAGTTAGACTGACTGTATTGCATTTACAACCTTGAGTTTATGGGGGACAGGGACAGAAATGCGGTTTGATTCAGCTCCCATAAACTTATGTGTTCTGAATGCTTGATCTTCAGCTGATAGCAATTTGGGGATTGGAACCTTGTTGGAGGTGTATTTGGGGGGGGGAGTATGGGTATTATAGCCAGATTTTCCTTGCCAGTGTTTGGCACAGTATCCTACTTCTTTTTTCGTCCATCTAATGTTGCCCAGGTGGTGATGTCCAGCCTATGCTCATGCCACATTTTCCCCTGCCATCATGGAATTTCCCCTTGAGTCTGTAAGTCAAATTAAACCTTTTCCTCCCATAATCTGCTTTTGGTCAGATGCTTTGTGCCAGCAACATGAAGGTGACTGCAACACATGTGTATATTCACTTGTGCCAGCATCATTTTTAAAGACTATCCCTTCCCTTATTGAATAGTCTTGGTACTGATCTCAAAAATGAATCATCCACAATGTGTGGGTTTGTTTAGTGAAGCTCAATTTCGTCCCATTGATCTATCAGTGCATCTAGATGCCAGCATTACACTATATTGATAGCTGTAGCTGTATAGTTTTGAAATTGAGAAGTCTTAAGTGTGATAATTTGAATGTGAAATGTCCCTCATAGCCTCATGTGTTTGCAATTAAGCTTCATACTCAATCCCTAGGTGGTAGCAATTTGGTAGGTAGAGACTTTTCTGGAGGAGGTGTGTTGCCAGGGTCAGGCCTTGAAGTTTATTAGTCCAGCTCTGCTGGGTGTTAGTTAACTCAGTCTTGCTTCTGGCTCCCAGATTTTGTGGCCAAATGTGATACCTAGCCTCTGCCTTACCATGCTTGCCCTGCCATGATGAAATCTCCCCCAAGAACATATATAAGCCAAAATAAACTCTTTCCTACCATCACCTGATCTTGATCTGGTGTTTTGTCCCAGCCATGAGACAGTAGCTGCACCACTAAGGCTTCAAACTTGTCAAGATTGTTTTGGCTGATTAGGGATACTTAAAATTGCATGTGACTTTGAAGACAATTTTCCATATAAAAAGGCATGTAAATGACATTTGTGTAGTGCCTACTGGAACATACTTGTAATCCTAGCACTTGGGGTGCTGAAGCAAGAAGACTGAGTTTAAGCCAATATGAGTTTCATAGCAAGACCTTGTCTCAAAACAACAAGCAGTATTTGGTTTTCTTAAGGCTTGCATTTTACTTTTAAATCAATTCAGAAACTAATACTATGTTAAATGTAATTGACTTCCAATCATAAATAAGCACATTATATCTCTCATTTATTTAGGTGTTCTTTACATTATATTTTCTGGTAGGTCTTGCATCTCTTTGCTCAAATTAAATTCTAAATGTTTTACTATTTAGATGCTATCGTAAAGGCGATTTATTTCAGATTATTCATCATAAATTTATGGAGATTTGTGTATTGATTTATTGGATCTAGTAACTTCCTTGTAAATTCTTAGGATTTCCTATATATATAAGATTATTTTATTAGTGAATTTGAGCAGTATTAATCTATTAACAAACTCATTCTATGAACCCACCTTTATCCTATGCCAAACTCAGGCAAGGACACAACAAAAAATAAAAATATAGACATATATCCCAAGTAACCATAAGACATGTAAAAAACCTTAACAAAATACTAGTAAACCAGATTCAACGCCATGGCTAAAAGATCATTCATCAAGACTAAGGAGAATTTATACCAGGAACATAGAATATTTCAGCATATGTACAGTCAACATGTCAATTGAGTTAAATATAAAAAGTTTACGGACTGGAGAGATGGCTTAGTGGTTAAGGCACTTGCCTGCGAAGCCTAAGGACCCAGATTTGACTCTCCAGATCCCACATAAGCCAGATGTACATGGTAGCAAATGCACCTGGAGTTCGTTTGCAGTGGCTGGAGGCCCTGGCATGCCCATCCTCTCTCTCTCTCTAATAAACAAATAAATAAAAATAAGTATTTTTTTAATTTATGATTATCTAAATAGATGCAGTAAAAGCTATCAGTGAAATTCAACATCTCTTCACTATTGACAGCTGTGAACAGTGAAAAGCTAGAATGAAGATACATTAAGATACTAAAGACTATATATGCCAAATCTACAACCAACATTATGTAGAATGAGATAAGATTGAAAGCTGTTTCTTAAGGATTTAGAACAAGATCAGAATTTCCACTCTCATTGCTTTTATTCAATATAGTACTCTAAATTTTCATTACTAGCCCCCTTGGTACTCTAACTTTTAATCAGATAAATTAGGCAATTAAAAGGCATACAACTATGAAGAAAGTCAATCTATGTTTGTACATAATATGATTATATCTAGAGACAAAATAAGACTCCAAGAAACTATTCAAACTGATAACCAAATTCAGAATAGTTGTAAACACAATAAGTACAGAAATATCAATAGAATTATTATAAACCAATAACAAACTGAGAATTCATAAAAGTAGTTCTATTCACAATAGCTACATAAAAAATAAAATACCTAAAAACAAATTAAATAAAAAAATAAGGTGGGCATGGTGGTGCACATCTTTAATCCCAGCACTTGGGAGGCAGAGGTAGGATTGCTGTAAGTTCAAGGCCAGCCTGAGACTACACAGTGAATTCCAGGTCAGCCTGAACTAGTACAAGACCCTATCTCGAAAAACAAACAAACAAAAAAAAAAAGGCTGGAGAGATAGCTTAGTGGTTAAGGTGCTTGCCTGTGAAGCCTAAGAACCTAGGCTCAATTCCCTAAGATCCATGTAAACCAGAAGCACAAAGTGGCACATGCATCTGGAGTTTGTTTACAGTGGCTGAAGGTCCTGACACACCCCCTCTCTCTCTGCCCCTATCTCTCTCTTAAATAAATAAATAAAATAAATAAAGGAACTCTAATAAAAGTTACAAAACCTTGATGAAAGAAATTGAAGAGATGAAAAAAGGGAAAACCTCACAGGTTTATGGTTTAGAAGAAATAATAAAGTGTCATGTTACTCAAAGTGATACGCATACTCCATGTAGTCCCTATCAAAATTCCAATGATATTTTTCATACAAGTAGGCAAAACAAAGCACAAAAGACTGAAGAGATGAGGCAATTTTGAGTAAAAGATAAATGTAGAGACATCACAATGCTTGATTTCAAGGCTTATTACAGAGCAGTAGTAACCAAAATAGCATAGTACTGTCATTAAACAGGCACTTATACCAATAGAACAAAATAGAGATCCAAAAATAACATTCAAATAATTTTTTTTCAAGCTTTTTAAATATTTTATTTATTTATTTGAGAGAGAGAGAGAGAATGGGCACTCCAGGGCCTCTAGCCACTGCAAATGAACTCCAGATAACTGCACCACCTTGTGCATCTGGCTTACGTGGGTCCTGGGGAATCAAACTGGGGTCCTTTGGCTTTGCAAGCAAGCACCTTAACAGCTAAGCCATCTCCCCAGCACCAATTGTTTTTGTAATTTTTTTTTATTTGGACAGGGAGAAAGAGGCAGGCAGGAAGAGAGAGGGAGCATGTGCACCCCAGGGCCTCCTGCCACTGCAAACAAACTCCAGAAGCCTGAGCCGCATTGTGCATCTGGCTTTACGTGGGTAGTGGGAAATTTAACCTGGGCCATCAGGGTTTGCAAACAAGTGCTCTTAATTGCTGGGGCATCTTTCCAGCCCACATTCAAATAATTCTTGACAACAGTGCTAGAAACACATTGAATTAAAGACAACCTCTTCAATAAATAGTACATGTCTGTTTGGGATCCTATGGCCTGAGGTTTTTCAGCTATTATATTAAATAAGCTTTCTATGCCTTTTCCTTTCTCTTCATCTTTAAAAAACACTAAACTTTAAAAAGAAAATTATTGTTATCCATCAGTCTTAGAGGCTATCTTTTTTTTTTCTAATTAGGCTATTTTTAAGACTTGTCTTCAAGTTTAGGCATTTTTTTTCAATTGTTTTTAGGGCTTTCAATTGTATTTTCTCCTAGGTAGAAGACATAACAGAATCTACTGAATTTGAAATTGTGTCTCAGTTTTGTGCCTGTGTATTGCTCATAACTCTTCAAACTTTCTTGCTGCCCAAATTCATCTAGGTCCTGGCAATGATTTCAAAAGCAAGTTACCAAAGATATGTAGAATAGGATTATGAGAGGATGGCATTTGTATTAACCTCTTTATAAAATGTCTCTGTATGCAAATACTTGTGAATTATTAATTTTTATCATTGTTTGCTCTGACCATATGGTTGCTCACTAGGACTCACTGCTATGACCAAATACCTGACAAGAATCAGCTTAAGGAAGGAAAGGGTTTATTTCAGTTTACAGTGACAAGTCCATCATGGCAGGGAAGGTTGACAGCAGGAGAAAGAGGCCAGCCTATCACATTGCCTCCACAGTCAGGAATCTGAAGATGAACAGGAAGTGGGGCCAGACTGTAACACCTCAAGCCATTTCCCCAGTGACCCACTTCCTCAGCAAGGTTCTACCTCCTAAAGGTTCCTTACATTGCTGATAGGCCTGAACGAATTCATTGCATGATACTGTCACTCATCAGAAGATGGCTTGAGCCACAGCTCAAACATGCCACATTTGAACCACCCTTCACTTGAATTAGTATCATCTTATAGTAATTGTGATGGTTTGATTCAGGTGTCCCCCATAAACTTATATGTTCTGAATGTTTAGTTCCACAGCTGGTGGCAGTTTGACAATTGAAACCTCCCGGAGGCATTGTATTGATGGGGGTGGGCTTATGGGTGTTATAGCCAGCTTCCCCTTGCCAGTGTTTGCAACACTCTCCTGCTGCTGCTGATATCCATCTGATGTTAGCCAGGAGGTGATGTCCACTCTCTGCTCATTCCATCATTTTTCACTGCCATCATGGAGCTTCCCCAAGAGGCTGTAAGCCAAAATAAACCCTTTTCTCCCACAAGCTGCTCTTGGTTGGGTGTTTTCTGCCAGCAATGCAAACATGACTGCAATAGTAATATATAAAAATTCTATTCCTCAATAGGTTTGTTTTTGCAGTTGCTGATTATATTTATATACATTTTATCGTTAATAACTTAAATTTATAATTATTGTGTTTTATATTTGTAATTGAAATGATGTAGGAAATAAGTTACAAACCAAAAATATAGTAACAAGCTATACAAATGTTCTGTAAAAGAACAGACTTCAAAAATATAGTAATGCCTGCCTTTAACTTACATAACTATATCCCTTCCTACCTCTGTTATTTATTTTTTCACAAGACATCAAGATAATATCTAGAATCCTTTCATTTGAGTCTTACGTACTACCATGAGCATTTTTTTGTAGGGCAGACGTGGTAGAAGAATTCAGAATTCTCACTTGTTTTCTTTTCAGTACTTGTCTTTCAGATTAACCATTGCTTGGGATGAGTTTCCTTTTTTTACTACTGAGAAGATTTGCTCTTGCCATTGGACTTGACAGTTTAAATACAATATATGCAGGCATCATAGTGAGGGAGAAACAGGAGAAAGATAGTCTAAAAAATAGTTTAGAGTGTGTGGGCTGGCATGGAGGTGTGGAGTGAGTAGGCCAGTCCCCTGTCTCCTAGCTCCTCCCTGGCTCCTTCCAGCTCCCTGGTCTGGGTTCCCTGTGCCTGTCTGTGTGTGGGCAAGAAGGCACAGAGTAGGCAACATCCCTGTTCCCTTGCTCCTCCCAGTCCCCTGGTGGTCCTGGTAGGTCCCATTGTGCCATGCTTGGGGAGGCCTGGTCCCAGTGTGAGCTGTGGAATCAGGCCTTTTGTTCTGGTATCCTGACTGGCCACTGGGTACCAACATCCCTGTTCACCTGAGTCAGAGGGTGCATGGGCCAAAGGACAAACACTTGCTTCCTTCTCAACAAAATAAAGAGTCTTCCTAAAATGGGTAGACAACAATGCAAAAAAGCCAATAAATGTCAGAAAACTGAGAGATATTCACCATGGATTCCTAGTCCTACAAAGGTAGCCTCCAATGAAATCATAGAGAAAACAGAAATTCATTCACAAAATGAAAACACAACGACCAATGAGACCTTGATCAAAAACATTGCTGAACTGGAAGCAAATCATCAAAGAACCAACAATCTTATCAATGAAAATGAACAGAATTGTCTTCTAGAGCATTCAGCTTTTGACAATAGGTTTAACTTGATTGAAGAAAACATTACAACCCTCCAAAGAGATATGAATAAATTGAAGATAAGTCAAGAAATGGAAGATCTCAACAACTGATTGATTAAGCTTAATGAAGACTTGAGCAATTGCAAGAATGAACTCCAGGAACCATAAAGAAAATTAGAACTCAAATTGAAATCGTACCACAAAAAAGAGATGGACATGCTGCAAAATAACACAACAGAGAACAAAACTCAATAGAAATTATAAAAACCTCTTTAGAACACCTCACCAACAGCTATTCATGTGGAAGACAGAACCTCTGACCTGGAAGACAAGACATAAGAAATTGATTGGGAGGCCAAAAACTTTGCCAAGTTCAAAAAATCAAGTGAACAATACGAGGGAACTGTGGAATACACTAAAATGATCAAACATCATGATCATGGGTATACTAGAAGGAAAGGTAATCCAGGCTAGAGGCATAGAGACCATATTAAACAAAATTATTGAACAAAATTTTCTGAATCTCTCAAAAAAGAGGCCCATCCAGATACAATTTTTCTGCCCCCTCTTCTGCAAAATTCCCTGAGCCTTGGTGGGTGTATTTTAAGTCTACTTCTGTGATGAGCTCCCACGAGTCTCTGGATTTCTGCTTTGGTTAAGTGTTGAGTATCCTCAGCATCTGTTTCCTTCACCCTGGCACTGCTTGTCAGGATCACTATGGAAGCAGCACTCTTGCTCATCCCCCCCCCCTTTGCTCTGTGATTTCGTCTGGACCTTGACTGAGATGTGAGGGGTGGTTTATCTCCTCGGGTCTTGCTACCTTCTGAAAAAGAAAAACAGATTCTCCAAAGGAGAGTAAAGTCAGCATAGGTTAACTTGGATAAGGCAAAATTTTCTCCCATTCTTTGGGTAATCTATTGGCTCTGCTTGTGATATGTTTCTCTGTGTAAAATCTTTTTAGCTACATTCAATACCATTGTTTGAGAGATTCTTTAGTTTCCTGGACTAATGGGGTATTGTGCAGGAAGTCATTCCCCACTCCTATATTATGGAGAATTCCTCCTATTTTTTATTACAGTAGTTGAAAGTTTCAGGTCTTATATTGAGGTCTTTAATCCATTTGGAGTTGATTTTTGAAATGATCGTGTATTTTTTCTGATTAAGTTTATTTATATGGTTTTTATGTTGACTGATTTCCATATGTTAAACCATCCCTGCATCCCCAGGATGAATCCTACTTGATCAAGGTGGATAACACTTTTAATGTGTTATTGAGTTTTTCAGTTTGCAAGGAGTTTGTTCAGGATATTTGCACATAAGTTCATCAGGGATATAGATGTATAGTTTTCCTTTCTTGTTGGATATCTGTCTGGTTTTGGTATTAGGTGATGCTAGCTTCGTAAAAGGAATTGGGGAGGATTCCATGTTCTCGAATTATATGAAACAGTTGGGGAAAAATTGGTTTTAGTTCTTCAATGAAGGTTTGATAGAATTTGGCTGAGAAGCCATCTGTTCCGGCATTTTTCTTTTTGGGGAGGTTTTTTGATTATTTTTTCAATCCTGATAGATATGATAGGCTTGTTTTGGAGATTAATCTACTCTGAGTTTAGTTTTGGTAAGTGGTGTGTGTCTAGAATTCAACCATTTCTTCTACATTATCCAATTTTGTGGAGTAGAGGTTTTGGAAGTATGTCCTGATGATTCTTCCAATTTCATTGAAGTCTGTTGTGATCTCTCCCTTTTCATTTCATAGTTTGTTAATTTGAGACTTCTCTTTGTTTTGTTTGATCAAATTTGCCAAGGGTTTATCAATTGTGTTTATTTATTTTTAAAAAGATTTTATTTTTATTTATTTATTAGAGACACACACACACACACAGAGAGAGAGAGAGAGAGAGAGAGAGAGAGAGAGAGAGAGAGAGAGAATGGGTGCTCTAGGGCCTCCAGTCACTGCAAACGAACTCCAGATGTGTGTGCTACCATGTGCATCTGGCTTACATGGGCCCTGGAAAATAGAACCTGGGTCCTTAGGCTTCACAGGCAAGCACCCTAACTGCTAAGCTATCTCTCCAGCCCTTGTTTATTTTTTTCAAAGAACCTACTCTTCATGACATCCGTTTTCTTAATTGTTTTCTTAGTTTCCAATTCATTAATTTCTGCTCCGATCTTATTTCTTTCTATCTGGAGCGTTTAGTGTTGTATTCTTCTTGTTTTTCTACACCTGATATGATGCAGGAAGTTTCTTCAGTTTTCATGAACTTATGGAGACATGCTTTATGGCCTAATATATTGTCTATTTTGGAGAAGGTACCATGGGCTGCAGAGAAAAATGTGTATTCTGTAGAATTGAAGTGGAATGTTCTATAGATGTCCATTAGGTCTAGTTGATTTATGGGGTTGTTGAGCTCTATTATTTTCCTGTTGATTTTCTGCTTTTTCTGTTTTGTTTTTTGAGGTAGGTTCTCACTCTAGCTCAGGATGACCTGGAATTCACTATGTCATCTCAGGATGGCCTTGAACTCATGGCAATCCTCCTACCTCTGCCTCCCAAGTGCTGGGATTAAAGGCATGCACCACCATACCCAGCTGATATCTGTCTATTGATGTCAGTAGAGTATTAAAGTCCCTGACTGTGATCGTGCTGGAGTAAGAAGTGGCTTTCTTTGTCCTTTTTGATTACTTTTGGTTTGAAGTCTGTTTTACAGTTATTAATATAGCAACACCTGCTTGTTTCTTATCTCAATTGCTTGTAATATCATTTTCCATCCTTTAACACTGAGGAGGTGTCTGTCTTCAGTAGTGAGGTGGGTTTCTTGAAGACTGCAGATGAAAAGGTCCATTTTTTGTTCCACCTTGTTAATTTATGTCAACTGTGAAGGTCATTTTATTCCCTGCCATCATGGAATGCTTTATGGAGCTTGGTGATTTTCTGGACTTTGTACTTTTTTGTGCTCTAATTTTGGTTATTGTAATCTTCTTCTCATAGGCTCTTGAGATTGGTTGCTTGACTCTTCTGTATGGATTATTCCCTGAAGTATTCTCTGTAGGTTTGGCTTTGTGTTCATATAATCATAGAGCAGCTGACTTTTTTTCTTGGAAACTTTTCCTTTTACCATCTATTATGAGGGACACTTTTGCTGGGTACAGTAGTTTGGGTTGGAAGCCATAGTTTTTTAGACTTTTAAGTGTTCCATTCCAGTTCTTTCTGGCCTTCAGGGTTTCCACTGAGAAATCTGAGGTGATTCTGATGGGATTACCTTTGTATGTAGTGAGTTGTTTCTCTCTTGCAGCTTTTAGCACTCTCTAATTGTTTTCATTAAGAGTTTTCTTTAACTTTGATGTGCCTTGGAGAGTTTCTTCTTTGGTCCTGTATTTTTGGTGTTCTGTGAGCTTCTTGTATGTGGATGGGCCTTTCTTTTGCAAGACTGGGAAAATTTTCTTCAATAAAATTGTTGAGTATATTCTCTAGATTTCTGACCTCGATTTCTTCCCCTTTTGGTATACCCATGATCTGAATGCTTGGTCCCTCATGTTCTATTTGCATGATCTTTTGAACTTAGCAAAGTTTTTGGACTCCTGATCAATTTCTTTTGTCTTGTCTTCCTGCTCAAAGGTTCTGTCTTCCACATGAGTGACTCTGTTAGTGAGGGGTTCTAGAGATGTTTTTAAAAGCTCTATTTGATTTTTGTTTTCTGTAGGGTTATTTTCCATCATGTCCATCTCATTTTGATTGCAATTTCAGTTTGAAGTCTGATTTTCTTGATGCTTCCTGGAATTCATCCTTGAATTGGGTCATGTCTATTTGTTGACTCATCTTCAATGAATTTATATCTGTTTTGAGGCTTCTCTGGTTTTCTTCAATTAAGTTAAGCCTAGTGACAAAAGCTGTATGTTCTAAGAAACAATTCTGCTAAATTTCATTTATGCAATTTTTTTTTATCCTTTGCCTCCAGTTCTGCAATTCTTTTGGTCACATAGCTTATTTTGTTTTCATTTGAGGATTATATTTCTGTTGTTTTCTCTATATTTTATTGGTGGCTTTCATTGTGGTACTAGGCACCCTTGGTGGAGATCTCTCAATTTTCTTAATTTTTTTTTCTGTGTTGTGATTCTCCCCATCTTGGGGAAAATTCTTATTTTATTTAGGAGTAAGAAAGTATTTGTCCTTGTAAGACCTTCATTGAGTGTTCTGTTTTAAATATGAACTGTATTGCTATAGGATGGGGTTATAACTGCAGGTGTGCATATTGTGGAGAATGCTAGTCTATCAAAGGTACCTGGGGAACTGGGAGCTCTGGCCTCTTCACTCAACTTGCACATACTCTTCAGCACAAGGGAACCAGGAGTTGGGGAACCAGGATCTAGGAAGCTGTGGAGCCAGGGATAAGAGACCAGCTTCCACAGTGTGCTGTGCACCCTCTGACTCAGAGGAACAGGGATTTGGGGACCCAGGGGTGATCAATCAGAAAGCTAGAGGCAAAGGCCTGATTCAGCAGCATCCACACAGGGACCAGGCCATCCCAAGCCAGCATCAGAGGTACCAGGACCAGGGAACTGAGAGGTTGGGAAGGAACTGGAAGCTCTGCCCTAGTCACTCTGCATGTACCCTCTCTGGAACAGGGGTTCTGGGAGCTGGTGACATGGGGCAGATCATTTGGGAAGGTGGAGCAACAGGCTTCAGCAGCATGCCTGCAGTTTACAAGCAGCCCAAAACCAGCAGCAGGTATACTAAGACCAGGGAACTGGGAGGTGGGGAAAGAACTGGGAGCTCTGGCCTACTCACTCAGTGTACACCCTTTATAGCAGGGGATCAGGGAGTTTTTCCTGGGTATTTTTTGTTAGCTTCCCACATATATTTTGTGTTAAGATTTTTTTTCACTTTGTTACATGTATGATCTCTCTTTTTAAGTTCTGTGCATGTTACTATCCAATCTCTTAGCTTTTTTCTGACCACCTACGTGAAAGTGAAAGGCTTTAACTCTCGTGCTTTGCTTCCATTGTGTGTCTGCATGTGCTTCTTTTGAATATTTTGGCCTGGACTTTCACATTGTGCCTTCTGAGTGTGTGTGTTTGCTTGTGTGCACATGCATGCACACACCCTTGCCATATTCTTTGTCCCTGGAGATTTCTGTATGTGAAAGAGATTTTCTCCATTTCTCCTTTCCCTTACCAGCCAAGCAATAAGAATTCCCTTGTGGCTTGAGTCTTGTAGCTATCCTTATCCTGAATCCTAATTGTTCCTAAAAATAAACCTCATAATTTATGGTTTATTCTTCTCAGAGTCTGCTTTTTCAACTCTTTGATAAGTTGGATAAGGACTCAAAAGTTTGTGTTCACAGAAACTGTGGGATCTCCTGCATAAAGTCTCCCTGGACCCAAAAATCCTGTGTCAATAGGCTGTGTACATTTTTTCTTAAATATATTTTTGGTTTTTAAAGTTTTAAAATATTTTATTTATTTATTTGAGAGAGAAAGAGAAAGAGGCAGGCAGAAAGAGAGAGAACATGGGTATGCCAGGGCCCCCAGCCACTGCAAATGAACTCCAGACACATGTGCCACCTTATGCATTTGGCTTATGTGGGTACTGGGAAATCAAACCTGGGTCATTAGGCTTCACAGGTAAGTGCCTTAAACTGCTAAGCCATCTCTCCAGCCCAGCTGTGTTCATTTTATTATGTTTTTATACTCCTCAAAATTGATAATCCCAATTTGACCTATCTTGACGTGTGCCTATTTTTTGTCATCCTGCTCAACATTATCAGTATATTTGGGTTAAATGAACATTAAGTGTGGCTGTGGCAAGCATATTATTTCTTTACATATTCAAGACAAGGCTGAAAAGGATTTTCTTTTTATTTACAAAGGGTGAGAATGAAAGTGTCTATATGCCTCACAGTGTTATTCATGTTTGCAGCAACTCTGTTGTTGATTTTTGGTTACAAAAGTCTTAAATTCTGAATGTAAATAAACTCCAAAAACACAAAGGTATATAATCCCTGTGTCTTACCACCCCCCTTACTATAAAAAATATTTTGCACCTTGTTTTATATTTATTTACTTTATCTGTTTTTGACACTTTTGCACATGTATATAATGGTTTTTGATCTTATCCCCACCAATTACCCTCTCTTATCTCCTTCTACCTGTCATTAATACTATTCTTCATCCCCATTAATCCCTATCTTGCTTTTATGCCTCTTTACCCATTTTGCTAAATTAGGATTAGTTGCATGATCATTAATCACCTTAATATTTTATGTTAATCATATATTTAGTATACTTATCCTTGATTTTTCATTTAGATTGCTTACTTATCTTTCATGTACAAATATAATCTTTTCTTTTGAAAGACTATTTATTTTTCCCTTTCTATGGGAGTTATGTTGAACCATTTCCATGAGTAAGTGGTGGTCTACTTCTTTTCTATTTTCACTAATATGTATGTACATGGTGAAGGAACATAACCCAGGAGGACAAGTAAAGCAAAATTAGGATATGAAGAGATATATAATAAAACTATATTAAAATATATATTAGTATATAGTGAAAGAAACTTCCTAGTTTTCACCTATACTATTGATGATATTTCTCCTTTTGATTATTTGACATGGAAAGCCAGAGGAATTAAGTAAACAGGTGTAGTGGTTTAAATATAAAATTTCCCCCATAGACTTATATGTTTGAATACTTGATCCCCGATTGGTGGTGCTGTTTAGGAAGGTTGGAAAATCTTTAGGAGGTATGGCCTTGCTGGATAAAGTGTTACAAGGGGTGGGAATTGAAGTTTTTTTAAACTTTGCCCACTTGCCTTCTCTCTTTTTCTTGTCTGCTGGTGGCACAATATGTTGCTGGTTTGTCATGATGCCTAAACGCTCAGGAATTGTAGGCCAAAATAAAATCTTTTCTTCTCTAAGTTGCTTCTGGTTGAGTATTTGGCCCCAGCAACAGAAAAGTAACTGATATAACAGGCATGCCAGTGACATATGTAAAGGCTATAATATGACATTTTATGCAGGAATAATTTTAAGGTATTCAGCATGAAAGGTCCATACCTTGGAACTAACACTTTAAAAATTATAATGAAATTAAGGACAGTTTTATTTAATAATTAGAGTAATCAGTATCTGTGAAAGAATGTCAAATTTTATATATTTAAACATTTCTGTATGTAAAATGAATAGTAGAATGATTACTATGTAATTCCCTCTCCTTATAATAGGATGGACAGGCTGCCTCCATTCAGGATGAAGGCCAGCCAAGCCCAGCATGGACAAGCACCAAGCCTGAACCAGAGCTGCTCCAAAGGTACCACCTACCCCATCAGGAAGGCTGAGAGCTTTAACCTTGCCACCACTGGGAAAGAAAGTGAGCTACCAAAGGGGGACTAACACTTTATTTTTAGAAATCACTAGGAAATTAAGCTGACATCTCAAACAAATAAAAATGTGGCCATAGCAATGTTTTTTTATAGCTTAAGACATTAGAGAGTTTCTTTGTTATTCATATTAATAACAAAAATGTGAGTGGACATTTATCTTTAAAACTTCTGAGAGGCTCTAAAGAAAAATCAGATACTGGGGATAGGGAAAAATGTCTAACTAATAGGGCTTATATTTAAATATTAGATAATCAGTGGCTTTCCTCCTGTCAGTAATTTTATAATCATCACATGAACTGGTTCATATTGTCTAAACCTAGTATTGTATAAAACTAAGAAAGAACAGGGTTAGTTTCCCAGTGACTGCTGTTTTTTTTTTAAAAAAAAAAAATCTGAAGAAGCAAAGCAATCAACAGGGAAGATTTATCAGAGCCAATACTCTATCCTACCTTGAGACAATGACAATGAATCATCACATTTTATTCAGTAATAACTATGTGATCAACCTAATGCTAAACATTAGCTTAATTTGAGAAAAGGGACCAATATGAAAAGGACCTTGAAAATGAGAAAATATTTAGAATTTCATTAATGTTGTATTATTTCATCCTTCTTATATTATTACTTCCTTAAAGAAACCAAATCCAATTTCAAGTTTTAAGGGTGTAATGTTTTTCATTAAGCAATTGTATTTACAAAGTTTGGTGGTTAATTAAAAATACAGTAATAAAACAGTCTAAAATACAAAACTTACAAATAGATATAATATTTTATAATAATGAAATGAGTGATTGATAGGCAAAAATAGATTAGTGAAAAATGGCATTTGGTAGGAGCCGGGCATGGTGGCACATGCCTTTAATCCCAGCACTCAGGAGGCAGAGGTAGGAGGATCACCATGAATTCGAGGCTATCCTGAGACTACATAGTGAATTCCAGGTCAGCCTGGGCTAGAGTGAAACCTTACCTTGAAAAAACAAAATAAAATGGCATTTGGTGAATGATGTAAGGTGAAGATTAACTAGAAAGTCTCAGGAATCCATCTCTCCACCTAGACAATTTCAGTGCTAGAAACTAAAGCAACTACTTTGGAAATTTAAGTTCTAAAATCACTCAGCTGGCAGGGAAAAGTAAAATTGTTAGGTTGTGGTTAATATCAGCTAATTTCCACCATGAAAATGTCGACACAGCATCCTGGGTTTAAGGCAAGGATTGCTGGAGTCAGGGTGAACATTAAGAACATTGTCCTCCAAATGTCAGGCATTTATGTCTGATTGCTGATTGCTGCTCCTGATCAACAAGATGGAGGCACAGAAGTTAGCCACCATTATTTCACTCTTTCAGCTGAACTGACATCTAGATGATTTCATATAAGAGTGTTTATATTCAGAAAATCAACAATGGGGGCTGAGGCCAAGGGAAATGGCTCAGCCAGTATAGTACTTGCTATGTAAGCATGAGAACCTGAGTTCAGATCCACAGCACCCACATAAAAAGCTGTTTCAGTGAGAGACCCTGTCTCAAAATCTAATGACATATAATTAATATGTAGTAATGAAAAAGGAAGTTAAAAAATATTATGAAAAGCAATTGAGGAAGAGGCCCAGTGTCAACCTCTGGCCTTCACATG
Organism: Orientallactaga sibirica; assembly: GCA_036365145.1. Classification (NCBI taxonomy): domain Eukaryota; kingdom Metazoa; phylum Chordata; class Mammalia; order Rodentia; family Dipodidae; genus Orientallactaga; species Orientallactaga sibirica. The sequence goes on from JAEOAD010000747.1 coordinate 558,516, forward strand.
CACATGTACGTGCACTAGTGAATATGTACACTGACACACAAACAAGACAGAATACTTAAGAAAGGTACTATGCATGTTCAAGAAAAGAGACTTACTAAATTCTTGAGAAGAACTTAAATTTTCACCTAAAGCTAATATCTGACACAGAACAACAATAAATACAACAATTTTTAATGAAAATTGGTGTGGAATTTAATTACATAATGATAAGATAAAAATTAAAATGTTCACTTTTCAACAAAAGATCATAAGACATGCAAAGAAAAGATGTCTTATTAAAAGGAACAAATCACTAGAAAATTTTCCTGAGGAAGGAGATGTCAGTCATTCTTGTTGAACAAAAGGGTTAAAGTACTGCTCATAAATATGGCTAAAGAGATAAAGAAAGATGGGAAAGGACAGGAAAATGATGTATTATAGAATGATAGTATCAATAAACACATAGAAATTATATAAGGAAAGAAAAAATTCTAGTGCTGAAAGATATAATAGCTGTGGAAAAAAAAACACACCATAGGGGTGCAAAGACTTACTTGAGCAAAGAGATGAAAGTCAGGGAACTTTAAAACAGGTTCAGTGAAATTAATGAGTCTGAGAGTCACAAAGGAAAGAAGTGAAAAATTAACAGCCAATGGGACCAGTGGAAGATGAACAAGCCAACCAAGAAGGCAACTTATTCATTGTGGGAAACTCAGAAGAAGAAGAGAAAGGAACAGAGAGATTACTTAAAAAAATAATGGCTAAAAATGTCACAGCACTGATGAAACATGAATGTAAAAGTACAAAAATCTCAATGAATTTTAAACAGTAAAATATGAAACAACATACAATGTATCATAGAGTATTGAAAGACAAAAACAAATAGAGAAGTTTAAATGAGAAAGAAGTAATTCATCACATATAAAGGATCCTCAATATGGTTATTGGCTTATTTCTTATCAGAGACACAGCAGCCAGAATATATTATGTTTCTGGAATCAATACGATGAAAGAAAATGTGTTTCTTGGGCTGGCGAGATGGCTCTGTAGTTAAGGTGCTTACCTGCAAAGCCAAAGGACCCAGGTTTCATTGCCCAGATAAAAGCCAGATGCATAAGGTAGCACTTACATCTGGAGTTCATTTGCAGCAGTCAGAGGCCTTGACAAACCCATTCTTACTCACCCCCTCTCTCAAATAAATAAATAATATTTTTTAATTAAAAAATGTTTCTTAGAATTCTGCATCTGCCACAACTGTCTTTCAATAAACGGGAAAATTAAGACATTCTCAGATAAATAAAATATATATTTCCAGTATATATACCATGTAAGAAATGCACAAAGGAGTCATATAAATTGAAATGAAAAGAAACTACAGAGTAACTCAAAGCTGTGTGATAAAATAAAGATCTCTCGTAAAAGTTAATTAATGGTTAAGGACACAAGTGTTTACTACAGTGTTATACTGTATCTCTCCTTTTTATTTTTTATATGATATAAGATCATTAATCTATGTTTTGAGGAACACAATGTCTAAAGTATTATATGTAGCAGTAACAGAAAAGGAATATGGAACCAAGTAAAGAAGATGGCACACTAGGAAGTTGTATCAGTTACTTTCTCAGTACTGTGGAAAATACCCAACTGGAAGTAACTTAGGAAAGGGAAGGGTTTATTTCTGGCTTACAGACTTGAGGGAAAGTTCATCATGGTGGGGAAGCATGGCAGGAGCAGACAGCAAGCATCATATCAGCCAAATATGGCAAGCAAGACTGGTCTGTAATACCTCAAGCCCCCCTCCACACACACACTTCCTCCATCAAGGCTCCTAAACCTTCCCTAACAGAGCCACAAACTAGAGATAAAGTATTCAAATGCATGAGTCTTGGTGGAACATTTTATTCCCAAACTACTACTGTTGCACTTACCTTTTCATTGCTGGGACAAAACATACAGCCAGAAGCAGTTTTGGGGAGTAAAGGTTTTATTAAACCTTACAGTCTCAAGGGTGCATTTCATCATGGCATGACCAAATAGAGGTTGGTCATCACATCTTGCCACAGCAACTGGGAGAGAGCAGCAAGAGTGAGCTAGCTCTCGCAAGGGCAGCTTGGGGTACAAACACCACAATGCCCAACCCAAGTGACACAGCTCCTCCAGCAAGGCTCAACCTTAAAAATGACCACAAGTTTGGCATTGAGTATGAGGCTTAATCATAAACAAATGAGGCTATGAGGGACATTTCATATTCAAACTACCACAGCTACAGAAGTTCAAGGCCCTTCTAGCAGCATGATTATGTTTAATGCTATAGAAGATGTGAGAACAAAAGACGCAAAAAACTATTTGAAAACTCAGTGGAATTCAAGCAAAAGGAGGTAATGCATGTTGTTTTTTATGCCAATTGGTTCCCCTCTCCCTACACAGTATACCATGGCACATCTAAGATGAATCTTAACATAGAAGCTCCAATTGCAGGATGGAATCAAGGAATGGACAGTGTATCTAATGATCTGTCTTTTCCAGGGCCCACGTAATGGACTGGTTTCTCCTTCTCCTGACATGAAGCTCTTACACCTTACTGAATCGACAATAGGCAAATTTGGAAGCTACTGAGAGCTACCACTACATGTCAAAGCTACAGTTCTGCGAATAACCACTAGAGGGAGCAAAATATTAGAAAAGGTTTGGGATCATAAATCAGGCCCATTGAGTAAAAAGGTTCCTGTACACAAAGATGCATTTTTTTCAAATTAATGCGCAAATCCAGCAGACTACAGGCACACAACAAAAGTGAAACAGTCCATAGAAAGGTGCTGCAATTACCTTCATATTGCCGGCACAAAGCACCCCACCAAAAGCAGTTTATGGGAGAAAAAGGTTTATTTTGGCTTACATACCCAAGGGGAAGCTTGATTATGGCAGGGGGAAATGATCAAATGAGGGTGGGTGTCACCTCCTGGCCAACATCAGCAGAACAACAGCAGCAGGAGAGTGTGCAGTGTGCCAAACACTGGCATGTGGAAGCAGTGGGAGTGTGTGCAAAACACTGGCAAGGGGAAGCCCACCCCAAACAGCACACTTCCTCCAACAAGGCTCCGAGTCCCAAATTTCCATCCACTGGGGATCAAGATTTCAGAACACATGAGTTTATGGGTGACACCTAATTTAAACCACCACAAAAGAAAAACTGAAGAAACTGGACCATTAAAAAAAGGGGGGGCAGTGGAGAGATGGCTTAGCAGTTAAGATGTTTGCCTGCAAAGCCAAAGGATCCTGGTTTGATTCTCCAGGACCCCCATAATCCAGATGCACAAGGAGTCATATGCATCTGGAGTTCTTTTGCAGTGTCTGGAGGCCCTGGTGCATCCTCTCTCTCCTCTCTCTCTCTCTCTCTCTCTCTCTCTCTCAAATAAATAAAATATATTTTAAAAAAACAGACTTGTGACTATCTGGCCAAGAACTTAAAATAACTCACAAAGATATTCATTAAGCTAGGAGAACACAAACAAGTATACTTAATCAGGAAAGTGATATACAAATAAAATGAGAACATCAGCAAAGAAATAGAAACTACAGAAAAGATGGGACTGGACAAAAGGTTCCATGGATACAGCACATGCCACACAAGTCAGAGTTTAGATCCCTAGAACCACAATAAATGTCAAGTGGGTATTGTGATGGTTTATGTTAATTGTTAACTTGACAGGACCTAGAATCACCTGTGCGGGATTGTATAGATTAGGTTAGTTTCTGAACATGCTTATGAAGGATGTGAGGGATAGTCTTGATAAGGATATTTGAGATGAGAAGATCTGCCTTAACTGTTGGTGGCATCATTCCAAGGGCTGGGTCTTTCTTGAATCTTAGAAAAATGAGAGAGCCGCCATGTTCCATCACTCATTACTCTCTGATTACTCACTCAGGGCTGAATGTGACCAGCTGCTTTAATTTCCTGTCACCATGCCTTTTCTGCTTTGGTGAACTTTAACCTAAAACTGTTAAGGTAAAACAAACTTTCCTTCAAAATGGTTTTTGTCAGATATTTTGTCTGAACAACAAGACGGTTATTGATACAGACATAGCAGCCATCTGTCTGTAATCCCAGTTCTTAGAAGGCAGAGATAGGAGATTCCTGGGACAAGCTGGCTAGCTAAACTAGACAAATTGAAAGGCACTGGGTTCAAGTGAGAGACCATTCTTACTAAATAAAGTTAAGTGAGATCAAGGAATACACCAAACACCAACCTCTACCCTCTACATGCTCCTGCACACATAAATGCAAACACACATACACACATGCTCACCACTCACTACTAATAATAATAATAGAAGTAAGAATTATGGAAAAGAACAAAGCAAAAATTCTAGAGCTGATAAATCTAAAATCTGATCTGAAAAATTCACTAGAGGAATTCAGCAGGAAGCTTGAGCAGGTAGAAGAGAATCTGCCAACTTAAAGGCAGGTCATTTGATATCATAAAGTCAAACAGAAAAAGAAAAGATAATGAAGTGAATAGGGTCTTAATGGACACTATCAAGTAAATGTTTATATGCATTATGGGAAGTTTATCAAAGAGGAAAGAAAGAGGAACAAATCACTTATTTGATGAGATAATATATGAAAACTCCTCAAATCTGAGGGAAGAAATTGACATGCAAATCAAAGTCAAAAATTCCAACTAGTACAATTTAAGAGAAAACCACAATGAGACATTGACTTAAAGTAAAAAAACAGGGCAGAAATTTAAAAGCCACAAGATAAAAGTGACTTGCCACATACAATAGAGCTTTTATAAGATTATAAATAGGCTTCTCAGCAGAAACCATGCAGGTCAGAAGGAAGTACTATGATATATTTAAAGCACAAAAAGAAAAAAAATTGTCAATCAATAAATATACCAAAGACTATCCTTAATGAACGAGAAAAATAGATTTTTTAACAGATAAAGATAGTTCATTCACTCCAGATCTTCCCACAATAATACTAATGAGAATACATCAATTGAAGTATAGAAGACAGCAACACTAAGTTATACAAAAATAAAATATTCTTCAGTACAAGATTTTTAAAACTTCTCAAATGGCTCTGCCAATGAAAACAGTAGAAACTGTATGCCAACTTAAAAAATATATATAAAAGGACTGGAGCATATTCCTTAGTGATTAAGATGTTTGCCCGCAAAGCCAAAGAACCCTGGTTTGATTCTCCAGGACCCACATAAGCCAGATGCACAAGGAGGCACATGTGTCTGGAGTTCGTTTGCAGTGGCTGGAGGCCCTGACCTGCCCATTCTCTCTCTTTCTCCCTACCTCTTTCTCTCTCAAATAAATAAATTAATTAAATATATTTTTAAAAACAAAATTTAACCAAGAAGGTAAATGTGTGTGTGTGTGTGTGTGTGTGTGTGTGTATGTGATACTGGTAAAAAAGACATTGCACAGTACACAAATGGAAATGTTTTCCTTATTCATGTATTAGAATAAATATTGTAAAACTGTCCATAAATAGGTAACATAACACATTAATTAATGATTTAATAAAGACCTAACAAAAGTTCAAAGTTATTTTTTAAATAAACAAAGATCTTAATGTTTTATGTAACTAAAAGACTCAAAATAGCAAAACAGACAAAGCAAACTTCAGGAAGATGTAAAAATAATACAAATATAAAAGATGAAACTAGGCTTGGCGAGATGGTTTAGTGGTTAAGGAGTTTTCCGGAAAAGCCAAAGGACCTAGGTTCAATTCCCCAGGACCAAAGTAAGCCAGATGCACAAGGTGGCACATGCATCTCCTTTGCAGCAGCTGGAGGCCCTGGTGTGTCCATTCATTCTCTCTCTTGTTCTCTCTCTCATTCTCTCTGTCTCAAATAAATAATTTTTTTAAAGATGTAACTATTAGAAGAAAATGGAATCATCTCACATATATATATATATATATATATATTGGTTTTTCAAGGTAGGGTCTCACTCTGGCCCAGGCTGACCTGGGAATTAACTATGTAGTCTCAGGGTGGCCTCAAACTCATGGCAATCCTCCTACCTCTGCCTCCCGAGTGCTGGGATTAAAGGCGTGCGCCACCACGCCCAGCCATCTCTACTATATTAATCTGAGAAATGCTTTGTATTTTATTTTGCTTTTTTTTTAATTTCACCACAATAGCACACAGAACAAATCCAAAAATGGGCAAATGGGATTACACCAAACTAAAAAGCTCGTGTACTATAAAGGAAACAACACAATGAAGATGCAATCTGTAATTTACAAGAAATATTTGCAACCATACATGTAATGTAATGTTACAAGCCAAAATATGGGAGGAATTCAAATAGCTTAATAGCAAGTAAACAGATAACCTGATTTTTTTAATAAGCAGAGGATCTTAATAGATATTTCTCAAAAGAAGACAGGTGTGGTATATCTGGGTCATAATGATACATTCTAAGAGTCCTCTTTTGTCAGCATCTTCACCAATATTTGTTGTTTTCTTATTTATTTATTTATTTGAGAGAGGGAAAGAGGCAGAGGGAGAGAGAGAGAAAAAAAAATGGATGCACCAGGGCTTCCAAGCCACTGCAAATAAACTCCAGATGCATGCACCACCTTGTGCATCTGGCTTATGTGGGTACTGGGTAATCAAACTGAGATCCTTTGGCTTTGCAGGCAAGTGCCTTACCCGCTAAGCAATCTCTCCAGCACACGCCCTTTTAATATTTTTTTTCTTGATGACTATCATTCTGACTGGAATGAGATGGAATATCAGTGTAGTTTAATTTACATTTATCTTATGACTAGTGATGTTGAACATTTTTTTCATATGTTTATTGGTCATTTATTCCACATATTTTGAAAAATGCTTGATCATTTCATTAGCCCATATATTGATTAGATTGTCTGATTTCTTGTTATTTTTTGAGTTTTTTATAGATTGTAGATATTAATCTGTGGTCAGATGTATAGCTAACTATGTCATTCTCCCATTCTGTAAGCTTCTGTTTCCTTTGCTATGCAGAAACTCTTTAATTTCATGAGATTGCATCTGAAAATTCTTGACAATATTTCTTGAACAAATGGAGTACTATATAGTCCTTTGTCTATGTCAACTTGTGTCAAATTTTTCTTTTGTCATTTTCAGATTTCAGGTATTATATTAAAGCCTTTGATTTTGTTTTTGTTTTTGTTTTTCTTGTTTGTTTGTTTGTTTGTTTTTCAAGGTATGGTCTCACTCTAGCCCAGGTTGACCTGGAATTCACTCTGTAGTCTCAGAGTGGCCTTGAACTCACAGTGATCCTCCTACCTCTGCCTCCCCAGTGCTGGGATTAAAGGCGTGCACCACCACATCCAGCCTTAGGAGTTTTTTTATTGTTGTTGTTTTTGGTTCTTTGATTCATTTGGAACATTTTGAATTTATTTTTGTACTGGTGAGAGAAAGGGATCTAGTTTCATTCTGCCTCGTTTGGCTATCCACTTTTTCCCAGCACCATTTGTTGAAGAAGCTATATTTTTTTCTATTTTGGGAATGTTTGTCAAAATTCAGGTAGCTGGTAGTTTGGTGTATGGCTCAGTCACTAAAGTGCTAAAGTGCTTGCTATGTAGTCATAGGGACCTGAATTTGGATCGATGGTATCCACATAAATCCTAGTCGTGGTAGTGGACACCTGTAATCCAAATACTCAGTAATATCACCAGGGCATGCTGGATAGCTAGACTAGTCAACTCATTATTCTCCAGGTTTAGTGAGAGACTGTCTGAAAATAAAATGGGTAGAGAACAATTGATGAAAATACCTAATTTTGATTTGGCCTATGCATATAGATATACAATCACACACCACACACACAACACATGCAAAAAGTAACACAAAAAACTTCAAGTGGATGTAGCTGCATGGGTTTATATCTGGGGCCTGTATTCTATTACATTCATGTATGTGTCTCTGTTTGTGCCACTACCATGCTATTTTTGTTACTATGGCACTACTGTATAACTTAAAATCATATATGCTGATACCACCAGCATTGTTATTTTTACTCTTTATTGCTTTGGCTACCCAGGGTCTTTTGAGTGTATATTTTAATTTTTTTATGCTTTATTTTGAATTTAAAATTGCTTTTTTTTCTAATTTTGGGATAATGGTGTTGAAATTTCAATGGGAATTGCATTGAATCTGTAGGGTGGTTTTTATATGGTAACCATTTTCACAATATTAATTCTTTCAATCCATGAGCATTTGAGATATTTCAATATTCTGGTGACTTCTTCAATTTCTTCTGTATTTAACATTTTCTCATTTCTTATATTTTATTTATATTTATTTATTTGAGACAGAGAGAAAGAGGCAGAGAGAGAGAATTGGAATTCTAGGGCCTTCAGCCACTGCAAAATAAAAATTCCAGATGCATGTGCCACCTTGTGCATCTGGCTTACGTGGTTCCTGGGGAATTGAACCTGACTCCTTTGGCTTTGCAGGCAAGCACTGTAACCACTAAGCCATCTCTCCAGCCCTCTTCTATATTTCATTTCATTTCATTTCATTTCATTTCATTTCATTTCATTTCATTTTTATTTAAAGAGAGAGACAGAGTGAGAGAGAGAGTTGGCAAGCCAGGGCCTCAGCCACTGCAATTGAACTCCAGATGCTTGGGATACCTAGTGGGTACGTGCAACCTTGCCTCACCTTTGTGCATCTGCTTTATGTGGGATCTGGAGAGTCAAACATGGGTTCATAGGCTTCACAGGCAAGTACCTTAACCCCTAAGCCATCTCTCCAGCCCTTTTCTGTATTTTAAAGTGTTCATTGGTGAGGACTTCTACGTCCTTGGTTAGGAATATTTCAAAGTATTTAATATTTTTTTCTATTTCTGTGAAGAATGTATTTGAAATTTTTATAGAAATTGCACTGAATCTGTATTTGCTTTGGACACCAAAGCCTTTTAAGGCAATATTAGCTCTTCTAATCCATGAGCATGGATGGTTGGTATTTCCATCTTTTAATAACTTCTTTAATTTTAACTTTTAATTTTTATTCATTATGAACTTTATTATATGAGCAAATTGTGTGTTAGTCATATTCCTCTTGGGTTATCCTCCTTTTTAAAAAAAGATTATTTATTTATTTGTAAGAAAGAGGGATAGAGAGAGAGAATGGGCATACCAGAGCCTTCAGCCATTGCAAACGAACTCCAGATGCATGGGCCCCTTATGCATTTGGCTTACGTGGGGCCTGAGAGTTGAACCAGGATCCTTTGGCTTTGCAGGCAAGTGCCCTAACTGCTAAGCAATCTCTCCAGCCCTGTGTTATCCTCTTATGTCCCTTCTTTCCACTCCCCATTCCATTGATGGCTGTTTTCAGTTGGGTTATTGGTAACATTTTTTTCCCTGTATTTTAAAGTTACTGTAGAGATCTTTCACATCCATGGTTAAGTTCTTTTGAGGTATTTCACTTTTTAAAATAAAAGTATGTGTTTAAGGAATCAGCAGTTAGGAGCACTTGCCACTTAAGCAAGGGGGTCTAACAGGACCTGAGGCTGCACAAATCCAACTCTCCAGAACCCAAGTAAAAAACTAGACATGACCATACAAGTCTTTAACCCCAGTCTGCAGTGGGATGAGGCACAGACTGGAGAACCTCTGGGGCACTGTGACCAAAGAGGGCAGATCCAGTTTGAGGGATAGACCCAGTTTCAAGATATAATGAGGATGAGCAACAAAGACGGACACCAGAAGTTCTTCCCTGTCCTCTGAACATTAATTCACAGCATGTACATAAGTGCACAGCATGTACATAAGTGCAAACATGTACATATGCCACACAAAGCAATACTACACACACACGCACACACACATTATTTTTACATAATTATTTTTACATAACTAATGTGTGTGTGTGTGTGTTTGATATGTGGTACATGTGTCTGTGTATGGTATATGCCCATGTGTATGCAGATGCATGTATCCCATTTGCATGCATATAGAGGCTAGAGGAGAACATAACGTGTCCTCCTCTATTGCTCATCTGCATATTTCCTTGAGATGGAGTCTCTCTCCCTGAACCCAGAGCTGCTATTTTTATAAGCCTCAGTGATTCTCCAGTCTGTTTCTTACATGACTGGGGTTACAAGCAAGTGTGGCCATGCCCAACTGTTTGCATGAGTGCTAGGGAATTAAGCTCAGACGATCTCAGGCCCTCACAGACCCTCACACTTACACAGCAAGTGCTTTTAATTGCTAAGCCATCTCCTGGTATTTCACTTTTTCAGGCAGTTGGGAAGGGGATTGTTTTTCTTATTTAATTCTCATCATATTTTTTATTGGTACATAGGAAAGCTACTTGTTTGTGATTTAATTTTGTATCTTGCCACTTTGCTAAAAGTGCTTGTCAAATTCAAGAGTTGTTTGTTGCTGTTTTATTATTGTTGTTGTTGGTGGTGGTGGGGTGGTGGTGGTTTTTCAAGGTAGGGTCTCACTCTAGCTCAGGTTGATGTGGAATTCACTCTGTAGTCTCAAGGTGGCCTCAAACTCACAGCAATCCTTCTACCTCTGCTAACAACCAAGTGTTGGGATTAAAGGTATGTACCACCACACCTGGCCTGTTGCTGTCTTTTTAGAGTTATGTATAGAGAACATTATCATCTGCTAAAAGGAATATATTAAATTCTTTTATTCCTGTTTGTATCCATTTTATGTTCTTGTCCTGTCTTATTACTTGAGCTCAGATTGTAAAAGCTATATTGGACAAGAATAAAGTGGACACCCTTTCTTGTAGAAATACTCTCAGTTTTTCCCCATTTTATAATATTTGCTATAGGTTTGTCGTGGATATCATTATGTTGAGATATGTTCCTTCTATTCCCAACTACTTCAAGGGTTTTATCATAAAGGGATTTACAAAATTTGTCAAAAGCCTTTTTTGCATCTATTGAGTAACCCATGTGATGTCTTTCCTAGAATTCATTTATGTGATGTATTACATTGTTTTGTGTATGTTGAAGCAGATAGTATGACTGTAATGATGCCATCTTGAACATTTTGAACATTATTTATGTGTTCTTAAATTTGGTTTGTAACTATTTTATTGAGAATTTTTGCATCTAAGTTCATGAGAGAGGTTGGCCTATAATTTTTTGTGACTTTATTCAGTTCTGGCTTTAAGATAATAATGGTTTCATTACCAAGTTTGGTAGCATCCCTCTCCTTTCTACCTTATGGAATATTTTGAGAACCACTGGGATCAGTTCTCCCTTAATAGTCTGGTAGAATTAAGTAGTGAAACAATTTGGACCTGTACTCATTTTTAGTTGAGATTTTTTTTTTTAATTTTGGCTTCAATTATGTCATAGATGTTTAAGTTGGTTTTCTCACCTTAGTTTTACACTGGCAAGTAATATGCACTTAGAAATTCATTTATTTCTTTTAGATTTTCTAATTTGGTAGAATATAGTTTTATGAGATCTCTCCTAATGATTTTCTGAATTTCCTTGATATTAGCTACTTTACTCATTACTGTAATTAAATCACTGACAGGAAGCATCTTAAGGAAAGTTAGAGTTTATTCTAGCTTAATTTTTTTTGTTGTTTTTTTCGAGGCAGGGTCTCGCTCTAGCCCAGGCTGACCTGGAATTCACTCTGTAATCTCAAACTCACCGTGATCCTCCTACCTCTCCCTCCTGAGTGCTGGGATTAAAGGCGCCCGCAACTATGCCTGGCTAGCTTAAAATTTTGAGGAAATAATTTCTGTCATGGGGAGGGGAGGCATGGAAACAGGAGCAAGAATCTGGCTGATCTCATTCCATCCACAACCAGGAATCAGAAGGTAAACAGGTAGTGGGGTCAGGCTATAAAACCTCAAGACCCATCCCCCAATGATCCACTTCCTCCAGCAAATGTTCCACAAACATCCTCAAAGGCACCACTAGTCAAGGAACAAATGTGCAAAATATGAGCTTATGGGGGTACAATTTACAGTCAACCACAACACTATTTTAGTGTCTGTGTTTCATCTCTACTTTTTTTAATCAATTGTTTTCTTTTCTTTTTCTTTTATTGGGTTATTTTGACTAAGGGTTTACCAATCTTGTTTTCTTGAGAAATAACCAACTCTTTCTTTCATTGAGTCCTCCTATTTTCTTTACATTTCCATTTCATTAATTTCCTGTCTGATCTTATTTCTTTTTGCCTACTGGTTTTGGGATTGCCTTGTTTTTTTTTTTTCAAAGGCCATGCTTATGTGAAATATCTATGACTTTTTTTTTTGGAGAAAGAGAGAGAGAGAGAGAGAGAGAGAGAGAGAGAGAGAGAGAGGAAGACAGAAATGGGCACACCAGCAGCCTTTCAGCTGCTGTGAACAAAATCCAGATGTGTGTGCCCCCTTGTGGTCAAGTGCAGCATTGCGCCCTTGTGTCATTTTGCATCTGGCTAAATGTGGGACCTGGAGATTGGAACTGCTGGAGATTGGAACCAGCGTTCTTAGGCTTAGGAGGCAGGCACCTTAACCACTAAGCCATTTCTCCAGCCCCAGTTCTGTGTTTTGAACTCAGAGGAGTATGTAGATGAATGAGATGCAGCACCCACATGCCAGGAATTGGTTCCCCATACAAGGAACTTACTGGTTAGTAGCAAGGGCTGTCTGTCTCGACAGCTGCACTGTCCATGACAGTTACCACTATCCACCTGCTGTAAGCATAAAATGAACAACAGATTGTGTTGTGATTGTTTTGTTTCTTTTGTTTCTTTTTCTTTTTTTCTTATAATCCTTCTTTTTTAATTCCTTGTCTAGGATTTTGTCTAACTTTATTACTATGGACATTGTATTTTGGAGGGAGTGGAGAATCATACTGCCTTGATTTTTCATGGTTCTTCTTACTTATGATCATAATTTATTTTATCCCCTTGCTTCTGCTCTTGTTTGCCTGGGGCCTTCCTTAGTTGGGTTATGGTATTCACTGTGGGGTCATGTAGGCTTCAGTCATTCCCTGTAAGGTAGGGGGGACTATGCCTCATTGTATTTCTACCTACTCTCCAAGAAGTTTTTATATGAATTATTTTGTTTTTCATTTACAGTTGTTTCATAAATTTTTTTATGAAGAGAAGCTGACTTCCTAGGCTGGGCACCTCTGAGAAATTAAAGGCTGATTCCAGTCAAGTTCACCCTGGTAAACCAATGAGTTTATTGGGCTTCCTTACAGAGCATGTGTGAGGGTTACTTACAAAGAGTGTGGAGACCTCAAAGCAGCTATAGCATGGAAAAGTCTCATTCCAGCATCGATCTCTCCATAGCTGCACAGATGGTGTATTAGTCAGGGTTCTCTAGAGAAACAGAATGGATAGAATGAATTGTATTAAAAGGGAATTTGTTGGATTAGCTTACAACAGTCCAGCAATAGCAGGTTGCAGGCCCAAGAGTCAAGGAACCCGGTAGTTGCTCAGTCCACCAGGCTGGATGCCTCAGCAGTCCCAATCTGGCACTGAAGACCTGAAGGCGTCCTGGAGAGACGCTGCTCTTCAGTTCACCCTGGAAAGCATCAAACACCAAGCAGCAAGCACCAAGCAGAGAATAGCGAGCAGCACCAGCAGCGAGGTGGGAGGAGAGAGAGCCTTTCTTCCCAGAGCTTCTTTTTATCAACCAGCCCCCTCCTCCAAGAGGGGCCACCCACTCTGGGGGAAGGATTATTCCTAGAGGCAACCTCAGAGACACACTTATGAGGAATGTCTGTGGATTCCTAAACAAATCAAGTTGACACAAACTTAACCATCACAGATGGATATCTCCATCCCTTGATCGTCCACTTTTATATACTCTATCTGAGGCCATGAGACAGTGCACACAGCTGGTTGATTCAGGTGTCCTCCATAAACTCATGTTTTGCTACAGGTGGTGACTGAGCGCTCAGGTGAGGGTCTCACAACCCTCCTAACCCCTACTCTCCATAAGGGAGTGTCAGCACATTTAATTTTGAGGCTCCTGTGATGGCTGCTTCTGATAAAGATGGATACAGTTGTTTTTCTTAGAGGACTACAGAATATAGAACCAATATTTCAGTTTGTTTTTTTTCTTCACTATTTCCATCTCTTTACTGAATCCCTTTTTCATATCTTGTATAAATTTCCTTCAGCTGTTGTTTGTTGTTATGCATTATGATTCATTCAGGAGTTTGTTTTCTTCTTTGATTTCTTTGAATATACTTATCATTCTTTTGAGTTTTGTGTCTGGTATTTTTGTCTAATTCACTCTCTCTGAGCCATTACTGTGGTCTTACTAAGATTTGGAGAAGTTATGTTGCCTTTACTTTGCATATTTCTTATATTACTGCATTGGGATTTATGTATCTACGGTTATTTCATTACATTGATTATTTTTATCAGCTGTATTCTTTCAACTTAAGTATTTTCCATTCACAAGTGGAATTAATTGTGAAACAGATGAGGTAGATAGTTTAGAAGTGATATACACAGTCTAAGAGCTCAAGGTACCTGGTGCTGCCTCCCTATTGCTCCCAGGGTAGATTATTAACTAGAAGAGTGACCACTATGCAAATGTTATACTAGCTAGTAAACAACAGTGGTCCTGGTGACTTCAAAAACTGTTAGAGAATAAATGAATAAGAATTATATATATCATTTATAAAATACATGTATTAGCATTTTAGTTACTAAGATTAGAAGTGGGAGGGAAGCAGAGTGGCTGAGGTTAGTGTTATGTCAACTTTGAAACAGTCAAGATGAGAAAAGTATCTTGGAGTAGAAAGTTCAGATACTGTTAGGGTACACAGATTATAAAGGTTTTAAATGTATGGAAGTTTGTAGCTATGAGATATGTAAAGGAGGAAATAATGAAGAGAGAAATAGGAAAAGAAGTTGGAATGAGAGGAAAAGTATGCATAGTATGTGGAAAAGTAGTAGAAAAGTGCTTAATAATAGACAGGATGGTAAAACATATAGAATAATCCTAAAACCTAACTGAGCAACATACAAACAAAAGCAAAACCATCATGAGATACATATGTGCATATTAGAAAATAGATTTGAATAGGAAAGGTTCCCTGTATCCTCATGTGTTTATGATTAAGCCTCATACTGAGTACCCAGTTGGTAGTGCTTTGGGGAGGTGGAGTCTTGCTTGAAGAAATATATCACTGGAGGTGGGCCTTGGGATTTTATAGTCCAGCTTCATTTTTCCAGTGCTAGTTTACTCATTCTCTGTATGCCCTCCCTACTGCTGTGGTGATGTAATACCCTGATGTCTATTCTTGCCATCCTTCCCACCATGATAAAGCTTCCCCTTCAATTTTTTTTTTTTTTTTGGAGAGAGACAGGCAGAGAGAGAGGGAGAGGGAGACAGAGAATGGACGCACCAGCAGTCTCTCAGCTGCTGTGAACAAAATCCAGATGTGTGCGCCCCCTTGTGGGCAAGTGAGGCATTGCGCCTTGCGTCACTTTGCATCTGGCTAAACGTGGGACCTGGAGATTGGAAAAGGGTTCTTAGGCTTAGCAGGCAGGCGCCTTAACCACTAAGCCATCTCTCCAGCCCTTCCCTTCAAATTTCAAGCCAGAAATAAATATTTCCCTTCCATAAGCTGCTTCTGTTTGGGTGTTTTGTCCAAGAAATGATAATGTAACTGCTGCTGGGGTGGCGAAAAAGGTTGAATTCTTTTCCTCTCTGTGATGTTTTATGTAGCAAACTACACTGAAGGGAGATGTGGAATTTTTCACTTCCAGTTAAAACCTATAGAACTCTATTTGGGTTATGTATTGCCCCAGCAGTGTTCAGACCACTAACCATTTGAAGTGAGTTTCTAGCCATGGGTGTTGAGATGATAGTCCCCTTCTTGGTGTACTTTAGCCTTGGCTAGGTTCAATGCTATGCAGGAGAGCAGAAAGTAGGAGCCCTTGGCTTCAGGGGCAGTCTCACTGTTCCTGGTGCTGGTTATGGGGGAGGGAAGGTTGAAACATTTCTTGGTTCTTCCAGTGACTTCAGTCAATCCCTATCCTCTCCTATAGCTTCTAACCCTGAAAGACTAGTATTTGTGAGGAGAAGTACTTCCTGGTGGTTTCTTCTGTGCTCACTAGTACCACTTGGTTCTGCTGGGCATGCAGACTGGAACCAATTCACAATGACTCTCAGTTGCTTCCCCACAAAGATCTACTCATATTTTTATATACTATATTGGAGATTAAACATCTGGGTTTAGTTCATTGTTTGGATTTTATGAGCTATATTCTTTGGGTTGAAGTATTTTCAGTGTTCAAGTAGTGCTAGGGTATAGCAATTGAGGTGCATAGTTCAGAAGTCAAACCCTCAATCCATGGGCACAGTGTACCTGGTATGACTCCTATATTACATCCAAAGTAGAATATATTAACTTCAGAATCAATCACATCTGCTGAGTTTGCCCTCTATGCACATGTCATATAAGCCAGTTACAAATAATTGTCCCTTTAGCTTCAATAACTATTGGATGTAATCATAGGGATAGTATGGTGTATATTAGGCTGAGTAAGCATAGGGAGTTGTGTTAGATCAACTGAAATTAGATGTGTACAAACTAGATTATTGGAGCTTCAGAATTTTTGGACTCTTCAGAAGTGAACATAAGATAAATGTCTCCACAGGTTGATTCACAAAATCCACGGTTATTCTCAGTTGGTGTGATCTGCTCCATGCAATGAAGGGTAAGCCAACTTTTTCTGCAAGAACTTTTTTGCTTGAGCCAAGCCTGCTGCCTGCTCCCTTTGGCTTGTCAACATGTGACCCTGAGGTTCTCCATAACTACCATCTAGGGCTCTCTCTTGTCCCAAGTCAGTATTTCTTCTTTAGTGCAATAATTTTTTTAAGTCTTTACCTCCCTGTAATGTTTCATATAGAAAAGTGTGTTGCTGGAGCAGGTGCAATTTGCAGTTCTGGTTCAAACAATAAGACAAGCGTTTGTTCCTAAGATTGTAGCAAATTAATTCTGGCTCCCTGTTTTGTGGTTGTTTCCTATTCTCAGTCTTCCAGTGAGCCTAGTTTCAAATACAGGTTTTCTCTCAAGATTTCACTTGGTTGCTACTCTCTGAGCCATACAGAGTAACAGAATGGGATTCTTCTCCACTGCTAACCCATAGACTGGAGGAATCTCACCAAATTCTCTAACTAATTTTGAGACCTGCAATGTCTGTGTTCTTGTTTTGAAAGTAGGACTCACTGTCTTTTCACCAAGGCTATGTGGCTTACCTATTGGAGTATCTGCCTCCCCTCCCAAATGCTAAGGAACTATATAGGTGGATATGTATTCAGTATGGATTCTTTTCCATGAGTCTCCTTTTTCGTCACACTTTCCAGATATCCTATCACAAACTTTGTAAATGTTTGATGATTTTTTTCTCTTTGGAAGAAAGTTTACTTTTTGTACCTTTTTTTTTTTTTTTGGACTCATCTTCACTGAATCATTTGGAGGAAGCTTCTAGTTTAACTTGTGTTATAGTCAGCTCCATGTTGCTAGGATGAACTTCCAAACAGACACAGTTTATGAGACGAATGGGATTTATTTCAGCTTAAAGATGCAAGGGAAGTTCCATGAATGGCAGAAGAAACTGGCTCCTGTTCATGAATCACCCAACAGCCAACAACACAAGTAAGCACAAACCAACAGTAAAAAACATTACGGAACTCCACCAGAGATCATACATCTCTGCATACCTTTGTCCTGGAAGTCAGATCTGTCCCCAGTAACACCTTAGGGCTAGACCCCAGGATCGACCTCCTGTATGGTGAAATGCAGGTCTGGCCCTAGCCAGACCACATGCTAAAAGAAACCAGGGAGTGGCTTCTGTGGATATGGCATCCTGTGCAGGCCTGCATGACAACAGCTATAGTCCCATGCTCGTGAGAAACCTGCTACGAGATGATCTGTCCAGAGACAGGCCGTCATTGGTCACAATAAGGGGACCACCCCATACGATGATTGGCCAGCCAAACCCTTTAAACCCCCTACACTTCCTTGAATAAACGAGATTGCAGCAGCTTGCCCTCTGCCTGATTCCACCCAACTCCCAGAGTCTGTGTTATAATTCCGCACCTCTGACCCCCAACTCAGCAGAGACCCTGCCATCCCTCCTGGGCTGGCCCTAGGAGGGACCCCAACAACCTCCCAGTGAAAACCTCCTCCAGCTAGGCAGATGGAGACAAGATTTTTGTTTGTTTGTTTGTTTGTTTGGAGGCAGGGTTTCACTCTAGCTCAGGCTGACCTGGAATTCACTATGTATTCTCAGGGTGGCCTCGAACTCACAGCAAACCTCCTACCTCTGCCTCCTGAGTGCTGGGATTAAAGGCATGCGCCACCACGCCCCACTCAAGTTTTAATAAAATACTTGAGTCTATTGGGGGACATACATTCAAACTACCACACCATGTTACTTACAAGTCTGATAAGTTTAATAGTTGCAAATTTTGATGTATTTGAATAATCATTTGTATAGTTACTTTCTTCTTTCTGTAAAGAAATATTTGACCAGAAGAACTTAAGGAAGGAAAAAGTTTACTTTGACTTACATTTGAAAGTGCATGGTTTATTGTGGCAGAGAAGGTAAAGCAGGCTATCTAGTCATATTGCATCCAAAGTAAAGAAACAGAAGGTGAACAGGAAGTGGAGCCAAGCTATAAAACCTGCAGACCTATCACCAGTGACTGACTTCTTCCATCAAGGTTCCACCATCTAAAGTTCTCACAACCTTCCCAAATGATGCTATCAACTGGGGACTAAGTGCTCAAATACATTACCCAATTGGGGGGTATTTACATTACCCACAAATTCTTCCCCTGAACTCCATAGGCTCATGGTCATTTAATGAAACAAAATGTATTCATTTCAACCTCAAATGTGGCCAAAGTCTTTAATATTCCCAAAACTGTTTAAAGATCTAAAGTGTACCATCTCTTCACAGACTCAAGACCATCTCTTGGCTGTGAACCCCTGTAAATACATTTTGTATATGTATGAAAATTATCAATAGGAACATTTTTTAAATCTGAAAATTAAATTATATATTTCCAATGTATAATAGTACAGAGTAAACATTCCCATTCCTTAAAAAAGGAATAGAGGCATACAAGAAAAGACTGGGCCAAAGCAAGACTGAAATCAAGCAGGGTAAACACCAACTCTTACAGTTTCATATTTGGTATGTAGGACTCAGTGATGAAATCATCTGGGCTGCAAAAGGCTTGGGTACCCTGTCCTTCCAGCTCTGATGTCTGTAGCACACATAACCTCTCTCTTGGACAGGATCTGCTTCCAGCATGCAGTTTTCTTTGTCAGACATCCCTGATCCTGGCATATCCACCATCCTAGAGTCTTTATTACAATTTAGACTTCATTTTCACCACGCCATGCTAGGGCCTCTCAGGGACTCCTTGCAGGAAATCCGAACCTGCCACAAATTGTCTTTCCTCAGTGATTCTCAGGACCACAGTGAAATACTCAATGACTCTCTTAACTTGCATTTGTCATGCCTGTAAATCCAGTACCACATGGACAATACTGGCAAGTTCTGCTATAGGCTTGAGTACTGGAATGAGGGTTGTTCTATGAACTTTCATGTTGAGACACAGATAAGCATCTGTTAAACTTAGGTAAGGCACCCATGACAGACCAAAGTAAAAGTTCCATCAATGTAAAACTTGAACCAAAGAGCTTACTGGCTTAATTAAAGAGCATTGGATGAGGACTTACAGGAACATAGGTGTCCCCAAAACAGCTATGAAACTGTAAATCACTATTTTTTAAGCCTAGAAACAAAATCTTCCTCCTTTTTTTGTTTTAATTCCTTTCAAAAATGTCTTAATTTAATTTATATTTTTATTGAAATTTTCCATAATTGTAGACAATAACCCATGGTAATTCCCTCCCTCCCCCCCACTTTACCCTTTGAAACTCCACTCTCCATCATACCCCCACCCTTCTCAATCAGTCTCTCTTTTATTTTGATGCCATCTTTTCCTCCTATTGGGATGGTCTTGTGTAGGTAGTGTCAGGCATTGTGAGATCATGGATATCCAGGCCATTTTGTATCTGGAGGAGCACATTGTAATGAGTCCTACCCCTCCTTTGGCTATTACGTTCTTTCTACTGCGTCTTCCGCAATGGACCCTGAGCCTTGGAAGATGTGATAGAGATATTTCAGTGTTGAACACTCCTCTGTCCCTTCTTCTCAGCAGCATGGTGCCTCCTTCTGAGTCATCCCAAGGTCACTGCCATCTAACAAGAGAAGCTTCTTTAATCAAAAGTGATAGTATCATCAATATATGGGTATGAACATTAAGAGAAGTGCTTACAGGGCAGTTTGGTGAGCATAGTATATACATTTAGCCAGACAGCAACAGATGTTACACCCCTATGGCTCATGAATACCACTATCAAAGATTTTCATTATCAGGGAGATATTCCCTCCCATGGAGCAGGCCTTCAGTCCAATTAGAGAGCTGTTGGTTTCCCCCATAATACACATGCTACTATTGTACCCATTGGCTCATTTGGCCTGGCTGGCCAAATTTAAGGCTTGCAGTATCCACTGTTGAGTATCACCACTGGTGGTTCTCTCTCTCCCATTGAACTACATGCAACATAGATTTTTCCATCTTTTTATCAGCTGGTCTACATGGAGGAGGTTTTCAGCTCAGCTCCAGCAGGATTTCTCAGTGAATTTGCAGCCCAAGTATTCAGGGTCTTCAGCAATAAGGTCTTACCATCTTTGTGGGTAGCCAAGAGCCTCTGCAATGGCTTTCAATGTTTTGGGACTATCAGTGACATCCCTGGCCAACAACTCACTGGAAGGTATCCCATCCCTGGCACTGAAAATTTTCTAGCAAACAATCCATGGCTTCTGAGTGTTCCATTGTCCAGAAAAGTAGGTTTCCATATGACTTATTTATATCCTCTTAGATTTTGATTAACCCTCCCTCCACCTTTCCTTTACTCCATCTCTTCCCCTGACCTCACTTAGGCCTTTTCACCCCCATTAATCTGTTCTTCTACTTACATATATACAATGCCATCCTATTAAGTCCCCCCTCCCTCCATTTCTATTCCCTTTATACCTCCTTTCTAACTTACTGGCCTCTGCTACTGAGTTTTATTTTTACTCACATAGATGTCCAATCATTTGTAGCTAGGATCCACATATGAGAGAGAACATGTGACTTGTGGCTTTCTGGGCCTGGGTTACCTCACTAAGTATAATCCTTTCCAGATCCATCCATTTTACTACAAATTTCATAATTTCATTTTTCTTTACCACTGAGTAGAACTCCATTGTATAAATGTGCCACATCTTCATTATCCACTCATCAGTTGAGGGACATCTAGGCTGGTTCCATTTCCTAGCTGTTGTGAATAGAGCAGCAATAAACATGTTTGAGCAAGTATCTCTAAGGTAATGAGATGAGTCCTTAGTATATATGCCTAGGAGTTGTATAGGTGGGTCATATGGTAAATCTATTTTTAGCTGTCTCAGGAACCTCCACAGTGATTTCCAAAATGGCTGGACCAGATTGCATTCCCACCCACAGTGTAGAAGGGTTCCTCTTTTTCTGTATCCTTCCCAGGATTTATGGTCATTTGTTTCCATAATGGTAGCCAATCTGACAGGATTAAGATGGAATCTCAACATAGTTTTAATCTGCATTTCCCTGATGACTAGGGATGTAGAACATTTTTTAGATGTTCATATGCCATCTGTATTTCTTCTTTTAAGAACTCTCTATTTAGTTCCATAACCCATTTTTTTTGGACACACACACACACACACACACAGAGAGAGAGAGAGAGAGAGAGAGAGACAGAGGGAAAGGGAGAGGAAGACAGATAGAGATGGGCGTGCCAGCAGCCTCTCAGCTGCTGCGAATCCAGATGCGTGCACCCCCTTTTGGTCAAGTGCGGCATTGTGCCCTTGCATCACTTTGCATCTGGCTAAACATGGGACCTGAAGATTGGAACTGCTGGAGATTGGAACCAGCATTCTTAGGCTTAGGAGGCAGGCGCCTTAACCACTAAGCCATCTCTCCAGCACCCATAACCCATTTTTAATTGGGTTGTTTGATTTCTTACTATTTAGTTTTTTGAGTTCTTGGTACATCCTAGATATTAATCCTTTGTCAGATGTATAGCTGACAAAGATTTTCTCCCATTCTGTAGATTGCCTCTTTGCTATATTCACAGTGTCCTTTGCTGAACATAAGTTTTGTAATTTCATGAGGTCCCAGCGGTTGATCTGTGGTTTTATTTCCTGAACTATTGGGGTTATCTTCAGAAAGTCTTTGCCAAGACCAATATGTTGAAGGGTTTCCCCTACTTTTTCCTTTAGCAGTTTCAGAGTTTCAAGTCTGATATTAAGGTCTTTGATCGATTTCGACTTAATTCTTGGGCATGGAGAGAGATAAGGGTCTATTTTCATCCTTCTACAGATACATATCCAGTTTTCCCAGCATAATTTGCTAAAGAGACTGTATTTTCTCCAATGGACACTTTTTGGTGTTTTTGTCGAAGATTAGGTGGCTATAGCTACTTGGACTTACATCTGGGTCCTCTATTCTGTTCCAGGATCTACATGTCTGTTTTTTGTGCCAGTACCATGCTGTTTTTGTTACTATGGCTCTGTAATATAGGTTAAAATCAGAGATGGTGATACCACCAGCCTTATTTTTGTTACAAAAATTGTTTTAGATATTTGAGGTTTTCTGTGCTTCTAAATGAATTTTTGGACTTAAAAAAAAATTCCATGAAGAATGCTATTGGAATTTTGATGGGGGTTGCATTAAATGTGTAGATTGCTTTTGGTAAGATTGACATTTTCACAATATTGATTCTTCCAATCCAACATGGAACATTCTCTAAAATAGACTATATATTAGGACACAAAGCAAATCTTAACAAATACAGGAAAATTGATATAATTCCTTGCACTCTATCTGATCACAATGGGATCAAACTACAAATCAATAGCAAGAAAAGCTATAGAGTATACCCAAAATCATGGAAACTAACCAATGCACTACTAAATGGTGAATGGGTCAATGAAGAAATCAAGAAGGAAATTTTAAAAAAATCATAGAATCAAATGATAATGAGATCACAACATACCAAAACCTTTGGGACAAAATGAAGACAATCCTAAGAAGGAATTTTATAGCTGTAAGTGCCTATATTAAGAAATTAGAAAGGTCACAAGTAACAACTTAATGCTTCACATTAAGGCCTTGGAAAAAGAAGAACAAGGCAAATGAAAAATCAGTAGACAGGAAGAAATAATAAATATTAGGGCAGAAATTAATGAAATAGAAACCAAAAGAATAATCCAAGGAATCAATGAAACAAAGAGTTAGTTCTTTGAAAGGATAAACAGGATTGATAAACCTTTAGCAAATCTGATTAAAAGAAAGAGAGAAGAGACCAAAATTATAAAATTACAGATGAAAAAGGCACCATCACAACAGATACCAGAGAAATTCAAAAAATCACAGGGACATACTATAAGAACATATCCTCCACTATGTTTGAAAATCTGAAAGAAACAGATGATTTCCTTGATTTATATGACCAACCTAAATTAAATCAAGATGATATTAACAACTTAAATAGACCTATAACAAGTGTGGGGATCCAAGCAGTTATAAAAAAATCTCCCAATTAAAAAAAAAAAAAATTCCAGGCCCAGATGGATTCACTGGTGAATTTTACCAGACCTTCATGGAAAAACTAACACCACTGCTTCTCAAACTTTCCCATAAAATAGAAAAGGAAGGAATCCTACCAACCTCTTTCTACAAAGCCAGAATCACTCCAATACCAAAACCAGACAAAGATAGAACAAAAAATAAAATTACAGACCAATATCCCTCATGAACATAGATGCAAAAATTCTTAACAAAATATTGGCAAACAGAATACAAAAATATATCAGAAAGATTATTCACCCCAACCAAGTAGACTTTATCCTAGAGATGTGGGGATGGCTCAACATATGCAAATCCATAAATGTAATACACCATATAAATGGTCTGAAGAGAAAAATCACATGATCATCTCATTAGATGCAGGAAAAGCATTTGACAAAATCCAATATCCTTTCATGATAAAAGTCCTATAGAGACTGGGAATAGAAAGAACATATCTCAACATAGTAAATGGTATTTATGAAAAACCTACAACCAACATAATACTAAATGGAGAAAAAATTGAAGCTTTTCCACTAAATCAGGGACAAGACAAGGGTGTCCACTTTCCCACTTTTATTTAATATAGTGCTGGAAGTCTTAGCCATAGCAATAAGGCAAGAGTCACACATGAAAGGAATACAAATTGGAAAGGAAGAGATCAAGTTATCATTATTTGCAAATGATATGATTCTATACATAAAGGACCCTAAAGACTCTACCAGCAAACTTCTAGAGCTGATAAACACCTATAACCATGTAGCAGGATACAAAATAATCACACAGAAATCAGTAGCCTTCCTATATGCTAACAACAAACACACAGAGGATGAAATCAGAGAATCACTCCCATTCACAATTGCATCAAAAAATAATAAAGTACCTTGGAATAAACCTAACCAAGGAAGTGAGGGATCTCTACAATGAAAACTTTAAAACACTCAAGAGAGTAATTGCAGAAGACACTAGGAAATGGAAAGACATTGGATTGGAAGAATAAATAAATCACTATTCTTTCATGGATGCTGACCTCAAGGAAGCTACAGCATGGAGTCCTATATATAGTCTAGCATCTCCCAATATCACTTGTAGCTGGGTGGGAGGAGGGAGTAATGACTGTAATCCCAGGTGAGGATCCTTTGACCATCTCTCTTTTAAAGAGTGTTAACAATTCTATGACCATTATTATAGACCTTTCTCGCCCGTATAGGATACCATGTTTCAAGTTCAACTATTGTTATTTTGATTGTTCTTCCAGATGCTTTTTTCAAGTCTGTAAGATACTCAGAGGTTAGCATTATACAATCATGTAACAAAACCATTTTATAGAGGGTGTAAATGATCAATGGAGGCCCATCACCATCCATTCCAAGTAAGTGCCTCATGGCCTCAGAATTCAGCAGCTAGAGGATACTAAAGAGAAATGCTGGCAAGGTCCATTACAGTATAAAACTATCTCATTATTTGGGATCAACTGTTTCCTCAAAAGAACAATGTTTGGTATGGTTGCATGGAGGAGGCACTACCTTATTTTGCTTTCTATATTCCATCATCATTCTTCATGAACTATTTCACTTTCTCATCATTGGACTCTTCCATGTGGCTATCACTGCTTCTCTTCAGCCTTGTTGGGCTCAGTGAGGGAAGCGAAAGTTGTCTGGTCCAGTCCAGGGCCAAGAGGGAATGAGTCTGCACTCTTGTCTCTGTTCCCACCACTCAAGTGGACTCACTGGGTCTGACAGGCTCTGGACCTGCAGTGAAACTGCAAACACTGCAGATGTCTCCTCCTCAGCTACAGAGAGGGCCCCAGGCTTGGCAAATAATCTCCATGCTCAATATACTTCTTTACAGGAGAGAAATGTCCACAGTTTACTCTGGGGGTAGCTGTTTACCCTGGGACAAGCTTGTCCTTTTACCTATATTGTTTTATTATTTATGCTTCCCACTATTTGTTTAGATTTTATAGCCTTCCAGATCCTAGCTAGCACAGCATTTGGCTTTCTATCATTTTCTCATCTAGGAACTCCTACTCAACACAAATTTTTCCATGTTCACTTCAAATCTTGCCACATTTGATTTTGAGTGACCCTTTGTCTGCTTTGTCTTTTTCTTGTCTCCTCTCAATTGCTTTTCCACTTTAAGAACCGTATTTGCATTCTGGTCTGTCACTCAGATACAACTAAAACTACTTCATCAATATCATATTCCACCATGGAGTTCAGCAAGGCCAATAAAGCCCCATACTAGACCCAAGGTCTCCACTGATTAACTTTGTTCTTAACTCTAGAGAATAGTAGTTTCCAGCCCCTGATATTTATGGGGACCTCAGATGGTGAGGGAGTAATTTTCTTTTTGTTGCCTCAGGTTTGTCTCAAGGAGAGATGCAAAGTTACATTATTCAGTTTCTCCACTTGCAGAGCATTCACACTGATTGCATCTATCTCCATGTCCCACAGACACACAATCCAGGCCATGAACGGTTCTTTCACTTCTTGCTTAAATGCCCTTGCCAATTCAAGTAGTTCTGAGACAGAATATTCATTAATGGTCATGGCTTTCTGAAACATGCCATTAATAAAGCCCCCTTTTGCAAGTTGAATCACAGATTTTCCCCTTCCTTCATGTATTAAAGGTAGGACTTGAGCAGTCTCTTCTATCACTTCTACCTTACTCTCTTTCTCCTCATTGTCTGACTCTTGTTTCTTCTCATGGATTTCAAGTTTTGTTTTTTTTTAATCCCACGGAGGGACTGTTTAACACAGTTCTAATTTGTAGTCTCTTCCCCTTTCTAGCACTCCCTCACTGCAACAAATGGAAAACTAGCATCTCCATCTTATTCTCTGTTTTATCCAATTTATCTCCCAAGTTAGAGTCTTATGTGCAGGATGCTAGCTAGTTGAGCCTTTACTTTTGTAACTGCTCCTTTACATGGCAAGTTCTTGCTGGGAAGCCATCTTGGCCTCATTTCCATGTCTTACATGCATAACAGTGGTCATGTAAACAGACATGACAGCTTGGCAGCAATCTAGACCCATATGTGCTTCTCTCAGGGACTACAATGTATTATGTAGTCCTTTAACCATGTCCAGGGCATCTGTAACAGACAGCTTCAGATTCGCTGAGATGAACTTCCAGACCAGGCACAGTTATGGAGGAAGGGATTTATTATAGCTTACAGATCCAGGGGAAGTTCCATAATGGCAGAAGAAGCTGACCTGCCTTCACAGGACCAAACACAAAGAGCAAAGCCCAAAGTGAAAGCCACACAGCACAGCACAATTCAGGAACTCCAGCTAGGCACACTTTGAATATCTTTAGATTGAAATTCTAAACCCACCACCACACCTTAAGATCCGCCCAGTGACACTGCCTCCAGCCAGGTGGATGCAGATGCAAACTATAAACTATAAAACACTAACTATATTGGGGGACATCTATTCAAACTACCACAGCATCCTTGTACTCATGTGGCAGTACATAGAAGAAGACAGTCACCCTAGAATGCTTCACCATGGTTATACCACCTCCACATGGCTCAGCTTAGCTACATGTCTAACTACCTACAGCAAGGCCCATACAATTATCACCATAGGAAGAAGGCACTGTTATAGTTATCTTCTCACTGCTGGGATAATAAATAATGCTTGAGGGATGGAGAGATGGCTCAGCACTTAATGTGCTTGCTTGCAAAGTCTGATGACCTGGATTTGATTCCCCAGTAGCCAAGTAAAACCAGATGCAAAAAAATGGCACATGCATCTGGAATTCATTTGCAGTGCAGGAGGCCCTGGCATGTCCATTCTCTCTCTGTGTGTGCCCACCTCCATCTCTCTCTCTATTCAAATAAGTAAAAAATGTTTTTTTAAAATAATGCTTATACAACTACATGTACATATGGAAGAAAATGAACCTTGGCTTCTGCTTCAACACACACACACACACACACACACACACACACACATTGTGACAGACCACAGACTTAATGATGAAAAAAATATGCTGTAAAACTTTTAGAAAGATATGAAGAATTTCTTCATAGCCAAGAGTGTAAGACAAATATCTTAGATAGTTTACAGAATATATATTAGAATGAGGGAAGAGTTAGTCAAGAAAAGCCAGAAAACTGTTGCAAATTAAAGCAAATGAGAGATGTAAACACTAAATTCAGTGTATATACCTGGCTTTGATCCCATGAGAAGAAAAACAAGGAAAATTAAGGATTATTTGGACATACTTGGCAGAATATAATAATGCCATATCAACATTGAGCAATGAAATGATAAGTCAGATACAGAAAAATCTTTACAAAGTAGACATCCCATTTAAAAGATTATCAAAATACACAAAGAACCCTTGAAACATACCAGTGGGGGGAAACACCCAATAGCTGGCAAAAAAATAAACATTTATCAAATAAACATAGTTAATAGATGTTCGACATCATATACCATTAAGCTAAATAGGTGAAAATAGGTCTGTGTCCATGGTGATTGACACTTCCCTCATATTTGTCAGAATAATGCCCCCTGACAAATATGACGGAAGTGTTTAAATGAGTTTTAAAATTGAAAAGGGTGGACTGGAGAGATGGCTTAGCACTTAAAGCACTTGCCTGCAAAGCCTAAGGAGAACCCAGATTTGAATCCCCTAGGACCCATGTAAGCCAGATGCACAAATTGATGCATGTGTCTGGAGTTCCTTTGCAGTGGTTGGATGCCTTGGTGCTCCCATTTTATCTGCATCTCTCTGTCTCTCTTTCAAATAAATAAAACTATTTTCAAAAAGCAAAATTATAAAAAATAAAGGGTAACAGCATGTGGTAGTTTGAATATATGTCCTCCAATATATTCAGTATTTTATTAGTTATAGTTTGCATCTGCAATCACCTTGCTAGAGGCAATGTCACTGGGGGCTGGTCTTAAGGTGTTGGTGGTGGGTTTGAGAATCCATTGTAAAGATATGCAAAGTGTGCCTGAGAGGACTTCCTGAAGTGTGCTGTGTGACTTTTTGGCTGTAGTTTGGCTCAGTGTGCTGTGTAGCTGGCGGCTTGGTTTTTCTCTCTCTGCTTGGCCCTGTGAAGTCAGGCCAGCTTCTTCTGCCATTATTGGAACTTCCCCTGGATCTGTAAGCTTCAATAAATAATATCCCTTTCTCCATAACTGTGCCTGATCTGGAAGTTCATCTCAGCGAACCTGAAGCTGTCTGCTACACAGCATTTATGTGTGCTTAATCCAGGTGCTCTTATTCCCACACAGCAAGCAGGAAAAAGAGAGGATCAAGAAGAGGGGAACAAGGGGCTGGAGAGATGGCTCAGTAGTTAAGAATGTTTGCTTGCAAAGCCTGATGAGCTACATTAGATTCCCCACTAATCACATAAAACCAGATGGAAAAAATAGGATGTTTATTTGGAATTCTTTGCAGTGGCAAAAGGGCCTGCTGTGCCCATTTTCAGTCTCTCATTTCTTGAAAATAAATAAATAAAATAAAAATATTTTTTAAAAGAGGGGAAAATGTAGATGGGATAAAAGAAACAGAAAATAGCCACGTTTCTCTGTAGGACTATCCCCTGAGAGATTTTCTGGTGAAACTACGCTATGGCTGAGATACATGATGGTTCGAACCCTCCCACATTTACACACTGCCATATATCATGAGAGGCTGGATATGAATTCAGAAAACTTGCAACAAAACCAATTCAGACCCTCACTGAAACCTAAATACTTGGCTATGAGGAAGCAGAGAGGCAGAAATCAGACACCCTGCACATCCTGATAGGGAAAGACTGTCTTGGATAACTGTGGGGGCAGCCAATGACCAAACAAATGTCCACTTGTAATGAGAAAGAAATAGTGTGGCACAAAGGTCTTGGCCCAAACCTGAGGTTGAATTTCCAGGGCAGAAGGTGTAGTGTGGTCATTCATTTGGAAGAGGGGCAGTGATGAATGTTGTAACAGGAGCCCTCCCCTCTGTTCCCTTAGGGACACAAGTGTCTTCCTCTCCTTTAAGGCTGCATGAAAGAGTGAAAGAAAAATATGGAAGAGCCACTAAAAGCACTCTTGGCCATCTGTTGCTAGGTGACCCATCCCATGCCATCCTAGCACCCCTTTCCACTTTCTTGGAAAGGAGGGTGAGCAGGAGAGGGGGTGGAGGAGTGCAGGCTGGAGTGCAGATGCAGCAAGGGGCCACTTGGTATCCATCCGCTGCTCCCTCCATTTTCACAGCTTCAGACCTCACTGTATTGCTTCTCCTCCAACCCCCTTACCCCCTCCCCGGAAGCCTTATCTTGCGCGCCCCACACACTGTAGCAGCATCAGAAAAGAGGTGGTGGTCGTCACATTAGGGTGCTGGGGGGGGCGTCTGTTGCGTGGCCAGCTGGTGGGGGCCCCGCCCCTCATCCTGGTCTGCGTGTGGCCCCGCCCACCTCCTGGTCGGATCTATGGTGGGCCTGGGAGGGGGCGTCGAGCCCACTGCACCATATCCCTCCGCCCCCTTCCCGACACCCTCGAGGCAGCGGTTCTAGCGGCATCCTGCGCTGCAGCCCCTGCCCGCTTTGGTGCAGAGGCGTGGGGGCGGGGCGCCTCTCTGCCTTTCTGCCGGCGCGGAAAGCGGTGGAACCGGGGCGAGAAGCTGCCCGGCGACCCGGGCCATGGGCCTGTAGAGGCAAGTTGGGGGAGCAGTGCTGTCCGTGGGCTCGGGCAGGGGTTCGCTCACTACAGCCCGGCTGACGGCGGGTCCCTGGGCCGTGACAGCCGCCCGCGTGCGCGCGCGCGGAGGTGGTGAGCGGGTCGGAGCGGATCCCCGGAGAGGTGCGCGGCGCCCGGGGACCCTGGTGGTAAGGAGGCGGTCACCTGCGCCGGCCGGGCCGGGCCAGTGGCGGAGGTTGGAGGACGGGGGCCGGAGCCGGGGGGAGTTGGGGTGGTGGTGAGAGCCGCCCCATCAGAAGGTCGGGAGGCCAGCGGCGCCGACCGCCTTCCAGCCAGCCTGGTTCCGGGGTTCCCGGGCGCCGCGTCCCGCCCTCGGCGGTGTCTGCGCCCTCAGAGTTGTGGCGGACTTTGCTGCGGGAGGAATGGTGGCTCGGGAGCTGGGGGGCGGGAAGGCGGCGGGCGCCCCGGTAGCCCACCGGGTCGGGTCGGGTCGGGTGGGGACTGGTGTGCCCGCTCTAGGTGCAGCCCAGCTGGTGGGTGCTGGGCGGGGGGGCGGTGGAGGGAACTTCACCTCTGTCACTCTGGTCCTGCTTCAGGAAGGGGACCTGTTGGGCTCTGTGTCCTGGGTGCTGTTCCTTCACACTGGCTCCAGCTTGATGTTACTCTCTCTCTTGTCTGCGCGGTAGATCGGGCATAGTCTGACAGGCCCCAGAGAGCATCTGTACACCAGAGGCTTGAGAAAAGACGCGCAGGAAAAATGGCCTGGATTTCTGGAGGTGTGTGGGGATGGGAGTGAGCACTGTCTGTGAGTGGAAACCCGAAAGGGGTGGGGTGACTGACCAGAGCAGGTAGGAGAGAGAGGTGACTGAGCAGAGTAGTAGTGCCTCCTAATGCTGTTTCTCATAGCCTTGCAGATACTTCCCCCGCCTTCTCCAAGTAGGGGTCTGTATAGATGGCTTACGGGTTGGTAACTGCGTCATAAAAACAGGGGCCACTTCACAACCTGCTTTCTAGAATATGCGGTGCCCTTCCTCCATTTTATGCTGCGCAGGGCAAGGAAATGTGGCGCACCTAGTGGTGAATCCTTAGAATTGGAAAAGGCACCGATGGGAAGAGGATGACATCAAGAGGTGTTCTTATCTCTGGAACCCTGCAACTAGGCCTGAATAAAACAAGAATGTTCCATCAGCACGACCCTAAATGGTTAAAGACACATGATGTGGGGGCTCCTATCCTTGGTGTTGGTTTGTTCACCAAGCTCAGCTGTTACCATCATTTCCTGATTGTCTTACATTTTCCTCTCTTTGTCCATAGGCCTGCTTTAATGAAGGCTGGTCACTTCTGCAAGAAGCGGAGAGACAGAGGAGACTGGCTCAAACCTCTGGACCCTGGTGAGAAAAGGGAAAGTGTACAGCATAGCTACTTAGGAGGAAAAGCAGGTAGTTTTAATCAAAGTGGGCACAGGACGACTTCTGTTCTCCGAATTTCCCTGCTGCCACAGCATCCCTTTTCTATTTCCTATCACAAATGCCAGGAACAATGAGGTAGGTATAAATCAGACTATGACCAGAAGGGTAAGCCCCCACAAACAGGACCCTGGAGATGGGAAACCTTAGACAGATAAGACCCTTGGAAAGAAACATGCTTGCTTCTCTTAGGGGACAGAGTGTGTGCCTATCTAACAAGCATCTTTATTCCGTTCTCTTCTCTGTGTTTGTCTTTAGGACCTACTACAGTCGTCTTTAGGGATTAACACCACTTGACCCCAGAAAGGAAGGGGAATTGCAACACATCACTCAAGGTTGGTCTGGGAGTTGGTAGTAGTAACCATCCACTAATAGGGTCCAGGAGTGATGTGGGTCAGCTCAGGGGAGTCCTCTGCTTCCACATTTCTAGCACATGTACTTTCTTTTCCCCACCCCTCTTACCTGGTTTTCAGCAAGCAAATGCGACAGAGACACTTTCTCATAGCCCAGCTGCTTCCCCCCCCCATTTTTGAGCACATGTCTCTTTGTGTCTCTGCCTGAGGCAACATAATTAGGTAAGACTCAATCCCCCATCTTGTTCTCTCTTCCTAGATCCACTTCCTGTGGCAGCTCTGGTGGTGCTGGATTTGCTGCTGACCACCATCCTCCACAGGTCTGCACCACCTAGGACCTGTCCATCCTTCCCCAGCTTGGTTTTACCTCTTCTGCACTTTATCTGTATTATTGACTGAGACTGTGCTTGGGTAGGATTCTCATTGACTCCAGGATTTGTGAATTACTCTTTTTCCCCATTATATCCTCTGTATCATTGAAAGATCAGAGTGTGGCAGTACAATTCTGTGACACAATCTATTGTTGAGACTGAGGCTTTGGTAGGCATTCTTAATTGAGCCTTCTTGCTCACTGGTACTATGACTAGGGCAGAGGTTGAAACTGGTGCTCAGGCCAAGCCTGAAAAGAAGACTGGAGAAGAGGCTTTGAGTAGTGCTGAGATTGAAGTGCCTCTGGTGGTCAGACCCAAGGTTAGGACCCAGGCCTCGGTAACACCTGGGGTAAGGCCCAAATCTGAATCTAAGTCTGTTACTGGGGCAAGGCCCAAAAGCGAAACCCAGACAATGTCTGGGGCAAGGCCGAAAACTGAGGGCCAGTCAAAGACAGGAGCAAGGCCCAAAACTGATAATAGGGCAATAGGAGGTGCACGTCCTAAGACTGAGACCAAACTAATCCCTGCAACAAGGCCTAAGGATGATGCTCAGGCATGGGCCCACAGTGAGTTTGGGGCTAAGGCAATGTCACAGGCTGAAGCTGCACCCCCATCTAATGCTGTCACATGGCCACTGGTCAGTGCTGAATCTGGGTCAGTAACTCAATCTAAGGGCCCGTCTGTGGATAGAGAAGTAGCCAACATCAACAGTGAAACCTTTCCTGGCACCCAGAGTCAGATTGGAATCCAACCCTGGCTTGGACCAGGAGAGGAGACTAATAATATGGGTTCTTGGTGCTATCCTAGGCCTAGAGCCAGGGAGGAAAACGCTAATGAATCTGGATTTTGGTCAGCAGATGAGACTTCTACTCTGTCTT
The DNA here is from genome assembly GCA_036365145.1 of Orientallactaga sibirica. Classification (NCBI taxonomy): domain Eukaryota; kingdom Metazoa; phylum Chordata; class Mammalia; order Rodentia; family Dipodidae; genus Orientallactaga; species Orientallactaga sibirica. The sequence continues at coordinate 591,894 of JAEOAD010000747.1, forward strand.
CATTCTGGACTGGAGAGGAAACAAGTATCAGATCATGGCCCAGGGAAGAGCCAAATACCAGGTCTAGGCACAGGGCTAAACATCAGACTAACCCCAGGTCCAGACCCAAATCCAAACAAGAGCCCTATATTGATTCTTGGTCTGGGTCTGAAGATGAGACTGGGAACCCATTTTGCTTTTGGGCTGGAGACAATTCCAATAACATGTTCAGGCCCAGAGTCAGAGAAGAGGCAAATGTCAGGTCCAAGCTAAGGACAAAGAGAGAGGACTGTTTTGATTCTGAGTCTGAAGATGAGTTCTATAAAGAGTCTTGGTTTTTGCCTGGAGAAGAAGCCAATAACAGATTCGGGTGCAGAGACAAGGAAGAGCCTGATAACATTTTGAAATCCAGGAACGAGAAAGACATTAAAAATGGTGATAAGGTCAAACAAGAGCCCAGGTTGGAGGAGGATGTCATTATTGGGTCCTGGTTCTGGGCAGAAAAAGAGGCCAGTTTAGAGGCTGGAGCTTCAGCCATCTGTGAATCTGAGTCAGGGGCTGAGGGAGGAGCCATTGGTGGATCCTTGTTCTGGACTGAAGAAAAGTCCAGTTTGGGTGCTGTGGCCAGAGAAGAGGCCAGGCCTGAGTCTGAAGAAGAGGCCATATTTGGGTCCTGGTTCTGGGATAGAGATGAGGCCTGCTTTGACCTAAATCCCAATCCTGTGTACAAGGCCAACTGTAGGTTCAGCGATATACCTGAGGAGGAACTTAATGCATCATCTAGGCCCCAAACCTGGGAAGAGGTTACTGTTGAATTCAAACCTGGTCCTTACCGTGGGGTTGGCTTCCCATCCACAAACCCCTTTAGAATGCCTGAGGGGTCATCTGAAAATACTGAGGGAAAGCCCGAGAATGTAGAACTTAGTCCAGAAGGGGAAGAACAGGAATCTTTGCTTCAACCGAATCAGGCTGAACCCGAGTTCCCTTTTCAGTATGATCCTTCTTACCGATCGGTTCGGGAAATTAGAGAGCATCTTAAGACCAGGGAGAGTACAGAACCTGAGAATTGGTCTTGTAGCTGCATACAGTGTGAGCTTAAAATTGGTTCTGGAGAGTTTGAAGAACTCCTCTTATTAATGGACAAAGTTCGTGATCCTTTTATCCATGAGATATCTAAAATTGCAATGGGTATGAGAAGTGCTTCCCAGTTTACTCGAGATTTCATTCGAGATTCAGGTGTTGTCTCACTTATTGAAACCTTGCTGAATTATCCATCCTCCCGGGTTAGGACAAGTTTTTTGGAAAACATGATTCACATGGCTCCACCTTATCCAAATCTAAATATGATTGAGACATTCATATGTCAAGTATGTGAGGAAACTCTTGCACATGGTGTGAATTCCCTTGAACAACTAACTGGAATAAGGATGCTTAGGCACCTCACTATGACTACTGACTATCACACATTGATTGCCAATTACGTGTCCGGCTTTCTATCCTTATTAACCACGGGCAATGCAAGAACAAAGTTTCATGTTCTGAAAATGCTACTGAATTTGTCTGAGAATCCTATGGTGGCAAAAAAACTATTCAGTGCCAAAGCTCTGTCGATATTTGTGGGTCTTTTTAACATAGAAGAGACAAATGATAACATTCAGATTGTTATTAAAATGTTTCAGAATATCAGTAATATTGTAAAAAGTGGAGCAATGTCTTTAATTGACGATGACTTCAGTCTTGAGCCTCTTATTTCTGCATTCCATGACTTTGAGGAGTTAGCGAAACAACTCCAAGTCCAAATAGACAATCAAAATGATCCTGAGGCGGGACAATAAAGTTAATGTGATGATCCACCTACCGCTAATCAGCCTTATGTTCCCAAAGAGCCCTGAATAGTGTTTTGGTGTTCACAGTCTGGTTATGTGTTGTAACTTATATTCTTAATGCTGATGTTAACTTGTCAAACTGTTGTTTTGAGCTGGATCACTTGTGGATGCCAAATGAATATTAGAACTGAAAACACATGTGCTGATACTTGTCTTGCTGTCCAGATTGTGATATTTTTTAGTGTTGAGCTTCCAGTGAAGTGAGTCATATGAGTAAGCTACCCTGCTATTTGTTGTTTAAACATGTTATCCACTTGAGTCTGTGTTTTCAATAAAGTTCTATGTTAAAATTGGCATAAATGACCCTTCTTCACTTTAAAAACCAGGTGCAGAAATATTGTGTGCATTTGCAAGTATAAGTAATTAGTGTCAGAACAGTTAGTATCAGGACAAACACATGCTTCTTAGAAAATCCCATTCTGGCAATTATGAAGGCTACTATGGGCTTTTGGTACTTTTGTAATGATTCAGAGAAGTGAGGCCCATTTAAACTCACTGAACAGTAACCATTATTGAAAGTGAACCATAGTGATGTGAAAAGTGTGCTATTGGAAAGCTATGTAAGAGTAACATGAATGTATTCAGCCTGTGTGAAATAGGTGAGAAGATGCAATTGGAAAATTGTTATGAGGTAAGTTGGGGTGTGCTTGGTAAGCCAGATCTATAGTTTATAATTCAAACTAGTTATTGCTTTAATACTTCCTAAAGGGTGACCAGAAAAGACTTCAATTGAATGGACTCAAGGATAGTATTTCCTTTAAGTTCATAGTCAAAGGTGTTAAGGAAATATCACTCAGCCTTTGAAATAACTATTTTTATGGTATTAGTAACTTATATTCAGTGAAATTGAGAGAAATTTGGCATCATCAATAAAAAAATAGGTTCTATTTTAAAATGAGCATATAAAATGCCTATGCAGCTCAATATGACCTAAGCAAGTCACTCTATATATTCCATGGCTTGGCATAAAATATAAAACACTAACATCTTAGATACAGACATTGAAGAGATTAATTAAAAATAATATAGGGCTGAAGAGATGGCTCAGTGGATAAGGCGCTTGCTTGAAAAGCCTACAGACCCAGGTTTGATTCCCCAGTACCCATATAAAGCCAGATGCACAAAATGGTGCATGCATCTGGAGTTGTATTAGAGCAGATAGAGTCCCTGGTGTGCCCATTCTCCCTCTCTCTTCAAATAAAAATATTTTAAAAAATTAATAAAATACAAAGTAATCATGCAAACATTAATATGGTTACATCTAGTGACTAGTTATAGGTGGCGTGCTGACTGGTAAATTCATGTGAATCATAAGAGTTTTATGGGTAAAATGATTCAGAAAATTATAAACGATGACACCTAAGAAAATAGCCTCTTAAATGAATTAGCAAAAATTACTATTTTGTATATTGCTTGTATTACTTTGTTGATGGTACAAAAATGGCAATTTCACACATGATTATTACACTCAAACAATCATAAAATTTCCTTTTTAGGTGACAACAAAGTTCTGGAGCTAGACAATGATGGTTGCAACAACATTGAGAATGTACTTAGATCACTGAATTGTACACTTTAATTGGTTAAAATGGTAAGTTTTGTGTTACATGTATTTTACCACAACAAAAAAGACCACACCCACATTCTACCTTCAGACAGAAGAATTTCAAAAGTCAGATGGAATGGGTTTGGAGAGGAATTGGAAATTGTGGAAAATATCAGTTGTTTTCTTTTTAAACATGATGATTTTTTTTAATCTGAGTGCTGTGTATTTTCAAAAAGATATCCTTACTAATTAAAAATGACCATGGTGAAAGACTTTCCATCACAGTTAATAACTGCTACTATCAAGAAACAGCTGAAGGAGATAAGTGTGTATTCAATATACATAAGATAAAGATATGAGCAAATTGAATTTTATACCCATAGGAAATGAAATGACAAGATAGTATTGCAAAGTAAAAGTAAAAATGTCTTACAAGTACTAACTTAGAACACTTAATGGTATCTATAGCATTGGGCAAGACTTATATATCTAGTAAATAATCTATGATTTTAACATCAGCCTCTGCAAGATTGAAAAAAATAGCTCAGTCAATAGAAAGTGAACCCAGTGCTGTACTGAAATAATATCCAGTAATTTTTGTGAATGCACACAAATGTTTTATAATTTACCTACCAGTGCAATATGATTTGTTTCAACTTGATTTTAGTATATACGAAGTTTAATGGAAGTAGGAAAAATTAGCAGTTTAGTCTCCCTTTAAAGCCACAACTGTTAACAGGAACTGTCCTCATCGTAGAAACGGGAATTGGGATCATTTTTCATTGATGTTTTTCAGCATCGATGTGTTTTCCGATGTCTGAACATTTGATAAATTATTAAAACTCAGTTCCTCTCCTAAATCCTCATGGAACTTTCCTTTCCAGTTGAGTGCTTTAGAGAGCAAGGCCCAGGCCTCAGGATGGAAGCTTTGGTTCCTAATTCAGCCATCCAGCTTTGTCTTCACTGGAGTCAGAACATTAGGTTCTTTTGGCAAGCACTTCAACCCCAGAGGCAAAAGGTTCTGTCATCCAAGCTGTAGGTCTGCTCTGGGTAAGCTGCTAGTCCTGGGCTGATGGTAGGTTATGTGACTAGGCTTTTGCTTAGGCAGGCAAAGAGAAGAGACACATAGCCATACACCTGACATTGGGTTAAGTAGGACAAGGGGTGGGAAATTAAAAGTTGATATTGGTGAGCATATATCTCTACATGTTGACTTAGCTTGAAAACTGTCTTAGGTGACCAGAATTATAGCACTGATTGGTAGAGGAAATACTCAGCTAATAGTGAACAACTTAGCCAGGTCTTTCTTTTGTCCAGGAGCTCAAGAAGCTGGAAGTCATCCTGTAGGAAGCATTTCTGCAGAGAAGCAACAGTTGCTAATGGAAGAGGTGGGTGCTGGGAAATGGCATCCCTGGGAGGAGGTGGCTGAGACTGAATGCCAGTGATTGAAATACCTTGAGTCCTACTCCTTCCTATTTTCTGAGCACCTTTTCACCCCATTTCTAGGTTCCCACAGTAGTACTATGATTGTTTCTGTATGTGAATGAGATAGGTGAGCTTATGGGTGGAGTTTGCTTCATTAGCCCAGAGGAAAAGTTGTCATGAAAATTCCTATGGAGCTACATCTGGAAGGACAGTAGTCAGGATGGTAACAGTAGGGTATGCTGCTCTTCTTCCTCCTATCATGAGGGCTCTTACTCCCATCTGTCTGTCTGTCTTCCTTAACAGTGCAGATGTATAAGTCAATGGAGATGTGTAGATCAGTTCAAAATTTGGGGAGGGAAAAAGAGAAGGCTTTTTCCTTCAGGGTTCCAGATAAATGAAACAATGGAGGAATGAATCTTTACCCACTAGAATTTAGGGAAGAAGACAGGAGGCATAAGCTCAAAGGAAAAAGCTCTAAATATTTTGGGCTCTTGACATAGAATTTCTCATTAGTATTCTCCAGCTTTCTCAACCCCCAAGAGTTTCCTGTATCTCAGCTCCATAAGCAGCTCCCTTCCATTTAGGATCACACATTTCTGACCTTTTGAAGGCTCCCTCGGTCCACTTGGTCTGCTGTCTTGCATCTGAGAATCATCTTTCTGGATTGATCTATAGGAACTACTTCATGGGTACACTCACAGACACCCCCAAACATACTTATTTCTCTCACATTTTGTTCCTTTGTCCATATCCTAGGACGTGTTATTCCTTTGTTTTCATCCTAGGTAGCGCCCACTTGATATATTTTTGTCCTATTTCTGAACATTCCTCTCACATGCATCCACTGGATACCAAATAAATGAAAATCTTTCTTCTGCTTACAACATTTATACCAACAAATTTATGTGTGGTGAATTTTTTTAACACCAAGTAGTTCACAAGTTCTCTGAGGACATCAGTTAGGTGCTTTATAATTTAATTCAAATGTGACATTACCCACAGTTAGCGCAGACATCAGTGGTTATGGGCTTAGTCTCACAAGATTGCCCCCAACTTCAGGTGACAATCAAAAACTTTACACTTCTGTCTGACTTACCTACTAATCAGAAGTTTGCACAGCCTCTTCACATTGAATGATTTGTTACAAATGCTTAAAACAAGTAAAGGTAACATTTTACTAATACTGATTTATTATAAAAATACATTAGAAAGGCTATAAATAAAAAGATGAGGTAGTATAGGGCTGGAGAGATGGCTTAGTGGTTAAACGCTTGCCTGTGAAGCCTGAGGACCCTGGTTCAAGGCTCGATTCCCCAGTACCCACGTAAACCAGATGCACAAGGTGGCGCATGCATCTGGAGTTCATTTGCAGTGGCTGGAGGCCCTGGTGCGCCCATTCTCTCTCTCTCTCTCTCTGCCTCTTTCTTTCTTGTCACTCTCAAATAAATAAAAAGATGAGGCATTATACAGGGAAAGTCTAGAAATTTTCCAAAGTGTAGGAGTAGCTGTCCTCATGGAGATACTGTGCCCCACCCTCCTAGCACATGAATGCATTAAACAATCTGGAAGCTTTCTTTCTTTTTTTAAATTGTTTTCAATATTTTTTATTATTATTTTTTATTTACAACTTCTATACTTACATACAAAAAAACCACCTGATATTTCCCTCCCCTCCCCCATTCCACTTTAGAACTCCAATCTCCATCATATCCCCTCCCTCTCTCCATTAGTCTCTCTTTTAATTTGATGTCATCATCTTTTTCTTCTACTTTGAGGGTCTTGCGAAGGTATTGCTAGGTACTGCAAGGTCATGGATATCGAGGCCAATTTCTGTCTGGGCAGTTGCATTGTAAGAAGTCATATCCTTCCTTTGGCTCTTCCATTCTATCCGCCCCCTCTTCCGCAATGGTCCCTGAGCCTTGGAGGGTGTGACAGAGGTGTTTCAGTGCTGGGCACTCCTCCATCCCTTCTTCTCAGCACTGTGTTGCCTTTTGGGTCATCCCAGTGGTCATCGCCATCTGAAAAGAGAAGCTTCTCTAACCAGAAGTGAGAGTAGCGTTAATATGTGAACATGAACATTAAGTGTAGTACTTTCAGGGTAGCTTGGTGGGAATAATATATACATTTAGTCAGACAAGAGCAGGCTTTATACCCCTAAGGCTCATGACCTGTCCTTCCATAGACTTTTGCTTAGGTTTTTCAGTACCAGGTATGTATTCCCTCCGGTAGAGAGGATCTTCAGTCCAATTATGGAGCAGTTGGTTACCCCAAGAGCAGACATGCCATTATTCCACCCATTCAGTCATTTGGCCTGTATGCCAAACTTGAATATTCAGTGTCCACTGTTTTCACTGCTGATGACTTCTGTCTCCCATATGGCTGCATGCATTGCAAATTTTTCCAGCTTTCAGTTGGCTGGTCTACAGGGAGAAGGTTTTCTGCTCCGCACCAGCTTGCTTTCTCAGTGACCTTGCCTCTCAGGTAAGAGATGTCTTCAGCAGTAGGGTCTTCCCATCTGTTTCTCAAGGGAAACCAAGGGCTTTGGCAAAAGCCTTTAATGTTTTGGAGGCTACTGGGACCTCCTTGGCCAACAACTCTCTGGAAGGTATCCCATCCCAGGCACTAAAAATTTTCTAGTAACAGTCTACAGCTTCTAGATGTGCCATTATTCAAAAAAGTAATTTTACATAAGTCTTATTCAAAATATCTTGAATTTAGATTCTAACTGCATCACTTGTGGTCTTTACATAAAGAAGATATCTTTAGCAGGGTGTGGAAGACACTTGGGTAAACCAGGAATGGTATAGCTGGGTCATATTGAGGTAGAAACAGAGAATAGGGCTGGGGAGGAGATTCCAGAGATTCAACATGAAAGAAGATGATGGAAACAGAAAATGAAATCTCAGCTGCTAGTTACATGTAACAGAAGTGAGCATGTGCAGAAAGGATCTATAATATTTAAATGAGCCATAAAAGGTGATTGGGTACCCCATCTTTTCTTCTCTTGGAACAAGACTGCAGGCCAGCTCTGATGCAATTCCAAGCTTGTTTGTCTAGCCTCTTCAATAAGCTACCTCCTTTTCAGTAATTATCCTTGTGTGTCTATACAATTCATTGTTAAGAGCCAGAAGAACCTGGAACTTCAGTGCATGGCCCCAGGGGACTCAGACCTGCATTTATATCTATGCCAAATTAATTTGTTACAGATATGGTAGTTCTATTTTCTGTTTTTTGAGGAACCTCCATGCTGATTCCATAGTGGCTGTACAAGTTTACATTCCCACCAGCAGTGAATAAGGCTCTTTCTCCACATCCTGGCCAGCACTTGCCATTTGTTTACTTGATGGTAGCCATTCTGACTGGGGTGAGATGGAATTTCAAAGTAGTTTTATTTATTTATGTATTTATTTATTTATTTATTTATTTATTTATTTATTTATTTAGAGAGAGAGAAAGAGGCAGAGAGAGACAGATAGACAGAATGGGCCTCCAGCTACTGCAAGTGAACTACATGTGCATGCAGCCCCTTGTGCATCTGGCTTACCTGGGTCCTGGATAATCAAACCAGGGTCCTTTGGCTTTGCAGGCAAATACCTTAACTGCTAAGCCATCTCTCTAGCACCAAAGTAATTTTAATTAGCATTTCCCTGACCCCTAAAGATGGTAAACACTTTTTAAAATATTGATTTCCTATTTGTGTTTCTTCTTTTGAGAAATGTCTATTGAGTTTATTAGATTAGTCCCTTTTTTTGAGGCACAGTATTACTCTAACCAAGGCTCACTCTGTAGCCTAGACTGTCTTCAAACTCACTGTGATCCTCCTACCTTAGCCCACCAAGTACTGGGGTTATAGACCTGAGCCACCATGCCTTTCTTAGTCCATGTTTTGGCTGAAATGATTTAGGGTTTTGAATTTTTTAAACTTTTTATTAACAACCTCCATACATATACACAATGTTCCCTGATCATAATACCCTCCCAGCACCCTTCTTTGTCCTCCTTCCTTTATCCCCCTCCACTAAACCCCTTCTTTTCAACTAGTCCCTCTCATTTTGATGGCATCACTTTTTGACTTCATATTATGCAGGTCTCGCATAGGTAGTGTCAGCCACTGTCAGGTCATGATTGCCACAACCACTTTTATGTCTAGAAGATGGTATTCCAAAGCATTCCTCCCCTTTGGCTTTAAATTCTTTCAGGTTTCTTTTTGTTGTTGTTGTTGAAGCAGGGTTTCATTCTAGCCTAGGATAAGCTGGAACTCACTCTATAGCCTGGGATAATCTGGAACTCACTCTACAGACCAGCTGGCCATAAATTTGCAGCAGTATTTCTACCTCAGCCTTTCAAATGCTGGGATTAAAGACACAAACAACCAAACCCAGCTATTGGGTATGGGAGTTTTGTGCTTAATTTTTTGTCATTTGTATATTCTAGATTATTATATGAAGAGCAAATTATCCTTTATTTAAAAATCCATAGTACTTCAAACTTATTATATGAGGAAGCCCAAACCATTAGCGTCTCCCAAAGCATATAAGTCCCTGGCATATATGTTCTAAATATTACCCTCCTATGTATAGCGGCCAAAGCTTTCTCCCATTCTGTAGGTGGTATTTTCACTTTGCCGATACTTTCCTTTGCTGTGCAGATGATTTTTAACTTCATGTAATTCCCTTTATCTATCACTAGAGTTATTTCCTGTGGTATTAGAATCCTTTACATATAGTTCATGTCTATGCCTACATCTTGAGGTATTTTCCCTATGCTTTCCCTTAACTATTTTAGATTTTCAGGTCTTACATTACTGGTTTTGAGCCATTTTGACTTGATTTCTTTTGTACAAGAGGAGAGATAGGGATATAGTTTCATTCTTATATTGTGGATATCTAGTTTTCCCAGGATCATTTATTTAAAAAGCTATCTTTTCTGAGATGTATGTTTTTAAATTTTGGTCAAAAATTAAGTGGCTATAGCTGTGTGGGTTTAACTCTGGGTCCCTGTTTCTATTCCACTCCCCATGTATGTGTCTGTTTTTGTGCCAGTACCATGATGTTTTGTTACTCTGTGCATCATATGAATGTTTTTATTATTTTTCTATTTCTCTGAAGAATGTCATTGGAATTTTGATAGGAATGGCATTGAATGATAGGAATGGCACTTTTGGTAACTCTAGTAGTTACTTTTCTTGTTGCTGTGACCAAATACCTGAAAAGAAGCAAATTCTGTTTGTGAAGGGATCCAATCCATCATGTAGGAGAATGAATGGCAGCAGGAGTGTGAAACAGCTGGTCATTTTATCCACAGCCAGGCAGCACAGATAGGCAAATGCTGATACTTAGACCACTTTGTTCTTTTTAGTCAGCACAGCACCCTAGCTCATGGTGAGTCTTCTCTCTTAAACATTTCTGGAATCACCCTCATAGACACACCCAGAAGTATGTTTTCCATGGTTATGCTTAATCCTGTCAAGTTAATAATAAAGAGTAACCATCACATAGCCATGTTAATCATATTAATTCTGCCAGTGCAAGTGCATGGCAGGTCTTTTAATCTACTTTTACCTTCCTCAGTTTCTTCAATGTTTTAATTTTTCATTGTAGAGGTCATTTACTTCCTTGGTTAGGTTTATTCCTAAATACTTTTTTTTTTTTTTTTTGAGGGAGGGTCTCACTCTAGTCCAGGCTGACCTGGAATTCACTATGAAATCTCAGGCTGGCCTTGAACTCATGGTGATCCTCCTCCCTCTGCCTCCCGAGTGCTGGCTGGGATTAAAGGCATGCACCACCACGCCTAGCTTTTTTTTTTTTTTTTGAGGCAAGCCCAACAGACTGCCTTTTTTATGAGAGAATGAGAATTGGTATGCCATGGTCCCCAGCCACTGCAGTCAAACTCTAGATGTGTGCACCCCTTTATACACATGAGAGACCTTGCGCTCTTGTGTCACTGTGTGTCTGGCTTACATGACACCTGGAGTGTTGAACATGAGTCCTTTGGAGTCACAGGCAAGTGTCTTAACCACTAAGCTATCTCTCTAGGCCAGAATTCATAATTTCTTTTTCAGCATATTTATTATTATATCAAAAAGTCACTGATTTTTGTGTGTATGGATTTTATATCTTGCTACTTTGCTGAAAGTGTTTATATCAGCTCTAAGAATTTTCTGGTTCAATTGTGGATTCTCATATATACATGAACATATCATATACAAATAGGGATATGTTGATTATTTTTGTTTCCAAATTATATTTTGTTTACTTCTCTTACCATGGTGCTGTAACTATGATGATATTGAGTAACAGAATGTAGATATCCTTGTCTCATTCCAGATTTTAATGGAAATGCTTTAATAACATTTTTCCCATTCATCTATAGGTTTGTCATATGTAATCAGTTTAGGTTGAAGTACATTCTTTCTATTTGATATTTCTTTTCTTTTCTTTTTTTTTGAAGCAAGCCCAACAGACTGCCCCTTTTTTATGAGAGGGAGTGAAAGTGAGAACACATGCACGAGAAAGAGAGAGAGAGAAAGAATTGGCATGCAAGGACCTCTAGCCACTGTAATTGAACTCTATGTGCCACTTTGTGCGCATGTGTGACCTTGTGCACTTGTATCACCTTGTGTGTCTGACTTATGTGGGACCTGTAGAGCAGAACATAGGTTCTCAGGCTTCACAGGCAAGCACCTTAATGACTAAGCCATCTCTCTAGCCTAGCACCACGTTTTGCGTCCAAATTACATGGGTTGCTTGGGAATTCAACCTTGGCTGGCAGGCCTGCCTAACTGACATACTTTCTCCAGCAAGGCTTCATTTCCTCAAGGCTCTACAAACTTCCCAAACATTGCTACCAACTTGGAATCAAGTATTCAAACACATGAATCTGTAAAGGACATTTTACATTCAAAGCACTATACTGATCCAATAAAGTTGACAATAGAAATTAACCATCACAAATCTACCCTTTATCAACTTGACACCAAACCACATCTCCTTATGCCATGACTAATTTCTCAGTAAAGATAATAGCATGGTAATAATTTTTCCTAATGTGATTTAACTATTCTACATATAACCAGAAGTGCACTTTTATTTCCATTCATATAGATGACAAAGTCCCTTGAGGAATGCTTAATCTTTAATATACCTTCAGTTAAATATGTTAATATAGATTTAACTATATTTACCTATTAATTTTTATCAATATATTACATGGTAAAGAAGTAGAGGAAAGAAAATGCAAGTATCTTAATATTTTTGTAGCTATGCACAAATACTTTTAACCAAATAGGATAGAAACACTTTTGACAACTACAGTCCTTGTTTCTGTAACAGGCTGTGTGGCTTTAGGTATATTTGTGACTGCCTTTTACCACCCACTCAGTATTTCCTCCATTTTCTTGGTTGTAGTTCATTACCTGGAGCGATGACCCACACCTTCATTACTGGAGTGTCTGGGGCATTTATCACTCTGTCTTGGTGGCATAGTTTCACCTTGACCTTAACCATACCAAGAGGTACTCTAAAGTATCGCCTACATTTTGAACATACTGTTCTTTTTTATTTTTTTATTTTTATTTTTTGGTTTTTCGAGGTAGGGTCTCACTCTGGTCCAGGCTGACCTGGAATTAACTATGTAGTCTCAGGGTGGCCTCGAACTCTCGGCGATCCTTCTACCTCTGCCTCCCAAGTGCTGGGATTAAAGGCGTGCGCCACCACGCCCGGCTTGAAGATACTGTTCTTGCCTCCATTGTGGGTGAGTAGTTAATTTGACCCTAGTTTATATATAATTATATAATTTTTTCCTTTGATTTTTGGAGCCCAACAGAGAGAGATAATGGGCCTTCCAGGGCCTCTAGACACTGGGACATGAAACTTGGGTCCTTAGGCTATGCAGGCAAGTGCCTTTAACTACTGAGCCATCTTCCAACCAAATCCTGGCAGTTTTGATCAATCATGTGCCAGCACTGTAACTCCTTTCTTAGTCTGTTGACTCAAAGACATCAGGAGCACAAAACTGCCAAGGGGAAGTTTTAGCTTCCAGTTCTATGGAGTGTCTTTTGTTTCTCCTAGCTGAAGCACTCCCCGCTCTGTAACCAAGACTTCTAAGCCAGCAGGGAATTAGGTTAGGGGACAAAAAGCAAAATATTCATGTGGAGGTCACTTCAAGTAATACTGAGTGATACCTTTCCCATTTCCATCCTTTGTTTCTTGGAAACATAAACCCTGGCTATAGGAGAAACACTACCACTTCCATTTTATGATGGACTGCTGCTGTACACATCCAACTTTGTGACTTTGTCGGTCATATAACATCCAGATCATGATAGGCGGCTCGTGTTACTTGGTAACTTGGTGGCCCATTATCAAGCATTCAGTTTCTACTAAGGCCTCAAAGCAGCCCAATAGCTGTCTCTCAAAGGGAGCATGGTTGTATGAAGAAGATGCCAGGACCTTGTTCCAAAACTCCAAGGGCATCTGATGTGATTAATCTATGGGGGCCTGCCAAAGGCTCCAACAGCATCCCTATGTACCATTGACACCTCAAGTACCATAAGTCTATTGAATCATATGTCCCAAGTTGCAGAGCAGCCTGCACAGTGGCCTGAAATTGTGGAAGAACTTTCTCTTGTTCTGAAACCACTCAAAACTAGCAGCTTTCTTTGTAAAAATATTTATGTATTTGAGAGACACAGAGAAAGAGAGTGAGAGAATTGGCATCCCAGGCCCTCTAGCCACTGCAGATGCATGCTTCACCTTGTGCAGCTGGCTTTCATGGGTACTGGGGAATTGATTCTGGGTCCTTAGGCTTCACAGGCAAGTGCCTTACCAACAAAGCCATATCTCCAGCCCTTTTTCTTTTTCTATATTTTTATTTATTTATTTGTAAGCAAAGAAGGATAGAGAGCAGAAATAAAGACAGAATGGGCTTGCCAGAACCTTTAGCAAGTGCAAATGAACTCCAGACACATGCACCACTTTGTGCATCTGGCTTTATGTGGGTACTGGGGAATGGAACCTGGCTCATTAGGCTTTGCAGCTAAGTGCCTTAACTGGGCCATCTCTCCAGCCCCAAAAGTAGAAGCTTTCTAAATTTTGTGATATATACATCACAGTAACACGCCAAACAAGGAATGTGCTGTCTGCAAAATCCAAATAGGCCCACTAGGCATTTTGCTTCTTTCTTAGTGGTAGGAAGGGCCAGGTACAACAATATACCATTCACCTTAAAAGGAATATCTCTGCATACCCCACACCACTGAACTAGAAATTACACTGAGATAGAAGTCCCTTGGATTTTGGTTGGATTAATTTTCCATCTTCTGATGCTCATATGATCTGTGAACAAACTTATAATGGCTGCTAATTCCTGATAAATTGGTCCAGTCAGCATAAGGTTATCAATAAAATATACTAGTGTGATACCTTGAGGAAGGGTCATGTAATCAACATCCCTGCAAACTATGTTATTACATAGGTCTGGAAAATTAATATAACCTTAAAGCAAATAAGTAAAGGTGTACTGATACCCTTGCCATCTGAAAGAAATTTGCTTCTGTATGGTCAAGGATTGAGAAACAAAAACAAGTGAGATAAATGGTACATACTATTTACCAGGAGATGTGCAATCAAAGAAACCACACCTGAGATAGCAGCTATAATTGGAGTGAGTTACTACTTGACTGAGCTTATTGATTCTGGGAAAATAACCACTGGATGAGTTTGGGGACCCACTGGACCCTCCATAAGTCAGACATTGGCTAAAACTTCAGTGATTACCTCACCTCCATATCCCCTTCATACTTTATCTGAGGACCTGCAGTATGGTTTGGGATCTTCTGGATTCAGTGTCAATTTAAAGCCAATGTCTAGTACATCCTGCAAGATCTTATTATTTCATTTTCCTTAATGTACAGTTACCCTTGTAAAAGGCCAGATGTCCTTTTGTGGAAGGGTTGGAGAAAAACATAATATAATTTTAAGAATTGTAGCATGGTCATTCCTCTGAAGAACTTGGCCTCCCCTTCATTTGAGGGGTTCTGGAGTTCATAACTTGGCTCAAGTCTAGAAGTTGGCTAAGATGTCTGTCAATTCTCTGTTATGATTCAAAGTAGTCTTTTGTTCTTTAGCTCTGGAATTTTTCTCCTTATGAAGCTCAAACAAAAACTTAGTGGGCTTCCTATCTTTTTAACTTCTAGTAATACCACAATTAATTAGCAAGTGACAAAGGTCTATGTGAGTCAGACCATTATGAACATTTCTTTGCCTATGTTGTCCTTATGGTAAGTATACTCACCTCACATTTGGTCATTTGAGTGTTGTCACTTGACCCTTATTGTCTTGGGATCCAATTTGACCCATTGAATACAAGTCATGAAATTGAGCACCTATGGTTTCCACTATAAAGTCTACATTTTACAGAAGAACAGTGACAAAGATCTTCAAGTATCTTGGTGCCCCTCTCACAAATCTGTTTTTGTATCACTTACTTTCTTGTAGCTATGACCAAATATCTGACCAGAAGAGATTTTAGGGAAAGAAGGGTTTACTTTGGGCTTACACTTTCAAAGGGAAGTTTCATGGTGGATAAGGCATGGTGGCTTGTGCAGGAAGATGATTCATCACATTAGCAGGCAGGAAGTGTAGTGAATACAAAGTAGAGCTGGGCTATCAAACTTCTATGCTTATCCCCATAAACCACTTTCTCCAGCAAGGCTACACTTCTTAGAGATTTTACAACCTTCGCAAACAGTGCCACAACCTGGGGACTGTTTTCAAATACATGAGTCTATGCAGTTATTTTACATTCAAACCACAACATTCTACCCCTGCCCCCCATAGGCTCATGGCCATCTTAGGATGCAAAATTAATGTAGAACAAGTTCATAACTGCCCATGGTTTTTAAGAGTTCAACACAGTTTAAAAGTCGAATGTGTACAATCAACTCTGGGTCTCAAGGCAATCTCTTAACTATGATCCCTTGTTAAAAAAAAAGAAACAAATTACATATTTCCAACATATGATAGCACAGATAAACACTCCCATTTCAAAAGGAAGGAAGGAAGGGGGGAATAGCAAGAAAAGATTGAGCCAAAGCATAACTGAAACTCAGCAGGGAAAGCACCAAATCCTGTACTCCATGTCTGGTATTTGGATCTTATTATGAAATCATCTGGGCTCCAAAAGTCTTCAGTAGCCCTACCCCTCTATCTCTGCTCTCTGTAATGCATATAATTTCTCTCAGGAATCAGCTCCTCTCTGAGCCTACAACTTTACAGATTTCTGATGGTTCTTCCTGGAGTGTACATTGAAACTTGGCATCATCTTCACAGTTTCACACAGTAGCTCTGCGGGGTCTGTTTGCAAAGATTCTGTCTCTACTATATGTTGTCTGGCCTTAACAATTTTCTAAAACAGTGGTTTAATACTCCATGACCTTTATTTAATTTATGAGAGAGAGAGAAAGAGAGAGAGAGAATTGGTGCGCCAAGGCCTTAGCCACTGCAAACAAATTCCAGATGCATGTGCCACCTTGTGCACATGCACTACCTGCTTTACATGGGTTCTAGGGAGTCAAACCTGGGTACATAGGATTTGCAGGGAAATACCTTAAGTGCTAACCCGTCTCTCCAGCCTTCCATGACCTTCTTAATTTTATATTTTTCATGCTTTTAAAACCAGTATCATGTGGATAACACTTCTAAATTCTGTGGCCATCTTGGTATGATGCCTAGCCTTAGACCACAGTTGTAGTAGCCTCTATATGCCAGCTATGGGGAGCAGGGCACTTGTCACGGGAAACTTTTCCCCTGGGGAGATGCAGACACACATCTTCCTTCCAAATAGGGCTCAGATGGCAGACCAAAGTATGATTACACCAAACCCAGTTCAGTGAACCAATGAGTTTATTAGAGGATCACTTACAGAGCATATAGGAGAGGTTACTTATAGGAATGTAGGGCCTCAAAGCAGCCACTTTGATGGAGATTCCTGTGTCAAAATCACTCCTTGAGTGCTCCTCCCTCAGCCTGAGGATACTTATAGAGCATAGGGACCCCAGAGCAGCCGTACCATGGAGAAGTCTCATTCCACTCTGAATGACAACTTCCTTGTGGCTGCTTCTAGATGCTCATTGTTCTGTCCAGGAGTAAAAGACCACAGAGCAGCACTTCTATGGGACTTACTATGCTCCTTCCTCAGCCTGGGGGTGAGGGCTTACTTACAGAGCATGAGATCCCAAAGCAACACTACAGTAGAGCTCACTATACCAGAATTACCACCGTGAATGCTCCTCCCTTGGCCTCCCAGTGAGGGCTTATTTACAAAGCATGGAGACTCCATAACACCACCTCAGTGGAGCTTATTGGAGATCATTGTTCCTAGATCTTTTCCTCTCTATATACTCTAGCTAACCCCCTGTAAGATCATGAGATATTGTGTGTTATTGTACACAGCTGACCTGGGGTGCCTAAATCTCAAGTGGTGGTCTGATGACCTTCCCTATGCCTTCTCTCATGAGTTGACACAGCTACCTATAATAAACCTGGCAATACTTGTTTACACCTTTCAATGCAGAATAAATTCACCATACAATAACACTCTTTTAGCATCATCCCTTCAGGCCTTATAATTTGCAAAGAATTGGCATTTTTATGAGCTAGAACATTCAATAAGTGGTTTTTTGCGTTCAGGACATCTTTCTACTGTCCCAACACAGAGCAGTAGGCATCTCTTTATTGGTTTAATCTTCTTAACAATGACAACCTTCTTTTCAGTTTTAAAAACACTTTATTTATTTATTTATTTATTTATTTATTTATTTATTTATTTATTTTCTTAGAGAAAGAGGTAGATAGAACTGCTTGTCAGTTTTAAACCTGCTCACATAATTTTCCTTGATAAATTTCACACTTTCATATCATTTTGATTTGTATTGTGCTCTTTCTTTTTACTCTTTACCTGAGTAACAGCAGTCAACAAAAAGCGTGTCACAGACTCAATGTTATTTTGCCTTGAAATTTCTCCTGCCAAACAAATTAGTCCATTCCTTAAAATTCAATGTTTCTCAAGTTCTCAAGACATAGGAAGACTACAACCAAACTTTTCCAGGATTTCACATGAACTACCTCTATCCCAGTTCCCAGTAGAGTACTTGTTCCCCTTTGAAGCCTGATAAGCCAAACATTCACCATCCATGCTTTTCTTAGCATTCTTGCCTTCCATAATCCCACCATAATGACCCATTGAGCTTCAGCCTTGTAAGACTTCTCTAGCCTAAAGTTCCAAACTCTTCCATATTTCCCACACAAAGTAGTTCGAAAGGCTTATAAAAATACATGGTCTGGTTTATCCCAGCAGTGGTCCCACTTCTTGGTGCCATTTTTTTGTATTAATTACTTTCTTACTGCTTTGAACAAATACCTAACCAGAAGCAACTTAAGAAAAGGAAATAATTATTTTCAGTTTACAGTTTCAAGGGTAAGTTTCATGGCAGGGAAGATATAGTGGCAGGAGCAGGAAGATGACTCTTCACATTAGTAGGCAGAAAAGAAAAATTAAACATAAAGCTGGGTAAAGCTATAAAACTTCAAGGCCTTCACCCAGTGACCCATTTCCTCGACCATGATTCCCATCCTAAAGGTTACAGAACCTTTCCAAATAGGTCTGATAGTTGGTTATCAACTGTTCAAACACATGAGCCTATGGGGAATATTTTAGATTGAATCCATAACAGGTTCATATTATATTAAGGGTATGTAGTAATTTCAATGTATGGCCCCATAGACTCAAGCATTTTTTATTGTATTTCCTAGTTGAGCCCCTACCAGGCAGGTCCTGCTGTAGGTGATGTGTCATTGGGGAGTGTATCTTAGAGTATAGCCCTAAAGTGTGTTTGGGGCAGAACTTGAGTCCAGCCCTAAGGTGTGTGGAGAGCAGTTTTGAGCTCTGGGGATTTTTGGTGCTGGATGTTTGGTGATGACTCTCTGCTTGGATCTATGGAAATGAGTCAGCATCTTCTGCCATTGATGTTGGTCCCTGGAATTTGTAAACCTGAAATAAACACCCTTCCTCCCATAAGCTGCTTCTGGCTTCCTTTTTTCCCAGCAATGCAAGGCTAACTGCAAAGGATGCATCTTTTGGATTCTTCCACTGTGGGGGATTGGGTTTTATACAAGTCTGTTCCATTATTTTAATTTTCCTGAGCTTTTGGATCCTTTCATTAACATTAAGCCAAGGGATAGCAAGCATCTCCAGTTTTGGCATACTATGCTTTCTTTTTTCCATTTTTAAAAATTATTTATTTTATTTATGAGAAAGAGAGAAGAGAGAGAATTAGCAAACCAGAACCTCCAGGCACTGCAGTCAACGTCCAAACATGTGCACCATCTTGTGTACCTGTGCAACTTTATGCACATGCATCATCTTGTGCATCTGGCTTACATGGGTTTTGCGGAGCCAAATCTGAGTCCTTAGGCATTGCAGGTAAATGCCTTAACCACTAAGCCATCTTTCCAGCCCAGTATGCTTTCTTTTGATCCATACTTTACCCAACCAATCAAATAAGCCATTGGATCTTTTTTATTTTTATTAGTCATGTAGATAGTGTGTATACAGTCATGCTGGTACCATAGTTAGCCTCCTCCCTGTCCTCCCCCCCCCCCCGAAGGGACTCTCCCTGTTGGGAAATGTGGGTTGTGCATTGTGGGGATAGCCATCAGTTGTGGGGAAGAGTCAATGTCTCTGTGCATAATGTCCCAACTTGTGGTTCTAACAATCTTTCTGCCCTCTCTTCCACAAATTTTCCTGAGCCATGTTGGGATCACTTTAGGTCTACTTCAGTAATGAGGTCTTGGGAACCTCTCTGTCTCTGGATATCTGGTTTGGTAGGAGTTGAGTGTTCTCTTTGTCTATCTCCTTCCCCCTTGTGTTGGTACCAAGTTCACCAAGAAAGCAGCACTTTTGTTCATTTCCCACATTCCTCTATGGTTTCAGCTGGGGCCCTGGTGAGGTGTGATGGGTTGATTCTCTCCTCAGGTTCTAAGTCAATATGGAAAAGAGAAGCAAATTCTCCAATGGAGAGAGAAGTCAGCGCCAGGTAAATGGGATAGCCATTATTACTTTAGAGAGAATTTAATAGGTGTAGGTCCTCTTGTAGCCCACGATTTGTGGGAACTTGATATTGGAGAACAGGTTCATTTTTTGGATATGGTTCTGACTTGTTTCCCAGTTCTAGCTATGGGTTCCCTTCCATTGAGTGGATCTGTTAGCCAAATCAAGAGCAGTTGGTCACCACCATGACTGTGTGCCACCGTTGCCCTTGTGTGAACATCACATCAGGTTGTTTGCTACTGAGAAGGTTGCTTGGACAGTTGCTGCTCACTTTCCCCCAGTTGCTCATTTAGCACCTTCTGGCACTATACAAGCTAACTGTCTGGACTGACTCTCTTCCAGATTCCAGCCAGCTCACTCCATGTTCCATACCACCACTGCGTTCCTGGGATGAAGCCTACTTGATCCAGGTGAATAATGGTTTTGATGCGTTGTTGAATTCAGTTTGCGAGGATTTTGTTCAGGATCTTTGTGTCTATATGTTCATCAGGGAAATAGGCCTATAGTTTTCTTTTCTTGTGGCATCTCTGCCTGGTTTTGGTATTAGAGTGATATTAGCTTCATAGAAAGAGTTGAGGATCTCTCCCTGTTCTCCAATTGTGTGGCACAGTTTGAGAAAGATTGGTTTCATTTCTTCCATGAAGGTTGGTTAGAATTCAGCTGAGATGCCATCTGGCCCTGGACTCTTCTTTTTGGGGAGGTTTTTGATTACCTTTTCAATCTTGATGGATGTGATAGGTTTGTTTAGGAGATTAATCTGCTCTGAGTTTAGCTTTGGTAGGTAGTATGTGTCTAGGAATTCATAATTCATCCATTTCCTCCAAATTATACAGTTTTGTGGAGTAGAGGTTTTTGAAATAAGTCCTGATGATTCTTCGGATTTCACTTATGTCTGTTGTGATCTCTCTTTTATCATTTCTAATGTTGTTAATTTGAAGTGTCTATTTTTTTTTTTGCTTGATCAAATTGGCCAGGGGTTTATCAATCTTGTTTATTTTTTCAAAGAACCAGCTCTTAGTTTCACCAATTTACTGATTGTTTTCTTAGTTTTCAATTCATTAATTTTTTTCTCTGATCTTAGTTATTTCTTTCCATCTGGAGCTTTTTGGGTTGGATTCTTCTTGTTTTACCAATGCCTTTAGGTGGATGGTTAGGTTATTGATTTGGGATCACTCTGTCTTTGTTATGAAGGCATTTAGTGCTATGAATTTTCCCCTGAGGACCACCATCATTGTGTCCCATAAGTTTTGGTACAATGTGTTCTCATTGTCATTTATTTCTAGAAATTTTGCAATTTTATTTTTTATTTCATCCACTAACTATTTATTGTTTAAATGTGTGTTGTTCATTTTCCAGGAGCTGGTGGGATTCCTGGTGCATCTTTTATTGTGAATTTCTAGCAATACAGCATTGTAACCTGATATCATGCAGGAGATTATGTTGCTCTTCCTAAATATATGGAGGCAGACATTATGACCCAGTATATTATCTATTTTAGAGAAGGTGCCATGGACTGCTGAGAAGAATATGTGATCTGTGCATTTTGGGTAGAATGTTCTGTAGATGCCCGTTAGATCTAGTTGATCTATGGTTTTGTTGAGCTTTCTTCCCTATTAATTTTCTGTTTAGAGGATCTAACTATTGCTGATAGTGGTATATTGAAGTCCCCAACAATAATGGTGTTGGTGGTTATTTCTGTTTTGTTGTCAAGTAGGTTTTATTTTATGAATTGTGGTGAACCTGTCTTTGATGCATAACGATTGATGATTTTTGATATCCTCTTATTGTTCGCTTGATAAAAAGTGGCCTTCTTTGTCTTTTTTGATTACTTTTGGTTTGAAGTCTATTTTATCCAATATTAGTATAGGAACACCTGCTTGTTTCTTATTTCTATTGGCTTGGAATATCATTTTCCACTCTTTCACCCTGAGGAGGTGTCTGTCTTTAGTGGTGAGGTGGGTTTCTTGAAGACAGCAGATTGGGGGGAATCTAATTTTCAGTTCCACCCTGTTAGCTTATGTCTCTTGATGGGTGAATTAAGGCCATTAATGCTTAGGGTAATAAGTGTAATGTTTGTTTTAATTCCTGTCATGTTGTGGTGGTTTATGTGGTTTTGTGTTTTCTTGGACTTTGTAGGTTTTTGTGCCTTCTCTGAGTTTGGTTATTGTGATTTGCTTCTTGTAGGCACTTGAAGTTGGTTGTTTGATTCTTCTGTGTGAATAATTCCCTGAAGTACTCTCTGTAGGTTTGGCTTTGTGTTCACATAGTTGTAAAGCTGAGTTTTCTTATGGAAAGTTTTCCTTTCACCATCTATTATGAGGGATACTTTTGCTGGGTAGAGTAGTTTGGGTTGGAAACTGTAAGTTCTTAGACTTTGCAGTGTTCCATTCCAGGTCCTTCTGGCTTTCAGGGTTTCCATTGAGAAGTCTGTAGTAATCCTAACAGGATTACCTTTATATGCAATGGGTTGTTTCTCCCTGGCTGCTTTTAGTAGTTTCTCTTTGTTATTGATATTTAGAGTCTTTATGATAATATATCTTGAAGAATTTCTCCTTTGGTCCAGTCTGTTTGGAGTTCTGTTAGCTTCATATAACTTGATGGGACTTTCTTTCAAGAGAGTGGAAAAGTTTTCTTCAATAATTTTGTTGAATAAGTTCTCCATGACTTTGGTCTGAATTTCTTTCCCTTTTGGTATCTCCAGGGTCCGAATGTTGGGACGTTTAAGGGTATCCCACAGTTCCCTCATATTCTGTTCACAAAAATTTTGGAACTTATTGAAACTTGGATTCATGAACTGTTTCTTCTGTTTTGTCTTCCAGTTCTGTGTTTCTATCCTCCACATGGCTGACTCTATTCTTGAGAGCTTCTATAGAGTTTTGGGCTTGTTCAGTTTTGTTTGCATTTTCTACTACTTTTTAATGTATAGTTTTCATCCCTCTGTCGAGTTCCCTTTTCACATCATTTTCTAATTTTCTTATTGCTTCTTAGAATTCATCCTTGCATTTATTAATGTCTTCATTAGGTTTGCCTAGCTGGTTATTGAGGTCCTTTCTTTTTTCACTCTCCTTGAGGTCATTTAACCATCTTTGGAGCCCTTCCTGGTTCTTTTCTATTAGGTCTACTCTAGCAATAACAGTATTCATACTATTATTGGCCCTTTGTTGATTTTCTGCAATTTCTGCTATTTTCTTGGCCATGGTTGCATTGCTTATGTCTTCATTTTGGGGTTCTGATCCTATGGTCTCTTCTATGTTTTGATTAGACACATACATTGTGGGACTGGGCAATCTTGTTGGATTTACTTGCATTTGATTTTTCATGTTATTCCTTTCATGCTGTGGTCTGCCTATCACAGTGAAGGAATCTTACTAAATTTAGAAGGATGCTGTGGTTTACCCTTGACCTGGATCTGTGCACAGGACATGGGGGGCAGCAAGTGGGATGTATTTCATACATGGGAAAGCCTAGGTCAGGGCGGGGCAGGGCAAATGCTAGCCTGTTGGCCTGGGTCCACACATGGGAGATGGCGGCTAGTGGGATGGCTTTCACATGTGGAGCTCTGCAGGGGCAGGAAAGCCTATGGTGGGGTGGGATGGGGCAAATGCTAGCCTATTCGGCAGCAGTGAGTAGAATGGTATTCACCTGTGGAGCTCCATGGGGGCAGGAAAGACTATGTCTGGATGGTGTGGAGTGAACACTAACCTGTTGGCCTGCATCAGCACATGGAAATGGGATAGAGTGGGGGTACACAGTGGTGGCGGCAAGTTGGATGGGGTTCATGTGTGGAGCTCTGCAGGGGCGGGAAATCCTAGGTCGGGTTGTCAAGGGGCAAATGCTAGACTGCTGGCCTGGGTCCACTAAGCCTGTGTTTACTGCAGGCAGAACCTGCAGCTGGGAGTGAGGCTCTGATGGCTGCTTGATGGGACTGGGGTACTGGCGGGCTACCCGAGAGCATGGGAATCAGTGGATTCCCAACTTTGCTCTTCTGCACCCTCTCACTGTAGGTCTACTAGAATCTTCAGACTGTTAAAAACCCCATTTAACCCTCAATGTCTTGCCTTTCCTTCCCGGTGACGTAAAACATGGTTAGGCAGATGCCATCTTGACTGGAAGTGACCTCTGGCACTTTTTAATTGTGTAAAAGCTGCACTATTAAACCTAGAATCCCTTCTAAATGAGCTCCTATCAATAATCTGTCTTATCTAGCTTTCTTCTCTAATTATCACAGTTTGAAGGTACAGTTTGTCATGGTATGGAATACAGAACTCCTAGAATTAGTAAAATGAGACATTTCATTAAAATTGCATCACAATTGGGAAACAGAGAGTAAAATGAATGCTGGTGCTGGGTTCACTTTCTTACTTTTATCCAACCTAAGGCCCAGGCCACACACATTTCAGGGGTATCATTATTACCTTTAGAACTTTCTTCCAAACCTGTCCAGAGGTTTATCTCCTAGATTATTCTAGATCGTGTCAACCTGACATTTAATATTAACCGTCACAAATCTACCCCTTGTCAACTTGACATATAAACAAAGCACGTTTAAGCCATAACTTTCCACCATTTAGCTCCAGACTCATGGCTGTCTCATAATGAAAAAAAAATCAGTCCAACTTCAATTGTGCCTATAGTTGTAAATGTTTCCAACAAGGTTAAAATGTGTAAGTACAGAGTCTCTTTGGAGACTCAAGAAAACTTAAAAACGTAAGCCCCTGTAATATCAACAAAATAAGTTACATACTTCTGGGCTGGAGAGGTGGCTGTGGTTAAAGGCACTTGCTTACAAGTTATGTACTTCCAACATATAATGGCAAAAGTAAAAATTCCAGTCTAAATAGAATGAATGGGTATATAACAAGAAAAATTGGACCAAAGCAAAACCAAAACCCAGATTGGCAAACACCAATCTTGCAGCTTCATGTTGAACATTTAGGTATCATTTTCGCTCCTTAGAGCCTGTGTAGCCCCATGTCTCCAGTCCTGTTGCATGCTGTAAACATGGCCTCTTTTCTTCAGCTTGTTCCATTCTAGGCCTATAGCTTTTGTCAGTGGATGTCAATGGACCCGGTGTTCCCAACATCTTGGAGTCTCCTGGAATTTTGTTGGTTTTACAGTGTCTGATGTTTTCCTATCCCTATTTGCTTATTTCCTGTCCTACTGAATTTTTTCTTGCTTATAACACCATGTAGCATCTATAGTGTTCTTACTGGGCATGAATTTCTTTATCATGGAAAGTTTTTCTTTGTCCTTAAGTTATAAAGAATAGCTTTACTGAGTTGATAGTTATTGTATTTCAGAGCTTGAAGTACTTTGCCCCATGAACTCTTAGCTTTTAGGATTTGTCTTGAGAAATCTGCTATTATTCTGATGTTTTGCCTTTATATGTGACTCAGAGATTCTTTCTTTTTGCTTTCAGTATTCTTTCTTTGCTCTGTATGCTTTGTGTTCTGTCATAGGACATAGTGGGGGTTATTTTCTTGTCTGTCCTGCTTAGCATCTAGATGGCTATTTTCTATAGATTAAGAGAAAATTCTGTTATGATTTTCTTCTTCTTCTTTTTTTTTTTTTTTTTTTTTTTTTTTTTTTTTTTTGATTTTTCGAGGTAGTGTCTCCCTCTAGCTCAGGCTGACGGCTGACCTGGAATTCACTATGTCATCTCAGGGTGGCCTCGAACTCATAGCAATCCTCCTACCTCTGCCTCCCGAGTGCTGGGATTAAAGGCGTGCGCCACCACGCCCCGCAGTGATTTTCTTGAATATCTTTTGTATGCTATTACCCCAAACTACTTCTCCCTATTATAGTCCTAGGATTCAAAGATTTTATATTTTAATAGTGCCCCATATATTGTGTATGTTGTATTCATACATTCTTATTATTTTAATTCATCATTGTCTGAATGTTCTAATACATTTACCTTATCTTCAAGCTTTGATACATTCTGTTGGTGAGGTTTTTACTAAATTTATAATTTGACTTATTGAGATTTTCATTTACAAAATTAAAATTTGAGTTTGTTTTCCAGTATTTGTATCTCTTTATTGAACTTCTTTCTCATATCTTGCACTGACATATTTATTTCATTCAGTTGTTTGCATGCTCTTAATTCAATCATGAGTCTTTGGGGTCCAATTTTATTTTGTTGAATATTTTTATGCTTCTGATTTCGGGGGGGGGGACTCATCTAATATGCTCTCATTGGATCCAAATACTGTGAAATTGGTACTTTTTTGTTTTTTGTTTTGTTTTGTTTTTCGAGGTAGGGTTTCACTCTGGTCCAGGTTGACCTGGAATTCACTATGTAGTCTCAGGGTGGCCTTGAACTCACAGTGATCCTCCTACTTTTGCCTCCTGAGTGCTGGGATTAAAGGTGTGTACCACCATGCCCAGCCAAAATTGGTACGTTTTATAGGAATTATGTTGCCTTAATTTTCATATTTATTTTATGGCTACATTAAGACATGCATCTAGGATTAGGTAGTTGATTTTTTTTAAAACATCACATATACTCTTTTCAGTGGAAGTATATATGATGTTCACATGGAACTATGTTGTAGCAGGTTGAGTAATCCTTTTTTTTTTAAACTAAAGTGAGGGTATTGTTCAGTTTCTATAAACCAGTCCCACATGTTCAGTGCAGTGATTTCCATTTCTAACTCCATTCTGAAAGTAAAATTCTATGTGCAGAAGCAGCCCCAATTAATGGATTGGCCCAATCATGAGATAACATAATAGCCAATTAATAACTATTGCCTCCTCAAGTCCAGTAATTCTGGAATAGTAAAGGAAAAAATGATAGTGTACATATGTCACATGTGTAATAAGATGTTAATTACAATGCATTAAAATGAAAGGAAATAAGTAGAACAAGACAAGTGATTAATGTGGTGGTTTGAATCAGATGTCCTCCGTTAACTCATGTATTCTGAATGCTAGGTCCCAATCTGGTGGCATTTTGGGAAGTGGAGCCTTTCTGGAGAAGCTATGTGTTGGGGGTTAGGCTTGGGGTGTTATAGCCAGCTCCCGCTTGCCAGACCCTGGCTCATTCTCCTGCTGCTATTTTTCAGCTGCTGTGACAGAGTTTTGTTCAGCCTCTACTAATGCCATACTTTTCCCTGCCATCATGAATCTTCCACTCGAGAATAAGCCAAAATAAAAACTTTCCTCCTATCAGCTGCTTTTGGTTGGGTGCTTTGTCCCAGCAACAAGAAGATAACTATAACAGAAAATTGGTATGAGGAGTGTTTTTTTTTTTTTTTTTGGTGGTTGTTGTTGTTTTCTGCTAGAAACCTGATTGTGTGCTTTTGACCTTTGGAAACTGATTTTTGGGAGGAATGTGGAAGGATATGAAACCTTGGACCTAGGTGACACCTTGCATTGGTGTAAATAGAGTTTGATAAACCATTCTGGTCAGAGTTGAAAGACCTAAATGCAGAAAGAATGGTGGACTATATAGTCTTGTCTCATGAGGGGAAGAAAAAATGTTGTTGGAAGTGGGTTAGAAGTAGTGTATGGCAGAGGCTGGCTGTTCTCTTCCCATGTCTTGAGACTTGAGCAGGGTTAAATTTAGAAGAAATGGACTGGTGTGAGGAGGTAGATATGACACAGAAAGAAATGAAAGGTTTGTGAAGGCAACAACATACTGATTCCGGTGCAATTGTTTCAAAGATTGCAACCTTTGATATTTGACCAGCTGTTAAGTATTGGGATAACAGGGAGAATCTGAATATTTTGAAAGAAGAGGCCAGAATGCTGAAGGAGTTTCCTTGTTCTTCAATATTGGCTTTATTTCCCTCTGGATTAACAAATTTGGAACCTGGTACTATGAGAGTATAACAAATGCAGAAATTAAAAGGCTATTACCATTGCAAAAGGGGGGGTGGTGCTGGAGAGATGACTTAGTGGTTAAAGACAGAGAAGTTTCTCTCTGCAGATGACAGTGACTACTGGAGAGGCTCAAAACTAGTCAAATTTGTGAGAATAAGTGACTTTTGAGTACTCAGAGCTAAATGTGACATCTCTAATATGACTTCCAAGGCTCAGACTACATTGCAGAAGAGGTGATTGAAAGAATTTAAGAGCCTGAGAATGAGGAGGAATGCTTTGGACTACTGACTTCTGGACATGAAGTGACCATTGCATTCATGACCCTTCAGCAGCTGTTGCTACCTATACCAGACCTGCACAGTATTAGGCACATCAACACTTGACATGGACAAAAAATAAAGGCATCAAAATATAAGAGGGAGTAATTAGAAAGAAGGGGCTCAGGAGAGGGGAAATGGGGGTAGGAAGACAATAGTAGGAAATGGGAAGGGACTATGATCAAAATACTTTATGTACATTTGACAACTGTCAATAAAAATGATAGAAAATTAATAAGAAAATTTTAGATTGTGTCAGAACTATTGATAAATTCTGAAAACTCTTAACTGTTCTCAGGTCCTCTCCTCACATCTATCCTTCTCTGACTTTGTCTATTCTTTCTCTCCTAGCAGAATATTATATTATAATATTATAATAAGCCAATTTTATGGACAATTTTAGGAATAAGCACTAGAGGGAAAAGAGATCCTATACTGGGGCAGGGCATAATGGTGCACAGGTGTAATACTAGCACTTGGGAGATAGAAGTACAAGTAAAGGTAGTTCAAGGTTATCTATGGCTACATAAGATATCCCATACTACATTAAAAGTTTCAGCCTTGCCTGTGAAGCCTAAGGACCCATGTTCTACTTTCCAGATCCCACTTAAGCCAGATATACAAAGTGATGCAAGTGCACAAGGTTGCACATGCACACAAGATGGTGCACATGTCTGGAATGGGATTTCAGTGGCTGGAGGCCCTGACACTCCAATTCTTTCTCTTTCTCTGATTTTCTTTTTTCTCTCTCTCTCTCTCTCTCTCTCTCTCTCTCTCTCTCACTTGCTCTTGCTCTCTCTGTTGCTCTATCTCATAAGAAATGCAAAAAAATATAAATTTTTAAGTGCCTCCCTGCTGATTAACTTTTATATTGTTTGTTTTTCAAGGTAGGGTCTCACTCTACCCTAGGCTGACCTGGAATTCACTATGCAAACTCAGGATGGCCTTGAACTCATGGCAATCCTCCTACCTCTGCCTCCCAAGTGCTGAGATGAAAGGCATATGCCACCATACCTGGCTGCTGATTAACTCTTAAAAAGGGAAACTTAATAATCTAATTCTATGTAACAAGCTTCTCTTTTTTTATCTTTTGTGCTATTGAACCTTTCTTATATCTCAAAGAGAGAATTGTAAAATTTTTACTTGGTTTTCTTTTGGGGAAGTATACCTGTATTTTATGTATGTCGTGTGTTTTCATAATTGTTTATATGTCATTATATATTAGGACAACATGGACCAAAACTCAGTATATCCATAGAATTCTCCACAATAGCAGTAACAGAACTTGTGTCTGTGTCATTTTTTCATTCATTTTCATTGTACTTGATAGTATTTTTTACTTCTTGGCATGACCTAATGTGTGTGTATGTGTATGGATTTAGGTATTTTAGTTATATAGTAAGAGCCAAATAAGTATATTTTAACTTTTTAAAACCTATTAAGGTAATATCTTTAATTCTATTAAATGCTTCCTAAAACATTAAAATACTACTTGTTTATTATATAAAACAGCATTCATTTGGGTTGTAAAATGTCATTAAGTTATAGAATTTATCATTGGATGAGTAGGTTTTAAAATAAAACTTAATTGGGGGCTGGAGAGATGACTTAGCGGTTAGGGTGCATGCCTCAGCAGCCTAAGGACCCTGGTTCGATTCTCTGGTCCCACGTAAGCCAGATGCACATGGTGGCACATGCATCTGGAGTTTGTTTGCAGTGGCTAGAGGCCCTGGCACACCCATTCTCTTTCTCTCCTCTCTTCTCTGTCTCAAATAAATAACTAAAAATAAAACCTTTTAAAAATTAATTGGTATACAGAAATTTAGGTATCTTTCATTTTGGCATTTTCAAGTACAACTTGTTTTTGTTGATTCTTATCTACCTTTGCTATCCCCAAGGCTCCTGACCCTCCCACTTCCACTCCCCCACTCTTTTCCCCACTTTTGATTGCATATCCACCTTGATAGGTTTTGTTGACATTTTTTAAAGATTTTTTTATGAGAGAGACAGTGAGAGAAAGAGAGAATTAGTATGCCAGGGCTCCAGCCACTGAAATTGAACTCCAGATGCGTGCACCATCTTGTGTGCATGTGTAGCCTTGCACTCTTGCGTCTCTTTGTGTGTCTGACTTATGTGGGACCTGGAGAGTTGAACATGGTCCTTAGGCTTTGCAGGCAAGTGCCTTGACTGCTAAACCATCTCTCGAGCTCAGGTTTTGTCCACATTTGCCCCCTATGTAGCTATTACAAGATAATATCTGCATATCAGACAGAACATGTGATTTTAAATGCTACTTCTCAGTTTGAGTCAATTCACTTAATATAATTCTTTCCAGCTCTATCCATTTTCCTAACATTTTCATGGTTTCATTTATCTCTACTGCTGAATAGAATTCCATTGTTTATATGTACCATGCTTTCATTATCGATTCATTTGTTGATAGGCATCTAGGCTGATTCTTAGCGATTGTAAATACCATGGGAGTAAGCATGGATGTATAAGTATCTCTGTAGTAGAGTGTAGAGTCCTTAGTGTATATACCCAGAAGCAGTATAGCTGGGAAAAATGGGAGTTCTGTTGCTAGTTTTTTGAGATATCACCATACTGATTTCTATAATGAATATACTAGTTTACTCTCTCATGAAGAAGACATGAGGGCTCCTGTTTTCCTGCATCCTCACTAGCATTTTTTTTGTCTGCTTTCTTTTTTATTAATCTGTTTTATTATTTTTTATTGACAACTTCTATACTTACATACAAAAAACACATGATATTTCCCTCCCCTCCCCCATTCCACTTTAGAACTCCAATCTCCATCATATCCCTTCCCTCTCTCCATTAGTCTCTCTTTTAATTTGACGTCATCATCTTTTTCTTCTATTTTTGAGGGTCTTGCAAAGGTATTGCTAGGCACTGCAAGGTCATGGATATCGAGGCCAATTTCTGTCTGGGCGGTTGCATTGTAAGAAGTCATACCCTTCCTTTGGCTCTTCCATTCTATCTGCCCCCTCTTCCGCAATGGTCCCTGAGCCTTGGAGGGTGTGACAGAGGTGTTTCAGTGCTGGGCACTCCTCCATCCCTTCTTTTCAGCACTGTGTTGCCTTTTGGGTCATCCCAGTGGTCATCACCATCTGCAAAGAGAAGCTTCTCTAACCAGAAGTGAGAGTAGCATTAATATATGAACATGAACATTAAGTGTAGTGCCCCCAGGGCAGCTTGGTGGGAATAATATATACATTTAGTCAGACAAGAGCAGGCTTTATACCCCTAAGGCTCATGACCTCTCCTTCCATAGACTTTTGCTTAGGTTTTTCAGTACCAGGTATGTATTCCCTCCCGTAGAGAGGGCTGTCAATCCAATTATGGAGCAGTTGGTTACCCCAAGAGCAGACATGCCACTATTGCACCCATTCAGTCATTTGGCCTGTATGGCCAAACTTGAATGTTCAGTGTCCACTGTTTTCACTGCTGATGACCTCTGTCTCTCATACGGCTGCATGCAGTGCAGCTTTTTCTAGCTTTCAGTTGGCTGGTCTACAGGGAGAAGGTTTTCTGCTCCGCACCAGCTTGCTTTCTCAGTGACCTTGCCTCTCAGGCAAGAGATGTCTTCAGCAATAGGGTCTTACTATCTGTTTCTCAAGGGAAACCAAGGGCTTTGGCAAAAGCCTTTAATGTTTTGGAGGCTACTGGGACCTCCTTGGACAACAATTCACTGGAAGGTATCCCATCCCAGGCACTGATGATAGCATTGTGACTGGGCTAAGATGGTATTTTAAAGTTGTTTTGATTTGCACTTCCCTGATGGCTAGGGGTGTTGACAACTTTTCAAAGTACTTATTTTCCATTTGTGTTTCTTTTGTGAGCTGCTTTTTTTGTTCATTTCACTTAGTACTTTGGTGATTAACAGAATTTTTTGGTGTGTGATGTTTGCAGTTCTCTGTAAACTCTGAATATTTGCTCACTGTCTGAAGTATAGGTGGTGAAGATTTTCTCCCATTCTGTAGGCTGTGTATTCACTGTTGATGATTTCTTTTGCTGTGTAAACCTTTTTAATTTCATGTAATCCCATTTTGTATTATTGGGGCTATTTTCTATGAATTTTGAGTCCCATTCAGAAAGTTCTTGCTTATGCCTATTGTTGTAATTAGCTTTGCTTTGCTGTAAGGAAACACCCAACCAAAAGCAGCTTGTGGGAGGAAAGGGTTTATTTAGGGTTACAAACAGGAGGGGTAGCCCTTTGATAGCAGGGGAAAATGATGGCATGAGAAGAAAGTGGACATCACTCCCTGGGCAACATCAGGAGGAGAGTGTGCCAAACACTGACAAGGGAAGCTGGCTATAACACCCATAAGTCTGCCCCCAACAATACACTGCCTCCAGGAGGCTCCAATTGCCAAATTGCCTCCAGCTGGGAACCTAGCAATCAGAACACATAAGTTTATGGGGGACACCTGAATCAAACTACCACATCTATATTTTGAAGTGTGTTCCCTCTTTTTCCTTTAGCACTTTTCATGCATCAGATTTTAGATCGAGGTCCGTTGTTTACTTTGTTGATATTTGAATAGGGTGAGAGATAATGGAACTAATTTCACTCTTCTGCAGATGAATATCCACTTTTGCCAACACCATTATTGAATAAAACATATTCCATTGGATGTTTTTGACTCATTTGTCAAAGATTAGGTGGCCAAAACAATGTGGATTTATTTCTGGGTCCTCTATTTGGTTCCATGAGTATATATATATCTGTTTTGGAGCCAGTGTCTTTATCACTATTGCTTATAGTGTAATTTGAGACTGGGAATTGTGATACCCCCAGGAGTGTTTTTTCTTCTTAGGATTGCTTTATTTATGGTGTTTTGTGCTTCCATATGAATTGCTGGATTATTTTTTCCAGCTCAGAGAGGAACATCATTAGAATGTTCATGGTGCATGTTGAATCTATAGAGTTCTTTTGAAAAGGTAGCTATTTTCACAATGTTAATTGTGCCAATCCAGGAATATGGAAGGTCTTTCCATAATGTAGTATCTTCTTCTTCTTCTTCTTCTTCTTTTTTAGTATTTTGAAGTTGTCTTGGTAGAAATCTTTCACATTTTTGGTTAGATTTATTTCTAGGTATTTAGATTTTGTTAGCTATTGTGAAAGAGATGTTTGTCTTGATTTCTTTTTCTGTGTGTTCATTATTGGCGAATATGAAAGCTACTGATTTTTGTGTATTGATTTGATATTTTTCAACTTTAGTGAAAGTATTAACTCTAGGAAATTTGTAAATTCTATTAGGTCTTTCATGTATAGGATCATATCATCTGCAAATAGAGATTGTTGTACTTCTTTCTATCCTATTTTTATTCATTTTATGTTTTCTTGCTGCTCTAGGTGGGACTTCAATATGATTTCAAATAGGTTTTCAATAGGTTTGACATATATGGCCTCTTGAGATCAATTTAAACTTTCTCTAGAACTTGGATCCTGAGGACATGCTGCATAAATTGAGATGGTAATGTGATTTCTATCCTAAAGTTAATTCATGTGGTATATTACATTTGTTGAATTTTATATGTTGAACAAATCTTGGATTCCTAGTGTGAGTTCTACTTGGTTATAGTGGATAATCTTAATATGTTATTGAATTCAGCTTACAAGAATTTTGTTGAGAATTTTTACATCTAGTTCATCAGGGAAATTGTTCTGTAAGTTTTTGTTTCTGTTTTTTGTTGATACTTCTATTTTAGTTGTCTTTCTGGTGTAGGGATCAGGGTAATACTAGCTTCCTACAGTGAATTTGGAAGTGTTCTTTCCCTTTTCTCTATGAAGAAACACTTTGAGAAGCATTGGCATTAGGTTGTCTTTAAAAGTTTCATAGAATCTGGCAGTGAATCCATCTGGTCCTTGTCTTTTCTTTGTGGGAGGAGGTTTTTGATTATAGTTTCAGTCTTATTTCTTGTAATGGTCTAAGTTATTGAAGTCATCCAGTTTTACCCTTGAGAGGTTATAGGAGGAAGGATTCTCTAATGATGTTTTAGATTTCACTTGGATCTTTTGTACCTTTTGACAACTCCCTTTGTCTCTATTTTGTTAATTTGAGTCTTCATGCTCTTTCTTTGGAAAGTTTGGCTAAGTGTTTATTAGTCTAATTTATTTGTTCAAAGAGCCAACTATTCATTTGATTAACTCT
Source organism: Orientallactaga sibirica (assembly GCA_036365145.1). Classification (NCBI taxonomy): domain Eukaryota; kingdom Metazoa; phylum Chordata; class Mammalia; order Rodentia; family Dipodidae; genus Orientallactaga; species Orientallactaga sibirica. The sequence continues at coordinate 626,161 of JAEOAD010000747.1, forward strand.
GTGTATCATTCTATTAGTGTGTATTTCATAAATTTCTGCCCTCATTTTTATTATCTGTGGATGTTTACTGGTTTGTCATTGGCTTATTGTTGTTTTTCTAGAGCCTTGAGGTGGATTGTTAGGTTATTTATTTAAGATATCTCTAATTTCCTTTTTTAAAAAATTGAGGCAGGGTCTCACAGTAGCTCAGGCTGACCTGGAACTCACAATGATTCTCATACCACAACTTCCTGAGTGTTTGGATTACAGGTGTGAACCACCATGCCTACCTTTCTAATTTTTTTATATGGGTGCTTATAGCTATAAACTTTCCTCATAGGACTGCATTGGTTGTAGTCCAGAAGACCTTGTAGGTTATATTAACAATTTTTGCTTGTTTTTAAGAATTTTTAAATTTCTTCCTTGAGTTCTTCAATAACTCAAAAGTGCATTTTTCAAACTATAAAAATTTGTATAGTTTATACATTTTCTGTTTTTCTGAATTACTACTTTTATTCTGCTGTGATCTGATAGGGTACAAGAATTTACCTTTTTGTTTTTAGTTAAGGTTTGTTTTTTGGCCCATTATGTGATCAATGTTGGAAAAGAATCCATGATCTGCTAAGAAGAATGTGTATATCCTATTTGTTGGGTGGATTATTCTGTACATATCTGTTAGGTCCAGTTAGTTCTGATTTTCTTTGCTGATTTTTAGTCCAGATTACCTATCTAAATATGAGAGTGTGGTATTGAATGTTCCCATCATTAACGTGTCTGGCCTGTGCTTGCTTGCTTGCATTCTTTCTTTCTTTCTTTCTTTCTTTCTTTTTTTTTTTTTTTTTTTTTTTAGAGAGACAGAATTAGGGCACCAGGGCCTCAGCCACTAAAATTGGACTCGAGATGCTTTTGCCACCTAGTGGACATCTGCAACCTTGCACTTGCCTCACCTTTGTGCATCTAGTTTATGTGAGATCTGGAGAGAGATTGAACATGGATCCTTAGGCCTTGCAGGCAAGTGCCTTAACTGCTAAGCCATCTCTTCAGCCCTATGCATTATTTTTTTAAAAAATATTTAATTATTTATAAGCAGAAAGAGACAGAAAGAGAGAGAATAGGTATATCCCTTGCCATTGAAAGTGAACTCCAGATACATGCACTGCTTGGTGCATCTGGCTTTACATGGGTACTGGGGAGTTGAACCTAGGCTGTCAGGCTTTGCAAGCAGGTACCTTTAACCACTGAACAATCATCCTAGCTCTGTATGTATTCTTATTTTTTTAAGTGTTTTCTTTGTGAAGTTAGGAACCTAAGTGAAGTTTGGTACATGAATATTCACAACGGTAATATCTTCTTGATGAGTTGCTCCCTTTATTAAAATTAAATGTCCCTTTTTTTTCTGATTAGTTTTGGTTTGTTGTCTGTTTTGCCCAATATTAAAGGTAGCCACTTCTGCTTGTTTGCAGCTTATATTTGCTTTGTAGTTTGATTTCCAACCTTTTATACTCAGAAACATATTTGTGGGATAAATGAGTGACTTGGCTGCAGCAAATGTTTGGTCCTACTTTTTTAATTGGTTATGTAGATAGTGTGTAAATACAGTCATGCTGGTACCATTGTTAGCCTCCTCCGTGTCTTCCCCTCTCCATAGGGACTCTCCTCATTGGAGAATGTGGGTTGCACATTATGGGAGTAGCCATCAGTTATGGGGAAGAGACAATGTCTCTGTGCATAATGTCACAACTTGTGCCTCTAACAATCTTTCTGCCCCATCTTCTGTGAATTTCCCTGAGTCATTTTGGGTTTGTGTTAGGTCTACTTCAGTGATGGGCTCTTGAGAGCCTCTGTGTCTCTTGATATCTGGTTTGGTAGAAGTTGAGTCCTCTTTGTGTCTATCTCCTTCACCCTTGTGCTGGTACCAGGTTCACCAAGAAAGCAGCACTCTTGCTCATTTCCCCAATTACTCTATGATTTCAGCTGGAACCCTGGTGAGGTGCGATGGGCTGATTCTCTCCTCAGGTTCTGCATCCATCTGAAAAAGAGAAGCAAATTATCCAACAGAGAGTGAAGTCAGCACTGGATAAATTTGATAGCCATTATTATTTTAGAGAGAATTTCGTAAATGTAGGCCCTCTTGGTCCTACTTTTGATTGAGTTATATAGTATACATCTTTTTTATTGGTGAGTTGAGGCCATTTATATTTAGAGTTACTATAAAAAGAAGATTGCTTTTCCTAATATTTTGCTGAATGAGGTTTGGCTTGGTTGATTTTTTGCTTTTCATTTCCTTTTCCACTGATGGATTGTTGATTTGTTGTGCTAGGTATAGTTGATTCCTTCCCTTTTCTTTGTTCATCCATTTCCTGCATGAAGTATATCATAGTTGTGTTCTTGAATATGGGCTGCTCACAGCATTAGCAGACAGCTTAAATATAGATTGAATATAGTGGTGCTTTGGATCAGATGTTCCCATAAATTAATGTGTTGTAATCCTAGGCCCCCAGCTGATAGCAGTTTGGGAGGTGGAGTCTTGTTGGAGAAGGTATGTTTGTAGGGGTGGCCTTAGGGTTGTTATAACCAGCTCCCCATTCCCAGAACTTGTTTTACTCTCCTGCTGCTATTTTCCACCTGCGGTGGCAGAGGTGATATCCACCTTCTGCTCATGTTATGCTTTTCCTTGCCATTATGAAGTTTCCCCTCAAGACTGTAAGCCAAAATAAATACTTTCCTCCCATCAAAAAAAAAGTTGATCAATTCCTTTTACATTTAAGTCAGCTTCTTATCCTACTCTTTGTATTCTGAGATTTGGTATCCTTAGTTTATCAGTCATGTTCTTTAATGTTTTTCTTCATACGAATCTGTGTGTATCATTGTCTCAACTTTGTCTTCTATTCCTGAGATACATTCTGATATAGTTTTTTTAATTGTCCTTCGCTTTTGTTTCTGTAATTTTTGCTAGTTTCAGCATTTCATTTTCCTTGCTAAGTTTTCCCTCCATATTTATGACTTTTTCCTCCAATTTACTCACTATTTAGTTCACTTTGGAGATTCTTATCGTGATCTCGAGTACACTTTTTTAGATAACTTATCTGCCTATTTGAGGTTAATTGTTTTTATAAGTAGAGCTCTAACTTCTTTCTTGGCATCTCAGCTATCTCGTTTTCTCCTCTACTTGTGGGAGAGTTGAGAGGTTGTGAGTGTGTTGTCGTGGTTTGCTATCCCTTACTCTTTGTGTTTCTTTGTTGTGACTTGGGCATTTGTGGAGATGGGTGATTTCCCCCATCTTTTATTTGTTCCATTTCCTTCCTCCATGCTCTGTTTGGGTGCTTCTTTTGACCTGTGTATGTTTGTTTAGATTCACTTAGAAGTGTGTTTCTATGAAGTTTTTAGGGAGCAGGCCGGTGGTGAGTCCTACCTATAGATTTGTTGGTAGATTTGATTTGGCCCAGCTGAATGGTAACCTATTGTGTTACTATTCTGTTATATTTAGCTTCACATTGCTGACACAAAGCCCCTAACCAAAACATCTTGTGGCAGAAAAGGGTTTATTGTGGCTTACAGACTTGAGGGGCATCTCCATGATGGCAGGGGAAAACATGGCATGAGCAGAGGCTGGACATTACCTCCAGATGAACATCAGGTGGACAACAGCAGCAGGAGATTGTTCCAAACATTGGCAAGGGGGAAGCTGGCTATAACACCCATAAGCCTGCCCCCAACTACACAACTCCTCCAACAAGGATCTGTCAAGCATGTGTTAGATCCTGCCACCTTACCTGGAATTCTCTAGATGCATATATTTTGACAATGGTTTCCTTCTTAAACAGGTTTTGGAAAAAAATTATTTTATTATTTAAAACAAATAGTCTGGGATAACAAATAGAACCAGGAGAAAACAAAGCCTGTGGGCCAGACTAGCTTGCAGCAGCAAGAGACCCTACTTAAAAGAAGGTTGAGCATGGGCAACTCCTGACCCCTACATGGACACATGCATGCATGTGCATGTACACACACACACACACACACACACACACACACTTATTATTGTATTGTTTGGACAAAACACATTACCAGAAGCAACTTATGGAAGGTTAGGATTTATTGTGACTTACAGTTTTGAGGGGAGTTCCATCATGGTCAAGAAAGCATGGCAAGAACAGACAGCAGGGCAACACATCTTGTCACAACAGCTATGAGAAAGAAGCAAGAGTGAGCTAGTGAACACCCAGAAGACTTGGACAAATAAAGTGCAATTCCACCCACAGTGACACCTCCAGTAAGGCTCCACCTCCCAACAGTTCCCGCTTTCTACAGTTGCACAACTTCCTCAAATTGCTAGCAGCTGGGGACCAAGTATTAAAAATATGTCAGGATACAGGGGACAGTTTATATTCAAACTGCCATAGTATGTAAATGTAAATGCCTATGAGTAACATACATTATGATCATCTTATTTGATTAAATTCTATGAATTTATTTTTCCATAACATTCTTGATACAAGTATTAAATATAAGATTATTTTTATAATTAGGGTTGTGATACATATAAAATGATATATTACATATGATAAAACCTTTATATAAAATTTCCATTTTGATGGAAATTACATGGTATATAATAATAACACGGTATAGCATTTATCAATGGTTTTGGCTTGTTCAATTCAAATGCAACAAAACAGTGGTCATTTTAAAACCAAGCTTCTGATGCCTGGTCAGCCTGCCTAAAACTTTATCAATAATCATGTTTAGGCTCTATGTCTTTGATATCCAAGTTCTTCTACTTTACAGTAAGAATCATGTCTTTGGAGGTACATATTTTGGATTATGGATAGCTAATACTATGTAAAATGATCAGATGAATAGTTTAGAGTATGGATTTATTTATTTAATTCATTTATTAAGAAAGAGACAGAATGGCCATGCCAAGGCCTCCTGCCAATGCAAATAAACTCCATACGCATGTGCTATTGTGCACCTGGATTTACATGGGTTCTAGAGAATTGACCTCTGGCTGTCAGGTTTTACAAGCAAGTGCTTTTAACTGCTAAGCCATCTCTTCAGCCCACAGTCATCTCTCCAGTACCCTACCCCTCAGTTTTTCTTTAAAACCAACAAGTGTGGGAGCTTTAGAAATGGTTTAGCAGTTAAAGGTGCTTGCAAACTCTAAAATCCTGTATTAAATTGCCCAGTACCATGGCTGGAGAGATTGCTCAGTAGTTAAGGCACTTGTTTGAAAAGCCTGATGACCTGTGTTTGATTCTCCAGTACCCACATAAAGCCAGATACACAGGGTGGCACATGAATCTGGAGTTTGTTTGCAGCAGCAAGAGGCCCTGGCATACCCATTCTTCTCCCTCTCCCTCCTTCCCCTTGCAAATAAATAAATAATTTAAAAATAAATAAACAAATTTCCTAGTACCCACATAAAGCCAAATGCACAAAGTGGCCCATGTGTCTGGAGTTTGCAATGGCGGGAGGCTCTGACACACCCATACTCTCTCAGTCTATCAAATACAAATATGTGTATGTATGTATACATATAAACTAATGTGTGATAGATGAAAGATATAAAATCTTTGGGTTTTGTAGAAGTTACCTTCTTATTTCTGGAACAGGACACAATACCAGAACCAGCTTATAGGAGGAAAGGGTTTCTTTTCAGGCTTTTAGGTTTGAAAAGAAGTTTCAACATGGTGGAGAAAGCATGACAATCATCTTATAGCTTCATGTATCAGCACGGGGCAGGGGCAGAGATGGGGTAGCAAGAGCAAGCAGAGAGCATCAAGAGGGAGCCAGCTCACAAAATCCAATGGGATGGACTAATAAACCCAAGGCTCCACCATCTGGGAACTAAGTAAGAAGCTTAAATATAAACATTTGAGGCTATGGGGGGCATTTTACATTCAAATCACTACAAGTTTTTAAAATCTATAAACATGTATATGTATATATTGTGTACATCAATGTTTTTGAAAATGAGGTTTCCATTTTTTTGTAAAAAAATATCTACTATGTTAATTTAAGCAAAAACTTTGAAAGATCATTCATTTTTGGATTGAACTTTTTCTTTTTGTTTAATTTTTAATACATACATTGCATTATATCATATATACCTTATATTACCTGCTCTTATCCCCTCTGCTTATTTTTTATATTGTTTTTAAGTATGTAAATTAAAATTGTTAAATTGGGGCTGGAGGGATTGCTTAGTGGTTAAGGTATTTGCATGCAAACCCAAAGGACCCAGGTTCGATTCCCCAGGACCCACGTTAGCCAGATGCACAAGGGGGGCACACATGTCTGGAGTTTGTTTGCAGTGGCTGGAAGTCCTGGCGCACCCATTCTCTCTTTCTCTTTTCTCTTTTTAAATTGCTACATTAGCCCAAATTCTTTTCAGTTTGTATTTTAACTTAAATTTTAACAACAAAGCAAACTAAACAAACAAAAAAGCATACCTGCCAGGTTTGCCCACCTATCCCAACATATACCATTAAAAAGGCAACGTAATGGCAAGGGACAGAGAAAATATTTAATGGATGTGGCCTTTTTGAGGTGAGCAAATAGAGAGGTATAATGTTCCCAGATCCATCTTTGGGGTGCTAAAATAAGCTGTTAGTTTAAATTTTAAAAAATTTAAAAAACAGGACACATGAATAATAAGTATAATTGGAAATTTCTAGTCAAAGTGTTATCTCTTCCATTAATATCTCAATTTTGGTACTATGGGGTGCTCCAAGAAGCACCTAGTGCCTGAGGGATGAACTGGTTCTTGGGAGCAAGTATTGCTTCTGCTACAGGGTACAAGCTTTTCCTCTAGGAATAATTACTTTCAGCTAGGCTTTGCTGTTAGTAAAATCCAAGAATTGATATGATGATTTATTTCCACTTTTAGCTTTCCTTGAGTAATTAGTATACCTTACTGTAGAAGTAAACAGGAAATCCAAAGGAAAGATACATATACAAAAGTACAGAGATGCCAGAATTTAATCCCACTTTTGCCTTTCTGCAAACTCAAATAAGAAGGCTTTTTTAAGCAAAGACCTTTTCTAAATGCTTATTTACAATACTTGAATATTTAAGAAGTAGTTAATTTAAGTTTGTTAAGAAGCACAGTACTATTATTGTGTTTTACCTATATTTATAATGGTTAGATATTAAAAGTGCAATATGTATGCTGTCTGTGTTTCAGGTATAGCTTACTGAGTTTTCATTTTGAGTATATCTATTCAGATATATCTATCATCTTATTTTTATAAAAAAGATACCTTCTAAATTTAGTAGTATTAGTAATATGACAGAAATGGACCATTATATTGATTGTCAATTTGACAACCTAGAATCACATATGAAGGATTACCAAGATTATATTATCTTGATGAGATTAGTTGAGATGGGAAGACCCACCTTAGCTGTGGGAAGCACCAACCTATGGACTGGGTTCCTGGACTGTATAAAAAGGAGAGAGCTAGGTGAGACCAGTATTTATCAGTCTGTACTTCCTCCCTGTGGACAGGATGTGACCAGCTATATCAAGCTCCTGCCACCATGCCTTTCTTGCTGTAATTGTTTGTAACCTGAAACTATAAGCCAAAATATGCTCTTCCTTTATTTTTTCATCATCATTATTATTATTTTGGTATGGATACATCATGTGTTGGTACCCTGTATTCCCTCATCCCTGCCACCATTCCACTGGGGACCCTCCTCAGTGGGGTTGCAGGTATTCCCTATAAGATTGTGGGTTATGTGTTGTGAGAGCAGCAGTCGGGTATTTTGGGGACAGGGAATACCTTTGGACATGATGTCTCAACCTGTGGCTCTTACAATCTTTCTGCCCCTTCTTCCACAAATTTCCCTGAGTCATGGTGGGAGAATTAAGTCTTCTTCAGTGATGTGCTCTTAGGAGCCTCTGGATCCCTGCTTTGTGTAAGTGTTGAGTATCCTCAGGGACTGTCTCCTTCACCCTGATGCTGATTATCAAGTTCAGCATTTTAACAGCACCCTTGCTCATCTTGCCAATTCCTCTGTGGTTTCACCTTGCGCTTGGCTGAAGTGTGAGGGTTAGTTTATCTCCTGGGGTCTCACTATCTTCTGAAAAAGAAAAAAAAAACAGATTCTCCAATGAAGAGTGAAGTCAGCATAGTTTAAATGTGATACACATTATTAATTTAAGGAGAATTTGATGTATGTAACCCCTCTTTTAGCCAAAGACTAGTGAGAGCTTGACACTGGAGAATGTAATCTTTGTCTCCATAAGATTCTGATCTGATTCCCAATTCCAGATATGGGTGTGTTACACTGAGCAGATCTCATAGCCAATCAGAAAGCTATTGGTTGCCCACCAAGGCTATGTGCCACTATTGCACTGGCATGTCTATCCTTTCAGGGTGTTTGCTTCTGAGTACATTAGACTCTGGTTGCTCAGACCATTTTTGGCCACTTTCCCTCAGTAGCTCATGTAGTACTTGCCAGCACAAGATGGGCTGTCTATGGACTGACTCTCTTCCAGATTCCAGCCAGGTCTCCCTATGCTCTGTGTCAGGAACATATGGTTTATTCAGCAATAGTGTCTTATTTTTTCCCTAAGTCAGGTAATCAAGTGCTTTGACAGAAACCTGTCTTGATTTAGGGACCTCATAGGTCTCTCCAATCAACAATGCATTGTGGGTAGCAACAGATTTCTAGTACTGGGAGTTACAGGCTAGAGACAAAAAAAAAATTTAAGCTTAGGCTTCATACTACCCTCCTCAGGGCCCTTCTTTTCAGGTGCTGCCCCTTACTCCTTTTGAGGGTTATATCTTTTAGTCTATCTCCAAGGATAAAGGTTTCTATGGTATCGATTCATTTTAGTTTTACTTTTATGTTTGTTTTTCCCCACCCTCCTCTTCCCCTCCCCTAAAACCCTTCCATCCCTATTGATTAGGCCTTGAGTTGCTTATCATGTATGTCAGAAACCCTAGCTGGTCCAAGATGGAACTGCAGATAGGAGAGACCATGTGGCATTTGTCTTTCTGTGATTGTGTGAGTTCACTGAGTATGATCTGTTCCAAGTCTGCCTATTTTTTACAAATTTCCTGGTATCATTTCTACTCACTGCTGAGTAGAATTCCGTTGCGTAAATGTACCACAACACCTGGGTTGATTCCAGTTCTTAGGTATAATGAATTGCGTAGGAATAAACATGGTTGAACAAATATCTCTGAAGTTAAGCATGGTGCATTTAGGGTAAATGCCCAGTAAAGGAATAACTGGGTCTATTGGTAGCTCAATGTTCATCCTTTTCAGAAATATCCATATTTATTTCCATAATGTTTGAAGAAGTTTACATTCCCATCAACAGTGGATGAGGGTTCTTCTTTCCCCATATCCCTGCCAACATTTGTTGTTAGATTTTTTTAATGGTTACCATCCTTATTGGAGTAAGGTAGAATCCCATAGTTGTTTTAATTTGCATTTCCCTAATGGTTAGGGATGTTGAACATTTTCTTAAGTGTGTGTTAGCCAGTTGTTTTTCTTCCTCTGAGAACTCCCTACTCAGTTCTCTGCTCCATTTTTGGAGTGTGTGGCAGTTTGAATATATGGCCCCCAATATATTCAATGCTTTATTAGTTTGTAGTTTCCATCTGCATCAACCTGGGTGGAGGCAGTGTCACTGGGCAGATCTTAAGGTGTGGTGGTGGGTTTGAGATTTCAATCTAAAGATATGCAAAGTGTGCCTAGCTGGAGTTCCTGTACTGTGCTGTGTTGTGTGGGTTTTTTGTTGTTGTTTTCTCTCTCACTTGCCTGGTCCTCTAAGAGCAGGCCAGCTTCTTCTGCCATTATGGAACTTCCCCTGGATCTGTAAGCTTCAATAAATCCCTTCCTTCATAATTGTGCCTGGTCTGGAAGTTCATCTCAGTGAACCTGAAGCTGTCTGCTATAGAAGTTGGTACCAGGAGTGGGTTGAGATGAACCTGATCATGTGGATTTTGGTCTTTTGTCACCTTTGTTTTGGAGGAATGGGCATGGACTTGGTGCTTGCAAGTGAAGATGCCTTCTGGAGTGGTAAGCCAAGTTTTATGGACTATTCTGATGAGAGTTTGAGAATGCTAAGTGCAGACAGTATTGTACTTCAAGGCTTGGCTTATGAGCTTTCTAAGGGGAAGGAAAGACTGCAGAGGACGTTGTTAGAACTGGGCTACTGGCATAAGGGATGGCTGCGTTCTGCTACCCAGGCCCAGAGAGTTTGATCAAGGTTAAATTTGTAATGGACTGATGTGCTTGGCTAAAGATATTGGACTGAGAGATTTAAGATTTTAAGTTGGAAAACCTCAAGCAAGTTAAAATTAGAGGCACTGAGACTGGTTTTAGGTTACTGAAGCTGCTATTGTGAACACATTAGCAATCTTAAGGAAGATGGCCCAAATGTTTTAATTTAAAACAATGGAAAAGGAGCCGGACGTAGTGGCACATGCCTTTAATCCCAGCACTTTACTTGGGAGGCAGAGGTAGGAGGATTTCCATGAGTTCGAGACCAGCCTTAGACTACATAGTGAATTCCAGGTCAGCCTGAGCTAGAGTGAGACCCTACCTCAAAAAATCAAAACAACAACAACAACAAAAAAAAACAATGTGAAGGGTCTGAGAATCGCTGAAGAAAGACCCCCAGACTCAAGTATCATGTAAAAACAAAGAACATTTATTCTGCAGAATCAGCAAGCATGCAGGGATCAACCATTCATACAAAATGGTGACCATGAGAGGAGCACGCAGGCCTCTTTTAAGCAAAGATAGGGGGAATTTTAGGTGGGTTAGGTCATCCCTTTAGGTGATTAGCTAAGCAAGCAACAGTTACATTTGTATTTCTTTGATGGGCTGTGGCCCTAATTTTACCATCTTGGGACATGTTCAAGCATGTCCTCAGAACCTTGCAGAAACTGACTCAGTCCCTGGGCCTGCTGTCCCAGGTGTGTCCTTTTTTGGTCATAATCCAGAGATATTGCAGGAACTGACTCGGGTCCCTGGGTGGCCATCTGTCCCCTGCCACATGTCAAGGGGGCTATTAATTAACAGCCCTTTGTTCATGGTCTTTTCCCAGAAGTCTTGCCCGCTTCTCCAGGAAACTGAAACTTAGGCCTAGCTGCAAACTGGAGCAAATTTGGTCCTCTCAAATGGAGAAGATGCCTGAGGAAAAACTGTTAGAAATGCAAACTCTTTTAGAAAGAGTAAACTGGAGAAGGAACCTGCTTTTCAAGGTTACGATTTATTTCATCCCTGAATTTAAAATATGGCTGTGTCCTACACACCTGGTATGAGTATGGTTATGGTGTGATGTTTACGAATCTATTGGGGGCCAGGGGAGGAATGTGGCAGTTTGAATATATGGTCAATGTTTTATTAGTTTGTAGTTTGCATCTGCATCCACTTGGCTGGAGGCAGTGTCACTGGGTGGATCTTAAGGTGTGGTGGTGGATTTGAGATTTCTATCTAATGATATGCAAAGTGTGCCTACCTGGAGTTCCTGAAGTGTGCTGTGTTGTGTGGCTTTTTTTTTGGTTTTCTCTCTCTCTCTTGCCTGGTCCTGTAAGAGCAGTCCAGCTTCTCCTGCCATTATGGAACTCCCCCAGTATCCGTAAGCTTCAATAAATACCCCTTCCTCCATAACTTTGCCTGCTGTGGAAGTTCATCTCAGCAAACCTGAAGCGCCTGCTATAGAGTGAGTTGTTTGATTTTTTTTATTGTTTAGTTTTTTGAATTCTTTGTAGATTCTAGATATTTTTTCTTCTGTCGGTTGTATAGCTGGCAAAGATTTTTTCCCATTCCGTGGGTAATCTATTGGTTCTGCTTATGGTATGTTTGTCTGTGCAAAAGCTTTTTAGCTTAATGAGATCACATTGGCTGAGTGATTGTTTAATTTCCTGGACTACTGGAGTTTTGTTCAGGAAGTCTTTACCCACTCCTATATTGTGGCAAGTTCGTCCATTTTTTTCTTCCAGCAATTGAAGATTTTCAGGTCTTATATTGAGGTCTTTAATCCATTTGGAGTTCATTTTTGTGTATGGTGAGATGAGTGGGTCTATTTTTATTTTTCTACATATGGTTATCCAATTTTTCTAGCACCATTTCTTCAAGATGCTGTTTTTCTCCAATCTACTTTATTGTTACTATTTTCAAAGATCAAGTAGCTGTAGTTACTTGACCTAAGGTTCAGGTCTTCAATTCTATTCCATTGGTCTATGTTTCTGTTTTTATGCCAGTACTATGTTATTTTTGTCACTAGGGCTTTGTAATATAGCTTCATATGGGGTAAGGTGATACTTTAGACCTGTTTCTTTTGCTGAGGATATGTTTGGCTATCTGCGGCCTGCTGACATTCCATATGAACTTTGTGAAGAATGATGCTGGAATTTTTATTGGTTTTGCATTAAATCTGTATATATTTTTTGGTAGAATTGCTATTTTCACAATATTAATTCTACCTAGCCAGGAGCATGGGGGAGGGGGTGGGTTCTTTCCATCTTCTCAAGCCCTCCTCATTTTCTTTCATGAGTTTTTTTTTATGTTCTCATTATATGTTTTTCACATCATTCACTAGTGTTATTCTACATTACTTGATTTTTTTTGGTGGCTATTTAACATGGGGCAGCTTCGCTAATTTCTTTCTCTGTATATTTGTTCTTTGCATATAGAAAGACTACTGATTTTGGGGGACTGATTTTGTATCCTGCCACTTTACCAAAGGAATGAATCACCTTTAGAAGTTTTGAGATGGAAACTTTTGGGTCACTTATGTATAGGATCATATCATCTGCAAATAGGGCTATCTTGACTTCTTTCTTTCCAATTTGAATCCTTTTAATTTCTTTCTCCTGTATTATTGCTTGGAATAGGACTTTTGGTACTATGTTGAAGAGCAGTGGTGAGAGGGGGCACCCTTGTCTTGTTCCTGATCTCAATGGGAACTCCTTGAGTCTTTCCCCATTAAGTATTATTTCAGCTTTAGGTGCTTGATATATAGCCTTTATTATGTTGAGATAGAACCCTCCATGCCTATTCTCTCCAGCATTTTGATCATGAAGTGATGTTGTATTTTGTCAAAGGCCTTCTCTACATCAATTGAGATGGTTGGAAGCCATAGCTTTTTAGACTTTGAAGTGTTCCATTCCAGGCTCTTCTGGCTTTCAAAGTTTCCATTGAGAAATCTTAGGTAATTCTGATGGAATTGCATTTGTATGTAGTGAGTTGTTTCTTTCTAGCTAGTTTTAGCACTCTCTCTTTGTTTTCTAAGACTTTTAACTGTGAGGTACCTTGAAGAGTTTCTTCTTTGGTCCTGTATTTTTGGTGTTCTGTGAGCTTCTTGTAATTGCATAGGCCTCTGTTTTGAAATTTTGAAATTTTTCTTCAAAAATTTTGTTGAATATGTTTTCTATTCCTCTGGCCTGGATTTCCTCTCCTTCTTCTATACCCATGATCTGGATGCTTGATCAGTTTAGGGTATCCCACAATTACCTCGTAATCTGTTTATATGATGTTTGAACTTAGCATAGTTTTTGAACTCCCAATTTCTTCTGTCTTGTCTTCCAGCTCAGAGGTTCTGTCTTTCATGTGAGTAACTTAGTGAGGGGTTCTAGAGCAGTTATTAAAAGTTCTATGTGATTTTTCTGTTGTGTTGTTTTTGCATCATGTCCATCTTTTTTAGGTACAATTTCAGTTTGAGGTCTGATTTTCTTGGTGGTTCCTGGAATTCATTCTTGCATTTGATCAAGTCTTCATTAAGCTTAATCAACTGTTTATTGAGATCTTTCATTTATTGACTCACCTTCAATTCATTTATATCTCTGTTGAGGCTTCTAAAGTTTTCTTCAATTAAGTTAAGCCTACTGTCAAAAGCTGACTGCTCTAATAGACAAGTCTGTTCAATTTCATTTATGCAACTGTTGGTTTTTTGATGTCTTGCTTCCAGTTCAGCAGTTCTTTTTATCAGGGTCACATTAATTGTTGTGTTTTCATGTTAACATTTAATTTCTCTTGATTTCTCTAAGATTTCATTGGAGGCTTCCATGTGGGACCTAGGGATCCCTAGTGGAGATCTCTCAATTTTCTGACTTTCATTTGTGTGTGTGTGTGTGTGTGTTGTGGTTTACCCATCCTAGAGAAACATTTTATTCTTTTGAGGGGAATCAAGTATTTGTCCTTGTAGGGTCTTCAGTGGGTGTGCTCTTTAAAATGTGAACCAGATTTGTGTGTGATGGGGTTATAACCACAGATGTGCAGACTGTGGAGATTGCAAGTACATCAAAGGTACCTGGGGAACTGGGAGCTCAAGCTTACTCATTCCACTTGCACATACTCTTCAGCACACTGTGATCAGCATATATAGAACCAGTTGCTGGTAAGCTGGAGAGCCATGGGCAAGAGGCCAGCTCCTACAGTGGCGCCTGCACCCTCTGGCTCAGGAGAATAGGGACGTGGGTACCCAGGGGCCAGTCAATAAGGAAACCAGAGAAAAAGGCCTACTTCTGTAACCCATATGCAGGGATCAGGCTGCCCCAAGGCAGCAGCAGGAATACTGGAACTAGGGAACTTGAAAGTGGGTTATTAATCAGGACTTCTGACCTACTCATTCCACATGTATATGGAATAGGGATCCATGTTTGATTGCCCAGTATCCATGTAAAAGCCAGATATATAAGGCGAGGCATGCATCTGGAGTTTGTTTGCAACAGTTAAGAGGCTCTGGTGCACACACTCTCTACTGCCTCTCTCTTTCTGTCTGTCAAATTAATAAAATATTTTTTTAAAGGTTACATGAGTTAAACTTTAAAAAGATGACATGATTATAACTAAGTTTGTTATAATGGAAGGTTTTTAAAACTTCCAAGGTTCAATAACCTGAGATAAAAATAAGCCTGATTCTATGTTCACAGCAGTAAAATTTCCTTAAATATTGATTTGTTTTCAGTCATAATTTTTAAACATGGCTTAAAAGCAATGAATTTATATTTTATCCTTTTATGAAATGAAGCATTTAAAACCTATAATTATATTTTATTCAAAGCCTAACTTTGTATGTTTCTTCATTGGGTAAAGCTTTCACTTGGATGGGTTCTGTCTTAAAAGTAGAAGATTTTCTATTTAAAAGACATTCCTACTTGGGCATTCTTCATAAATTAGATAATTATCAAGCTTATTTTAGTGGACAAAAATGTAAATCCATTTGTACAATTTGGCGTATTATACACAACTTTCATTGTGCCTATGTTCTTCAATCCTCTTGACTGGATCTTAAATAAACATGTAAATAATAAAATGTCAAAATTAATGCTTTTGGCTTCCTTAAGACATTCCCATAAATCCTTTTAACTCTATTATCTAACCTTTTGGAAAACATCTATTTTCTTCTCCTAAAATAAAAACTGAGGGCCCTATAAAAATCAAATAAAGGTGCTAGAGAGATGGCGTAGCAGTTAAGGCACTTGCCTATGAAGCCTAAGGACCCAGGTTTGCTTCCCTAGTACCCACATAAGCCAGATGCACAAGGTGGTGCATTCATCTGGAGTTCATTTGCAGTGACTGGAGGCCCTTTCTCTCTCTCTCTCTCTCTCTCTCACTCTAAACTAAATAAATAAATAAAATAAAATAAATAAAATATTGTTAAAACATCAAGTAAAAAATATGATCCATCTCTATTAAAGAGAGACACATATATGTATATGTTATATGTATATGTATGTTTGTATAGAATCTCAAATAAGGCACTTGCCTTAAAAGCCAAAGGACTCAGGTTTGAATCCCCAGGACCCACATTAGCCAGATGCACAATGTGGCATATGTGTCTGGAGTTTGTTTGTAGTGGCTGCTTGCCCTGGCATGTCCATTCTCTTTGTCTCTATCTGCCTCTTTCTCTTTGTCACTCTCTCTCGAATAAATAAATAAATAAATGAATAAATAAATAAATATTTTTTAAAAAAAAAAGAAAAGTAAAAGGACATCACATCAATGACTCCCATTAACCTGCAGGCAAAGGACTGTGTCAGGACTGAAGTCCTGCAAGATTTCAGGAGGTGAACTCTTAGATTCACGTTTCTCAGCTTAATCTCCAGAGCACGTATCTATATAGACTTCAAAAATGTTGGGTGATACTCATATTAAACTACATCAATAATTAAATACTAGATGTAACAGTATTCCTCACTCTTACCCTCATTTTGTTGAGGCAAGCCCAACAGACTGGCCTTTTTTTTTTTTTTTGGTTTTTTTGAGGTAGGGTCTCACTCTGGCCCAGGCTGACCTGGAATTAACTATGTAGTCTCAGGGTGGCCTTGAACTCATGGCGATCCTCCTACCTCTGCCTCCCGAGTGCTGGGATTAAAGGCGTGTGCCACCACGCCCGGCTAGACTGGCCTTTTTTATGAGAGAGAGAGAATTGCTGCACCAGGGCCTGAACTCTAGATGTGTGTGCCACCTTGTGTACAAGTGTGCCCTTGTGCACTTGTATCACCTTGTGCATCTGGCTTATATAGGACCTGAAGAGTCAAACATGGGTCCTTAGGCTCCACAGGCAAGGTCCTTAACCACTAAGCCATTTCTCTAGCCCTCTCATTTTTAAAAATTTTTTATTGACAACTTCTAGACTTACAGAAAATAAACCATGATATTTCCTCCCTCCCCTCCCCCACTTTCCCCTTCACAACTCTGCTCTCCATCATATCCCCTCCATATCTCTGTTAGTCTCTCTTTTATTTTGACATCATCATCTTTTTCTCCTATTTGAGTGTCTTGTGAAGGTATTGCTGGGCACTGCGAGGTCATGGATCTTGAGACCAGTTTCTATCTGGACAGTTGCATTGTAAGGAGTGGTACCCTTCCTTTGGCTCTTACATTCTTTCCACCACCTCTTCCCCAATGGACCCTGAGCCTTGGAGGGTGTGATAGAGATGTTTCAGTGCTGAACACTCCTCCATCCCTTCTTCTCAGCACTATGTTGCTTTTGTAGCCCTCTCATTTTTATATTTCTCAAATCCTTTTTTAATTTAGATATTTAAAATATCATTTAAATTTTCTTTGGTATATTCCTAAATGATGAAAATAATGCTAATTTTGTTTTAGTGAAGCTAAGTGAGGATATTATGTTCTTTAATTAATCATATTTTTTTTGAGGCAGGGTCTCATTGTAGCGGTCTGACCTGGTACTAACTGTGTCATCCAGGTTTACCTGGGACCAACAGTAATCCTCCTACCTCATCCTCCTCTGTGCTGGGATTATAGGCATGAGCCACTATGTCTGGCTTCATTAATCATTTTTAAAATTTTTATTGACAAGTTCCATAGATATAGACAATATACCACGTTCATAATCCCCCTCAATCACATTCCTTTCCCCCCCTCTAAATCCCCCTCCACTTAATCCCTTCTTTCCAACTAGTTGGTCTCATATTTGATGTCTTCATATTTCCCCACCTATTATGCAGGAGTTATGTAGGTAGCATCAGCCACTGTGAGGTCATGAATATCAAGGACACTTTGTGTCTGGAAGACAGTACTTATTATAAACACTCCTCCCCTATCCTTGGCTCTTACATTGTTCTGCCATTTTGTTTTCAGTGTTCCTTATAATCATGTTTTTGCTATGACAGCTTACCTATCCAGACCCTCTTCCTTACTTGAACTAAGATATGTTTTAAAGGAATCAAGTTTTTTTCTCATTCAGTATAATTGAAATACAATTTTAAAATCTATTTTTAAATTGATAAAGACTTATTTTAAATCTTCCAAAATGAACTTCATGCTGTGATACCTCTAATATTATGCATACATATGTGTGTATAGTACATGCGCGCGTGTGTGTGGGCCAGAGGCTGACATCGGGGTCTTGCTCAGTCACTCTCTACCATATTCTTTGAAACAGTGTCTCTTGCTGAACCTAGAGTTCACTGATTCAGCTATACTAGCTAGCCAGCCTGCAAGGCACAGAGATTCCCTGTCTCTGCCTCCTCAGTGCTAGGATTATAGATGCGTGTCACCCCACCCAGCCATTACTTTGCTGTAGTTGTATGCAAGCAGTTTACCTACTCATGGGGGGGACCATCACCCCAACCCCAGTACCTCTATCTCAAATATCCTCTCTAAGAGCCAAAAATAAATGAACTGTTTTTCCTACAAAGAAAAAAGGAAAAATTACTAACTTGGTCCAACCTATTAGATTAAAATGCTAAGATACCTTAAAGTATCCATTACTCTTATTAAAAGATTTGGGGGGCTGGAGAGATGGCTTAGCGGTTAAGGCACCTGCCTCCTAAGCCTAAGAACACTGGTTCCAAGCTCCAGCGGATCCAATCTCCAGGTCCCACGTTTAGCCAGATGCAAAGTGATGCAAGGGCACAATGCCGCACTTGACCACAAGGGGGCGCACGCATCTGGATTTCGTTCGCAGCAGCTGAGAGACTGCTGGCGCGCCCATTTCTATCTGTCTTCCTCTCCCTCTCTCTCTGTCTCTATCCAAAAAATAAAATAAAATAAAATAAAATAAAATAAAATAAAATAAAATAAAATAAAATAAAAAGATTTGGGTTAACTCTTCTTATTTAAATTATAAAAAGACTTTATGCTCTAATAATAACAATATTCATTGTGTTCTGATGTCCCTTCGGAGGTTATATTTCTTTTTTATTATTATTTTTTAATTATTTAATTAACTTATTTATTAACAACTTCTTTAATTGTAGACAATATCCCATGGTACTTCCCTCCCTTCCCCCCACTTTCCCGTTTGAAACTTCACTCTCCATCATATCCCTTCCCCCCTCAATCAGTTTCTCTTTTCAGTTTGATGTCATGATCTTTTCCTCCTATTATGATGGTTTTGTGTAGGTAGTGTCAGGCACTGTGTGGTTATGGATATCCAGGCCATTTTGTGTCTGGAGGAGCATGTTGTAAGGAGTCCTACTCTTCCTTTGGCTCTTACATTCTTTCTGCCTCCTCTTCCACAATGGACCCTGAGCCTTGGAAGGTAGGTTTGAGATGTTTCAGTGCTGAGCACTCCTCTGTCAGTTCTTCTGAGCACCATGATGCCTTCTGAGTTATCCCAAGGTTGCCACCATCTGAAAAGTGAAGCTTCTCTAACCAAAAGTGAGAGTAGCATAAATATGTGGGTGTGGACATTAAGAGAAGTGCTTACTGGGCAGTTTGGTGAGCATAGTATATACATTTAGCAAGACACAAGCAGACATTACACCCTTAGGGCTCATGATTACCCCGTCATACGTTTTCAGTATCAGGGAGGTGTTCTCTCCCATGGAGCGGGCCTCCAGTCCAATTAGAGAGCAGTTGGTTTCCCACATAACAGACATGCCACTATTGCACCCATTGGCTCATTTGGCCTAGCTGGCCAAATTTAAAGCTTGCAGTGTTCACTGTTGAGTACCTTCACTGGTGTTTTCTCTCTCCCATTGAACTGCACGCAGTGTAGCTTTTTCCAACTTTCTGTCAGTTGGTCCTCATGGAGGAGGCTTTTAGCTTAGCTCCAGCAGGTTTTCTCAGTGAACTTGTCATGCAAGTATGTGAAGTCTTCAGCAATAGGAACTTATAGGCAATGGCCTATACTGTTTTGGGGTATCTGTGACCTCCCTGGCCAACAATTCACTGGAAGGTATCCCATCCCTGGCACTGAAACTTTTCTAGTAACAATCTATGGCTTCTGAGTGTTCCAATGTCCAGAAAAGTAGGTTTGCATATGATTTATTTATATCCTCTTAGATTTTGATTAGCCCTCCCTCCACTGTTCCTTTACTCAATCTCTTCCCCTGACCTCACTTAGGCCTTTTCACCCCCATTAATCTGTTCTTCTACTTACATATATACAATACCATCCTGTTTCTTTTTTAAAAAAATTTTTTTTATTTATCTGCAAGCATAGAGAAAGATTGAGAGAATGGGCATGCCAGGGCCTCCAGCCACTGCAAATGAACAGATGCAGGTGCCACTTCATGTGTCTGGCTTTAAATGGGTACTGGGGAATCACATCTGGGTGGTTTTAACCACTGAGCCATCTCTCCATCCTAAGAGGTTATATTCATTAATTAGATGAGTATTTAAGGTTTCTTATTGCACAGTTAGGTGGAATTAAAAATAAATAGTATTGGGGCTAGAGAGATGGCTTTGCAGTTAAAGCACTTGCCTGCGAAGCCTAAGGGCCCACGTTCAACTCTTCAGTTCCCATGTTAGCCAGGCGCACAAAGATGAGGCAAGCACAAGGTCGCACATGCCCATTAGGTGGCGCAAGCATCTGGAAGTGCGGTTGTAGTAGCTGAGGCCCTGGCACACCAATTCTCATTCTCTCTCTCCCTCTCCCCCCTCTAAAAAATAAAACAGTAAAGTTAAAAAATAAACAGTATTCAAATTTTATTGATAGCAAAGAACATAGGCAATATTACAAAGTGACTAATACAAAGTCCCATTTCCCTTTCAGACTAAATAAATTTTGATTATGCCCACATAACCTATACATTCCAATTGTGACATGTCTGACAATCAGAGAAAATAAGGAGCTGGACCATACTTTGATCACTGCTTAGGTAGTCATACTTCTGATCCTGTTCTTAAACCTGGACCATATATGGTAACCTCAAAGATGGACTTGGGGTTGGGGAAGGGAGTGACTGGATCTTTATCTCTCTTTCCAATTTGCCACATTAAATGAATCTCCTTTTTCTACTTTTGTCTGTTAATTTGGCTCTTTTAGTTAGCTTATTGAAAAGGGGTGGCCCAGACTCATGTGTTTGCACTGTCAGGGCACAGGCTCTGACCCTAACAATAGCACTTCATATAAGAGGAAAAAAAATCAGTGGGGTAGAAAAAAATGACTTTTGGTATGTGTTTTAAGAGATCATCACTGAAGTAGATTTAAAACACACACACCAAGGCTCAGGACATTTTGAAGAATAGGGGGTGAAAAGATTGTAAGAGTCACAGGTTGGGATGTCCCGCCTAGAAGCACTGCCTATCCCCAATAACTGACTGCTGCTCCCTCAAGGCATAACCCACAACCTCATGGAAAATACCAGCAATCCCATTGAGGAGGGGAAAGATGGTACCAACCCATGAAGAATCTATACAAAATATATTCTTAATAATAATAATGAAAGAAAAGAAAGACTGTTCTGTGCAGACACCTGGCTAGAGATCTAGTTCAGCCTGGGACCTGTTATGAGGCACCCCTACGTGAATTCCCTAAAGAAAAACATACAAGAGACACCAAGAGTTCTCTTCTGGGCTTGTTGTAGACAACTGTGGGGGCAGCCAATGACCAAACAAATGCCCACTTGTAATGAGAGAGAAATAGTGTGGCACAAAGGTCTTGGCCCAAACCTGAGGTTGAATTTCCAGGGCAGAAGGTGTAGTGTGGTCATTCATTTGGAAGAGGGGCAGTGATGAGTGTTGTAACAGGAGCCCTCCCCTCTGTTCCCTTAGGGACACAAGTGTCTTCCTCTCCTTTAAGGCTGCATGAAAGAGTGAACGAAAAATATGGAAGAGCCACTAAAAGCACTGTTGGCCATCTGTTACCAGGTGACCCGTCCCATGCCGTCCCAGCACCCCTTTCCACTTTCTTGGAAAGGAGGGTGAGCAGGAGAGGGGGTGGAGGAGTTCGGGTTGGAGTGCAGATGCAGCAAGGGGCCACTTGGTATCCATCCGCTGCTCCCTCCATTTTCACAGCTTCAGACCTCACTGTATTGCTTCTCCTCCAGCCCCCCTTATCTTTCCGCGCCCCACACACTGTAGCAGCATCAGAAAAGTGGTGGTGGTCGTCACATTAGGGTGCTGGGGGGTCTGTTGCGTGGCCGGCTGGTGGGGGCCCCGCCCCTCACCCGGTCTGCGTGTGGCCCCGCCCACCTCCTGGTCGGATCTATGGTGGGCCTGGGAGGGGGCGTCGAGCCCACTGCACCATATCCCTCCGCCCCCTTCCCGACACCCTCGAGGCAGCGGTTCTAGCGGCATCCTGCGCTGCAGCCCCTGCCCGCTTTGGTGCAGAGGCGTGGGGGCGGGGCGCCTCTCTGCCTTTCTGCCGGCGCGGAAAGCGGTGGAACCGGGGCGAGAAGCTGCCCGGCGACCCGGGCCGTGGGCCTGTAGAGGCAAGTTGGGGGAGCAGTGCTGTCCGTGGGCTCGGGCAGGGGTTCGCTCACTACAGCCCGGCTGACGGCGGGTCCCTGGGCCGTGACAGTCGCCCGCGTGCGCGCGCGGAGGTGGTGAGCGGGTCGGAGCGGATCCCCGGAGA
Source organism: Orientallactaga sibirica (assembly GCA_036365145.1). Classification (NCBI taxonomy): domain Eukaryota; kingdom Metazoa; phylum Chordata; class Mammalia; order Rodentia; family Dipodidae; genus Orientallactaga; species Orientallactaga sibirica. The sequence goes on from JAEOAD010000747.1 coordinate 648,389, forward strand.
GGTGCGCGGCGCCCGGGGACCCTGGTGGTAAGGAGGCGGTCACCTGCGCCGGCCGGGCCAGGCCAGTGGCGGAGGTTGGAGGACGGGGGCCGGAGCCGGGGGGAGTTGGGGTGGTGGTGAGAGCCGCCCCATCAGAAGGTCGGGAGGCCAGCGGCGCCGACCGCCTTCCAGCCAGCCTGGTTCCGGGGTTCCCGGGCGCCGCGTCCCGCCCTCGGCGGTGTCTGCGCCCTCAGAGTTGTGGCGGACTTTACCGCGGGAGGAATGGTGGCTCGGGAGCTGGGGGGCGGGAAGGCGGCGGGCGCCCCGGTAGCCCACCGGGTCGAGTCGGGTCGGGTCTGGTCGGGTGGGGACTGGTGTGCCCGCTCTAGGTGCAGCCCGGCTGGTGAGTGCTGGGCGGGGGTGGGGGCGGTGGAGGGGAACTTCACCTCTGTCACTCTGGTCCTGCTTCAGGAAGGGGACCTGTTGGGCTCTGTGTCCTGGGTGCTGTTCCTTCACACTGGCTCTTGCTTGACTTGTATCGGATGTCTAGAGTATTCTAAAGAAAGGAAGCCATCAGAGAGTTGATTTTGAACCTATCAGGATGAAGTTCAGCAGCCTTAAGTACAACATTGTTTTATTACCATATATATTATGATCTCCATGCCCAGTTTAGTGCAAGCAAGTCGTCAGGGTAATGCATAGGCCAATTTTGCAGTTACTGATCATATAAACAGTATGGTATTAACTAATCTTTCATGTTCAGAATTTATTTTTTCAACATCCCAATCTACTTTGAGTAATATTTTGGGTTAGGAGTTAAAGTAGAGGAGAAATCTTTCAGAGGGTTCATTTTACAATATTTGAAATCACTCTCCTTCAGTGTCTGTCTCTGGGACCCCAAACATCATCTCCAACCATCCCTCCTCATTCTTCACAGTTTTGTACAGAAACAGTCCCACAGAATACTTTATGGAATTTTCAAAGGGAAGCAACACTAGGACCAATGAGAGTTGCTAAAGTTCATAAACTTGTTTCCTGATTCTCAAAAAGGGGACAAATGAAACTTGGATTCTAGAAATATGACCATAAAGCTGGTATTTTTTAACTTGGTCAGCAGATTTTCTTTATGTTTACCTCAATGTATTTTCTGTCTATAGATTGTGACACTTCTTTAACCAGAGGACTCTTCTTTGGAGGGAAGGATATCATCTGAAGATCCTGCTTTTGTTGGAAAGCTGGCATTGATGGAAAATGAGGTGGGCTGTAGGTATATATGGAAAGGGGTGTATCCAAAATGATCTCAAAGTGATTGTACCCATTAGCTTCTGTGTCCTTCCAAAAGCAGTTGCCTGTGTTCCACTACCTATTCCTTCTTTTTAAATTTATTTTGAGAGTGAAAAAAGGCAGACACAGAGAGAATAGGCATGTCAGGGCCTTCAGCCACTGTGAACAAACTCTATACGTGTGCACCCCCTTCTGTGCATATGCAACATTTCACGCTTGCATCACTGTATGTCTGACTTACCTGTGACCTGGAGATTCAAACATGAGTTCTTAGTCTTGACAGGCAAGTGCCTTAACTGCCAAGCAATCTCTCCAGCCCTTCACTACCTATTTCTACTTTATATTTTTCTATGGGGAAGGAAAAATTTCTCCAGCTAGGGAAATTGACTGACTTCATAGTTGGAAGAAGGTATATTTAGACAAACTACGGATCTTTTGGAAGACTAGACAGGTGGGAAACATTTAACAACCTTGAATATGTAAGAGCATATGTTATAAACCTTGTCTAGAATTTTTTTTTAATTTTTAAAATTTATATATTTGAGAGAGAAAGAGGGAGAGAGAGAAAGAATAGGCACACCAGGGCTTCTAGCCACAACAAATGACCTCCAGATGCATGCACTACCTTGTGCACCTGGCTTACATGGGTACTGGGGAATTGAACCAAGATCCTTTGGGTTTGCAAGCAAGTACCTTAACTGCTAAGCCATCTCTCCAGCCCTAGATTTTTTAATTATAGACATACATAGAATGGATACATATGTGTTGTTACCATCCTTTCCCTTGTCCCTCCATTCCACTGGAATATTTTGCCATGTCGGTCCCTTCTGTTTTTTTTTTTTTTTTTTAATTTCGAGGTAGGGTCTCTCTCTAGCCCAGGCTGACCTGGAATTCACTCTGTATTCTCAGGGTGGCCTCAAACTCATGGCGATCCTCCTATCTCTGCCTCCCAAGTGCTGGGATTAAAGGCGTGCGCCACCACACCTGGCCTGTTTTTTTGTTTGTTTGTTTTGGTTTTTTTGTTATTGTTGTAGCTGTTTTTTATCTTTATTTCAGCTTATGTTTGCTTCCACCTTTATATCCACAGGTCTGCTTCTTTCTAAATTTCTGTAAAGATGTGTAGGTAGCTGTTCTCTTGGAAGCTAATATGACAGAGATCGAAAACTTCGTTTGGCTCCAAGGTGGGTATGAATATGAGTATGAGGATAAGTACACCTGTGGATTGGTTGATGGTAGAGTTGGCTATTGACAAGTACATAAGACCAGATCTTACCTTGGAGCCAATCTTCTAACTTGCCAAATACTCCTGCATTCACATTTGTGTGGGGGGAGCATGATGAGCCAGGATTGTTCCTGTTAGGAATTAGATATTGTGTCAGGAAATGTGGAAGGGATACATTAGGAAGAATGCAGTGTTATATAACAAAGTTCTAGATTTGGAAAGATAGTTATTGGGAGATCAGAACATAGAGCAGTCTGTCTGAAATTCTATTCTCATTTGTGGCTTTGTCTATAGGTCTGCCTGTAAGTCACCTATAGTTCTTATCAACACTGGAAGTAATGAAGGAGAAAATTGCATCAAATCAGTTCAGGTTGGTATGAGGCCTATCTGTATAGACCTATAGTGTCTATGGTATGTCCCAGTATGGAACCAAAGAGGCTAGGTACTCCGTAGCTTCCCCACTCTCAGCAGTCTTACCTGCCATCCCTGTTGCTTTGGATACAGAGATAAGAATGTTGTACTTGGGCAGGAATTGTTGGACATTGGTACATATGCAAGAAATAAAAATTAGATAGCAAAGTTTACTACTAATCCATATCTTCTACCCCACCATCCACCACTGTTCTCATGTCCTGTTTGACTATCTGCATAGAGAACCAAAGTTGGAAAAGACTCAAAGCCTATTTCTTCTACTTCAGATCTTTCTCCAGTGATAGCCTTGGATTGGCAGAAGATTGCTGTCAACAGGTGTGCTCTCAGAAATCACCTTCCTCCCAAATCCCAAGTGTGCCTCTATTCTGCCTATATCATTGACAGAGGTTCTTTGGTTAGAAAGGGAACTGATTGACTACTAAACTGACATTTGACTCTCACCCTTGCTGCCACTTTCTTCTCTGATTTAGACAAAAATATAAACATATTGGCCTTGTACACACTGAGAACCAAAGATAAGATTAGACAGTGGGTTTAACTGAGTTTCACCATGACTGGTGCAAAGAATAAGGCTAGAGCCCAGGCCAAAGCTGAAAAAAAGGCAAGTGTACAAGCCAAAGCTGGGGTAGAGAAGCAGGCTCCTAGTGTGGTCAAGCCTGCAGCCAAAACCCAGGCCAAGGCAAAAGCTAAGGCTGGACCTAAAACAGATGCAGTGGCAGAGGTGAAGACAGTGTCTAAGAACAGGGGTCCTGAGGTGAAGGAAGTAACCCGGTCAGAGCCTAAGGCACCAGTAAAAGCCACGTCAGATCTCCCCAAAGCTGAGAACAAGGCCGCCAGCTCTGCATGTAAAGATAAAGCTGGTACTGATAACTGGTTCTGGGCTGGGGAAGAGGCTAGTATCAACTCTTGGTTCTGGAAGGGAGAAGAGGCTGGTAATCGTTCTATGACTAAGTATGAAAATAAAACTGATGCTGGTGCCCAAAGCTCTGCTGAAGTGTTGGAGCCTGTAACCAGGGCCAGCTGCAAATCTAGGACAGGATTTGAGGAAGAGGAAGAAGAGAATGTTATTGGGAACTGGTTTTGGGAAGGAGATGTCACTGGTTTTGAACCTAATCCTAAACCTGTATACAGAATAGTTAGACCTCAGCCAGTGGATGAAATTAATGAGAAAAATAGACCCAAAGACTGGTCTGAGGTAACCATCTGGCCCAAGGCTCCTGCTGTAACTCCGGCGGTTTTAGGATTTAGATCCCAGGCCCAGTCTGAAACAAGGCCCTCTTCATATATTGTTCTGGCCTCAAATGAAGAAAATACTCGTTCTTTGCCTGCAGCAGAAGCCTGCTCTTCTAAGGGCACTCGCTCAAACTCACAGCCTATACCAGAGTACCCATTTGGTTCTGACCCTTGCATCCAGACCTTAGAAGAAATCAGGCATCAAATCAAGATTAGAGAAACAAATGGCATTAAGCCGTTTGCTTGTCCTTGCAAAATGGAATGCTACATGGATTCTGGGGAATTTGAAAAACTTGTTAGCATACTTAAGTCAACTACTGATCCTCTTATCCATAAAATAGCACAGATCGCAATGGGTATTCATAAGGTTCATCCATTTGCCCAAGAATTCATTAATGAAGTGGGTATAGTGACACTTATAGAAAGCTTACTCAGCTTTCCTTCTCAGGATGTGAGAAAAAAGACTGTAATTACTCTGAATCCTCCTTCTGGGGATGAAAGACAGCAGAAGCTTGAATTACATGTTAAGCATATGTGTAAAGAAACCGTGTCTTTTCCCTTGGACTCACCTGGGCAGCAATCTGGATTAAAGATACTAGGGCAGTTGACTACTGAGCCTGTTCATCACTACATTGTTGCCGGATACTTTTCAGAACTTTTCCATTTGCTATCCCAGGGAAATCGTAAAACCAGAAATCTTGTTTTGAAACTACTTTTGAATATGTCTGAAAATCCAGCTGCAGCCAGAGACATGATCAATATGAAGGCATTGACAGCACTAAAACTCATCTTTAACCAAAATGAGGCAAAAGCCAATCTTGTTAGTGCTGTGGCTATCTTCATTAACATAAAGGAGCATATTAGGAAGGGCTCCATTGTAGTTGTTGATCACATGAGCTATAATACTCTCACTGCCATTTTCCGTGAAGTTAAAGGGATTATTGAAGCAATGTAAGATGAGCCAGAAATGAAAGAGAACACTGAACAATATGCAAACTCCGACAGGCTGTATATTCCCAGAGTCTTGTATAATGTTTGGCTCATTACAATATGCACAGGCTGTAGCTTGGAGCTGGTTCATTTTTTTGGTTTTTCAAATGAATATTACATCTTGAGATAAAGATATTTGTTGGCTATCTTGTCCAGTCTAGCAGATTTGTCACATTTTACTTTAGGAAATTGTGATCCATTTGTTATAAGTATACTATCTTGATCAATAGTGTCTGATCCATTTGTGGTTTTAAATGGTAAAAAAAGAAAATGCTGGTTTTGTAATCTAGTTGCAGAAATAAAGCATACACAAAGGTTACCCGCACTCTGTGTCTTTGTGTTTGACATATTTTTATACATATATATTTTTTCATTGCACAATGTGCCCCCTGGGTACAAAAGGGAGGAAGGGGTTATAGGCTATTTAATGTAAGAGGGATTTCTATTTTCTCCCTATTATGGCTACATCAAACATGGCCCTGATTCTCACATGAAGTAGATTTTTTTTTCATTTTATTACTTTGTTACAACATTTATAACTCCAATTTTATACTATTTCACTTATGTCAGTCATCTCAGAAGAAAAAGTAGGTTCATATGGAGAGAAAACATTTATTGGTCGCCCACTCTATAAGACACTATATTTTATGTGTGTTGTTTTCCCTTTGCAGTGATCCTATTAACTCACATTTATTTGGTTTCATTATTCTGGATATCCCCTAGTCAGATTTTGAACCAGTAAATACATTTTCCTAGATTTCCACAGCTGACAAGAAGTATAGCTATATATATATATATATATATATATATATATATATATATATATATTTTTTTTTTTTTTTTCTAGCACGAGAACCCCATCTCACCACGCTATAATCCTTCACTTATTGGTGGTAGCCTTCAAAGCTCAGAGACTGTTTTATTTTAATTTTTTAACTTGCAGTAGGCCAGATTAACTTGCAATGTCCCGACTAGGTGTTAACACTTCTTAGTTTTCTTCAGATACATGTCCATGAGGCATTTGGCTGTACCTGACTGGCTACCAGAAGAAAAGACTGAGATTAATGTATGTATTTTACTATGCAGTATCTAGGAAATTCTAGGAAAACAAAACTTTGTTAGATGAATAAGATGCAGGTGTGGAGTTAGAAGAAAGTGAAAGTTGATACATATCCATACTTTTTGTGGAGAAAGTCTCTATCTGTAAAACCCAAGTGTGCTTTGAGATTTTCAAGTTAAGAAACTATAACTATTGTACTGTAAATACTATTTGTAACTATGTTGTGTACATCTTTCCTTGTCAATAAATATGCTTCTATAAAATAGTTGTAATCATTTCATATCTTCCTGTGTTAACAGATGGTATATAGCATTTTTAGTTCTTTATTACATGTTCTTTAATATAGTGTGCACAGACATTCATTTGCAGATCTGTTTTATTCAACAACTTACCTTGAACTCATAGTCCTTCTGCCTTTGCCTTCTCTGTACTGGGATTATAGGCATGTGCCAACATACTCACTAAAATTGTTGGCATTCATAATAAAATAATTTTGATTTTAAGAGAGTTCCTTTCTCTGTTCCTCCCTCCTCTGCTTAAAACTCATTGTTGTCTAATTGTGTCTCATGGGTCTCTACAATACTCCATAAAGTCTGGGAAGACTCCCTAGTTTCACTCTGGTAAGCAGTACAGGCCTTTAAAAAGTAATTGACTCACTCAGTGCCCTGTCACTATTATTTTCCTGTTGCATTGTATGCTCTGTGGTTTTTGTTTGAGAGAATTGGCCATTTGAGAAAATAGCAACTAATCTTTGTCTTTACAGACAGACTGGTTCTAGGCTGGTGAAGACCTTTACTAATTAGTGGGGCATATCCTGAATCTTGCAAAGACTTTCACTAATTAGTGGAGGCATATCCTGAATCTTGCATTCAGCCAGGAGTAAGGGACAAAAGTCTTCTCAGTTTATTTGTTGCCTCCTATGGTGACTGTGCCCGTGTGTACTTTTAAATGTCTTGATATGCAAAGCTGCTTTTATAAGTCTTGATTTCAGCTCACTAATATATACATTTTTGTGATTTTTATTTTTAAATGATTTAATTTCCCAGAGTCTAATCATAGCCTCTTCTTGAGGTCTTAGATTTTCCATGTAGTTCTTTACCTGTAATCTTTTATTCCAGATTTCTATGAATCTTGTCCCACTACAGGTTTCATAAGCATTTCCTACTCTTTCTATAATTTAAACTCAGTTAATATATGACTACCTATCTTTTTAAGGACATGTGAGTCTATTTCTGTGTGAAGAATTTTACTAAGTGATTTTTTCAATTGATTCATCACTAAATGATAATAATTATTTCTCCTTCAAAATAATTTCATTCATTTGTATACCCACCAAAATTTTGTGAATGTATTTTTCCATAACCTTAGCAGTACTGAATATCAGTAACTTTAAAAATTGCTAATCTAATAAGTACAAAATAATTTCCTACATTCAGTTTATTTTCAATTGGACCTGATATTCCATTAGTTATATAAATGTGCCTTCATTAATCTACTAATGTTCCATTATGGATCATAAGGTTGTTCCTACACTTTCTCTAATATATCCAATATTTTGTTGTGGACTTTCATAGCTATTATATTTAAAAGGAAGCTGATTTATATGTGTAAGGTGAGTGGAGTCACCTACTAGTTTCCTGATTTGTCCACAAGTAAAGTATCCACATGAATACTAGGGTTTCAAGAATAGAATTTACCACTCATCAACTGATAAATGACTAAATAAAATGTATATGCACACAATAGAACATTACTCATCCTTAAAAGAAGTAAAGTACTGGTATATGCTACATAATGCATGAATGTCAAACTATAGTAAATTATCTGCTAATAAATACAGGAATAAATATTAAATTATATGTAAATTAAGTCAGACATACATGATCATATATGATTCCATTTATCTTAATTATACAGAATAGGCAAGTCCATTCTAATAGACCAGCAGAAGATACAGGTCATGGAGAGTGGCTGCATAACTTGTAAGGAGTTTTTCTTTGGAATCCTGAAAAACTCTGGAAACATAATACAGAATCTTAAAAAATTAACCCTAAAGAATTAAAATTTCTCTAGGAAATATGACACAAGAGGTGTGTGATGATCACTCTTTATTGACAACTTGATTGACTTTAAAATCACCTAGGAGATATATCTCTACATGTTCTTGAGGGTATTTCCACACAGAAGGAAACTCCTCCTGAATGTAGGCAGTACATCACATGGACTAAGGTCCTGTGCTGAATAAAGAGGGGAAAAGGAATGCTAGGATTCACTTTTCCTGCTTTCTGATTTGCCCAGATGTAAGCAAGCCACTCCTACTCTTGTGCCTTTCCTACCATGATGGCCTCCCCCTTCAGGCCATGAGCCAAAATACACCATTCCTCCCTTAGGTTGCTGCTATGCAACATGTCATTTGGAAGGTCACTTATGCAGTTGATAAAAATTTATCAGAGACAAGAATAGACTTGGAGAGAGAATATTTATTAGCATGTCAAAGGTGCTGTAGTTTAGCCACAAGAGAGGGGATCACACTGGGAGGGAGGAATAGATCTTTTAGATGAAAGTTTTAAGTATTCTCAGATGAGATACCTGTGTGATTCTCATATATGGATGACCAAATGAAGGTCGCATTATTTTGCTAAGCAATACATTTTATTGTAGTTGTATTTTCTTTGGACTGCCTATCTGTGTAAGACAGTAAGAATTGTTAGAGAGTAAATTCCAGATAGTCTGATCATCAAAGTGAGGAATCCTCCCCTGTAGTGTCAAGACTCTCTAAGACATATTATAGCTGGGGCTTGTTATGGTTAACTCTTTCAGATTCTGCTTAGAGCCAACATCAACCCTGCTTTGAGCCCATCTTGTATCCATCCCAGAATGGCATCTTCATTTGCATGTGACAGATTAGAAAGATCCAATTATCAACGAGGGATGAAGATCATTTTATTTTTATGGCTGCTTCAGAACTGAGTAGGACTCTGGGAAAGGAGCTGATTGGCATCAACTGATCTATTGTAGGTTCATTGGACAGGCTCAGGAGGCACTTTGGAGAAGTGGGGAATAAAATGACCATCACAGGAGACCAGAGCTCAGATAGTGACATCAGATTAATGATCCTCCATGGTGGGAAGCAGGCACTGATGTCTAATTGTGAGACACCATCTGGGGCTTAATGCCCAGTAATTGATGAGCAGAGTTAAAAACAAGAGGAAAGGGCTGTGGGAGCTAAGGGAATTCAAAGCCGTGCAGAGAAGCTACCTTGTTGTCACAACAGGAAGAACTCTACTATGTTTTGGTGAAGATCTTCATGTATTTATTTATTTATTTAATTTTTTGGAGCGAGCAAGAGAGGCAGGGAGAGAATTGGTCCACCAGGGCCTCAGCCACTGAAATAGAACTCTAGATGCTTTCGCCACCTACTGGGCATGTGTGACCTTGCACTTTCCTCACCTTTGTGCATCTGGCTTTTGTGAGATCTGAATAGTTGAACTTGGTTCCTGAGGCTTCACAGGCAAGTGCCTTAACCTCTAAGCCATCTCCCCAGCCCTGATGTATTTTTTTAGAGAGATTTTTATTTATTATCTATTCCTGATGTGTTGACCTAGAAACATTAGGCTTCATTAAGGAGAGCATATGTGTTTCTGTATTAAAAGTATCTAGTACTGTGTGGCATTGAAGGACTATACTTCTATTAGGGTGCTGAAGTTCTATTATTGTGCCTCTATTTCTGCCACCATGGACTTAACACATAGATTGTAGGATGAAGATATTTTTAGCGTTCATCTCTTTAACTGAAATTTCCATTGACTAAAAAGTCCTCTAAGAATGGACCAGCTCAAAGTTGCCCTGGCATGCCCATTCTTTCTCCTATCTGCCTCTCTCTCTCACACACACTTCCTCTTTCAAAAATAAGTAAATAAATAAGTAAAATATTTTTAAAATATATTTTTGTTTATTTATAAGGAGCACAAGAGGGGAGGGAGGGAGAGAGAGAATGGGTGCACCAGGGCCACTCTAGCCACTGCAAATGGACTCCAGATCCATGCACCACGTTGTGCATTTGGCTTTACGTGGGTACTGGGGACTCGAACCTAGGAAGTTAGGCCTTGCAGGAAAGTGCCTTAACTGCTGAGCCATCTCTCCAGCCCAAGTGCCTTTGTAGCAAGGATCCTAGCTTATGTAAAGAATCAAGATGGGAGATCTGAGATGGTGACAACCTGGGCATTTGGGATGGTGGTCATCACTAGCTAATCCCCATCACTTAGTTAGGAGTGCTATGTACAAATTGGTTTTACATGGAAAATAGTAATCTGTCTTATTAAGGTTTACTTAATGGTTGGTCCTTGGGTCCAAATATATTAGTGGCCTATTGGTAGGATACTATACTTGAATAAAATAGAGGGACCCCAGGATTCCCAGGGATCTTTTGTTATTTGCCTTTTTCTAAAGAGGTAGTCATCTTTATCTATACATGATCATGACAAGACTGGAAGACCAAAGTTAAAAGGATCAAAGTTAAAAGAGAAAAGTGAGGTTCCATTCAATTGCAGATGGGACTATAGTTAGTTATGTTTATCAGAATACTAGTGGTATCTTATTGTTAAGTATTTTCCTTTGTTATTTAAAGGCAAAAGGAATAAAGAGTTTAGCTCTTAACATTATTTTCCTATCATAAGCTGACAAAAGACATATAGAAAATATAATCACCCTGTTCATCAGATGGCTCACATCCGGAGATACCAGTATTGTAGACCCATAAGAAGGAGAACGTTAGAGTGCATGAAGTGGTATCTAGGAGCCTCAACAATGGTCCATTTCCTTTTATATAACGGTAACAGAATGCAGCATTTCTGATCAAGGAATGATCCCTACACATTCTTTTGGAGTTGGCTGTTTAAGGCCTTATGGACTGAGGATCTCCTCCCATCCCGTGTTTTTCTTTCTCTCTCTCTCTCTTTCTTTCTTTCCTTCTTTGTTTTCTTTCTTTCCTTTCTTCTTTCTTTCTTTCTTTCTTTCTTCTTTCTTTCCTCTTTCTTTCTCCTTTCTTTCTTCTTTATTTCTTTCTTTCTTTTTTTCTTTGCTTTGGAGTAGAGAAATAGAGAATCCTGAGTATTGACCAGAGGCATTAACCATATTTTCTTTGTCCAGTGATTAGGGAAGTATTGGGTCACTTTGTGAAAATAGCCAACAGTTGGTCATATTAGACAGAAGTGCTATTTTGTTTATGGTTGGAATGAAGGGGTGAAAAATATCTGAAACATGAGAGAGAATTGCCAAAAGAAAGCAAGACGATCATGTTTGTTCTGAGATTTGAAATGTTTGTAGGTTAACCAGGATAGGAGGGTTGTGAATATCAAGAGAAGAATTACAAGGTTTACATGAGTTGTGGCAAAGACTTCTTCCCACGAGGTTTTGAGTGTCTCAGATTTAGGATAGGCAAAGAAGATTCTCTTCGAGGAGAGGTATTAGTTTCATAAGGCAAAAGATTATAATCAAAATAACAGTGAGGAGCGGGAGAGATGGCTTAGTAGTTATGATGCCTGCCTGCAAAGTCAAAGGACCTCAGTTCAATTCCCCAGGACCCACATAAGCCAGATGCACAAGGTGGCACATGTGTCTGGAGTTCATTTGTAGTGGCTGGAGTCCCTGGCATGCCCATTCTCCCTCTCTCTGCCTCTCTCTCTCTCTCAAATAATAAAATAAATAAATAATAAAATATTAAAGAAAATAACAGTGAGCAGGACCCCAGTACCATATCACCATTACATTGGTTTTACTACAGAACAAGTTGAACAATATTAAAGTAGATAAGTGTTTGTCATCCATGGTGACAAAGCCTTGCAAAATGACTTCAGTTTGGATTTGAGGAAAATGTGATGGAGTCTGGTTTAAACAGCTTTGAGTGAACTTGTATTTTTGTGGGAGGATTTTCATGTATCCTTGGGTTAATGTGAAGAGGTGATCCTGAAAAGGGGGTGCTAGGCTTGGGGCTATACTTATTCTGGTGTGTGGTGATGGTTTGTCTCAATGATATAAACATACAGAGACAGGTAATTGTTTCTGAATCTAACAAGAGACTGGCTTGAAGCCTATAACAAAGGATTTCAAAAGGGCTGAGGTAGGTTGTTGACTTAAGATTGATAAGGGATCTTAAAAGTTCAATTGGGAGAAGAATGGACCGAGACTATTGAGCCCTAAGTGGGAGCTTAGTAAGCAATATCATAAGGGCTAGATGGGCCCTCTCAACTTTTCCATGACACTGAAGACTGAAGATGTGGTGTGGAGATAATACTGAATTTTGACAGCTTCACTTCCTCCCCAAGAGATACCGGTGATGATAGCAAGGCCAATATTCAATTGTAGGGGCCAGAGATTGGTAGAATTTTTTTTGTAATATTACTAATCACTTTATGTTTTTCATGCTGAGTGATTAAAATCATGTAGATAGCCAAAAATAACCTTTCTATTTCCTTTAACTCTTATGGTCAATTACGACTCCATGGGGGTTGCTCTTAGGGATTTATGAGGCAACCCTTGGCTCTTCTAACTTTCCTATACTAGTTGTGCCATTTGCAGGGAAGAGTCATGGTCTAGATGACCACTGGACTCCTTAAAAGTATAGGAGATTTTCCTTTCAATGACTCCTCATTGTAGATGTGCACTGGTTAGGTCCAATGTTTAGGGTAAGTGACAACCATTTATTGGAATTACAGGATCGTATTAAGGGTTTCCTGTCACTCCCTGAGTCTTGGATGACCTTACAGGGCTAGAGCCAAAATATTTACTTATCCTCATTGTTTTTGACCTGTACAGTTTAGTTGTTGATAACCCAGAAGACAGTTTCATCAGTCTTTTGTTTTTAACTTCTGTGCAATATTGAGAAAAAGCTTAGACAAAAGACAGATTTTTAAAAATATTTTATTTTTATTTATTTATTTGAGAGTGAGAGAGAGAAATAGGTTTGTTTTGTAAATATTACCAAAAGCAGATTAATATTGTAAGAGAGCCTCATTATTTTAAACAGAGAACTAGATTTTAGATGTATATAAGTGTACTGATCTTTGATCTTAGGGATTTTAACAACCTTAATCCTATATATCTCATTTTTAAGTTTCATCCTCCACAGACCTTTTGTGACTTACTTGAACCTTTTGTAATATGCTTAAACTTTGTAGTTTTGCACTCATTTTTGTTTTACATTGTGGAAAAAAATCAAGTCAGTTTATCTTATGAAAAATTTTATTTCATCTTATAAATTCCTTTAAAAAATTCTTTAACCAAAATTGTTATTTTTGAATCTCCTTTTACCAATACTATGTCTTTATATTTATGTTTCTTTTGTAAATAATTTATTTTACATATTTTAGAGGCAAAGAGAGAGAATGGGTGTGCCAGGGACTTTAGCCACTGCAAACGAACTCCAAAAGCATGTGCCACCTTGTGCATCTGGCTTACGTGGGTCCTAGGAAATCGAACCTGGGTCCTTTGGTTTTGCAGTCTAGCTCCTTAAGCATCATACCATTCCTCCAGCCCCTTTAGATCTTTCTTTACATCTCTTTTCACTCATATATATTGGTTCCTTCATACTTTATTTCCTTCCTTAATATTATTAGAAAGAAAAAGATGATAAACTAATTTATCAACTCTTTACAGCAGAGCTGAATGTAAATTACATATATGGCATAATGTAACAATCTATGGTTATCTTTCCATATTGTTAACGATAAGGTTTTTCTTGGTGAACTTTGACTATTGCTGCTTGGACTTTTAAAAAGGCTCTTTTACACATTCTCTCTCACTCTCTCTCTCTCTCTGTGTGTGTGTGCGTGTGTGTATGTGTTTGTGTTTTGACTACAAGAAGCTGAGAGATGGTTACATTTTTGTAAGATCTAGCTAAAAAATGACCTTGGACCATGAGTTGTCTTTGTATAAATAAAGGCAAAAAGAAGATAAAATATGCAGAGAGGTAAAAATCTTTTATATGTTAAACTTCTAATTACAGTTTTGGATACAAAAGTCTCTCTGAAGAACAGAGGGAGCTAGAAAATGGCTACCTTTCCCTTCAGGACTAAGGAGAAGAGGACAGGAGAGGAGAAGGAGGAAGAGTGAGGGGGAGAGATGGAGAGAAAGAGGGGGGAGGGAGAGAGAATGACTCTAGTTATATATAGACTGATATAGGCTGGATAGAGGAGACTGGCTATTGCAGTGATGCTAAGTTGGACCCAGAGCATTTGTATTTGGAACAGGTCAGACTTAGGAAGGGGACATGTGCCTGGATAATTCTGTGGTCCCCATTGGCTACCTCAGGTAAGAATGTTCTTTGAGGGAGAATTGCTTCCTGACACCTTTATATAATGTTTCTGAGTGAAGCAGAGTATAGCTGGATAAAACGGAGGAGCACTTAAAGAGAACTCTACAGATAGAATGGAAGGAAAAAAGAGAGAGAGAGTAGGAAGCCAAAAGTGGGAAAGTAGGAGCAGAGTTGCTAGGTGGAGAGGAGCCTAGTGGTGGAAAGGCTGAGGCTTGAGCATTGGCTTGAATGTACCCAAAGGAAGGATCATTAAAGAAGATGGGCTAGTATAAGAAGATCTAGTAAAGCACATGTGACATCCCTTCCGCAGTAGAGTGTACTTTGAAATGGCTGCAAAGGCCTGGATATCAGGAATGTCAAGGTTCTTTTCTAAATTATGGCAGCAAAAGATCCAATTGAAGGATGGTGTAATAGCTCAAGGTGACATTCTGTAGCACCAGGAGTTGGAGCAAGTATTGCAGGATTTTGGATACAGGGAGGGATTCGATTCTAAAGATGCAAATCCTAGGCCTTTGTACCCCAACTTTTGGGTCCTTGTTGAAGTTAACAAAGAATTGAAAACACAGACCGAGAGAAGGGTAACTTATAAATTATAAGGTTTATTTTAGGGAGAGTTAGAAACCAGAGGGAAGGCTAACAGGGAAACCCAAGCCAAAAGAAGAAACTGAGAAAAACTTACACATGTGTGCCAGGAGGGATACAGAAGAAGAGATTTATACACATGTGTCAGGCCCATTTACGGATCAAGTATCCAATTAGGGTAAGCCTTGTCATCAGAGTCAGGTGTGTAAGGAAGAGGTCTGATTGGTTGATGGACTCAAGAGGATGGTGGAGGAGGTTCCAGCCCACATGTGTGCTAAGCCCAGGAAACTTAAAGAAGAGGCAGAAAGTTGCCACTGCAGTTGTTACTTGTAGCCTGAGACTGGGTCAGACATGGGTTCTAGTCCTGCCTGGGCAGACAAGGTGGCATCTACTTTGGCCTTTGTCCTTGAATGACTACATATAAAAAAGCTACCTTGTTCCTATTCTCTATCACAAGGCACATATTTTTTTTTTTTTTTTTTGGTTTTGCAAGGTAGGGTCACACTCTGGTCCAGGCTGACCTGGAATTCACTATGTAGTCTCAGGGTGGCCTCGAACTCTCGGTGATCCTCCTACCTCTGCCTCCCGAGTGCTGGGATTAAAGGCATGCGCCACGACGCCCGGCTACAAGGCACATATTTTGTTACAAAGGAAAATAGCTTCTTTTTCAGGATTTGAGGATCAAATTTAGACCAAGTTTTGGGAATACATCCCAAGGTCAAGTCAGAAGGAATGGAAGGAAGTAGGAAACTCATCATGTTTCCTACCGAAGGTGCAATGTCAACCCCAAAAGCATCCCTAGTGGGAAGCAGATCCTCCTATTGCTAGGGGTCTCACTATACTGACTCAACATAGGCTTCCTAAAAACCTGGAACTCTCCTGAGAATAGAGATCCTCCTGACTTGCTGAAGTGACACCTAATTTCACTCTGGAGCTAAATATGTGTGTCTGGTCAGAGTGGACTGCCTTCAGGAGACTCACAAAACAAACTGGACATGAATCAGTTTTGATGAAAAAGGAAGACTCACTGTCTTGGAGAAAGTGAAAACATTGTCACCTATCGATCTCTGATGACTAACATCTATCTATCTAGTCTGGCTAGGAGGAGAAATGGTGAGCACAAACACTATCAGCCACATTCTGTGGCTCTAGAGAGTGATGGCAACAAATGTTGAAATGGGGAAAAGGGAGTGAGAAGGGACATAGAGAAGAGAGTTGTCACAATGCGTGCAGATTTGTTCCAGATAAGTTTCTGCTGCCAGCCACACCACACAACAAGAGTAAGGAGGTTCCCAGAAGAAAGGTAAAGTGGCTCCTTACCATTCATGTAATAGTATGTCATCCTTTTTCCACCACCTTCAGATCCTACCAAAGAGTAGCCTTGGCCAGAATCTATCATTTCTAGGCAGGAAAAAAAGGCTTTTCTACAAGCATCCAAAAGGAATTCCTTAGCCCTGTACCCTAGAGGGCATTGGCAGGTCAGGATCACAATGTAGCAGCCTTTAGGCTATGTGGAAATGTAGTCCTAGCCAGAGGCCATCGGTTGTCTCCAAACTACTATCCAGCCACGGGGGGTGCTAGAGTTGGTGAAATGAAGAAAACAGTTGAATTAAGAGACCAGCTAATCCATCTGACCCCACAGCTAGGCATCCTGGCCCAAAGTATTTCATCTCCACCATATTCCTCAACATAAGTTTGTGTTGAATGAGTATCCATAGGGCCCAAGAGGAAGTTGAAGATTAGCATACTGTAAATAGGAAGCTGCTGGTTATATCGTAGAGATGACAAGAGGTGAATGCTCATGCCAGTTCTGTTACTTATCTAGACAGTCTCAGTGTCTTTGAGGCCGAGCTTGGTCATCTGTGAAATTGGATTTCTATACCTTCTCTATGGCTGTTTGCAAGTAAATAAAAAAAAAAGTGTAAAGGGTTCACAGAACACAGTAGGCACATTTCTGTCTTGGTCCTTCTGCTCTTTCCTCCTAGGAGGAGACGCCATTGGTCGAAATCCAAGAACATAAATGCATAGAGATCCTGTGGAAAGGAAGCAGCAAGCCCTGAAATGCATTGCCAAGCATGTGAGCTTTGGGCCACAGCTAAATTATGGGATGGTTACCTATGGAAGCTGGTGAGGAGGAAACAGTCATGGTGCCATAGCTTATAACTGTTCTGCTTTTTTGTACCTTCATTTTACTATCTCCTTTCATCATGGAGGAACCCCCATCAAAACCTTCCAAAGTAGAAGGGGCAAGAATCATGGCTTCTAGACAGAAGACTGAGGTCAGAAGAGCAGACACTCTTGACTCTAGAACCTCAGGTGAGTCACGTCCTCTGTTCTAGCCTTAGTCTAGCATAGTGCTGTCCTGCAATATTAGTCTGACCTTTGGGTCAGAAAACAGTTTTAAGTTTGGAATCATTGTTGAAGTTTTGGTGATTTTAAAAATGAGTCTCCATGTGTTGGGAAGAATTCTAAGGTGTCACCCAATGGCATTCATCCTTGTCTAATCCCCCTTTGAGTGTGGGCAAAATTCATGAATATGCTGAGATACTACTTCCATGATTATACTCTCTTATATGGCAAAAGATTACTTGGGAGGACCTGACCTAACTTGTCAAGCTCCCCTCTTTTTTTTTTTTTTTGCTTCCACCCATATTTCAAAGGAAGGCCTTTGAAGCAAGGCAGTGTGTGGCAGGATCAGGATCCTTGCAGTCAGCCCTCAGAGGCTGTAAGGATGATAGCTAAGCTGCTATGACCCTAGTGGCCCCACTAGAAGACAGTGACACCTTTTAAAATGGTGAAAATTTCTCTGGCCATTCAGAAGAAAGGAAGTCAGACAATTAAAATACAAGAAGCAGTCAATGTGCCATTGCATTCTGGAATACGTGTGGCAGAGAACTGGGCTAGTCTTGAGGAGAAGAGAACATCTATGATAGCCCGCAAAGGGATGGGGACTTCAGTCCAATAGTCATGAGGAAATGTCTTCCAGCAACAAAAATTATACTGAAATTGGATTTTCCCATATACTCGCCAGATCGTAGTCTTGTGAAACGCTGAGTACAGAATGAGGTTGTGACATGCCAGATTTTGCACTAATGAATGGGTGGAGCTGCCAGTCACTAACTACATTTGTGATTATGCACCTAGAAAACCAATCATTCTAGTTAAGTCAAACCCATAATTAATGCATATACATAGTATGTGTATTGTGTGTAGAAGGTAGAGAGAATATGCCACCATACTAATGGCTTTTAGCAGTACATATTGAGGGTAAGCATTATTAATATATTCATAGTGATATTTGAATGAATTTTCCACATTTTCTAAATGGAAATTTGTTTACTTATTGATAAGATAAAATATATCAGAAAAAAATCAGAGCTTTATTTAAGTAGAATATGTCAAATTTAAGACTTTTCAAAGGGTAGTCATAATACATTAATAGGCAAATATTTGTATACAACTTAACAAATTTATGAAATAAAATGTTGTGGACTATATCTTCTGTCTAATTGATCTTATTGCTATCCCCACAGAGAGAGCACCTATCTAGGCTTTCTTGTCTAATTATCCATATCTCCAAAAGAAAATACATCATTCCCTTACATAATATTTTAGCTCAAATTATATCAGTAATATACTTAGCTATCAATTATTGATATGTTTTATTCTAAGAACAGTGTTTCTAAAACTTCTCTAATAAGGTGTATTTGGAGCATTTTAATATTTTAGTCATACTGTGCTATTATTCTTGCACACATGCTGAGGCTGTCTGAGTGGAAGATATGAGATGGGTAACTGACAGGGCCTCACTTCACTCTAGCACAGATGTTGCTAATTGTAAAGAAATATAAAGAAATACCAATGTGTTTTCCTCTCTCAGCAGTGTAAGGAGTCCTCGTGACACCACAGCTTTTTTGTTTATGTGTGTATGTGTTATGATATGTGTATATGGGAATGTTTGTCACACAGTGTGCCTGTGGAGGTCAGAGGACAACCTCAGGGTGTTTGTTCTTTCTTGTAACTACCACCACTACCACCTCTTCCTTGTCCTCCTTCTTTTGAGACAAGGTCTCTCTTTATTGTTCTGCTACTGCATGTGCACTAGCATAGTTGGCCTGCAATCTTATGGATTCTCCTGGCTCCACCTCCCATTGCCATAGGCAAGTTGAGATCACAGAGCCACTTTGCCTCTAGCTGGGGAATTAAGGTCCAGAATGCTTATAGGCAAATATCTTTAACTTGTGAGTCATATTCCCAGTCCTATGGAGACACAATTTTGATTTAAATAGGACATAATTAAAATTCAAACCAAATAATCACGTTTTCTTTTCAAATTCCATAATTATTTCTGGACATATTTGGAAGACTAACAAGGGATCATTAGTTGATTATTTAAAATGTGCATGTGAAATACACAAGTTATGGGGAAATACAATAATAAAAATTCTTACATAGCAACAAAAGGTCAAATTAGCAAACATTTAAAAACTTTAAAAAAAAAGTTGTTTACACATATTTGGAAAAGCAAATGTTCTCATTTGAATGTAGCTAGATGATGTGCACATTGTCAAAGAGATTTTAAAGCCAACTAGAATTTTGTTCTTTGATAAAATGGTTCCATTTGCGGAAACTCATCTACCAGATGTAGCTCAGTGCCTCATGTCTCTTGACCCTGATCCATCCACTATTCAATCCAAATAAGAAAAAATTCTACAAAATTCACAGTCTAACCACAGAGCCATCCCAAGCACTGATACAGAGTAGAGCCTAGCTTACTACTCCTGGAGGGACCTGTAGATTTCCCCAGTCTTATGTCCTTACAGATTCTTCCCTACAACCATGTACACATCGGCCCATATTCTCTCAAATTTAAATTTTCATAAATGATGAAAGAAACATTGATTTTAAACAACTTCTGTTTCCATCTCAGCCTTAAAAATCCCCTGAGGCAAGAGGAAGCTGCCCCCAGCCTGGCTCCCTTCTGGAAACACAGGGAAGGTAAGCAGAGAACAGAGAGTAACCACCTCAACATTATGAATCCTGGCATATTTGCTGCAAATCTTCCACCCTCGTACACAGGCTGTCATGTCTCTCTCTCTCTCTCTCTCTCTCTCTCTCTCTCTCTCTCTCTCTCTCTCTCTCTGCAGGTAGTGTGGTAAAAAGCATATTTGCCATCCAACTCTGTTTTTTAGGAGCACACACATTGGAGTCACACACATTCATCATGAGAAGAAAAACAGCTCAATAAAAGGATTGCTATGAACTCAAATCTAGTTACTAATGTTGGTTTTGGTTTTTCGAGGTAGGGTCTCACTCTGGCCCAGGATGACCTGGAATTCACTATGTAGTCTCAGGGTGGCCTCGAACTCACCGTGATCCTCCTACCTCTGCCTACGGAGTGCAGGGATTAAAGGTGTGCACCACCACACCCGGCCTTCCAGAGAAAGTCTTCCTCACATAGGGAGAAATCTGGACACACACACACACACACACACACACACACAGAGAGAGAGAGAGAGAGAGAGAGAGAGAGAGAGCAAAGCACAAGAGCCCAAGTCAAAAAGATCCCTCTCACTGGGCATGGTGGTGCATGCTTTTTATCACAGTATTTGGAAGGCTAAGGTAGGAGTATTACTGTGAGTTTGAGGCCAGCCTGATGCTACATAGTGAACTCCAGGTCAGCCTGGGCTAGGGTGAGACCCTACCTTGATAAATGAAACACCACCAAAAAAAATGCTTTTCACATGTGGTGGGGTGGTCAGATAAGACTAATAGATAATAAAAGACTCAGAACCTGAAGAGAGATCACACATGGAGTAAAACAAGAAAGCATCCAAACACAAAATGCATGTGGAAAGCAAGCAGGACAACACCCAGGCAAAAAGAAATCCAAAGCAAGGACCAGGAAAGTCAGGGGCCAGGAGAATGAAGAGAGGGATTTACATACATGTGTTAGGCCACTTTATGGATTAAGCATACAATTAAGATGATCTTTGACATCAGAGTCAGTTGTGTAAGGGAGACCTGATTGATTGGTAGACTCAAGAGGTTGACTTAGGAAGGGTCAGCCGACAGGTGTGCTAAGCCAAGGAAAACTTGAAGAAGAAGCAGGAAGCACTGGTGAGTTGTTGCTTGCAGTCAGCTTGAATGAGACTGGATCAGAGATGGGTTCTAGTCCTTCCAAGGCAGGCAAGGTGGCATCTCCTTGGACCTCTGTCCCTGGCTAACTTACTTATAAAAATGCTATTATTCCCTAGTCCCTTTAATTTGTATTGTTGGTATATTTTTATATCAAACAAAATTCCTGTCCAAGGACTGTAACCATTCTGGTAGGAGAGGAGATATTCTAAAGAGACACTTGTGCCCCACCATTTGTTTTCAAGTTATTGAATCAATGGACTCCAAAGAGTTAAATTTTCCTCCAGGGATCCCATTCTAAAGGGAAAGGCTGAAGCACTGGTGCCAGGCAGGAGAGGAGCTTGCCTGTCTGGAAGAGATTTCACACAGTTCTGACAACTTAAATTAACATAGACATATTTTCTGGCCTTTGTTTAATCTTTTCTGTACAACTGTAATACTTCTACAGAAAAGGTGGAAACTAGGACACTTTCCCTGGTTTGGTCAAACTGTAAATAAACCCATTTTTCCATTATCAATTTGTTTCCTAATTTCTTTTAAGAAGGGGCAGGTTTACGAATCTAAGTGCCCCTGTAACAGGGCTTCCTTTCCTCTAATGGAAAGAGCAGAGTTCCCACAATGGCCTAGGTCCCAGCCTAGTTTCACTGAGCAGTATTGTTTTTCAAGTGGTGGATGGAAGAGTGCAAGGGAACTAGGGTCAAGACAAAAGCCTGTCGGGTTTGCAGAATAGTCTGCTCATGGTGGTTACCATAGAAACCTGATGTCATGGTAACGGTGATGATGGTCTGATGAAGACTCCATTGATTTAGTGAAAGGAGCAAGGTTTTTCCACCAGATGTTTTGTCTCAGCCATGCATTTCCTGCCTTGATGGACTCTACTCTGTGGAAGTGTAAGCTGAAATAAACTGTTTCCTTCCCTAAAGTTACTTCTGGCCAGGTATTTTTTCCCACCAATGAAAAAGTAAATGATACAAGGGTGATTTGGTTATTTGGGGTGTTTTATTATTTTATATTTTTTCCTATTTCAGTGAAACACATGACCAAATTTTGATATTTTATTCAGTCTATATAGCTTCAGAAGTATAGATATTTTAACAATATTAATATATTCAATCCCTAAATAGAGGATATATTTTCACTTATTTGTGTATTCTTAAATTTCTTTCAACAAGGTCTGGAGAGATAGTTTAGTTAATAAAATGCTTGCTGTGCAAGCACGAGACCTGTCTTTGGATTCCCAACACCCATGTAAAATCTGAGTGTGGTAGCACATTCCTATAATCCCATAGTTAGAGGTAGAGACAGGAAGATTTCTAGGGCATTCCTACTAGCTAGTCTAGCTGAATTGATGAGATCTAGGTTCAGTGTTCAAAATATAAGATGATACCAATTGAAGGACCTCTGGCCTCTACACACACCTGCACACCTGTGCGCCCATACACATACAAACACACATATATAGACATGTAAAAAATTCTTTCATTAATGTTTCATAGTTTCTGATATATAGATTTTTTACTATAAATTTGTTTCTAAGTATTTTATTTACTTTATTTTCTTGAAAGTGGAATTTTTTCTTGATTTCTTTTTTGGATAGTTAATTGATAACACCTCATGCCTTCAGTAAACAGAGAAAATTTTACTTCTCTTATTTGTTTAAATGCCTGCTATTTCTTTTGTTTTGCCTGATTGCATTGGCTAAGAATATCTTGAGGTGGGTAACATTTTGAAGTGTGTAGAGTGAGAGATAGAGGTTATTGCCTTGTGATTGTCTTGAAGCTTGCAAAAACATCTTATAGGTATAGAAGGCTATTTTATGCTCATAACAACTTTAATTGCATAAAAACTCTGCTTTTACTTTTTAAATTTAAATTGCATTGGGAACTTTAGTGTATGAACATATTGCAAATTGAAGGTAGTCCCATCTAGACTTGGGTTACCTCACAGTATATTCTTTCCAAGATCATCTATTTTCATGTATATTATAAAATGTATAACTTCATTTTTTTCTTTACAGCTAAGTAAAACTCCATTATGTATATATGTACCACATTTTCATTATCCAGTCATGAGTTTATGCTCACTGAGGATGATTCCATTTTCTAGCTATTGTGAATAGAGCTGCAATGAACAGAGATTCATTCTGTGGGGAAAGGAGAACTCTTATTCACTATTGCTGTGAGTGTAAACTGGTGTAGCTACTATGTAAATTACTGTGGAGGTTTCTCAGGAAGCTAAACTTTGAATGACCATATGATCCAGTGGTACCACTCCTGGACCAATACCCAAAAGATTCTATATCCTATCACAGATATACTTACACATTCATGTTAATTGTGGCTCTATTCACAATAACTAGGAAATTTTATTACATTTCCTTTTCAATATAGAAGCATTAATAAGACAAGCATGGTCCTTCTTCTAGATATTTCACTCAGCTTAAGGGTATGGGTGCCCTGTGGTAGGGATGGAAACTCCTATAGGATAAAAATATAGAGGGGTCTGTTGACAAGTTCAGAAGTGGTCAGTCCTGGAATGTCTCATAAGGGACAGAAACATGAGGCCCTCTTGACCCTGGGGAGTGTGCTGTCCTATTCCAGGATGGCTTACATTGATCTTCCAAGTATGGATATGGCATTTGTAGGAGAATAAGACAGAGCCCAAGCCTACCTTCCCTTATGTGAAATGGGGACCAGCATTTTCACTCATAGGATTGATTACTGGTGTGTTCAGTGATAATAGTTGCTTAATTAGTGAGGTAGATAAAGAGGACCCCCCTCTCCTGGTAGCATTGGGAAGGTGTTAAACACTGTTATAGCACTATTAAAATTACTATTAATAAGATTTAACCTCTTCTCTTCCTCTCGGTCCCATATTGAACTCCAGTTGGAAGTGGTGAGTCCAGTCTCAAGATGGAGGGCTATGATCCAAAAGAACTGAAACAGTTGGTCTGAGCTTTGAAACTACACATGACAGTTTGAGAGAACATTTTAAGAAATGGGGCACACTCATAGATTGTATGGTCATGAGAGACCATATAAATAAATAAAGTGTTCCAGAGGCTTTGTGACTTACTTGTGTGTTGAAGTGGTGGATGCAGCAATGTGTGCTTGGCCACACAAGGTTGATGGGCATGTAGTGGAACCAAAGAGAGCCATTTCTAGAGAGGATTCTGTAAAGCCTGGTTCCCATTTAATAGTGAAGAAAATTTTTGTTGGTGGTATTAAAGAAGACACAGAAGAGTATAATTTGAGAGACTACTTTAAAAAGCATGAAACCATAGAAGTGATGGAAGATGGGCAGAGTGGAAAAAAGAGGATTTGCTTTTGTAACTTTCAATGATCATGGTACAGTTGATAAAATTGTTGTTCAGAAATATCACACTATTAATGGGAATAATTGTGAAGTGAAAACAGCTCTTTCTTTCTTTCTTTCTTTCTTTATTTATTTCTTCTTTTTTTTTTGTTTGTTTGTTTTTCGAGGTAGGGTCTCACTCTAGGCAGGCTGACCTGGAATTCACTATGTAGTATCAGGGTGGTCACAAACTCACAGCGATCCTCCTACCTCTGCCTCCTGAGTGCTGGGATTAAAGGCATGTGTCTCCACGCCCTGCTAAAGGAGGGTTCTTTTTGAAAAATATTTTTATTATATTATATTTTTTATTTATTTGAGAGACAGACAGAGTAGAGAGAGAGAGAGAGAATGGGCACACCAGGGCCACCATCCACTGCAAATGAACTCCAGATGCATGCACCCCCCTTGTTCAGCTGGCTTACGTGGGTCCTGGAGAGTTGAACCAGGATCCTTTGGTTTTGCAGGCAAATGCCTTAACCGCTAAACCATCTCTCCAGCCTGAAAAAGGCCCTTTCTAAACAAGAGATGCAGTCAGCTGAGTCACAGAGAGGTCATGGAGGTGGATCTGGCATCTTTATGGGTCGTGGCGGAAACTTTGGAGGTGGTGGAGATAATTTTGGTTGTGGGAGAAACTTTGGTGCAAGAGGTGGCTCTGGTGGTCGAGGTGATGAGGGAGTTATGGTGGATGTGATGGTGGATATAATGGATTTGGAGGTGATGGTGGCAACTATGGTGATGGTCCTGGTTATAATAGTAGAGGAAACTATGGTGCTGGTGGACCAGGATCTGGAAATCAAGGTGGTGGATATGGTGGTAGAGGAGGAGGATATGAGGTTACAATGAAGGAGGAAATTTTGGTGATGGTAACTATGGTGGAGGTGGGAACTACAATGATTTTAGAAATTATAGTGGACAACAGCAGTTAAATTATGGACCCATGAAGGGGGGCAGTTTTGGTGGAAGAAGCTCTGGCAGTCCCTATTGTGGTGGTCATGGATCTGGTGGTGGAAGTGGTGGATATGGTAGCAGAAGGTTTTAAAAACAGCAGAAAAGGGCTGCAGTTCTTAGTAGAAGAGAGAGCGAGGAAAAGAGCCACAGTTCTTAGCAGGAGAGAGAGAACGAGGAGTTGTCAGGAAAGCTACAGGTTACTTTGAGACAGTCGTCCCAAATGCATTATAGGAACTGTAAAAATATGCCACAGAAGGAGCAATGATCCATAATCAGAAAAGTTACTGCAGCTTAAACAGGAAACCCTTCTTGTTCAGGACTGTCATAGCCACAGTTTGCAGAAAGTGCAACTATTGATAAAATGTAGAGTCATTTAGATGTATGTTCCTGAGGACTTTCATCTGTTGTAGCTTGTCTTTCTTTTTATTTCATTACATCAGGTATATTGCCCTGTGAATTGTGGTAGTGGTACAAAGAATAAAAAATTGAGGAATATTTAACTCTTCAATAAAAAAATCAAGCTCTTGTTACAAGTATTCCTCTTGATGTTCGCTCTCCTATAAATAAGCAAAGACATTGGGGTGAGGCAATTTGATTCCCTAATTGACAGCTGTCCTGGTTGTCTTGAACAAAAATATGGTCTTGTCAACAGTAGCCATTTTGAGTGCCCCACAGATGCCTTGAGAAAAAATTCACAATGATCATATCTGTTTGCCCCAGTTCCTGACAACATAGCCTTATCCAAGGTTCTTTGAAATACTTTGTACCAGACTTTTTGCTATCACAAACCTAGATGAATACTAGGGCCATAGTAGGAGCACTTCTGCCTGGTAGCCTAGCAGAGGGTCTGCTGTGACAAGGCTGTGATTGGTGCAAACACAAACCCCCCTTTGTATGCAGGGTAGGCTATGAATGGTTCAAATACTCTTAGCTAGCTATGTAAGCAAGCTGCTCAGGCTCACTTACTGAGTTTGTTGGGAGACATGCTTAGACTTACTTAGTGAGTCATGTGTTACAACATTGCTTCCAATATAAGGTTTCTCTCACACATTCTTTTCTTGCCTACCTTCAGTAGTGTAGGCTGAGCTGATATCACAAAGAAAGACAAGACATAGTAGAGACAGCAGAGGGGCAGTGACAGCTGAGTTGGAAATTGGCCAAGCTACCAAAGTGGAAAGGCAGCTGTCTGCTTAAATCTGAAGGGGCAGCTGAACAGATAAAGCAGCCAGGGCAGGAATGAGGGGGATGGAAGAAGAAGAAAGGATGGAGAGCCGATAGTGAAGATTGGAAGGCTATAAAAAGACAGAGAAGAGACACTTCAGATCCTGAATACTGGAAGATTTCCAGAGAGATGTCAGGCTCTCAGGTACCCTGGGCTAGGGAACTATAACACTGTCTGCTGTCAAGGGCTAAGAAATTCAGATCCCTAGGCCTGCCTAGATGTTGAAAGGCCAGCTGTTGCCGAGTGCTAAGGAATCTCAATGTCTTAGGCCTACACAAGAGCTGTAACAGCCAAGAGTCCTAGTAATTCAGGCCTACACAAGAGCTAATGTTCCCAGAAATCAGAGGCCTGCATGAGTAGAGTGTGCCAGCTGCTGCTACCCCTGCCTGCTTGCTGCTGTCACTCTCTCACATGAAAAGTAGAGGGATACAAAAGCTCGAGACCAGCACTTAAAGAACTTCCCTTTGCCTATTCATGATTTCTATCTCAGTAGACCTTTAAAAGGACTCTAGGCATAGTATTAACAATACCTGCCAGTGATTCCTCTATATACCTCAGGTGGATGTTGAACTATGCAGTTTGGTTACAGGGGCTTCTTAGCAACTTGAAAGTTTAGTATGCATTCTTCACTGGTCACATTTTTATACATTTGTAATAAAATTGGTAATGCAATGCCGGGTGTGGTGGTGCACACCTTTAATCCCAGCACTCAGGAGGCAGAGGTAGGAGATCTCAGGCCACCCTGAGACTACATAGTGAATTCCAGGTCAGCCTGGGCTAGAGTGAGACCTTACCTCAACAACCCCCCCCCTAAAAAAAAATCATAACGAAGCTGCGATTATAGTCAGTTTAACATATCTTCTTTCTTGTTTAAAAAAATATTTTTCAAAGTGTATTTGAATATAGAATAGTGATTACTGCAGTAGGGTGGATAAAGGAAGGCTGGGTTACTAGGAACCTTAACTGTAAAAGACATCAAAATAGAAGAGGGACTGGTTGGATGAAGGGGCTTAATTCCCTCTTCTTCCATACCCCTTCACTAAGTCTCTTCCTCCGAACAATCAGTCCCTCTTCTATTTTGATGTCTTTTTTCCTTTTGTCTTTCTTTTGTCATCCATGATAACATGTTGATGGGCCCAATCTTGTGCATGTAATGATAGCTGCTGTGAGGTCATGATTGTAATGGCCACATCCACATCATATCTGGAATACAACATTCCAAAGCTTTCCTTCCCATCCCCTAGCTCTCACATTCTTTCCACCAAGTCTTCTGCAGTGTTTACTGAACCTTGGAAGGTGCAACTGCACTTTTATTTACAACTGTCATGTACTTTATTTTCACTGAACTGTCAGCAGACTATAGTTGGATAGTTTATGAAGTTGAAATCTCAGGCTACTTAATAATAATAAAGGTAACTGAAACTATGCAATTGCTTGTGTTTATGTGTAACCTTTTAGATGTTACTGACAATATATTAAAACCAGTGAGAAGCCGGGCATGGTGGCGCACGCATTTAATCCCAGCACTCTGGAGGCAGAGGTAGGAGGATCGCTGTGAGTTTGAGGCCACCCTGAGGCTACATAGTTAATTCCAGGTCAACCTTGGCCAGAGTGAGACCCTACTTCGAAAAACAAAAACGAAAACAATAAAACCAGGGAGAAGAATGCCCCAGAATCAATTTGATAGATTACCTCCAGAAAAATAAATCTAAAAGAAATATTCTTTCTTTCAATTATATATGGATGTTCAGAATTGAATCTGTTCATTGTATACTATTTCCTTTTTATCCTCCAGCAATCAAATCCTATATATTTATGGGATCTTAGAGAAAGGAGAGAGAAAAAAGAGAGGGGGAGAAGAAAAGAAGAAGGGAAGGAGAGAAGGGAGGAGCTAGAGAAGGGAAAATAATATGTGTACATGTGGGTTTACATATATGCATGAATATTGTATTGAATATATATGCATGAATGTGTATTGCTGAAGCTATCAGGAGTGTTTGCTGTGAAAGGAGATACATGAGGTTAAATACTGGGCATCATGTCAATCCTAATGGGCTCCTAGCCCATCCTCCAAACAAAATTAAAGTGATGAATGTCTGTTTTTCCCAGCTCTCCTGGCCAGCACTGTTGCCAAAGTGATTCAGTAACTGCCGCAGGATTTGGTGCAGAGCCTCTATTTGAGATTCTTACTGGAATAATTTATTGCCACAAAAGCTATCAACTGTTGCATTTTGAATAATTACTATTCTTTCTAAAATAATTAGCTAGAACATTAGTGTTAGTATAATTCCAACCTGTCTGGAACACACATGCTCACGTGCACGCACACGCACACTTACACACATTTGTTGTTGGCTTCAACTCTACCTGACATTCACTAATTCATCTCTCCCTCCTTCTATGTGGGTTGAAGTATGCACACTATAGAGGGGTTCCTCACAGAGAGCAGGAAGTTCACTCTGCATCATCCCAAACTTGCACAGACTTCCCAGACCACCTTCTGTCCCCTCTCAGTCACCCCCTCTTCAGGACACCATGGACACAACTGTCCAAACTCCACTCTGAAACTCCCCATTTTCTCAGCATCACCTCCTACCTTCATCACACTGCCATATGCCTACCCACCTGTATTGCCAAGGTAGGCTGGAGCTTTCTGATAGTTCATCCCATGTGTGCTTTTAAAATACATATATTTACATAAATATTTACACCTATCAGATTTTTCTGGCAAAGTTGAGTTGATTCTGTATGTACATTCATAAGCTAGGTCATAATTGAGGAATTTTTGTCTTGCATGAATTTCCTTTCATTATTTTGGTTAGCTTACAAGATAATGTTTTTTTTTTTTGAGATTTTCATACATGTATATCATTGTACCCTACACAATAAATATTCACTCGTCTACTATCTCCCCTTGTCTCACTCTCACTTGCCCTTTCTTCCTCCCTCCAAATAGTCTAATTTTACCATATGAAAAAACTGCAGTATTTTTTTCTTTAATAATGGGGTACATGGGTGCCACCTCATGACATAATCTTGAACTGCAGTATGAACACCATTGAACATGAATGTAGACAGGGACAGGCTGTGACCCAAGCCTAATTTACAGAGCTTTCTAGAAGTGTGGGTGGAAACTGGAACCATACTAGGTCTAGAAAATCAGTTATTGATAGGCCTCCTAGACAGAAAATGTACCCTCTTATTATGCAGAAACGAAATCTGTATGTGGCATCAACAATAATTTTTTATGTTCTGAAACATACAGATATATAGCTACACACCTATATAAACAAAAAATCCATCTTGACTACTTGTCATTCTTATAATTATAAAATTATAAAATTCTGTAATTTATTTTATATTCACTAGCTGACATTTTAGTATAAGGGAAACTCCTCATTAATCATAGATAGGTATGTTTGTATATGAAGGGTAGGTAACATGTAGGCTAAATTCTTTCACAATATTTTCACTTTCCAAAACAACAAATTGTTTCTCTGAGTTTTCCAAAGGAAATTAGTCTATTTCTTCATTTTTCATTTTAGAATATATTTATTATTCATGAGTAGTTTGATGTATTTTAATCTATTAAAATCATTTTATTTGGCATTCATATTGTTCTATCTATGTGAAGTAGGAGTTGTATTAGCTTAGCTTTACATCTGTTGACAGGACTTTTGGTATGGTGGATTTTTTAAATTTAAAAAAAATTTTTTTTTTTTGGTTTTGCGAGGGAGCGTCTCACTCTGGTCCAGGCTGACCTGGAATTAACTATGTAGTCTCAGGGTGGCCTCGAACTCTTGGCGATCCTCCTACCTCTGCCTCCCGAGTGCTGGGATTAAAGGCGTGCGCCACCACGCCCGGCTTGATTTTTTTAATTTTTAAGAAATATTTTATTTATTTGCAAGGACAGAGAGAATGCCAGGCCATCTAGCTGCTGCAAACAAACTCCAGATTCACGAGCCTCTCTGTGCATCTGGTTTTACATGAGCACTGGGGAACTGAACCTGGGTCATTAGACTTTGAAGACAAGTGCCTTAACCACTGAGCAATCCCCCCAGCCCCTTACTCTCACACACACCCACCCACACAAATGAATACACACATATGTATATGGACATGTACACATACACACATACACACAAAATTAAAAAAAAACAAAGTATCTTTTGCCTCATTATTTAAGCAGTGATTTATCTACATGTTAGTAGTTTAGACAAAAGGAAGTATAGAAAGTTCTAAAATTAATCTATATTAAAGAACATTACAGGCTGGAGAGATGGCTTAGCAGTTAAACGCTTGCCTATGGAGCCTAAGGACCCTGGTTCGAGGCTCGATTCTCCAGGACCCACGAAAGCCAGATGCACAAGGTGATGCATGCATCTGGAGTTCGTTTGCAGTGGCTGGAGGCCCTGGCGCACCCATTCTCTCTCTCTCTCTCTACCTGCCTATTTCTGTATCTCTCTCTCTCAAATAAATAAATAAATAATAAAATTTTTTTTAAAAAAGAACATTACTTCTTGAAGGCATCCTCTTCATTCTACCTTGTGCATAATCAGTATCCAGAATAAGTTGGCATTAATCCCATGCATTTCTTTTTTTTTTTTTTTTTTTTTTTGGTATTTTTCGAGGTAGGGTCTCACTCTAGCTCAGGCTGTCCTGGAATTCACTATGTAGTCTCAGGGTGGCCTCGAACTCATGGCGATCCTCCTACCTCTGCCTCCCGAGTGCTGGGATTAAAGGCATGCGCCACCACACCCGGCAATCCCATGCATTTCTTTATCCCTTTTCTCCATACCAGTTCTTCCTTAAAGAAAATAAACTATTCTTTGTTTTTTTATGAGAGAGAGAGAGAGCAAGCAAGAGAGAGAGAATTGGCACGTCAGGGCCTCCAGCCACTGCAATTGGACTCCAGACTTGTGCACCACCTTGTGTACATGAGTAACCTTGTGCACATA
Source organism: Orientallactaga sibirica (assembly GCA_036365145.1). Lineage (NCBI taxonomy): Eukaryota > Metazoa > Chordata > Mammalia > Rodentia > Dipodidae > Orientallactaga > Orientallactaga sibirica. The sequence goes on from JAEOAD010000747.1 coordinate 680,102, forward strand.
CATCACCTTATGTGTCTGGCTTATGTGGAATCTGGGGAGTCAACCATGGGTCCTTAGGCTTCACAGGCAAGTGATTTAACCACTAAGCCATCTCTCCAGTCCACTATTCTTTTGAAATATTGTTCACATGTGCACAAAAACATACATAAACAGTAAATGTTCTTATCTTCCAATTAGCTAATTTAACAGAGTGTATACATATAATTACTTACATATTTATGTACATATACACAAATGCACACACATGAAAAACAATTCTCACATTCAAAGGAATTATATGGGAAGGTCAAAGTGAAGCCTTTACTAAGACCTCAGCAATGGACTGGAGAGATGGCTTAGTGGTTAAGGTGCTTGCCTGCAAAGCCTAAGGATCCAGGTTTGATTCACCAGTACTCACATAAACCAGATGCACAAGATGGTACATGCACCTGTAGTTCATTTCCAGTGGCGTGAAGCCCTGGCATGCCCATTCTCTCTCTCTCTGTCTCTGTCTCTCTCTCTCTCTTTTTCTGTCTCCTTTCTATCTCTCTCAAATAAATAAATAGAATAATTTTTTAAAAAGATCTCAGCAAGATGATTGGCACATCATCTATAATCCTATTGTTTCCTTTCTTCTCAGCTCAACACTTTCTCATTAATAAGCATGATCTTCCAGGGCTGGGGAGAGAGCTCATCAGTTAAAGAATCTTGGTTGCAAAGCCTGCTGGCCTGGGTTCAACTTCCCAGTACCCACCTAAAGCCAGATGCACAAAGTGGCATGTGTATTTCGAGTTCATTTGCAGTGGTAAGAAGCCCTGGTGTACCTATTCTCTATCTTGCTCTGTCTGTCTCACTCTCTGCTAGCAAGTAAATAAAATTATTTTAAAAAACAATGATTTCACTAAACTCAGAGGTTTCTATGTTTATTGTTATTATTTCCATTTGTGTTCTTTATGGAACTTTGTTTGTTTCCTAGTTTGTTTGAGACAAGGTCCCATTGTATAGCTCAGGCTGGTCTGAAACTTATTATGTAACTGAGGCTGCCCTCAAAGTTATGATCCTCCTGCTCCAGCCTTCATTGTACTAATCATGTAAGCATGTGCCACCATGTTTCTTTTATGACACCTTTTGAACTGAATGTTTAATTTTTTATATTAGTAATTAATTATTTAAAATACTTTTACTTACTAACATGTGAAGTATTCATTATTATACTAAACAAATTTTTGTAATTTTAGTCTTTTTATTTTAGCCCAATACTTTATTTATTTATTTATGTGAGAGAGCAAGAATGAGAGAGAACGAGATAATGAGCACTCCAGAGCCTCCAGCCACTACAATCAAACTCCAGAAGCATGTGCCCCCTTGTGCGCACACTTGCGTCACTGGGCATCTGGCTTATGTGGCAGCTCAAGATTTGAACATAAATCCTTAGGCTTTGCAGGCAAGCACTTTAACTGCTAAGCAATCTTTCCAGCCCTCCAGTACTTTTTTTAAACAACCTTAGGTGGAGTTGATTTTTGTGAATAACCCATGGTCATCTAGAAAACGATGTGTACTGTGTAATATTAGGTTTCTCAGTTTAGTTTTTGTCTATCATAAGAGCTGCCCTTGGGGTTACGCTACTCAGGTTTTCTTTACAATTAGAAAAATTTTCTCCATTTGAACATTTTTTATTAAGAGAAGTGTATTAGAGTTATATATTATTATATTTTTCTCTTTCTTTTTGCATCCACTGTGTTTTTTACTGCATAAATATTTTTATGAGTGATTAGAATTATAAGTGATAATATCTCTACATCTTTCTTATGAATTATTTAGATTTATCAATCTTGGGCTCTAAGCTCTATAAATTCATTTTACCTTAACTGCTCTCTCATAAGTATCAAGATTATAATCTATGCTTTCCTGTTTTTATCCAAGGCCTAATATGTATTTGTTCATTTAAAACAGTTTTACATATCTGACTAAGTTAGTTTTAGGTATATCATTTAAAAGAACATAGTTTTGGATTTTGCTTCAGCAGCAATCTCAAAATACTTTTCATTACTCAGTAAATTCCATTTACTGTTATTTCTATAGGGTCAGTGTCTTAGGCCATTTTCTGTTCTTTGGGTGGGTGTTGAGTTAGGGTCTCACTCGGTCCCAGGCTAACCTGGAATTCACTATGTAGTCTCAGGCTGGCCTTGAACTCACAGCAATACACCTACCTCTGCCTCCCAAGTGCTGGGATTAAGGTGTGTACCACCTGTTTTTTTTTTGTTGTTGTTGTTTTGTTTTGTTTTGTTTTGTTTTTTTTAGGTAGGGTCTCACTTTAGCCCCTGCTGACCTGGCACTCCCTCTGTAGTCCTAGGCTGGCCTCAAACTCACAGTGATCCTTGTAGCTCTGCCTCCCAAGTGCTGGGCTTAAAGGTGTGTGCCAACACACCCTACTTAATATCTTGACATAGAACTAAGTCTTATCTTTTTTCCCTGCAAAATGTCAGGCTATATGACATTCTTAGTACTTAATGGCTTCTGAACACTGAGTGTAGAAATAGCCACTTTCTCTTTGCCCTGATGTCACAGGCACAGGAGGACAGCTCAGTCTGTGGTGCTGGAAGGTCCTGGACAGCATCTCTAAGGCAGCTGAAATCTTATCTATTAATAGAAAACTTGTTAGATGGCATAAGTAATTCATATTAAATATGATATACTTGAGGCTGGGGAGATAGCTCAAATGGTAAAGTGCTTTCCATGAAAACAAGGGGACCTGAGTTTGAAGAAATGCTTTAAAAAGGCAGGCATGATTTATACACTTGTAATCTCAGCACTAGGGAGGTACAGACAGGAAGATCCTTGGGGCTAGCTGGCTAGCAAGTGTAGGCTACTTGGTAAGTGACAGATCAGTGAGAGACCCTGTCTCAAAAACAAAGGTGGGTGACACCTGAGGAATACCCTCAAGGTTGTCCTCTGGCCTTCACTTACATGCACACAAACACACACAAAGGTAATATACATACCAATTAAGCCTTCAATAATATTCCAAAATATATTAACTAAAATAATGTGAATTAAATTCTAAATCATATTGAGTGAAAATGGAAAGCTGTTAAAAATATGTGTAATTTGATAGCTTAAGAACTAATGTGGGTCTTTAAACATGCTTTGTGCTCTCCCCTTCTCTTTCTCTTTTTCCATATATATGTTATATGTGAAATGTGTGTTTGCTAAATATGTAGATATAGACATGGAAATTTGGTATGTCTATAGATAATTAGAAATCTATATCCCTCTTAGTAAACCCAGTAGATTTTTGAGCCTGATGGCTCTAGGGGCTCTGACCTTGGTCATCTATAAATTGGACATATTGGCATTGACCTTAGAGAACTGTTAAGGGATAGCAATGAACAAAACTATGAAAAGTATGTGCTGCATAATTTTTGACTGATGTATGTATATGTATCTCCTGTATTTCACACCCTTAAGAGAAGACTTAAATGTTACATTTGAGCATGTTAATTATGAAGCAACAAATATGCACAAATGACATGATATGCTCTTTGATAAAATTAATTTGTGGGATGAGCTACCTGAGGATGTTTAAGCAGATCAAATCATTTTCTTTTGTATTTTATTTGATATGTCCTTCCCCCACTTTACTTTGTTTCTATCTTCTCCCCTAAGGATCAAGCCCAGAGTCTTGCATATGCTATGCTAGTGTTCAACCATTGAGCTACCTTAGTAACCCATTTAACTTCCATTTTGACATTGGAGTAGACACTTTTCCTTGAACCTCAAAAAAGAATCTGCACAGAAATAAATAGCTTGAAGGTGGGTCTGCGTACAACAGACTGGATTCTAAATATCAGACCTGTTTGCATACTGGATCATAGGCTGCTACTTCTGCAATTGCCTCAATCCTTACACAGAAAAAAGATTGTATATCTCAATAATTAAGCAAGGTGGACTTTAGAATCAGCTAGAGTTCAGTATAAATTCGATATGATTTAATAATTTGTTTTTTGCTATCTAGAAAATATCTAGACAAGTGGGAACCAAATGCAATGACTATATGTTATGGATGCATAAATACAGAATATAATGACAAAAGTATAAAACATGACAGTATTAAATTAATGATTAGTACAGGTGCTGATTATTTACCTCTGCAATTAAGTACATTTCTTGAAGGCATTTTTCTTTTGGTTGTAGTCTCAGGATGGCCTCGAACTCACAGCAATCCTCCTACCTCTGCCTCCCAAGTGCTGGGATTAAAGGCGTGCACCATCACACCTGGCTTTGGCATTGCTGTTTTTGAGGGAGGGTCTTGCACTAGCCCAGGCTGCCCTGGCATTTACTCTGTAGTCTCTGGCTGGCCTCAAACTCACAGCAATCCTCCTACTTTTGCCTCCTGAGTGTGGGAATTAAAGGGATGTGCCACCACACTCAGCAACATTGCTTTTAATAAAATGTGTTAGATAAAAAAGATTTATTAAAAATAATGACACCTCTAAAGTCTCATATTAAAGAATAAAACATAACATATACAGTTGACATGTATTCAAAGTCTTTTCTGATTGTAATAACCTCCTTATATGGCAAAAATCATTAACAAAACCTTGGATTTTACATTCTATTTTTTTTATATTTGCAATGAGAGAGAGGTAGAGAATGGGTTCACCCCCATCCACTGCAAATGAACTCCAGATGCAAGTGCCACCTTGTGCATCTGGCTTTATGTGGGTACTGGGGAATTAAACCCAGGTCATTAGGCATTGCAGGCAAGCATCTTAGCCTTTGAACAATCTCTCCAGCCTGGGTTTTACATTCTTTATACATCATTACAGTTTAACTTCATAAGTACCTATCATTACATGAAATAAGGATTATTTTGCTTCATGTTTTATGTATCATTGTATTGCTCTGATTAAATGAATAAAGGAAGAAACATAAGAATAAATACATATTCTCATCCTGGCTTGTGATTTGCATATGTGGCGCATTACATATGCATTTTCTATTAGAGCTACTGAAATAGGCGTCCTTACATGTGAATTTTCTATTAGAGCTACTACAGTGTGCATACTCATTTTCTCATTTTCTGTGCTGCAGTGAGTAGCAATACATTTCTGCAGATACTCCTGGGGCCCTGGGCGGAATATGACTGTGACTCAGCTTTTTCTCTGAATCCAATTCTGTCTGTCTCTCTCTCTTGAAGCTGTGGAGATGAACTCGGGAATTTCACACAGTCCCACACTTTCTTCCTTATGAAGTCACTGTTGGACTAACCAGATAGGTAAATAGAGGAGCTCGCTCCCAATATAAGGGAGCTTTGTTAGGAAGAGTGTAGGAAGAAGCATGTGAGGAAACCCCTTTCATCTCATGTCCTTTACTGCTCTCACTGCTGAATATAAAGCTTCTCTGAGAGCATGACTGCCCTTCCTTTGGGGATCTGCAATGTCCCTGACTGAAGCTACCCACTTGGGTCTATCATGTATGTAGGTGAATAAACTAGTTGTAGACAACCCTGGTATCTAATTTCCTAAGCTTAAATATGTTTCTGTTATTTGGGCTGGAGAGATGGCTTAGCGGGTTAAGGCACTTTCCTGCACCTAAGCCAGATGTACTAGGTGGCACATGGGTCTGGAGTTCATTTGAAACAGCTAGAGGACCTGGCACACCCATTCTCTCTCTCCCTCTCTCTGTCTCTCTCTCTCTCTCTCTCTCTCTCTCTCACTCTCTCAAAAAACAAATAAAATATTTGTTTTAAAATGTTTCCGTTCTATTGTATTACACTTTTATAGGGAAAACTGGGGATATTTATTTATTCTTATTTTTTCCCAATTCCAAAACTAGGGATACTCTTGTTGTAGGTAAAAGTGGAAATGTGGGCTGGAGAGATGGCTTAGCAATTAAGGCATTTGCCTGCAAAGCCAAAGGATCCCAATTCAATTCGCCAGGACCCACGTGAGCCAGATGCACAAGGGTCACATGCATCTAGAGTTCGTTTGCAGTGACTGGAGGCCCTGGTGTGCCCATTCTCCACCCCCCTGCCTCTTTCTCTCTCTTAAATAAATAAATAAATAAATAAATAAAATGTATTTTTAAAAAGTGGAAATGTACGACATGACTAAAATTATTAAATAATCTATTATTCTATTACTCATGGATAAGCACAACAGTTGAATATATTATTCAGAAATATTAGCACACAAAACTAATTATATCTTTAAGAAAAATGAGAAAATAAAATGCATATTGTTTTATAAGCTGTTTTACTATTATAGGCATCATATTACAGAAGTCAATCCATGCCAACAATATAAATCCACATAATATAAAAGTGATAGTTCAGGCTGTGTATGGTGGTACACACCTTTAATCCCAGGACTTGAGAGGCAGAGGTAGGAGGAGCACTGTGAGTTCGAGGGTACCCTGAGACTACATAGTGAATTCCAGGTCAGCCTGGGCTAGAGTGAGACCCTACCTCAAAAAAAGTAATAGTTCAGTAATGATCAATTGGGGCATGAAAATAATAATAAAAAATGTTAATACTGTGATTTCCTGAGTTCCTGACACCAATGTGAGTGCTAAACCTGCATATTCTCATGTAATCATAACTACAGCTATGAGGGAGTACAGAATACTGAAGAATGAAAAGAATTTTCTATCTCTAAAACTCTAGACTCCAGGCATACAAGAGAGTCATTGCTTCATCAGTGTAGGTGTCTGTGTTCTCATTAGGATGACAATGAGAAATTGTTTTCATGGTGGGTGTTTTAGTCCTGAGGTTCAGGCAGACCCTACTGCTGTGTCAAAATATTTAAAGGGTATTGATGTTCCATTCCATGCCCTGGGTACTGGGAAAGTTTCCTCTGAGGTCAGCTTTGTTAAAAAAAAAAAAAAAAAAAAAAAGCCTGGTCATAGGCTGAGGAGATTATTCAGTGGTTGAAGGTACTTGCTTGCAAAGCCTGACTGCCCAGGTTCAATTCCTCAATCACCCATGTAAAGCCTGAGGTAAAAAGTGGCAAAATGGGCTGGAGAGATGGCTTAGTGGTTAAGGTGCTTGCCTGCAAAGCCAAAGGACCCAGGTTCGATCCCCCAAGACCCACATAAGCCATGGGGTGCATAAGAGGGTACACACATCTGGAGTTTGTTTGCAGTGGCTGGAGGCCTTGGTACATCCATTCTCTTCCTCTGTCTCTCTACCTGACCATCTGTCTCTCTCTCTCCCTCTCAAATAAATAAATGAAAATAAACTTTGAAAAACAAGTAGTATAAATATCTGGCATTCCATTGGCAGTGGCAAGAGACCCTGAATCACGCATGCACGCACACACACACACAAGTACACATGAAAACATACATGTGGAAAGAAGGAAAGATTTTTCTGTTCATTATAGAAGCTTTTTTATAGACATTTAAAGAAGGGATTGCTGGTGCCATCTAGTGACAGAACCCTGAACTACATCGTGAACTCTGAAGATCAGGAAGGTGGGGGCGTGTCGGGGACTGCAACCAACACATCCTTCAGAGCTTTCTTGAAGTCTGGGTGTAAGGGGATTGGTTTCTACTGTATATGGATATTGTGAGTCACCAGACCGAACAAGCTATCATTAAGATATGTGAAAAGAACTAAATTATCTTCTTTATTTTCATACTTAAAACTTGCTAATAAGCTGAATCCAGGCCACTTGTGATATTTGTAACCAGCCTTTGCCTTTACTATTGCCATATTTACAAGTAATTACATTTCCATGGTAACATTTAAATTTGTCTACAATATAATCTTAGTTTCTTTAAGTTTTATATCAGATAGTAGTTTTATCATATGGTTGGTAACAAATTTATGTGTATTCTTGTGATAAAAATCACTCCTCTATCCTGTTTTATATTACTATAAAACTATAGTTTAATATCCTTGATAATATATATGTAAACGACTTCTCAAAATTTTCTTTCATGACCATGAAATTATCAGCTCACTGTACAACAGTAGCAAGTCTAACTCCAAAATCATGAAATTTGTGCTACTTTACATTACTACATACATTTTGAAATAATATTACTAATTGTGATTTGAATGTAAGATGTCTCTATAGGCTCATGTGTTTTAACAATTGATCCCCAGCCAGTGGCACTATTTTGGAAGGTTATGAAATCTTTAGGAGATGAAACCTTGCTGAAGGGGGCTGGGCCTTTAAAAATAACTCTTAAAATTTACATAATCCCCTCCTATTACCTTCCTTTGTATCCCTCCCTCACCCCTCTACATTGAAACTATTTCTTTCAAATTATTCCTTCTTCTATTTTGATGTCTTTTCTTTGCCCTCCTCTATCATCCATGGCCACATGCTGATGGGTCCAGTATTATGCAAGTCTTATGCAGACAATGCCACCTGCTGTGAAATCAAGAATGTAGTGACCCCTTTGTGTTTGTAATAAAGTGTTCCAGAGCACCCCATCTTTGGCTAATTTCCAACATCTCTTCTACAACAGTCCTTGGGCTTTGGAGTGTGTGATAGAGATGTCTTACTTATTACTGAACATTCAACTGTTATTTCTTAGCACTTTGATAAGTTTTGAGTCTCCCCAGAAGTAAGTGTCATCTGAAAAGAGAAGCTGCAAAACCCGAAGTGAGAGCAGCACTAATATCTGGGCATAAGCATCAGTATTCAGAGGGCAATTTGGTAGGCATCATGTATCCATTCAGTCAAACAACAGTAGTAGCTTACCTGCTAGGGCTTATGACATTTCCAGCCTCCACTTTTGAGTAGGTTTTCAGTATCAGGCATGAATTACCTCCCATAGAGCAGGCTTCAATCCCAATCAGAGAGCAGTTCACTACTCCCCTAACAGACATGCCACTATTTCATTAGTAGGAATATATTGCCTTGCTGACCAGTTGTGTAGCTTACAGGATCCTCTCCTGGTTAAAACTGTTGAGCTTTTTTTCTCTCCCATCATGTTCCATAGCACCTTCCAGCACTATGACAGGTAGTCTTCAGGGAGAAGGCAGCTCAGTGATAACTTGATTTCCCAGTGTCCTGAAACTGAAGCAGGTGATGTATTCATCAGTAGTTCTAACATCTACTTCTGGTGGACACCCAGCAACCTTGGCAATAGTCTGTTTTGTTTTGGGGGCCTCAGAAGACTCCCTGACCAACAACTCATTGGGAGGTATTAGGGTAGGCCTTGAGATGTTATTACTCAACCTACTTCCTATTCACCCTCTGCTTCCTGATTGTGAACACAATGTGACCAGCTGCGCTACTGGTCCTGCCTTCCTGCCTTCCCTACATAATGGAATGTACCCCTCTACAATTGTAAACTGAATTAAACTCTTTCCTTTCTTAAGTTGCTTCTAGTCGGGTATTTGTTCACATCAATGGGAAAGTAACTCATACATTCATGTATTTTGTTAACAGGATTTTATAAAATGTGTTTCTCTAGATATGGATATCATGCTAGTCTTATAGGCACTGTGGTAACATACTATCTTCCATCATTAGTTCATTATAATTTATTTTTATGCCTCCTAGAGTTCTAGCCTATGAACAGTATATACAATGTTCACAACTTGGTTTGCTGTGTTGAATTTGATCCTTTCCCAGCTCTTCTTGGGTATATGATCCTTTCAGCGGAATATATTTTTTCATGTGTTCTCATAGTATTCCTGTACAGTGCTGACTTGGTTGTCATGTGAATTGCTTTAGTCTGTGTTTGTGGTGAAGGTAACAATATATGGTCATGTCTATTTGGGGCTCTAACTGTATCTTGGGTTTGGAGGTCATGGTCTTTCTCTAGAATGTAGAAGTTTCCACTGTAATTTCAAAATTCATTTTGGTTTTACCTCAGCTCCTTCTGCTCCACAAAATCTTATGGTTGGCTTCTTCAGTGTAGCTCAGAATTCTTGGGAATATTGTTCATGTTCATTACTTCTTTTCTTTATATATGCATGAGGGTATTACTGCCTGAACTTTGTCCCCCATCCCTGAAATTAATTCCCCATGGTTTTGCCCTTTTGTGATGATATCTGTGATGCTTTGTGTTTTATTTGGTTGTTTCTTTCATTTCCAGAATTCTTGTTTGGTTCTCTTTTAGTACTTCATATTCCTTGCTGAATTTTTCCTCCAAATTTTGGACCTTCTCATACAATTTGTTAACTGCTTCATTCACTTTGGAGACTATCTTCTCAAGGTCTTTAATGGGTTTCCTTAGCTCTTCTACCTATTTGAGCCTTTTATATAATCATGACATATTTTAAGGTGGTACTGACTCTGGAGCTGGAGAAATAGCTCAATGGATAAAGTGCTTGCCTCTTAAGCTGGAGTACTCAAGTTCAGATCGCCTAGACCCTATATAAAATCCAGAAGTTATGGGGACTTCTATAATACCAACACACTGAAAGAAAGATGGAAAGCAGAGACAGAAGAATTTCCTGGAAGCTCACATAATAGCTATCCAGGAGAACACAGCACTGAACAACGGGAGAATAAGAACAAAAGACCCTGACTCCAAAGGGATGGAAGTCACGGACTGCCATCTAAAAGCTGTCTTCTGACGTCCCTATGAATACCTTTGCACCTGTGCACTCACATATATGAACAAGCACCCACACATGATACACACACCAAAATTAAAAAATAAAATAAAATTAGGACTCTGAGCTCTTTCTGGGACATTTCAACTATCTTAGTGATACAGACTTTGGTCATCAGGGGATTTAAGAAGTTGATAATGAGTCATGGTGAGTTGTTGCTTCATATTTGTGTATCTTTGTTGTGTTTTGTGCATCTGGTATGGTGGACATATATTCCAGATTTAAGTCTTCAACTTTTCCAACTCCAATTGTTTGTTGTTGTTGTTGTTGTTGTTGTTTTCTGTGAGTCCTCTTAAAGGAATGTCTTCGCTAGGAATTGTATTTTCTGCATCTGTTTAATGAGAAGATGCCATACTGCTCTGGCATAGCTGTAGACAATTCTTTTGCATTACACTTGTGTCCTCACTAAGTTTTCACACACAGTAGTGCTGTGGTACTAGTTGGAGATGTGGTTTATAAATTTGTTTAAAGAATGTTAGCATTTAGAATACATACCTGGTACTGAAAAACCTAAGTAAAAGTCTTTGGTAGGTGAGGTCATGAGCCTTAGGGGTATAAGCCTGCTCTCATCTGACTAAATGTATATATTATTCCCACCAAGCTGCCCTGAAAGCACTACACTTAATGTTCATATTCACATATTAACGCTACTCTCACTTCTGGTTAGAGAAGCTTCTCTTTTCAGATGGTGATGACCACTGGGATGACCCAAAAGGCAACATAGTGCTGAGAAGAAGGGATGGAGGAGTGCCCAGCACTGAAACACCTCTGTCACACCCTCCAAAGCTCAGGGACCATTGCGGAAGAGGGGGCAGATAGAATGGAAGAGCCAAAGGAAGGGTATGACTTCTTACAATGCAACTGCCCAGACAGAAACTGGCCTCGATATCCATGACCTTGCAGTGCCTAGCAATACCTTTGCAAAACCCTCAAAATAGAAGAAAAAGATGATGACATCAAATTAAAAGATAGACTAATGGAGAGAGGGAGGGGATATGATGGAGACTTGAGTTCTAAAGGGGAATGGGGGGGAGGGAAGGGAAATATCATGTGGGTTTTTTCTTTGTATGTGAGTATAAAAGTCAATAAAAAACAATAATTAAAAAAAATTTAAAAAAGAATGTTAGCATTTAATAGTGAAAATGAATAGAAAATGAGGGGGTAAAGTAGCAGTGAGAAGGAAGTTATATAGGTTGGAGGTATGACAGGTAGCAGGAAAAACATTATTCATGTAGAAGAGATTTCAGTAGATGGAGAAAATTAAGGACAGTCATAAAAGTCTATTCTGGTGAGGTAGAAGCTAAAAGGCAATGTCTTAACAATTAATATACAAAACTGTAAGTAGTTATAAAAATACCAATTGTAGAAACTAAATTACTAAAGTATTAGAAAACAGACAAACACACTTAAAAATATACAATCAAAGCCAATCAACCAACACATATACCCCTACACACACACACACACACACAAAATAGTACCTTGAAATAGAAGATATTGGTCCTTTAGTCTCCTCAGTGGTATACTATGATTCCTACCTCCACTGGGAGTATCATTTTTTTCAGATTGCACAGGTAAGGGAAAGAATTGGTAAATTCAGTAGATCAATCAAATTAAGCCTGTGCCCTTTTCAGCTGAGAAGGATTTCTGTAGTCATAAACTTCTTTCTGCCAGAGTTTCCTGGTCAAGTCCCCTTGCACCATCAGCCAGATACACACCGGAGCCCTGTGATAAGGGAATTAACTTTTCACAGGCTGGCCTTGCTATGGTTCATGGTCTGACCTAATGTGGTAGAGCCATCCAACTTAGTACCTTTGTGTGCTGGTCAACTGTTGGGTTTCTCATCACTGTGCTCCCTCGTATCTTGACCTGGCATTGGCAGGGTAGGGAAAGTTGCTTGCTCTGGTGGGCAGATACATGTCCAGGTTTCCTAGTCTGCAGTCCCACTCTGGCATTTGTTCTGGTCTGCACTTTGTTTCTCAACAGTCAAGGTTACTCACTATGATTCCTAGAGCCACATTCATGCCTGTTCATGGTTGGGGTGGCTGAGGTGATCCCAGCTAGGTTTAGTGATGGCTTTTGTGACAAAGGCAGGGTCAGTGGTAGGTGTAGTGCCAGCCAGAAGTGCATAGCTATGGTGACTGGGGTGCTGGGGTAGAGTTAGCATCAATGGCTGCAGTGGATCCCGTTGAGGTAAAAACTCACTTGTGATACAGATTTTGTAGGCTATTTGACAGTAGAAGTACATTTAAGTTTGGGTCATTGAGTGCCTATGTCAGTGGCTGGCTGAGTATGTACCAAGTGGCAGCTATGGCAGCTGCAGTGACAGATTCCATGTTGGGTAGGGGAAGGAAGTTCACTGCTATGTAGACTGAATGAGTGTGAGTTGTGGCAGTTTGGCTTTACCATAATAATCCACTCAGACATGTTTTCTACTGTGCCACCTTACCCAGAAGTACCAATGCCACTTTTTTTTATTTATTTGAGTGAGAGAGAAAGAGGCAGAGAGGGAGAGAGAGAGAAAGGGCATGCCAGGTCTTTCAGCCACTGCAAAAAACTCCAGATGTGTGAGCCCCCTTGTGTGCATGTGCAATATTGTGTGCTTGTATCACTGTATGTCTGGCTTATGTGGGATCTGTAGAGTTGAACATGAGTTCTTAGGCTTCACAGACAAACGCCTTAACCACTAAGCCATCTCTACAGCCTCCAATGCCATGTTAAAGCAAACAAAATTCCTAGCATCATGGACTTCCTTCCCTCCATCATAAAAAGTAGAGCTTGTAAAATTGTGTGGGTCCAAGGCTAGTTCTTGCAATTAGTATGCTTTCTTAGGTGGCAAATTGAAAAGTGAAGGTGTTTCTCCTTCAGTGAAATGCAGACAAGTGGATGTATGAAAGAATTTCCAATGAAAAGGGACAGCCTACAAATCACAATTGCCATAGAAAACTGCTATCTCGCCGGGTATGGTGGCGCATGCCTTTAATCCCAGCACTCTAGAGGCAGAGGTAGGAGGATCGCTGAGAGTTCGAGGCCACTCTGAGACTACATAGTGAATTCCAGGTCAGCCTGGGCTAGAGTGAGACCCTACCTTGAAAAATCAAAAGAAAACTACTATCTCAGTGGCAGCCTTGATCAAAATAATGTAACAGATACTTCTAAGGCCTTATTAGGGGATCAGGGTTCCACCTTTAGGCATTTAGACTAAGTTAAAGTTGTGGGTGCCCCGTAATGAGATCTAAACCTTCCTGAGGATTATGGAGACATAGGGATCCCAGATCGAAGTTCATTTTAGTTCCTTTTTCAGGACTTGGCCACAAAGAGTGTGATAATCATGCTTCAGGATAAACTGAACCCACTAGCCATATGGGGGGTTGTGGGAGGATAAGACAGGAAACAGCTCTTTCTTTTTTTTTTTTTTCATTTTTCTTTTTGGTTTTTCAAGGTAGGGTTTCACTCTAGCTCAGGCTGACCTGGAATTCTCTATGTAGTCTCAGGGTGGCCTTGAACTCATGGCGATCCTCCTACCTCTGCCTCCCAAGTGCTGGGATTAAAGGCATGCGCCACCACGCCCGGCTAGGAAACAGCTCTTTCTGAGCACACATTCCTCCTCTGTGAAATGGGTGTCAGAATGCTCATTCACAGGATTGTTGTCATCTTCGGTGATTTGTAGGCTGTTCCTTTACACTGGAAATTCTTCAGTGGTAACAGCACGTGCTTGTGATTATTGTGGGATCACCAATGTCTTTATAAATTCAGGATACTTCTTAATCCTTTTCTAATTTTCTGACAAGAAGGATTTTAAAGGAAATAAAAGGCCCAGGAGAGAAACTCGTTGTTCCTTTTGACCAGGACTCAGTTGTTCCAGTGTCCTTGAGCCCTGGCCAGTAACTAGCATGGTGCCTGAAAAATATTTACTTAGTAAATCATGGAGGTCACCGAGTTCTCTTTCTTTCTGGGAAGCTCTTCATTAGGGGGCAGAACTCATAGCCAGTGTCTAAAGGAGGTGCATTCCGCCCATGTAACTAGTGATGGCTGCCGAAGTATCTATTACAGAGTTGAAGAGCAGCAGTGGCCAGGACATCCCACTACTTCCATCCCTGTGGGGTATAATGCCTGCCTCCTATAAGTGTATGGAACTACAAAAAAAAGCTTGTGGTAGAAGTGGTTTTCCGAAGATCAAAAAGAAAGCAGTCCAAAGGTAGAAAAACTATTTTGATCTCATTTTTTCTTGTTTTTGTTTTTGTTTTTCGAGGTAGGGTTTCACTCTGGTCCAGGCTGACCTAGAATTCACTATATAGTCTCAGGGTGGCCTCGAACTCATGGCAATTCTCTTACCTCTGCCTCCCCAATGCTGGGATTAAAGGCGTGCACCACCACGCCCGGCTTTGATCTCATGTTTTAAAGGTTATCTGGTAGAACTTCATTTACTCAATAGCTATTTTCTTTGTAGTAGCTCATGGGTCCCATCTCAGAGAGGTCTTCTCTGTCTGAAAGCAATAAATTGTAATTAATTGAAGAACATGATGCTTTCCATGAATTTGTAATATAGTTACATAGATTTTTTGACAATAAATGAAAATCAGTGATTCCTATTAATGCTATCAGGTAGGTATTTAAATATGTCATTGAGTTGAAGATATTTTGATATCTTAATTTGAATTCTTTCCTAATAGTTATTTTCACTCATTATATATTGAAATTTTGTAGACTCTAGGATATTTCCAAGTATTAGTTCAAAAACGTCTGTCATAAAATTTGTTTTTCAAAAGTAATAGTTTACCTACAGTTTCTTAGTAACAATGGAGGCTCAACATAGATAGGCCTTACCTTATCATGTAACAGTTATTTATGTGGGCAGTGAGATTTATGTTTAGCATGTATTTGCCACAAATTTATACATATATTTCTGGCTGCTTATGTAATAATAACCAATGATTTCTGTTATGGTTAAAAAAATATTAACAGCAGGGTTGAGAATACCAAGGAAGATAAATAAATAAGCTTGCAGTGGGGTATGAAGTAGGCAAGCTAACAGGATGGAAAAAGGACAGGCCTATGAGTAGAAAAAAGCTGATTTCACCAGGGTACAGCTGCCCTTCCTGTGAAGTCCCTCTCTGAGGAACATGTGCACAGCACCATTGCCCTTTTTCCTAGTAAACTTCTCAACTTTATGGGTTTACTATATCAAACCAGAAGTGAGCCAAGGGAGGAGAAATAGTAGACTATTACTTTTACGTGCAGATACTAGTGGCAGTCATTTTTTTGTTGCTTCTTGGTTCAGATTTGCCCTGTATTCTGGAAGGTGTACTTATTTCCCACTTCTGTTTTATTACTTGCTAAAATAACCCTTGATTACCTGATTGCTCTGCCTGTGCTTTGGGGTGAATTCTCCTTTGGGAGCACAAGAATTGATACTACTTCATGGTTAATATTAAGAGGAACACTGAGAGAAGACATACCTCTCCATCCATAATATCAATGCTGTGGGTTGGATCAACTTTTTTCACAGATAAGGTAAAATGAAGGATTTCCTCTCTCTGGTTGAGACTACCATGCTTCTACTCTCAGTGTTTGCCAAAGACTTTACTGGCCTCATGCATCTCCTCACTACTGTCGTGTCTCTTAAGTGTCTGGTTTTCTTCTGGTTGCTTTCTTTGCTGTAGAATGCCCATTGTCCTCTCTTCTGACATGAGTGTTCTTCTCTGCCTGCTTCTTTTCTTCTGTTACCTTTAACTCCTGGTTTAATATCTACTACCATCCAACATATCTATTGTGTTTCTTTTTTAAAAAATATATTTTAAACATTTTTATTTATTTGCAAACAGAGACAGACAGATGGGAGAGAGGGAAGAAAAGGGAGAGAGGGAGATAGAGAATGGGGCACCCCAGGGCTTCTAGCTGATACAAAGATGCATTGGAATAACGTTAACCAAGGAGGTGAAAGACCTTTACAATGAAAACATAAAAACATTCAAGAAAGAAATTGAGGAAGACTTGAGAAAATGGAAAGACCTCCCATTCTCCTGGATAGGGAGAATTAACATTGTGAAAATGACAATCTAACCAAAAGCAATATATAGATTTAATGCAATGCCAATAAAAAATCCCAACATCTTTCTTCACAGAGATAGAAAAAATGATCTCAAAATTCATATGGAATGGCAGAAGGCCTCGGATATCCAAGCATATCCTCAGAAAAAGAAATACCTCTGGAGGCATCACCATACCTGATCTTAAGCTATACTACAAAGCCATAGTAATAAAAACAACATGGTACTGGCATAAAAACACGATGATAGACCAATGGAACAGAATCAAGGTTCCGGACTTTGTGTCAAGTAACTACAGCTACTTGATATTTGACAAAGGCCCCAACAACGTAGACTGG
This sequence comes from Orientallactaga sibirica, assembly GCA_036365145.1. Lineage (NCBI taxonomy): Eukaryota > Metazoa > Chordata > Mammalia > Rodentia > Dipodidae > Orientallactaga > Orientallactaga sibirica. The sequence goes on from JAEOAD010000747.1 coordinate 697,054, forward strand.
AAAAAAGATAGCATCTTTAACAAATGGTGCTGGACAAACTGGATAACCATATGCAGGAAAATGAAATTCGATCCACACATTTCACCATGCACAAAAATCAAGTCCAAATGGATCAAAGACCTCAATATAAGACCAGAAACACTGATACTATTGGAAGAAAAAGTAGGAGGAAATTTCCATGACATAGGAGTGGGAAAAGACTTCCTGAACAAAACCCTAGTAGCTCAGGAAATTAAACAATCACTCAACCATTGGGATCTCATGAAGCTGTAAAGCTTTTTCACCAACAAACATACAATAAACAGAGCCGATAGATTATGCACAGAATGGGAGAAAATTTTTGCAGGATACACATCAGACACAGGCCTAATTTCTAAAATCTACAAAGAACTCAAAAACCTAAACAATAAAAAAATCAACCCACTCACAAAATGGGGCAGAGAACTTCACAGGGAGTTCTCAGAGGAAGAAATACAAGTGTCAAACACACACTTAAGAAAATGTTCAACATCCCTAACCATCAGGGAAATGCAAATTAAAACATCTATGAGATTCCACCTTACCCCAGTAAGGATAGATAACATTAAAAAATCTAATGACAACACATGCTGGCAAGGGTGTGGAGAAATAGGAACCCTCAGTCACTGTCGGTGGGAATGTAAGATGGTACAACTACTATGGAAAGCAATATGGAGACTCCTAAAAAGGATGACTATAGAGTTACCAACAGACCCAGTTATCCCCTTACTGGGCATTTACTCCAAAGGCTCCAAGCCTCAGTTCAGAGATATTTGCTCAACCACATTTATAGCTGCTCAATTCATAATAGCTAAGAGCTGGAATCATCCCAGATGTCCATCATTAGATGACTGGATAACTAAGATGTGGTATATCTACACAATGGAAATCTACACAGCAGTAAGGAAAAATGACACAAAGCAATTTGAAGAAAAATTGTCACACTTTGTGCATCTGGATTACGTGGGTACTGGTGAATTGAACCTGGCTTGATAGGCTTTGCAGACAAGCATAGTAACATCTCAGTCATTTCTCTAGCCCCTCTTTTTTAATTTGAAGATAATGAATAAGTACTGCTACCTCCTTGGGTTGTTTCACTCCCTATTGAAACTTGGAATGACCAAGGACCTTGCCTTTTCCCTTTACATATGGCTTTCTGCCATATGAAAACATTTTGCTTCCTTATTCATGTCCTGGTAAGACATTGTAAACCCTCTGAGCTAACTATACTACTGGTGTCATTGGCTGTGTTGCAGTTTGAATGTAAATGTCCCCCATAGCCTCAAATATCTATAATTAAACCTCACACTTAATCTCCCACTGGTGAAGCCTCGTTTGAGGAGGTATGTCACTTAGGGTAGACCTTGAGGCTTATTAGTTCAGCATCCTGGATGTTAAGCATTAGCACATTCTGCTGCTGTGACAATATGTAATGCCCCAACTATGTGCTCTACCATGCTTTCCCTACCATGATGAAACTTTCCTTTGAAATTGTAAACAGAAATAAACCCTTTCCTCCCATCAGATGCTTCTGTTCAGGTGTTTCATCCCAGCAACAAGAAAATAGCTGCTACAGGCTGCCTGAAGAAATTCCAAGACTTTGAAAAATGAAATTCTCATTACCTTTATTCTTTATTCCTGCATGTGTTCTGTCTTACTTAACCCAGGAACTCCCTTTTTAATTATAAAGTTTCACTATTGTCCCTGGCATACTTGTAGGACATTGGTAAGAGATGACCGTCAATGACCTTACTCCCCATAGGGAAACTGGGTATGAAGATTCTTGTCTTCATTGTTTGTATACTTTGAAATTCTATATGAACTCCAGACCCCTGAACAATGCAAGAATTTGGTTCCCTGATGACTAGTTATCTCTGGAATCTTACAAATTGTCAGATGACTGCACAGGGCCTAAATCACCAGGACCTTATCAGTTTCAAACATTAGGTTTACATCACCTGGGACAGGGGATAGCAATTTTTAGGGGGAAACTCCCTAAGTCCAGAACTTACCTTGGAATTGGATCAGCAAATATCTGGGAGGATAGCCTAGACATGGGAGAGAAATAAGCAGGAAGGGCAAGAATAATGGCAGGTATGGTCCAAAGAGACTGATCAATGTTGGATCACAGGAATATAGGGGGCTCTAAAACTGCCTCACACATGAGCTAGATATATCATTCGTGGGAGGTGTGTATATCTAACTATGGTCAACTGTGGATCCTCGCTGTTCCCGGGTGTCGTTGACCACCAACGTCCTGGGCACAGGAGGGGCTGAGGGGAAGCAGGGTCCTGGAGTGGGTGAGTGCAGCAGGCAGTGAACCACCTGAGAGGCAGTCTGATGGATAGCACGCTTTCATTTATTCAAAAGGGGAGTGGGTTTACAAACACTTGAGAAAGGTTGAGAAGGCACATACAGACTATAAGGTGATTGGATACATAGGTTTATAGGTTGCTATCTAATTGGCTGGTGTTGGAAGGCAGAAGTTGTGAGGGAAAAGATGCAAGGGAGATAACAGAAGTGCTGGGAAAAGCTATGTGACTTCAGCCACATATTGGATGGCTAGAGCTGCAGAGAAACTGTTTACTACCATATAAGGTCAGGAACTGTGGGGGGTGGGGCACAACACCTGACTGGAATGTTCAGGTGCTTTTGGGATGGGGGAGGGCCCGCTGGCTCTGCCCACTGTGGGCGAAGATGGAGCACACCTTGAGAGAAAGGAGGTCCAGCTCCATCGTCAGAGTGGGCTCCTGATGATAAGGCCACCTGAAAACCCCACAGCCCAAGGTCCCTGGCCATGTCCAACAGCCCAGGCCAGCTTCCTCACAGTCGCAGCCCATGTTTAGCAATGCCCAATAGTCAAGTGTTGGCCTGAGCATATGGAGGGATCCCTTATCTTGGGCTCTGCCTGTCTTAATGATTAACTTTCCCTTCTCTGGTGGGGAGAGGGTATATTAGGCTTGCCTTCATCTCATCTCATTAGACATCCCTTTGGCTACAATCTAAAAACAGATAAGTTTGACATAGATACTCTCAAAAAGAGGTAACTCATTTTCTTTTGCAACATGCTATCATCCTAACATGTTCTGGGGATGGAGAAGCCTGGCCTCTGGATGATTAACATCATCTTCCCACTAGATCAGGTCTATGGACAAAAAGGTTAATATGGAGACATCCCCTATGCCCAGTGTTGCAGTTAACTTCATGTTACTGGCAGAAAATGCCCAATCAAGGGCAGCTTGTGGGAGGAAAGGGATTATTTTGGCTTTTAGCTCCATGATGGCAGGGGGAAATGATGGCATGGGCAGAGGGTGGACATGACCTCCTGGCCAACATCAGGTGGACAACAGCAACAGGAGAGTGTGCCAAACACTGGCAAGGAGAGACTGGCTATAATGCCTATAAGCCCCAACCCTAACATCACCTCCAGGAGGATCTAATACCCAAATTGACACCAGCTGAGCACCTAGCATTCATAACACATGAGTTTATTAGGGACATCTGAATCAAATCACCACACCCAGGTTTTCTTTTTCTTAAGGGACAACCACAACACCTGTAAAAACTGCAAAGTGGATCCCATTTCACATGGTTTATTCCTATGGGAAAGCCTAGCATTTATCAATTTGTTTTTAGTTAAAATTTTATGGGGAATGAAATTAAGTATAATTTGGTCTTATGATAATATTGAGTCTATTAGGCAATTTGAAAAATCAGAAGCTAGCCTTTCAAAATGAAATGTTCCCCATCTGGCAGCTTTTCCTTAATAAAATGGATGCTTGGGCAAGAAAGTGGTTAAAGGCATTTGCTTGCAAAACCTGGTGGCCCAGGTACAATTCCTGAGACATATGTAAAGCCAGATGCATAAAGTGGTGCATGTGTCTGGAGTTTGTTGGCAGTGGCAAGAGGCCCTTGTGCACCCTTTCATTCATTCATTCATTCATTCATTCATTCTCTCTCTCTCTCTCTCCTTGCAAATAAATAAATAAAATATTTTTAAAAATTAAAATTTGAATTAAAGGGAAGATCACCCTCTGAAAGGAGAAAGAAGTTTTTTTTTTTTTCCTCTTTCTGGACAATTCCCGTTCCTAATGTACAGCACAACAGGAGACGGTAGCTCATCTGGGCAACTCTGCATGTTATAAAGAGGACAAGTGCTCTTGGACAAACCTTCTATCAATGGACCCAGTATCCAGGCTGCTGATTGGATTCTTTCTACTTATTCCCTTGGCTCTCCAGGAAGAAATCACTATTTGCTATGTCCCCCGTTTTTCAAGGGGGAAAATGCCTTTTCCCCCACAGAGCTATGTTAAAAGGCTAACATATAAAGATTATTTGGGGGGGGTGGAGAGATGGCTTAGTAGTTAAGGTGTTTGCCTGCAAAGCCAACGGACCCTGGTTCGATTCTCCAGGACCCAGTAAGTCAGATGCACAAGGTGGCACATGCATCTGGAGTATGTTTGCAGTGGCTGGAGGCCCTGGTGCACCCATTCTCTCTCTCTCTCTCTCTCTCTGCCTCTTTCTCCCTTTCAAATGAATGAATAAATAAATAAAATTTTTAAAAAAGATCAGTCTGAGCAACATGGCCATGCCATGACCCTGTCTCAAAGAAAGAAAAGGGGGAAAAACCTTAAAAATAATTTTTATAAAAGATTATTTTTTGTTCTTTATGTTTTTTCTTCTGTGCCTTTTCTTGCTTATAAGATAGTTCACTGGTCAAGGTTATTGGAAGCTCTATTATCTTGCCGGCTCTTGCTAACATGTAACATTCTAGAAAACTCAGACTTTTGTGAGATCATGAAGAGAAAAATGAAACTGATTTTTTTAAATCCAAGTGGCAATAAAAACTGCCTACGATCTATAATAGATAAGATTTTTATAGACAAAAGTGAATAAGTATTCTCAATTTGTTACAATATATCATAGATACAATTTGGATTTAACTCTCTTATAAAGTTGGTAAATTTATTTATATTGCTCCGTCTCATGATATTAAAGTAAGACCAAAACTAGGAAGCATAAGCACATTTCAGATCTAAGTAAGTCACACAAAGCTTGTGGAAGATAGCACTAAAATACCAGTGAAACTGTCCTGGTGTTCAAAAACCAAAGCTTGGAGGCCTATTCCAATGCAGATAGACAAAAAGGACAGCCAAAATTTGGGCCATTGGCCTTCAAGGGTAGCCAGGACCTAGTGGACAAAGGGACCCTTCTAAACGTGTCCTGCTACTGCAATAAGTCACCTATTTTCTTGATCATATAGGCCACGGAGACACTTCAGGTTGGACTCTAACAAGTAAACACCCTGCAAAGATGAAAGGAACATGTTCCATACTATACTTCCAAGGGAAGCCTCATGATCAGCAAGACCCTGAGCCATCTGAGCAGGTATGCAGGTGGCACAACTAGTAGAAGGAAAAGTAAAAGAGCCAGGAACTCCTAAATCCCCAAGAGTAACCCCTGAATCACAACTTATTTTTAACAGTAAAAAAGGTTATTTTGGGGCTACCTATATGATCTTTAAATACCCAACAGGAAAGTCTAAACAAAAACTTAAAGTAATTCTACCAGTCCACTCCAGGATTCTTATACTGACTTGGTTCAGCTGGGGAACCTAGTACTCTTAAAGACATACAAAAACAGTCATTCAGATTATAAGGTTTAGCCGACTTAAATGAAACAGTACCTGACTGGTTTGCAAACTTCTGGTAATTACTAACTGGCTTTAACTATCCAAGATTAAACCCTATGTTCCAGAAAATTCTCAAAAGAAGCAAGAGAGCCCTACTGGAGCAGTAAACCAACTGAGGATTTACAAATTTTGTATTTTCAGAATTTCACTGGAGTTTGCTTAATTATAATGATGCCCAGCCTTGCCCTCTACAATAGTCAAAACACCCATAGAATATTATTATCATTTCCAAAGGCATATTTTCAGTTCTGTATACCTGGTCTCTCTAAATATTCAACACTCTGTCTCCACTTAAACACAGTCCTTTAGTTATGCTTTGGATATGAAGTATTAACCTCCAAATGCTCATGTGTTGAAGACTTAGTCCTCGTCTCATAGGTAATTGGAATGTGAGGGATTAACTAAATTAACAGATTAATTCTCGGACACATTCATAAATTGATGGCACTATTCAAAGGTGATGTAAATTTTTGGAGAAAGTTACTGGAGCATGCCCTTGTGGGGGATATATATTTTCCCAGGAGTCTCAGTCTCTCTCTCCTTCTCTCTCTCTCACCCTCCCTCCCTCTCTCCAAATACACTTTCATGATAGATATCCCTGCTCAGGCACAAAAATAATAGAGAGAAGTTACTAAGGCTTAAATAAAACCTCTGAAACTATAAACCAAAATAAATCTGTCCTTTTAAATGTTATTCTCAGGTAATTTAGAGACTGATGAAAAGTTGAGTAACAAAATCGGTACAGATTTCATGTCCTTGAAATTCATTTAATTGAAATCATAAGGTCATTGTTTTGTTGTTATTGTTGTTGTTTGGATTTTTTTTGTTTTTCCCCCAAGAGAGTTTACTGCTTCTTTCATCCGGCCTCTAGGGTACATATTTAAGACTTCAATGGCTGAACCAGCTTCAATTAACAACAGAACATAGCACTCCTTCTGATGAGTAGGAATACTGTAGTTTAATGAACTCTGGTAGTGAAAGTACTCCGTGCTTTCACGTGTATTAAAGAACCACAGCACTTCGAAAAATCACATTAATACAGACCCTCCAGCGTTATTAAATTGGGAATATTCAAATATTAGTTGTTTAGGTCAAGATTATTTGAAGAGTAGACCCTTTATCCAAATCTTCAGTTGCAGCTCATTAAACTGGAAGATGCTTGGGTCTACTCCAAGATTTCTGAGTCAAAACCAGGCAACTAAGGTGGGGGGTGTCCAGCTAATTTTGCTCTTCATAAAGGTTGAAAAGCACATCTGTGTTTACAACAAGCTCTTCTAATACATTGAGTCCTGTGATGTATTATTTTGTTGCTCCTTGGCTTTACTTTAGTATCAAACAGGTAGCATGTCCTTCAATTTATTAGTAATTACTGGGTGACTTATGTACAAGGAACTGTCTAGGCACTGGAGAAACAGCACACAGGGGCCCTGGAGCTGTCACTCTAGATTGGGAGGTGGTGGGGGAGAGAACTGGCAATAAACAAGGAAAGATGTCACTCAGCAGAACAAGTTCCCTGTCGGGGGAGGGGATGTCTTGAATAAAATAAACAGAAAACAGCTCAGAGGGCAATTATGCTGGGTGAAATTGTCAGCGTAGGCCTTTCTTGGAAATGACATTTCAGCTGAGTCCTGAATAACAAACAAGAAGCCAAAGCCAAGCAATGGCAGGCCATTTTGTCTTTGGTATGCTGGCCCTTGGCAGCTGTAGTTGATCTAAGGGGCAGAAGACAGGCCCAGGGGCTGGATGCTCCTCGCAGGCCAAGGACAGACTGGTGGTGGAAGGGGTTAGGTGGAAAGGGCAGGCAGATAGATGGGTCACAGGGTTTGGACCACCCACGTATGGCCTGGGAGTCGTATTTGGTGTGTGGCGCGTTTGCGTGCGCCTGGGGAGGCACGTCCTGGTGCGTGCTGTCAGAAGGTGGCTGGCAGCTGTGTGGAGAATTGGACTGGAGAGAGATGGCATGGGAGAGTGGATGGAGACGGCCATGAGGAGGAGGCTGTTGCAGAAAGGCGGGGAAGGGGCTAGGGTGCGTGGGAGTCATAATGCAGCAGTGTGCAGAGGGAGGTGGCTACCTGGACAGGGATGTCCGGGGCGGGGCAGGCAGAAGCTGCAGTGGCTGTGGGTGGGGCTTGAGGAATAGGGCAGATCAAGGAACCCTGGGCTTGTTCAGCCACACAGAGAAGCTGTTTTCTGACACCAGCACGGGCACAAGCCTTGGCTGTCAAGAGGACAGAGGACAGTGGCTGGAGGGTTCACCAAGGGACTTGAAAAGGCATCTTGGGCTGTGCGCGCTCAGGCCACGCGCGCTCCCCGGCACTTGGCCCAGGTCGAAGGGACGCCGCCGCGGGGACCAGAGCTGCCATCCCGGGTGTGCCGGCGTGCGTGTGGGGGAGCCTGCGTGGCGGGAGCCGGGCGACATGAGCACCTTGCTGTCGCGGGCGAACTCGCTGTTCGCCTTCTCGCTGAGCGTGATGGCGGCGCTCACCTTGGGCTGCATCTTCACCACCGCCTTCAAAGACCGCAGCGCGCCGTGCGCCTGCAGGTCTCGCGGATCCTGCTCAAAAACGTGGAAGACTTCACTGGACCCAGGAAGAGGAGCGACCTGGGATTCCTAACGTTTCACATCTCCGCGGATCTAGAGAAGACTTTTGATTGGAATGTCAAGCAGCTCTTTCTGTACTTGTCCGCAGAATATTCAACCAAAAACAACGCCGTGAATCAAGTGGTCCTTTGGGACAAGATCCTCCTGAGAGGTGATAACCCCAAGCTTCTGCTGAAAGATCTGAAAACAAAGTACTTCTTCTTTGACGATGGAAATGGCCTCAAGGGAAACCGGAATGTCACTTTGACCCTGTCTTGGAATGTCATACCAAATGCTGGCATTCTGCCTCTTGTGACTGGATCTGGACGTGTGTCTGTCCCGTTTCCAGATGCATATGAAATAACCAAGAGTTTTTAAGTGACTCTGCACTTGCAACAGGACATTTTGGTTCTTAATGAAGTGTATTTCCGTGATCTTTCTCTTTACATCTTCCTGGTATCTGTTTTGATTGTTATGTTTTGTTTTGAGACTCTGCAGCCTACTTAGTGCTGGGGTTATTATATGCATGTGTCACCGCAACTGGTTTCTTAGTGATAGTTTTGACTGTTACCTATCTTTCTTGTGTAAGAACTAATGTCAAAGGGTGTATTTTATGGCAAGGCTGATGGAGTACTGAAACTTGATTTTACAACCAAAAGAGAAAACCACATTGTAGAGCATCATAAAGAGTAAGACAACCACAAAATTATGATTTTAAAAAATACATTATTTTAATGTATTCTCTGTATTTTCATTATCCCACATATAATCTAAAGTGTTAATGGTATCTGAAACATTTGTGTGCCAGTTTTGTCATAAGAGCTGTATTTTAACCCAGGCATTTATGTATGTTCTCACTGAATGTCATTTTCTTATGTCTTTTAAGGTGCATTTGATTACTATATTGCTTTTCTTTATAGGCTGGTTTACAAAATAGATAAAACTAAATGAAAATTTTCCCATTCAATTTAGAAAGCCTCTTAATGCGTATGTTTCTTACTAGCAAATAGTTCCATTTGAATAGTGAATAGCTCTTTAGTCTGTAAATAATGACAACTCATTTCAAGTCTCTTGAGATCATATGTGTCTTGTAATTGTTTTGCTACAAAGCTTTCTGAGTGCTATATCTTTGTAAAGTGTTTCAGCATTGTCATTGAGATTTTGAAATCTTTGCATGATTTACGCTGAGAGAAGTGTGTTCTAATGTTCTTAGTGTCATTAAATACCAAGCATTTAAAATTCTTTGTACATTCATTATTTAATATTTATTAGGACACTGATAATAATTCCTATAGTATGATATTTTCCATACAACACATTTTATTATATGTTAGTTTTGGTTTCAATAATCTCATAAATAAGTAAGTATTAAAATTTTTAGAACTCTCTTCAAATGAAAAAAATTAAGGTTATGGAGATAACTCTGTCAATAAAATGCTTGCTGTGCAAGCCTGAGTATCTGAGTTCAGATGCCCAGAGTATGCATAATGCCAAACACTGTAGCAGGAGCATCTGTAATCCCAATGTGTCTATGGTGAGTTGGGACATGGAAAAAGGACAATCCCCTGAAAACTCACAGGTCAGTTATCCTGGTGAACCAGAACCAGTGGTAAAAAATGAGACCCTTGCTGGAGAGATGGCTTGGCGGTTAAGGCACCTGCCTGCTAAGCCTAAGAACCAGGTTCCAATCTCCAGGTCCCACGTTTAGCCAGATGCAAAGTGACGCAAGGGCGCAATGCCGCACTTGCCCACAACGGGGTGCACACATCTGGATTTTGTTCACAGCAGCTGAGAGACTGCTGGTGCGCCCATTCTCTATCTGTCTCCCTCTCCCTCTCTGTCTCTCTCTGTGTGTCTCTCTCCAAAAAAATAAAAATTAAATACACACACACACACACACACACACACACACACATATATATATATGTAAAATAAATGAGACCCTACCTCAGAGGAAGGTGAAGACTAACACCCAAGGTTGTTCTCTGATCTCTATATATATGCTGTGGTATACACTCACCTCCACTCACACACATGTGTAAACACACACAGAGCCCACAAAAGAAGAGAAAAAAATCAAAACACAGAAGTTTGTTAAATTACTCTAAGGTTGATTATCTTGGAAGGAAATTTAAAATTTGAAAATTGACCTAATTCTCTAAACATTTCTTTCATACCTCAGAAAACAGATTAGTCAAATTTCACTTATATTTTTCTTTCTGTGTTTTTTAACTCTGAAAATTCTACCAATCCTAGAAGTTTCCTATCTTGTATGGAAGGACCAATTATGATGGTAATAAGAAAGTTCATTTAATTCCCTGTATAAAACCACATAACATATTAAAATATAAATATGTCAGAATGTACACAAAATAAAAGAATAAATATATAAAATCCTCAGTCATCAAATATATGATGAAATTTAAAATAACTCTTTCCAAAGTGAGAAAATAGATATGCTCAAAAGCAGCAACTGCAACACAATCTCTTTTTTTAAATGTTTTATTTATGTGTGTGGAGGGGCATGGTCTCTTCCTGCTACAAATAGAACACCAGATGCTTGTGCCACTTTGATGTTGGGCTTATGTGGGTGGCTTGAGGGCTGGTAGGATAGTTCAATAGTAGAGCAATTGTCTAACATGAACAAGACCCTGGATTCAATCTCCGGTATCCATCAATAAATAAATGAATAATTAATTAATTTGTGTTCAGTCTGATACACATATCATTTTACCTCAGTGTCAAACAGTTATTAGAGTCTCATAAAGTCTCTTCAGACACAAGACTTATGACTTATGAAAACCCAAATATGACTGAAAATGTCTAAGGCCAGGGATGGCTCTGAGAAAACAGTAATTACCAGAAAATTTTTCTTAGTAACTATGCTTTAAAAACAATTAATTTTAAAACATATTGCTTACATTATCTTTTTCTCTAGAAGTTTAACCTAGACAAAAAGCTTGACAAACAGCTATACAAAGAGCCTTGGTAGGACTATATTATCATTTTGTCTATAATCCAAGAATGAAATTGTGTGTATTAATTTTTGAAAAAAAAAATCCTCAATTCCTTCCTGAGAAGATTTCTAATTGGAGTGCTGATGATATATGTTTTTCAACCCACTCTATCCCTCTATCTCCACTGCAATGTTTCCAATTTCGAAATTGAGAGTCTCCTCTTTCAGTCTGGAAGTCATATCACCCTGTTTGCTTGATGAATGTGCAACAAGAAGTGTAGTCTTTAGTACTTTGAGGGGATTTCTCTAAGAAGTACTGAAGCACTTTCACACACTACCAGGATCACTCATAGCAAGGAAGTTAGCTTTCTTTTAATAGATACAGACACATATCACGGTCCAAGGTTGTTGTGACTGTCCTACACAGCACTGCTGGTTGGATAAGTGCCAAATTTTCAGATTCACTAATAGGAAGTCCATTTTCCAGCAAAAAGAAATCACATTCACCAGTGTCACCTCTATAAGGACTCATTGAATATATTCTCCTATTTTTCTAATATTTTTATTGGTTTAAGGTTCCAACTTAGGGCAACACCCACCAATGCTTAGGGAACATGGTGGAAGAAGGGGCAGAATGATTGTAAAAGCCACAGGGTGGGAAGGAGTATCCGGAGACTAAATAATGCAATCATAAAGCCATAGTGAATACCAAAAACTGCACTGATGAGGGTCCTCAATGGAATGGGGGCTGGGAAGAGGGGATATAAAAGAATAACAGGAGGGGAAGGGAACCAACACATGATTTATTCATACAGTTCATAATTAATAGTAATAACATGAAAGTCTAGAAATTTGAAGTTTTACCTAGATTCTTCTCTGGTGCCATTTTTAATTTTTTTTATTATTTTATTTATTTTTGGAGACAGACACAGAGAGACAGAGAGAGAGGGAGAGGAAGACAGATAGAGATGGGCACACCAGCAGTGTCTCAGCTGCTGTGAACAAAATCCAGATGTGTGCGCCCCCTTGTGGTCAAGTGCAGCATTGAGTCCTTGCGTCACTGCATCTGGCTAAACGTGGGAACTGGAGATTGGAACCGGGTTCTTAGGCTTAGCAGGCAGGCGCCTTAACCACTAAGCCATCTCTCCAGCCCTCTGGTGCCATTTTTTTACTTATATTGTAACTTTTAAGAGGCAAATAATTTAATGAGTATTAGTTAAAACTGTCACTATATCAGATACATAGTTCAATGATTTAAAATGACATAGACTTTATTACAATTATGATATGCATATCCTAAAATAATCAGATAGTCCTAAAATACATTATATTCCAGAACCAAATAAGTTCAGTTCTTTAGTATCATGTTTCCTATCTTTCCTACTAATCTGTCTCCAGGAAGGCACAATTCTGTCACTCCAGACTACATTTCATGTCCATGATATTCAAATGGAGCTATATAAAATTAAAATTTAAATCCACATTCAGCTTTTTTTTTTGTACTTAGAAAGGGGTCCAGGGCCTCTCCTTCATAATAGGCAAGCACTTAGCCATCTTCCCTAGATATGGATTTTAAAATCCATCTTTTTTTCATTGTTGATGTATACATTTTTGCAGATATCAACTCTTTCTTCCCCACATTAAATTTGTGGAAAAGTATAATATTCATCAGTTGCTGATAGATGTTTGGGTTATTCCTAATCAAAGACTTCTATAAGTAAAGCAAGAATGGAAAATATTTGGGACTATATTTGATGGAAATATGCTTTCTTTCAGGTAATTTTTTGTGCATGTGTGTGTGTAGTGTGTGTAGTTAGTGTGGGGTGTGTGTGTATGGTATATATATATATATATATATATATATATATATATATATATATATGTGTGTGTGTGTGTGTGTGTGTGTGTGTGTGTGTGTGTGTGTGTACCAATGCATATGTCTTGTGCATGTGCATGTGGAGGCCAGAGGAGAATGTCAGATGCCCTCCATCATCACTCATCTGTGTGACCTTTTTTTAGATGAATCTCTCACTGAATCTGAAGCTGCCATTTTGGGCCAGACTGGATGACCAGCAAACCCTAGCAATTCTCTGGTCTCTGCTCCTCTGTACTCTTACACACTGAGCCACCTCTCTACCTCTGAAAATATGTTTTCTTTATTAAGAGTCAATTCTCAGTTCATTGAATGAGTCCTATCACAGATGTAAAATTAATATTACAAGAAGCTATCAAATTCTCCAAGTGGTCATAACATTTTTCCTTCCCACTCGATGTATATGATAGTTTCATTCTCCACAATCTTCCTAATGTTTGATGTGGTAATTCTTTTTAATTTTAGACACTTGCTGGAATCTCACACTGTAGTGGACAGCTCCAAAGTTGCTAGGATTAACTTTCAAATCAGGCACAGTTCTGGAGGAAGGGATATTTATTGAAGCTTACAGATCCAGGGGAAGTTCCATAATGGCAGAAGAAGCTGGCCTCCTTTTCACAGGACCAAGCAGAGAGAGAGAGAGAGAGAAGCCACAACCTACACTAGCATCAACAAAAAGCAAGCAAGCACACTTAGGAACTCCAGGCAGAGCACAAGCACACTGCATGTCTTTAGACTGAAATTTCAGATCCACCCCCACACCTTAGGGCTGGACCCTAGGATCCACTTACAGTGGCACCACCTTCAGCCAGGTGGCTGCAGATCTAAATTACAAACTGTAATAACATCCTGCATATATTGGGGGACATCCATTCAAACTACCACACATACTAACTTACTTATTGTAGTTTTCTTTATCCTTTCTAAAATGTTTAATGATGTTGAGTACCATTTCATTTGTTTATGTGACATTTATGTATTTTCATTGGTGGAATATCTATTACATTTTGTTCTTTCTTACTTTCCTTCCTTCTTTCTTTCCCTTTTCTTCCATTTTATGATTGAGTAACTTACCCTACAAAAAAAGTTAAGAATCTTCTATCATTGAAATATATAAGTATTTTAATTCCTCCTACTTCAAATATAATTGATATGTGGGGGGTGTTCAAGTTAAAGTCATGCTTTTCATGGAAAGGGAGCACAGGAGAAACCAATATTCTTTGTCAGATACTGTCCAAAGTTTTGCTCAAAATGAGATATTTATGTGCCTATTTATTATGGTTAATTTTTTTGTAAAAAACTATTTATTTATTAGAGAGAGACAGATAAATGGAAAGAAAGAATGAATGAAAGGGCACACCAGGGCCTCCAGCTACTGCAAAAAACTCCAGACACTTGTGCCACCTTGTACATCTGGCTTACGTGGGTACTGGGGACTCAAACTTGGGTTGTATGGTTTCACAGGAAAGTACCTTAACAGTTAATCCATCTCTCCAGACCGTTAATCTTTTTAGAGACAAGATTTCACCCTGTCTGACCAACCTGAAGTTCTCTCTGTAGTCTAAATTGGCCATGAACTCATGACAACTTTCTTGCCTTTGCTTCAGGAGCACTACATGCACTACAATGCTCAGCTACGAAATACTCCAAAAATATTAACAACACAAATTAAAAAGCATATCAAAAATAGGTCATGGGAGCTGGACCTGGTACAGTGATTGAGGGACTTGCCTGCAAAGCCTAGGGACTGTGGTTCAATTCCCCAGTACCCACATAAAGCCAGATGCACAAAGTGGTACATGTGTCTGGAGTTCGTTTGCAGTGGCTAAAGGCCCTGGGACACCCATTCTGTCTCTCTCTATTTGCTTCTTTGTCTCCCTCAAATAAATAAATAGAAAGAAAGAAAGAAAGAAAGAAAGAGAGAGAGAGAGAGAGAGAGAGAGAGAAAGAAAGAAAGAAAGAAAGAAAGAAAGAAAGAAAGAAAGAAAGAAAGAATTTTTAAAAATAGGCCATGGTTTTATGGAGCTTATTCTATATGTGTAAAGGTGTTTCATTATCAGGAAAGCCACTAATATACTTTGTGTATATGAGTTACCTTCTCATTGCTGGGAAAATACACCTAACCAGAACCAGCTTACGGAAAGGAAAGAGCTTATTTCGGCTTATAGTTTTGAAAAGAAGTTTCATCATGGTGCAAAAAGCAGACAGCTAGGTGTCACAACTTCACAGTAGCAGGGAGAAAGTAGAGAGTGAGCCTGTGCTCTGGCAAGCAGGGCTGAACTATAAAATTCCAAGGCCTGCCTCTATGACATACCTCTTCCAGCAGGGCTACACTCCCAAAGGCTCCACAAGCTGGAGATTATGTACAAAGCTAAATCACAAACACATGAAGCTATGGGGGACATTACACATTCAAACCACCACATTCAATCTTTGGCCCCATTGACTCACAGCCACTTCGTGATGTAAAATGCATTCCCAACTTTACCAGTCCCAATACTGTTCAAAAGTCTAAAGTTAGGGGATGGAGAGGTTACTTACCTATTAAAGATGCTTGCTTGCGATGGCTGATGGCCTGGATTCAATTCCCCTGCACCCACATAAATCCAAATGCACAGATTGGCACATGTGTCTGGAGTTCACTTACAGTGGCAGGATGCCCTGGCACACCCATCACACCCATACTCATTCTCTCTCTCTCTCTCTCTCTCTCTCTCTCTCTCTTTCTTATCAATAAAGAAAATGCTTAAAAATAATAAAAAGTCCAAAGTTCAAAGTCTTATCTCAGTCTCCCTCTGTGACTTGAACCAGGGGTTCTGATACTTCAGGGATGTAAATTAGACCTCAGTTGAGGTAGATTGGATTGGTTAATTTGAATGTACATGGAGGCTCTTGATAAAAGAAGGACAAACAGGAACAAGGATTAAAGGGGGCTCTCCATAAAAAGAGAACAATAATGGCTCAAGGATTGGTGGTAGACTGATATCTTGGTGAGTCTGGGCATTTTGGACTCAGTCCCAGGATTAGTGATACTTTTCTTGGAACTGTAACCCTAACTACCTACAAAATGAGGGAAACCTTATGCTAGGTTCAGAATAGACATTCTGTGTCACAGTTTCCTTGGGGTAGGAACATTTATTTTGTATTGGAAAGAAAGCCTAGGGATTGGGGGAAAGAGAGGGGTCATTTGAGTTATTTGGAGAGTGGCTTGGCTTTGGTAGGCAAAGGGGGACAGGGCTGGGAGAAATGGTAGCAGCTGGAGAAATGGCCAAGGGGTGAAGGACAGAAGCCCAGAAATACTGGCTTCAAAAGAAAGGCAGCAGTGGCAACTGTGGAGCTGGTTTCTGTGGCAGGCTGGTGTATGAAAACTTTGGAAAACATGAGGCAGAATAGTGAAAGAGGAAGGAGACTGGGGAAAATTGAACTCGATCTGAACTGAGAAGGAGAGATTGAGAGCAAACAGGAGATAGAAAGAAAGGGGGGAAAGGTACATGCAAGTAGGGAGGAAGAGAGAAATAGAGAGATGGACAGAGAAAGAGAGGCAGAGAACAGGGAACAACCTTAGTTCAAGGAGAAGCCAGTAGAAAGAGAAGAGCACCTGTGGAGGGTCTATATCTACGCCCTTTGAGAGAGGGGAACTGCCCTATGAAGGAGGAGACAGACCTTAGGAGGTATGTGTAGGTGTGGGCTGGTGTTTGAGGAAGGGCCAGCTGGCAAGACCTTCCCTTCTCCCACTGCCATTGAGCCCTTTTGGAGGAGTGAGACCTTTGATGTCATAATTATGACCAACTAGTTTATCAATATGTTTGTATATCTATAGTTTGTATGATGGCATGTTTTAGCTATAATACGTAGCTACTTCATGTACTGGTGGAAGAAATATAGAAAGAAAATACACATTTTCATTTCTCATCAGTAGTAGCTGCCATATATACCTCCATGTGATGTGTAGTGTTTTCCAGGCTTACTGTAACAGTTTGTCAGTTGAAATGCTTTAAGAAGCACCAACACAACTTCACATACAATTCTCTAACAATTTTTCTTCCAATGCATTTAAAATCTTAAAGTTTCCCTGAAGCCAAGCTAGAGAAATGGCTTAGTGGTTAAGGCACTTGCCTGCAAAGCCAAAGGACCCAGGTTTGATTTCCCAGGACCCACGTACAGCCAGATGCACAAAGGGATGCATGTGTCTGTAGTTACAGCAGCTGAAGGCCTTGGTATGCCCATTCTCTCTCCTCTCTCTCTCTCCCCTCTTCCTCTCTCTCTCTCAAGTAAATAAATAAAAATAAAAATAAAATTTTAAAAAGTTTCCCTGAAGCCAAGTAGCCTATAACAGTGCCCAGTATATCCTGAATGTGAAACATCTTCCTATTTCTTACTGCCTAACTTTTTTTTTTTTTTTTTTGGGGGGGGGGGTTTCATGGTAGGGTCTAACTCTGGTCCAGGCTGACCTGTAATTCACTATGTAGTCTCAGGGTGGCCTTGAACTCATGGTGATCCTCCTACCTCTGCCTCCCGAGTGCTGGGATTAAAGGCGTGTGCCACCACGCCTGGCTTACTGCCTAAGTTTTTATGTTTAATTCAAACTATGAATCTAAAGATATTATGTACATTTGGAACCCAATTTGAACCATACAACTTAAATATAAAATTTCTAGAAGTTAATTTGCACATGTTCAGACTTCATGGCTGGTGTAAAGATGCAGCCCATTTAGAAATTGAACTGATTTTGCACTACAAGTATTGGGCATGAATATATTTCCATTTCATTCATATATATTGCATAAGGAAGTTCCTCAAAAGGTATTTTAATTCCCATGTGCTGATACTTCCTGGAGCTGAGGGTTGATTGCACTTTTAGCCTTTATTCTTGCTGTTTTTGCTCTGCTGCCTCTGGAAATAGGGCATTTTTATATAGTTCTCACCTTCCTTCTCCTGTGAAGTCACTGCTGGGCTAACTAGGTGGGTAAAGAGGAGCCTGCTGCCAGCATGGGGGGCTTTATATGACAGTGCAGGGAAAAAGAATGTTGAGAAAGGCTTTTCATCTCCAGGCCTTCACTGAAATCTGGAAAAGTAGAGACATGCTGTGTCTGTTGAGTGTAACCATCTGCCTGAAGTGCCTGCCTTTCCCCCAGGAAACTGTAATTTCAATTCATAGCTGAAACTTCCCAATTGTTAGACTTATGTTAGACATATGATGGATTCATATGATAATTCTGGGACCCTATTGCTTAATTCCCTTGGCCAAGGGATGTTGTTCATTCTGACACTGTTCTCTTTTCCTCTGGTTAAGCCTGGAGATACTTGTTTTTTTGAAGGTTTTCTCACTTCTGAACTCAAGGCACTGAACTCAACCCATAAAAATATAGAAATTAAAGTCAAGAAAAGGAAAAAAACTAGAAATGATTAAAATCTACTACTCATAGATAATATCTAGTGCTTTCTATATACTGCTTTCAAAATAATTTACAAGACAAATACAACCATGTGTATTTAATAGTAGCATCAAGAACACATGATACTTACAACTCTGTAAATTTCCTCCTTTTAACACATATATGAAAATCAACCCAGTTCTTCAAATCCATATACTAATGAAAATGACAGGAAAAACATTAATGGTCAGTTTAAGTATGATAATGATATTTAAAGTTTATATTTAGTGCTGATTTCCTCAGTGCCAAACACTAATGTAAGTGGTAATTTATATTCTTTATCATTTACTCCTCTCTACAAGCTGCGAGGAGGATACACATAAGAAAGTGTGAAGTAAAGTTCCCCAAAAGCACTGCATCTACTTTAAACAAGGCTGAATGGACTGATAGAACGCCTGTGATCATGGCAAGATAGAATGTTGCAGGACCAAAGCCAAATTATTTTGGGATAACATTAGCCCCTCACTAGCCATGCATTTCCCACTTCTGTGTCTGACCTAAAGTCCTTCTGACTATCAGATAGAGAGGTGAAATATTTTGGAATGTATTAATAGACCACTAGGTTCCACCAATGCAAAGGCTGAGAATGTCATCAGATAACATCTAATGGTGGAAATGAATATTTCCCCACTTTGCTCTTACTTGTCTACCTGATGCTTCTACCAATATATTTGGGAAAAAAAGCCTTGGTTTATGATACTATATTAACAGGGATATAGAAGACTCTGATTCTTTGATTTTGAGGGATGGGTGGGGGAGATGGAGAAGAAGAGCATGGGCTAGGTGAGAGAAATTAAATCCAGTGGCTAAGTGGAAGAATAGAGGTCCAGGGGGGAAATCTGAAACATTTAAAGCCCTTGAAACTTGAGCAAATTTAAATCCTAATGTGGAATCATTTCATTTCAAATTCAACCTTTGAATTTGTTCATATATTATTTAAGTTCTTAACTTCTTATTTTCATGATAGAACTTGTGAGTTGCTCTCATTGGGACAGTATGAGTTTTAGCTCAATATATGGTTAGTTTTCAAGAATGGATGTTTAATGAAATGCTAGTAGCTACTGTTTTTTTTTTTAAACATCTTTGGAAAAGTAAAGTCCTCTGCATTGATTACTGTGGGATGGGTACAATATTTTCCTGTAATGATGTTAACACACTTAGCAGTTGAGAGGCAGCCAATATAGGCAACCATACAGACTTATTCTCTGCTGTGATCTATCATTGTGTGCTAGGGGACAGGCTTCATGGACACACCTCACTTGGGGAAAAATAACTGAGTTTTAGCAGGCATTTTATGGACCCAAGAATTGACAGAACTTTTTGCTTGGCAAGCAAGTGTATTACACTAATATCAAAGCCAGACAGAGACCCAACAAGAAAAGAAAATTATAGACTGATATCCCTGTGAACTTAGACACAAAAATTCTCAATAAAATTCTTGTAAATCAAATACAAGAACACAACAAAAATATCATCCATATCAATCAAGCAAGTTTCATCCCAGACATGCAATGATGGTTCAACATAAATAAATTAATAAATGTAAGACATCACATGAATAGAATTAATTATAGGAATTATATGGTCAGTTGTTCTTATTAGAAGAGGAACAATGATAAATAAATTTTATGATGCCTATCATAGCCCTGAAAATTAGCCAGCTCCTACTTCTATGTCCCGATATTTAAAAAGTCATTGAAGTCCAACTCTACACCATGGACACTAGACAGTTTTCTCGGTTAGCTCTGTAGAAACAGCATGGCCAGTCTCATTTCTCATATCACTAAGCTTCAGTTCAGAGTCTAACTTAACTCTCCAAATAAGTGTAAGGGCTGTCAGGTTCTGAGATAGGACAGTTAGTAAGGGAATTTTATGTTAGAGAGACTATTTTGTAATGTAGTGAATGGTAGCTTTATGAGAAGAGTGACTTGCCAATACATTTTATAGCTAATCTTTATAAATTCCAATGTTGAGTTTTTAATGAGTTTTTAAATATTTTATGTAGTTTATTTAGTGAAAAATCTGCATCTCATCTTTTTATATTATGAGAAAGCTATCATATTGGCTAATATTTGAAATAACAAGTTTTATATGGAGATTATCTAAAGTTCAAAATGTCAGTTGCACAAGTGTTAAACTCTATTCTAATTTGTATACACCTTGAAACTGTACTGCAAAACTGTTGTGCTTGTTTCATATTGTTGTCTGTGAAACTGAAGAATATTTTATTAAAAATAAAGTATTTTAAATATGTTTTGGCATAGTGTTTTAAAATTCTTGTTCAGAGTAAAATACATTGGTCAAAATTGAAGTGCTCGAGAGATGGTTCAGTGGTTAAAAGTGCTTTCTTGCAAATCCTGACAGCCTGTGTTCACTTTCCCATTACCCATGTAAAGCCAGATGCACAAAGTGGCACATGCATCTGAAACTTGTTTGCAGTGATAGCAGGCCCTGGCATGACCATTCTCTCTGACCCTCTTTATCTCTCTTTCTCAAATGAGTAAATAAAATTATATATTTAAAATGTTTTCTGGTTGGAGAAATGGCTTAGTGATTAAGGCGCTTTCCTGCAAAGCCAGAAGACCCAGGTTCCATTCCCCAGGACCCATGTAAGCCAGATGCAAAAGGTGGTGCATGTGTCTTTCTCTGCCTCTATCACTCACATAAGTAAGTTCTGTCCCTTTCTTTCTTTCTTTCTTTCTTTCTTTCTTTCTTTCTTTCTTTCTTTACTTATTTTTATTAAAAATGAGTATATATTACCAAAAATAGCAAATGTGATGAAATTATTTATTCACAATGATACCAGCTTTGTTTGGTAAATGTATATGCATGCCAAAGCTGTTTAATTTACTACTGACCCATATCTACTTCGATTTCACTGATTTCTCTCCTTCGGTTGTTGACTCTTCTCCTTGAGTTGTACACTCTGTAACAGGTGTCCCCTTACAGAGTAGAGGACATTGATTTTTTTCACCACCCAATCCTTATACAGGAGTCCTAGACCTGTTCCTAACCCTTTACCTTCTTTAAAGGACACTACAGTACAGTTGTCCAGACCTACCTCTAATTTCCTCTCAGTCACCTCTGGTTCCCCTCCCCCAATACTACTTCCCAGAAACATGCAAAGGTCGCTTGCTACCTAGTATTTCTTCCTAAGGGTTGCCTGGAGTATATACATTTACAACATTTTCATGCAGTTTTTAAAATATATTTTTATTAGATATGTATATAGTATATATACAGCCATGATCGTACCATTGTTAGCCTTCTCCCTGTCCTCCCCCCATGGGTAATGTGGGTCTTGGGGTCTTGCCTTATGGGGTAGCCATCAGTTATGAAGAGAGGCAATGTCTCTGTGTACAATGACCCAACTCATGGCTCTAACAATCTTTCCACCCCCTCTTCCACAAATTTCCCTGAGCCATGTTGGGTTCATTTTAGATCTATTTCAGTGACCAGGTTTTGTGAGTCACTGTGTCTCTGGATATCTGATTTGGTAGGGGTTGAGTGTTCTTTGTGTCTATCTCCTTCACCCTTGTGAATAAAGCAGCACTCTTGATCATTTCCCATATAACTCTATGGCTTCAGCTGGTGCCCTGTTGAGGTGCAATGGGCTGATTCTCTCCTCAGGTTCTGCGTCCATTTGAAAGAGAGAAGCAGGTTCTCCAACAGAGAGTGAGGGCATTGCAAGATACATGGGTAACCATTATTATTTTACAGAGAACTTAATAGGTGTAGGCCCTCTTGTATCCCACTATTGGTGGGAGCTTGATATTGGAGAGTGGGCTCATTTTTGGATATGGTTCTGACTTGTTTCCCCTTTCCAAGTATCCGTTCCACTGAGTGGATCCATTAGCCAAATCTAGAGCAGTTGGTAACCCACCATGGCTGTGTATCACTACTGCACTTGTGTGAGCATCATGTCAGGTTGTTTGCTGCTGAGTAGCTTAGACCATGAGCTGCTTAGACAGATGTTGGTCATTTTCCCCCCGTCACTTATGTAGCACATTCTGGCACTAGAAAAGCTAACTGTCTGGGGACTGGCTCTCTTCCAGATTCCAGTCAGGTCTTTCCATGTTCCATCCAAACAGCATATGGTGTCTTCAGCAGTAGGGTCTTACCAATAAGCTTTGGTGGGTCATCAAGTACTCTGACAGAAATCTGTCATCTTTTGGGAAACCTTGTAGGTATCACTGATCAACAGATCATTGTGGATGTTAAACACATGCTGGTATTGGGAGTTACAGGTCATTGCCAAGGGAAAAGAAGGAAGAAAAAGTATAGGTAATATGAAAGAGAATGAGAGAAGAGGAAGTGAGTGAGATACAGGAGTAAGATTGAAGTTAGTCTTCATCCTACCCTCTCTAGGCCCTTGTGATTCAGGTGTTCTCTCCAAGCACCTGATGAAGGTTCAGCCTTTTAGTATGTCTTTCAGGATATAGGATTTTATAGTACCATTTCCACTTGGGTCCAGGTTTTGTCTGCCCCCCACCCTTTTCCTGCCCTCCCACCCCACCATCCCTATTGTCCAGTCCTCGAGATGTTTATTAGGTGTGTCAGCATCTCAGGATAATACAAATTAGGAGCCACAGATGAGTGAGACATTTTCATGCAGTTTTAAATTTTTATTTATTTATTTTTATAGATGATTTTAATATGTGAACATATTGATCATATTCCCCTCCTACTGCTCTCATTTACCTCCCTCCTCTTTCCAAATAGTACTTCTTCCATTTACAGAATTTTTAAAGTAAACTTGCCAGGTTGTTCAGGCAGAACTAAAAACATTCTAAGGAATCATAAACTAGAAAGGAAAGGTTTTTTGTTTTAATCAATGAAGACATAGGTATGGGCTGGGGAAATGGCTCAGCAATAAAAGGTGCTTTTGCCAAGCCTACCTGCCAGGTTTCAGTTCCCCAGTACCCACATAAAGTTTGATGCACAAAATGGCACATGCAATCTGTAGTTCATTTGCAGTAGCAAGAGGACCTGGCATGCCCATACACACAATTTCTCTCTCTTTCTCTCTCTCTTCTTGCAAATAAATTAAATATTAAAAAAAGACATTGTCATCACTATTAGCACAAGCTGGCTTCAAATCGACAATTCTCCTGCATCCTCCTCCTCCTCTTTTACTTTCTAAGTACACAATGCATTTTGTAGGCGAGTGTGATGGTTAATACTGACTTTAAACTTAACCATATCTGGAGTCATCTAGAAGATAAATATCTAAGCATTTCTGTGAAAGAATTTCTAGATTAGGTTAATTGAGATAAGTAGACCCCTCTAACTGTGGGTGACATTTTTCCATGGGTGGGAGTCCCAGACTGAATAAAAAGAAGAAACATAGCTGAGCAGTAGCATTAATTACTCCTGCTTCCTAGCTGTGGATGCAATGTAACAAGCTGCCTTACACTAGTGTCACCACACCTTCCCCACCATAGGGCTAAAATAAACCCTTCCTTCCTTAAGTTGCTTTTGTCAGGTATTTGGTCATAGCAATGAGAAAACTAATATGCCAACCTGCAATGACACCTGGTAAGGCACAACCCCTAAGGCACCCTGGGTTCCGAGCGAGGGGCTCTAGTCCTTGTGAGAATGTAGAGGTCCCGGCCTGCCACCCGGTGCCTCCCAGTGCTGGCTCCCAAAGAAATGACCATTAAGAAGTGATGCCCTAGCCGGGCGTGGTGGCGCACACCTTTAATCCCAGCACTCGGGAGGCAGAGGTAGGAGGATTGCCGTGAGTTCAAGGCCACCCTGAGACTACATAGTGAATTCCAGGTCAGCCTGGGCCAGAGTGAGACCCTACCTCGAAAAACCAAAAAAAAAAAAAAAAAAAAAAGAAGTGATGCCCAGGGCTTGAGAGATGACTTAGTGGTTAAGTGCTTGCCTGTGAAGCCTAAGGACTTTGGTTCAAGGCTTGATTCCCCAGTACCCACATAAGCCAGATGCACAAGGTGGCTGTATTAGTCAGGGTTCTCTAGAGGAACAGAACGGATAGAATGAATTGTATTAAAAGGGGATTTATTGGATTAGCTTACAACAGTCCAGCAATAGCAGGTTGTAGGTCCGAGAGTCAAGGAACCCGGGAGCTGCTCAGTCCACAAGGCTGGAGGCCTCAGCCGTCCCAATCTGGCACTGAAGGCCTGGAGGCTTCCTGGAGAGACGCTGCTCTTCAGTCCACCCTGGTCTTCAGTCCACACTGGAAAGCAGCAAACACCAAGCAGCAAGTATCAAGCGACAAGCACCAAGCACCCAGTGGCAAGCAGCGAGCAGTACCGACAGCCAGGTGGGGGAGAGAGAAAGAGAGCCTTTCTTCCCAGAGCTTCTTTTTATCAACCAGCCCCCTCCTCCAAGAGGGGCTGCCCACTCTGGGGGAAGGATTCTTCCTTTAGTTAATCCTTCCTAGAGGCAGCCTCAGAGACACACTTATGAGGAATGTCTGTGGATTCCTAAACAAATCAAGTTGACACAAACTTAACCATCACAGTGGCACATGTATCTGGAGTTTGTTTGCAGTGGCTGGAGGCCCTGGTGTGTCCATTCTCTCTCTCTCTCTCTCTCTCTCTCTCACTCTTAAATAAATAAATATAAACAATTTTTTTTTAAAAAAGTGATGTCCAAGGCTGGAGAGATGGCTTAGCGGTTAGGCATTTGCCAGCAAAGCCAAAGAACCCTCGTTTGATTTCCCAGGACTCACATTAGCCAGATGCACAAGGTGGCACATGCATCTGCAGTTCGTTTGCAGTGGCTGGAGGCCCTGGTGTGACCATTCTCTCTCTCTCTCTCTCACTCTCTCCCTCTTTCTCACTGTCAAATAAATTAATTTAATTAAGTAAAATAAATGATGTCCAGATGCAACAGTCCATGTATCATAAAGTAAGATGCAGCATGTTCAGCCAGCTTGGTTAAGGCAAACAAAGACAACATTGTATTTTGAAACATGATTGAATTCCTGATGTAGCATCAAAGGTTAATAATATTAATGGCCAGATCCAGTGCTCACAGGGTCTTCTGAAGAAGCCATGGGTAGCTGTTGTAGCTGTCTGAAGACACTTCTCAGATTGCCATTGGAACAAGTTTAAGGTCATTAATATGGATGATGATGGGAATGAGTTAGGTTCTGACATAATGGAACTAACAGACACAGAATTAATTTTATATACCAGCAAATGTGATTCAGTAAAATGGCATTACCTCTGCTTGCAGCATTATGACTATAACTCCAATCTCTTCTTTTGAAAGTGGCTGAAGGTATCAAACTGGACAAGAGATCATTGCCTTTAAGTGTGTCTGTGCAGAAGAATTATTTAGTATGCTGCAAGAGATTATGCACAATAATAGTATAAATGTGTTGAATAATCACCAGACAGAATTGAATGTCCCTAGGACACCTACAACTCCTGGGTTTGCTGCTCAGAACTTACCTAATGTATATCCCTGATATCCCTCATTTGGAGATGCTTCATCCCGTCCTTGAAGCGGGCCTCCTTTGGTTGGAAGTGCTCACTTACCTTCAGTTGGCGAAGAATCTACATATCCTTTGCTTGTGGCTGAGGAACAGGTACATACTTACGTTAACACTACAGATGTGCAAGAAGAGAGGAAAAACCATTCAAGTGTGCACATCCCATTGGAGGCAAGGGTTTCTAATACTGAAAGCAACACACCCAAACAAGAGCCAAGTAGTATTGAAGACAGGGACCCTCAGATTCTTTTTCTGAACCAGAAGGAGTCAAATTTGTGTTAGGACCAATCCCTGTTCAGAAGCAGTTAATGGAAAAAGAGAAACTGGAACATCTTGGAAGAGATCAAATTAGTGGAAGTGGTACAAATAACACAGATTGGGACACAGGCTATGACACTGATGAACAGAGACAGATGTACCTTCTGTTAACAAACTGGTGAATGAAAACATAAATGGTCTATCCCTAGTGCCTCAGGGATCAGTGGAGGTCGTGTGACATCCACCAGTACCTCAGATACCCAGAATATCAACAACTCAGCTCAGAGAAGAACTGCATTATTAAAGCATGAAAATTTACCATCCTTGCCTCCTGTTTGGGAAGCTCACAAGCTAAGTAGGAATGAAGATGACAATTTAGTACTAAAGACCCCATCTCTAAACAGCTACCATAATAATCTAGATCCAATGCACAATTATGTTAGTACACAGAATGTAACGGTGCCAACAAGTGCTCACAAAATAGACTATTCAAGACTTTGGGACTGTACACCGACCATCTTTAACTTTGATATCAGACACCCCAGTTTAGAACACAGGAAAATCAATTACATACAGGTTGATTTGGAACGTGGCAGTGACTCTGACAACCCTCAGACTACAAAATCACCTACCACTCCCCTTCCATAAACCCCCACCAGGCCCACAGAGCTGTATGCTATGATCCACATCGGGAGAACTGCTGCTATGTCCAATTTGCAGAAAGCACTGCCACGAGACAATAGTACTTCTAGGAAAGCGAGACATAATAGTACTGACCTGCCCATGGAGCCTGGAGAGCATTATGTTGTTGCACCTTTGTGAAGTTTCAAAATGAAGATGAGTGGTTCATTTTTATTTCTACACTCCTTTTATAGACTGAGAAAATTTTCTCTATTTCATGTGCATCTTTAAAGAGAATTAATGTAGAGCAGGTACTCCTTAAAGAACACTAATTTCATTATATACTACTCATTATTGTACAGCAGCATACCCATTTTTCACAGTGCCTATTTAAAATGAGAGTTGAACTGAATGACATGCTGGTTGGATTTTTATTCAATATTCTGGACTTAAGTATATCTTTCCCGTCTAAGTTTTGGTTGGCATTTAACATCTTTCATAAAGCATCATGATGGCGTGCATTGCTAACAGATAACTCTAGGTTTTGAAAGTACTATTTGTAGATTCACTGTTCACAGTATGTGCTCTCCAGCATGTAACATGAGGAATCTTTTATTTCATTAATTAAGTCTTTTTGACTTGGGCCAAAACATACGTAAAAGTAACCAAAAAACCACACCTCCTTTTATCTTAGTCAGTGCCTCTGCTTCAGTATTACTAGAACAAGTCCTATATCATGAATATAGTTTGCTCTCAGTGTGTTGAATGGCATGCAGGAGACAGTTGTTTACTCATCTCATGATGTCATTTTAAGGGCATGTCCAGATATCTTACTCAGAATTACAGTAGGTTTAGGAATCAGCCTCAGGTCACTTTACCCAGAAACATTGGAAAATCTAAACCATGATTTCTTGGAGTTTCTTTCCTACAGATTATTGACAGCACATTGTTTTCCGGAGGCATTTGTGTCATTAAGTTCCCATTTATCTTGTCGCTGCCCCACCCCTTTGGATTTTTGGTTGTCTTATTTTGTTGCTTATTTCCAATTTAAACTGTGTAAGTTTGTATATAGTTTTGAGATTGGATTATGTGTTTATTGTTACTTAGTTTGCATTTTTGTCAAATTATGGTCTTGAAGGTTCATTTGGAACTTACTGTTATTTCTATAACAGGGTTGCCTTTGTCCAGTATTTATTTATATGCTGTTTACTTTTCAAGTTGATTTACAAAAAAAAATTTCTCTCACTTTTAAATTTCACTTGTTTCTATAGGTGGCCTCCTTAGCATCTGAAAAAAGGAAGATACTTTTAACATGCAAAGTTCCTAAAGGTACTGTCTTCTGTGGGCACATTCCCAGCCCTGTGGCAGGGATTTCCTCAGCTACATGGATTCAGTGGTATTCTGCCCACTGTAGTGTTCCTCAGGTCTGCTGTCCTTTCACTTGGAGCGGGGTCTCTTACTTTCCCCTATTTTTAGTGAATATTTATGTTGTTGCCAGCATAGCAGGTACAAGTGAAGTGTCTCGTAGTAATAAGTTTGTGTCATAATTTAGGATCTAAAATGAAATCAGGTTCAGATGATAAGTCCAGATGTCACACTCTTGGAAAGTCAAAAACATTTCAAATTTTCAGACATTATCCAATTCAAGGGAAGATGGAGTGGAAATATTAGGTAGCCTTGTGAAATATGTTACTTTTTTTCTCTAAATATGAGGAAATTTGAAATTATGATCTCAATCTGCCAGATGTGACTAAGGTTAGTTTAACATGAAAAAAATTCAATCATATAATATCCCCTCTATTCAGAAAATAACTTAATTGTAGATCCATAAATGGATTATCAGAACAATAGAGTGGGACCATTATAAAGTATAATTATTACAAGTGTCTGTCATTTTCAGTTTTTCCTTTTCCTCTCTTAAATTGGTGCTTGCTAATATGCTCACTGTTCTCTTAAAAGGAACAGTGGCATAGATGTGCAGTTTCCATTTTTCCTTTCTTCTAAGTAGATTGCTAACCATGCCAAATTTCTGTAATGGTTATTTTTAATGTGGAATAAGAATTATGATGTGACCAATGCACATGGTCAAGGCAGAACATTAATCTCCAAATGAAAGGGCTGATTGGTTTGTTTGGGAGGTTGTATACTTTATTCTTTCTCTCATTCTTTCATGTTTCCACCAGGTTCTAATCAGTTTTTATATTTTTTAAGCAACTCTAATATAATCAGTACAATTTGTGCTTTAAATAATATGTGGTAAAAGAATGAAAATAGGACCAATTTGCCTGCTAAGGATTTGATTTTAGGGTACTAATTGAATATTAGGAAGAGATATACAGGTTGTGGTAATTTCTAGATGCCTTCTAGAAGTCATCTTTGTTCATATTTAATAAAAAGTCACCTAGAATACCACCATTCTTCACAGTAGCTTAGTAATGGGCATTAAGCTCTGTCCTGAAAGAATGCACCTATTGCTATATGGGCTCATTTTAGAATGAGATACTTTATTGGCACAGAATTATGGCCATATGTCTCAGATTTTCTGAGACAAACCTAACTTTAGATAATCAGTTCTGCTGATAGATCATGTGACCCATATTTCTGGTTTTGCAATATAATCATTGTTTCTTCCCCCAAATAAAATTCTCTTTTTAGCCATACAGATCACAACATTTATTCCAGATGAGGGTTGGAAACTGATATGGGTATTACCACTGTTTTTCTGAACGTGTTATTTCCTAGTTTCATCTTCCTTTAAAAAAATGAAAATACAGTGCTTTCCCTCCCTCCAGGAAGTTCCTTTTACTTACTGCTGCTGTGAAGTGATGAGGTATTCACTTTACTCTTGAAGACTCAGCAAAAAGCTTTTTACTTTTCAGTATATCCAGAAGAGATCACATGTGGGGCTAAAGAAAATTTGCCAAGCAAGCTTTGTCTTTATAGATATTAATGTTGACCTTCCCCCAGTACAATGTTATAAAAGTCAACCTGGTATTTGTTAACTTCCCACTTCACCCTAAAAATCTGTGGCAAAGCTGGGCATGGTGGTGCACGCCTTTAATCCCAGCACTTGGGAGGCAGAGGTAGGAGGATCACCGTGAGTTCAAGGCCACCCTGAGATTACATAGTGAATTCCAGGTCAGCATGGGCCAGAGTGAGACCCTACCTTGAAAAAAAAAAAAAAAAAAAAAAAAACAAAAACCTGTGGCATAGCATATTTTTTTAAATGTACCTCAACAATGTTCTATTAATAATGGGACAGGGGGGCTGGAGAAGATGGCTTATTCATTAAGGTGTTTGCCTGTAAAGCCAAAGGACCCTAGTTCAATTCCCTGGGACCCACGTAAGCCAAATACACAAGGTGGCATATGCATCTGGAGTTCACCTGCAGTGGCTGGAGGCCCTAGCATGCACAATCTCTCTTTCTATCTATCTCTTTCTCTCTCTAAAATAAATAAATAAATAAAATATATTTTTTAAAAGGGCCTTATGTTTTCATAATTGCCCAACAACGTGTCACCATGTATTTGCCTCAAGTTAAAGGTTTTAACAAGATAGTAAGTACTTCACAGTTTCCCCTGTGCTGCTCTCTCAAATCCATAATGCTCAAGTGTTTGTGCAATGTGTAGTATGTGTATATATATATTCTTAAAATATACATACCATCAGAGTCATAATTCAGAAGTAACTGATGTACTGGGGGGGCATTTTGTTCATATTTCTGATGTGTGAGATATATGGTACTAATTACCTTTTTCTTGATGCTTGCCAAATTTTAATAAAGGCATTGGTATGAAATGCATAGAATGTTTTGGCTTGAAAATTAACAAATATTTTATGACCTACTGCAGTATACTCTGCCTAGACCAAAACCTATCTTCTTCTTTTTCTTCTTTTTCTTCTCCTTCTCCTTCTCCTTCTCCTTGTCCTCCTCCTCCTCCTCCTCCTCCTTCTTCTTACACCTGTTCTCCATCCCTACTTCCTCACTTTTCCAGGTATATCTAAAATATTTTGTATCATCACTATAGTTGCAACTGTCTGGCAATTGGACATGACATAATGGAAACAGACTGGTATTAATAGTACAGTAGTCACCAGCATGCCACATTTGCATTAGTAAATGCAAAACACACATTTTTATAAAGGACAAACTTTGTGGTGTTTTCATTTTCGTTGCATTGGATAATACTGTAAGATTATTGTATGTCCTAATTTGCATTGTAAATGTTTTCCTACATAAATTCATAATATAGCAACTTTATACAAAAGTAGCTTATTAGAATTTTATTCTTTTATAAAAATTGTTTTATTTTTTAATTTTAATTTTAAAAAATTGTTTTAACAGTGGGACTACTATTGCCAAATTGTACCTGAAATATAAATTTTACCCCTATGTTTAATTGCTTTTTATGAACATTCCATTTTTCTCTAATTAAAGATATAAGTGATACTATGCTATGCATAAATTGTGTTCTAATGCTATTTCATGTCAGCATTTTAAATTTTGGTTTGCATTTTTAATATTGGAAAAAATTTAACCACTGTTAAATTGTATTCCCCTTCCTTACCTTTGTTCTCAATTTCTCCCCATAAGTGCCAACTTCATACATTTTGTAGCATGGCAATAAAATATAACTTTTCTTTTTTTGGGAGAGAGACACAGAGAGACAGAGAGAGAGGGAGAGGAAGACAGATAGAGATGGGCGCGCCAGCAGCCTCTCAGCTGCTGGGAATGAAATCCAGATGCGTTTTCCCCCTTGTGGTCAAGTGTGTAATTGCGCCCTTGCCTCACTTTGCATCTGGCTAAATGTGGGACCTGGAGATTGGAACCAGCGTTCTTAGGCTTAGGAGGCAGGCGCCTTAACCACTAAGCCATCTCTCCAGCCCTAAAATATAACTTTTACACAGAGGCTGAGTGTTGCTTTGTGGGGGAGATGGGGATGGGAAGATTGTCTTCTAGTTGTCCTGGCATGTAACTCTGCCATACAAGCCATGTTTCAGGCATAAGAAGTTATATATGATGGAAGCATGCTTTTAAGTACAAGTATGAATGTGTTTTTAAACTTCATTTTTGATATTCAATAATAACCATTTTTTTATCTTTGGAAAAGTCAAGAGTTCTTGAAGTACAATCAAACCTTTATTAACTGGAGTAAGAATAAGCTAATGACTAAATTTTTGTTCAACAAGGCCTAAACAACACATTGTTTAAATATTTATTTATTGTAGTGTATTAGTACAATTTACCATCCTGAAATTATAACATGTAAAATATGGTTTGGTCTTATATGATGTAGCATCTTGCAATGCCTTATTATTGCCATTCTGGCATAGATATCTGCAATGTGGTACTCAAGTTGATACTGGAAGCCAAGATGACTATACACTGACCTTAAGCATTCATGAGAAACTGCTTTGTTGAATAAAACCTGATAAGAGTTCTTATGGTCACTTTCCCCTTATTGCCAAAAGTAGATTGCAATAAAATCTGAATGAAATTTTCATTGGATACAGTGGTGTTTTGATTCAGGTATCCCCCATAAACTTAGGTGGTTTAAATGATAGGTTCCCAGCTGATGGAGATTTGGTAATTAATGCCTGCTGGATACAGTGTATTGTTGGGAGCAGGTTTATGGGTATTATAGCCAGTTTCCCCTTGCCAATGTTTGCCACACTCTCCTGTTGCTATTGTCCACCTCATGTTGGCCAGGAGGTGATGTCCTCTGCTCATGCCATCGTTTTCCCCTGCCATCATGGAACTTCCTCTCGAGTCTGTAAACCAAAATAAACCCTTTTTCCCAAAAGCTGCTCTTGTTCGGGTGATTTCTGCCAGCAATGCAAACTTGACTGCAACAGTAATGTTGGTACTGAGAGAAGCATTGCTGCTAGACACATGACTGTGTGGCTTTGGCCTTTTGGAACTGATTTTCAAGAGGAATGTGGAAGGATTGAAACCTTGGCCTAAGAGACGCCTTGCAGTGCTGTATGTACAACTTGATGGACTATTCTGGTCAGAGTTGAAAGACCTAAATGCAGTAAGAACTATGGACTGTGATGTTTGGCTTATGAGGGTGAGAAAGAGCTTTGTCTGGGCTGGGCTAGAAGCAGTTTGTGTGAGAGGCTTGCTGCTATGCCCAGGTCCTGAGAATTTGTGCAGGGTTGTATTGCATAGAAATGGACTGGTGTGAGTAGAGGGATATAGCACAGAAATGAAGTCATTGGGCTGAAACTTCTGCCCCTTCAGCTGCAATTATATGAGAGATTATAACCTTTGAGATTGGGTCAGCTGACCTACACTGGGGCAACAGGAAGAATGCAGACTCTTTTGAAGGGGCCTGGGTGCTCAAGGAGAGTCCTGTTCTTCAACGTCTGTTTTATTCCCCCCTGGATTAAGAAATTGGCACACTGCCTGGTATTGTGGAGTATAAGAAATGCAGGAAAGAGAGGGTCATTGAGTTGCAGTGCAGTCTTGTGTTCTGGAAATGGTCAGGGGCAGTGTGAAGCAGGTTTGCTGAGTGCCTGCATGGAAACCCCGTAGAGCCCTGAGGATGAACTGTGGATTTCAGTGGAGACCCAGTTGAGATGCTGGGACCACGAGATGGCTGCTAAGGAAAGCTGCCAGCCTGCATGAAGTTTCCCAGGACTGTGTTTTTCCCTCCAGTAGCCTAGCTGGAGGGGCGGAATTAGAACTCCAGAGACTTGTTGTTGGTTAGAATTATCATACTTGGAGATGTGTCACTGACGAGTTGTTGGACTTGGAGCTAAAGTTTGATGTTTGCCCTATTTAAATCTTGTATTGGTTGACTATTTCTTTGCTATGCCCAATGCCATCTTTTGCAGTGTGAGTGTTTATTCTGTGACATTATGGATTTGGGGGGGATTTTTTGGTATGATGGCTCAGTTAAAAGACCTTGGATTATGCGGATATTTGAACATCATTAGGATTGATAAAAACTATGGGCACAGCTGGGCGTGGTGGCACACGCCTTTAATCCCAGCACTCGGGAGGCAGAGATAGAAGGATCACCATGAGTTTGAGGCCACCCTGAGACTATATAGTGAATTCCAGGTCAGGCTGGGCTAGAATGAGACCCTACCTCAAAAAAAAAAAAAAAAAAAAAAAACTATGGGGACTTTTTTTTAATTTGAGAAAGCTAGAGAGAGAGCTAGAGAGATAGAGAGAGAAAGAGAGAGAGAGAGAGAGAGAGAGAGAGAGAGAGAGAGAATGGGTGCGCCATCAGCCTCTCAGCCGCTGTGAACGAACTCCAGACATGTGTGCCCCCTTGTGGGCAAATGTGGCATTGCAGCCTTGTGTCACTTTTGGCATCTGGCTAAACGTGGGACCTGGAGATTGGAACCAGCATTCTTAGGCTTGGCAGGCAGGTGCCTTAACTGCCAAGCTATCTCTCCAGCCCGACTTTTTTTTATTTGAGAAATACAGAGAGAGAGAGAGAGAGGAAAAGGCAGAGAATGGGCACACCAGTGCCTCTCAGCTACTGTGAACAAATTCCAGATGCATGCACCCCCTTGTGTGCAGGTGTGACATTGCATGCTTGTGTCACTTTCTGCATCTGGCTAAATGTGGGACCTGGAGATTTGAACAAGCACTCTTAGGCTTCGCAGGCAGGCTCCTTAACCACTAAGCAATCTCTCCAGCCCAACTATGGGGACTTTTAAAGGGACTGAATGCATTGCATTTTACATTGTGGATGGTTAATGGGGGCCAGGGGCAGAATGTGGTGGTTTGATTCAGGTGTCCCCCATAAACTTAGGTGTCCTGAAAGCTAGGTGCCCAGCTGATGGAGATTGGGAATTAATGCCTCCTGGAGGCAATGTATTGTTGGGGACAGGTTTTTGTATTTTATAAAAAACATTTTATTTGAGAGAGAGAGAGAAAGAATGGGCATGCCAGGGCCTCTAACCATGCACATGTACTCCAGATGTGTGTGCCCCCTTGTATATCTGCCTTACATGGGTCCTGGAGAATCGAGCCAGGATTCTTTGGCTTTGCAGGCAAATGCCTTAACCACTAAGCCATCTCTCCAGCCCAACTATGGGGACTTTTAAAGGGACTGAATGCATTGCATTTTACATTATGGATGGTTATCAGTTTATGGGGGCCAGGGGCGGAACATGGTGGTTTGATTCAGGTGTCCCCCATAAACTTAGGTGTTCTGAATGCCAGGTTCCCAGCTGATGGAGATTGGGAATTAATGCCTCCTGGAGGCAATGTATTGTTGGGGACAGGCTTATGTATTTTTTTTTAAAAAGATTTTTTTTGAGAGAGAGAATGAGCACGCCAGGACCTCCAACCACTGCACATGTACTCCAGATGTGTGTGCCCCCTTTTATATCTGCCTTACATACGTCCTGGAGAATCAAGCCAGGATCCTTTGGCTTTCCAGGCAAACACCTTAAGCGCTAAGCCATTTCTCTAGCCCTGGGCTTATGTATTTTATAGCCAGTTTTCTCTTGCACAGTCTCCTGTTGCAATTATCCACTTGATGTTGGCCAAGGGGTGATGTCCACCTTCTGCTCATGCCATCATTTTCCCCTGCCATTATGGAGCTTCCCCTTGAGTCTGTAAGCCAAAATAAACCTCTTTCCCCACAAGCTGCTTCTAGTTGGGTGATTTCTACCAGCAATACAAACCTGACTGCAACAGATACCAATTTAAAAAAAAAAAACTTGGATTTTAAGCTTCCTGGATGGAGGAGGTGTGTTGGGGGGAGGAGGTCAGATCTGATTTCTAGCCCAAAGGTATGCAGAGAGCAACCAGAGCTCTGGCTGCTTGCTGCTGGTTCCCTGCCATTGTGCTTGCCTATATGTGATGCTGGGTGGTGGTTTTTCCTCTCTCTGTCCCTCCCTCTCTCTGTGTCTGTCTGTCTGTCTGTCTGTCTGTCTGTCTCTCTCTCTCTCTCTCTCTCTCTCTCTCTCTCTGCCTGGATCTGTGAAAGGGGCTAGTCTCTTCCACCATTATGGAACTTTCCTTGGATCTGTAAGCCTAAAATAAATTCCTTCCTCCTGATGGGTTAATAGCCTTCCTTGAAAATTAGAGGGAACCCAAGAGTTAATAACTAACACTAAGATTAGAAAGCCGTGAAGAACAGAGACATTCAGCTCAGAAACTGCCTGCTGGGATATCCTCCCTAAACAATTCTGCTAAAATCCTATTCTAAACCAATAACTTTGATGCCTTATCTA
Organism: Orientallactaga sibirica; assembly: GCA_036365145.1. Lineage (NCBI taxonomy): Eukaryota > Metazoa > Chordata > Mammalia > Rodentia > Dipodidae > Orientallactaga > Orientallactaga sibirica. The sequence continues at coordinate 733,160 of JAEOAD010000747.1, forward strand.
CTTCCCTTGGACCTGCAGCTAATTCACTATGTTTACCTTAGGGTCCTCCTTATAAGTTTGAACCCCAGCTCAACTCGGGTCTTCAGCCTTCATTGTGGAAAGGCTGCTGCCCCTTGCTATTTCAATAAACAGCCTATCTGTAGAGATCAAGTCCAGTGTCTCCCACTTTCCTTACACCTCCCATGCACTGTGTCTGATGTGGAAGTTCATTCCAGCAGCGTGGAGCTGACTACAACATACCCTAGCAGTGAAAAATCACTGACCATGACTTTGCAGTGCCTGACACTACCTACACAAAACTTTCATAATGGGAGGAAAAATGATGACATCAAAATAAAAGATACTAATTGAAAGGGGAGGGGATTTTATGGATTTGAGAGAGGAATAATGATGGTGGGGAGGGAATTATCATCCTTTATTGCCTATAATTATGGAAGCTCTCAATAAAATGTTTTAAAAATCAGTTACCTTATCATTTTTCTTATTACAGACAATCCTATATTTATTAAACCTTGCTTATCTATATGCAGATACCTATATACCTGTGAAGACATTTTTATTAAACATAAATATATATTTATGTCATTATATATGATATATGTTATGATATTATATATCACTCTAGTCCAGGCTGACCTGGAACTCACTATGTAGTCACAGAGTGGCCTTGAACTCATGGTGATCCTCCTACCTCTGCCTCCCGAGTGCTGGATTAAAGGCATGCGCCACCATTTCCGGCTAAAGTTATATTTTTTTAAATACCCTAAAAATTAATTTCCCAAACTACCAACTAAATTGTCTGCTAACATAATTTAAAATAGTATTGTTAGTGTACTTTTCTTACACCACAGAACATAAGCACTTGTAGTTACACATATTAAATTGGAAAGAAGGGATTAAGTGGAGGGAGGATTTGGAAGGGGGAAAAGAGGGGTGGTGGAATGGAATTACAATCATGGTATATATGGCTTTCTGAACCCTAGCTTCCCACTTGGTGAGAAGGTGATGAGACTGCTCATTAACTAGATCTCTGAAACCTTAATTAATAACTTGACCTTAATTTCTAACTTTCTTAAACAGTACTTGATGATTTCTTTGTGTATCTCAGGTGGGTCTTAATACATATGGCTGGCTAGATGATCCTCCTAGTAACTGGAGGTTTTATCATGGATTCCTCCCTTGTAACCATGATGTTATCCATGCTGTAATAAAATATTTTAAGCTCAAATTTTCTAAGTGTTTAAAATATTTTAGTTACTAGAATTTAGAATTTAAACTTTGTGCGGTGGTGTACACCTTTAATGCCAGCACTCAGGAGGCAGAGGTAGAAGGATTGCTGTGAGTTTGAGGCCAGCCTGAGAATACAGAGTGAATTCCAGGTCAGCCTGAGCCAGAGTGAGACCCTATCTTGAAAAACCTATATATATATATGAATTTAAGAATATTCCTATGCATTTCACCATATTTTATTACTGTATTATATTCCCAGGACATCACTTTCTAAATTCAATATTTCCAGACCACTATTCCCATCAGAATACTTTGTCCCAAAGCATCAATTGATTTGTTAATATATTTGTTTTGGTTTGCTAAAATTTTATGTAAATGGAATCATATAAGTTGTATTTTGGGGACTGATAGAGTAATATGTCTGATTTGTTTCATTCCACATACTTTCAGTCTTCTGAATTACTTTTATTAGACCTTGTTGCAGTTACTTGCACATTGCTAGGCTAATATTCAACCAGAAACAGCTTATGGGACTGTGGTAGTTTGAATAGATGGGCCCCAATATATTCAGTGTTTTATTAGTTTGTAGTTTGCATCTGCAGCCACCTGGCTGGAGGAGGTGTCCCTGGATGGTCCAGCCCTAAGGTATGGTGGTGGGTTTTAGATTCTAATCTAAAGATATGCAAAGTGTGCCTAGCTGTATTTCCTAAAATGTGTTGTGTGGCTTTTGGCTCTTGGCTTGGGGCTCTCTCTCTCTCTCTCTCTCTCTCTCTCTCTCTCTCTGCTTGGCCCTTCTTCTGCCATTATGAAACTTCCCCTGGATTTGTAAGCTTCAATAAATGTCTCTTCTTCCATAACTTTGCCTGGTCTGGAAGTTCATTTCAATGAACCTGAAACTGTCTGCCATAGGGAGGCAAGGGTTTATTTCAGATTTACCAATTCCAAGGGAAGCACCATCAATGGTGGAAGAAGCTGACTCACTTTCACAGATTGTAGCAAAGAGACTCCACCAAACAGCCAGAACAAATGAAGAACCAGAGCTCAAAATGCTCTGAACATACCTTAGGGATGGATTACAAGATCTGTCTGCCAGTGACACTTCTCTTCTCCAGCAGGGCTCCGGCCACTAGAGACTCATGCTGCAAGCTCATCCTTAATAAAAATGCCTGACTCTATGGGTCCATTCATTCAAACCACCACAAATCTGAACCTATAAAGTAGCAAAAATGTTAAAACTGTTAAAGACTGTGGGGACTTTTAAAGTTGGTCACAGTGCATTTTGATGACCATGATCCTATGAGGACAAAGGATAGAAGGTAATGACTTAAAAGTGATATTCCTGAATGTCAAGTTGACATGAGATAGACTTTTGATTAATCTCAGCTATCAAACTGACAGGATTTAGAATTGTTTTGAAAACTAATGTGTGTGAAAGGCTGTGAAAGATTTTCTGAATTTGGTTAATTGAGGTGGGAAGGATGCATATAAATGTGTGTGGTGCCATTCCATAGGCTGGGTATCTTGGACTGCATAAAAAGGAAACCACTGTCTTCATGATGTCCTTTCCAGGGCCCTGTGGTTCAGGTGTTCCCTCTACGGGCCAGCTGAAGGGTCAATCTTTTAACCTGTCTTTCAGGATATAGGATTTTATGGTCCATAACTGGAACTGGGAAACAAGTTAAAACCATGTCCAAAAAATGAGCCCATTCTCCAATATCAAACTCCCACCAATCATGGGCTATAAGAGGGCCTACACATATAAAATTCTCTCTAACATAATAATGACCATCCCATTTATCTTATGCTGACTTCTCTCTCCATTGGAGAATTTGCTTCTCTTTTTCAGATGGATGCTGAACCTGAGGGGAGGATCAGCCTATCGCACCTCACCAGGGCCCTAGCTGAAACCATAGAGTAATGCAGAAATGAGCAAGAGTACAGCTTTCTCGGAGAACCTGACCCCAGCGCAGGGCTGAAGGAGATAGACCAGAGAACACTCAATTCCTACTAAACCAGGTATCCAGAGACACAGAGGCTCCCAAGACCTCATTACTGAAGTAGAACTAAAATGAACCCAACATGGCTGAGGGATATTCGTGGAAGAGGGGGTAGAAAGATTGTTAGAGCCACAAATTGGGTCATTATGCACAGAGACATCGCCTTTTCCCCATAAATGATGGCTATCCCCACAATGCACGACCCACATTCCCCAATGAGGAGGGTCCCTTTGGAGAGGAGAGGACAGGGAGGAGGCTATCGAAGGCACCAACATGAATGTAAAATTAAAATTAAAAAGTTTAAAAAAGGATACCACTGACTGAGCACCAACATTCATTCCTTCTCTCTCTCCCTTTATCTCTCATTCTCTTATTTCTGACTATGGATTGTATATGACCAGCTGCTTCTATGCTTTTTCCACCATACTGGACTGTGTCCCCTCAAACAATAAGGCAAAATAAACCTTCCCCCTTAAGTTACTTTTCCTTATGGTGCTTCAAGGTAGGGTCCCATTCTGGCCCGTGCTGACCTGGAATTCACTATATAATCTCAGACTGGTTTCAAACTTACAGTGATCCTCCGACCTCTGCCTCCGCAATGCTGGGATTAAAGGCATGCACCACCATGCCCAGCTCCTTAAGTTACTTCTGTAAAATATTTTGTCACAGCAACAAGAAAGGTAACTAAAACAAGGACAATTGGTCATATTACACTGCAGCAGATGAGTCTCAACACAGCTTTTTAATGAATAACTGTAGAGTCTGATAGCACATTTTTCTAGAGGATTAAAGTCCCCAAGAGGAATAAAGATGTATCTAATTCCCAGACTGAGTCATCTGGGAAATGAAGGAAAAATCATTATCACTTTAAAGATATCTCAGGAGGCCAAATCAAGGAATAATTTAATGGTCAGAATAAGGGGATTACAAGTTAATTGGTAGGAAGTAAAAGGCCCATAAAGGAGGAATTTGTTGACTAGGGGTGATATTCCACTCAGCTTTAGGACAGAGACCCTATTATTTACAGATAGGGAAAACATGAGACATGAGAGTCCTTAATCTGATTATAGCTGGGGTGGCTATAACCTACCTAACATGTCAGTAGCTCATACTTGAGGGGCTAATGGGAAGGCCTGTAAGGACTGACTCAGTTTTTCCCTTTATGGGAGGTAATCCTGACCATTGTTGTAGGAATTGTAGGGAGGGATTGAAGATAATTAGGGCCCCATTTCTCTCTATGATGTCTCTGCTCAATAAAGGGAGAGAATACTACTGGTGGAAACAGCCATTAATGGCAATCAGTATGGAAGTTTCTCATAAAGGTAATAATAGATCTACCATATGACCCAACTGTAGTACTCCTAGACATATACCCTAAGGACTCTATACTTTTCTATAGAGATACTTGCTCATCTGAGTTTATTGCTCCTCTATTCACAATAGCTAAAAATGGAAACAGACTAAATGGCCATCAACTAAGGAATGGATAATGAGGATGTGGCATATATATTCAATGGAGTTTTATTCAGCTTTAAAGAAAATGAAAATAGCTGGGTGTGGTGGTGCACGCCTTTAATCCCAGCACTTGGGAGGCAGAGGTAGGAGGATTGTCATGAGTTCAAGGCCACCCTGAAACTACATAGTGAATTCCAGGTCAGCCTGAGCTAGAGAGAGTCCCTACCTTGAAAAACCAAAACAGAAAGAAAGAAAAAAGTATATAAGATTTTCAGAATGGATGGACCTGGAAAATAGTATACTAAGTGAGATAATGTGGGCTTAAAAAGACAAATGTTGCATGCTTTATTTCCTTTGTAGATCCTAACTTTGAATTTTTAGATTTAAATATAATTTGGGGCTGGAGAGATGGCTTAGCGGTTAAGGTGTTTGCCTGCATGTTCCCTATGACCCACATAAACCAGATGCACAAGATGGTGCATACATCTGGAGTTCATTTACAGTGGCTAAAAGCCCTGGCATACCTATTCTCTCTCTCTCTCTCTGCCTCTCACTCTCTCAAATAAAATAAAATAAAAAACAATATATATAATTTGGAATAAGAGTCATTAGAGCCTAGGAAGATAGAAAGGGGCCAAGAGGGGGAAGGTGGGGTGGTGTTTAAGGGGAGAGGACAGTGTATATGTAAGTAGAGGTGTGGTATACTGGGGATAAAAAGTGGAGTCAAGGAAGAGGAACAGAGAAGGGGTAATGTAGAGAGGGACAACCTAAACTTAAGATGTGTGTAAAAGCCACTAATAAACCCAGTTATTTGTTAACTAATTAAGAATGTAAGAATAGAGAATGTTCTATTTTGGGAAGAAACTTTCTGTGGAGGTATGTAATGCTGCTCACAGATGTCATAAGTTGTTTTAGGAAGATTCCAGAGCTAGGAGTGACTAGGACTGTGAGTAGCCTAGCTGGAGGGGCAGAATTGGAACTCCAGAGACTTGTTGCTGGTTAGAATGATTGGACATGGCAATTTGTCACTGGCTAGAGGTGTTGGACTTGGAGCCACAGAGTTTGATGTTTGCTGTGTTTAAATTTTGTATTGGTTGAATATTTCTTTGTGATGCCCAATGCCATCTTTTGCAGTGTGAATGTTTATTCTATGCCTTTTGTTTTGGTATTACAGCTAAGTTAAAAGATCTTGAACTATGGGTATGTTTGAACATCATTGGAATTGATAAAACTATGGGGACTTTTTAAGTTGGACTGAATGCATTGCATTTTTTATCATGTATGGTTAGCTTATGCTGGCCAGGGGTGGAATGTGGTGGTTTGATTCAGGTGTTCCCCATAAACTTATGTGTTCTGAACACTAGGTTCCTAGGTGGTAGAGATTTGGGAATTAATGCCTCCTGGAGGAACTATATTGTTGAGGGAGGGCTTATGGGTATTATAGCCAGTTTCTCCTTGCCAATGTTTAGCACACTCTCCTGTTGCTGTTGTCCACCTGATGTTGGTCAGGAGATGATGTCCACCCTCTGCTCGTGCCATCATTTTCTCTGCCATCGTGGAGCTTACCCTCTAGCCTGGAAACCGAAGAAAACCTTTTTTTTTTTCCCACAAGCTGTTCTTGGTTGGATGATTTCTGCCAGCAAGGCAAACCCGACTGCAACACTGTGTGAAATATGGCATGACTTCCATAAGGTTATGGAAACATTGAGTATAAATATAAAAAGAAGGAGCTGAATATCTTGGCCACAATGTTTCAGAAACAAATGACTGTAGGGGAACCTCTACCTTCCATTCAGGATATAATTAATACATTATATAAATAAGTACATCAAAAGTAAAACTCACCATTTAAGGTCTAGTATTGTCTCTTTAATTCTATATACATTGATTTTGCTGACTAGCAACAGGGAAACCTGGAAATGATTACAGGGTATAGTCATCTGCCTTTTCGAAAAGTAACCTGAATTATTTCAGCAAGGACGAGGCAGTAAACAGAAGTTGGAGTGGGGCAACCTAAAAGATGCATGTCTGTATCCAAATCAGGGAACAAAGGTGGGTGGTGTCCAGCTGATTCTCATATTCATTGAGCTTGGAAAAGCACACCTGTATTTATTTATTAATTTTATTTATTTGTTTAAGATAGAGAAATAGATTATGGAACTGAATATGAGAATCACAATGCCAGGGCCTCTTACCACTGCAAACGAATTCCAGATGCAAGTGCCGCTTTGTGAATCTGGCTTTATATGGATACTAGGGAATTGAATCCCAGGTTGTCAGGCTTTGCAAGCAAGTGCCTTTAACCACTGACCCACCTCTCCAGATCCAAAGCTGTGTTTACAACAAGCTCTTCTAATACATTGAGTCCTGTGATGTATTATTTTGTTGCTCCTCGGCTTTACTTTAGTAACAAACAGGTAGCATGTCCTTCAATTTATTAGTAATTACTGGGTGACTTACGTACAAGGAACTGTCTAGGCACTGGAGAAACAGCACACAGGGGCCCTGGAGCTGTCACTCTAGATTGGGAGGTGGTGGGGGAGAGAACTGGCAATAAACAAGGAAAGATGTCACTCAGCAGAACAAGTTCCCTGTCGGGGGAGGGGATGTCTTGAATAAAATAAACAGAAAACAGCTCAGAGGGCAATTATGCTGGGTGAAATTGTCAGCGTAGGCCTTTCTTGGAAATGACATTTCAGCTGAGTCCTGAATAACAAACAAGAAGCCAAAGCCAAGCAATGGCAGGCCATTTTGTCTTTGGTATGCTGGCCCTTGGCAGCTGTAGTTGATCTAAGGGGCAGAAGACAGGCCCAGGGACTGGATGCTCCTCGCAGGCCAAGGACAGACTGGTGGTGGAAGGGGTTAGGTGGAAAGGGCAGGCAGATAGATGGGTCACAGGGTTTGGACCACCCACGTATGGCCTGGGAGTCGTATTTGGTGTGTGGCGCGTTTGCGTGCGCCTGGGGGAGGCACGTCCTGGTGCGTGCTGTCAGAAGGTGGCTGGCAGCTGTGTGGAGAATTGGACTGGAGAGAGATGGCATGGGAGAGTGGATGGAGACGGCCATGAGGAGGAGGCTGTTGCAGAAAGGCGGGGAAGGGGCTAGGGTGCGTGGGAGTCATAATGCAGCAGTGTGCAGAGGGCGGTGGCTACCTGGACAGGGATGTCCGGGGCGGGGCAGGCAGAAGCTGCAGTGGCTGTGGGTGGGGCTTGAGGAATAGGGCAGATCAAGGAACCCTGGGCTTGTTCAGCCACACAGAGAAGCTGTTTTCTGACACCAGCACGGGCACAAGCCTTGGCTGTCAAGAGGACAGAGGACAGTGGCTGGAGGGTTCACCAAGGGACTTGAAAAGGCATCTTGGGCTGTGCGCGCTCAGGCCACGCGCGCTCCCCGGCACTTGGCCCAGGTCGAAGGGACGCCGCCGCGGGGACCAGAGCTGCCATCCCGGGTGTGCCGGCGTGCGTGTGGGGGAGCCTGCGTGGCGGGAGCCGGGCGACATGAGCACCTTGCTGTCGCGGGCGAACTCGCTGTTCGCCTTCTCGCTGAGCGTGATGGCGGCGCTCACCTTGGGCTGCATCTTCACCACCGCCTTCAAAGACCGCAGCGCGCCCGTGCGCCTGCAGGTCTCGCGGATCCTGCTCAAAAACGTGGAAGACTTCACTGGACCCAGGAAGAGGAGCGACCTGGGATTCCTAACGTTTCACATCTCCGCGGATCTAGAGAAGACTTTTGATTGGAATGTCAAGCAGCTCTTTCTGTACTTGTCCGCAGAATATTCAACCAAAAACAACGCCGTGAATCAAGTGGTCCTTTGGGACAAGATCCTCCTGAGAGGTGATAACCCCAAGCTTCTGCTGAAAGATTTGAAAACAAAGTACTTCTTCTTTGACGATGGAAATGGCCTCAAGGGAAACCGGAATGTCACTTTGACCCTGTCTTGGAATGTCATACCAAATGCTGGCATTCTGCCTCTTGTGACTGGATCTGGACGTGTGTCTGTCCCGTTTCCAGATGCATATGAAATAACCAAGAGTTTTTAAGTGACTCTGCACTTGCAACAGGACATTTTGGTTCTTAATGAAGTGTATCTCATATTTTCTTTTAGCATAATGACAAGCATCAAAATACATATTGAAAGCTAAAGGTTATTGACCTATGTAATTTTAAGACCAAAATAAATCAGAAAGCCAGCGTTGTGAAATATTTTCTTGTAAGAGAACTGTATAATATTTGAAATATTTCTTGTATTCCATTATTCTTTAGAGAATCAAAGTAACTATGAAATGCAGCTAAAACCTTCAAGGGTCCAAAGAAGTTCATGACACAGTAACTCATCATTTGAAGTCTGGCATTCATGCACATTTACATCGAATGTTATAAAAGTAGATCTATTCTTATCTCTGGAAAAATATAATTCTTTGTTAGAAGCCAAAAGTGATAGGAAGTTATTCCATTACTCTCAAATTTATCAACACTGCTTATCTTATGTGTGAATAACAACTTTACTTAAAGAGTAAATAGCTGTTTTATTTGTAAATCATTATAACTTATTTCAAAGGATCTTATGTCTACCAAATATGCCTTTTTCATTGCTCTCTCTACAAATTACCTGTGAATTTTGTCTTTTTATATTGTTTGAGCTTTGTCATTGAAACTTGAAAATGTTTGCATTGTTTACCTACTGAGTGAAACATATTAAAGTAAGTTCCACTGAATGCTATTTATTTATTATTATCTATAGGTCCACATTTAATAATTATTAGGTAAGGATAATACTCATAGTATGCTTTGTTACTTACAAACCACATTCAAATATTGCATATGCTATTCCCAATAATCTAATGAGGTAAATAATACATCCCTTAACTCTTCAGAGATGAAGAAATTGGAACAGAATTTGTTGAATCATTCCAAGTTAAATAGCTAGCAAGAACCAGAGAAAAAACTTGAACTTGGATCTCCTGATTCCCCAATAATAAAATAACAGTAATAAAAATCTCGCCTGTAATTTACATTATATTTTGTAACCCTGAACCTTCTTTTACATTGTCAAATCTTTCACACCTTATATAGAGTGACTTATTTTCACACTGCCAACAACTTATATTGAGATAATATTTCATTTTATTCTATGTATAGAAGCATTTTTTATAGTAGAAGAACAATAAAACCCAAATGCAACCAAAATATTTTAGAGATTTACTACTTAAACATACATGGTTAATAGATGGTTTGACATCACTTTTGGGGGTGCTATATAGGAAAAGACACACTTTTCAAGGTAGACACTACAAGGCAATTGTACATAAAAGTCACACCAAACACCATAGTTATTCCATTGGCAATGACAACATTAATTACTATTTTTCCAAGAATATTTAAAATTAATAACTCATATTTATTATTTTATCTCATATTAATACATCATAATTATGCCTATTTCAACAGAAGTGTTTGCAGTTTAAAATTCATAGAGAAGCATATGGGTTTAAAGTTTTCCAACAAGCACAATGGTGGAGTATCATACATCCTACACTGGCTGAAGTTTCTGGCTTTTCTATTAAACTTTTCATGGTTTCAGTTTCTTTTTTGATTAAAATAATAGAATTGGGCTGGAGATATGGCTCAGAGGTTAAGGTGTTTGCCCCCAAAATCTAATGACTAGTTGATTCCCCATAATTCAAGTAAGCCAGATGCACAAAGTGCTGTATGCATCTGGAGTTTGCAGTTATTATGAGAGGATGGGGTTTAGGAAAGTTTTTGAACTCCAAACACTGAGTTCCTGTCTGTTATTGAACCAAGGAATTGGCAAACCAGACAGAGAAGAATGACTTTTTAAAATATCTTATTTATTTGAGAGACAGAGAAAGTGGGAGACAGACAAAGAGAAAGGGATAATGGTTGTGCCAGGGCCTCCAGCCACTACAAACCAACTCCAGATGCATGTGCCACCTTGTTAGCTGGCTTATGTGGGTCCTGGGGAATTGACCTGGGTCCTTAGGCTTTGCAGGCAAGCTCCTTAAGTGCTAAGCCATCTCTCCAGCCCAAAAAAGAATGATTTTTAAACCACCACATTTTATTCAAATATATTGGGGATGCAGGGAGATGAAGGGTTCAAGGAAGGGTAGGGAAAGTGGCAAGATCAAACTTGGGCCCTGGAACCAAAAATGTACACAGAGGTTTTTCTAAAAGGTAGTACACTCCCAAAAAAGAGTAAAAGGTCATTAAAACAATAACAAATATCCATTCCTACCCTGACAGCCAGGCTGCCAGAATGGGTATAGACATAGTCTTACAGGGAGGGAGACACAGGTATGGAGTTGTGAGCAGCCCAAGAGCCAGAGGGAGAAGGAAGATTTTCTCCATTACCTCAAGTAAGATATTTGGAGTCAGTGCTCTGAAAGAGATTGGCACACCTGAGTCAGGTGTGTCAGTCAATAGGGCTAAACTGAGAGGCGTCTACCCACTCCAGGGCAGGCTTGAGAGAGATTTGATTGGATAAGGGTAGCAGATGCTGAGTCCTGTGATGCCAGCAGAGCAAGCCAACAGAGGTGTGGCAAGGGTATGACATGAGGTTCCTCCCTTGAGAGCCTATTTCCTGCCTGCCTGCTTGATTCGAAGCTATCTATCTAACCTATCCTCCCTCACAGTGGCTGGAGGACCTGGCACACCTATACTCTCCCCCCCCCCGCCCCGTATTTCCCTGCTTGTAAATAAATAAATAAATAAATAAATAAATAAATAAATAAATAAAATATTTTTAAAATGATAGAATTGGCTTAGTTAACATAAATGATTGTCCTTTCTGGTGGATAAGTATGGTTTTTTTTTTTTCTTATTCAGAAGAGTTTGAACAGAAAAGCACCTTACTAATGTGCAGATGTAAACAGGATGAGAATTGAAAGGCTGATATATAACACATATGGATGTGAATTGATTTATGTTATGAACAACAAGGATATTTAACTCCATTAACTTTGTAAAAATGTTGGGCATGCAAGCTTAAAATCTGCACATATCAAATCTTAGAATTTAGGTATATTTTCACTGAGGAAAATGTACACAGTAAGCCTATAGTGTTGTTGTTGTTGTTATTCCACTTAGAAGTTTATTTAATGTGATTCTTTCCAGAATGAATAGTATATTATTGGGGAAAAAATTTCCTTTGCTGCTCCCATTCACATTATAAATTAATTTATAAAGATAGTTGTATTGCAAATAATATATAAAAATCCTTATCTCATGATTTTTCACATTAAAAAATCCACAAAAAAATTTACCAGAGAATGAGGGCAGATAGTTTCTTCAGTTGACTTTTTGAATAATAGCTAATAAGCAATGGTGAATGCATTAAAAATAATTGTATGTATATTTGAGAATTTTAAAAGTATTAAAGTAATACTGTAAATCTAAGAATACACAGGAAGAATAAAATCCTGTCTCAAGAAACAAAATATAGGGCTGGAGAGATGGCTTAGCAGTTAAGGTGCTTGCCTGTGAAGCCTAAGGACCCAAGTTACATTCCCCAGCTCCCAGTTGAGCTAGATGCACAAGGTGGTGCATGCATCTGGAGTTTGTTTACAGTGGCTGGAGGCCATGGCATGCCTGTTCACTCTCAATAAATAAAAAAAGTTAAAATTGTATACAAACATTTGATTTGGGCCTGGAGAGATGGCTTAGCGGATAAGGCACTTGCCTGAGAAGCTTAAGGACCCATGTTTGACTCTCCAGATCCCATGCAAGCCAAACGCACAAAGGCGAGGCAAGCACAAGGTCACACATACCCACTAGATGGCACAAGTGTCTGGAGTTCAACTTCAGTGGCTGAGGCCCTGGTATTCTGGTTCTCTCTCTTTCTGTCTCTCTAGCGCTCTAAAAAAAAAAAAATCAGTTCTTTTATTTTAACAATGTGCATGTGATCCTATTTCTAAAAATCAAACAAAACCCCTCCAAACTTGTGTGGCACAATGCACGTTGGGCCCTAGCCAGACTGCATGCTAAAAGAAACCAGGAAGTGGCTTCTGTGGACGTGGCATCCCTCACAGGCCTGGCATGACAACAGCTACAGTCCCATGTTAGCAAGAAACCTGCTGTCATTGATCACAAGAAGGGGACCACCCCATACAATGATTGGCCAGCCAAACCCTTTAAACCCCCTACACTTCCTTGAAAAAACGAGCTTGCAGCAGCTCGACCTCTGCCTGCTTCCACCCAACTCCCGGAGTCTGTGTCGTGACTCCCCGCCTCTCACCCCCTACTGGTCTCGGCTGGCCATAGGGGGGACCCCAACACAAACTAAACATAATCACACAGGCTCAAAACCACATTACCAAGGGAACGTCACCTTCATTTTAATGGAGGGCCGTTCCCATAAAACCAACAACTATTCCCTTTCATTTAAACAGCACTGTTTGAATAAGTTGTTATTCAACAAATAATGGCTGAGAGTTTCCCTTGTATTGTACTAGGTTCTCTGCAAGCACTGGGAAGATGACTCCATGTTATTCAGATACAGTTATCTCTGAGAAATGAAAGGGAATACTAAAATAAATAACATTTCCATATATGTTTTAAAATTTGACCACAGGGCTGGAGAGATGGCTTAGCGGTTAAACGCTTGCCTATGAAGCCTAAGGACCCCTGTTCGAGGCTCGATTCTCCAGGACCCACGTAAGCCAGATGCACAAAGGGGTGCATGCATCTGGAGTTCGTTTGCAGTGGCTGGAGGCCCTGGTGCACCCATTCTCTCCATCTCTCCTCTCTCTCTCTCTCTCTCTCTCTCTCTCTCCTCCCTATTTCTGTATCTCTCTCTCTCAAATAAATTAATAAAAAATAAAATATTAAAAAAATTTTTGACCACAAATGCTTTCTCATATCAAAAACAATGAATTTCAGGGCTGGAGAGATGGCTTAGCAGTTACAGTGCTTGCCTGTGAAGACCCAGGTTCAATTCCCCAGTACCCACACATAGGCCAGATGCACAAGGTGGCACATGCATCTGGAGTTCATTTGCAGGAGCTAGAGGCCCTGGTATGGCCATTCTCTCCCTCCCTCTCTCTCTCTCTTTCTCCCTCTATCTGCATCTTTCTCTTTCTGTCTCTCTTTCAAATAAATAAAACTAAAAATTTAAAAACCAAGTTTATAAAATTCTACAAGTACTTAGTTAGAAAATAAAATATATAGGACACAAACTAAGAGTGACAGGATGTCAGGCTTACTATTGCAAGCCAGGATGACGGTCACCCCTTACCAGGGACTTTGTTTAAGCAGTAGGAAAAAGTCAAAAGTGATGTCCACCTTGCTGGTCAGGGGACAGCTTGAATGACTTATTTCAAGCAGAATATTTGGTCAAATGAGATCTGACCCCATCCTTACCCTATATATACACTGTCTGCACATGAGGCTGTCTTGTCTAAAAACTAGAACTCAGGTTGGAAGCACCAGCTCTGTAGCTGCCTGGCCCCAAAACTTCCTATGTGTTACCCACCATTTCAGTACTTTACCTTCCCTCATGTGGAAAATGAGGGCTAGTCATACCTATCTTCCATGGTTGCTAAGAGGATTAAATGAATTAATAAAGCATCAGGCTTCTAGAACATAGGTCACATAGGTCACATCACAGACAAGCAGTGATTTGTGAGCTGGATATAGCTCAAGGATTTCTGCTGTTTCCTTGTACACTCTTTCATTAAAGATAGTTTTTAAATCTATGTCATTTTGAAGTACAATTTGTTTTTATTGATTCCTGACCCTCCTATGCCCTCCCTCTCTTCCCCCCAATTTTCTTCCTCCATAATTGTTTTCCTTCTATTTGTCACAAGTATCCTTTTGCCTATCCCCCATTCCCATTCATAATATTCACTTTTGATTACAGTTTTATGTTTATAGGTTTTAACCACATTTGCCCAATGTATATGCATGATTATAGATATTACAAGCTATGTCCGCATATCATAGTGAACATGTGATTTGGGTCTTTGAGACTGAGTTACTTCATGTAATATGATTCTTTCCAGATCCATCCATTTTGAAGATGTCATTTTTCCATAGTAGTAAACTTGTTTCATAAAAAAAATAATTTGTAGCTGGGCTACACTAAGGTTATTGCTAAATGGCCTGAGAGCCCTGTTCAATTCCCCAGTACCCACATAAAGGTATATGTACTGAGTAGTGCATACGTCTGGAGTTTGGTTGCAGTCACAGGAGGCCCTGGTGCACCCATTTTCTTTCTTTCTGTCTGTGGTAGTTTGAATAGTTGGCCCCCAATATATTCAGTGTTTTATTAGTTTGTAGTTTGCAGCCACCTGGCTGGAGGAGGCGGATCTCTGGGACCAGCCCTAAGGTGTGTTGATGGATTTGAGATTCCAATCTGAAGATATGCAAAGTGCCTGAGTTCTTCCTGGAGTTCCTGAAGTGTGCTATGTGGCTTTTGGCTTTTGGCTTGTGGCTTTTCTCTCTGTGTTTGGTCCTGTGAAAGCAGGACCAGCTTCTGCCATTATGGAACTTCCTGTGGATCTGTAAGGTTCAATAAATCCCTTCCTTCCATAACTGAGCCTGGTCTGGATGTTCATCTCAGCGAACCTGAAGCTGTCTGCTACACTCTCTGTGTCTCTTTCTCTGATTACAAATAACTAATAAATAAAATATTTTAAAAAATCTGTAGCACTTCTATATACCAACAGCAACTTCTCTAAAACTCAATCAAGAAATTCTATTTCTGGGGCTGGAGAGATGGCTTAGTAGTTAAGTTGTTTGCCTGCGAAGACTAAAGATCCTGGTTCAATTCTCCAGGTCTCACGTAAGCCAGATGCACAAGGGGGTGCATGCTTCTGGAGTTCATTTGCAGTGGCTAGAGGCCCTAGCACGCCCATTCTCATTCCTCTCTCTCTCTCCCTCTCTCTGTCTCTAATAAATACATAAATAATAAAATCTTAAAAGAAAATTTTCATGTAAATTGAAAAAAATAATTTAAAATTTCATCCAAACCATCAAGACATCAAAAATATAAAGCAATAATCAGCAAAAGAACAATGCTGGAAGGACAACACAACCTTCAAAATGTGCTACACAGATACAGGAACATGATGGAGATTCAGGATATAAATTAACTTCATTAAATTTTTATGCATTAAAATCATAGGCCTACTCAATTACTTTTCTTGTTATAGCAAATACCTGACAAAATCAACTTAAGGAAAGAAATGTTTATTTTAGCTGACAGTTTGAAGAGGAAGACATGGTGGCAGGAGAACAAAAGTAGCTGTTTTCATTGCATCTAAAGTCAGGAAGCAGAAAGCCACGAGTGCTTGTGTTTTTATGTAGTCCAGTATGTCCAGCACATTCAATGATTCTACCCACATTTGGGATAGAGCATCCCATCTCAAATAACTTAATCCAGTGGGGGTTGCAGCTGGCCTTATCATCGGAAACCCACTCTGGCAATAGAGCTGACCCTCCTTTCTCAGAGAAGGTGGAACCTGTGGGCCCTCCCCCAATCCCAAAAAGCACCTGAGCATTCCATAGTCAGGTTTTGCGCCCCCCCCCACAGTTCCTGACCTTGTGGCCAGGTGCCCAAGAGACCCTTATATGGTAGTAAACAGTCTCCTTGCAGCTGTAGCCATCCAATGTGTGGCTGAAGTCACATAGCTTTTCCCACCACTTCTGTTATCTCCCTTGCAACTTCTCCCTCGCAACTTCTGCCTTCCAACACCAGCCAATTAGATAGAGACCAATAAACCTGTGTATCCAATCACCTTATTATCTCTATGTGCCTTCTCAACCTTTCTCAAGTGTTTATAAACCCACTCCCCTTTGAATAAACAAGAGCTGTCCATCAGACTGTTTCCCGGGTGGTTCATTGCCCACCGCACTCACCAGCTCCAAAACCCTGCTACCCCCAAATCCTCCTATGCCCAGAATGTTGGTGGCCAATGACCCTCGGGAGTAGTGAGGACCCACAGCTGGTGCCCGAACATGGGGCTCTCTAGACGTGTGGTTAATAGGTGAGTGCCTCCCTGAGGGACATCCCCCCCTTGGGGTTAATGGCCCCCTGTGGTCACCTCCCCATGGAAGGCTGGCAGGTTTCGGTTTCTCCTTCCTCCATCAGAGGAAGACAGGCTCCTCTCTCCATCAGAGAGAGGCAGGTTTCTCCTTTCTCCATCAGAGAGAAGCGGGTTTCTCTTTCCTCCATCAAGGGAAGCTATTTTCTCCTTTTCCTTCTTTACTTTTGGTTCACGCCATCATGTGGGATCAATCAAGGTGGAAGGGAAACTGACGTCTTTTGACTGGGGCTACACTCTGGTGTTGACTGAAGGTCCCTAGCTCACTGTTCAAACCCCAATAGCCCACAACAACCTTCTATCTCTATTCATGATTAACAAACTGGTAACGCATCCAACAGTAAAAGTCTCTAGGGCAGTTGCCGGTCACTTAAACTTGTGGACAGGCTTGCATCTGGACCTTTGGGAAATCCCCCGCAGTGCCACAGCACCCCAGGGACATTGCCCTCTTGTCTTAGCATTTCTGGTCTTTCTCTATCATGGGAAAATGCTACCTCCCATCAAAAGGAATCCCAAATGAGCAGATTGAGGGCATTTCTTAAAATTAGGGGCATAAAACTCTCTCAGAAAGAGACCAATTCATTTTGGGAAGAAGTCCTTCAAATAGCCCCTTGGATGATTTCTGGGGACTTCTATGACCCAGACACATGGACCCGTATAGCCTATCTAGCCAGAAGACAGGAAATCCAAGAGGGAACCCCCCTCTCTTTTCTTCCCATTATTGCAGCTGTTAGACAATGTAGCCATCCCTCAAAAATGCTTCCACATCCAAGTCAGACAATGACTCTGACGAGGACAGTGCTGAGGACTGCCCAGTGGTGGAACCCAGCTCCTTGGAGAAAGCAAAAGATCTCAGCACCATAGAGAAAGCAAATGAACTCAGCTCCTTAGAGAAAGCAAAAGAAGAAATTGAAAGAAAGGGTCACCCCAGACAGCACAGCCTCTTCCCTATATCCATCCCTGCCACCATATCCACCCCCTGATCCTAGCTGCCCCCCTGAACACATCGTACTGGAACAAAAAACCCCTAACATGATGAATCCCCCTAATCAGAGCTTTCCCGAGAGAGCCCCCACCCAACAGCTCTGTGACACTAGAGATAACAACAGGGCTAATTACAATCAAGAAGTCACAGCCTTTCCTGTTAATCTTCAACCAACTCGAGCTCGGCCATTATACTGGTATCCATATCAGGCCAATAACCTTAAGGAACTCAGGCTAGCAGTCAGGGAGGATGGGATCCAAGCACCTTGGACTAAATCCCTACTCCAGAGCCTACAGGGCTTTCTTAACACCCCCCAAGACCGGCGAGATATCTGTCGCTCATCATTGCCTCGCCCCTTATTTCTCCAATAGGAGGCTCTCTACAGAGATGAATGGCTCCAACAGATAAAAAGAAACCAAAATCAACAAAATGTCCCCTGAGACTTTGATGAAATATTTGGACAAGGTGATTTCTCCATGGGGGTTCAACAAGCCTGACAACCCCCAGGGTTCTATGACCAGGTTCATGACCACCTTTGCACCCTCCAGGCTTGGGATAGACTGACCCCGCCCTCCAATTCCCAAGACAATACCTCCTCCCTCCTGTTTCTTCACCAAAAACCAGAAGAAACACTTTCTGATTTCATTTTTAAAAACAAGGACCAATTTAGAAAGAAAACTCCCTGACCCTACTGCCAGGGACCTCCTCATCAAAAGTATTGTATGGGAGGGAATGACCTCTGAGTGCAGGGCAGCCTGTCAAGGGCTCAAAGGATTATGATAAATGAATAGTTGCCACCCAGGGAATTGGGACTGCCTCACACAAGGCTACCTCTTTAGCCCAGGCCACAGCAGCCCTAAAAACTAAAGGAAAATGTTTCCATTGCAGGGATTATGGACATTGGAAAGGGGAATGTCCCAGAGGCCCCCCACCAAATTCCAGAGGCCCCCTCTACTGAAAACAGTCTGCCCTAGATACCTCTACCAGAAGAAAGGCCCCTTGCCCATGCCCAGCTTCTCTCCCTGTTCACAGCTTGGTTTGAGACCCAAGCTCTGGGGGCCATGGCCCACGTGGGCTCAGGCACAGGCAGCCTGATGCCTGCCAGCCACACCCACTCAGAACAGTGGAGATGGTGAATAAAAAATATGCAAGATTCTCCTACTCTTAAAGAGCATGGCAAGATCAGAAAGCTGCCTTGTAACCTGAGGGAAGTCCAAACCCTCCCTGGAATTTAGAAAAAAAATAGCTCTATCTTAGTTTCCCTGGCTTGCAGATCCTGGGGCCTGAAAGCACACAGGAAATCTCAAGATCCTGGCTCCAATAGCATATTGGGTGAATGCCAAGTTGCTGTGAATATATGGGCATTTCTTATAAGAATTTGCAACTGATTTAAGTTTACTTTGTCTCTCTATGCTTCTCTGGGACTACTAACAAAAGTCTCAAGATTTATGTTTAAATTTAAATGTGCTCAATACTAAATTTGTAAGAAAATTTCTAATAATGTTCAAACCTACTTTCATATTTTAAAAATGTGTTTCAGAAAAGTTATAAAAAACAAAGTTTCAAAATCAATAAATGATAAAATCTATATGCTTATTCTAGATAAATAGTATAAGTCAAGTCTGGTCTACTCTTTTTTTTAATTTTTTTAAAAATTATTTTTATTTATTTTTGGGAGAGAGACAGAGAGAGATATAGACAGAGAGGGAGAGGGAGACAGAAATGGGCGTGCCAGCAGTCTCTCAGCTGCTGTGAACAAAATCCAGATTCGTGCGCCCCCTTGTGGGCAAGTGTGGCATTGCACCCTTGCCTCACTTTGCATCTGGCTAAACGTGGGACCTGGAGATTGGAACTGCTGGAGATTGGAACCAGCATTCTTAGGCTTAGCAGGCAGGGGCCTTAGCCGCTAAGCCATCTCTCCAGGCCCTGGTCTACTCTTTTATAAAAAATAAAAGTTATTTCAGGGAAAGGCATGATGGTGCACACCTTTAACCCCAGCACTCGGGAGGCAGAGGTTGAAGGATTGCCATGAGTTCAAGGCCACCCTGAGAATACAGAATGAATTCCAGGTCAGCCTGGGCTAGAGTGAGACCCTACCTCGAAAAAAACAAAAAACAACAAAAAAAAATATTTCAAAAGGTCTTTTATTAAAAGTCTTATGGAAAGGACAATGAAAGTTTTTGCTGGTAGCAATGAGATGAACTGACTAAGAAAGATAAACTGGGGAGAAAACTTTAAATGTTGGTAACTGATGAAAAAGATTGTTACAGAGTGGTTACATAGAATGTAAGGTAAAAGTATGTAGATGAAGGTATGAGTAAAGTATGTGGATGAAGGTATGAGTAAGCTTAAACAGAAGGTTAAAGACAAAATAATTAATCAGATTACAGACTTCTTGAGATATAAAATGACTATTAGCCTAGGGTTTACATCAGACTAACAAAGCATGGCCCTGGTGGTAGCAGGTTACTATGGTATTCAGGTTGTAAACTTAACTTTAACTTATTGATGTTAATCTGGTCATGATAATGGTTATGAAAGACTGAATTTGGAGTACCCAACCAAGTTAGTTAAGTTCCTCTATTTGTTAACATTTTATTGAACAAATTTACCAGAGTACCACAGACAGAATTATAGAGTTGATTGAGGTTTGAGTGGTTATAGACTGTGTCATGAAATTTTGACTATGTTTAGAATTCACTATAGTTCTGTAAAATTTATTTGGAGATTGAAAATATTTCTTTCTAGTTCAGCAGTTAAACGTGCTTAGTTGCAAAGCCAGATGCACATAATAGAACATACATTTGGAAATTTTTTCAGTGGCAATAGCCCTGATGTCCTTAAACATTTTCAATATATACAAAAACTCCAAGGATCCCCCTATCTCCCTCCATTGGCACACACCTGTAGCTGCCCCCTCTATTCTGGTGCAATGGTGAAATCCTTCAGATGGAATATGGAAGGGACCAGAGGATTTGCTTCTATTTTCACAAGACCGGCCCAGAAGCATCTGGGTCCCAGCTCAAAATGTCCAATTCAATCCCACCGACCAAGGAGATGGCTCATCTGACACTGAAATGGAAGTGCTCCAGGCCCCCCAGGAGGAAAACATGCCGACCTGGGGCCAAATTGAGGCCCTGTGCCAACAAGGCTCAACAAGGAGTCATGCTGGTATGGAATTCACAACAGCCTCTATTGCCAGAGACTCTGTTTATATCCTTACCTGCTATCCTGACCTTAAAAGTAGCACAAGCTCAACAAGTATATTGGGCTTATGTACCTGACCCCCCTTTAGCTAGGGGTGCTCTTTGGGAAGAACCTCTACTTAAGATATTTTCCAGTGCTTCCCTTACCACTGCCAATTATGACCTAGAATTCTTGCAAGAGGAAGCTAGCCTGGCCTGTTGGACATGGCCAGGGACCTTGGGCTGTGGGGGTTGGCCAGCCTTATCATTGGGAACCTACTTGGGCAACGGAGCGGGCCCTCCCTTCTCAAGTCATAGTGTTCCCCATCTTTGCCCAGAGAAGGTGGAACTGCGGGGCCTACCCCCATCCCAAAAAGCACCTGAACATTCCATAGTCAGGTTTTGCACCCCCCACAGTTCCTGACCTTCTGGCCAGGAATAATTGAATAATTGAGAGCATGCTTTCCATCAGACTGCCTCCCTGGTGGTACATTGCCCGCCAAACTCACCCACTCCAAGACCCTGCTCTCCACAAATCCTCCTGTGCCTGGGACATTGGTGGCCAATGACCCCCGGGAGTAATGAGGACCCACAGTACACTTTATAGTTATTATAATCCATCATTTCTGGAATGTAGACATGTTGAATAGATGAACAACAATAGAAAAAAAGATTAGCCAAGTCAATGAGAACCTCAAGCACTGTGCTTTATAAAGTCATGTAATTTTACATTACAATCATTTTTACATTACAATCATGTAATTTGATTGCTGCCAAGCCTAGCTGAACATCAGGATTTTGAAATTTTAGAGGTTTCTAGGGCTATAGAAGATTGTAGTTATGAAGAATAAAGTGGAGAGGATAAGAAGGAGATAATGTGAGGAAGAGGTTGGAAAGAAAGGGAAAGAAAGTCAATCTATGGGAAGAGTAATAAGTAGATTACAATGGGTAGAGAAAAATGCAGAACAAACCTAAAATCCAACTGATGAATATACAAACACAAACAAAACCATCATGGAATATTAAACTGGTAAGAATAGACACTACATTTGATCTTAACCAAAAGGCTAAGAAGTAATCATCAGGGAATATATATGCAAGAGAGGTTTTTTTTTTTTCTATTTGAGAGAGAGAGAGAGAAAGACAGATAGAGAGATAGAGAGAGAGAATGGGTGTGCCAGCACCTCTCAGCCACTGTGAACGAACTCCAGATACATGTGCCTCCTTGTGGGCAAGTACGACATTGAGCCCTTGCATCACTTTTTGCTTCTGGCTAAATGTGGTACCTGGAGATTCGAACCAGCATTCTTAGGCTTGACAGGCAGTTGCCTTAACTGCCAAGCCATCTCTCCAGCCCAAGAGAATTTTTAAAGATTTTTTATTTTATTTTATTTATTTATTAGAGACAGAAAAAGGAAGAGAGAGAGTAAGAATGGGTGCACCAGGGCTTCTAGCCACTAAAAATGAACTCCAGACATATGTGCCACCATGTGCATTTGGCTTATGTGTGAACTGGAGAATCGAACCAGGGTCCTCAGGCTTTGCAGGCATGTGCCTTAACTGCTAAGCCATCTCTCCAGCCCAAGAGCTGAGATTTTTTTTTGAGATAGGGTCTCACTCTAGCTCAGGCTGGCCTGAAATTCACTATGTAGTCCAGGGTGGCCTTGAACTCACAGTGATCCTCCAACCTCGGCCTCCTGAGTGCTGGGATGAAAGGCGTGCACCACCAAGCCCTGCAAGAGTGGAGATTTTTAAAAAGAGGCTGTAAAAGATACAATATTTCTGTATTGGGACAATAGAAGGAGTGCTGAATCTCGTGAAAGTAGGTGGCCTGAAGAAAGAATGCTGAAGGAGTTTCCTGCTAATCAAATCCTCACTCCCTTTTGGATTAACATGTTGTGGCAGTACCCTTACTTAGCACTAGTTTTAGAAGCATTAAGAAGTTGGAAAGAGGGCTGAGAAGATGGCTCAGCAGTTAAAGACACTTGCTTCCAAAGACCATGGGCCTGGGTTCAATTCCCAGCATCCACATACAGTCCACATGCACAAAGTGTTGTACAGATGTGTGCAGTCAGGTTCACATTGCTGGTAGAAATCACCCGACCAAGAGCACCTTTTGGGAAAAGGGGGTCTATTTTGGCTTACACACTTGAGGGAACACTCCACAATGGCAGGGAAAACAGTGGCATGAGCATACATAACGTGGACAACAGCAACAGGAAAGTGTGCCAAACACTAGCCAGGGGAAACTGGTTATAACACCCATAAGCCCGCCCCCAACAATACACTGCCTCCAGGAGGTGTTAATTCCCAATTGCCATCAGATGGGGAGACTAGCATTGAGAAAACCTAAGTTTATGGGGGACACCTGAATTAAACCACCACAACATGCATCTGGAGTTGGTTTGCAGTGACAAGAGACCCATGTTCACCCATTCTCTCTCTCTTTCATAAATAAATAAATATATATTGTTTTAAATGCCAGAAATTGAGGATCATGAAGTACACAGGTTCTGGATGTGAAAGCTGAGTTGAATGAGGCGGTCTCTACAAGGCCATTGTATGAAGCTGTGAGGATAAACCGTTGTTTGAGGATGTTTGAGATCTACCTCAGGATGTTTGAGATCTACTCCAGAACTACTACATATCCTTAAATCAACTGATATTGGGAGGAAATACAGGTACATAATTGTCAGTGTAGAATTGACAGACTTATTTTCTGTGTGCGTGTGCGTGTGTGTGTGTGTGTGTGTGTGTGTGTGTGTGCGTGTGTGTAAACTCCAAATCTAAATTTTCCTAGGCAATGCACCGATGATTAAGTATTAGCAATGGTTCAAATATTGTGCAGCATTTCATGAAACAAATTATGAAACAAATTATATAAATTTCAGCAATGAAACTCTTTAAGCCATTTTCTTGTTTTTTTGTTTGTTTGTTTGTTTGTTTGTTTTGTTTTTTGTCGCAGGGTCTCACTCTAGCCTGGATTGACATGGAATTCACTCTGTATTCTCAGGGTGGCCTCCAACTCACAGCAATCCTCCTACCTCTGCCTCCCAAGTGCTGGGACTAAAGGCGTGTGCCACCATGCCCAGTCTTTAAACCATTTTTTAAAATATATATTTTTATTTTTATTTATTTGAGAGAGAGAAAGAGGGAGAGAGACAGAGAGAGAATTGGTGGGCCAGGGCCTCCAGCCACAGTAAACAAACTCCAGACGTGTGTGCTACCTTGAACATCTGGCTTTTGTGGAATCTTGGGGAATTGAACCTGGGTCCTTTTGCTTTGCAAGCAATTGCCTTAACTGCTGAGCCATCTCTCCAGTGCCTTTTTTTCACTTCTGGGATGAAAATGTGTTTCTGTCTTTTTCTTTCTTTCTTTCTTTCTTTCTTTCTTTCTTTCTTTCTTTCTTTCTTTCTCTCTCTCTCTTTCTTTCTTTCCTTCTTTTCTCCAAAAAAGAGATAGAGATGAGAGATGAGAGAGAGAGAGAGAGAGAGAGAGAGAGAGAGAGAAAGGACATTCCAGGGCCTCCAGCTGCTGCAAACGAACTCCAAATGCATGTGCCACTTCATCCATCTGGCTTTATACGGGTACTGGGGAGTCAAACCTGGGTCATTAGGCTTTTCAGGCAAGTGCCATAACAGCTGAGCCACCTCTCCAGCCCTTTTAAAAAATATTCTTAAAGAGAATTTATCAGATTAAGAGAAGGAAAGAGAAAGAGCGAGGCTGAGATAAGGAGGGAGAGATGCTTACCAGAGCAGGGACATGAAAGTTCAAAAGAGGTGAACAGCCAAAAAGAGAAAAAGTACAATGCCACAAAACTTGGAAACATTAGGCTACTCTTTTCAGTGAACCAATGTTTTTTGTTTTCATTTTACATGCATTATAACATTAACCACTGGCATTTAATGAAAGCTTGGTATATGATACGCATCTTGCTAAATAGCTTATACATCTTATATTTAAGAGAAATGAAGCTAAGGTTAAAAAGCTTTATTTAAAGTTATTGAACTTGTAAGTGGTGATGTCAATATTTGAACTAGGGTTTGTCTCACTCCAAAGTCTATTACCCTTCAGTCTTGTAACACTCCTTTAAATGATTGTCATGTCACACTCTGCCTTGAGCTCTCTCTCTCAACATAAAATGCATTTAGAAATGTCTTAAACCTGCACAAGACTTACTTGAGAACTTAATACATTTTAAAATAAATTTTATGTTCTTTAGGGAATTACAACAATCTCTTCTAGAAAAGGAAGCCATGCATCAAAATGTTAATTAGGTGGGAACTGAACTGAGACCAAAACTATGAGCTTCTGATTCAAACATTTTTTTCTCTTTTTTAAAAAGATTTCATTTATTTATTTATTTATTTATTTATTTATTTGAGACAGAGAGAGGGAGAGAGAGAGATAGTGAGAATGGGCGTGTCTGGGCTTCTAGCCACTGCAAACAAACTCCAGACACATGTACCACCATGTGCATTTGGCTTACGTGTGACCTGGAGAATCAAACTGGGATCCCTAGGCTTTGCAGGCATACGCCTTAACCGCTAAGCCATCTCTCCAGCCCTCTTTTCTCTTTTTTTAAAAGAATCTACATCTCATCAGTCAGAAATCACAGCATGATCAAGAGACATTGAAACCCTGTGTTATGGAATAGGAGGAATGCTGGACTACTACTGCTTACCTATAGGCACTGCTATATCTCTGAAGAGAAAATCTGAGGTAGGATGCTTTCTTTTTTTTAATTTTTTTATTATTTATTTATTTTTGGAGAGAGAGACAGAGAGAGATAGAGGGGGAAAGACAGAGATGGGCGTGCCAGCAGTCTCTCAGCTGCTGTGAACGAAATCCAGATGTGTGTGCCCCCTTGTGGGCAAGTGTTGCATTGCGCCCTTGCCTCACTTTGCATCTGGCTAAACGTGGGACCTGGAGATTGGAACCGCTGGACATTGGAACCAGCGTTCTTAGGCTTAGCAGGCAGGCGCCTTAGCCGCTAAGCCATCTCTCCAGCCCGTAGGATGCTTTCTTAACAGGTAAGATTGGTGAAAATCAGATTAACACAGGTCACACACTCATGACCTTGCTTCAGTTACTTGATACCATTGTTATTCCCATCCATCTGGATAAGAGATCCAATTTCAGCCAATGAGCACTAAATGACCTTATTGCTTTCATGAGGTGATTAAAATTTTGTATTTCCTTCCCCAAGTACATAAAATAGAAAAAAAGTTAATCCATCTGTGATGTTTAATCTTATCAAATTTATTGGATTGTGGTGCTTTTGAGGGATTAGTAAAGCACATCTGTTTCTCTATGAAGATTGATAGATTAATGAAGGGGAAGGAATTACCCTTAATGTGGGCAGCACTATCCCACTGGCAGTCAGGGATGGAATAAAGGCAGTAAAAACATAGGCAGTCAGTCTCTCCCTGCCACCTGGGTCACCATGACGTGAGCTGCTCTGATCCACCACACTCTCCCTACAATGAAGAACTAAAATCTCTGGAACCACAACACAAAACAAATCTTTTTTTTTTTCCCCTTGAAGTTGTGTTGTCAGGTATTTTTCAATGGAAATGAAAATTCTAGCATATGAGTCATAGTATTAATCCTTTTGTATATTTAATTTCAAAATTTTCCCTTCATGTATGAAAAATAAAACATTTTAAATAAAAACACTAAGATTGCTTTTGAAACTGCTTTATTAATTTCACAATATATAATGCACATCTTTTCATGCAATAAATTCTGCTAACAAAAATCTTATAGACTGCGTCAAAACATAAGTTTTAATTAAAAGCTGGCAAAAGGAGACCCATGAGGGACAAGTAACATCAAAAGATTTACAATGGTACATCACAAACATGTAAGTTTAGGAGGCAGGGGTCCCCATTATATTGTCAGAGAAAATCTCAGGGTTCAGGGCATAAGGCAAAACTCATCTTGATTGTCATGGTGAGGGGGGTCAGTGCTAACTGCCCGCAGGCTGTGACTCAACTGCCTTTCCATCAGCTTCTCCATGAGCTGTCTCACTTCCTCCCCAAACCTTTCCATGTTCTCTTCTCTCATCCTAGCCTGGGGCTCTCCAAGCCTATGCATCAGGTCCCATCTATAGCGCAGGATGGGCTGCCTAGCACGGTAGCGCCTGCGATTTCCTCTAGGCACACAGTGTTCACCAGCTTCCAAATGCACCACCAACTCCCTTTTATTAGCATCTGGCTGCTTTTCTTCCACTTTAAGATGGGCATTTTCCATGTTGAGATCTTTTACTTCTTGTTCCTCTTTAGACTCCATTTCTCCTAGGAGAAAAGAGAAGAGAATTCTTGATAGATAGTTCAGCACCGAGGACAGAGGCCC
This sequence comes from Orientallactaga sibirica, assembly GCA_036365145.1. NCBI lineage: Eukaryota > Metazoa > Chordata > Mammalia > Rodentia > Dipodidae > Orientallactaga > Orientallactaga sibirica. The sequence continues at coordinate 760,427 of JAEOAD010000747.1, forward strand.
TGCTAAACATTTTTACTATTCAATGTGCTTTTTAATTTTTTTTTCATTTTTATCTCCATACCTGAGGGGTCAGACACGCCCTCTAGGGGGGCCCCAGTCTTAGCCTCGAAACCTCCTCCCAATCCACCATTTCCCCTGTAGATCCATCTCCAAGGCCTTTGCAGAAACCAAAATGGAGGGCAGGAATGGGGTGGGTAGTAACAGGGTTCAGGGCTCAGACTGGATTTTTCACATTTTCCTCAGCCGTCCCCTGCACCGACCTGGGCCTATCCTTGACGTCTCTCCCTCCTCCTCCAGAATCTGTCTTCCAGGTGCACGGCCGAGACACTCAGTCCCGCAGACCTGCAGAAGGCCAGGGTGGGGTGGGGGAGCGAGGACGGCTGCAGCCCAGCTCTAGGTGCAGATCCCCTCCTCCCAGCCACGACCGTGAGTCTTTCCCGCCACCCCGGGTCCCGCCCCCCTCCCTTGATGGGCGCAGTATTCCCGAGGCCAGGCGAGGCGAGGCGACACGACTCCAGGGCAATGTGCGGGTGCTGTTCTTGGCTGTGCTGACACTCCCCCTGAGAGCCCGCATCCCCGCGCCAGGGGGCCCTGTTTCGGTGCTCGCGCCTGCGGGCGGGCGGGCAGGCGGGCGTGCACGGCGAGGAGTGTCGGGGAAGCAGCTGCTCCCGCTGCACTGGTCTCCGGGGCGCGGGCCTGGGCGCGGCGCGCGGGCGCCGGGGGCCCTTACCTGCTCCGCTCTCCCCGGGCCCGATGCCAGCCCGCCGCGCGCAGGGCAGCGGGGAGCTGGTAGCCAGACGCGAGTGACGACTGCACCCAAGGCTGCGTCGCTCTGCAGCCCCGGGTCACGTGAGGGCCGCGCGTCATCGCAGAGCTCAGCCGCCCCCCACCCCGGGCGGCCGGTGCAGCGGGTACGGCGGGAGGCCCCTGCAGCCCCGAGCGCACGCGCGGAACACTCCCACCCCCTGTGTGCACAGCCCGTCACTCAGCTAGGCCCTCGCCAATCTAAGGGCCCACAAGTGGCATCACTGTCCTGTGGTTGGACTTGGCCCCTCTCTAGTTACCAGAAGAGTCTATGCCCTCCTCCTGTTCACTATGGCCTCCCCTACCCCACTCCAGCCCAACATACACACACCTTTGCTTTGGCCTCTTGTTTTCTCTTTTTATTCTTGCTGTATATATGCGTTTTAATAATTTCTCTTTATTTTATTTTTAATAGTATTTTCTTAGCTGGGCATGGTGGCACATGTTTATAATCCCAGAACTTGTGAGAGAGAAGTAGAGGATCTTTGTGAGTCCAAGGCCATTTTCAGTTACATAGTGAGTTTTTCATTAGACTGGGATACTACTGAGTGAGACTGTGTCTCAAAACAAGAAATTTATATGCTTCAAAATTTGAAAAATAATAAATCCTACTTTTGAACTAAATATTTCAAACTGGAGAAGTAAAAGAATCATTGTGCCACACAATGCATTTACTCTGATAGTCACCAACTTTTTTTAGAACAAGCTTTTAAAAAAAAAAAGCAAAAATTATGGGGAACTTTCATGAACACAGTCTTTTTTAAATGATAAGGTAGGTAAATAAATAGTAAGAAGTTCAGTTGTTAAATCTTGGCTATTTTATGAAATCAGTCCACTTTTTCTCTTTCTGGGCCAAAAGTCAATAAATACTTCTGCTTTATTTATTTATTTTTTACTCACAACTTCTATACTTACAGACAATAAACTTCTGGTTAGAGGAGCTTCTCTTTTCATATGGCGATGACCACTGGGATGACCCAAAAGGCAACATAGTGCTGAGAAGAAGGGATGGAGGAGTGTCCAGCACTGGAACATCTCTGTCACACCCTCCAAGGCTCAGGGTCCGGTTGTGGAAGAGGGGTCGGAAAGAATGTAAGAGCCAAAGGAAGGGTATGACTCCTTACAATGCAACTGTCCAGACAGAAATTGGCCTCGATATCCATGACCTCACAGTGCCTAGCAATACCGTCACAAGACTTCTGCTTTATTTTAACATCTGATAACTAACATAGTTTGCTGAAAATGAATACTTATTATTATTGCTGGTTTTGAATACCTAAGCAAAGGGGGTAAGTTGTGAGGATAAGCAGGTGCAGGGAGGTAGGATAGTTGGATGCTCTGACAAGAAGTTAAAAAGGGGGCTGTTGTTCTTCCCATCACCATATTCTCTAACCCTTCATCTCCTACATTCATGTTCCTGTTATATATTCCAAAATTATATGGAGAAATGCCCGTATCAAGTGCCTTGGTTCCTTTCCTCAATTTATCCTCCCACACAACCCTTAGTGACTTACCTCCTAGCATAGCTTAGAGGTCTATTCCCATATAAGAAACCAGAAAAACCTCATTTACACTTCCATAGTGAAATTCAAAGAAGAGTACATAAGTGTCTTTTGAGTCAGAGAAGAGGGCTTCCTAAAGCAGCCCTGTTCTTTTCCTTTTCATTCATCTTAGGTAGAAACCTATCTGAGACTTGGCTATCTCTTCTCTGGCTTTAGAGGTGAAAACTGCTGGGACCTTCATTAAAAGAACTGATAAAATGAATATGTATTATGAGTGGATTTATTTGATTAGCTTACAGGATGTAGGTTAGGCAGTCGAACAATAGCTGTCTGAAGGCTGGAGAGTCAGAGAACCTGCTATATGCTCGCTCCATGAAGCAGAATGCCTCAGTAGTCCCAATCTGGCACTGACGGCTGGAAGATTCCTAGACAGCCACTGGTCTTCAGTCCATCCTGGAAAGCTGATGAAGCTAGATTCCAGTTTCCACAAAGGACAGCAACAACAGGGTAGATGCATGTACTAGGAAGAAACAAAAGCAGCCAGGCAGAAGGCCCTGTTCTCTGAGTTTCTTATATGGAGTCCACCACCTGAAGGGCTACCTGTTCTAGGGGAAGGTCATCCTCCCTCCATTAATCCTTCCTGGAAATGCCTTCAGAGATCCATCCAGGTGCCTTTTGCTTCATTCCTAATCTGATCAAGTTGACAAGAGTTTAACCATCACACTCATTCTAACTGATTCATCTCTAGGCCAATGAAGAAACACTTAGTTGCTGCAGAATCACCAGTTGCCTGTCCAAACCTACCCTGCCCAAGAAACAGTCCTTACTGATAAAACTGAGGAAATTCAGTTTTGTCAACTTGATAGTTTGAGGCACTCCTTAAATGGTACCTAAATTTTTATAGGAGGAAGTGGTATAGTTATACATTTTTTAAGTGAGAAGGGCCATATTTGTCAAATTCTCAAAAATGATTCCTTCTGCCTCAAAAAGTTTAAATGTTGCTGACTTATACCTAAAGGATATCCCTCTCTCATCACTCTCCCTCTCTTCTCCCTCCACTGCTTCTTCCCAACCTGTATCCATTTTCCATTTATTTATTTATTGTTTTTTTTTTTTTTGAGGTAGGGTCTCCCTCTATCTCAGGCTGACCTGGAATTCACTATGTAGTCTCAAGGTGGCCTCTAACTCAGGGTGATCCTCCTACCTCTGCCTACTGAGTGCTGGTATTAAATGTGTGTGCCACCATGCCCAGCTTTTTCCTTATTTTTAACCCTTGAATCAACCCATTGGACAATCTAGAAAATTAAACATCATTCTTGAAAAGCCTCCAGCCACTGCAAATGAACTCCAGATGCATGCACCATCTTGTGCATGTGGCTTACGTGGGTACTGGGGAATTGAGCCTTGAACCATGGTCCCTAGACTTCACAGGCAAGCATTTAACCACTATGCCATCTCTCCAGCCCTGGATGCAAGCTTTTTAATAAAAACAGCTGAGTCAGTCAGAGGGCATACATTCAAACTACCACATAAGGTTACATGATTTGGAAGCGGTGGTGGTTTGATTCAGGTGTCCCCCATAAACGTAAGTGTTCTGAATGCTAGTCTCTCCAGCTGATGGCAATTTAGAAATTAAAGCCTCCTGGAGGCAGTGTATTGTTGGGGGCGGGCTTATGACTATTATAGCCAGCTTCCCCTTGCCAGTGTTTGGCACACTCTCCTGTTGCTGTTGTCCACCTTATGTTGACCAGAGAGTGATGTCCACCCTCTGCTCATGCCATCGTTTTTCCTGCCATCATGGAGCTTCCCCCTCGAGCCTGTAAGCCAAAATAAACCTCTTTTTTCCCACAAGCTGCTCTTAGTCGGGTGATTTCTGCCAGCAATGCGAACCTGACTGCAAGAGAGGCAAAAACAGATGATTTCTTAGGAATACATCAGTGATAAGAAAGTACAAATGTAGAACAGAAAGCTGTTTGTTCAGGACTGTTTGTATCTATGACTGCACTAAAAAGATACAAGCAGGGTGCAGCTGCATAGATAGGGAGGACACTCAGGGTCATGCTATCACCCTGGTAAAGGCTTGTGCAATAGAAACTTACATTTTAGAGTATCATCTGGGTCTGGTTTCTTTGTTAAATTTCTTCTACTACACTATGAAATGAGAAGGTTTGCTTTTCCATGAATTCTTGCATGATGTTCTGTTCTCACCAGAAGCCTGAAACAATAGGTCCAACCAATCATTGATTAGACTCACAACTGTGAACATAAAGTTCACATACTTAAAGCTTACTCCCCAGTACCTTTTGGTTGTGAATCCATTGCTATAATTAATTTTAAAACATGTCCTCATCACAAAAAGGAACCTTGCTTTCCTTATCTGTCGGTCTTCTTCAAGCCTTAGGCAATTACAAATCAACAGTCTATGCCCCTAATAGTTACTTATTCCAGACATTCCCCATAATGAATTTATACTATATGACTGTGTTCACAATTGTCCACTTCTTATTTTCTGCTTAAACTTGACCAAACTTTAGTCAGGCTTCACTGTTATGCACAAGTTCCTAAAATTTGGATTCCATGAAGCCTAAGAAAGCACTAAATGATAGACAAAGCCTACTGTATTGTTCCATTTTCTGAGACAAGTTCTCATAAAGAGGTTTGTTCATCATTTTGGAGGTTGAATATTCAAACACCATGATGCTGGTTCTTATGAGGGCCACTATGGCTACATCACACCATGATGGTTGGCATCATGACTAGAGTGTGAAAGAGAGATTGAGACCACTTGGTGAGACAGTAAATTAGAGAGACAAAGCCAGGCTCATTCTTTTATAGCAACCCTATTGTAAAAAAAAAAAAAAAAAAAAAAAAAAAAAAAGTCTAAGGATCCTATGGGACCTACATTACTTCTTTTTTTTTCTTTTCTTTTCTTTTCTTTTTGTTTTTTGTTTTGTTTTGTTTTGTTTTGAGGTAGGGTCTCACTCTGGCCCAGGCTGACCTGGAATTCACTATGTAGTCTCAGGGTGGCCTTGAACTCACGGCGATCCTCCTACCTCTGCCTCCCGAGTGCTGGGATTAAAGGCTTGCGCCACCACGCCCGGCCCTACATTACTTCTTTTTTGAAATTTTCATTGTGTATATTCCTTGTACACGGCGTTGTATTGCTAAAGTCATGTTCATGCAATTATATATTGTACATTGACCATAGTACTCACATATCTCTGGGGCACCCCTTCCTTAACCCCCTTTTACTAGTTTCATTTTTTCCTTTAAAATGTTTCACTTCAGCCGGGCGTGGTGGCGCACGCCTTTAATCCCAGCACTCAGGAGGCAGAGGTTGGAGGTTCGCCATGAGTTCAAGGCCACCCTTAGAGTACATAGTGAATTCCAGGTCAGCCTGAGCTAGAGTGAGACCCTACCTCAGGGAAAAAAAAGAAAAGAAATAAATAAAAAGTTTCACTTCTATTTTCATGTCATATATATGTGTATATACATGTATGTATGTATGTATGTATATATATATATATATATATATGATTTACATACATGATTTTATGTATGTATATAAAATATATTAACCAAAAATGATAAAAATATGATATTTGTCTTTCTGAGGCTGGGTTAATTTGCCTAATATAATCACCTCCCATTGCATTTATTTTTTTGTAACATAACTTTATACTTCTTTATAACTGAAAAATGTCCAATATGTACATGTGCCATTTTTCCTTATCCATTCTTATGTTATTGGGCATCTAAGCTGGTTTCATAAATTAGCTATTGTGAATAGTGCTACAATAAATATTAATGTGCAAGTATCACTGATATATTGTCTTGGAGTCCTTTAGGTTAATATCCAGGAGTGGTATATCTGGAAATACTAGTTATCTTCTTCTTCTTTTTTTTGTGGGGGTTCAAGGTACGGTCTCCAGGCTGACCTGGAATTCACTATGTAGTCTCAGGATGGCCTTGAATTTGAACTCACAGTGATCCTCCTACCTCTGCCTCCCAAGTGCTGGGATTAAACTGGTTATCTTCTTGTTGTGGGACAAAATGCCTGACAAAAATGGTTTAAGTGAGGAAGGATCTGTTTTAACTTACAGTTCCAGGTTACAGTCCATCATGGTCAAGAAGGCATGACAGAAGGAGCTTGAAGCACAGCTTTTCACAGTGAGGAAGCAGGGAGCAATGAATGCTAGTGCTCAGCCACCTCTCTCCTTTTGATATAGTCTAAGAACACAGCCATGAATGGTGCCATCCATGCTTAAGGTAAGTATTCCCACTTCAGTTAACTTAATCAACATAATCCTTCACAGGCAAACCCAAAGGCTAATCTATTCTACATAATTTTTCACAGGTGATTCTAGCTCCTGTCAAACTGATATTCAATATAAACCATCACACTGGATTGTATGATAGGTTTTTTTTTTTTTTTTGGTGGGGGAACCTCCATAATGATTTCCATAATACCTGGACTAGTTTACATTCTTACCAGTAGTGTTTAAGGGTTTCCTTTTGTTCATATCAACTCAAGAATTTTAAATTTTATTTATTTATTTATTTGAGAGAGCAAGAGAGGGAGAGAGAGAGAAAATGGACACACCAGGGCCTCCAGCCACTGCAAAGGAACTCCAGACCCATGTGCCACCTTGTGCATCTGGCTTACATGGTCCTGGGGAATCGAACGGAGGTCCTTTGGCTTTGCAGGCAAACGCCTTAACCACTAAGCCATCTCTCCAGCCCCTACTTAAGCATTTTTCATAATGACTACTATTTTGGCTAAAATGAGATGGAATCTCAATGTAGTTTCAATTTGCATTTCTCTGGTGGCTGGTGGGGCTCAACATTTTGTATGTGTATTAGCCATCTGCATTTCATCTTCTGAGAATTATCTCAGAATGTCATTATTTCTTTCAAAGAGCAGCACATGCAATCACTCAATCACTTTCCACTAGACCCCACCTCTTTTTTAAAATTTTTGACACTTCCCAACACTAAGGTCACAGCTTCCAATACATGAACCCTTTTGAGGAGCAAACTACATCAAAACCAGAGTTCCTCCCCATTAAGTTTTCCTGAGAATTGACTGGACACAAAAAGACATATTTCCTGTCCAACCATTATGATTATGCAACCCATTTGCTATTCCTCATTTGCCCAACTTCACTGTACTCACTAATGATGCCTCCTGTTGCATGCCATTTTTCCTCTGGGCATAACATGAAGCCATCTTGAGGTAAAGAATGCTTTGATCAGGTAGTTATGGCAACTTTGGAGAAGAACAATACAGTGATACAAATTCTACAATAATGGTAATGGAGCTACTGACAACTCCCTAATAGATGGAGGAAAGAAAGGTCACCAGACCCTCTCCTGGAGTTACAGCAGGAGTTTCCACCTTCCCCACTCCCAGCTGTAAGTGATCTTGGAGAAAAGTTAGATTATATAGGAGGTATAATATTAAGTACAAGGGGGATTCCATGATGCAGTTTCCATGAGGTTACCATCCAGGATGGGGTGAGACTTTGTGGTACTACAGCTGAACTTTGAGTAACCCATGCTCCTATAAGTAACCCCTTTCCAGTGCTCTGTAAATAACCCCAATAAACTAATTGGTTCACTGTTGGGGTCCCCCCCAAGGCCAGCTCAGGAGGGACGATAGGGTCTCTGCCGAATTGGGGTGAGCAGCGCGGAGTCACGACACAGACTCCGGGAGTTGGGTGAAAGCGGAAGTGAGAATCCGCAAACTCGTTTATTTGGCACAATGCACATAGTGTTTAAGGGGCTGTTAATCCTTGTATGGGGCGGTCCCCTTTTGGTGACCAATGACAGCCTGTCTCTGGACAGGACATCTCGTAGTAGGCTTCTCGCGAGCATGGGGCTGTAACTGTTGTCACATCAAGCCTGCGCAAAACGCCATTTTTACAGAAGCCACTTCCTGTTTTCTTCTGCCATGTGGTCTGGCTAGGACCAGGCCTGTATTGTGCCATACAGTTCACCAAAACTGGTTTCAGTGTAATCGTCCTTTAGTCTGTCTTCTGTGCCCTATCTGGGGAGAACATGTGTGTGTTCTTATCTGCCCAGGGGGAGAGTTTTCCCATGACACTTCCTTATAAACAAAACATTATTTCTTGGCTTTAGTTTGTAAACATTTGCAGTTCCCAAGTACATAGCATTTTCCCTTTTGCAGCTGTTTTTAGGTTAATTCCTTGTCTAAATCTAGTACCTTTCCTGGCTTATATTGGATGAATATGGAGTCCTTATCACCAGACTCTTTATAGCATATTTTCAAGATTAACCTATGTTATGACTCAGTTCTTCATTTCTTTTTATTGCAAAATAATATTTACCATGTTAATAGTGTATATATGACATTTCTATGTATTTGTTATAAATCAAAAGTCATGAATATTTATGTCTCGATCTTGTACTAAAGTTCCCAGAAAACAGATGTATCTGCTGCACCTGCTTCCAACAAGGCTGAGTGGACTGATAAAGCTCCTTGATCTCAGAGAGATGGAATGCTGCAAGTCTGAGCCAAATTACCTTGGGCTATGTGGTGGTTTGATTCAGGTGTCCCCTGTAAACTTAGGTGTTCTGAATGCCATGTCCCCAGCTGATGGCAATTTGGGAATCAAACCCTCCTGGAGGCAGTGTATCTGGCTTATGTGGGTCCCGGGGAATCGAACCTGGGTCCTTAGGCTTTGCAGGCAAGTGCCTTAACCACTAAGCCATCTCTCCAGCTCTTTTTTTTTTTTTTGGTATTATGGCTCAGCTAAACGATCTTGGACTATGGGGATATTTGAGTATCATTGAGATTGATAAAAACTATTGGGACTTTTAAAGTTGGACTGAAGTTTATATCATGTATAGTTATCAGCTTATGGGGGCCAGGGGTGGAATGTGGTGGTTTGATTCAGGTGTCCCCCATAAACTTAGGTGTTCTGAATGCCATGTCCCCAGCTGATGGCAATTTGAATCTGACTGCCACAGGCTACCTTTAGCCCCTTAATAGCCATTTATTTCCCACCTCTGTGTCTGAACTAACATCCTGGTGACTATCAGTTGATCATGTATAATCCTTTTTGGAATGCAAGCACAGACCCTAGCTTCCACCAACCCAAGGGCTAAAAACGTCATCAGATAGCATTGGAAACCTATGGTGGAGATCCCCCCACCCCAGCCGGCTTTGCTATAACCTGCCTACCTGATAGTCAGCCAATGTATTTTAAAAGTGCCTTGATTTATGATTTTCTTTTGTTCTATAACTATACAACCTTCATGAAATTGTTAACACATTGGAATATTGGGGTAACCTAAATCTGTGTTCCTAGGCCATGAGGAGTGGGACAAATCTTTTGGGGAGCTTCACCTCTGGAAGTTTGGCTAGGTTCTCAAATATTTTTAAATATCTCATTTTTCTGGTAAAGGGAAAGGAAAAAGAAACCATTCAGTGACATGTCTCTGTTTGTCACATGGTCAGCCTTCAGGCAAAGCAAACCAACCAGAGCATAACCTGATAATTTTCAAAAAATACGCTTTATAAATTTTTCCATTTGCACACCTAAATAACACACTGATTTTTTTATTTTTGTTGCATGTATGTGGTATAAATATGTATATTCATGGAGGCACACACGAGTGTAGTGTAGTGTGTGTGTGTGTGTGTGTGTGTGTGTGTGTGTGTGTGTGTGTGTTTGGTGTAAACCAGAAGTTGACCTCCGGTATCTTCATCAATCACTCTCCTCAGACAAGGTCTCTCTCTCTCTCTTGAAATCAGAACATGCTGATTTGGTGATTCTAGGTAGATATCATGCACCAGATTCCCTGTCTCTGCCTCCCATGTGCATGGATTACAGGTGATCACCAGGCCCTTCCAGCATTTACATGGGTGCTATGGATCTGAACTCTGGTCCTCACACTGAGCCATCATTTCAACCCATTCATACTTTTATGTGTTTGTGTGTGTGTTCATAAGTGTGTGCACATATGCTAAGACCTATGTGTAGACATCAGAGGACAACTTTGGGTGTCAGTCCTCACCTTCCACCTTGTTCAAGGCAGGGTATCAGATTGTTCACCACTGTGTTTGCCAGACCAGCTGGCTCACAAGCTTCAAGGAGATTCTCCTGTCTGTTTCTTTCATCTCAATGTAGGAGCTCTAGAATTATAGTCACCCACTATAGCATATGATTTTATGTGGGTTCAAACTGAGATATGTACACTCAGTGCTGTAAGTACTTTATCCACTGAGCCCAAGCCCCTGCTAGGATTTTTTTTATCACAGCCTAATCAACATAGAATAAATGAAGTACACAATTTCATGGAGCGCTCAGTTTTTCACATGAAAACAAGATATACCCATGTTCTGTCCACTCTAGCCTTCAAACCCACCTGAAGAGGAATAAATCAGAGAAAACCTCTTAAATAAAGTCAAGAGATAAATATTAACTAAAAGACTAAGACCTATCCTTCACCCTTACTTTACTAGTACATTACTGAAGGTCTGTGTACAGAAGTTGCTTTTATACAGTATATCATTACTGGCTTTCAAGAAAATTACAAGGCATACTAAATAGCAAAATAATAATAAAATATTAAAATAACAGAACAGACCTTAGGGCCACACATGGCCAATATATTCGAATTATCAAACTGGAAAGTTTAAATAATGATGAATATGCCAAGAATTCTAATGGAAGCCGGGTATGGTGGCGCACGCCTTTAATCCCAGCACTGGGGAGGCAGAGGTAGGAGGATCGCAGTGGGTTCGAGGCCACCCTGATACTACATAGTGAATTCCAGGTCAGCCTGAGCTAGAGTGAGACCCTACCTCGAAAAAACAAAACAAAACAAAACAAAAAAAGAATTCTAATGGATAAACTAGACCAGCATAAAAGACAGAAGGGGAAATATAAAAACAGATGGATATTCTAAAAGAGAATAAAATAGAAAAGCTAGAAATCAAAACTGCAAACAAAAAAATTTAAAAGAGAAGTGATATTAATGAAGGGAACATGAGATGAAATCATTCCTATATTATGGTGGGCTCTAAATCTAGTAATGGGCAATAGAAGAGATGAAAACTCTAGAAAAGTTATGTGATAGAGGGAGAAATATCACTTATGCAGCTGCATGCTAAAAATCACCAGAAGAAACAAAGACAGTAGATTCAAGAAAGGAATCTCTCCAAGAGACTTTGAAAGAAACTTTGAAAGACTTGATTTTGAAAGTGATCTTCAGAATTACGAGAACATAAAAATCTGTAGTTTCAGGGCTGGAAAAATGGCTCAGCAGTTAAGGCACTTGCCTGCAAAACACAACAACCTGAGTTCAATTCCCTATACCTACATAAAGCCAGATGCACAAAGTAGCACGTGTTTGGAGTTCACTTGTCAGATCACCTGCTGAGTCCATTCAAATTCTCATTCACTCCCCCCTTGCAAATAAATAAATATATATATTTTTTAATCTGTGGTTTTAAAGTATCCAGTTTGCAGTATTTTATTGCAGTAGCTTTAAGAAACCAAACTATCAGTTTAGAGATACATGCCTGTTGTGGTGGTTTGAATGTCAATATATGTCCCACATAGCCTCAGTTATTTTAAATTAAGGTTAAGCTTCCTGCTTATCTCCAGCAGCCTGCTGGAGGGGGCATGTCACTGGGGGCAGATTTGAATTACAGACCACAGGTGTGGAGAGAGCAGTTTGATCTCTGGCAGGTTTGTTCTTGCTTGCTTGTTTTTGGTGTTTGCTGGCTGTTTGGTTTTCTCTCTGCTTGGATTTATGAAAGGAAGCCAGCTTCTTCCACCATTGATGAAACTTCCCCCGTATTTGTAAGCTGAAATAAATCCTTTGCTCCCATCAACTGCATCTGGTTAGATGATCATCCCAGCCACATGGAGCTGACTACAACTTCTGTACATATACATATGCACAAAAAATTCATTTGAAAATACAAATCTTTACCTTCTTTATCTATATTAATGTCTCAATGTTTGCAATTATATTGTAGTTTTAACAGTTAAGCAGATTTTCATTTAAAAAAAAAACACCAAAGTTGATAAGTTTCCCTTCTCTCTACTTATTTCTTTTTACATGAAAATTATTAATAGTATGTCAGTCATATATACATAAATTTTTTCTTGCCAGATTTTTATGTGTTCTTTAATGGCTTTTCCCACCAAAAGGGCTATTTTTTAAGTTTGAATAAATGTATATGATTAATAAAATAATATTGGTCTCTGCATAAGATATTTGACTAATGCCTTAGGAACATAGAACACCAGTGCCAGGTTTAACAGAGAGCATCTTCAACCTAGGAGGCCATACAGTCCTCTGTAGCAGCTTTCTGGCCTAAGCATGGGTGTGGGTCCAAGATTTCAGTATTTCCTCCGAGTTGTTCACTCTGGCTGTCCCTTTCCCCCTCCAAAAAAAAAAAAAAAAAAAAAAAAAAAAAAACAGAGATAGTAATGCCTGCCTTCAAGGGATTTTGAATGAATTTAACAACAAACAACATCACTCTTAATTTTAAAAAAGAAACAAGAATATTAGGATAGGGGGCAAATATGGCTTCCAGGCTACAAGCAGACCTCCCATTTAGTCACATAAAAATACACATACTAGCTGGGCATAGTGATTCCCGCCTTTAATCCCAGCACTTGGGAGGCAGAGGTAGGAGGATTGCCATGAGTTTAAGGCCACCCTGAAACCATGCCGTGAATTAGGTCAGCCTGGGCCAGAGTGAGACCCTACCTCAAAAAAAACCCCAAAAAACAAAAAAAAAAATACACATAGTAGAAGAGCAAAGATAATGAAAATGAACATAGTAACACCCAAGTATTTTTTTCTCCTGTTTTCTGCTTAAGATCCTGAATATGCCTGTGAGAAGGTTTCTTCTGGGATCATGTCTTTTTCCTGGAAGTGAAGGAGACAGTTGAGACATCAGCAGATTCAAGGGTAATGGCCTCATTTCCCAGCCTATGCTCAGCTGACCTGAATTCCCAAATCTTACCTTGAGCTGAGCAAGATTTTGTGTAGCTTTGTTGTAATCCCAGTAGTTATCACGAAGGCATCTGGGGTAGAGGAAAGGCAGGATCCCTTAAGACCCAAGAAATGATACATTGACATCATAATGGAGTTTACTAATCTATATGACAGAAGCATGCATCCACATATAATTCAAACTGCTCAGAGAATAGCCCTTGTGGCATAAGATGTTGTGGAGAAAAAAAATCCTGAAAAGTCAAATATCTTTCAGTAAGGGAACAAGGTCCATGGACTTCAGAAAAGTATTATATAGCTATTCAAAATAATTAGCTCACTTACTGTGTACTTAGAAGTGAGACAGTGAGTGAAATAAAGATTCAAGACAATTACCTGCCAATTTCTGTAACTTACTCCTCTGCTCCTACCTCATATTGTATCACTATGTACATAGAACACTCACTTCTGAGACCTGTGGAGATCTGTCCTAGATTGGATGTAGAAAGATTGCACCAGGGACGGCTGCTCCAAGGAGAGGGTAGGCACATAACTGGAGGAAGGTGTATCTATGGGGATGGAGGCACTTGAATATCCTTGGGCATCTTTTATACACAGCTTGTCATTGGTGATGCAAAGGCTGGAGGAAAAACAGGCCCTGAGATGGCTGGACAAACAGACAACCATATACTCACAACAATGGTCCTGTTACCACTACTCAGCAATCAGATTCCTTCCATATCCCTACTATGCCCTGTTTTCTTGGCTGGTGTTTCTGACATTCCAAAAGAGAAATCCTTTGGAGACTGTCTACATACTTGACTGAATTTATGAGCTTACCCAAGTTGGTTTTACATTGCACCTTTCCTTTACAGCAGCTCAAAGGATGGAAAGTATCACCATTTTTAGAAGACTAAGTTGCAAATAGATCATATAACTTGACAAAATTCACATCACAAATGAGTATAACATCAGGGAAGGAACTGACATTCTAGCTCCAAGGAACACATTGTTACCTACTAGACTAGAGTACTCCTTAGATCTACTTTTTGGCCTTCCACAATAAATATGGAGACTATCCCAAGAATTGCATCATCACATTACAACTCTGCTGGTTGTTTATGGGAGTTCCCACTCACAACATAGCACTCACCTTGAACTGCTGCCAGTGGTAATGATGAATGTCCGGGTGAAGGCACGAATATACCCATGAGACCTTCCTTCCACTTGAAAAACAACAAACAATACTACTCTCTTAGAGTTGTACATGCTTTACATGTTCAGGTAGCATCCACACGTTTGAATTTTATGTTGAAGGGACCCTGACAATTGTTTACTTGGAGGGAAGGAAGCGTGAGAGGAACAGGGCAAGCAACAATAGGAATAATGCACTCCCAAAGATGAGTTCCCTTTCACATGTTGGGCCCAGTGGAAGTCACTACCAATGCTCATTTGGTCTCTGCTTCACGTTTGCTGCAGAGATCAGTTTAATTATGGCCATTTTTCCAATGGGGAAGCAGAAAGGTTAAGTAACTTGTCAAAAGCCACAGAGTAAAGAACTGGAATGAGAGCCATCAAACACCATGGCCTGTGGCCCTAACCCCTGAGTTGGTGGTTGTTCGGCAGACATGTATGGACCAAGGCCAGACCAGTATGGTTTGTGGGCAGGAAACACAGAAGGGAGAATAGGAAGGAAAACCACAGAATAATGGAGGCTGGGAATGTTCTTAGATGGTTCCCACCCAGGGGAAGGAGAAGCACAATGTCTAGAGAGAGAATTCTATAGACACTCACATTCCTTAAATACTCCATTGACAGAAAAGCAGAGCATCGTTTCCTGAAAGAGAAGAAGACTGAAACTATGATCCTGCCTGACCTCCTAACCATCTCCAGCTTACTGGGCATGTCCCACAGAGGAAGCAGGTACTTACTGTCTGGAAACACATGTCTACCACAAAGGAGGTGAAGTCATGCTGAGTTTGGGGCAATGCACAGAGAGAATCAACAATGTCGCGTTTCTTGTGTTTCAGAAGCTGCCTCCTCACATCTTAAAAAGCAAAGAAATTGGCCAGGCATGGTGGTGCATGCCTTTAATCCCAGCACTCGGGAGGCAGAGATGGGAGGATTGCCGTGAGTTCAAGGCCACCCTGAGACTACATAGTGAATTCCAGGTCAGCCTGAGCTATAGAGAGACCCTATCTCAAAAAAAACAAAATAAATAATAAATAAATAAATAAAGCAAAGAAATTAAGAGGGGGGATCTGCCCCATCCTAACACCTTTGGCTGCTACGATTGCCCCCTTCACACCTCTTTACTCTGCCCAATCTTTCCCATTCATGGTACACTTACAAGAATCGTTGAGAATCTTAATATTCCTGCTATACTTGTAGTACTTGCACAAGCTGCCACTAGGAGAAAAAAGAGGGCAAAAGGCCGTGGTCCACATAGTGTGATGTTTCCAGGAGCTTGCTTTCATGTGCTGGGGAGCAAGCACACTGCTTCAAATCAGAGTTTGAGTGGTGATACTCACGGGCTTGATTCTAGGGAGCAGAAATTAACAGTTAAGGAGAAACAGGCCTCATCGTGGTAGGTATTGAGGAGACTGTGTCGATCTCCATAGTCATAGATCATGTAATACCTGTGTGAGTAGGGGACAGAACAGGCTATCTCTTTGATCTAGGCCCCAAATGAGAGCTCAAAGATTTACCAAACATAACTAATTGCACATCTTCATTTATCCCATCTCTCCCTTCAGATTCCCAGAAGTACTTACTGCTGCAGGAATTGTAGGACCAGATTCTGTAACATCTCAGATCCAAAGAAACTGCCCTATAATAAAAGTACTCAGGACACAGGTCTTAGCCCATTCATAGGTACCACTTGAAACCCTACCTGATCCTCTCTCCTTACCTTGCCAGTTGGTAAGGTCTTACAGGGCTCAGTGTCACAGAGAGTTGGTTTAAGTGATCCCTGGCCATCCTGTGGAGGCAAGAGAAATGATCAATAAAGGACATGAGGGTGATACTAAATGATCAGGAAAAGAGTTGGGTTGATGAAAAGGGTGAGGTCAGAGGTCATGTGTGGAAGAGCTCTGGAAATTCTATTGGTGGGACTGCAGTTGGGATCATTACCAACAATACCAATGATACCTGCCTAAGGAATCAAGTAAGGGCATAGCCTTTGACATGGATCTGTATTGCTTCTCCCTAGTCATTTGAGGTTGAAAGGCCAAATCCAAAATTCTAACTTGAGCAAGAGCTAAGGGATCTCAGGGAAAGTTGGAGATAGTAAGAATTCCAATTAGAGCAGTCAATGATCGAGGAATATACTTACCAAACGTAATAACTTGGGAAACAATTCCAGAATAGAACTGCCAAAATAAAGACAATCTGATTAAAAATTATGCAATATAAAATGTTATGCAATATTTACATGTATATAAACCTTACATGGTACCCCATTAATACTTATGTATGACCCCATGCCTGGCTAATATGCTCAACTTTATGTTTTTATGCACTTATATATTTATACATAATTATAGGAATATAGAATTATATAGGAAAATAGAATTATATGGGAATATAATTAAAAGCACACTAATTAACTGAACCTATGAAAATGCCCTACATGTAGATTAACCCAGAGGAAGATTTGTTTTTTGCCCCCTTGCTCCATTTTCTCTTTCCCACTAGGTAATGCCCACCCACACTTCCCTGAGCCCTCTCTCCAGGGCCATAAGAAAGAAACTCAAGGGCTTCCTCTTCCATCTTTCTCTCTCTCTTCCCCTCTTCAGAGACCCTGGGGAAGGCTCTGCAAGAAGGAGGAGCTCTGATGGGATATCAGAGTTCTGCTTCCTCACTGGGTGTCCAGCATTCTGTGGGATGCTGGCGCAGAGAGGTAAGGAAGCCAGGGTTCAGGGAGGGGGTCAGGAAGATGTCAACAGAAAGGGAATGAAAGTAAGGAAGGGATAATTGAGAGGAACATAGGAGAGTTGAGGGAGAAGACAAAAGGATGTCAAGGGAATGAGAAGATATTCTATGGATCCTGGTTCTGGAAGTCAGTGGTAAGAGAGAAGAAAAGGGTTTCCCTGCTGCAGCCCTTTACTTCACCTACCCCTGGCTAATCTTGGGGTCCAACCAAGGAATGAAAGAGTGCTGCTTACTTGGCTGGATATCACTGGATGTAGGCTGAGATTTTTGTCCCCAGAGAGAGCCCAGTGTGACCTAGGCACGAGACTAGATCCTCTCTGGGAACAGAAAATAATGCCTGGAACTAGAACAAGTGAAGGATGAGTTCCCAGTTCAGCAAGGGGTCTGCAGCTCTCTCTAATGGTCACTTTTGTTCTCCTAAAGGTTCCTGTGTACCTACAACTGGAATCAAATTACTTGTCTCAGACTACCCAGCAGGAAAGTAGTCTGAGACCAAGTAGGACAATGTGATGTGGAAAATTGGGTGAAGGAGAAATAGAGGATCAGTACCCTTAAGAAGCCTATCCTGTCTCCTCACCTTCTTCTACCTTTCCCTGTTGCTTCCTCTTGTTGGCCCATTTCTGGGTCTTTGTTCTAGAAAGGCAAGATTTATTCCCACGGATAGTAGAGTGCAAACGACCCCAAAATGACAGACATTGTGACAGCAGCCACCCAGAGCCTCAGCCTGAAGCATGGGAAGGGACAAGACAGACTCAAGAGCAGCATGGGAAAGTTAAAGGGGTTTTCTGTGAGCAAGGAAAGAATTTCTTTCAGGACAAGAGAGGGAGAGACCAGCATTATCTTATTAAGGCACAGGGGAGCAGAATGGAAGAGGCTGGACGCTCAGATATGGGAAACACACAGAGACCGGGTAAAAGAGGGAGCAGAGCAGAAGAAAGAGAGTCCTATGAGCACAACTGAGAACACAGGTATAGAAGTGGGCAGGGCCTGTGGTCTTTTCAGGGGACCAGAGGTATCTCCTCCTATAGATGGGCACAGAAGAAGTATCTCGGGCTCCCAGAGAGCAACAGACAGAACAACTGACTTTATGTTGCTAGACTTATCCGGGATGGTGGTATGAAGGGAGCTTCTGTCTGCACATATCTGTCCTGGCTCCAGCTCTTTTCCCTTGATAATCTTTCCTTCAGACTTGACCTGTATTGTGGGGAAGAACATATCAACAAAAGGAAAAGAGGCAGGAAAGCTCTGAACCCCTTAGCTCCTTCCCTTACCAATAAATCCACTTCCACTGCCTTTTGTCACCACTCTAATGGGCACTGTCATTTTCCCTTCAAAACACAATCTGACTTCTATTCCTCACCTCATTTTTGTAGACATCCAGGATTTCAATATTAGAGGCCACTGTCATAGTATCAGGCAGGCCAAATAGCTCATAAGGTTTGTACTGACTTGGATTTGAAGGTAAATGCTATGATGGGGGAAGAATTAGAGTAAGTATTCAAACAGGATATTTAAGAACAATCTGAGTACTAGCTCATCTATCCCAACCTCAACCTCAAAACCAGCGTCAGACATAAGGTTTTACCTTGGTCATGTTCTCATCATGGATATTCAGGGAAGGAACTGTATACTTTTCAGGAATCAATGCCATGTCAGAAGTATGGGTCATCAAGTCTTCAGGAAGCAGAATGTAGGAATCAATGTCAGCATAAACCCCTCCTCAAGTTACAATTTCTAAATCTCTCTCCCATACAGATGCCTCTTCCCTCATCTTCCCTAGAATTGCTACGGCCAGCCATACCTCTATCAAAGGGGAGTGTCTGCTTATCAAGGACTTGCTGAGAAGCATCATATCGTTTGTTCATGGTCAGCTGCAGAATTAAAAGGTGAGGTTTAATGACTGTGAAGCTGAAGTGGTAAAGGAGACAAAAATAGTGAGATAACCCTACCTGGCTGTGGGAACACAAGTTATGTTGAGTCAACATTATTTGCTCTGTCTTTTCTGATGTCAGCTCTTTCTGCACAGAGTGTGGTACATCAGAGGGGCTGACAAAGATTGATATCTGTAAAGAATGCATGAAAAGCTGATGGGAGGAGAAGGCATTCTCCAAAGCATAGCTATTGGTAAGTGATGAGAAGGAGTACAGTGAGACTGAGGGGGAATAAGGGAAGGTAATGTGAGTACATGTGATCAAAATGTATTATATATGTAGATAAGGGCAACAAATCAAAGTAAAAAAGGAACTCTAATCCTTAAGATTTGGCAAGATCTTCCTTCTAGCTTGCCTTCTTGCCCTAATTTTTTTTTTTTTTTTTTTTTGGTTTTGCAAGGTAGGGTCTCACTCTGGTCCAGGCTGACCTGGAATTAACTATGTAGTCTCAGGGTGGCCTTGAACTCTCGGCGATCCTCCTACCTCTGCCTCCCGAGTGCTGGGATTAAAGGCGTGCGCCACCACGCCCAGCCAGTTCTTGCCCTAATTTGCCCTGGTAATGACCATGACACTTACCTTATCATTATTATCATCCAAAATCTTGTCATTGATACTCTTCAATTCATAGGCAATGCTAACATGCTCCACAAAAAACTGAGCCTGCATTTTCTCATAGTGAAACTACATGGAGAAAGGTGGGGGAAATAAAATATAGACCAGGGTCGTGGTTCCTACAGTCCCTCTTCTGTTGTACTTCCTCATCTCCTCCTCACTGACCTCTCTTACCTCTACTGGAGTGAAAGGGATACTGCAACGGCTCTGAATCAAATTCAGCAGCCAGTTCTCATCATACTTTATGCCAAATGGAATCTGAGAGCAAAAAAAGGATAGGCAAAGAAACTTATATTATATAATTTAAAGTTAAAATTACACTCAAGCAGACACATTCAACACATAACATACCACATAAACTTATTTACATGAAAATCTAGAAAATATAAACAAATCTATCATTGTAGAAAACTAATCAGAAGTTACTTGACAAATGAGACTGAGGGTCAATGGAAGAGAAAGATTTCAAAGGGCAATAAAGGAACAATGGGTTTGATGGATATGTTCACATTGTAACTAGAATAATTGATTCATAGAAATATAGCAAAATATGATTAAGTTGTACATATTAAATGCATGTGATCTTCCATACATTAATTTTTTAAAATATATATATATTTTATTTATATTATTTTGATTTTAAATAGTAAAAAATCTTTCATTAAATGGCTCTAACAAAAAAGTTTCCTGAGCCACATTCATACATTAATTTAATATAAATAAAATCATTAAAATAAAAAATAGTCAAGAATATTCCTTTAGATCTCTTTTCAAACTTCAAAATAATTTCTAAAGATAGGACAAATTTCATTATTTCTAACTTTCACACCAGACATGGAGTTTGTAAACACTCTTTCTTTCCCTTTAAGTAGTCTTCTTCAATAATCAATTATATAAATTTTTTTAAAACTCTCTTTGTGAAATAACAAAAAAACATTTTACTTATGACAGACCTAGCTTTCCCCTTTAATAAGGACCACAAAGAATTAACTCCACACAAAGATATTCACTTTTAGCAAAACTGAGAACCAAGTATGGAATTGTTCCATACTCGCAACATTTTTTCCTTTGTTTATACACAACTTCTTCCATTCTCCCTGCAGTCATCTGTTCCCTTTTTATTGTAAGAATATGATCTAGGATGTGAAATTTTAGTATTGAAAAAGTACATATTATCAACGTCCTTGCACTCAGAAAACCACCTATTTTCTCTACACAAGTCCAACAAATTCCTCTTCATTTCCTCACTCTGAATATAAGATCTACGTTGCCAGGAGACTTACTGTGATTTTGAACCAGCTCCCTGAGGTCCCATCCTGCTTCTTCCCCTCCAGTTTTTTCTCTAGAGGTCTTGGTTCTCCTTCCATGTTAACATGATTTTGGTCTTCATTATGCAAGTTGCTTTTCCAATGATGGGGTGGGATGGCATAGGGGGTGCTGTGGGAAAACAGAGAAAAGGAATCAGCTTATATATGCTCATAAACTCTCCAATATAGAATTTTCCTCATTTGTATCAGGGCTACAAAAGTTTGCTTAATTATTAATCTGGTCCTATCTCTCTTCACTCTGATGGGCTGGAGAGATGAATGACATATGTAATTACAGTGTTATACATTTCATCAAGCCATACTGACTGGTCACTTACACTCTTCTTCTAGTTTTCATATAGACATTTCTTGATGCTAGATCTCCGTCTTGCTGTTGGGAGGATGAACTATACCTTCTGTTACTCATTTGTTCAGTCCAGTTGAGAAAATTTCTTCGAAAAACACCCCGCCTTTTTGATCTTCTTTGACTGAAGTTAGTTTTGGAACTGTGCCCTTAAATTGAAAACCACACATCAATGTGTATTATTGTAAAAGTCTTAAGAAAGCGTAATGGCTAATGAAGAAAGGTAGTGCTTTTTATAATCCCCATAGAAATCTATCACTGTGCCAAAAATGTTGAACAACTTCACTGTGGTTCATTTCCTGGGAGATGAGAGGTTGGGAACATTCACAGTTAAGAACAAACCCCGTGGGAAGGGTTTGGGTTGAATGAGTAATCTGTAATCTTACTGACCTGAGAGAAGTTATTTTTCATTTCAAAATCTTGCCTCCCCTCTCCTTTTGAACAATAATAAAATCTATCTTGAAAGTTTCTGTTATGGTTCAAAGATCAAAGGCAATCTTCCTACCCGAAAGAATTATACAAATGAAAAATAAAGCTGAAAAATATACAAAATTATCAGAATAACTCTTGGAAATATGTATCCCAATGTCATTCTGTTTGTACAAATATAGATATTTTTATTTTTTTATTTGACAGAGAAAGGGAGAGAGAGAGAAAGTATGGGCTAATGCTCCTGCCACTGCAAACAAATTCCAGATGCATGCACCGCTTTGTGCATCTGGTACTGGGGAATTGAACCCAGACCTTCAGGCTTTGCAAGCAGGCACCTGTAACTGCTGAACTGTCTCTCCAGTCTCAAATAAATAAATTTAAAATGTGCATTTTTTTGGTTTTTTTCAAGGTAGGGTCTCACTGTAGCCAAGGGTCACCTGTAATTCACTATGTAATCTCAAGGTGCCCTAGAACTCACAGCAATTCTCCTACCTCTGCCTCCAGAGTGCTGGAATTAAAGGTGTGCACCAGCCTGTCTGGAAAAATGTGCAAATTTTAATTACAAATAAATGGTTTTAAAAAAACAGAGCAAAATATTCTCACTTTTATGTGGAAACAAAAAAAATTGATCTCATAGAAGTAGAAAGTAGAATAGTGATGACCAGAGATGGGGAATGGTGGAAAGATGTGGAGATGAAGAAAGAATCGTTAATGGGTACAGTGATACATTACCTGTTATAATTGGTGGAATAGTATCTAATATTCTATAGCATAGCATTAAGAGCAATCAATTGTATACTTCAAATTATCTAGTAGAAAAAAAAATTAATATCCTCAAAACGTAAAAATAAATGTATGAGACAATGGATATAAAATTACACTGATATGCTCATTATGCTTCATGTACACTTATTGAAGTTTTACATTATACCCCATAAAATATACAATTAATATATGTTAATTAAATATTTTTAAAGTTTTGAAATAGAAAAATGCATACCATTTTCACTATCCTACTAAAGGCTTGTACTGGACACAGAAAAAGGATACTTTAAAGAAAGAAATAAACTGGGCATAGTGGCACAGCCCTTTAATCCCAGCACTTGGGAGGCAGAGGTAGGAGAACTGCCATTAGTTCAAGGCCACCCTGAGACTACATAGTGAATTCTATGCCAGCCTGGGCTAGAGCAAGACCCTACCTCAAAAAGCCAAAAAATAAAAATAAAAAATAAATAAATGCTAGGGGCTAAAGATGCCATTCCGTTGATAAACTGGCTGCTTAACATGCAGGAAACCAGAGAGAGAGAGAGGAAGAAGGAGGAGGAGGAGGAGGAAGAGGAGGAGGAGAAGGAGGAGAAGAAGGAAAAGAAGGAGAAGGAGAAAGAGGTGGAGGGAGGATGAAAAGGAAGAGGAGAGAAGGAAAGAGAGAAGGGGAGGAAAAAGAATAAAGAATCAAATTATATAAGGATAAAAAGTTCCATTAAACACAATGTTGTTAAAAATATATATTTGAAGGGCTGGGAAGATGGTTCAGTGGTTAAAGGCACTTGCTTGCAAAGCCTGATGGTCCAGGGTTTTATTCCCCAATACCCACATAAAGTCAGATACACAAAGTGACACATGAATCTGGAGTTTGTTTGCAGTGGCAGGAGGCCCTAGCATGCCCTTGCTTTTTCTTTGTCTCTGTGTCACTCTCTGTGTGTCAAATAAATAAAACACACACACACACACAAAAAAAAAAAAACCCTACATTTGTACAAAGCAAAACACTGATGAAAGGGAACAGAGAAATGGATAAATATAGTATTTGGAAATTTTAACACACCTTACTAAGTAACAGATAAATCTGGAAGACAACCATTCAGCTACATAGAGAAGGTTTAAACAATATGAGAAACAAATCAAGTATGTAGTTATATGCCTGTACGTGACCTAGGGATTTAAGAGGCTGATGCGAAAGGATCACTTTAGGTGCTGGAGAGATGGCTCAGCAGCTGAAGGTACTTACTAGCAAAGCCTAACGGCCTGAGTTCATTTCCCCAGTACCCATATAAAGCCAGCTGCACAAAGTGCTGAGAAATATAAAACCAATCCCTCTACCTCCCTCTGTTACATCTATGTCTGTCTATCAATCAATCTATCTACATATCACTAACAAATTTGCTTAATTGACATGGAACACTGCACACAAAATCTGTACATAAAACACTAGAATAAGTCACTTGGTCAGCCAATAATACAGATTTCTAGAAACTTCTATTATGATGATGCAATCTACCCTGAAGATTCAAGGTTACTAAGCACCTTTCTGTTCCCTTTCTTGACATTAGTATAAATCCAAAGAATGTTAATTTCTACCAACTCCAAATCCTGGGTCTGAAATGTCCAAAAACCTCCAGACTTGCCCCTCAGTCTGGAAGAAAAAAAAAAAACTTCACTTCAGGCAAAGCACAAGAAGGAAGGCATCTCATGCAAAAACATAACAATTACATCAGAACCCATTTGGTCCTTGTCTTCGGTAGAGTGGAAAACAAACAGCTTAGACCCATGCCACCCCTACCCCGCCTAAGAGAGGTCATCTGGTTAATGCCTGGGAAGAGGAAGGGGCACAGAATCACTATTGCCTTGAGGAAACCCAAGTAAAGTTCAGTTGACCAACTCACCCATAGTGTTTCCTGAAGATGGTATCTTGTCACTAATAGCCTTACAGTATTCTTTTAAGGATAATTTGTGTAGTCTAGAGCTTGAAGTTAAAATAGGCTGCTGAAGTAGACGAGAGCAGACTCCAAACCAACTCTATGGAGACATGAGTCCTTAGAGGAAGTTGCATCCCCTAAGGCATAGAGAGGTGAGCCCTAGGAGGAAGTAAAGATTGAACTTCCACTTCTCACTGCTTTCTGAGCTTCCTACCTGCCAAACATGCCACGCCTGCACGGTATGTCAACTTGAGCCAGAAGGCTTGGGATCCAGGTACTTGTTTCTATGAATGCAGGGACTTGGTATTCCTGGGTCTGGGTTGAATATATTACTTTGTATTCTTCCAATCTGCGAACCCAGAGAACTCATAGTACCAACTGTAAACCAGGCACTGTTCTTCTGAATTGCTACATTTGTTGCCATTCCCCCTACCCAGACACATACACTGCTCACAAAAGATTCACCTCGAAGGCTTAATGGGTTTTAAGGCACTCATCTGTAGTTATTCAGGTGTTACCTTGGAAAACAGAGAGTAGAAATGAGAACTTTGAAATAGGGTGACTCCTTCATGCTCAACTTTACTAAAATCCTGTAACATGTGAGAACTTATTAAGTTAGGGTAATGTAATAGAATGTTGTGAAAATAGTCACATGACTGGCATTTAACTTACAGCCTATGAGAGAGAGGGGGAGATGTAGCGGGGCTCCAGTGCATCTGCTAGAACTTTATGTTCTGAAAGATGAAGTCTAGACCCTGAATGAGCTGAAAAGAAAGCAGTGTGTGTGTATGTGTGTGTGTGTGTGTGTGCGCGCGCGCACGTGTGCGCGCATGAACATTTAGAGTAAAAACAATACATAATAGAAAAAGCATACAGATAAAAAAAGTGTCAAGTCAGGAGTTTAAATTTTTATTTTTATTCAATAATATCATGATATCCCCATGTAACAACTGCAGTAGGAGGCAGAACCAAGAGAATCCCCAAGCTCAGAGACAAGTTAGTCTGGCCTTCCCAGAAGCAAGCAACAAGAAATGAGATTCTGTCTCAAGCAAGGTAGGAAAGGACCACATGCATGCACACACGCACAAACACACATACATATAACACATATGAGGTTGTCTTTTGACCTTCGCATCTGTACTACGATACATGTGTGCATGTGTACACACACATACACATAACACACATACAAATAAAACTTTTTTAAAAGGTTAATATGAAGGGGAGGAGTGCTTTCCAATACTGTCTTCCAAACACAAAGTGGCTGTGGTATTCATGACCTCTCAGTGGCTGAGACTGCCTACACAAGATCTGCATAATAGGTGGGAAAACATGATGACATCAAATTAGAAGAGAGACTAGTTGAAATGAAGAAGGAATTCAGTAGAGGGGAGATAGAGGAGGAATAAAAAGGAGGATAATGAGAAAGGATTATGATCATGGTATATTGTCTATATGTATCAGGATTGTCAGTAAAGTTTTTTTAATATTAAAAACAAGGTTATAATGAGGGTAGGAAGATAGTTCAGCAGTTAGAGGCTCTGTTTGAAAAGCCTGCCAGCCTGAGTTCAACTCCCAAACCAACCATGTCAGCTAGATGGAAAAAGGAAGCCACACTCAGAAAGCCTAGCATTCATTTGCAGCAGCAAGAGGCCCTTGGTGTACACTGCACACACACACACACACACACACACACACACACACAAAAAAAATTATTTTTGAAGTGATCATGTAAGGTGAGGAAGATACACTTTTTACAAATCT
This sequence comes from Orientallactaga sibirica, assembly GCA_036365145.1. Taxonomy (NCBI): domain Eukaryota; kingdom Metazoa; phylum Chordata; class Mammalia; order Rodentia; family Dipodidae; genus Orientallactaga; species Orientallactaga sibirica. The sequence goes on from JAEOAD010000747.1 coordinate 786,755, forward strand.
TTCCCAAGTTACCTTTAAATCATAGACGTATGTCATTTAATGCATCAGATTAATGGATAATAAAATTAAATGAATTGTATTTTGTTCATTGACCATCTGTGTTGCATGTTCTGTTCTTTCATAGTTTTGGCTGAAATTACCACATTGAAGACATGGTCCCTCCCAGAAAGCATTACACCAACACGCCAAGACCCCATTTGCGTCAAAGCCACCCACATATTTTCCCCACCCCCTCTCTGCTACCCATCTCCAGGATGCTATGGACACAGTTTCCTGGACCATTTCCCCTGAATCATCCTCTGAGCTCAGAGGCAGACTGTTGCATAGCAACAGAGGCTCAGAGCCAAATGTAGCCCTTGGAAAGAAGAGCAGCCCAGGTAATGTGCCAGAGTGCTATTAGAAAAGTGAATAAAACCATACCTCCAAATCACCCCAACATAAGCCCACTTTCCCTTCCCACCATTGCCTCGTAAGTGCTAGTATCACAGGTTGGCTCCGGAAAGAAGTTTCAATGAAAAATTATATATTATTTCTTGCACATCACTTTAACAACTGTCACATTATTACTAATATGTGGAGAAATAGGCACTTTCGTACATTATTTTGGATGCAATGTGTTAATATCAATTATTATACTTTCATGTTCAAAAGAACTCCAGAATACAAAATTACAAATAATATCGAAAATATATTTATAAATTTAAATTATTTGGCTTCTTTCCATGGTCCTATTACTACCCCATAATTCAAAGGTAACTTTTCACTTGGATAATGGGACATATTTTCTAGATGTATTCCCCCATATGAAATGTGCAAAAATATTTATATCTATGCACACATATAGCCTCTTCCAAAAGTGGAATTACATTATTTATTTTCCTCTTAATATTCATCCTAAGAGAGGTATTTATATCTCATTTGTTCATGTGGTTTGAGCATACATTATTCTTCTTTTATATTTTAATTCTGTTGAAATTACTCACTGATTGCCTTACAAACGATAGATAATTTTTACATTTCCCCCTCCTACCACCTTCTTTTGATCCTCCTTCTCCAATCCCTCCATTGAAGCTACTCAACTATTCCCCCTACACACACACACACACACACACACACACACACACACTTTTTTTCTCTAGGTAGGGGATGACTCTAAACCATGCTGGCCTGGAATTTACTATGTAGTCTCAGACTGGCCTCCAACTCATATTGATCCTCCTACCTTAGCCTCCCAAGTGCTGGGATCAAAGGTGTGGGCCACCATGCCTGGAAGAAGGTGGAAAGAAAGAGAGAGAGAGAGAGAATGGGTGCACCAGGGCCTTTAGTGGCTATAAATGAACTCCTTATGCATGTACCACTTTGCGCATTTGGCTTTTACATGGGTACTAGGGAATCAAACTTGGGGTGTTATGATTTATAGGTGAGCACTTTAACCACTGGGCTATCTCTCCAGCCCTATCCCCTTTTCTTGATGTCTTTTTATGTCCTCCTCCATCATCCATAACAACATGTTGATGGGCCCAATTATGCATGTTTTGAGCAGACATCAACAGCTGTTGTAAGGTGGTAAAAGCAATGACCACTTTGTGTCTGGAAGACAGCATTCCAAAGCATTACGCATCACCATTTGCCTCTTACATTCTTTCCACCATCTCTTCCACTATGGTCCCTGAGCTTTGGGGAGTGTGATAGTGCTATCTCATTAAGTTCACTTCTCTAGCACTTTGATGAGGTTTAAGTCTCCCCAGCAGTCACTGCCATCTGAAAATAGAAACTTCTCAAATCTAATCAGAGAGCAGTTGGTTACCTCCATCACAGACATGTCACTAGTGGGTACATATTACCTGGCTGGCCAGTTGTGTAGCTTGCAGGGTCCACCGCTTGTTAAGAATATTGATGGCTTTTCTTCCTCAGCATGCTGCAAAACTCTTTCCAACATGATGACAGCTAATCAGCAGGGAGATTTACAGCACCTGAGCAATAGCTTGGTTTCTTAGTGACCAGCAACTGAAGCATGTGATGTCTTCAGCAATAGGGATTTGCCATCTCTTTCTGGTTGGCAACTAAGAACTTTGGCAGTAGTCTGTATTGTTTTGGGGACTTCAGGGGCTTCCCTAACAACTCACATGGAGGTATCCCACTCTTAGCCCTGGGATTTTTCTGTAACAATTTATGGCTCTGGAAGCAATATAATCCATCCCCACTGTGTACTTATGACCAAATTCTCTCTAACTTATATTTTTATTTCCTATATATTTTCCAGTTTTATTTGCAAGGAGAAAGAGAGTGAGAGTGAGAATGCGAGGGTCTCTTGCCACTGCAAACAAACTCCAGAGGCATACACCACTTTGTATATCTGGCTTTATATGGGTACTGAGGAATTGAACTGGGGCTGCCAGGCTTTACAAGGAAGCACTTTTAACTACTGAGCCATCTCTCCAGCCTAACTTAAGTATTTTAATTAGCTAACAACAAAGTAGGTTTTCATATGACTTATTCATAATACCTTTAATTTTAATTAACCCTCCTCCCACACTCCCTCCCATACCCTCCTCTCCTTCATCATCCTCCCCTGACCTAACTTAGACCATTCTATCCCCAGTATTCAAGTCATAGATAATAACCCAACATGTAAGGTGTGTGTGTGTGTGTGTGTGTGTGTGTGTGTGTGTGTGTGTGTGTGTATTAATCTATTTATTTGCAAAGGAGAGTGAGAATGAATATGAATGGTATGAATTCATGCACCACTTTGTGTCTCTGGCTTTACATGGATACTGGGGAATTGAACCTGGATTATTAGGCTCTGTAGGCAAGTACCTTAACTGATGAGCCATCTCTCCAACCCCTAAGGTATAGTTTTAAAATGGTTTTCACTGGTTGCTACACAATCAGTGACAGTGCTTTGTCTTTAATTACAATGTGTATTTGAACCTCACTAATATTATTGTTTCAAAACTGCATGGCTTTATTTTGTTGACAAAGAGACTTTTATTAACCCTACTATGTGTGGCAGTTTGAGTGTATTTCCCCCATTTATTCAGGTGTTAAAATTAAACTTGTAACTTAGATCTTCAGCCGTCTGGCTACAGGAGGTGCCACTGCAGGCAGGCTAGAGTCCATCCCTAAGCTGTTACTGGGGGCAGATCTGAATTCCAGCTCAAAGATGTAAGATAGAGGTCTGACCTCTGGGGGGTCCTGCTTGATGTCATTTTGTGTTTGCTGGGTTTTTTCTTTATTTGTTTGTTGTTGTTTCTTTTAGAGAGAGAGAAAGAGAATGGGTGCACCAGCAGCCTCTAATCTGCTGTGAATGAACTCCAGATGTGTGCACCCCAGGTAGGCAAGTGTGGCATTGCACCCTTCTGTCACTTGAGTCTGGCTAAACGCGGGACCTGGAGAATCCAACGGCTGTTCTTAGGCTTAGCAGGCAGGCACCTTCACTGCTAAGCCATCTCTCCAGCCCTTGTGTTTGCTGTTTTTTTGATGTTTTGTGGCTGTTTAGTTTTCTCTTTTCTTGGATCTCTGAAAGGGAGCCAGCTTCTTCCACCATGGATGGAACTTCTGTTGGATCTGTAAGCTTGATATAAACCTGTTCCTCCCATAAACTAGGTCTGGTTTGGATGATCATACTAGCAACATGAAAACTGCCTATAAGAGTATGTAGCTCATGGCCAGGCGTGTTGGTGCACGCCTTTAATCCCAGCACTTGGGAGGCAGAGATAGGAGGATCGTCATGAGTTTGAGGCCACCCTGAGACTACATAGTGAATTTCAGGTCAACCTGGGCTAGAGTAAGACCCTAGGTCGGAAAAAAAAAAAAAAAAAAAGAGTATGTAGCTCATGGCATCTCCAGGGGAATCACAGGAGTGTAGATGGAACAGCCCCAAACACACTAGAAATTTTATTGAAAATCTGTTGTTATCACATGGCCATAACTTCAACATATACTAGTGGCCACCACTTGTTAGTGAGAGATTAGGCATTTTTTTTTTTTCATTTTGTGAACTTGCTTTCTTTTTTAACTTTTAGTTTAATTTTATTTTTGACAATGTTGTAAATGCAAACAATGTATTTTGATCATATCTACGCCCATTACTCACTCTTATCCCATGCCTACTCTCAATAAACTCCTTCATCACAACTAATCCTCTTCCTACTTTCATGTCTTTTGACTTACTGAGCTAGATTAGAGTTGCTTGCATGAGTATGATGGGAGGTTATTTGCTAGAGTCTTGGCAACTTGCCAGTGGCTACACCTCTGAAGAATATGACTCCTACTTTCTAAGCAACTATTAATTGCCAATAGCTACATTTGGGAGAGTGGGTTATTATGAGCCCTCACCCATCCATGATGGAATTTTGTCAGGCTCAGTCTTATACAGGAAACCACAGTGCTGAGTTCTTAGGTGTAGTGGCTATGTCATGTCCAGAACAGCATCACAGCACTCTTCTCCCATCGTCTGGCTCTTAAATCTTTCTCATCCCTCTTCGACAATGTCCCCTGAGTGTTGGAAGGGGTAGTATAGATGTCTCATTTAATGTTGAGCACTCCAGAGTCACTTATTCTCAGAACTTTGACCAAATATGAGTTTCTATAATAACTGACTTCCACTACAAAAAGAAACTTCTCTGACCAAGGCTGAGAACAGGACTAGTTTATGGGTATAACCATAAACATATAGAAGGCAGTTTGATGAGCAAAATATAGCAAACATTAACAGCTTCCCCAGTAGGTCATATTACTCTACAGTACCAGTGGAGCAGTCAATCCAAAGTGGTCAGTTACCCCTATAACAGGCCACTATTGCATCAGTGGGCACATCTTACATGACAAGTTGGTTGGGGCACACACAAAGTCCACAGATTGTATGACTTGATGAATTTTCTCCTCCAGCAGCCTGCATAGCACCTTCTGGTACTATGAATGCTAGCCAGCATGAAGAAATCTTCCAGCTTACTCTGTTCACAATTGTGAGAAATGGAAGTAGCCTAGATGTTCATCAACTGATGAATGGATAATGAAAATGTGGTATATATACAAAATGGGGTTTTATTCAGCTATAAAGAAAAATGGGGCTGGGGAAATGGCTTAGCAGTTAAGGTGTTTGCCAGATGCACAAGGGGGTGCATGCATCTGGAGTTCGTTTGTAGTGGCTAGAGGCCCTGGGCATGTCCATCCTCTCTCTCTCTCTCTCTCTCTCTCTCTGCATTTTCCTTTCTCTCTCTCTTCAAATAAATAAATATTTAAAAAGGAAAAATTAAAATATGAAATTTGCAATAAAATAGATGGTACTGGAAAATATTATACCAAGTAGCATACCCCAGGCTCAAAAAAAAACAATGGAGATGGAGAGAGAGATGGCTTAGCAGTCAAGGTGCTTGATTGTGAAGCCTACGGACTCAGATTCTATTCCCCAGTACCCATATAAGCCAGATGCACAAAGTGGCGCATGTGTCTGGAGTTTATTTGCAGTGGCTGGAGGCCCTTGTGTGCCCATTCTGTGTGTGTGTGTGTCTCTTTCTCTCTGTCATAAATAAATAAAACTTTTTAAAAAAATAACATACATGTCTTTCTCATATGTGGACACTAGATTCAAATTTTTGAATTTGTGTGTTTAAATTAGAGTGAGAAGAGGCAAGAAAACTAAACAGAGGCCACAAGTGGGTGGGAAGAGGTTAGTGGGTGAATTGGCGAATGCATGTCTAAATTTTAAAATATAATATTAAACATGAGTACTAAAGACATTATTGAAAGAACTTCACAGTAACTCCAGAGTTATTAACCAGGAGACATCAAACTTTTCTCCTTATTTAAATAAACCAGCCAAAAATCAGTACTCTAAGCTGAACAATGGTCATCAAGATAAGTAACTTAAATAGCTATTTGGATTAAAGGAGTCATAAAGTAGTTCAATAGTTATTTGCTTTTCTTCCTTCTCATTCTCCTGTCCTGAGGATCAGACACTTCATGGAGACCTACATTGAAATCTCCCAGAGGGTTGGATTTCCTCTTCTCCACCATGTTCATCACTGTAAGGCTCATAGGGCCACAAGAGCAGGGGAGTGAAATCTGACCACGTCCCAGGGCAGAAATCCTATACTCTCTCAGGGAGGCCTTTTAGTGCTCCCTAGTACTATGAGGCACAGAAATTCCTCCCACTTGCCACTTATCTGGAGATGTAACTTAGGCTTTTTGATCCCGAGTTTGGTCATCTGTGAAATGAAACTCATGGTAACATGCTTAAAGAATGCTTCTGAAGGAAAGTGAGTAAACTTGCCAGAGTGCACGACACAGAGTTGACTTCAATGGCCCTTTAAATGTTGGAGTTGCCAGAGGACAACAGTCACCCATAGCATGATTAAGCAAGGAACCCTGCAGAGTACAAAATCAACCATCCAAACAAGAAGTACACACTTGTGCAATAGAGACATTCAGCCTCTATAGATAACCAAGTGTTCTCTGTTTGGATATGAGGCCCACTCAGTGGGAGGGAACTCATATCTGGTACTAGAAACCAAGTCAAAATCTTGGTTAGGAAAGAGTGGGCCGGCACACCCAAAATCTCCTAACCAACCTTGCATACCCCCTCTCACCCAAAGTGCTCTCACACTTGGAGAATCTGGTTTTTTGTTTGTTTGTTTTGTTTTTATTTTATTTTATTTTTACAGATGGCAGAGAAAAAGAAGGAGAGCCCGAGATCCATGGATGAGACAAGAAGATAGCCAATTGCCCACCATGAGACTTCCCACCTATAACACATCTACCACGGCCCAGGAGAAGTTGCAGAGGAAATGACATCACAAAAACTGTTAATACTGCTAGCCTGACAACCAGGCCACCCTAGGGTAAGGTGACAGACACAAGATTAATCAAAACCTATGAATGCAGAAATCTAGAGGCCACAAAGAATTCAACACTAAATCAGACTGCCAACAGGCCTTCCATGGCTTAGGGAACATTGTGGAATAGGGGGAAAAAAGATTGTCAGAGCCACAAATTGGGTAGGAATACCCTGAGGCATGGTCCCCTGCTACCCATAGGGAATAACTGAAGCCTTCATGAATATTCAGTATTCAAATGGTGTTATACAGTGACATTTAGGGAATATCAAGAAAAATGTTATGTGTTCACTGTAGGATGTAATTTATTTAACGTTTTATTAACATTCCCCCATACATATACACAATGTATCCTGATCATGATCCCCTCCCACCTTTGTTTTCTCTCTGATCTCTCCTTTTCACTGAAATCCTTCTTTCCAACTAGTCCTTCTATTTTGGTGTCATTTTTGCCATTATCTTATGCAGATGATATTATGCAGTTAGTAACAACCACTGTGAAATCTTAAGTGCAACTGCCACTTTGTGTCTGGAAGACAGAAGTATTCCAAAGCACTCCACCCTATCCATTGGCTCTTACGTTGTGTGGTAGTTTGAATGGATGTCCCCCAGTAGATTCGGTTTTATTACAGCTTCTTGGATTTCCAGCTGCCTGGATGGAAGAGGTGTCACTATGGATGGATTCTAGGGTCCAGCCCTAAGGTGCATTTGGGGGTGGATTTGGAATTCCAGCCTAAAGATATGCAGAGTGTCTGAGTTCTGTTGAGTTCCTGCAGTGTGCTTGCTTGTGGTGCTGATGGTGGTCTTTTTCTCTCTGCATGGTCCTGTGAAAGGGAGTCAGCTTCTTCTGCCATTATGAAGCTTCCACTGGATCTGTAAGCCTGAAATAAACTCCCTTCTACCCATAACTGTGCCCTGGTTTTGAGGTTCATCCCAGCAACCTGAAGTTGACACATTATTTATGCCACCTCTTCCACAATGGTTCCTGAGCCTTGAAGATGTGACAGAGATTTCTTATTTAGTGCTGAAAACTCAACTGTCACTTCTTGTTGCAGGTTCCTGCTGATTACAGGACAAGACAAGAGACTAAAAGAACTATATGGAAGAAAAGAGTTTATTTCAGCTCACAGTCTCAGGGGGATGTTTCATAATGGCAAGGAAAGGATGGAAGAGCATTGTCTGGACATCAGATCTTGCCTCAGAAGCTGAAAGAAAGCAGCAAGAATGAGATAAGCTCTGAAAGGGGAGGAGGTTGGACTATTACACCCCAAGACCCAACCCAAGTGATTCACCTACTCCCATGAGGCTTAACCTCCAAAATTGCTACCATCTGGGGACTGAGTATGAAGCTTAATCACAAACCCAGGAGGCTATTAGGGACATTTCACATTCAAACTACTATACTTCTCAATACTTTGATAAGTTTTGAGTCTCCCCAAATAGATACTTTTTTTGTTATAACTAAAGAACATTTAATTGTCACTAAAACCTTATCTGGAGGACATAACTAAGTTGTGTAACCAACCTCCACTCCACCTTGAAGGGTTAGTTCAGTGAATACTATAAAACATATATATATATATATATATATATCAGGTGTGGTGGCGCATGCTCTTAATTCCAGCACTCAGGAGGCAGAGGTAGGAGGATCTCCATGATTTCAAGGCCACCCTGAATTTACATAGTGAATTCCAGGTCAGCCTGGGTTACAGTGAGACCCTATCTTGAAACACCAAAAAAAAAAAAAAACCAGATATGAATGATTTGAAGGACTGGAACCAACATTAACTGACAAGAACAATTTATACTTAATTATAAAAATATTTTAGCTGGGCGTGGTGGCACAGGCCTTTAATCCCAGCACTCGGGAGGCAGAGGTAGGAGGATCGCCAAGAGTTCGAGGCCACCCTGAGACTACATAGTTAATTCCAGGTCAGCCTGGGCCAGAGTGAGACCCTACCTCGAAAAACCAAAAAATATATATATGGAAATAAAAAGGGACAGTGAAGGTTTCAGATGAAAAAGATCCTCATATTTCATCTAATACATTCAATCTTGGCTAGAGTATAACAAAATAGAAACAGGATTACTATAATACAAAACTTAAACTATAGCATGCTGTACACACCTGTTTCAAGTCCACCTCCAGCCACCTAATGCCGCCATCTCATTTCCCAGTCTGTCAGGCCTGCCAATGAAGGAGCATTTGGGGCTTCTCTTTGATCCAGTCTTTGTTGAAAGACTGGAATGTCTTGGTATCAGCTCAGTAAACAAGGTAGCTGAGATCTGCCACATCATAGGTAAAATCAAACAACTGGCTGATAGATATCATATGTGATGAAAGGGCTGTTGGGATTCATTCACTTCAGATATTCTTCATACATTTTATAAACGCCTTCCATACACTCATCACAGATCCATAGTCAGCATAAGTTCTGTGTTCTGGCCTCTTGGTAGGCTGTACCAGCAAAATGGTGTGAGACATGATAACAAACGCTTTGCTACAGCTGCCAATGCGGACACTGCCGCCTCACAGGAGCTCAGCTGCATCACCCTAGTTACAGTTTTTAATGCTTTAAACTAAATTTGGTTGGATTTATGAGTGCAGGACCAATGGATACATAGGGCTGAGTGATTATATATGTCTTTGGTGTGTTTGTGTGTATATGTGGATTACTGGCAATGATACAAAAAAGTTTATAGATATGCATACAAATATTCACTGTAGTATTATTTGTATAGAAGAATGGACACAGCCTGAATATCCATACATTGTGTTATGACTGAATGATCTGCTCTGCAACCAGTGGTACCATATCGTTTTATGGCATTATGGATTAAACACAGGACCTTGCATGTGCCAAGCCCATGCACTACCACTGAACTATCCCATATGTTCCCTATCCATTAAAGCACTGAGCCATTCAGTGCCCAGAGCATACTTACAAGATAGATACTACTTTTAATTCTCATTTCATTGTACAGATGAAAACTTGAGGGACATCAAAGATAAGGATGGTGCCCAAGGCTGCACAGTTAGGGAGCGGGACAGCTTGTATTTGTACCCAGTACATCATGCTCCAGAGCCCGAGGGATTGCCAGAGATTTATTGTTAAGGGAGAAAAACAGTTTGTAATGATAAGACTATTTTAGGACATTTTTTAAAAGTATATTAACATTTATACAAATGACTGTGCCTAGTGATAAAGATAACTGTGACCTTAGAGAGAGGATTTTATTCCAACCAAGAGACAGAAGCCAAGTGGATTGCAATAAGGCGTGAGTGAAAGATAAGGAATGTTAGCAGGGATTGTAGAAAACTTTTCTGGAACTGTGAATTTGAAGGAGGCATGTGAGAGGAATGGGGGCCTCAATTTTGTTGCTGAATGAGTATTGTGATGTCCAGGGTAGATTATTGAATATTTTCAATTTTTTAACCTTGAACATTTTTACAAGTTGACATGAAGGAACTAACTTGCTTACTTGTAAACTGCAAACTTTCTCACACATTCTTTTCCCTTACCACTCTTTTATTTCCACTAAGGAATTCATGGGGCCCTGTCAGTGGAATAGTAGGTTAGTTATTGGCAGATGAAAGAATGTGCCAAAGAATATGCCAAAAGTATGTGTCAAAAAATGCCAGTAACTTGTATTTTGCACCCCTCCTCCTGCTTAGGCAAGAGATAGTTGAAATCCTGGTGTGGTATGATATAGCTGTATATTGCAAGATCCAAGGTGCCCTGTACTGGTGATTACCAGATGGGTCCAGAGGTTTCCTATGGAGATATTAGCATGCTACAGTTTACTTCTCATTGCCGTAACAAAATACCAGAAAGTACCTTAAGGAAGGAAGGGTTTACTTTGGCTTATAGTTTGAAGGCACAGTCTATCATGGCAGGGAAGACATGGTGGCAAGAGCATGAGGCAGCTGGTCACACTGAATACACAGTCAGAAGGCAGAGAAATGAGTGCTGGTGCTCAGTTCACTGACTCCTTTTAAAAATATTTATTTATTTATTTATGAAAAGGTGGAGGCACCATGGGCACGCCAGGGCCTCTTGCCACAGCAAACAAACTCCAGATGCATGCGTCACTTTGTGCATCTTGCTTTACCTGAGTACTGGGGAACTGAACCTGGGCCAATAGGTTTTGCAAGCAAGCTTTGAACTCAGGATGACAGACTTAGCAAGCAAGCACCTTTAACTACTGAGTCATCCCCCAGCCCACTGTTTCCTTTTTTTTATTGACAACTTCCTTAACTGTAGACAATATCCCATAGTGCTTCTCTCCCTCCCCCCACTTTCCCCTTTGACACTCCACTCTCCATCATATCCCCTCCCCTTCTCAATCAGTCTCTCTTTTCATTTTGATGTCTAGACCCCCAGTCCATAGAATGATACCACTCTTATTCAGGGTGGGAATTCCCTGCTCAATGAAATCTCTCTATAAACATCCAGAGTATGCTTCTATAGTGATTCTAAATCCCATAAAGTTGACAATGGAGAATAACCACCACACATGCCAAGCAGTTCAGGGGCAGCCATTAGACAAACATGGCACTTTCCTTTCCTTTTGTGCTGTACCCCTGAGCTCCCCAGATCTGGTCATGGATGGATCTATTTTCCTAGGTGGGGGATTACATTTGGGGTTGCCCAGAGACATGATGTGAAACATCCCTTATAAGACCTGAAATGCAAAGAACATTGTAGTTCTAAACCACCAGGCGCAACAGAGAATCAATCATTACTTCAACCGGTGTAGATTATCTGTGTTCTCATTAGGAAAAAGAACACTGAGAAATTATTTTTCCTGTGCCTGCCTTCTCCCTGAGGCTTGAGAAGATCCTTCAATTGTGTCTAAACATTTAAAGGTCATTGATTCCCACCCCATACCTTGGACTCTGGGCAGGTTTCCTCGGTTATCCTGAGGTCAATTCTGTAAGAAAAGTCTGCTCAGTCCCTCTTCACAGGTGACCAAGCTCAAGTCACACAGGTCACCTCTCCGGGTAACTGGCAAGACTTGAAGGGGCCTATCCCTTCCCACAGAGGCCCCTGAGCATGCACAGGTACGCTTTTATCTCAGTCTAGGTGGCAGGGCAGGAACCAGTCTCCATTTCTGGACATGCAGAAGGTTCCTTCTATTAGTTCAGAAATTCCAGAAAACTCTGCCTGATATCTTGGTGGAGAGCTGTAAACCCAGGTCCTTACCTTCTCCCGCCTCAGTCCCTCAGTCTGAGACACTCAACATTGGAATCTTTATTTCGGACCCTAGATGATGCACATCTTCATTATCCTTTCTAGTTGCTATTTCTTTTTATTTTTTTTTATTTTTTGAAGACAAAGCTTCACAATATCCCTGACCGAACTTGAAGTTGCTATCTTCCTGCCTCAGCCCCCAGTGTGCTGTGATTACAGAAGTTAGTTAGCATTCCTGGCTTCTTTTTTTTTCTTTTTAATGCAAAGGAACACATTTCACACAGAGTAACAAAGGTAACTGAATTATTTGTTTACTACTATTGCAGTTATTTGGAAAAATCACAGGTTAATTAGTCCCACTCACTTCTGACCCCAAATGTACTTGGCATTCACTAAAGTATTTCTTCCTCCCTCACTATAGGTTGAGGTGACCACACTGTGCAGGGATGGCTCAAAGAGAGCAGAACATTCACCCTGCATTACTTCCCATCTTGTCTGCCATACCATCGTTCGGATATTATTAACACAGCTATCCAAACCCCACCACAGCACTCCCATGTTCTGTCAGTAAACTCCCTACAGACCTGTTCTGCCCTATGCCTACTAATTAGCACAGCACACTCGGTCTATATAGTGATTCATTATATCTTTTTATAGCATTCTTTTATACATATCAGGTTCTCTCAAGAGAATTAGAATCATTCTTAATAAGCTGAATTTTAGGACCAGATCATATTTTTCTCCTCATTGTATATGCTTCTTTTGTAGATAATTCGCTATTGGTAATGCATAGGCACCAGGCGCCACCTAATGACAGAATATTGAATTGCAGCTTGAATACCTCTGAGCTGTAAAATGGAAGGGGCTGTGGCTAGCCTACTCTACAGAGCTTTCTAGAAGTCTGGGAGTATAAACAGGGTGCTTCCATTGCACAGGGATACTGAAGCCTACCACATAGAAGGAGCTGCCTAGCGCTGAGATGAATTGACATGAACGAAATGATCTTTTCATCGTTATGCTTAAATCTACTGGATTAATAGCTAGAGACATAGATGCAAAAAGGAATCCATGTCAATTGTGTTCTTTATTATCTGCTTTTGCTTCTACTATGTATAACATAAACCTTAAATTTATCCGAAATAAAATTTTAGTTGTGCCGGGCGTGGTGGCGCACGCCTTTAATCCCAGCACTCGGGAGGCAGAGGTAGGAGGATTGCCAAGAGTTCGAGGCCACCCTGAGACTACATAGTTAATTCCAGGTCAGCCTGGACCAGAGTGAGACCCTACCTTGCAAAACCAAAAAAAAAAAAAAATTAGTTGTTTCAAATTTTACATTAAATAGTTGTTTCATTATATAGATGCTGCCATTTAATTTACCTGTATTCTTATGATAAAAATTTAGTTACTTTTCATTTTTAAAATTACAAACTGTAGTTTAATATAATTCCCATATATCTTAAAATATATTTACAATCATTTTTGCAATAAATTTTTCGTTGTTTTAAAAAATAAGAAATGTATACTATTTTACATGGACACTATACATCGAATATTAATGATGTTACTGGTGATAGAGAGAGGTACAGCTTCGTTCCATTCCTCCCTCAGCAACCTGAAGCGTTCTCTTTTCCCTTGGAGATCTCCATTCATGCCAAACGGGGATTCATGGCTTTACCACGGAAATATAATTCCTGGATGTTCAGGAAAAAGCAAAGGCACTTGCAGTTTGTAGAATAGCTTGGCATCTCAGTTGTCATAGAAACAAGATGTCATTCTAGTGAGTATAGCCAATTAAAAAATATTATAGGGCTAGAGAGACTGCTTAGCAGTTAAAGTGCTTGCCAGCTAAGCCTAAGGACTCAGTTTGACTCTACAGGTCCTACTTAAGCCAGACTCGCAATGACGCAAGTTCGCAATGTCACACATGCACACAAGAGGGCACAAGCGTCTGGAGGCTCTGGTGTGCTAATTCTCTCCCTCTCACTAAAAAAAAAGGCCAGGCTGTTGGACCTGCCTCAAAACAATTATTATCTGTCTGTCTGTCTATTTATTTATGTCTTATCTATTTATTTATGTGTGTTGCCCCCACACCCACCTGAGGCCAGGGCCTTGTGACACTGCAAATAATGACCAGATGCTCCAGTTTTTGCATGTTACAAGCATTTGCAAGCAAGCCCCTTTAACTGCAGAGTCATCTTCCCAGCCCATGGCCACTTTTTAATGGAGACCACTGTGGCCTGTGGAGAACAAGGTGTGGCTCCCAGAGATACGCTTTGTTCAAATCCGGAGCAGAGTTTTACTAATTGCCTGTGTCCCAGCCTACTTTGTCTAATAAGTATGCTTTTTCTGGTTCCCTATGGGTGAAGTTGTTTTGTTTCCAGGGACAGGCTAGGATACTGAAGGGAAAGCGATGCAGAATCACTTGCATCCTGCATTTAGTGGTTGTCATAGAAACTTGAGGTCATAATGGTGACTGTGATGACTATGTGGTAGGGGTCTGTCTGTGGATGTTTGCTCTCAGCTGAGGGTGTGGGTGCTCCTCAGTGAGGGCTGAACATTCCTGGGAAGTAGGGAGACACCAAGATCTCAGATCAAAGTAGGTTAGTTCTGCTTTGGGATTCAGACTTGGAATGTCTCCTGAGAAAGAGGGACTTGGGACACTCCTGACCTCAAAGAGTATGGTGTTCTGATCCAGGGTGTTTTGGATCCATTTCCCATGTAGAGTCCAGGTATTCCAGGAGAATAAGACAGAAATGGTTTTCAGAGCCTTACTTCCCCATCTGTGAAATGGGCATCCATGTGCTCACAGAACAATTAAGTGATAAAATCTGCTTAAATAGAACTATGTATGTTCTAGGTAGAAGTTGATATATACCTTTGCTTAGATGGTTTTCTTAACAACTTGAGATTTTAATATGCATTCTTCCATGATACTACTGGGGGGAAAACCCAAAAGTAAATGGCTTTGTCACCTGTGTTTTCAAATCAGCTTTTAGAAATAATCCACATTATATTGAAACTAACAGAAATATCCCACAGAGGCAAGCCTACAAGCTGCAGAAGAATTGCACTAAAAATACATAGTTTAGTAGTTTTCAATGTTACATGTGTTAGAAATTAGTCTGTTGAAAGATGTATTTAAATTTATATGTCGAAAATGACTAACAATTACCACTCTATGTTCATGTACTTCTTTGATACTTGTATATCTTCTTGAAGAAATGTCTTAAATTTTTCTTATTTATTTGTGTGTGTGTGTGTGTGTGTGTGTGCGTGCGTTTGTCTGTGTGCATGCACATGTGCACGCATGTGCGTATGGGTGGGTGTGATATGATGCATTTGTGTAGTATAGAGGATAACCTCGAGGTGTCTCCGTGTGCTACTTTCTTAGAGAAGGTCTCTTGGTGTACTGCAAGTGAACTGCCAGACTGAAAATGAAGGTCAGACTACCTGACCCACAAGCTGTGGATTCTCGGGGCTCTGCCTTCCATTGTCATAGATGCATTGGGATGACAGATGCATGTATCAGTTTTCATCCCACTTTACATGAATGCTGGGGACTCAAACCTGGCCCACCAGGATTTGCAAACAAGTGCCTTTAACCACTGAGAGTCCTTTTCAAAGAATTTGTCCATACACTTAGTTACCTCTTTATGGACTTTTGAGAAATTTTCTTTATTCTAGATACAAGACCTTTTTAAATTAGTTTTTGCTTTATTTATTTATTTGAGAGAGACATAGAGAGAGGCAGAAATAGAGAAAGGATGGGTCTGCCAGGGCTTCTAGCCACTGCAAATGAAATCCAGACACATACACCACCTTGTGCATCTGGCTTTATATGGATACTGAGGAATAAAAACCTGGGTCCTTTGGCTTTTCCAGCAAATGCCTTAACCATTAAGCCATCTCTCCAGCCCCACAAGTCTTTTTTTTTTTTTTATCAAATATACAATTTGCAAACATTTTCACCAGGTCAATGGCTTCTCTTTCCATTCTCTCTATAGTGTATACAGAAGAGCAGATTTTTGTTTTAATGAAGTCCAATTTATAGATTTGTTCATGGGTTCTGGTTTTGGAATCTCATCTATGAAGTCTTTCCCTAAACTAAAGTTAAAAGGACTTTCATGTGTAGTTTTGTCTATTAAGACATATTTAGGGTACTGGAGAGATGGCTCAATGGTTAAAGGCACTTGCTTTCAAAGCTTAAAAGGCCCAGTTCTATTCCTCAGTACTCGCATAAAAGTAGTGACCATGTATGGAGTTTGCTTGTGTGCACATTCTCTCTCTCCCTCTTTCTCTCTCTCTCTCAAGTAAATAATAAATAAAAACAAAATATTTTAAAAGACGTATTTAGGACTATGGTCTGTTTGGAATTGACTTTCACTTGTAGTGTGACTTACTGGTTAGAGTTTATTTTGCCATATGACTATTTAATAGTCCCATCACCATTTGTTGAAAAGAGTGTTCTCACTGAACATAACGGTGCATATCTGTAACTGTAACACTTAGAAGGCAGAGGAAGAAGGATCAGGAGTTCATTGTCAGCCTGGTTTACATAAGACCCTGTCTTAAAGGCAAAACAAAAAATAGAGCATTATTTCTCAATTGAATTGCCTGTGCATCTTTGCTGAAATTAGTTGTATGCACATACAGAACTGAAGTTCCTCATATTCTTATTAGCTGTTAGGACTAGTATCCAAACAGTGTGTCCCAATCCCACTTCATTCCTCTGCAGTGGGAAGACATTCTCATCTCTATTCTGTACTCTTCACTGGCCTTCAGCACTACATAACCCTAGACATGCCAATGCCCTAGTTAATGTCATATGGAAGTGTACATAAAGAATTTCTCTACCTGACAAAGTCATACTAGTGTAGGGGAGTAATGAAATGATGTGTGGACCATGTTATATGCTATATTTTTAGAAACAAAGCCCTTTCTCAGCTTGTGTTTAATGGTAATGATAATGACAAGTGTGTGTGTGTGTGTGTGTGTGTGTGTGTGTGTGGTAGTTTAAATATATGTCCCCCAATATATTCAGTGTTTTATTAGTTATAGTTTGCATCTGCAATCACCTTGCTAGAGGCAAGGTCACTGGGGGCCGGTCTTAAGGTGTGATGATGGTTTGAGATTCCATTGTAAAGATATGCAAATGTGCCTAGCAGGAGTTCCTGAAGTGTGCTGTGTGACCTTTTGGCTGTAGTTTTTTGCTCTGTGTGCTGTGTGGCTGGGGGCTTTGCTCTCTCTGCTTGGCCCTGTGAGAGCAGGTCGCTTCTTCTGCCATTATGGAACTTCCCCTGGATCTGTAAGCTTCAATAAATAATATCCCTTCCTCCATAACTGTGCCTGGTCTGGAAGTTCATCTCAGTGAACCTGAAGCTGTCTGCTACAGTGTGTGTGTGTGTGTGTGTGTGTGTGTGTGTGTGTGTGTGTGTAAAACCATCATCCTCCTTTTCCAGACATTCATATATTAGGGTGATCCACCTTGTCTCTACTCTGACAATCTCTATCACATATTGGAGGGTATTATGATTCAGATATGCAGTACCCCTCAAAAAAGGGCTCGTGTCTTGAAGGTTTAGTCATAAGATCTAAGCAATGGGCTGGAGAGATGGCTCAGTGGTTAAAGACACTTGCTTGAAAAGCTTGATGGTTGGGGTTTAATTACCCAGTGCCCTATAAAGCCCAATGCACAAAGTGGCACATGTGTCTGGAGATCATCTGCAGTGGCAAGAGCCCTGGTGTGCCCATATTAACTCTCTCTCTGTGTTGATGTCTTTCTCTCTCAAATGAATAAATTGAGAGGGCTGGAGAAATTGCTTAGTGGTTAAGACATTTGCCTGTGAATCCAAGGGACCCAAGTTCAATTCCCCAGGACCCACATAAGCCAGATGTACAAGGGGCACATGCATCTGGAGTTCGTTTGCAGTGGCTAGAGGCCATGGCATGCCCATTCTCTCTGTGTGTCTCTCTCTCTCTCTCTCTCTCTCTCTCTCTCCTTGCAAATAAATAAATAAATTTAAAAAAATAAATAAATTGAGAGATGTGATTGGATTGTGATGTTATTAGAAGTTAGGGCCTCATGGGAGGAAGCATGTCACCTGGGATGTGGCATTGAAGGGGCTTTTTACTGGCACATTGTTCTCTCCTGCTTTCTGCTTCCTGGAAGACATAAAGTGAACAGCCTGCTCTGTCATGTACTCCTGCCAACATGATATTCTGCCTCACCTTAGGCCCAAAACAATGTAGCCAGTTCACCTTGGACTGAAGTCTCTAAAACTGTGAGCCCAAATAAACATTATGCCTTTAAATTGATTTCTGTCAGGTCTCGTTTTACAGGTGAAAGCTGACAGAAGGCTTAAATGATTCCTATCTGAAGTGACTGGGCATATGGATTTCACACAACCACAATTAATATTCTGTTAGTTTTTAGCTTTCTCAAAATTTTAATATTGAATTGTTGCTATTGTATCTTCGGGTTTACAATTCTTTTCTTCTGTGATTTCTTATTTGCAATAATCCCGTGTAACTTTTTTTTTTATTTCCAATATTGTTGCTTTATCCTTAGGTGTGTATTTGGAGACTTTTAAAGTTTCATAACTTGTGTAAATTTATTTGGAGGAAGGTGTGAGATAGTTTCACAACATAATCCTGGCTATCCAGGAACTCACTATGTACTCTAGGCTATCTGGATTTCATGACATTCAGACCTCAGCCTCCCAAGAAATGGAATGACAGACATGCCTCATCACATATGGCTTAAGTATTTTAAATATTCCATGTCTCTTTTAAATATGTTTACTCCTTGATTCAGCTTATTGAACATATGCATCTCTAAAATCTACTTTAATATCCTTATCTAATTCTACCTCTGTTGTCCTTTCTTGGTCAGAAGTAACTAGTTGATTTTTCTCTTCATGAAAAGATATATTTTTTCTGTCTCTTTGAAGCCATAGTAATTATTGATTGGATGCTACATGTTCTCATTTTATTTATGTATTTATTTATTTATTTTGGTTTTTCGAGGTAAGGTCTCACTCTGGTCCAGGCTGACCTGGAATTAAGTATGTAGTCTCAGGGTGGCCTCGAACTCACAGTGATACTCCTACCTCTGCCTCCCAAGTGCTGGGATTAAAGGCATGTGCCACCACGCCCAGCTAGATGTTGTAATTTTTACCTATTAAGTGCTATATATTTTTGTACACTTGTAAATATGTTAATTTTTATTGTGGGAAACAAGTTACTCTTAAAAAGTTCAATCATTTAGGTTGCTGATTTTAAGTTTGTAAGGAAGGATCAGATTTATATTTACTTTGGGGTTAATTGTACCCTAGTAATGAGAAAAAATCCTTTTAAGTGCTTTTTTTTGATGTCCAGTGATTGATGTTATCTTCAAGTCTGGCTAGTAAGAACATGTACTATTTCCAAATGCCTGATCTCAACAAATTATTCCCTTTAATGTTTTTGGGTAGATCATTTTCCAGCCCAGAGTTTCCTCATAGGCATAAAATGGGTAATACTGTTAAAATAATTAACTTAGAGGCCATTAGGTTGAGATACCTCTTGTGCCCTGTATTCATTACTTTCCTTATTGCTTTAAACAAAACATTTGACGACAAAACAACTTAAGGAAGGAAAGGTTTATGTTGCCTCATGGTATCAGAGAAATTTCAGTTCCGATGGCAAAGAAGGCATGGAGGCAGAAGCAGCTCTGTCCTTGCTAGCAGAAGTTTGTGCCAATAGCTTCTTTCCATGGTAGGAGATAATAAGAGAACGACCAAGAATCAGAGGTGAATATAACCTATAAAGATCTATCTGAAGAAACCTATTCCCACCAACCAGGCCTCACTTGATAAAAGTTCCAAAATCTTCAAAACAGTGTCAATAGCTGGAGACTGAGCCTGGTGGGAGGGACCTTAAAAATTCAAATTATAACACACCCTGAGTTCCTACACAATCAACTGAAATTCTCCAATAGTGAATGGTCATAGTTTTAACAACAACAAAAAAAAAAAAACTAAAATTTAAACTTAACTGATTACAAATTCTACAACCTTGTAGACTCCAGCTTACTGCACTTTATATTAAGCTCTGAGATATCACTGGACTGTGCCTGGATTTGTACTTCCTGTATTGTAACCTAAACCCTTATCTAGGTAGTAAGCTGAAGAAATCATGAGAACAAACATGTTTGTTCACAGTCTCTTAGAGGGCTCACTGATCATTGTTGACTATTGTTCAGGGTCTTGAAAATATTTGGTTCATGCATTTCATGCAGTTTATCTAAAGAGGAGAGTGATTTCATCCTAGCCAGGAGTATAAATCCTAATACATCTTAAATGAATATATAATGTAGCAATTAGGACTGTGGAGATCCTCATAGCCTTAGATCATTTCTATCCTTCACTAAAGGATAGCACACCAATCATTGCTTTAGATGCAAACTTGTAGTTTTCAAGGAGCTATCAGCAAAGAAAGATCAAACACAAATTATATTGTAACAGAAAAATTACATGATAATACCGTTTATAAAACATAGAGGAAGACTTTATATGACAGTGTTTTGAGACAGGAATGAGAACCCTACTTCAATTACAATTGATTTTAGGATTTTGTTGTAGTTACCTTCTCATATCTGAGACAAGATGCCCAACTAAAAGTATCTGATGGGGGGGAAAGTGCTTATTGTGGCTTATGATCGCAAGAGGAAGCAGCTCTATTATGTCAATGGAAAGTATGGCATGAGTAGAGGCTGGACATCACCTCTGCCACAGCAGATGGAAAACAGCAGCAGGAGAATGAGCTGAATACTGGCAAGGGGAAACTGGCTATAATATCCCTAAGCACACCCCCAACAACATACATCCTCCCACAAGGCTCTATCTCCCAACTGGCCACCAGCTGGGGACCAAGCAGTCAGAACACATGAGTTGATGGGAGGCATCTGATTCCAACCACCTAATATTTTATGGTCACTGGGAATTGTAATAGAATGTGTAAAATTACTAAAAGGATCTTGGTTAGTTATTAAAGGTAGGTTAGAGAGAAAGTGGAACTTTACTGGCTATCAAACAAAGTGAAAAGGAGCTTGATTTTATGTCAAGGGAAAGGGATTCTTAGGGATCTGACTTAGTACTTTTCTTTGCTCAACCTGGAATCAGCAAGCCAAAAACAGAGCCAAGGGCAAGGTTTAGTTGAAAAGAAAACTCAGAAGCCAAACTAAAGTTTTCACCTAATGGAAGTTCCATGCTAATAATGATTTGGGAATTTTGTTTTGTTTTGTTTTTTTGAGGTAGGGTCTTCTCTCTAGCCCAGGCTGTCCTAGAATTCATGATGTAATCTCAGGTTGGCCTTCAACTCATGGTGATCCTCCTTCCTCTGTTTCCTTAGTGCTAGGATTAAAGGCGTGCGCCACCACGCCCAGATGATTTGGGCTGTTTGAAGTATTTCTTGGACACTGCCTGCTTTAGGATCTCCTGCCTCTTAATTAACACAGATATTGATACCTTTCTGGTATCTTTCCCATGATTCCAAAAATCTAACACACTTCCAGTTGGGCCCAAAAGCATTGCTTTACTCTCCTGAGAGCTATTGATGTATGCTTACACTGGAGAACCACTGGTAGTTCACTAAGACCAAAATTATGTTTAGCATAAATACGATTATAAAAAATCTTAGGACTGCAGGCTGGAGAGATGGCTTAGTGGTTAAGCACTTGCCTACAAAGCCTAAGAATCCCGGTTCAAGGCTCGATTCCCCAGTAACTACGTAAGCCAGATGCACAAGGTGGTGCATGCATCTGGAGTTTGTTTGCAGTGGCTAGAGGCCCTGGTGCACCCATTCTCTACCTCTCTTTCTCTCTGTGTGTCACTCTTAAATAAATAAAAATAAACAAAATAATTAACAGTATTTTAAAAAAAATCTTAGGACTGCATATGTTACAAGTTTTAAATTACCCTATTTTGTGATAAGATCTATTTTTAAAATCACGTAATGGTATACAACATATAATAGATATAAAGATTATTTACCTTCTGGCTTGTTTCATCTTTTTTCACCTTTTTAATTGACAACTTCCATAATTATAGACAATAAACATTGATAATTCCCTAACCCTTCACAAATCAACTCTTCAAAATATCCTCTCCCTCTCTCAATTAGTCTTTCTTTCATTTTGATGTGTTTGAAATTATCTTGCTTTGTAGATTAGGCTGGATTCAAACTCATGATTAGCTAGCCTCAGCTTCCCAAGTGCTGTGATTACTAGAAAATGTGAACTACCATACCTGACTTACATGCGAAGAATTTATATGATGGTTTATCTTCCCTTAAACAGTGTTTCTAAACCAGACTTAGTGGTGCAAAGCTTAGGCCCAGGTGATCAATAGGCTGACACAAGTGGATTGCTAGAGTCTAGGAGTTCAAGACCAGCCTGAGCATTATACTTCACGGGCACATTGTCTGAAAAACAAAAGTATTTCTAAATCCACGGTATATGTTATGCATGATATATGTTAATAGTAAAATAAGATGCAGAAATATACATGGACATGTACGTATTCAAATAGGAAGAGAGATGGAAGAAATTGCCACTAATAAGACTTGGGAGTAGACAGAATTTTGTAATGGCCAGTTCACAGCACCCCCAGTGACCACCAAGGATGACCAAACACGTATGCAAATGCAAAGAGCTTTACTTGGGCTCAAGCTCGGTCTCTTGCCTTCACCAACACAGTGGATCCGTGCAAGAGCCCGGAGAAGCAGAAAAGCGGGCTTTTTATTGAGGTTTGAACAAGGGGGAGAGGACTATCACCTATGCAACTACATGACTGGCTAATTTGAACATTAACTGTACTTGGGGGTTCTTGATTGGTCTTAGGATTTTGGCGGGCTAGGTCTAGGGGAATTTCTAACTTAATTGGCTCAGCAAGCGGTGGTTACATTTGAACAGGTTGGCGCATGCGGTTACATTCATTTGATTGGTTGACATTTACAAAACTCTGAGACAGTGGATCTTATTGGGCCATCCGACCCAGGACCGCAAGAATGTTGAGTCATGATCACACAGCAAGTTTATGGTTTTTCCTGGTACTGCTTGTTCTTCCCTTGACTCTGGGAACTCGCCTCTGTGGCCTACAGAGTGACTGAGGCCTGTCATGGTGCTACTCTGGCCTGGGTCTTTCAATTTAAGGTGATTTATCTGTTATTTTCCTCAATGCTAATTTTAAAATTCTTGCTGTTTTTAACAAATTCTGCCATCATTTTACTTTGGAATATGCAGAATATAAATGGTGATAATAGCAATACTCGTAATTTTACTGTGAGCTCTGTGCCAGTGTTCCAAGTGATTCACAGGCATCAGGCAATCCATTTCTTCAAATAAACCTGTGAGGACTTTGTGATCACTATACTCACCTTACTTTATATGGGAGAAAATGGAAAAACATAGAAGTTAAACAAATTATCTTGTTATTCAACTAATAAGTTGTAAAGCTAGGATACACGCAAAATTATTGGTCTCCAGAATCCATACTCAGTCTCTCAATAAAGCAAATAATGTACACATTAAAGTGATGACTAGGGGCTGGAGTGATGGCTCAGCTGTTAAGGCACTTTCCTGGAAAGCCTAATGACCTGGGTTCAATTCCACAGTACCCACTTAAAGCCAGATGCACAGTGGTGCATGTATCTGGAGTTCATTTGCAGCAACTGGAGGCCCTGGCACACCAATCCTCCCTTTTCTCTCTCTCTCTCTCTCTCTCTCTCTCTCTCTCTCTGTCTGTGTGTCTCCCTCTCTCTCTGTCTCTAATAAATTAATAAATAAATCTTTTTAAAAGAAAGAGCCAGGCCGGTCGTGGTGGCACAGGCCTTTAGTCCTAGCACTTGGGAGGCAGAGGTAGGAGGGTCACTGTGAGTTCAAGGCCACCCTGAGACTACATAGTGAATTCCAGGTCAGTCTGAGCTACAGTGAGACCCTACCTTGAAACCCCCCCCCAAAAAAAAAAGAGCTGTGTGTAGTGGCTCATGCCTTTAATCCCAGCACTTGGGAGGCAGAGGTAGGAGGAGCTCTGTGAGTTCAAGGCCACCCTGAGAATATAGAGTGAATTCCAGGTCATCCTGGACCAGACTGAAACCCTACCTCGAAAAACAAATATATATATTATTATTCTTTGCCATCTGAGGGCTGGGATTCAAGGAGTGTACCACCAAGCCCAGTGGAAAATATTCTTGAACCTGACAGCACTCTCAGCAATGCTCCATGGAACCCTTAACCTAACTTTACCTCAGTGGAAAAATGGGGAAATATCGTTCATTGCCTGAAGTGACATAAATGACAGTGGTGGCTGACATCAACAGATACCCTTGGACCTGAGAGATGTGTATGACACAGCTCACAATATGTCATCAAATCCACTTCATCCCAGAGCCTCCTGCATTGTTATTTTTGTTCACCTTGGACAGATCCGATGGTCACAGAGAAATGACTGAAAGACAGAAGAATTAAAGCTGAGCCTGGTGGCACACGCCTTTAATCCCAGCAGTAAGGAGGCAGAGGTAGGAGGATTGCTGTGAGTTTGAGGCCAGCCTGAGACTACATCATGAATTCCAGATTAGCCTGGGTTACAGGGAGACCCTACCTTGAAAAAATAAATAAATAAAACAAACAAAGACAGAAGGATTGCTGTATGGATAAGGACATGCAGGCTAATGTGCTACAAAGCCCAAGTCCTCCAAACATGCTCTTGTGGAATACACACACACACACACACACACACACACACATATCAAATGGAGTTACCAGATCAGCATGAAAGAGACCAAAAGCCAGAGGGATCAGCAGGAATTTGATCAAGGTGGAGGTGGTTGTATGCCCTCCTCAGAAGCTTGGAGAGGTGAGTGTGGGAAAAAGCTGAGTTAAGGATGGTTTTTTAAATTTTTAAAGAAATCTTTATTTTAGGGAAAGAGAGAGAGACAGAGACACAGAATTGGCGAGCCAGGGCCTCAGCCACTGAAATCAAACTCCAGATTCTTATCCCACCTAGTGGGCATGTGAAACCTTGCACTTGCCTCACTTTTGTGCATCTGCCTTATTTGGGATCTGGAGGGTCCAACATAGGTCCTTAGGCTTCACAGGCAAGCTCCCTTACACTAAGCCATCTCTCCACCTCTAGGATGGTTTTTATACTGTTGAGTGCAGGGACCAATCCCAGCTCAGTACACAATCTTACGTCTGTTTGGTAGTTCCCAGTTGGCACTGCTGGGCTCTTCCTATGTGACGTGGTGTTCTTTCCCTAATGAATTCCAGGGTGGAATAATTGACCTTTATGGTCAACGTGAAATACTAATACACACAAGCAGGTTCAACAACATTGACTTTTCTTTGTTGTTTTTTTTTTTTTTTTTTTTTTTTTTGAGGTAGAGTTCCACTCTAGTCCAGGCTTATCTGGAATTCACTATGTAGTCTCAGGGTGGCCTCGAACTCATGGTGATCCTCCCACCTCTGCTTCCCGAGTGCTGGGATTAAAGGCGTGCACCACCACGCTCAGTGAATCTTTTCTTTGATATGTCCTTTTTAAAAAATGGACGAGGTGATATAAAATGTATATTGTTAAATATTTTACTTTATTCATTTACTTATTGGCAAGCAGAGAGATACAGAGAGAGAAAGAGACAGAGAGAGAGAGACAGAGAGAGGGGGGAGAGAGTATTAGCACACCAGGGACTCTAGCCACTGCAAACGAATTCCAGACGCATGTGCTGCCTTGTGCATCTGGCTTATGTGGGTACTGGGAAATAGGACACTGTTCATTAGGCTTTGTAGGCAAGCACCTTAACTGTTAAGCCATCGCTCCAGCCCCTTTAGTTATATTTTTTATTGCACCTTTACTCAAGGTGACATGGCCCAACTTGCATTCCAACCTGTGAGTGGCTCTGTATACTTACATCAGTTTAAATTTTGGGCAGGTTTTCCTTGCATCACTGGAACCAAGACATTGCAAGTAGGAATCTATGCTAATTTTTTTAATGCTTCAAATTGTGAATTTAGCCAGGTATGGTGGTACATGCCTTGAATCCCAGCATTTGGGAGGCAGAGCTAGGAGGATCACCATGAGTTCGAAACCAGCCTGGGGCTACATAGTGAATTCCAGGTCAGTCTGGGCTAGAGTGAGAACCTACCTCAAAAACAATTGAATGTATATGTTTTGTACTCTAAGAACCTCTTCCAATACTAAAATATATATTTTCTTTCCCAGATATGAAATTAACCCATCTATAGATTCCCAAATTGATTAGAGAAATCATGGATAATCTCTTTCTAAATAACCATCAACTTATTGCCTGACACCCTGCAGGATGGACTGTTTCAAGTCAGAGGAAATTGCTGTCCAACCATAGCTGCACAACTGAGCTCTGTCACTGAACTCTATGACAGGCTTTGAAAAGATATTCCTGAGAAATTACAAATTATGACATATTAGAAGAGAGCAGTGGATGAGTCTTGAGTGATGACTCCATTACCAAGCCAGTTCTAAACTCTGCATCAAGATCACCTTCCTCTATTGCCCTTTTCCTTCTCCACCCCACTTACAAAACAGGGTTTGGGGCTGGAGAGATGGCTCAGTGCTTAAGGTGCTTAACCAGTGGCTGGAGTCCCTGGTGTGCTTATTCTCTCTCTCTGTCTCTCTGCTTGCAAATAAATGAAATTATTTTTAAAAAGAAAAAGGGTTTGACACTGCAAAAATCATCACCCCCACACTTTTTATGGAGAACTGTAAAATATGAATAAACAGTCATTTTATCATTTTCCTGCCCCTTTTGGGGTGGTTTCCTCTCTCCCCTGACTCTATCCCCTGAGGACCATATTCTTTTTTGTTTAATTCAAGTTTATTTATTTATATATGAGAGAAGTAACAAAGGTAGGTAGAGGCAGAGAGAATGGGCATGCCAGGGCCTCTAGTCACTGCAAAAAGAACTCTAGACACATGTGCCCCTTGTAAATCTGTCTGTACGTGGGTACTGGGGAATAGAACCCAGGTCGTTAGGCTTCACAGGCAAGTACCATAACTCTTAGCCATCTCTCCAGACCAAGACTGTCTCCTTTCAAGATATCCCCTCTTGTGTCCTGTTGTCTCATTCTTTTTGTCCCTTCCATCCTCCTTATCAGTGTGAATGTGCTTACCATTGTGCTAGTTTTTTGTGGACTGTAGTAACCATGACACGGTCATGAATGCTCCAAGCTACTCCTTCCCACACTGGGGCTCTGACATTCTTTCTGTCTAGTTTTCAGCAGTGTTTGCTGAGCCCTGAAGCGTATGGGAGAAATCTCGTTTAGTGTGGAGTTCTTCACAGCCTCTGATTTTCTGCTTTCTTGGTTTTTTTAAAAAATTTTTTAAAAAATTTATTTGAGAGTGACAGAGAACGAGACACACGGACAGAGAGAGAGAGAGAGAGAGAGAGAGAAAATGGGCACACCAGGGCCTCTAGCCATTGCAAACGAACTCCAGATGCATGAGCCCCCTTGTGCATCTGGCTTACATGGGTACTGGGGAATCCAGCCTCGAACTGGGGTCCTTAGGCTTCACAGGCAAGCGTTTAACCGCTAAACCATCTCTCCAGCCCTTTCTTGGGGTTTTTAAAATATTTTTATTTATTCATTTGCAAGGAGAGAGAGGACTTTTAATATTTGATGTTTCTCTACTTTCTTTCCTTCAATTAAGTGGTCAGTTTCCTCCTTTATATTCTTCTAACAGTTTCTAGGAGTTTTTCTTACATATAATATAGTAATATGGATCTCTGTGCTTTGATACTGAGTTAGTTTTAAAAAAATATTTTATTTATTTGCAATCAGAGAGACACAGAGAGAGATAGAGAGAGAGAGAATGGGCACGCCAAGGGCCTCCAGCCACTGCAAATGGTCTCTGGACATATGTGCCACTTAGTGCATCTGGCTTTACATACGTACTGGGGAATCAAATCCGGATCCTTAGGCTTTCATACAAGCTCCTTACCCCTGAGCCATCTCTCCATTCCCCTGAGTTCTTTTTAAAAATTGTTTATATTTATTTATTTGCAAGGAGAGAGAGAGAATGGGCACCCTCAGGCCTCTAGCTACTGCAAACAAACTCCACACACATGTGCCACCTTGTGCATCTGACATACGTGGATACTGGGGAATCGATCCTGGGTCCTTAGGCTTTGCAGTCAAGCACCTTAACAGTTGAACCATCTCTCCATCCCCAAGGTTTCCTGTTTCTAACCACTTTACAGTAATCTACACTTAAATTATTAATTGATGGACACTATTGTTTGTCTATGCAATCACAAGAGTGAGAACTGTTCCTTGAATTTTTACAACATAGAAAAATAATCTCTTCACTATCTCTCTGTGTGTGTTTATTATAAACCAAAAAGTCAATCTTTTATTTTGTTAATTTTTTAAACAGTGTTCAGGCTTGGGGCTTTCATATTTTATTTATTGGTTTTTTGAGAGAGAAAGAGAGAGAGAGAGAGAATGGGCATGTCAGGGCCTATATCCACTGCGAACAAATTCCATATGTATGTTCCACCTTGTGCATCTGGCTTATTTTGGTACTGGGGAACCGAACCTGAGTTGTTAGGCTTTGCAGGCAAGCACCATCCTTCCAGGCCTTATTATAATGAGATAAAAAAGAGCACTTGCTAAGTGCTGATTTAGTAGATGCTGATTGTTGCCAGACACAGCCTTTTCTTGCTCAATGTAGCTAAAAGGCCTGCCCCCCTCGGAGCAGGCAGGAGGAGGAAATGGCTGAGACAAAATAGAGGTTGCCCTTGGCAACCTTACCACATGGCTACCTGTCACATTTGCCTTTGGAAAGCATAGTTAACCCACACGAATGCTTTTGGAAAGCCCTACTTGCTTGCTAGCTCGCCCCACCTTCCTGCCATAGAGTATAAAATGAAAGTACAGGTTGAGCTCCTGGCCGGAGTTTCTTTGGGAGTGATCGTAGCTCCAGTCCCCAGGAAATGAACTCCTCTCTTCTACTCTCATTGGTGTCAGAGTATTCTTTCCAGAGAAATTCCCGCTACATCTTTGGAGGCCCCAGAGAGATTGTCCTTCACCACAACCCACGTTGGTCAGCGGGGTGGGGCTACAGTTCCTAGGTCTCTACTCCTGCCCTAGGTCCCTGGAACTGGGAAGCATGCAGCCCTGCTGTGATTCGAGGGTCCTCTTCCAGTTTGCACAGGGCACTATGAGACTCAGGACAGGAGTCTGAGAGTGGAAGAAGATGAGATCAAGCCAGACCCTGGACCAGGTAAGGACCCCCAGGGGAAATAGACAAGTAGAGCTCACAAAGATTTGATCACACCACAGAAGATTGTATCCGAAGCCTGATGATAGGGCGTGGGGGTGGCGCTGGTCTTCAAGGAAAAGGCAGATTGTCCCTCGATGTGATAACAAGGTGACACTGGTCTCCAAGGAAGTAGATTGGTCTCCGGAGTAATAGATAAGATAGGAATTTAAAAAGGAATACATAACTTCTGAATGAATGGTGAATGACTGGAATCGTCCCAGGACCCTTTGGTGATGGGATCTGATTGGGCTCTAACCTGTGGTCCCACTGGAAGCTATTTCACCTTACTGGGCATTCACTCCTCCATAATAGAGGGACTGACCAGGCACAGGGGTTATTGTATGACCCTATGGTAGGCTTCCTTAAGTCCTCTTCAGGCAGGTGGCTGGCCATGCCAGCGCCTGCTTGATGAAGAAGTTGGCCTTCTCCACCTCTCCCTGCGCATCACACGGGGTTAGGCACATAAAACTCCCCAAACTCCTGGTTAGGGAACCCTTTCTATTATGGGGTCGGCACAGTCCCAGGGTGTGACCCTCACAGTCCTGCAAACCATGCCTGACAACTTCAAACAAGGATTCATTGCGGACTACAGAATAAAGATGAAGCCATCCTGCCGACCAGACCAGTTGGCTGAGGCCCCTCATCTCTTTCCTTGATGACCCAGCGCCAGTTCCAAATGAGCCAGCCCCTGCTCTCTATCCAATGGTCCCACAACAGTTGGCACCAGCGGGCGCCAACACCACCCACAACTACTTGGGGCTGCCCCCGACTGGCTAAAATCCAGGGAGGAATCCATACACCTCTGCACGCTGCAAGAGATGCCAGGCTTTCCCTTCCTACATCACCGGGCCAGCAAATTTCATCTATCAGCTCTTCACCACCGCTGACCTCTTAAAGTGGTGGCAGCACACCAGGGCTCAGGCCCTCTAGGTGGCCAAGGGGAAATGACAAAACACCTTCCCCGACCACTTCAGCTGCTCTGGCTGCTGAACAACAGGCCTGTGTCCCTCATCTTCCTTCCTGGGCAGATCGGCGAGGACTGAAGTCTAAGGGCGATATGTGGGGCCCATTCCTCATATGCTGGGCCTGAGAAACAAGGAGGAGGCTGGTGAGGGGCCCACAGCTCCATCTCCTTAAGGCGTTGCCGGAAGTCATCCTGGCAGCTGCCATTGACAGCCCCAATTCTGGGCCGGTCGTCCTGGTCATGTTCGGACTTTGGCCACTGCCTCCATAGCACCGAACCCAGGTGAAGCCCCTCGCTAGGGTCCTGCCAACTCTCTACCCAGATCAAGGAGGACTTAACTATTGCTCAAATCACTCTTCAGAATCAGATAGACTCATTGGCTGCACTTGTCCTCCAAAACTGTAGGAGCTTACACTCCCTCCCTGGGCTTCTGGGGTGCATCCACAGGAGGTCAGAGCCGGACCTTTTTGTTTTGTTTTGTTTTTTTGGTTTTTCAAGATAGGGGCTCGCTCTAGCCCAGACACAGTTGCAGTAGCACTGCATGAGTCCCCTTGCGCATGTGGAGAGATGGATGGGAGCAGCCTGTCCTCTGCTCTGTCTGAGCAGCTCTGCTGCTGCTGCTGAAGGCCTGTGCAGACAGGCCATCCATCCCTAACACGAGGTTTTGTTTTCTTTTTAAATATTTTATTTATTTATTTTGGAGAGAGAGAGAGGCAGATAGAGAGAAAAAGAGAATGGGCATTCCAGGCCTCCAGCCACTACAAAACAAAAAACAACAACAACAACAAAAAACTCCAAGGCCGGGTATGGTGGCTCACTTCTTTAATCCCAGTACTCGGGGGAGGCAGAGGTAGGAGGATCACTGTGAGTTCGAGGCCACCCTAAGACTACATAGTGAGTTCCAGGGCAGACTGAGCTAAAGTAAGACCCGACCTTAAAAAAAACAAAAACAAACAAACAAAAACCCTCCAGACCCATAAAACACATTGTGCAGCTTACTGTGGGTACTGGGGGATTGAACTCTGGTCCTTAGGTCTTAACTGCTGAGCCATCTCTCCAGCCCAAACAGAAAGTTTTCCGTGATCACTCTCTATAGAACTTGGTGAGACAGGGCCTCACAGGAAATCAAGTGCTCATGGATTCCTACCATGTGCATCTCTTCCAGCCCCAGGATGGCAAGTGCAGGACCACACCCCCGTACAGCTTCGACATGGTTCCTGGGGCATCCCAACACAGGGCAACACACTCATGAGGCACACTCTTTATTCACACCACTGTGACCAGCCCATCTAAGACAGGTGTGAGAGGGGAGAATGCTGGCTACCAGCTTGGTACATGGAGTCTTCTCTCTCTCTCTTTTATTTAGAGAGAGAGAGAATGGGTGCGCCAGGGCTTCTCAGCAGCTGTGAATGAACTCCAGATGCATGCACCCCCTTCTGTATATGTGACATTGCGCACTTGCGTCACTTTTGCATCTGGATAAACATGGGACCTGGAGATTCAAACGGGCGTTCTTAGGCTTCACAGGCAGGCACCTTAACAGCTAAGCCATCACTCCAGATGCATGTGCCCCCTTGTGCATCTGGCTTACTTGGGTCCTGGAGAATTGAACTGGGATCCTTTGGCTTTGCAGGCAAACACCTTAACCTCTAAGCCATCTCTCCATGGAGTCTTCCCTTTAACATCAGCTGTGTGCTCATGTCAGATTTCACCTGCTGCTCTATCATGGTGATGATCTATATTCATCAGACTTATGGGAACCCATCCCCAGGAAAGCATGATGCTTCAATAGACAGTTGTGGGGAATCCATAGCTAAATATCTCCTTTGATTTTTTTTTTTTTTTTAGTTTTTTTCAAGGTAGGGTCTCACTGTGGCCCAGCCTGACCTGGAATTGACTATGTAGTCTCAGGGTGGCCTCAAAATCATGGTGATCCTCCTACCTCTGCCTCCCAAGTGCTGGGATTAAAGGCATGCACCACCATGCCCTGCTGAATTTTTTTTAATTAACCAATTTTTTTTTTTTTTAGTCAGGGTCTCACTGTAGGCCAGGCTGTCATGGAATTCTCTATGTAGTCTCAGGCTGCCCTCAAACTCACAAAGATCCTCCTACATCTGCCTTCTCAGTGCTTGTTTTTATTTTTTTTTAACATGATTTAAAGTTTTTCTACCCCTTCAAGCTCACCTCTCACAGCACATCTGGTAGAAATGGGTAGGAGTGGGATGAGTGTGTTTATCCTCAGCCGAGCTCCAGTTCTCTTTTCCTTCTTGCATGCTCTCTCTGCTGTCACAGGAACTGGTTTTCTCAGCACCTTTGTCACTGCAGCCTCAGAATCCTGTGCATTAAGATGCCAGGTGCTGTTTCCTTTCAACCTGCCTCCTCATCCCATTCCTTCTGACACCAGGCTCCAGTTTCCTGCCTCTCTCCATCCGGGCTCCATGGCTGACAGGCCCTTCCTGCTTCTCTGAAAGATGGAAAAAAGTGACTGCACACACAACCCTCTGTATGAACCATGATCCACTGTTCAGGGTCCATCCGAGCCAGCTTAACTATTGAAACCATAGCATCTACAGTCCACCAAGTTCAAATCTTTGCTACAAAATAGAGCGTAACTAGATGTCATGGTGGCAGAGACACGCATGATGGAGAGTCACAGGGGTGAGTTGTATGGTGTGATATAAATTTTCTACCAGATGTGATGTGAGAGGTGAGGTTGAAGGAGTAGAAAAACTTTAAAACATACAACCCCCCTCCTCAAATCCAAGCACTGAGGAGGCAGGTGTAGGAGGATCCTTGTGAGTTTGAGGCCAGCCTGAGGCTACAGAGTGAATTCTAGGTCAGCCTGGGCTAGAGCGAGATCCTGCGTTGAACACACCCCCCAAATAATAATAATGGTAAAATAAGAGACTCATTTACAATTCCATTGTCCCATTAAATTAGTAGAAAAATTAGATTACATATTTAAAATAAAACCCTGTTTTTCTCAGTGACTTACATAAACATCTAGTTCATGGTATGGTTAAGCAGAATTACAGTGGAGTTGTAAGTTACACATAGGATTTAGACCCACTACACACTAAAAATAGGTTAATTAAGCTGGGAGTGGTGGTTTATGCCCTTAATCTCAGCACTCAGTAGGCATAGGTAGGAGGACCACTGTGAGTTCGAGGCCACCCTGAGACTACATAGTCAATTCCAGGTCAGCCTAGGCTAGAGACCCTACCTCAAAAAAAATCGTTATTTAAAAAAATTCAAAGGAGATGTTTAGCTATGGATTCCCTACAACTGTCCATTTGAAGTATCGTTCTTTCCTGGGGATGGGTTCCCATAAGTCTGATGAATATTGATCATCACCATGATAGAGCAGCAGGTGAAATCTGACATGAGCACACAGCTGATGCTAAAGGGAAGACTCCATGTACTGAGCTGGTAGCCAGCATTTTCCCCTCTCATACCTGCCTAGATGGGCTGGCTCATGTCAGAGAGGGTGAAGAACATGCCTCAGGAATGTGTTGACTTGTGTTTGGATGCTCCAGGATCCATGTAAAAGCTGTACCTGGGGGGATCTGCGCTTGCCATCCCAGGAATGGATAGATGAGGATAGGAGGAATTGGTGAACACCTGATTTCCTGGGATTCCCTGTCTCACTAAATTTGATGGAGAGTGATCACAGAAAACCTCATGTTTGGGCTGGAGAGATGGCTTAGTTGTTAAGGTGCTTGCCTACAAAGCCTAAGGACCCAGGTTTGATTCCCCAGTTCCCATACAAAGCCAGATGCACAAGGTGGTGCATGTGTCTGGAATTCATTTGCAATTACTGGAGAGCCTGGTGGATCTATTCTGTCTCTCTCCCACTATCTTCCTCTCTCTCTCTAATAAATAAAGTATTAGAAATAAAGAAAAAAAAAACCTTAATGTTAGGAATAGATAGGCTTCATTAGCAGCAGCTCCCAGAGATGTTCCGACATGGTGGGATTCAGGCTGCTTCCATCCACCCTCTGCAGCTGTGTTTGAAGCACTTCCATCCCAGGAGGGGGCAGCCTAGTCCTGGGGGAGCCCTCATTGCCACTCCATTCTGTGCCATGCTTAAAAAAAATATTTATTGGGCTGGAGAGATGGCTTAGCGGTTAAGGCACATGCTGTGAAGCCTAAGGACCCCAGTTCAATTCTCCGGCACACACATCTGGAGTTTGTTTGCAGTGGCTAGAGGCCCTGGCAAACCCATTCTCACTCTCCCTCTCTCTCTTTCCCCTTCTCTGTCTCAAATCAATCAATCAATCAATCAATCAATAAATAAATAAATAAATAAATAAAAAATTTAAAAATATTTATTATTCATTTGCAAGCAGAGATAGTGTGGTAGTTTGAATAGATGGCCCCCAATATATTCAGTGTCTTATTAGTTTGTAGTCTACATCTGCATGCGCTGGCTGGAGGCAGTGTCACTGGGCGGATCTGAAAGTGTGGTGGTAGGTTTGAGATTTCAATATAAAGATATGCAAAGTGTGCCTAGCTGGAGTTCCTGAAGTGTGCTATGCTGTGTGGCTTTTGTCTATTTCTCTTTTGCCTGGTCCTGTAAAAGACAGGCCAGCTTCTTGTGCCATTATGGAAGTTCCCCTGGATCTGTAAGCTTCAATAAATACCCCTTCCTCCATAACTGTGCCTGGTCTGGAAGTTCATCTCAGTGAACCTGAAGCTGTCTGCTATAGATAGATAGATAGATAGATAGATAGATAGATAGATAGATAGATAGATAGATGGAAAGAAAATGGGTACACCAGGGCCTCCAGCCACTGTAAATGAACTCCAGATGCATGTGCCACCTTGGGCATCTGGCGTATGTTGGTACTGTGGAATCAAACCCAGGCCCTCAGGGTTTTGCAGGCAAGTGCCTTAACCACAAGCCTTAACCACTGAGCCTTAACCACTGAGTAACCACTGAGCAATCTCTCCTCTGCCTTAACCACTGCCTTAAGCACTGACCAATCTCTCCTCTGCCTTAACCACTGAGCAATCTCTCCTCTGCCCTGAGCAATCTCTCCTCTGCCTTAACCGCTGAGCAATCTCTCCTCTCCTCTGCCTTAACCACTGAGCAATCTCTCCTCTGCCTTAACCACTGAGCAATCTCTCCTCTGCCTTAACCACTGAGCAATCTCTCCTCTGCCTTAACCACTGAGCAATCTCTCCTCTGCCTTAACCACTGAGCAATCTCTCCTCTGCCTTAACCGCTGAGCAATCTCTCCTCTGCCTTAACCGCTGAGCAATCTCTCCTCTGCCTTAACCGCTGAGCAATCTCTCCTCTGCCTTAACCACTGAGCAATCTCTCCTCTGCCTTAACCGCTGAGCAATCTCTCCTCTGCCTTAACCGCTGAGCAATCTCTCCTCTGCCTTAACCGCTGAGCAATCTCTCCTCTGCCTTAACCGCTGAGCTGAGCAAGCAATCTCCTCTGCCTTCTGAGCTCTCTCCTCTGCCTTAACTCTGCTGAGCAATCTCTCCTCTGCCTTAATCTCTCCTCTGCCTTAACCACTGAGCAATCTCTCCTCTACCTTAACCTTCCTCTCTCCTCTACCTTAACCACTGAGCAATCTCTCCTCTGCCTTAACCACTGAGCAATCTCTCCTCTACTTTAACCACTGAGCAATCTCTCCTCTACTTTAACCACTGAGCAATCTCTCCTCTACTTTAACCACTGAGCAATCTCTCCTCTACATTAACCACTGAGCAATCTTAACCTTAACCACTGAGCAATCTCTCCTCTACCTTAACCACTGAGCAATCTCTCCTCTACCTTTAACCACTGAGCAATCTCTCCTCTACCTTAACCACTGAGCAATCTCTCCTCTGCCTTAACCACTGAGCAATCTCTCCTCTACCTTAACCACTGAGCAATCTCTCCTCTGCCTTAACCACTGAGCAATCTCTCCTCTGCTTTAACCACTGAGCAATCTCTCCTCTGCCTTAACCACTGAGCAATCTCCACCTTAACCACTGAGCTGCCTTAACCACTGAGCAATCTCTCCTCTGCCTTAACCACTGAGCAATCTCTTAACCTCTGAGCCTCTACTACTTTAACCACTGAGCAACCTTTAACCTGAGCAATCTCTCCTCTGCCTTAACCACTGAGCAATCTCTCCTCTGCCTTAACCACTGAGCAATCTCTCCTCTGCCTTAACCACTGAGCAATCTCTCCCTCTGCCTGAGCAATCTCTAACCACTGAGCTCTCCCTGACTGCAATCTCTCCTCTGCCTAACCACTGAGCAATCTCTCCTGCCTTAACCACTGAGCAATCTCTCTGCCTTAACCACTGAGCTCTACCTTAACCACTGAGCAATCTCTCCTCTGCCTTAACCACTGAGCAATCTCTCCTCTGCCTTAACCACTGAGCAATCTCTCCTCTGCCTTAACCACTGAGCAATCTCTCCTCTGCCTTAACTGAGCAATCTCTCCTCTGCCTTAACCACTGAGCAATCTCTCCTCTGCCTTCTGAGCAATCTCTCCCTGCCTTAACCGCTGAGCAATCTCTCCTCTGCCTTAAACTGAGCAATCTCTCCTCTGCCTTAACCGCTGAGCAATCTCTCTCTGCCTTAACCACTGAGCAATCTCTCCTCTGCCTTAACCACTGAGCAATCTCTCTCTGCCTAACCACTGAGCAATCTCCTCTGCCTTAACCACTGAGCAATCTCTCTCCTTAACCACTGAGCAATCTCTCCTCTGCCTTAACCACTGAGCAATCTCTCCTCCTCACTCCTCTGCCTTAACCACTGAGCAATCTCTCCTCTGCCTAACCACTGAGCAATCTCTCCTCTGCCTTAACCACTGAGCAATCTCTCCTCTCCTCTGAGCAATCTCTCCTCCTTAACCACTATAACCACTGAGCAATCTCTCCTCTACCTTAACCACTGAGCAATCTCCTCCTCTGCCTTAACCACTGAGCAACTCCTCTGCCTTAACCACTGAGCAATCTCTCCTCTGCCTTAACCACTGAGCAATCTCTCCTCTGCCTAACCACTATCTCTCCTCTGCCCACTGAGCAATCTCTCCTCTGCCTTAACCACTGAGCAATCTCTCCTCTGCCTTAACCACTGAGCAATCTCTCCTCTGCCTTAACCACTGAGCAATCTCTCCTCTGCCTTAACCACTGAGCAATCTCTCCTCTGCCTTAACCACTGAGCAATCTCTCCTCTGCCTTAACCACTGAGCAATCTCTCCTCTGCCTTAACCACTGAGCAATCTCTCCTCTACCTTTAACCACTGAGCAGTCTCTCCTCTGCCTTAACCACTGATCAATCTCTCCTCTACCATGTTTTGAAAGTCAAGCTTCACTTCTGGGGTGTTGCAATGACAACAGGAGGACTTTTGGCTCATCCACTCTTTGCCTTCTTAGGATGATAGGATGTCTTCACTGTTGTATTTTCCTACTTTTGTGTGCCCCCATCCAACCATGACTGACCCTGGGTGGACATGAAGCCCCGAGCACATGCCTCATAGTCAGCCCTGCTTGAGGCTGGACAGGAAGATGTGTGCTGGGAGACAGGAGACCCGCCTCAAGGTCCTGTTCTGGCCTTGGATGGATGTATCCATCTGCAGAGGGAGAGACCCTGTGCCTGCCTCGGTGGCTTCCAACGACACTGCTCCACCTCCTGATTACCTGTCTCCCATCTTGTCAGCCACACCACAGCCTGTCAGTGGTTCTGAGCTCTGACACAGGAAACCTACTTCTTGGTTGGCAATGTGTCACCACTAAGAGTCAGACCTGTAATGGTCACCTTGGTGTCCTCTTTGCTAGGCAACCAAATGACACCAACAGACCGTTTTCCATTCACAGAGTCTGACTGTGTCAGGAAATCCCCCAGCTTTGTTCAGTCATTGCTGCCTGTCCTCTTCCTTCCTGGGTTGAGAGACAAGAAGCTTGAAGAGTGGAGAGTTTTGACCTCATGACCAGCTCTGTCATCCACATATGGACTCACATGGATGCGTACTTGCATATGGATGTGAAGTTATGCAATACACACATACATACAACACACGTACACACACATATGTACACATACACACAAAGAAACATATAAACACACATATACATACACATACACAAACACCACACACACACAGATACACATACATACAACACAACACATACACACAAGTACATGCTGCTCATTTAACTGAAAATTGAGTTATTTATCAGTCATATGCAGGTCATGTAGAAGACCCACATTTCTAGACCCCTCCCATCCAGTCGTTCACGCACCAGCTTGAAATGGGTTTACACACATGTTGTCATAGAGTACTACCATCATTGAATAAGGAACTTTGTAAAATTCCCCCTCACATCTAATAAACAAAAATAACCAGGAGAATTATGAAATTGAGAAGTAAATATCTGCACTCATCATTAATGAAAGCATTTCATCTAGTCTTAACAATATGGACCAGTTCCTTCATTTTGAAATGCTTCACCCTGGAGGGAATTTCTTTAAATCCCAGAAAGACAATGAAACTTGTGCTCAGAAAGCAAACAACTCTTGGACTTCAGGAAGCTCCTGACCCACACAAGGCCCCTGACCAGGCTGTAGCAGCAGCTCTCATGGCCTGGGAGAGAGCACTGGCTTGCAGAGGTGTCTGCAAGCTGTGCGCAGAGCTCCCAGGATGCAGCATTCTTGAGTCTTCACTGGGCAGGGCTGGGCTGGGCCTTGTGGTGATGCCCCTGACTTGAAGCTAGTGTCCTATTTCTCTCCTTTATATTTTCGTATGTATGTATGTATGTATGTATGTATGTATGTATGTATGTATGCATGTATTTGGTTTTTTGAGGTAGAGTCTC
Organism: Orientallactaga sibirica; assembly: GCA_036365145.1. Classification (NCBI taxonomy): domain Eukaryota; kingdom Metazoa; phylum Chordata; class Mammalia; order Rodentia; family Dipodidae; genus Orientallactaga; species Orientallactaga sibirica. The sequence continues at coordinate 825,909 of JAEOAD010000747.1, forward strand.
ACTCGAGCCCAGGCTGACCTAGAATTCATTATATAGTCTCAGGCTGGCCTTGAACTTATGGTGATCCTCCTATCACTGCGTCCCGAGAGCTGGGATTGAAGGTGTGTGCAACCATGCCTGCACTTCTCCCCTTTTTATTGAATGTTTGACACCATCAATGCCAATGGGGAAGGAGAACCTTGACAGGGAAACCAGATCCCCTATGGTGCTTTAAGGCCCTTTTTCCCTGAGGCCATATTCTGCTTTATAGCTTCTATTGTACAAGGCTTTACCAGGGAGGCAACCTGACCCTGAGTCTCCCTACAATCTATGCAGCTGCACCTGTTTGCATGTTGTCTAGTTAGTGTAAAGTCCCCTGAATTTCTGTAATTTTCCTCTTGTAGTCCACAGTCATGTAATCTAGAAGTTTAACCCATCAATAGTGTAAACACTCAAGGTGGGCTGGAGAGATAGCTTAGCTGTTAAGGTGCTTGCCTATAAAGCCTAATGACATGGGTTCAATTCCCTAGTACCCATGTCAAGCCAGATACACCAGGTGGTGCATGCATCTGGAGTTCACTTGCAGTGGAATAAAAATATAAAACAAAGAACTCAAGTTGATGTCAGACTGCCTACCATACTGTTTATAGAAACTCTGAGCCATCAGAGCTCAGTACTTGGGCTTAGGAAGAGATTCCCAAGTCCGTGTCAACATGAATAAATCTTCTGAGTCTCCACTCTGGCTCTGGTGCCAGTTCTGTGTGTTTCAGTTTCCCATAACAGGAAGACGAAGCCCATATTTTCATGGGTTCTTCCTTCTGAATTAAAAGTCTCTCAAAACACCCAGAGAATAATAATTAAAAAAAAAACACCCAGAGGTACCCCCAAATTCCTGTCTTCTAAGGGATCCAAAGATCCCTCAAATGCATTCAGAGAGGTGTGACTCCTAGGAGATCCCAAAGATACTCAAGTTACTGTGGATAGTAAAGTATAATACAGTCAGCTTTTGTCAAATTAGCACTCAATCCCACCACATTTAAAAATATTTTATTTATTTGCAAACAGAGAGAGAGATAAAGAGAAAACAGAGAATAGGCATGCCAGGGCCTCCAGCTGCTGCATATGAACTGCAGGTGCATGCGCCACTTTGTGAATCTGGCAATGGGGAATTGAACCCTGGTTGTTGAGTTTTGTAGGCAAGCGCCTTAACTGCTGAGCCAATCTCTCCAGCCACAATCATATTACATTTAACTGTCATATAGGGCCACGACCATCTCATAATGCAACTGACATTTAATCCTACTTCAAAACTCCCCATAACATTAAAAGTTTCAGACCTGTTCAAAAATCCACAGTATCTTCCAAGAATCTAGGTTGTACCTACGTTTTAACTGCAAAAAATATTAAACAATGAATCAAAATCAATGTTCATCCATCTAATACAAACAGTGCAAAAAAGAAAGATCCCAATGCAAAAGGAAATAATAGGCCATTTGCAGTAATTATCAAGTCAGATCAACCCTGAGGACCAGGGAGACAATAAGCAAACCCACAGAATCCATGCTGCGTGGCTGAGTTGTGATGGAGTCATCTCAGCTCCAAATGCCTGTGTGGCAGGTGTAGTGGTTCATGCTTTTAACCCAGCACCGGGAAGGCAGAGGTAGGAGGATAACTATGAGATCCTCCTGAGACTACATTGATGAATTCCTCCAGGTCAACCTGGGCTTTAGTGACATCCTACCTTGAAAAAAAAAAACACAAGAAAGAAGAAAGAAAGAAAGAAAGAAAGAAAGAAAGAAAGAAAGAAAGAAAGAAAGAGAGAGAGAGAGAGAGAGGGAGGGAGGGAGGGAGGGAGGGAGGAAGGGAGAGAAAGAAAGAAAGAAAGAAAGAAAGAAAGAAAGAAAGAAAGAAAGAAAGAAAGAAAGAAAGAGGAGGGAGGGAGGGAGGAAGGGAAAGAGAAAGAAAGAAAGAAAGAAAGAAAGAAAGAAAGAAAGAAAGAAAGAAAGAAAGAAAGAAAGAGAGAGAGAGAGAGAGAGGGAGGGAGGGAGGGAGGGAGGAAGGGAGAAAGAAAGAAAGAAAGAAAGAAAGAAAGAAAGAAAGAAAGAAAGAAAGAAAGAAAGAAAGAGAAAGGAAAGATGTTGTCTGCTGGACCTCCAAATCAGCCATGGATCACATGGAGCTTGTCTTTGGAATGGCCCTGTAAAGAGAGCAAAATGTTGTTATTGCTTTACATCAAGCTTAGAGAAAAATAGAAGCCACTTTACACTTGCTTGAGCAGGTAGGGATGGTAGATAAACAGGATGCTCTGCTGGTCTGAATAGCATTACCCTGGGGCCTGCATTGTTAAGCAAAATCCTTAAGGGCAGATAAACTGGACATTTGGAGACTCTGGTCTAACACCGCCCCCACCCCCAAGTGCTTCTGTAACTGATTCACAAATTTGTTTAATCTTCTAAGAATGGAATGCCCCTGCCATAATGCACCGAATTCCCTTTTATGTTTAAAGTTACAGCTGTAACGACAACATGTGAATTGTGATTTATGGCTTAACTTCCATCCTGTTTTTGCAATAGTTTTTTCCAATAAAAGCTAATGCTCCAAACAATTCAATGCTGTATCATGCCTGCGGATATAGCCCCGGTATGCACCAGCTTTTCTTTCGTTTTTTTACCCAATAAAACTTTGCCTCATATTCCATGAGTCAATGGTCTTACTTGTGCGACACAGGACCCCATAACAGCCCCAATCCATGAAGGGCGATTTTCTAGACTGATGTCCCATGGAGGTGGCATTTCTAACATCCGAGGTCTCCCATTCAACTAACGATGAACTGTTCCTGCATGGCCTTTCCAGGTGTCTGTGCAGGGGCTTACAACCTGTCACAAAACCTTTCTCTGTGACTATCTGGAACCTTGGTGTGAGCCTCTATGAACACTTGCGCCTTACTGCATTCCTACAAATCCAGAGCTACATCTATGTTCCTGTCAAATTCTGGTACCAGGGGCTGAAGAGATGGCTCAGCCTTTGAGGCATTTGCCTGCAAAGACTAAGGACTGGGATTCAATTCCTCAATACCCATGTAACACCAGCTGCACAAGGTAGTGTATGTGTCTGGAGTTTGTTTGCAGCAGCTAAAGTCTCTGGTGTGCCCATTTCCCTCCCCTCTTCTCTCTCTGCTTGCAAATAAAAAATAGCTATAATATTTATTTTAAAAATAACAAATTTGTGTATAATTTGATGATGAATCCTCACCCAATTTGTGCCACAGCCCCTGTGGTCTCTGTATGCACTGGCAGCTGAACTTGGGTACACACTTCTCAGCACTGTGGTTTCCTGGTAAGGAATATTTTTCCATAGCATTCTGAGTTGAGACTGTCTTCTTTCAAGTTAATTTGCATTTTCCCTAGTTGGAGCATTTCACACATGAGAGCCTTGCTTTCAGAAATGCTGTCCTTTTTGTCCCAGTGCCTAACAAGTCACTTCTGTTATTTATTATATGATTAAGTTCCCAGTATTGAGAATTTAGGAGTTTTTCTATTTCAAAAGAAAATTAGAACCAAAGATAAGTCTTTTTTCTTCTTTAAATTTTTTTCTTTTTCTAGGTAGAGTCTACCTCTAGCCCTGGCTGGCCTAGAATTCACTATATAGTCTTAGGCTAGCCTTGAACTCACAGCAATCCTCCTACTTCTGCCTCCCTATACTGGGATTAAACACCCAGCCAAAGATAATTCCGCCCCCCTTTTTTTTAAGGTAGGGTTTCATCCTAGCCCAGGCTGACCTGGAATTCACTATGTAGTCTCAGGCTGGCCTCGAACTCATGGCAATCCTCCCACCTTTGCCTCCTGAGTGCTGGGATTAAAGGCATGTGCCACCATACCTGGCAAAGATAATTCTTAGTACTTAAACCTGAGACATTTTTGCATGTAATTCTTTTAAGTTGATTTTGAGGATTTCTTATTTATGCTTTGTGAGGTGGGTATATAAACACTATGATTATTCATGCATGACAGTCTTCCTTTAGAAATGCTGTCCACTCATCTGCATGTGTTTATTCCATATTTGAGTGACTCATAATATTACTGTGTATTGTCACAATAAATACCAAAAATGCAAAAAAAAATGGCAAGGTATACAATTTGCCAAGATATAAGGAGAAGATAATAAAATTGGCACGAGCCAGCACTCAGGAGAATCACCGTGAGTTTAAGGCCAGCTTGAGACTACATAGTGAATTGCAGGTCTGCCTGGGCTAGAGTGAGACCCTGCCTCAAAAAAAAAAAAAACAAAACAAAATGGTGTGAAATAAAATATTTTAAAGAACTAACTCAATAACAAAGTATGGAGATCCATTATTACATATAAGAACAAAACTTAGAAACCATTAGAAGAATATATAGCAGGAAAATCTGTCCACTTAGACCACTTACAAATGATATATAATGGAAGGAAAGAAAGGAGAGATAGAGATAAAGAGAGAGAGAGGGTGAGAACTATAGATATTTCATAATTTTCAGGGATATTGTTGAGATAATATAAAGAAAAGAAATGTCTATATAACATATTTGAAAACCTACATTGTGAAAGGGACATGCATTCAGAATGTATAAAGGATTTTAACAATGGGAGAAGAAACATCAATCTTAGTGGGTAAATGAAGGAAAAGTTGCTTGTAGAAAAAAATGAAATTATTGCAGATGAGCACAAAACAATATGTTGGTTTTCTCATTCAGGAATTGTAACATAAGACTGAACTTGCCAACCACAGGACAATCTTTATGTACAAAGATTGGAGTCTGTAAAATTATCACAGAAAGTGGATTGAAATGTAAAATCATACACATACTATTCCTCCTCAGGTCTAAACATAATTACTAAGCCAAGAGACACAACAACACAGTTAGTCAGAGAGACTTGAATGTGAGTTAGTATTCAGTTTGCAAAGAGCAAGAACCACAAAGGCCTACCCGCCATTATTTAACTGGTTCAAAAGGTGAGCTAAAGGTCTGGTGAGATTGCTCAGTGGTTAAAGCACTTGCTTGCAAAGCCAAGAGACCTGGGGTTGAATTCCTCAGTACCCACGTAAGCCAGATGCACGTGGTTTTGGAGTTAGTTTGTAGTGGCTGGAGGCCCTGGCATGCTCATTCTCTATCTCTATTTAAAATAAAATAAAATAAAAACAATAAACCAACTGAAGGTTTTTTCTTTTTGTTTGTTTGTTTTGTTTTTGTTTTTTTGAGGTAGGGTTTCACTCTAGTCCAGACTGACCTGGAATTCACTATATAGTCTCAGGGTGGCCTTGAACTCATGACAATCCACCTACCTCTGCCTCCCAAGTGCTGGGATTAAAGGTGTGTGCCACCACCACCGGCGTTTTTCTTAAACCTGGATGGAGTGATACCCTTGGATGAAGGATATAGTAGATGGGCATAGGCACAAAGCTGACTTGGTAAAAGTTCAGCATTGAAATCTTCATTAAAGACTCATCAGTAGAGCTGGGGAGATGGCTTAGCAGTTAAGGCACTTGCCTGTAAAGCCTATGAACCCAGGTTTGATTCCCCAGTACCCACTTAAAGCCAGATGCACAAGGTGGCACATGTGTCTGGAGTTTGTTTGCAGTGGCTAAAGGCCTTGGTGCACCCATTCTCTCTCTCTCTCTGAAATCAATGAAAATAAAATATTTAAAAATTTAAAAAGACACATCAGTGTCCCTCATTTAATTTGTCAGATTTGACAAATTTCCACTCGTTTTCCTGGTGAGATTCATGGAAAAGCTCATGGCACACTCAGGTCACTGGGTGAGTTAGACGATGGCCATGGTGCCAACCATATTAAGACGTGTCATTCTTCTGATACCTTTGCTTGTATCTTCACATCTATTTGTCTTGTAAACATTAAAATCACCTCGGTTACAGCTGGTGGCGAACTGTCAGCAAAGTATCTTTTTATGCCAGCACTTTGCCCGTGGTTCTGGCCATCTTGTTCAGCTGAGGACAGTGAAATTCTCTAAAACAGGACTGATTCCATTAATACAGTTTGAGGTTAAGTCCTAGCAGCTAGAAACATTTTCATCACGTTAAACCTAGATCACTTTGAGAAATGTGTCTGTGATTCTAGTGCCAGAGTTTTAATTTGGTTTAATGACCTTTAAAGTTTACAAGGGAAGGTTGAGCAAACATCCTAAAGTAAATTTGTCTTGGAAGGTATATATGTACACATTGAAACACCATCTTCTGTTTCAGTCATGGTGAGGGAAAAGAGAAAATGTCCTTTTTTTTTTTTTTCCTGGCTTTTCGTGGTAGGGTCTCACTCTGGCCCAGACTGACCTGGAATTCACTCTGTAGTCTCAGGCTGGCCTCAAACTCATGGCGATCCACCACACCTGGCTAGAAAAAGTATCTTACTGCCCTTGGAACTCCTCATATGTCTTATGACTTCATACTGACCATAAAAGTAAATCATTCTACCTGAGCATAGTGGCTCATGCCTTGAATCCCAGCACTCAGGAGGCAGAGGTAGGAGGATGGCCATGAGTTTGAAGCTGTTAACGCAGAATTCTCGAGAGTAAGACCACCGACCACAAATTATGGCCAAATTGAAGCAAGCTTTTAATTGTGCACAATAGAGCCGGTCCAGCTGCTGCCTCCCTAAGGTGGGGGTGTAGAGAACAGCCCTGAATCAGCTTCTTAGGCTCTTTTTATAGGGAGAAACCATAGAAATCACAGGGTAAGGGGTTTTCAGAGGCAAGCAAATGTGGTGACAGAAGCAGACCAGCCATGACAGTTAAACTGCTTCCCAGAACGTTACGAATACACAATCCTGGGAACAGTAACCAGGGAAGAATTTGTGGCCCCAGCTCAGACATAGAAACTTAGAGAAACAGAAACAACTTAGTCATTATATTAAAAGGGCTCTTGCTGTTAAGGGAGCACCATCGATGGCAAGCGAATCTGGTTTACCTCTATAAATCTGAGCAAAGAGACACCTTTGAACAATCAGCACCACCCACATCAGCAAGTACAAAGAGCTAGAACTCTAAATTGTTTTACATGTTAGGATGGGGTCTGAGATCTGTTCTTAGGGATATACCTCCTTTAATAAGACAGATCAGGGATACATTGGACTAACACAAAACAATAACTATCGGGTGAACATAACCAGTGAGGACAATTTTCAGAATTTTTATTTAAAGGCAATAGTGGCTGACTAATCACGGACAGGCAGAGGCAGAAGGTGTGAGTTAATGTTAGAGTTTAGTATTGTAAGACAGCATCAGATGGGAGCCTATTAGTCTGATTCTTTGTTTATATTGTAACATTTTGTAGTTATGTTTTCTTACTGGGTGATTAAACACATGTAGGCAGCCAAAATTAACTATGTATTTTGGAGGTAAGTAATTTTGCTAAAGGAGAGACTTAGGGACCTGTGAGGAGTTCTATGACTCTCAGCATTGTCATCTACTAGTGTAAATCAAGGCTGTGCTAAGTGGCCCTCCCTCTTTTGGGAAGCCTGGAGGATGGATTTTCCTCCAATGTGACTCTCCTGTTGCAGATACACTGACTTGGAATTTATCTCTGGGTATCCATATCCTCTCTGATCAAGAAGACAGGTGACTTACCAGAGGCTAGAAGTTAGCAAGTGTCCCATCATCTCCTGCGGCCTTTTGACCTAGAAGCAGGAACCAAAATATTGGTTATCCTTTTAACTCTGATGTTCCCAACTGCCTTTGGCTTCTATGTATGGTTATTATCACTCAGAGAGACTGTACATATCTGATTAGCAAAACAGATTCAGTTAAAAAGGTGCACAACATATCTGGTTAGCAAAGCAGATCTGGACAGAGAATGACACAACACTTTAAAACATTCTGATTACCGGGCGTGGTGGCACATGCCTTTAATCCCCGCATTCGGAAGGCAAGGTAGGAGGATCGCCATGAGTTCGAGGCCACCCTGAGATTACATAGCGGATTCCAGATCAGCCTGGCCTAGAGTGAGATCCTACCTTGAAAAACCGATAAATGAAAAAAACAAAGAAAAAAAAATTCTGATTGGTATTTAAGTTTAGTTGTCAGGTGACAGTGTAAGCTACATCTGGAACACAGAAAATATATGCATTTTATCTTTTAAGTACTTGTCAGTTACAAGTATGGGCAAAATATTTTAGTAGCCCTGAAAGCAATATTTTATCAATTATTTTCATCAATAACTTAAAGCCAATTGATTTAATCTAGACATTGTACGTCAGGAAAAGATAAGACACTAGCAAAACTTGGCATCTGTGTTTGAAAACAATTTTGGGTAGTCTGTATACCTAAGCAGGTACTGATTACTCTCCAAACTGGAAGCAAAACAGCAGTTTAAGATTATTTTTCTAGGGCAGGAAACATGTCTTAAGTATCAATATAACTATAAGCAATGAACTTACTTAAATAAAACCTTGACTGAGACTGATTATACATAGCTTAAGAATAAAGTCAAACCTGGTCATTATTGAGTTAACCTAGCCTGATTTTAATATACATTATGACAGACACAAAGTAATTTCTTAAGTACCTTTTACCATTGACCAATTTTATGGCTTAATTAAAGAAATATTTATGACTGTTATGTGAAGCGTAGACAAACTATATTTGCATTGTTTGTATATAGCACTTTCTTGGATATGGAGAGCTTTCTTGGTTTCTTAAGAACAAAGTCACAATGACTAAGTCACCTTTTATACTACTGACTTAGATTATAACCTCAGTGATAACCATTCAGCAAAACCAACATGAACAAGACAGGAACCATCTTAAAATTACAGGGTTTTAGCTAGGCGTGGTGTTGCATGCCTTTAATCCTGGTGTTTGGGAGGCAGAGGTAGGATCACTCTGAGCTTGAGGCCAGCGTGGGACTACAGAGTGAGTTCAAGGCCAATCTAAGCTATAGTGAGACCCCCACCTCAAAAAAGTAAATAAAGAAAAATTACCCTAGCCTTTAATTTTTTAAATATATTTTATTTTTTTATTTATTTGAAAGAGAGAAAGAGGCAGAGAAAGAGGGGGATAGAAAGAGAGAATGGGCGCACTAGGGCCTCCAGCCACTGCAAATGAACTTATTTTTGTGTGTCTTCATGTATGTCACATGTATGGTGTGGTGTGTTTGTATGTGTGTGTTATATGCATATATCTGTGCTGATGTGTGCACCCCACACACAAGCAGTGGCCAGAAGGGGAACATCAGGGAGGTGGGTGGTTCCCCTTCATTACTCATCTGTGTTTCCTTGAGACAGAGACTCTGACTGAATCTGGAGCTTGCCATTTTCAGGAGCCCCAGCAATTCTTTGGCTTCTGCTTCCCACAGGACTGGGGTCCAAAAAAATGTGTGGCCACACCCACCTGTTTATCATCATTCTACGGAATCAAATTCAGGCAATATCAGTCCCTCTTGCATGTGTAGTGGGGTAGTTTAAATGTATGTCCCCAATAGATTCAGCTTTATTAAAACTTCTTGTTTTTCAGCTACCTGGGTGGAGGAGGTGTCATTGGACAGATCTTAGGGGTCCAGCCCTAAGGTGTGGTGGTGGATTTGCAATTCCCATCTAAAGATATACAAAGTGCCTAGTTCTACCTTGAGTTCCTAAAGTGTGCTATGTGGTATGACTTTTGGCTTTTGGTTTGTTCTTTTTTCTGCTTGGACTTGTGAAAGCAGGCCAACTTCTTCTGCCGTTATGGAACTTCCCCTGGATCTGTAAGCTTCAATAAATATCTCTTCCTCCATTAAAAAAAAAAAAGCCGGGCATGGTGGCTCACGCCTTTAATCCCAGCACTCGGGAGGCAGAGGTAGGAGGATTGCCGTGAGTTCGAGGCCACCCTGAGACTACATAGTGAATTCCAGGTCAGCCTGAACTAGAGTGAGACCCTACCTCGAAAAACCAAAAAAAAAAAAAAAAAAAAAAAAAAACTTTAGATAATTTTCAAGTTTTTTTTCAATGATCTCATTGGCCAAAAATAACATTAAGCAAATGAAACCATCTAAAAGTTTTCATTTTATTTTATATTCTATTGCTACTGATTGGTTCAGCTAAATAGTTTTGCTTATTGATAGCCAAACATCATGGATTTTGTATAAACCAGATTACAATATTCTGATATCTGGAATAGTCTGATAATGACAAAAATTAGAGTTCAAGTATTTAAGGCACATGAGGCTACAGAGAGTAAACTATGAACAAAAGATCTGCTAACAGAGTTCAAAATAAACAATAAATAAATCAATGTTATGTAGTAACATTTTTGGCTTAAATATGAAGACATGAAAACTTCACAATTTTTTAAAGCTCATCTGAATCAGGATGACTCTATTTCATATATATATATATATATATATATATATATATATATATACACATATATATATACATACATACATACATATAGAGAGAGAGCGCGCACGAGAGAGGAGATTTAGCACTTTTAAAAACTAAATAAGGGGCTGGAGAGATGGCTTAGCACTTAAGGTGCTTGCCTGCAAAGCCAGAGGATCCCAGTTCAATTCTCCAGGACCCATGTAAGCCAGATGCACAAGGGGGAACATGCATTTGAAATTCATTTGCAGTGGCTGGAGGCCCTGGTACACTTATTCTCTCTCTCCCTCTCTCTTTCTCTCTCACTGCCTCTTTCTCTCTCAAATAAATAAACAAAAAATATTTTTTAAAAACTAAATAAAAGCTGGGCGTGGTGGCACACACCTTTAATCCCAGCACTCAGGAGGCAGAGATAGGAGGATCGCCGAGAGTTCGAGGCCACCCTGAGACTACATAGTTAGTTCCAGGTCAGCCTGGACCAGAGTGAGACCCTACCTCGAAAAACCAAAAAAAAAAAAAAAAAAACAACTAAGATGTCCACTCAATCTATAAGTCAGTTTCTGAAGTTTATTCAGCTATATTTAATATACCCAAAGAATAGAGGAACTGGTCTAAATTGCTATGATTTAATTAAAAAGGAGATAAGTCTTGGAAAAGAGGGGGAATGGGTATGTCATTGCAAACAGTCTCCAAATGCATACTACACTATGTGTATCTGGCTTTGCAAACAAGCACCTTTAACTGTAGAGCCAGAAAGAAATATTTTAAATCTCCAAATTAATTTTATAGAACTATAGCTAATTTAATTATGCACAAAATTTTATGATACAATCTATGACTATTTAAATCTTTTTTTTGGGGGGGGTGTTCGAGGTAGGGTTTCACTCTGGTCCAGGCTGACCTGTAATTCACTATGTAGTCTCAGGCTGGCCTTGAACTCACGGCGATCCTCCTACCTCTGCCTCCCAAGTGCTGGGATTAAAGGCGTGCACCACCACGCCCGGTGACCATTTACATGTTAATCAACTCTATAATTTTGGAGGAAGACAGGAGGACACCGGTTCCATCATGATCAAGTTCTTGCTGGCGAGATGGCTTAGTGGTTAAGGCACTTGCCTGTGAAGCCTAAGGACTAAGGTCCAATTTCCTAGTACCCACATAAAGCCAGATGTACAAGGTGGCATATGCGCCTGGAGTTCATTTGCAGTGGCTGGAGGCACTGGCGTGCCCATTCTCTGTCTCTATCTTCCTCTCTCTTTCAAATAAATAAATAGTATTTTTTAAAAAAAAATAAGGCTTGGGCTTGAATGAGGGTGATAAACTTCATGAAAAAAATTAACAACTGTAGCCAGACGTAGTGGCACCCATCATTAATCCCAGCACTCGGGAGGCAGAGGTAGAAGGATCATCATGAGTTCAAGATCATCCTGATACTACATAGTGAATTCCAGGTCAGCCTGGGATACAGTAAGACCCTACCTCAAAAAAAAAAAGAAAGAAAGAAAGAAAGAAAGAAAGAAAGAAAGAAAGAAAGAAAGAAAGAAAGAAAGAAAGAAAGAAAGGAAAAGAAAAAAAAAAGAAAAAGAAATTAGTAACTGAGCCAGGTGCAGTGGAACATACTTTTTTTTTAATTATTTTTTTAATTTTAGAGAGAGAGACATGTGCACACAGAGAATTGTATTGCCAGGGTCTCAGCCACTGGAACTGAATGCCAGACAGCACCTAGTGAGTATGTGCAACCTTACACTTGCCTCACTTTTGTGCATCTGGCTTATATGGGATCTGGAGAGTCTAACATGGGTTCTTAGGCTTCATAGGCAAGCACCTTAAACAGCTAAGCCATATCTCTAGACCTGGAACATACTTTTAATGCCAGAACTTGGGAGGCAGAGGTATGAGGATTGCTGTGAATTTTAGGCCAGCCTGAGACTACACTGTGAATACCAGTTCAGCTTAGGCTAGAGTGAGACCCTACTTTGAAAAACAAAAATAAAAAATTATCAACTGGCTTTGGTAACATGCTGTGACAGGCTGGGAACATCTCTCCGCCATCTACAAGCCTGCCCCGAAGAACTTGGTCACAAGAAATGAACTATGGTGTAGGGGGAAATGTATGTGAAGAAAAAATGGTGGCTGAAGTCAGGAGCCTGATTGGTGTGTGACAAACAGGTCATGTCAAAGACAATGGGAAAAATTAATGACATGTAGTTTTGCAATCATCTGTTGCAGATGAGGGTGACAATCACTTTGAGGCCGTAAAGCATTTGAGCCAGTTTTCAGTAATTTACAATGAAAATGTGGATGCATACAGCCAGCTCAACAAGATTGTTTTCCCCCTTGGTGACTGCAGTTGTCACAACCTGTGGTTTCTCTGAAGTCCAGAAAAATCTCTTTTCCTTACTGGTGGTGATGCTAAATATTTTATTTTTTAATATATTTTATTTATGACAGAAAGAGACAGAGAGAGAGAGAGAGAATGGGTACACCAGGGCCTCTAGCCACTGCAAATGAACTACAGATGCATGTGCCACCTTCTGTATCTGGCTTACATGGTTACTGGGGAACCAAACCTGGGTCCTTAGGCTTCAGCCTTTGGCTTCACAGGCAAGCACCTTAACCACTAAGCCATCTTTCCAGCCTGATGTTGAATATTTTATAGCATGAAGTTAGAAAAAGTTGTTGTGCTTAAATAATAACTGGAGGAGAAAAAGGGCTATAGGGTCCCTTCAGAAGGCTTCAAAAATTATATCCATGCTGAGCATGGTGGTGCATGCCTTTAATCCCAGCACTTAGAAGGCAGAGGTAGAAGGATTTAGTGAGTTTAAGGACAGCCTGGGACTACATAGTGAATTCCAGGTCAGCCTGGGCTATAGCAAGACCCTACCTCAAAAAGTAAAATATTAATTTATTCTGAGGATCCTAAAAGTACCCATCCTGGTACCTAAGGCCATAGCCATCACATCACACACTGATATAATGTTCACTCCCTCAACCAGGATTTACACATTGAATTCAATGGACAGACTATTTCCACCAGTTAGGGCTGCTCACCTTTATGTCTAAATGTGTTTGCTTTTCATTATATTTATTTATTAAGTTATTTTTATTTCTGATTTTCATTATCTTTAAGGCATAAATTAAATAGTGAATTAAAAGATAGATTTTAGGGGATGGAGAGATGGTTCAGCTCTTAAGGCGCTTGCCTGAGATGCCTAAGGACCCAGGTTCAATTCTCCATTAACCATGTAAGCCAGATGCACAAGGTGACACATGCATCTGGAGTTTGCAGCAGCTAAAGGCCCTAGCTTGCCCCCTTCTCTCATAAATAAATAAATAAATAAATAAATAAATAAATAAATAAATAAATTTAAGAAAAAGGTAGACTTGTTTTATTTTTTATTTATTTGAGAGAGAGAGAGAGAGAACAGGCCAAGAGAGGGGGAGAGAGAATGTGCCAGGGCATTCAACCACTGCAAATGAACTCCAGACACATGCCCCACCTTGTACATCTGGCTTATGTGGGTCCTGGGGAATGGAACCTGGCTCCTTTGGCTTTGCAGATAGAGGCCTTAACCACTAATCCATCTCTCTAGCCCCAAAAGATAGACTTTAAACAAACAGAAAAAGCCAAGTATGGTAGGGCACACCTTTAATCCCAAATTTGAGAAGCTGAGGCAGGAGGTTGGCTGTGAGTTCAAGGTCAGCCTGGGTTCAAGTGAGACCCGGTCTCAAAAAGAAACTGAGAAAAGGAAAACAGTTTAGGAAGCAACCCCTCATACAGTATCCTTGGTGTGTGAACTCCCCTTCCCACTAAGAGCAAGCTTGTGAATTTAACAGCTTTGAAAAAGTATTTTATTTATTTTCAAGAGAGAGAGAGAGAGAGAGAATGGGGGCACCAGAGCCTCCAGCCACTGCAAATAAACTCCAGACACATGAGCCACCTTGTACATCCAGCTTACATGGGTGCTGGGGAATCGAACCTGGGTCCTTAAACATTGCAGGAAAGTGCCTTACCACTGAGTTCTCTCTCCAACCCTCTCAGACAATATTCTTGTTCTGAGGAGGAGGGAGAGAGGGCAAGGTGGGGTTGGTCATGTCAATCCTGAATTTCCCCTGAGGACACTCCTCCGCCTCTTCCTCCTCACCATGCAAGGAACGGAGGCATCTTGGATGGAGGCAGACAGGAGCAGCTGTGGGAGTTTGCTGCCACCAAGGGCATCCCACAGGAAAATATTGAATATGTCTCCACCACTGGTAAGGTGGCTGCTGTTTGGCCTGAATCTGTACCATCCTCGATTCTGATGCTTATAGTCCCACATTTTCCCCTGTGTTTGAAATGTCATTGATAATTCTTCAAAATGTGGAGATACTCTAATATATATATATATATATATATATATATATATATATATATATATTTTGGTTTTTCGAGGTAGGGTCGCACTTTAGCTCAGGCTGACCTGGAATTCACCGTGTAATTTCAGGGTGGCCTTGAACTCACAGTGATCCTCCTACCTCTGCCCAGCCTACTCTAATATTTTTGTGTTTATTTTTCCTTGTTCACTTGCATTTGTAGATGTGTGTCCTGAATAAAAACGTGGCTGGGTGTGATAGAGATGTTTTAGTGCTGGACAAACATCTCTGTCACACCCTCCAAGGCTCAGGGTCCATTGTGGAAAAGGTGGTGGAAAGAATGTAAGAGCTAAAGGAAGGGAAGGACTCCTTACAATGCAACTGTCCACACAGAAATTGGCCTCGATATCCATGACCTCACAGTGCTTAGCAATACCTTCACAAGACCCTCATAATAGGAGAAAAAGACTATGACATCAAAATAAAAGAGATACTAATGGAGAGAGGGAGGGGACATGATGGAGACTGCAGTTCTGAAAGGGAATGGGGGAGGGGAGGGAAATATATGGTTCATTGTAAGTATAGAAGTTGTCAATAAAAAAAAAAGGGCTGGGTATGGTGGCACACATCTTTAATCCCAGCACTTGGGAGACAGAGGTAGAAGGATCACTGTGAGTTTGAGGCCACCCTGAAACTACATAGTTAATTCCAGGTCAGCATGGACCAGAGTGAAACCCTACCTTGAAAAACAAACAAACAAACAAACAAACAAACAAACAAACAAACAAACAAACAAACAGTGGCTGAGGTGAATAAAAACACAACAGATGAAAAACTGCCCTGATATTAGAATGGGTTCATTGAAATTTATTCCATTAAAAATCATATATTGGGGGCTGGAGAGATGGCTTAGCAGTTAAGGTGCTTGCCTGCAAAGCCTAAGGACCCACATAAAGCCAGAGGCACAAAGTGGTGCATGCATCTAGAGTTCATATGAAGTGGCTGGGGGCCCAAGTATGCCCATTCTCTGTCTCTTCTCTGTCTGCATGTAAATAAATAAATATTTTTTTTAAAAAAAATCATATATTGGCCTGAAGAGATGGCTTAGTGGTTAAGGCACTTGCCTACTAATCCTAAGGACCCATATTCAGCTCTCCAGATTCTACGTAAGCCAGATGCACAAAAGCGAGGAAAATACAAGGTCACACATCTCCACTAGGTGGCACAAGCATCTGGAGTTTGATAACAGTGGCTGAGGCCCTGGCATGACAATTCTCTCTCTAAAATAAATAAAAATAAATAAAACCATATATTATGCAGGGCATGGGGGCACACACCTTGAATCTCAGAACTCGGGAGGCAGAAGTAAAAGGAATGCCATGGTTCAAGGCCAGCCTGGGACTACATAGTGAATTCCAGGTTATCTCAGGCTAGAGCAAGATCCTATCTCAACAACATGGTAACATGGATAACAGAGTGGGGAAAATAAAAAAATAGATTTTTCTTCCCCCGTGAAAGTCCAGGCACATGCAGTGGGTGGATGATCAATGCACATGGATTTTGTCAGCAAGTCAGCAGAAAAATTGGTCGTCTGAACAAAATGTGCTAGAGCAAATGAAGAAAAAGTATGTGAAGTCCAAAATGAATTTTCGCCATTTTCTGTGATCCTCAGAATGAACCGGAGCTGCCTGAGGGACAAGTGTATTTGGCAGACATGAAACTAGAAAGCAACTGGAATAGTCAATAGGAATCTGTGAACTTCAACACAAAACAGACACAAGACTCAAGGGCGAGAGAAAGAGGAAGACAGAGAAAGAGAGATGTCAAGATTTACGAGACTTCACATATTTTGAAGGTCTTTGAGGGTTACTGTTGAGGCAATAGATAGAAGAATCATAGGACTGCAAAATCAAAGGACTGGCTCAGCAGATAAAGTGCTTGCCTGTGAAGCCTAAGGACCTGGGTTCAATCTCCCAGTCCCCATGTAAGCCAGATGCACAAGGTGGCACATGTGTCTGGAGTTCTTCTGCAGTGGCTGGAAGCCCTGGTACTCCCATTCTCTCCCTCTGTCTCCCAGCCATAGAATTTTGATTAGGTTTACAGTACCAGGCATGAATTCCCTCTCATGGAGCAAGCTTCAAATCAAATCAGAGAGCAGTTGGTTACCCCCATAAAATACATGTCACTATTGAATTAGTAGGCATGCTTTGTTTGATTGGCCAGTTGTGTAGTCCACCACAGGGTATGCTTGGTGATGACTTTTCTCCTCCAGCAGCCTGCATAGCACCCTCCAGCACTATCACAGCTAGCCAGCAGTGAGGAAGCTTTTAGCTTGGTTCCAGCTTAATTACTCAATATCCTGCAACCTCAGAAGGAAGACCTAAAGACCCCTCTGAGCTCTAATTTATTCAGTGCCTGACTCCTCTTGCTTTGATTTCTCCCTAACATCTTTATATAAGACTTTCTAAGCCAGGCGTGGAGGCGCATGCCTTTAATCTCAGCACTCACTCGGGAGGCAGAGGTAGGAGGATCGCCGTGAGTGCAAGGCCACCCTGAGACTACATAGTGAATTCCAGGTCAACCTGGGCTAGAGTGAGACCCTACCTCACCCCCACCAAAAAACAACAACAACAACAACAACAAAAAGACTTTCTTTCTGTACTATACCAATGCACTTTTGGAGTTGCTTAGGCCCACTGGGGGGGTTTCTTAACTGTCAAACTTGACAACCCCACTAAGCTCAAAGAAGACAGATCAGTCGTTGCCCCAATTCCCTAACTAAAATTAGGGTTACCTCTTCAGACTGGAGGAAAGAATCAGTTTAGGGGTAACAGGGCCCCTAAAGTACCTAAAAGATTGCTTTCTCATCCAAAGATGAGAAATGCCCTTGAGCCTGTAGAGGAGAAATGTCCTTGACCCTGTAAAATGAATCTGGCTTTTCCTCATCTTTTTACCTAAAGGAGTTCCCTCCCTACATCTCTTTTCCTTAAACAAAGGTCCCTCCCTAGATCTCTTCCTCCAGAAAGGAGTTCACTTCCTATAAAAACTCAGGGGGCTGAGCAGATGGCTCAATGGTTAAAGGCATTTGCTTGGAAAAGCCTGACAGCCCAGGTTTGATTCCCCCGTACCTACATGGAGCCAGATGCACAAAGTGGAGTGCATACATCTGGAGTTTGTTTTCAGTGGCAAGTCCACATTCTCTCTCTCTCCCTCCTTCTTTGGCTATCTCTCTCAAATAAATAAATAAATAAATAAATAAATAAACAAACACTTTTTTAGAAACTCAGATCAAAGTCACCAGGCAAATTACCAGCTCTGTACTACTACTGTTTTACAAGAGCTTTTCATTCTGTCCTTTTCTTAAGCTCTATAAATTT
Source organism: Orientallactaga sibirica (assembly GCA_036365145.1). NCBI lineage: Eukaryota > Metazoa > Chordata > Mammalia > Rodentia > Dipodidae > Orientallactaga > Orientallactaga sibirica. The sequence goes on from JAEOAD010000747.1 coordinate 843,962, forward strand.
TTGCTGGGCTTGACTTTCAAAAAATAAAGGGAAAAGGGGAGATCCTTCAACATACTGGCATAGGCAATGACTTTGTGAATATAATCCCAATCGCTTAGGAAATAAAACCACTAATCAACCACTAGGATCTCATGAAATTACAAAGCTTTTGTACAGCAAAGGACACTGTGAATAGAGCAAAGAGACAACCTACAGAATGGGAGAAAATCTTTGCCACCTATTCATCTGACAGAGGATTAATATCCAGAATATACAAAGAACTCAAAAAACAAAATTAAAAAAATCGAACAACCCAATTAGAAATGGGCTATGGAACTAAATAAGAGAGTTCTCAAAGGAAGAATACAGATGGCACCGAAACACTTATAAAAAGTGTTCTAGAGCCAGGCTTGGTGGTGCATGCCTTTAATCCCAGCACTCGGGAGGCAGAGGTAGGATTGCCAAGAGTTCAAAGCCACCCTGAGACTTCATAGTTAATTCCAGGTCAGCCTGGACCAGAGTGAGACCCTACCTCACAAAAACAAAAACAAAAACAAAAGTGTTAAACATCATTAGCCATCAGGGAAATCTAAATTTAAAACTCCTTTGAGATTCTATCTCACTCCTGTCAGAATGGCTACCATCAAGAAAATGAATAAGGGGTCTGGAGAGATGGGTTAGTGGATAAGGTGTTTGTCTGCAAAGCCAAAGGACCCTGGTTTGATTCTCCAGGACCCATGTAAGCCAGATGCATGAGGGGGCACATGTTTCTGGACTTCGTTTGCACTGGCTATAGGCCCTGAAATGCCCATTCTCTTTCTCTCTCAAGTAAATATATATATTTAAAAAAGAAAACAAATGACAATAAATCTTGGCAGGGATGAGGAAAAAAGGGGAACCCTTCTACACTGTTGGTGGGAATGTAATCTGGTACAGCTATTGTGGAAATCAGTGTGGAGATTCTTGAGACAGCTAAAAATAGATTTACCATATGATCCAGCTATCCCACTCCTAGGCTTATATCCAAAGGACTCTTCACACTTCCTTAGAGATACTTGCACAACCATGTTTGTTGCTGCTCTATTCACAATAGCTAGGAAATGGAACCAGCCTAGATGTCCCTCCACAGATGAATGGATAATAAAGATGTGGTACATTTACACAATGGAGTTCTATTCAGCGGTAAAGAAGAATGAAATTTGCAGGGAAATGGATGGAACTGGAAAGGATTATACTAAGTGAGGTCACCCAGGAAGGCCCAGAAAGCCAAACATCACATGTTCTCTCTCATATGTGGATCTTAGCTACAAATGCATAGACTTGTGGGTGAGCTGGAACCAAAAATTGGTAGCAGGGGCCAGTAAGCTAGAAAAAAAGCTATAAGGAATGGAGGAGAGAGGAGGACTTAAGGGGATGGTGTTGTATACATGCAAGTACAAGAACAGATTACAGGGAGGGGAAAGGCCTAACCAAGGCCAGGGGAAGAGATTGTGTAAAAGAAAGGGAGGGGGAGGGTCAATCAAAATTCAAGACAATCTGAATAGGACATATGAAAATGTACTTTTTTGAATAATGGCACATCTAGAAGCCATAGATTGTTACTAGAAATTTTCAGTGCAGGGATGGGATACCTTCCAGTGAGTTGTTGGCCAGGGAGGTCCCTGTTGCCTCGAAAACCTTACAGGCTATTTCCAAAGCCCTTGGTTTCCCATGAAATAAGACCCTATTGCTGAAGACTTCACTTGCCTGTCTGGTAAAGTCACTGAGAAATCAAGCTAGCGCTGAGCTGAAAACCTTATCCCTGTAGACCAGCCAACTGAAAGCTGGAAAAAGCTGCACTGCATGTAGCCCTATGGGTGACAGAAGTCATCAGTATTGAAAACAATGGACACTGGAAGCCTCAAGTTTGGCCAGACAGGCCAAATGACTGAATGAGTACAATAGTGGCATGTCTGCTCTGAGGGAAACCACCTGCTCTCTAATTTGACTGGAGGCCCGCTTTAAGGGAGGGAATACATGCCTGGTATTGAAAATCCATTCAAAACCCTATGGCAGGGGAGGTCATGAGCCTTAGGGGTATAAAGCCTACTCTTATCTGGCTAAATGTGTATATGATTCACACCAAACTGCTCAGAGAGCACTATACTTAATGTTCATATTCATGTATTAATGCTACTCTCACTTCTGGTTAGAGAAGCTTCTCTTTCCAGATGGCAATGACTACTGGCAACATAGTGCTAAGAAGAAGGGATAGAGGAGTGCCCAGCACTGAAACATCTCTATCACACCCTCCAAGGCTCAGGGTCCATTGAAGAGGTGGTGCAAGAATGTAAGAGCCAAAGGAAGGGTACCACTCCTTACAATGCAATTGCCCAGACAGAAATTGGCCTCGATATCCATGACCTCAGAATACCTAGCAATACCTTCACAAGACCCTCATAACTATTATGAGGGTCTTGTGAAGGTATTGCTAGGTATTGTGAGAAAAAGACAATGACATCAAAATAAAAGAGAGACTAACAGAGAAAGGGAAGGGATTTGATGGAGAGTGGAGTTGTGAAGGGAAATGGGGGAGGGGAGGGAATTATCATGGTTTATTGTCTGTAAGTATAGAAGTTGTCAGTAAAAAATGTTTAAAAGTAATGGGACAATGTGTTTGGTGCAAATGAAAACTTCTCTCATTTCATGGGATGGGTATTTTAGTTTGTTTGACTTAATCATTCCACGTGGTATAGTGATATAACATCAAATTATGCCATAGAAATGTAATTTGTCGGTATACCTCAAAATAATACTAGTTAAAATGAATAGGGGCTCAGGGAACATTGTGGAAGGGGTGGGATTATTGTAAGACTCACAGAGTGGATAGGAATACCCTGAGGCACAGACCCCCTGCTACCTCACATGGATTGACTGAGGCCTTCATGACCCCACAGTGATTACCATAATCCCTCTGAGGAGGGTCTCCAGGGAAATGGGATCAGGAGCAATGGGATAAAATAATAACTCTCAACCCCATGGGGAATAGCAATTCCACTGAGGAAGGCCCTCAGTCAGTGGGAGCAGGGAGGAGGGAAATTATGGTACCAACATATGATGTGTCCATACAAAGTATATACTTAATAAAAAATTAAAAAAATAAAATCAATTTAAAAATGGATTTTCTATACTGTGCACGACTATGCTGTGTGCACATATGTCCTTACAGATTTCCCTGAGTAAAGGGCCCTAGGAATTAGGATCCCTACAAGAAAGGCTTTGTTTGGAGTGCAAATGGATGGATGCAAGAGGTGTGGCTCCTGGTGCTGAGAGGAAGACCTATTTCTTTGTTTTGGTAACTTTGGTTCATATCTCAACCTACAATGCATATTTCTGCTAAAAATTTATTTTTTTCTGTAAGTTGTTAAGCTCTTATGAAAACAAATTGAGAAATTCCCACCCCACTGTTTTTTTTTCCACTTTTTATTTTATATATATATGTGTGTGTGTGTGTGTGTGTGTGTGTGTGTGTGTATATATATATATATATATTATATACACACATATATATAATAAGCTTATACATTTTTATACCCTTGCCCCTGATCCTGGTACCATGGAGGCCTGCCTCAGTGGGGTTATGGTATTCGCTGTGGGGTCATAAGGCCTCAGTCAGTCCCTGTGGGGTAATGGGGGAACCATGCCTCAAGATATTCCTACCCACTCTGTGACTCTTAAATTTTTTCCACCCCTTCTTCTGCAATGTTCCCTGATACATGATAGGCCTGCTGGCAGTCAGATTTAGTGTTAAATTCTTTGTAGCCTCTGGATTTCTGCTTAAAAGATCTTGCTTGATCACTGTGTCTGCCACCATAATGCTGGAGCTAGAGCTGCTTGTCATGCTAGCAGTAAGAGCAGTATTCATGTCACAGCTTCCTCTGCAATTTCTCCTGGGCCCTGGAAAATGTGGCAGAAGTGGCATGTCTCATGATGGGCAGTTGACGATCTTATCGATGGATCTTGGTTCTCTTCTGTTTACTCTGCAATCTGTAAAATAAAGCAGATTCTCCAACCAAGAGTGAGAGAAGCTTAGGTTAAAGAGGGTATGCAAAGTTATTTGAGAGATCTTTTGCTGTATAAGCCCACTCTTCTCCCGAGAGTAGTGGGGACTTCTTTCTGAAGCTTGAGTTTCCTGACCATGGGATGCTGACTATCCAATTTGAGATTTTCCCACTGAATGGGCCTCAGGTCCAGAAAACAGCTGGTTACCCACAGAGGCTGTGTGCCACTATTGCACAAATGCATACTTCTTGCCCAGCTGTTTGCTTTCGTAGTCTGCAAGGTCTCCTGCTTATTCATGATGTTGATGACTGTTGCCACCAGCAGCTCTCACAGGGCTTTCCAGCACTATGAGAGCTAGCCAGAAGGGAGCTTGGGGTTCCAACATGATGTTCCAATGTCCTGGGACCACAGCCTGTGGCATATTCAGCAATAGGATCTTACCTTTTAGCTCTGGAAGGTAATCAATTGTTCTGGCAATGTACATTGTTTTGAGGACCTCATGGGTCTCCCTGGCCAACAGCTCACTATGGGAAGCAACCAAATTCTAGACCTGGGATTTACCACCCAGACTCCATTCAACCCATTTTTGGTTAAAACTGTAAAGATATTCAGTTTTACATATATAATTTTTTGTTTCTCATTAATGTAGAAGGGTTATTGTGACATAGGCCAGCATAACCAGCACTTGGTAATTTGTAACAATATGCCAAACACTCCAACAATACATTAAGGATTACCATTTTAGCACTTTAGATCACCAGTTCTCCAAGGCTGGGACCAGGGATAGTGGCATTAGCATAAGTTGGGAACTTGTTAGAAATTTAAGTTGAGGGGGGAATTGCACAACTGAGAAACAACTATACAGATTCAACACAGCACTATGTTTTATCCAGCCCTCCAAAGGATAGTATACTCAAATTTGAAAACCACTGCCTTCAATTGTGACTTATACTGCTTGGTTAATAAAGCAGCAGGTTGGATGATTCAGAGGTATTAAAAGTTTGTTTATAGTGTATATATGTAAGTAGAGGAATAGGTTATAGGAAGTGGAATCACCTAAGCAAAGCCAGGTGAAGAGATTGTGTAAAAGAAGGGTGAGAGGGTCAATAAAAACTCAAAATATTTGGAATAAGACATATGAAAACTTACTTTTTTGGATAATGGCACATCCAGAAACCATAGATTGTTACTACAAATTTTCAGTGCCAGGGATGGGGTACCTTCCAATGAGTTGTTGGCCAGGGAGGTCACTGCTGACTCCAAAACATTACAGGCTATTGCCAAGGCCCTTGGTTTCTCATGAGGAACAGATAGTAAGACTCTATTGCTGAAGACTTCACATGCCTGGGCAGCAAGGTCACTGAGAAATCAAGCTGAGACTGAGCTGAAAACCTTCTCCCTGTAGACCAGCCAACTGAAAGCTGCAAAAAGCTGCACTGCATACAGCCCTATGGGAGACAGAAGTCATCAGCAGTGAAAACAGTGGACACAGGAAGACTCAAGTTTGGCCAGATAGGCCAAATGATTGAACAGGGGCAATAGTGGCATATCTGCTCTAGGGGAAACCAGCTGCTCTCTAATTGGACTGGAGGCCTGCTCTAAGGGAGGGAATACATGCCTGGCACTGAAAACCTAATCAAAAGCCTAAGGAAGGGGAAGGCATGAGCCTTACAGGTATAAAGCCTGCTTGTCTGGTTAAATGCATATATTGTGCTGACCAAACTGCCCAGTAAGCACTACAATTTGATGTTCATATTGATGTATTCATGCTACTCTCACTTTTGGTTAGAGAATCTTTGCTTTTCAGAAGGCGGTGACCAACCACTGGGATGTCCCAAAAGGTGATATAGTACTGAGAAGAAGTGACAGAAAGGAACTTCCTGGTAAGATGGCTGCATAGGAGCCATACCAAACCAGACTAGGCAGGGATTTAAGCAAAACCATAGCAAAATACACTCTTCTGAAAAGTGAAGTAGTATAGGTCATTCTTAGACACCACGGAGGAGAGACCAAGACCCACCAGAAAGGAGGAAAATGGCCAGAATCCCACTGAGGCACCTGCAGTCCCTGATCTGTGCCATACACGCACCTGGCACTGTCCACCAGGCACGCCTAGCAGCAGCAACAGAAACCAAACAAGGGGATTTTCCAACCTCATCAGCCTCCTTGCAAAGTCAAGAAATCTGAAGGAAAGACACCTGAGATCAACCAAGGAGCTACTGAAGGCAATACTGGCAGGACTGTGTGAGCAACTCCAGGCTCCCTGCCCTCTCTCATGCCCCAACCATCATAACTGTGAACCTCTGTCATTCAGCTCCCTGGCAGTACACCCAGCACAGCTGAACAGAACTCCAGCTCCACAGCACAACATGGAGAGATCAAAGTGGGCATTCAGTATTGGTGAGAATGGAAGTCATACCAAAAGATAATGAGGCCACTGACAAAAAAAAAAAAAAAAACCAGGTACATAGACCTGCATTGTAAGTGCTAATCTCTCTTTCCATGCCAGGGCAGGTTATGGGTTACATATTTTTGGTTGGCTTTACCACTTTCAAATAAGCTGTATTTGGGGACTGAATATTGTTGTCTTTGATGCTTTCAGATTTATAGGACCTTTGTCTTTTGTTTCTGTCATTATTGGGGGCAGGGTCTGATTCCGATCCAGGATGACATGGAACCCAATTCAGAACAGAATTCTCTACCTCCCAGCTGACAGGATTAAGGGTGTAGAACAACACACACCCTTGGGATTTTGGTTTTATAAGAATATCTGCTTGTAGCCGGGCGTGGTGGCGCATGCCTTTAATCCCAGCACTCGGGAGGCAGAGGTAGGAGGACCGCCGAGAGTTCGAGGCCACCCTGAGACTACATAGTGAATTCCAGGTCAGCCTGAGCTAGAGTGAGACCCTACCTCACAAAACCAAAAAAAAAAAAAAAAGAATATCTGCTTGTTTTAATCCCCACTCTTCTATATTCTGTGCTGGTTTTTATTGAATGTGTGTATTGCTCAGTTGAAGTTTAGAATTTGCCAGTAAATTGTTCCAGCCAGTCCGCTAGAATACTTGTTTAGCAAGCAAACTCAACACCTAGGATTACTTCTGCAGTTGTATTGGGGTACAAGAGCTATACTTGGCACCTTAAACTCATATCCTGAAATTATATAATGGTGGATTGCCACATCTAAGAACACTGCAGATAAGTAGAAAATAAAAGCATCAAATCAATTCAAGATGCAAAAGTTGCTACACTATAATACAAGAAACATGAAGAATCAAGAAAATACAATCCCACCAAAAAATTATAGATCCAGCAGAAATGATTACCAATGAGACTGTTTAAGATGAAATGCTGGACAAAGATTTTTAAAAATATATTTTATCTATACTGAAAGAAATCAAAAAAGAAATCAAAGGAATCAAAAAAGAAAACAAAGGTATTAAAGAAAACAAACTCCTGAAAGAGAACACAGGAAGTAAGCTTAATGAAATAAGGAGGTCTTTAGAAGACATGAGTAAGGAAATGGAAATACAGGAAAAAAAATAGGCTGAAATTCTAGCTCTGAAGAATATAGTCAGTCAAATAAAAAACTCTGTGGAAAGTCTCACCAGTAGAATGGATGAAGGAGAGGACAGAATATCTAAACCAGACTACCAGGTGGTAGACCTAATACAGTCCAAAAAAGAGAAAGACAAACTAATAGGAAGGTATGAATGTGAATTTCAAGATCTCCAGGACACTATGTATAAAAAGATCAAACATAAGAATGCAGAGTATAGTACAAGGACAAGAATTTCATCCAGAGGCTTAGTAGGCATTTTCAACAAAATCATAAAAGAAAAAATTTTCACAAATTGGGAAAGAAATACCAATGCAGAAACAGGAAGCTTTTAGAACACCAAACAGACAAAAGCTGGAAAGAACCTCTCCTCGCCATGTTATAGTTAAACTATGAAACACGCAAACCAAAGAAAATATATTGAAAGTAGTTAGATAGAAAAAGCAAGTCACCTTCAAAGGCAAGCCCATCAGGATCACAGAAGATTACTCAACACAAACTTTAAAAGCCAAAAGGGCTTGGAACAATGTATTCCAAGTCCTGAAAGATAATAACTGTCAACCAAGATTTTTTTTTTTTTTGGTTTTTGAGGTAGGGTCTCACTCTGGCCCAGGCTGACCTGGAATTAACTACGTAGTCTCAGGGTGGCCTTGAACTCAAGGCGATCCTCCTACCTCTGCCTCCCGAGTGCTGGGATTAAAGGTGTGCACCACCACACCCGGCTAACCAAGATTATTTTATCCTGCAAATCTATCTATCCAAATTGATGGAGAAATAAGGACATTGCACAACAAAAACAGTCTAAAGGAATTTATTACGAATAAATACAGAAAATACTTGAAGGACTCCTTCATGCTGAAGGGAAAGCAAAACACACACAGGAGGAAATAGGGAAAAAAATAAACCATACTCAAATAACAGTTAAAACAAGCGAATAATGGGAAACAGGAAGCACTACAAAACAAGAAGAATGGCGAGAATAAATATATGCCTTTCAATAATAACTCTTAATATCAATGGCCTCAATGCCCCAACCAAAAGACACAGGCTTGCAGACTGGATTAAAAGGCAGGATCCTGACATTTGTTGCCTCCAGGAAAAGGTCACTTTAAACTGATTAAAGGAAGACTCCAACAGGAGGATATTACAATCCTAAGCATATATGCACCTAACACGGGGGCTCCCAATTCCATCAAACAAATACTATTACACTTAAGCCAACTTAAATCAGTGCCAACCTCCGTTCTGTTGCTTTCGTGCCAACTGCCCCTGATCAGTGGCATCCGAAAGCAATGGGTGGATAGTACTGACTCAGAGCACCTATGGTAAATTGGCTGAACACTAAAGCTCATGGAGCACTTCCCAGATGCCACTGGAAGAAATTCCTGGAAGCATAAGTTCTCCAACCGCCCCTCTGCACTCTACACTCTAGCTCTGGGTTCCACTCCTCGCAATTCCTGTGTGCTGGCTTGGGACTCCTTCCACACTAATATCTGGTATCAGGCTTGTACCTTTCCTCATCTGTTGAACACTTTTCCCAATTTGCCATCTAGGATGACTTGCAAGCTTAGCAATCATTCAGGAGTGGAAACTCAATTTCCTTCTGAGGAGAACCTTTTTCGTTATCCATTTAAACTGCTGGGCCAGCCCAAACTCTCAAAGTGAAATTTCTGACCTGTTCATTTTAAAGGTGCTCTGTCCCTCGAGTTTGTGATTCATCTCCAATTCTCCTTGCATGCCTGAAGTGCAGGGCTTTTTAAAGCTGCACTTTCTAGGTGGGGCTCTCCACTCATCTAAAACTACACTATGGTGACATATTGAACAAATAACTTAAGCCTGCTTAAATTAAATGGCCTTCTCTTCTCTAAAATGGGCGAACTAAAAGTAACCATCTCCAGTATGCTAGAGAAAAGATAAACTTGTTGCATTGTGACAAGCACATGGAACATTGAATTCACAAATTAAACCAACATTGAAATATAAATGTTGACTCATGAAATTGATGGAATACTCTTTCACTCATAATGCTGTGACTAATAAGTACAGGACAGCTATGGCAACACAGTTCAGTTAGTAGACTGCATGGCTAGCGTGCAGGAGGCCCTATGTTCCATCTCTGGCACTGCGTGATCTAGGCATGATGGGAAATGCCTGGATTTCCAGAACACTAGAAATGGCAGGAAGATCAGAAGCTTGAGATCATTCTCACTTCAAGGGGTGTACCTGTAATCCCAGCACTCTGGAGATGGAGGCAGGAAGATCAGAAGTTCAAGGTCATCCTCAATTACATAGTGTATTTTAGGCCAGGCTAGGCTACACATGACGCTATTAAAAATAAACAGGATAATTGTTAACAGAGGATTCATGAGTCAGATTGGATAATATGCTAATGATCTGGCACCATTTTGTTCTTTAATCCCCACAATAATCCATGGTGGCGGTACTCGTATGTATTAATATTTCCTTCTCATTTTTTTCATTAAATGCTCTACTCTTTTATTATTGATCAGGGACGCTTGCATCCTAGGAACTACACTAACACTGAGTTAAGACCCAAGTTCCTCCTCTTGGTCTTTTTATTAAAACTTTTTTAACCCAGGTGGTGGTGGTGTTGAGACAGGATCTCAATTTGTACCAGGCTGACCTGAAGCATAACTGAGTGTATTATGTATTATACTGTGTTTCTCCTACTTAAGCATCCTGATTTCTGAGATTAAAGGTATAAGGCATGAAACATCACACCTCGATTCTCTTAAAAAATTTATTTATTGAGGCCAGGCGTTATGGCGCATGCCTTTAACACCAGCAGAGGTAGGAGGATCACCATGAATTCAAGGCTGCCCTGAGACTCCATAGTGAATTCAAGGTCAGCTTGGGCTAGACTGAAACCCTACCTCAAAAAAACAAAACAATGTAGAGAAAGAATGAGATAATGAGAGAGGGAGAATGGGCACTCCAGGGCCTCCTGCCACTGCATACAAACTCCAGATATGTGCACCACTTTGTGCATCTGGCTTTATATTAATAATGGGAATTTGAATTTGGGCCACCAGGTTTTGCAAGCAAATGCATTTTACTACTGAACCATCTCTCCAGCCCCATGGATCTACTTTTTTATTTTTTTTTATTTGAGAGAAAGATACAGCTAAAAAGGCAGATAGAGAAAGAGAATAAGTATGGGCATGCCAGAACCTCCTGCCACTACAAACAAACTCCAGAAGCATGTGCCACTTTGTGCATCTGGCTTTATGTGGGTACTGGGCAATCAAATCAGGGCCATCAGACTTTGCAAGCAACCACCTTTAATTGCCGAACCATCTCTCCAAGCCCTCCTTTTATTAAAAGCAGATATGAAAACTCATTGAAGGCCAGGTGTCATGTCTACACTTTGTAATTCTAGCAATTGGGTAATGGAGGTAGGATGATCAGGAGTTCAATGTCATCCTCAACTAAATAGTTAGGTGTATGCTAGTCTGGACTACAAGAGACTATCTCAAAACAAAACTTAAAAGGAAAGAATAAAGAACAAAAGGAAAACCAAGTGTGGTGGCACATGCCTTTAATCTCAGCACTCGGGAGGCAGAGGTAGGAGGATTGTCGTGAGTTCAAGGCTACCCTGAGTCTACAGAGTAAATTCCAGGTTAGCTCTGGGCTAGAGCAAGACCCTATCTCGAAAAAAGAAAAATAAAAAGGAAACAGGTTACTCAATAACTTGCCTATGGCCACAGAACTCATCACTGATGGATGGATATTGAAAATAAAATACAAAGGAATTTGACTCCACTCTAAATACAAATATTTTTATTTTTAGAATTATATTTATTTCTAAGTTTAAGCATCCTCATTGACAGTATAGAGAAACTCACTCCTTGCTTGACAGTTAAAAGTCATTCCTTAATTTTCAATATCAAGATAGAAGAAAGAATGTTCACAAATTCAATTCTTCTGTCCTCTTTTTCAAAAACATCTACCAAGTACCTATCAAGCCACTCACCAAACCATGAGGAAAAACAATTGTCTAAAAAGTCAACCAAACTTAGAAAAATAAAAGTATTGAGCTAAGATTATCATGAAAACACTGTTATTGCAAACAAAAGGGTAAGAAGCCAAACTCCCATGTGTAAAAGAAGACCTTAAGAGAAAAATAAATAGCTCGGCGTGGTGGCACACGTCTTTAATCCCAGCACTTGGGAGGCAGAGGTAGGAGGATCGCCATGAGTTTGAGGCCATCCTGAGGCTACATAGTTAATTCCAGGTTATCCTGGATCAAAGTGAGACCCTACCTCGAAAAATAAAAAAATAAAATAAAATAAAAAAGAAAAGAAAAGAAAAGAAATCAATAATAAAGTTAGGACCACAATTACAATGCTGTGTACAGGTTCAAAAACACATTCAGCTTAGGAACATACTAGGTTTTCTCCTATCCCAGCAGAAGATAAAAATCATGCATTTGTGGAAATAAGATTAAAACTGTGCTTGTCAACAGAAGGTATGATGAGGCAAAGGGAAAAATGCAGAACAAATGGGAGCAAAGACAAGATTGAGTCAAAGCTCTACTCCCCAGGAAAGTGCAACAGCAAACTCTTCTGAGCCGGAATCATAAAATTCTAGATTTGGCTCAAAATCAGAGAACTATACAGAACACTCATACACATCAAGGGACCCACAGGGTCAAAAATATTTCACTTCAAAAATATTTCTTAACTCTTGCTGGGCGTGGTGGCACACACCTTTAATCCCAGCACTCAGGAGGCAGAGGTAGGAGGATCACCATGAGTTCCAGGCCACCCTGAGACTACATAGTGAATTCCAGGTCAGCCTGGACTAGAGTGAAATCCTACCTGAAAAAAAACAAATATATATATATATTTCTTAACTCTTAAACATATCAATTCTGAAAACCAAATCAAAATGACACTGGAACATCCAGTCACAGAGTAAAAAGCTCTCTCCGAAGAAAACTAAGAGCAGAAATTTAAATTTGAAGGAATGTGAACAACATGGAATGAATGAGACCGGGTTCCTAGCACAATTTTAGTAAGGCCTAGACTCACTCCAACTCCTTCAGAATGTCTCCAAGAGATGTTTCTTGGACACAGATCTATAAGTTTGACTTGACCTTAAGATTTATCTAAAGCTTGGATAAGAAAACACATACTTATTTTTAGCTATTCAAAGATTTGGGTATATTACAATATGTTCTATTCTATAGTTCTCAATGTCTGAACCTTTGTCTTATAATTTTAGGTGATGTGGGAAAATGTATGAATGTGTCTTATCGGTAGTGTCACAAGGAAATATGAACCTGTTCCTCCTTGTCTTCTACACAGGAAGAGTGAATGCATGGGGCCCTAAATGTCTTGCAAGGTTTCTTTGTACACTTGGTAGATGGTTAGGATGAACCATTTTACTTCTCCACCATGAGCAAGACTTAACTAGTGATCAATTTCATCTGCCCTAATTATCGTCATCAGCAACCATACCCTGGAACAATCTGCTAAAGCACGGAGAATTGGGATCAGTGAAATGTTTGTAAGGGCTTGCTCTAGAGAGAGCACCCATGCAGATCCAGCAGAAATAGTGCTTACAGCCAGGACATAACATCTTGTTACATCCATCTGACTTCTGTATAGGAGTCCCACAAGATGGGCAGCTCTTTGAGTTCTTATCCAGCCATGTTTTACTTTTCATCTCTTCCAAAGCCTTCTGAATTACTCTCTTACCATACCTCTGTTCCAATAATCTTTTATTGGCTGCATCTGCTTGCAGGTATTCTTTTCGTAACTGTTTTAAACTGTCTGCATCTACCTTACATGGAGACATCCCATGGTAGGTCAATCTGCACAAGGTACAGAAGGCAAAACTGCAGTTGGGGCAGATGCCCAGGGTACAGCCGGGCTCTTGCATCACAGGCAGCTGGCAGCACGGGCGGGGGCAGTACACGACATCTGGCATCATATCCAAGGTAGACTGCAGAAGAAGGCGGTCATAACGGGCGAATGACTCTGCTTCCACCAGCTCTTTGACCTGACCAGGAGTGGCCACTGAAGGACACTTGGGCTCTGGACAGCTGAGGCTTTGCACTTGGCCATCTCTGATCTGGATTTCAAAGTAGTCCTTCAGGCAGGCTCTACAGTACACGTGTTTGCACTCCAGGAAGCTCATGCATTTGCTACCCAGCTTCTCACAAAAGCAGATGTTGCACAGGAACAACTTACTATTAAAGCATTTCATCTGCTGAGCTTGGTCAAAGTCCAGGATGTTCTGGACCAGACTTGACAATGACTCCACATCCTGCACAGCCCTCTCATCTATGACTTCCTCTTGCTCAGCGTCAGATCCAGCAGCTCCTCCAAAGTCCAGCTCTGTGTTGAAAGAGGCTTCGGCCATACTTCTCTGGACTGTGTTCTGAGACCCCATCTTGAGCTCAAAAGGAGAGACGATATTCAGGTACTCTAGGGTCTCAGTCTTAAGAAACTGCAGCCATGTGAACAGCACCACACTGCCTCGGTGTTCTTGCCATAGGTTGTCTAAGTGCTGGCAGAGGGCAGAGAGCTGAGCTGGTGACAGCCATTTGCAAGTAAGTGTGAATGAAGGTGGAGAGGAGGATGGGTAATCTGGGGGCAGTTCAAAGTTCAGCACAAGCGGTGGCAGATAGCGAATGGTGTGTTCAAAGTCTCTCCCAAGGGCAGGATGCTCATTTGAACTGCTGCTCACAAATACCTTGAAATTCGGGGGCAAATCCAAATAGATCCTGGTTTCTCCACCTTGGACAGACTCTGCTCTTCTGAACTCATCTGCATCATAAATACTCTCCAGGACCACCAACTCATCCTCCTGAGCTTCTCGATCTTCAGCCGACATTTTCTGTTAATAACAAACAGAAGATAGGATATTAACACTGCAGTCTGTATATAACCCTCTACAGGAGTATGGGGGGGGGATAATCTGGTAAGAAGGGCCCTGGAGAAGGTGGGATGAAGCTAAATCCTAAATCATATGGTTCTTGCTTGTGACTCCCAGCATCAGAAATTGGTTACAATCCACATTGAACTGTTGGTTGGAGAGAACTACAAGGTCCCCAAAACCAGTCACGTTTCTGTCAAACCACTTGTTTGATTACCAGCCTGAAGTGAAAGGTAAGACCCTATTGTTGAAGATACCACATGCTACTGATACCGAGCATCAAGAGATCCAGCTGGAATATAGACAGAAGCCAGTTCCCAGATGGTTGTCTCATATAGTGTTGGAAAGCTCTTCATGAGCTGCTGAGGAAAAATGGCCAACAATGTTGTAAGCAAGCAGTCTGACAAGATGCACACACCTGTGCAACAGTGGCACCCAGCCTAGGTGGTAACCAATGACTCTCTAATAAGCTAAGAGATCTGCTCAGCAGGCAGGAACGCATAACTGGAACTGGGAGCCAAATCAGAATCTTATGATGACCTTGGTCATAGACTTGAAAGAGAAGTTCCCATTATGCTTTGGCCATAAGAAAGGATATACTCATCAAAATCTCTGTAAATTAACTATGCATATTCCCTTTAACCTATGCTGTTCTCACTCTCCATTGGAGAATCTGTCTTTTTCAGAAGGCACCAAGAACTGAGGACAACCAAAACAAGATAAGATAGCTGACTCCATACCAAGAGATGAACCACATTCTACTTTAAAAAAAATAAAACTTTTTTATTTGAGAAAGAGAGGAGTAGGAGTAAGGAGGGAGAGAAGGAGAAAGAGAAAGAAGCAGCATGAAATTCTGGAGGTATGGAGAATGGAGAGATGGTACTACAAGTATTGGATTTTCAGTTGAATAGGAGGATGGTTTTCTGACACCTGTTCCACAGAAAGGTGACTGGTGTTAATCATAAGGCACTGTAGGCTTCAAAATAACTGAGGACACATTTCAAATGTTCTCATCAGAAAACTATTTCTGGTGATGGATATGTTAATTTGTTTTAATCATTAAGCATTGCAAAAACTACAATATCACTGTGTCTGTCATAAACATATACCATTTATACTTTACAAAAACAACTAAAGGGCATGAGAGATGGCTTAGCAGTTAAGAAACTTGCCTGCAAAGAATAGAAACTCGTGTTCGAATCTCCAAGTCCCATGGAGGCCAGACACACACTGATGCAAGTGTGTAATGTTGCACATGCGCATAAGGGTGTGAAGGTGTCTGGAGTTTGTTTGCAGTGGCTGAAGACCCTGACATGCCCACTCTCTCTCTCTCCTTCTTTCTCTCTCTCTCCTTCTTTCTCTTCCTTCTTTCTCTCTCTCTCAAATAAAAAATAAAAAGAGATTCAAAGATTTCTATACAGTGTGCAACAAATCCATTTGACTTTCTTCTAGTATAATTACAATCAAATTGGATCACTGGGAATATACCCAGGCTTCCTTACAGGCATCCTATTCCAAGGTGTTCCTGATACTATAGAAAATGCCATACTGGCATGGTGGTGCACGCCTTTAATCCCAAAACTCAAGAAGCAGAGGTAGGAGGATCACCATGAGATTGAGGCCACCCTGAGACTACATAGTGAATTCTAGCATTCCAGCTCAGCCTGAGCTACAGTAAGACCTTACCTTGAAAAACCAAAAAAAAAAAAAAAGAAAGAAAAGGAAAGGAAAGGAAAGAAAAAAAAGAAAATACCATGCTGCAAGTGAAAAATGAAGAACACCAAGAACCCTGTGCCTGAACTTGACAGACAGACAAATTTCCCTGATCTACTAAGATGGGTCCACAACTTAATCTACAGATGTACTTGTTCTGAGTTTTATTTCTTCTGGTCGATAAGTTATACCGCCACAATGGGCAAAGGAAAAGATTAAGCATTTGTTTCCAAGTTCAGCCTGAAATATAGAGTCAGTTACACATGCACGCACACACATGAGTGTGTGTAGAAAATATGCTTTTACTTACTGGTTTCTGTTAATGGGGTGAAGAATTCTCCTGCATTCTGGGCCTTCAGATTGCAAGTCAAACTGCAGTGAGGTACTACTGTGTCAGCTCTGTTAGGCCAAAGTCAGTAGTGTTCCCCTCTTCTGAGAGCTTACAAAGTAAAATTAAGCGATCTGGGCTGGAGAGATGGCTTAGCAGTTAAGGCGCCTGCCTCCTAAGCCTAAGAACGCTGGTTTCAATCTCCAGTGGTTCCAATTTCCAGGTCCCACATTTAGCCAGATGCAGTGATGCAAGGGCTCAATGCCGCACATGGCCACAAGGGGTTGCACACATCTGGATTTCGTTCACAGCAGCTGAGAGACTGCTAGTGTGTCCATCTCTATCTGTCTTCCTCTCCCTCTCTCTCTGCCTCTCTCAAAAAAAAAAAAATTAAGCCATCTATCATATTACTGAAAAACCAAATGTTTGAGTGGAGCCAAGAATGTTCTATATCAACAAGTGCTCATGCTGATTTTTAGGCACATTTGGACTGCTTCTTCCAGTTATACAAGCAGAAGGTTGGATGAATGAGAAGGGTTAAAAAGGGCTGAGAGACAAGTTAAGGTGCCTGCCTCCAAGCCTAAGAACGCTGGTTCCAATCTCCTCCAGGTCCCACATTTAGCCAGATGCAGTGATGCAAGGGCTCAATGCTGCACTTGACCACAAGGGGCGCACGATCTGGATTTGCTCACAGCAGCTGAGAGACTGCTGGTGTGCCCATCTCATCTGTCTTCCTCTCCCTCTCTCTCTGCCTCTCCAAAAAAAAAAAAAAAAATTAAGCCATCTATCATATTACTGAAAAACCAAATGTTTGAGTGGAGCCAAGAATGTTCTATATCAACAAGTGCTCATGCTGATTTTTAGGCACAGAAAAGATGGGAAAGCCCTTACCTGGACTGCTTCTTCTACAGTTGTTTCTCTAGTTATACAAGCAGAAGGTTGGATGAATGAGAAGTATTAAAAGTTTACTAAGGGAGGCCGGGCGTGGTGGCGCACGCCTTTAATCCCAGCAGCCGGGAGGCAGAGGTAGGAGGATCGCTGAGAGTTCGAGGCCACCCTGAGACTACATAGTTAATTCCAGGTCAGCCTGGACCAGAGTGAGACCCTACCTTGAAAACCAAAAAAAAAAAAAAACAAGTTTACTAAAGGTTCTGGCAGGTACACAGTTTACTGCTAGCAATTGAGTTTTCTGGAAAAAAAAATTACAAAAACCTCCCCAAAGAGTCCAAGACCAGATGGCTTCTACATTGAATTCTATCAAACCTTCATGAAAGAACTGAAACCAATCTTTCTCAAACTGTGCCACACAATCAGAAAACAGGGGAAGCTCCCCGACTCCTTTTATGAAGATAGTATCACCCTAATACCAAAGCCAGACAGAGATGCCACAAGAAAAGAAAACTATAGGCCTATTTCCCTGATGAATTTAGACGCAAAGATCCTGAACAAAATCCTTGCAAACTAAATTCAACAACACATCAAAATCATTATGCAACTTGATCAAGTAGGCTATATCTCAGGAATGCAGGGTTAGTTCAACATATGGAAATCTATCAATGTAACACACCACATAAATAAGCTTAAACACAAAAACCACATGATCATTTCAATAGATGTAGAAAAGGCCTTTGACAAAATACAACAATACTTCATGATCAAAATGTTGGAGAGAATAGGCATGGATGGTTTATATCTCAACATAATAAAGGCTATATATACAGCACCTAAAGCCCAAATAATACTTAATGGGGAGAGACTGAAGGAATTCCCATTGAGATCAGGAACAAGACAGGGGTGTCCACTCTCACCTATGCTCTTCAACATAGTAATAGAAGCCCTAGCTCAAGCAATAAGACAGGAGAAATAAATAAAAGGGATACAAATTGGAAAGGAAGAAGTTAAATTAGCCCCATTGGCAGACAACAAGATTCTATATGTAAGTGACCCAGGAACCTCCATCTCAAAACTCTTAAAGGTGATTAATTCCTTCAGCAAAGTAGCAGGATACAAAATCAATGCACAAAAGCAGTAGCCTTTGTATATGCAAAGGACAAAGATACAGAGAAAGAAATTAGCAACATTGTCCCATTTTCAATAGCAACAAGAAAAATAAAATACCTTAGAATAACATTAACCAAGGATGTGAAACACTTATAAAATGAAAACATAAAAACACTCAAGAGCCGGGCGTGGTGATGCACGCCTTTAATCCCAGCACTCGGGAGGCAGAGGTAGGAGGATCGCCAAGAGTTCGAGGCCACCCTGAGACTACATAGTGAATTCCAGGTCAGCCTGGACCAGAGTGAGACCCTACCTCGCGAAACAAAAAAAAAAAAAACACTCAAGAAAGAAATTGAGGAGGACTTAGACTTGAGAAGATGGAAAGACCTCCCATGCTCATGCTCCTGGATAGGCAGAATTAACAATGTAAAAATGGCAATCTTACTAAAAACAATATACAGATTTTATGCAATATCTATTAAAATCCCAACATTTTTCTTCACAGAGATAGAAAAAATGATTTCACAATTCATATGGAATGGCAGCAGGTCTCAGATATCCATGCATATCCTCTGCAAAAGAAACACCTCTGGAGGCATCACCATACCTGATCTAAAGCAATATTACAAAGCCATAGTAATAAAAACAACATGGTACTGGCATAAAAACAGGATGACAGACCAATGGAACAGAATAGAGGATCCAGACTTTAGGGCAAATAACTACATCTACTTATTAGTCAACAAAGCCTGGATAATAGGGATGGTGGGGGCTGGAAGGGAGGGTAAGAGTTGGGGGTGTACACAAAATGGACCCAAATGGAAATGGTACCATAAAATCCTATATCCTGACAGACAGACTAAAAGGTTGAACTTTCATCAGGTCCTTAGAAGGAACACATGAATCAAAGGGCCTTCAAAAGGGTATGATAAAGACTATCCTTAAAATTCTCCTGTTTTTCTTTGTCTCTGTCTTTCTTCTCTCTTCTCTTTTATATTACCTATATTTTCTTCCTTCTTTTCCCTTGGCACTGGCTTGTAACTCCCAGTACCAGGATGTGGTTAACATCCACAATGAACTGTTGATCAGAGAGACCTACAAGGTTTCCCAAAAGAAGACAGACTTCTGTCAGAGCACTTGATCACCCACCAAAGGTTAATAGTAAGACCTTACTGCTGAAGACACCATATGTTTTCAGTATAGAACATGGAGACATCTGGTGGAAATCTGGAAGAGAGACAGTCCCCAGTTAGCCCATCTAGTGCCAGAAGGTGCTACATGAGCTACGGGGGGAAATGGCCAACATCTGTCCAAGCAACTCATGGTCTAAGCTACTCAGCAGCAAACAACGTGACATGATGCTCACCCAAGAGCAATAGTAGCACACAGCCATGGTGGGTAACCAACTGCTCTTGGACTGGCTAACAGACCTGCTCAGTGGAACGGAACCCATAGCTAGAACTGGGAAACAAGTCAGAATCATACCTAAAAAATTAGTTCACTCTCCAATATCAAGCTCCCACCAATCTTGGGCTATAAGACTAATAATGGTTATCCCATTTATCCAGTACTGACTTCACTCTCCAATGGAAAATCTGCTTCTCTTTTTCAGATGGACACAGAACCTGAGGAGAGAATCAGCCCATCACACCTCACCAGGGCCCATGCTGAAACCATAGAGTAATTGGGGAAATGAGCAAAAGTGCTGCTTTCTTGGTGAACCTGGTATCAGCACAAGGGTGAAGGAGATACACACAGAGAACACTCAGCTCCTACAAAACCAGAGATCTAGAGACACAGAGGTTCCCAAGAGCTAATCACTGAAGTAGACCTAAAATGAACACAACATGGCTCAGGGAAATTGTGGAAGAGTGGCAGAAAGAATGTTAGAGACACAAGTTGAGACATTACGCACAGAAACATTGCCTCTTCCCCATAACTGATGGCTACCCCCACAGTGAACAACCCACATTCCCCAATGGGATAACTGGCATCCCCAACAAGGAGGGTCCCTTTGGAAGGGTGGGACAGGAATGAAGGTAAGGATGGTACCAACATGTGCTGTTTACACACTGAGTATGCACATAACTTTTTTTCTAATTTAAAAAAGAAAAAATATGGCAAGGGATGTCATTAAGCTCTAAGGGGGAAAACTACTACTGTTGTCTGGCTAAATGCATATATTTTGCCCACCACAATGCTTAAACATGAACAAAATATTCATGTTTATGGCTTGTATTAATGTTACTCCCACTTTTGGTTAGAGAAGCTTCTCTTTTCAGATAGTGGTGGCCACTGGGAAGACTCAAAACTCATCGAAGTGCTGAGATGAAGGGACAATAGAGTATTCAATACAAAATGAAATGTCTCTCATACCATCCAAGGTTCAGAGACTATTTCAGAAAAGGTGGCTGAAAAAATGTAACAGCCAAAGGAAGGGGAGGAGTACTTTGCAGTACTGTGTTCCAGGGTAATCAAAGTGGATGTGACATTCATAACTGCACAGTGGCTGCCAGTATCTACACAAGCCATCAAGTCATGGATAACAGGAGAGGAAAATTGATGACACCAAATTAGAACAGGGAGTAGTTGGATAGAAGGGATTAAGTGGAGGGCGTATAAGAGAGGGGGAACAAAGAAGTGTGGTAGGTGGGGTTTATGATCATGGTATATCATCTATGACTCCTAATCCAAGGAAATCATATTGTCCCAGGTAGGTTTTCCTACCACAACATGAAGCAGCCTCTGATGTGCACTGTGTTGACTGTCTGTGTTCTGGGACATTTGGTAACTTGCAGGAACAAAGGGTGAGGCCTAAGCCTCAAATGCACTACTTAAAACTCAGCAAGAGGGCTGGAGAGATTGCTTAGTGGTTAAGGTGCTTTCCTGAGAAACCTAAGGACCCAGGTTCAATTCCTCAGATCCCATGTAAGCCAGCCGCACATAGTGGTGCATACTTCTGGAGTTCATTTGCAGTGACTAGAGGCCCTGGCAAGCTCATTATCTCTCTTCATCTCCCTCTCCATCTAATAAACAAATAAATTTTAAAATCTAAACCACAAAATAAAACTCAGCAAGAAAGGTACTCAGTATTTTCTAACACAGACCAAACATCACACACACCAAATTGAAATCTGAAACCAAGAGTCTAGATCCCACTACAAAAGACATCTGGAAGACTGACCTTGTGTGTAGGTGTTTTTGGGCAACACACCTTTGCCCACATTTTATCTTCAACTCAAAACACCCACAATTTCTTCCCTGCATGTCCCCTACTGCCAACCACAAATAACCCCAAGATTCTCAGATCTCTACAACCACTCACAGGACACAGGATACCCTGTAGAAATGTCATCAATTGTAGTCAAGAGTTAGGTCACTCTGACACTTCCTCCAGCTCCTAATACCCTCAAACATAGATGCCCCAATCTCTCTGTCCCTCATAGCAGGCTTGTGTATTCTTGGGCTAGGTTAAAACACTGTGAACCACCACTCCACCTACTCTCCTGTGGCCTATGGCCCCTGTCAAGCTGTGTCCAGGAACATCAGCAGGGGAAGTGGGCAGGTAGTCACTGGTTCTAAAGCCCCGCCAAAAGTCAGCCTCCTAAAGAATCCTATGGCACACATTCCTGGTGCAACTGGTAGAAGTTCCAGGGAGCACACATCTGCACATCTAGCCACTGAGAGAGAGACGGAGGCAAAGATTGGGTGTTCAAAGTCATCATGCCCTATAT
Source organism: Orientallactaga sibirica (assembly GCA_036365145.1). NCBI lineage: Eukaryota > Metazoa > Chordata > Mammalia > Rodentia > Dipodidae > Orientallactaga > Orientallactaga sibirica. The sequence continues at coordinate 866,220 of JAEOAD010000747.1, forward strand.
ACTGAGTTCCATGCTAGTCTGGACTACATGGGACTCTCTCAGCTGCTAACCCCTCAAAAACAAACAAAAATCCAAAGGATATCATGTAAACCAATATATTTCCATGACCAAAGAAATACACCTAAGATATCTTCTAATACAATTATATCTATTAAATGACCTAGTTAAACCACTCCTGGGCATATATTCAAAGGATATTGTTTCCTACCAGAGAAATACTTAATCACACATGTTCACTGCTACTCTATTCACAATAGATAGAATAGATTCAGCCTAGATGCTCATGAACTGATGAATGGGTAATGAAAATGTAATGCATATAAACAAATGAATTTGGCTCAGCTTTAAATACAAATGAAATTACACAATTGGCAGAAAAATGTATGGAACTGGAAGATATAGTAGATGGAATAACACAGGCTCAGAGGGATGAACACTGCATGTTCCTTTTCATATGTGAATCCTAGCTTCACACTTTCATATTTGTGTGTTGGAGTGCCTAGAGAAGACAGGAAGCTAGAACATGGCCAGGAAGGTAGGGGGAGAGTTAAGAGATATTAAGGAAGCCAGGCATGGTGTCACATGCCTTCATAGCCAGCACTTGGGAGGCAATGATGGGAAGATCGCTGTCACCGACCAGTCGGACACTAATGACACACGCACCACTCTTGTTGCTTGCTTGGACGGGAGACCACCCACCACCTTTATTACAGGAAATAGCACAGCTTATATATCCTATGAAGACCAATCATAACATAGTTGCTAGGCGAGAAAGCTAACTTGGCTGAAACCGATACGTTGATGCAATAAGGATATGCCTCCTAGCCAATCACCATAACTTCCTGTTTACTGACAAGACTCGAGCTCAACGCCCTTTGGCAAGGTGCCAGCCGCCGTCTTCAACGTGGATGGTGCGGCCCCGGACGCCACCCGCCACATCCCCCTCTTTTTGTTTATAAACAGCAATTAGCTCCCAAGTGCAGTGTCTAAATAGACAGAAGGCATTAACCAACTGGGGGGAACAGTGGTCTGATTCCTCTAAAGTTTTGACATCTTTTGTAGAGGGGAGGCAAAATTAGCAAAGATGCCAACCTCCATGCTAATCAGACATGTTCCTCAAGGAAGTCAGAAGCAGTGCTGTGCAGTGCTTGCCTCGCACCCAGCTTGGTACCCATTCCCAGTGACAACTGAGATGCACAGGTCTGACACCTCATGCGGTTCCCGAAGGAGAGGAGCTGCATGGATCCATTAAGGGTCCAGCAAATTAATCCACACTTGAGGAGAAGAACTCATGTTGATGGCAATAAGTGTTCTTGAATTTGGCATTGGCGTGTCTTGCATAGGCACCAGATACAACAGGCTGATACAACACATAGCAAGTCGCCTAAAGCAAGAAAACCAAACCAATTTTTTCCCCAATTAATCACAGATTGAAAGAAAGAGGCAATTTTCACTACAGAAGCAACCTCTACACGGGTACTATTAATAGCAATTATTTGACCCCTTAACGTCCTAGTAAGATTATCAAATTTGTGGTCCCAAGTCCCATTGAGATACAACAATGTCCATCTGTTCTTGTAAGAGATCAACTCATTGGCTTACTAGCAGAATGTCTGCATGCAACTGTTGGTTGATTTCTGTCTGGGTATCAGGGCCAAAGCAGTTCTCTCAGATAAGCTGTTTATTGCTTAGGCCGCTGGGATGGCCTTAGCTAGGGCTGCAGCAGCTACCGCAGCAGCGGCAACAGAAGCTGCAACAGCAGCCATGATAGCTGCAGTAATTCTAAAGTCTCTCTTAGGCCATAGCAACACTGACAGTTCTTACTCTTGAATGACCACAGGAACAGGTAGGTGGGGATACGCATCAGCATGCCCAATGGAAATTGAGTGGCATTCCAGCATTCTGAAAGAAAACAAGAACTCGCTTGACAAGCAAGAGTGTTATTAATAACAATTTGATTGCACACTAGAAACATAAAAGGAGGTCTTACATATACAGGTGTGGATCTAAAGTCGATGGTCTTACTACAAGTTAGCATTAATAGCTCTTAAATCATGCAACAGCCTCCACTTGCCAGACTTCTTCCTTATAATGAATATAGGAGTGTTAAAAGGAGAAGTAGATGGTCGAATATGATTGGCTTCCAGCTGTTCCTTAACTAGTTGATGGGCCGCTTCCAGGTTATTCTAATTGGCTCAGTGGCCCCTATTGAAAACCCTGTCTATCATTCTTAGGTTGAATTTGGAAGCGGTAAAGGATACTGTCTAACAATGAAAGGGTGAAGGCTGCGTGTACCCCGTAAGTCATCACTGACTCCTTAAGCTGTTTCACTGTCTTCAGATCAACGGCCTGATGATATCTCTGCAGATTTTGATCCTCCAGTACTGGAAAAGCAGATCTAAAATCAAGATCCTTCCACTGTTCAAATTGTGGGCGTGAACCGCAAGCACAAACACCCTGACAACTCCAGAGAACACCTTCAGTAGGATTATACGCCGGAGGGCGTGGGGCATTAGGGGTTAAACGCAATTGGTTAAACTTTTTTTTCTTTTTTTTTTTTTTTTCCCTGAAAGCTCCGGCTCCTCCTCATTGTTTTGTTTTGAGTCTGAATTTTTACTTTTTCTTTTAGATGTTTTACTCGAGCGCTCTTCTCTCACTTCCTCTAAAATTTTTTTTCCCTTCTTTTAACTGCTTCTGAATCCTAGGTTTTGGAGACTTTAAACAAGAATGAATTAGGGCCCATATGGGCAGGGTCCCCAAGGGGAGAGGCTCATTCTCGTTTGCCCTATGTAATATGACTAGACACACTGACAACACAAATACACCACATGAGGTTAACCAACTTTTATACACTAATAAAACACACGAACAAATATACATTAATTGGCCGGCTATCATTCCCTCTTAAGGAACCTTCTCGCTTCATTTCCTCGAAGGAAACCTTCCGCTAATATCTGTTAACAGCCTTCTTATATTTTTTTTCATACCCTTGTCTTATACATAGATATTTGCCTCTTTTTTACCTTAAGTTGGTGCTGATAGAGGGTCCCCGTACAGGCCACCAAATGTCACCGACCAGTCGGACACTAATGACACACGCACCACTCTTGTTGCTTGCTTAGACGGGAGACCACCCACCACCTTTATTACAGGAAATAGCACAGCTTATATATCCTATGAAGACCAATCATAACATAGTTGCTAGGCGAGAAAGCTAACTTGGCTGAAGACGATACGTTGATGCAATAAGGATATGCCTCCTAGCCAATCACCATAACTTCCTGTTTACTGACAAGACTCAAGCTCAATGCCCTTTGGTAAGGTGCCAGCCGCCGTCTTCAGCGTGGATGGTGCGGCCCCGGACGCCGCCCGCCACATCTCCCCCTTTTTGTTTATAAACAGCAATTAGCTCCCAAGTGCAGTGTCTAAATAGACAGAGGGCATTAACCAACTGGGGGGAACAGTGGTCTGATTCCTCTAAAGTTTTGACATCTTTTGTAGAGGGGAGGCAAAATTAGCAAAGATGCCAACCTCCATGCTAATCAGACATGTTCCTCAAGGAAGTCAGAAGCAGTGCTTTGCAGTGCTTGCCTCGCACCCAGCTTGGTACCCATTCCCAGTGACAACTGAGACGCACAGGTCTGACACCTCATGCGGTTCCCGAAGGAGAGGAGCTGCATGGATCCATTAAGGGTCCAGCAAATTAATCCACACTTGAGGAGAAGAACCCATGTTGATGGCAATAAGTGTTCTTGAATTTGGCATTGGCGTGTCTTGCATAGGCACCAGATACAACAGGCTGATACAACACATAGCAAGTTGCCTAAAGCAAGAAAACCAAACCAATTTTTCCCCAATTAATCACAGATTGAAAGAAAGAGGCAATTTTCATTACAGAAGCAACCTCTACACGGGTACTATTAATAGCAATTATTTGACCCCTTAACGTCCTAGTAAGATTATCAAATTTGTGGTCCCAAGTCCCATTGAGATACAACAATGTCCATCTGTTCTTGTAAGAGATCAACTCGTTGGCTTACTAGCAGAATGTCTGCATGCAACTGTTGGTTGATTTCTGTCTGGGTATCAGGGCCAAAGCAGTTCTCTCAGATAAGCTGTTTATTGCTTAGGCCGCTGGGATGGCCTTAGCTAGGGCTGCAGCAGCTACCGCAGCAGCGGCAACAGAAGCTGCAACAGCAGCCATGATAGCTGCAGTAATTCTAAAGTCTCTCTTAGGCCGTAGCAACACCGACAGTTCTTACTCTTGAATGACCACAGGAACAGGTAGGTGGGGATACGCATCAGCATGCCCAATGGAAATTGAGTGGCATTCCAGCATTCTGAAAGAAAACAAGAACTCGCTTGACAAGCAAGAGTGTTATTAGTAACAATTTGATTGCACACTAGAAACATAAAAGGAGGTCTTACATATATAGGTGTGGATCTAAAGTCGATGGTCTTACTACAAGTTAGCATTAATAGCTCTTAAATCATGCAACAGCCTCCACTTGCCAGACTTCTTCCTTATAATGAATATAGGAGTGTTAAAAGGAGAAGTAGATGGTCGAATATGATTGGCTTCCAGCTGTTGCTTAACTAGTTGATGGGCCGCTTCCAGGTTATTCTAATTGGCTCAGTGGCCCCTATTGAAAACCCTGTCTATCATTCTTAGGTTGAATTTGGAAGCGGTAAAGGATACTGTCTAACAATGAAAGGGTGAAGGTTGCGTGTACCCCGTAAGTCATCACTGACTCCTTAAGCTGTTTCACTGTCTTCAGATCAACGGCCTGACGATATCTCTGCAGATTTTGATCCTCCAGTACTGGAAAAGCAGATCTAAAATCAAGATCCTTCCACTGTTCAAATTGTGGGCGTGAACCGCAAGCACAAACACCCTGACAGCTCCAGAGAACACCTTCAGTAGGATTATACGCCGGAGGGCGTGGGGCATTAGGGGTTAAACGCAATTGGTTAAACTTTTTTTTCTTTTTCTTTTTTTTTTCCCTGAAAGCTCCGGCTCCTCCTCATTGTTTTGTTTTGAGTCTGAATTTTTACTTTTTCTTTTAGATGTTTTACTCGAGCGCTCTTCTCTCACTTCCTCTAAAATTTTTTTCCCTTCTTTTAACTGCTTCTGAATCCTAGGTTTTGGAGACTTTAAACAAGAATGAATTAGGGCCCATATGGGCAGGGTCCCCAAGGGGAGAGGCTCATTCTCGTTTGCCCTATGTAATATGACTAGACACACTGACAACACAAATACACCACATGAGGTTAACCAACTTTTATACACTAATAAAACACACGAACAAATATACATTAATTGGCCGGCTATCATTCCCTCTTAAGGAACCTTCTCGCTTCATTTCCTCGAAGGAAACCTTCCGCTTATATCTGTTAACAGCCTTCTTATATTTTCTTTTTTCATACCCTTGTCTTATACATAGATATTTGCCTCTTTTTTACCTTAAGTTGGTGCTGATAGAGGGTCCCCGTACGGGCCACCAAATGTCACCGACCAGTCAGACACTAATGACACACGCACCACTCTTGTTGCTTGCTTAGACGGGAGACCACCCACCACCTTTATTACAGGAAATAGCACAGCTTATATATCCTATGAAGACCAATCATAACATAGTTGCTAGGCGAGAAAGCTAACTTGGCTGAAGCCGATACGTTGATGCAATGAGGATATGCCTCCTAGCCAATCACCATAACTTCCTGTTTACTGACCAGACTCGAGCTCAACGCCCTTTGGCAAGGTGCCAGCCGCCATCTTCAACGTGGATGGTGCGGCCCCGGACGCCGCCCGCCACAGATTGCCATGAGTTCGAGGCCACTGTGAGACTACATAGTGAGTTCCAGGTCAGCCTGGGCTACAGTGAGACCCTACCTCGAAAAACAAAAACAAAAAAGATATTAAGGGGGAGTGGGTACAGTAGTATACATGTAATATGAAAGCAAAAGGGGGAATACAGTGGATTGAAAGTTTAATCAGAAAAGTCTATATTTGGGGACTTCCAGGGAAGATGCCAGTATGCTCGCCACACCAACGCAGACTCAATGCCCCAACAAAAAGACACAGGTTTGCAGACTGGGTTAAAAAGAAAGATCCTAAGCCAGGCGTGGTGGCGCATGCCTTTAATCCCGGCACTCGGGAGGCAGAGGTAGGAGGATTGCTGAGAGTTCAAGGCCACCCTGAGACTACATAGTTAATTCCAGGTCAGCCTGGACCAGAGTGAAACCCTACCTCGAAAAACCAAAAAAAAAAAAGAGAGAGAGAGAGATCCTTTAATAATCCTTTAATATTTTTGCCTCCAAGAAACTCACCTTTCTATAAAAGACAGACAGTATCTTAAGGTGAAAAGTTGGAAAATGGTGTTTCAAACAATTGTGCCTAAAAAACAAACAGATGTCACTATCCTAATATCTGACAGGTTAGGCTTTAGACCAACATTAGTTAGGAAATATAAGGAAGGTCACTTTATATTGATTAAAGGAACACTCCAACAGGACATTAAAATTCTAAACATATATGCACCTAAGAAGGGGGCTCACAGTTTCATCAAACAAACACTATTAGGGTCATCCTGGCAAAAAAGGAACAGAGATGCAGGCTGGAGAGATGGCTTAGTGGTTAAGGCACTTGCCTGAGAAGCCTAAGGACACATGTTGTATTCTCCAGATCCCATGTTAGCCAGATGCACAAGATGGCACAGGTGTCTGGAGTTCGTTTGCAGTCACTAGAGGCCCCAGTACGCCCATTCTCTCTCTCTCCAATCTTTGTCTCAAATAAAAATGAATTTTAAAAAGTTTTTTTAAAGCAACAGAGATGCATCTAGATTAAATGGGTCATAGAACAAATGAACCTAACAGATATTTACAGGATATTTCATCAAATGCTGCAGAATACACGTTCTTTTCAGTAGCACATGGAACATTCTCTAAAATAGACCATATATATTATGACACAATGCAAATCTTAACAAATACAGGGAAAACTGAAAAACTTCCTTGCACGCTATCTGATCACAATGTTATAAAACTACAAATAAATAGCAAGAAAATCTATAGCACATACACAGAATCATGGAAACTAAACAATACACTACTAAATGATGAATGAGACAATAAAGAAATCAAGAAGGAAATCAAAAAAATTGTAGAATAAAATGATAATGAGAACAAAACATACCAAAAATTTTGGGACACAATGAAGGTAATCCTAAGAGGGAAATTTATAGCTTTAAGTGCCTATATTAAGAAATTAGAGCCGGGCATGGTGGTGCACGCCTTTATTCCCAGCACTCGGGAGGCAGAGGTAGGAGGATCACCGAGAGTTCGAGGCCACCCTGAGACTACTTAGTTAATTCCAGGTCAGCCTGGACCAGAGTGAGACCCTACCTCACAAAACAAAAAAAAAAAGAAAAGAAATTAGAAGATCCAGGCTTGGTGGTGTGCACCTTTAATCCCAGCACTCAGGAGGCAGAGGTAGGAGGATCACTGTGAGTTCATGGCCACCCTGAGACTACATACTGAATTCCAGGTCAGCCTGGACTAGAGAGTAAGACTCTACCTCAACAACAAAAAAAAAAAGGGCTGGAGAGATGGCTTAGCAGTTAAGGCACATGACAGCGAAGCCTAAGGACCCTGGTTCGATTCTCCAGTTCCCATGTAAGCCAGATGCACAAGGGGGCACATGTGTCAGGAGTTCATTTGCAGTGGCTAGAGGCTGTGGCACACCCATTCTCACGCTCCCTCTCTCTCTTTCCCTCTCTCTGTCTCTAATAAATAAATAAATGAAATCTTTTAAAAAAAACAAAAAGAAAGAAAAAATGAAATTATGAACAAATGTATGAACGAAAGAAAGAAATTAGATCACGAGTAAACAACTTAATGCTTCACCTTAAAGCCTTGGAAAAAAAGAACAAGGCATACCAAAATCAGTAGATGGGAAGAAATAATAAAGATTAGGGCAAAAATTAATGAAATAGAAACAAAAAAAAATCCAAAGAATCAATGAAACAAAGAGTTGGTGCTTTGAAAGGATAAACATTATTTATAAACCCTTAGCAAATCTGGCCAAAAGAAAGAGAGAAGAGACACAAATTAATAAAATTTGAGATTAAAAAATGCACCATCACAACAGATACTAGAAAAATTTAAAAATCATAGGGAAATAATATAACATATATACTCAACTAAGTTTGAAAATCTGAAAACAATTAATGATTTCCTTGATTTATATGACCTACCAAAATTAAATCAAGATGAGATTAATAGGAACCACGCCAAAACAGCTTAGGGAGAAAAAAAAAAAAAAAACAGTAAAATACACTCCTCTGCAAAAAAGTGATATATATAGTAAATTGTCAACTGCAGCAGAGAAGTAGGAGAGATCCAGATCGTCTAGAGTCCACAGAAGCAAGCAGAAGTGGTTCCAGCAGCGGCAGCAAGTTCCATGCGGCCACAGCCACCAGGCTCGGCCTTAGCAGCAGGATTTTAAAGCCACGTGAGGGGATTCTCCACTCACACCTGCCGCCTTGCAAACTCAAGAACTGTGGAAGGAGGATGGCAGAGACCAATGGAGCAGCTTGTGAAGAGGAAGATCACATGGACCAGCCTCTAACCACAGCCTCCCCTCCCCCAACACCAGCACAAGTGCCAGCAAGCACCAGAGAACTGGGGAAGAGACCTCACCTACCCAACACCTGGCATGATCAGAGCAGTGACCCACAGACCCAGCCAGCATTCCTGAGCCCACACACAGCAAATAGGGACCCAAATGGCTGTGCAGCATAGCTGAGATCAAAGCCATCCCTAAAGGTAACTGGGATTACAACAGGTTAGTACCCACCAAATAAGCCTGGTATATAGGCCTGCATCAGAAGGGCTAATTGCACAACCCATGTCAGGATAAGTTATATGTTAAATCTGATGGATGGTCGGATTTGACATTCTTAAATAAGCTATATTTTAGGCTGCTCATTTGCTGCTTCCTGATTTATAATACCTTTGTTTCCTCTTCTGTCATTCATTAGAGCAGGGTCTCATGCTGACCTTGCAACCCTCTACAGACCAGAAATCTTAGCCTCCCAGTTGACAGGATTAAGAAAATGGGGCAACACACATCCTTACAGACTGTGTCTTTGTTAGAGGATCTGTTTGTCATAATAGCTACTTTTGCATAAATACTCAGTGCTGTTTTTCATTGAATGTGTACACTGTTTAGTTAACTTTTTAGAATTTGTCTGTATTCTGCACCATTCATCTTACTTGAATTCACTCATAGCAGGCAAACACAACAGCTGGGATCACTTTTATGGTTATTCTGAGTCTTAAGAGTCACACCTAGCACCTTAAGCTCCTACCCTGAAGATATGTAACATCAGATTGGTTGATACATGTAATATTACTGCAGATAATTAGAAAACCCAAGCAATTAATTAATCCAAGATCCAGAAATCTCTACATTATAATACAAGAAACACAAAAAATCAAGACAATATAAATCCAACAAAAAGTATAAATGAAGCCGGGAGTGGTGGCGCATGCCTTTAATCCCAGCACTCGGGAGGCAGGGGTAGGAGGATTGCTGTGAGTTCGAGGCCACCCTGAGACTACAAAGTCAATTCCAGGTCAGCCTGAGCCAGATTGAGACCCTACCTCCAAAAACAAAACAAAACAAAAAAAGTATTAATGCATCAGAAATGACCTTCAGTGAGAATGATTTAGAGGAAATGCCTGAGAAAGATTTCAAAAGAATGCTTGCAAATATGTTCAAAGAACTCAAAGAGGAAATCAAAGAACACACAGGAAACCAATTTAATGAAATAAGGAGGTCAATACAAGACATGAAGGAGGAAATCAAAGGAATCAAAGAACACACAGGAAACCAATTTAATGAAATAAAGAGGTCAATACAAGACATGAATAAGGAAATACAAATAATAAAGAAAAACCAGCCAGAAATACTAGCAATGAACAACACTGTCAGTAAAATAAAAAACTCTGTAGAAAATCTCTCCAGTAGAATGGATGAAGGAGAGAACAGAATATCTAAACTAGACCACGTGGCAGATCTAATACAGTCCAACAAAGAGAAAGACAAACTAATAGGAAGGTATGAATGGGAATTTCAAAATATTTGGGACACTACGAAAAGATCAAACATAAGAATTCAGGGATGGCAGGTGAGATCATGAGCCTTAGGGGTATAAAGCCTGCTCTTGTCTGATTAATTGTATATATTATTCCCACCAAGCTGCCCTGGGGGCACTACACTTAATGTTCATGTTCACATATTAACGCTACTCTCACTTCTGGTTAGAGAAGCTTCTCTTTTCAGATGGCGATGACCACTGGGATCACCCAAAAGGCAACATAGTGCTGAGAAGAAGGGATGGAGGAGTGCCCAGCACTGAAACACCTCTGTCACACCCTCCAAGGCTCAGGGCCCATTGTGGAAGAGGGGACGGATAGAATGGAAGAGCCAAAGGAAGGGCATGACTTCTTACAATGCAACTGCCCAGACAGAAATTGGCCTCGATATCCATGACTGTGCAGTGCCTAGCAATACCTTCGCAAGACCCTCAAAATAGAAGAAAAAGATGATGACATCAAATTAAAAGAGAGACTAATGGAGAGAGGGAGGGGATATGATGGAGATTGGTGTTCTAAAGTGGAATGGGGGGAGGGGAGGGAAAATCATATGATTTTTTTGTATGTAAGTATAGAAGGTGTCAATAAATTAATAATTAAAAATAAAATGAATAAAAATTTTAAAAAAGTAAAAAATCAATAAATTTTGATGAATATGAAAAAAAAAAGTTCAGGGTATAGTAGAAGGAGAAGAATTTCACTCCTAAGGCATAATAGGTGTTTTCAACAAAATTATACAAGAAAACTTCTCCCAAATTGGAAAACAGATGCCAATGTACATAGAGGAAGCCTTTAGAACACCAAACAGACAAAACCTGGAAAGAACCTCTCCTTGCCATATTATAATTAAACTACCAAACATACAAACCAAAGAAAATATATTGAAAGCAGCTAGAGAGAAAAAGCAAGTCACCTACAAAGGCAAACCCATCAGAATCAAAGCAGATTACTCAACACAAACTTTAAAAGCCAGAAGGGCTTGAGATGATGTATTCAGGTTCTGAAAGATAAAAACTGTCAACCAAGGTTACTTTATCCTGCAAAGCTATCCATTCAAATAGTCGGAGAAATAAGGACATCCCACAACAAAAGCAGGCTAAAAGAATATTTGAGGACAAAACCAGCTCTACTGAAAACACTTGAAAGGATCCTCCATGCTGAAGAGAAAGAAAAGCACACATATAAAGAACCTGTAAAAAAACCATACTCCATTACTAGTTAATACAAGAGAGTAAAGGTAAAACCAGAAGAACTACAAAACAAGAAAATGGCAAAATATAAATATACACCTTTCAATAATAACTCTTAATATCAATGGTTTGAATGCCCCAACCAAAAGTCATAGGTTTGCAGACTGGGTTAAAAAGCAGGATCCTTCAATTTGTTGCCTCTAAGAAACTCACCTTTCTACAAAGGATGGAAACTGCTTTAGGGTAAAAGGTTGGAAAATGATGTTTCAAGCAAATGGGGTCACTATACTAATATCTGACAGGGTAGAATTCAGACCAACATTAGTTGTGAAAGATAAGGAAAGTCACTTCATGTTGATTAAAGGAACACTCCAATAGGAGGACATTACTATCCTAAACATATATTCACCTAACACAGGAGCTCCCAATTTCATCAAACAAACGCTATTAGAACTAAGGTCACAGATAACACCAAACACAGTTGTCATGGGTGACTTCAACACCCCACTCTCACCAATTGACAGATCATCCTGGAAAAAATTAAACAAGAGATGCTTCTAGATTAAATGAGGTCACAGAACAAATGGACCTAACAGATATATACAGGACATTTCATCCAAATGCTGAAGAATACACATTCTTTTCAGCGGCACATGGAACATTCTCTAAAATAGACCATATTATTATGACACAAAGCAAATCTTAACCAATATAGGAAAATTGAAATAATTTCTTGCACTCTATCTGATCACAATAGGATCAAACTACAAATCAATAACAAGAGAAGTTATAGAGGATGCACAAAATCATGGAAACTAAACAATACACTACTAAATGATGAATGGGTCAATGAAGAAATCAAGAAGGAAATCAAAAAATTCATGGAGTCAAATGATAATGAGAACATGTGGTAGTTTGAATATATGGCCCCCAATATATTCAGTGTTTTATTAGTTATAGTTTGCATCTGCAATCACCTTGCTAGAGGCAATGTCACTGGGGGCCGGTCTGAAGGTGTGGTGATGGTTTGAGATTCCATTGTAAAGATATGCAAAGTGTGCCTAATAGGAGTTCCTGAAGTGTGCTGTGGCTTGGCTATAGTTTTGCTCTGTGTGCTGTGTGCCTGGTTGGTTTTGCTCTCTTGCCTGGCCTTGTGAGAGCAGGCCGCTTCTTCTGCCATTATGGAACTTCCCCTGGATCTGTAAGCTTCAATAAACAATATCCCTTCCTCCATAACTGTGCCTGGTCTGGAAGTTCATTTCAGAGAACCTGAAGCTGTCTGCTACAGAACACAACATACCAAAACCTTTGGGACACAATGAAGGCAGTCCTAAGAGTGAAATTTATAGCTTTACATGCCTATGTTAAGAAATTGGAAAGGTCAAAGGTAAACAACTTAATACTCCACCTTAAGGCCTCGGAAAAAGAACAAGGCAAGCCAAAAATCAGTAGAAGGGAAGAAATAATAAAGATTAGGGCAGAAATTAATGAAATAGAAACAAAAAACATATCCAAAGAATCAATGAAACAAAGAGTTGGTTCTTTGAAAGGATAAACAAGATTGATAAACTTTTAGCAAATCTGACCAAAAGAAGGAAGAGACACAAATTACTAAAATCAGAGATGAAAAAGGCACCATTACAACAGATACCAGAGAAATTTTAAAAAATCATAGTACATACTATAAGAACATATACTCCACTAAGTTTGAAAATCTGAGAGAAATGGATGATTTCCTTGATTTATATGACCTACCTAAATTAAATCAAGAAGAGATTAACCACTTAAATAGACCTATAACAAGTATCGAGATCCAAGCCCTTATAAAAAAATCTCCCAACTAAAAAAAGTCCAGGCCCAGATGGACTCACTGCTGAATTTTACCAGACCTTCATGGAAGAAATAACACCAATGGAGCCGGGTGTGGTGGCGCACGCCTTTAATCCCAGCACTTGGGAGGCAGAGGTAGGAAGATCGCCGTGAGTTCAAGGCCACCCTGAGACTACATAGTTAATTCCAGGTCAGCCTGGGCCAGAGTGAGACCCTACCTCTAAAAAAAAAAAAGAAAGGAAGGAAGGAAGGAAGGAAGAAGGAAGGAAGGAAGGAAGGAAGGAAAGAAAAGAAAAAAAAGAAAAGAAAAGAAAAGAAAAGAAAAGAAAAGAAAAGAAAAGAAAAGAAAGAAAAAGAAAAGAAAAGAAAAGAAAAGAAAAGAAAAGAAAAGAAAAGAAAAGAAAAGAAAAAGAAATAACACCAATGCTTCTCAAATTTTTCCATAAAATAGAAGAGGTAGGAATCCTACCAAATTCCTTCTACGAAACCAGCATCACCCTGATCCCAAAGCCAGACAAAGATAGAACAAAAAAGGAAAATTACAGACCAAGCTCCCTCATGAACATAGATGCAAAAATTCTGAACAAAATATTGGCAAACAGAATACAAGAATATATTAGAAAGATCATTCACCCCGAACAAGTAGGCTATATCCCAGAGATGCAGGGATGGTTCAACATATGCAAATCGATAAATGTAATGCATTATATAAATGGACTGAAGGACAAAAATCACGTGATCATCTCATTAGATTCAGAAAAAGCATTTGACAACATCCAACATCCCTTCATGATAAAAGTCCCACAAAGACTGGGAATAGAAGGAACATATCTCAACATAATAAAGGCTATTTATGGCAAACCCAGAGCCAACATAATACTAAATGGAGAAAAACTTGAAGCTTTGCCACTAAAATCAGGCACAAGACAAGGGTGTCTACTGTCCACAGTTTTATTTAATATAGTACTGGAATTCTTAGCCATAGCAATAAGGCAAGAGATACACATAAAAAGGATACAAATTGGAAAGGAAGAGATCAAGTTATCATTATTTGCAGATGATATGATTCTATACATAAAGGACCTTAAAGACTCTACCAGCAGACTGTTGGAGCTGATAAACAACTATAGCCATGTAGCAGGATACAAAATAAACACACAGAAATCAGTAGCCTTCCTATATGCTAACAACAAACACACAGAGGATGAAATCAGAGAATCACTCCCATTCACAATTGCATCAAAAAAATAAATAAGTAAAGTACCTTGGGATAAACCTAACCAAGGAAGTGAAGGATCTCTACAAGGAGAATTTTTAAACAATCAAGCGAGAATTGCAGAAGACACTAGGAAATGGAAAAACATCCCCTGTTCTTGGATTGGAAGAATCAATAAATGCTGTGAAAATGGCAATCCTACCAAAAGCAATCTACACATTTAATGCAATCCCAATCAAAATTCCAATGACATTCTTCACAGAAATAGAAAAAAACAATCCAAAAATTCATCTGGAAGCACAAAAAAACCTCGGATATCTAAAACTTTTTTTTTTTTTTTTTTTTTTTTTTGGTTTTTCGTGGTAGGGTCTCACTCTCTAAAACAATTTTGAGCAAAAAAATAAGGCTGGTGGTATCACCATACCTGATTTTAACCTATATTACAGAGCCATAGTAACAAAAACAGCATGGTACTGGCACAAAAACAGACATGTAGATCAATGGAACAAAATAGAGGACCCTGATGTAAGTCCAGGTAGCTATAGCCCCCCTAATCTTTGACAAAAATGCCAATAATACTCACTGGAGAAAAGACAGCCTCTTCAGCAAATGGTGCTGGGAAATCTGGATATGCATTTGTAGAAGGATGAAAATAGATTCTTATCTTTCTCCATGCACAAGAATCAAGTCCAAATGGATCAAAGACCTTAATATCAGACCTGAAACTCTGAAACTGCTAGAGGAAAAAGTAGAGAAAACCCTTCAACATATTGTTCTTGGCAAAGCCTTTTTGAATATAACCCCAGTTGCTCAGGAAATCAAACCACAGATCAACCGCTGGGACCTCATGAAATTACAAAGCTTTTGTACAGCTAAGGACACTGTGAAAAGAGAAAAGGGGCAACCTACAGAATGGGAGAAAATCTTTGCCAGCTATACAGCTGACAGAGGGTTAATATCTAGGATATACAAAGAACTCAAAAAATTAAATAATAAGAAATCAAACAACCCAATTAAAAAATGGGCTATGGACCTAAATAGAGAGTTCTCAGAAAATGAAATACAGATGGCATCTAAAACATGTTCTACATCCCTAGTCATCAGGGAAATGCAGATTAAAACTACATTGAGATTCCATCTCACTCCTGTTAGATTGGCTACTATCATGAAAACAAATGACTATAAATGCTGGTGAGGATGCAGAAAAAGAGGAACCCTTCTAAACTGTTGGTGGGAATGCAATATGGTCCAGCCATTGTGGAAATTAGGGTGGAGGTTCCTGAGACAGCTAAATATAGATCTACCATATGACCCAGCAATACCACTCCTAGGCATATATCCTCAGGACTCATCTCACTACCTTAGGGATACTTGCTCGACCATGTTTATTGCTGCTCTATTCACAATAGCTAGGAAATGGAACCAGCCTAGATGTCCCTCATCTGACGAGTGGATAATAAGGATGTGGCACATTTACACAATGAAGTTTTACTCAGCTGTAAAGAAAAATGAAGTTATGAAATTTGCTAGAAAATGGATGGATCTGGAAAGGATTATACTTAGTGAGGTAACCCAGGCCCAGAAAGCCAAAGGTCACATGTTCTCTCACATATATGGATCCTAGCTACAAATGATTGGACTTCTATGTGAGTAAAAATAAAACTCATATAAAGGTATAGAAAGGGAGGGAGTGGGGCCTTAATAGGATGCTATTGTATATATGTAAGTAGAAGAACAGATTGATGGGGGTGAAAAGGCCTAAGTGAGGTCAGGGGAAGAGATTGAGTAAAGGAAACATGGAGAGAGGGCTAATCAAAATCTAAGAGGATATAAATAAATCATAGGAAAACCTACTTTCTGGACAATGGAACACTCAGAAGCAATAAATTGTTACTAGAAAATTTTCAGTGACAGGGATGGGATACCTTCCAGTGAGTTGTTGGCCAGAGAGGTCACAGATACCCCCAAAACATTATAGGCCATTGCTGAGGCCCTTGGTTTCCCACCAGGAATAGATGGTAAGACCCTATTGCTGAAGACTCCACATACTTGGGTGGCAAGGTCACCGAGAAATCCTGCTGGAGCTGAGCTGAAAGCCTCCTCCAGGTGGACCAGCTGACAGAAAGTTGGAAAAAGCTATGCTGCATGCAGTTCAATGGGGGAGAGAAAACACCAGTGAAGGTACTCAACAGTGAACTGCAAGCTTCAAATTTGGCCAGCCAGGCCAAATGAGCCAACAGGTGCAATAGTGGCATGTCTGTTATGGGGGAAACCAACTGCTCTATAATTGGACTGGAGGCCTGCTCCAAGGGAGGGAATATATCCCTGATACTGAAAACCTATGACAAGGGTAGTCATGAGCCCTAGGGGTGCAATGTCTGCTGGTGTCTCGCTAAATGTATATACTATGCTCACAAAACTGCCCAGTAAGCACTTCTCTTAATGTCCACACCTATATATTAATGCTACTCTCACTTATGGTTAGAGAAGCTTATCTTTTCAGATGGTGGCAACCTAGGGATGACTCAAAAGGCACTGTGGTGCTGAGAAGAAGTGACAGAGGAGTGCTCAGCACTGAAACATCTCAAACACACCTTCCAAGGCTCAGGGTCCATTGCGGATGAGAGGGTGGAAAGAATGTAAGAGCCAAAGGAAGAGTAGGACTCCTTACAACGTGCCCCTCCAGACACAAAATGTCCTGGATATCCATGACCTCACAGTGCCTGACAGTACCTACACAAGACCACCATAATAGGAGGAAAAGATGATGACATCAAACAAGAAAGAGAGACCAAGCCGGGTGTGGTGGCACACACCTTTAATTCCAGCACTCGGGAGGCAGAGGTAGGAGGATCGCCAAGAGTTCAAGGCCACCCTGAGCGCCAGGTCAGCCTGGACCACAGTGAGACCCTACCTCGCAAAAACCAAAAAAAAAAAAGAGAGAGAGAGACTGATTGAGAGGGGGAGGGGATATGATGGAGAGTGAAGTGTCAAAGGGGAAAGTGGGGGAGGGGAGGAAGGGAAGTACCATGGGTTATTGTCTACAATTAAAGAGGTTGTCAATAAAACAATAAATTAAAAAAATAACAACAGCAAAAAAAGATGAGATTAGTCACTTAAATAGATCTATAACAAGTATGGAGATACAAGCAGTTTTAAAAAGCTTCCCAATTTAAAAAAAGCCCAGGCCCAGATGGATTCACTGGGGAATTTTACCAGACCTTCATGGAAGAAATATCACCAATGCTTCTCAAACTTTCCCATAAAATAGAAAAGGAAGGAATCCTACCAAACTCCTTCTGTGAAGCAAACATCACCCTGATCCCAAAACCAGACAAAGACAGAACAAAAAAAAGAATATTACAGACCAAACATCCTCATGAACATAGATGCAAAAATTCTGAACAAAATATTGGCAAACAGAATATAAGAATATATCAGA
The DNA here is from genome assembly GCA_036365145.1 of Orientallactaga sibirica. Lineage (NCBI taxonomy): Eukaryota > Metazoa > Chordata > Mammalia > Rodentia > Dipodidae > Orientallactaga > Orientallactaga sibirica. The sequence goes on from JAEOAD010000747.1 coordinate 884,059, forward strand.
AATATGATTCACCCCAAGCAAGTATTCTTTATCCCAGAGATGCAGGGATGGTTGAACATATGCAAATCGATAAATGTAATGCATTATATAAATGGACTGAAGGATAAAAATCACATGATCATCTCAATAGATGCAGAAAAAGCATTTGATAAAGTCCAGCATTCCTTCATGAAAAAGTTCTATAGAAACTGGTTATAGAAGGAACATATCTCAACATAATAAAGGCTATTTATGACAAACCTACTGCCAACATAACACTAAATAGAGAAAAACTTGAAGCTTTTCCATTAAAATCAGGCACAAGACAAGGGTGTCCACTGTCCCCAGTTTTATTTAATATAGTACTGGAAGTGTTAGCCACATCAATAAGGCAAGAGACATAAAACGGATAAATAGTGTAAAAGAAGATATGAAGTTATCATTATTTACAGATGATATGATTCTATACATAAAGGACCCTAAAGACTCTACCAGCAAGCTGTTAGAGCTGATAAACACTCATATCAATGTAGCAGGACACCGACTAAACACAGAAATCCGTAGCCTTCCTATATGCTAAAAACACACACACAGAGGATGAAATAAGAAAGTCACTCCCATTCATAATTGCATCAAAAAATAAATAAATAAAGTACCTTGGAATAAAACTAACCAAGGAAGTGAAGGAACTCTACAATGAAAACTTTAAAACACTCAAGATAGAAATTGCAGAAGACACTAGGAAATGGAAAGACATCCATTCTTCTTGTATTAGAAAAATCAATATTGTGAAAATGGCAATCTTTCCAAAAGCAATCTGCACATTAAATTCAATCCCCATAAAAATTCCAGTGGAATTCTTCATGGAAACAGAGAAAAAAACAATCCAAAAATTCACTTGGAGGCACAAAAAAACCTCAAATATCTAAAACTTTTTTTTTTTTTTTTTTTTTTTTGGTTTTTCGAGGTAGGGTCTCACTCTGGTCCAGACTGACCTGGAATTCACTATGTAGTCTCAGGGTGGCCTTGAACCCATGGCGATCCTCCTACCTCTGCCTCCCGAGTGCTGGGGTTAAAGGCATGCGCCACCACGCCCAGCTAAAACTTTTTTTTTAAGATTTGATTTTTATTTATTTATTTATTTATTTATTTATTTATTTATTTATTTATTAGAGAGAGAGAGAAGGAAAGAGAGAGAGGGAGAGGGAGAATGGGTGCACCATGGCCTCTAGCCACTGCAAAGGAACTCCAGATGCGTGCACCTCCTTGTGCATCTGGCTTATGTGGGACCTGGAGAATCGAACTGGGACCCTTGGGCTTTGCAGGCAAATGCCTTAACCACTAAGCCATCTCTCCAGCCCATCTAAAAACAATTTTGAGCAACAAAAATAAGGCTGATGGTATCACCATACCTGATTTTATCCTATATTACAGAGCCATAGGAACAAAAACAGCATGGTACTGGCACAAAGACAGACATGTAGATCAACAGAACAGAATAGAGGACCCAGATTTAAGTCCGGGTAGCTGCAGCCACCTGATCTTCGACAAAAATACTCATTGGAGAAAAGACAGCCTCTTCAGCAAATGGTGCTGGGAAAACTGGATATGTATCTGTAGAAGGATGAAAATAGATCCTTATCTCTCTCCATGCACAACAATTAAGTCCAAGTGGGTCAAAGACCTCAATATCAGACATGAAACTCTGAAAATGCTAGAGGAAATTGTAGAGGAAAACTTTCAACATATTGGTCTTGGCAAAGACTTTCTGAATACAACCCCAATTGCTCAGGAAATAAAACCATGGATTATCTGGGCATGGTGGTGAACGCCTTTAATACCAGCACTCAGGAGGCATAGGTAGGAAGATCACCATGAGTTCAAGGCCACCCTGAGACTACATGATCCTACACAATGACCCTGCCAGGCAAATTGTGCCCAGTGGTGCAAAAGTGGCAGTGCTATTATAGGATAACTAACCACATTTTGCATGCCATGCTCTATAGGAGGGATTCAGGTTTTGAACTATCAACCTGATCAAAAGCCTGTGGCTGGGGCCATGGGAGGACCAATTGGGGAAGCAATTAGTGTTTTTTGCCAAAATGGATATGCTGTACCCTCAAATTACCCACTAAATATTTATTATTTATTTTCATGGAGGGAGAGACTGGACATGCCAGGGCTTCTTGATGCTGAAAACAAATTCCAGACACATACACTCCTCTGTGTATCTGACTTTACATGGGTACTGGGGAATTGAACCCAGGACATTAGGATTTGCAAACAAGAGCCTTAACTGCTGAGCCACGTCTCCAGCCCCTAAATATTTACCTTGATGCCCATAGATCATGCTGCTCTCACCATCGGTCAGAGAAACTTCTTTTTTCAGTTGGTGGTGATCACTGGGGAAACTCAGAACTCATCAAGTTGCTGAGAATACATGACTGTTGAGTGCTCATCCTTAAATGTGACATGTATATCACCAAGTTGAGGCTTAAGGAATATTCCAGAAGAGTGGACAAAAAGGATATAAGAACCAAGGGAGCTGGAAGAGTGCTGTGGAAGGGTGTCTTATGGACATGACATAGCTGTTGCACGCACGAACTTACAACAGCTGTGGTGACCTGAGTAATACCTACATCAGATTAGACCTGTCAACATTCCATCGTGGATATATGGAGGAGGGCTCATGTGTCCCCACCCCTCAAGGGGAAGTTACTGGCAGTTAGTGGTTGCTGGAGAGGGGAAGAAGTTTTTTTTCACTGATGCAGACATTGTTAATATGCCTCTGCTATACTAAATACCCTCACCCACTCTCCTGCAACTAACACTAGTTGAATTCAACAGGATATAAAATGAATGAAAACATAGTACTAGTAGTGGGAAAAGTTGGGAATGGGAAGGGGTTGACTAAGAGTGGGAGGAAAATGATGGGGCATTATTATATTTAAAGTAATTTATATACATGCATGAAAATGTCAAATAAATAAATTTTTTTAGAGAGAGTGAGGGAGCAAAAGAGAGACAGACAAGTGGTGTGCCAGGCCCTCTAGCCACTGCAATTGAACTCAACACTTGCAATACCTAGTGTGCATTTGTGACCTTGCACTTGTGTCACCTGTTTTTTTTAAGACACGCTAAAGTCAGAGAGCTAAGATAAAATCTATTCCCTCCTATATATTGTAGCATGAAAATAAATTATTACTTTGCCCCTGGAGCACTATAAACTGTACCTTCAAAAAACTGGAATACCACATATAATCACTCAGTCTAACATTTTAGAAATATTCCTCTATTTATTTGCATGTGTGTGTGTGTGTGTGTGTGTGTGTGTCTATGTATTCCTGTTTGTGTATGGGTATGCCAGATTGTAGCAGACAGCTTCAGGTTCGCTGAGATGAACTTCCAGACCAGGCACAGTTATGGAGGAAGGGATTTATTGAAGCTTACAGATCCAGGGGAAATTCCATAATGGCAGAAGAACCTGGCCTGCCTTCACAGGACCAAACACAGTGAGAGAAGCCACAAGCCAAAAGCCACACAGCATAGCACACCTGAGGAACTCCAACTAGGCACACTTTGCATATCTTTAGATTGGAATCTCAGACCCACCACCACACCTTAAGATCTGCCCAGTGACACTGCCTCCAGCTAGGTGGCTGCAAATGCAAACTATAAACTAATAAAACACTGAATACATTGGGGGACAAATATTCAAACTACCACACAGAGTCTCTTGTCATTGCAAACGATGCCAGCCATATACACCACTTTTGCATTTGCACTGGATTTATGTGGGGAATCAAACCTAGGCTGACAGCTTTGCAAACAATCACCCCCATAATCCCTGAGCCATTTCTCCAGCCCTCAATCCAACTTTTATTGTAGAGTGAAGAGACTGAGGTCTGGACCAGAAACATGCCAGTAAAGACTATGATGCTGGAACTATATCCCAAACTCTGTTTTTCACATTATAAATTATGATATCAGTATTTGAAAGAACAGCATTTTTTAAAAATACTCTTTTTAAAAATTTATTTATTTATTTATTTATTTGAGACAGAGAGAGAGAGAAAGAGAGAGAGAGAGAGGAAGATACAGAGAGAATGGGCATGCCAGGGCCTCCAGCCAGTGCAAACAAACTCCAGACGCATGTGCCCCCTTGTGCATCTGGCTTATGTGGGACCTGGGGGATCGAACTGGGGTCCTTAAGCTTTGCAGGCAAATGCCTTAACCACTTAGCTATTTCCCCAGTCCAAAAAAAGCCTTTTTTATAACAAACATGGAATATTTGCTAACCTAAAAAAAGAGATAAATTCTTGGGTTGGAGTGATGGCATACCAAGCTGGTGCTTGCTTTGCAATACTTACAAGCCCTGGACCAGTATCCCAGAACAACCCCATTAAAAGTGCCATGAGAATCTGGCATTTGATTGCAAGCTAGAGACCCTACTGTGCCTAGGCACATACATGTGCATACACACACTCAAATAAATAAATGTTTTTCAAAGTAAAGGAACTATTTCCTTTCCAGCAGAAAATATGACACCAGGATTAAGTGGAAGCAGCTGGGTATATACAGGTGGACCAAGCCCCGATGTTCTCATACGTAGTAAGATCCTAAAACAACCACACTGACACTAATAGTGCTCATAGATGCCTGGAGGGTGTGGAGGATGGAGATGATGCTAAAAGTGAGCTAAAACTTCTGTTAAATAGGAGGATGGCTTTCTGACACCTGTTCCACAGAATGGTAGTGATCACTAATAATAAGGTACCACAGACTTCAAAATTGTGAAGGAAGCATTTTATTACTTTTTATTTATTTGCAAGCAGAAAGACAGAGAGAGGGGGAGGGAGGAGAGACAGAATGAGAATGGGAATGGGTGCATCAGGACTTCTTGCCACTATAAACAAACTCCAGATCCACGTACCACTTTGTGCATCTGGCTTTATGTGGGTATTGGGGAACTGAACCATGGGCAGGCAGACTTTGTAAGCAGCCCATTGAAATGCTAAACCATCTTGCCAGGCCTAAGGGGATATTTCAAATGTTCACATCAGAAAAGTATTTCAGGTGATGGATTTGTTAAATTGCTGGACTTAATCATTAAGCACTGCACAGAAACAACATATCTATGTACATCATACACAAATATAATTTCCACTGTACAAAAAAAGCACAAATAAAAAAAAAAGTACAAAGCCGGGCATGATGGCGCACACCTTTAATCCCAGCACTCGGGAGGCAGAGGTAGGAGGATTGCCAAGAGTTCAAGGCCACCCTGAGACTACATAGTGAATTCCAGGTCAGCCTGGACCAGAGTGAGACCCTACCTTGAAAAACCAAAAAAAAAAAAAGTACAATGTGTAACAAAATCCATTTGACTCTCTCTCTAGTATGATTTCATTCAAATCAACAAATTGGGAATGTACCCAGGTTTCCTTACAGACATGCTTTCCTCAAAGGTCCTCAGGAAAGGAAGCACTTTAGATAAAGTCATTCTGGACAAGGGAGACACAGATTAAACATTTAGTGTTCCCCATTTTCTGTCCAAACTGTGGATAGAGTCTATTTCATAAAAACACACATACAGTCACGTGTGTGTGTGTGTGTGTGTGTGTGTGTGTGTGTGTGTGTGTGTGTGTGTGTATAGGTATGTAGAAAATGCACTTTTTTTGATGTAGGGTTTCACTTTAGCCCAGGCTGACCTGGAACTCATGGTCATCCTTCTTCCTTAGACTCCCCAGTGCTGGGATTATAAGCATGAGCCATCACACTCTGCTTGTGCTATTCTTTTTAAAAAAATTTTTTTCTTTATTATTTATTTATTTGCAACCAGAGAGAGAGAGAGAGAGAGAGAGAAAGCCACTGCAAATGAACTCCAGACACATACACCCTCTTGTACATCTGGTTTACCTGGGTACTGGGGAATCAAACCTGGGTCCTTTGGCCTTGCAGGCAAGAACCTTCAAATCTAAGCCATCTCTCCAGCCTCTAGAAAATGTACTTTTATTGATTGATTCTTTAATGATGTGGAACATTCTCCCTCAGGCAGGTCCTAATGACTACAGGCTCCAAACAATTTTGAGGGCTGGAGAGATGGCACAGTAGTCAAGGTGATTGCTTACAATGCCCAACAGCCTAGGTTCAATTCCCCAGTACCCATGTAAAGTCAGATGCACATAGTGGCACATGCACCTGGAGTTCCTTTGTAGCAGGAGGCCTTGGAGTTCTCTCTCTCTCCCTCCCTCCCTCCGTCCCAACCTCCCTCTCTGTCTTTCTCTCTGTGTTTGCACATAAATAAATGAATTTTAAATGTTGCAGTATATCTGTGTCAGATCTGTTTAGGTCACCAAGGCTACAGTATTCCCCTCTCTTGGAAACTTGTTAGAAATAAAAATTCAGATTGGAGAGATGGCTTAGTGGTTAAGGTGATTGCCTGTGAAGCCTATGGATGCAGTTTCAATTCTCCAGGTTCCACATAAACCAGATGCACAGGTAGCACATGCATGTGGAGTTTATTTGCAGTGGCTGGAGGCCCTGGCATGCCCATTCTCTCTCTGTCTCAAATAAAAATAAATAAATAAACTTAAAATTCATATATGCCCTCTTTACTGAAAAACAAACTGTATGAGTGGAACCCATCAACCTCTGAATGACCCAGCCCTCCCTCCTGCTGATTATTAGGCACAGAGAAGATGGAAAAGACCTTACCTGGTTTGCCTCCACTACAGTTGTTGCTCCGATTAAGAAAGCAGCAGGTTGGTGAATCAAATGTATTAAAAGTGTGCTTAGTGTTCTAGCAGATACAGGGTTCAGTGCTGGGAGCTGTGTTTACTGGAAAAACAAAGACATATTACAGAGCTATTCCCTATACTCAGACTGGCTAGCTCACCTATAAGTCCTGCATTGCTGTCCTAACCAGAGATTTCAGGCTCCATGTGAATGATACCTTTTCCTCTGATAAAAGTTCTTGCTATTGTGTTGTAACTGGGTGCTTGGGGTGCAGGAAAGTCTTGAACCCCATACCCTATGTTTGTTTCTAATTTTAATCAATGAGTTGAATTTTAAAAAGACTGAGAAGGATGATTATTAATTTTTTTGTATTTATTGAAAGAAGCACAGAGCCAAGAAAAGGCATCCACATGGCTAGAGATCCCAAATGGAGGGCCTGGGAAAACTGTAGAAAGAAAAGAGAGAAAAGAAAGTTCAAGGAGTTCCTGCCATGTGGGGAGATGGAGGGGATAAAGAACCCATGTGGAGATTAAGGGCTAGGGGAACTTCTTGGGATATGGTCTGTAAATGTTTGGGACTAAAGGGTTGTTGTTATTATTTTGAAGGTATTCTTTGGTTTTATTACCTTAAATATAGAGCTTCTACCGTTTGTTGATATTTGAGAAAGACAGATGAGAGAGATCACTTACTTGATGCCTTTTTATCTTATCTGTTTTTACACTGATATACATTTTCGGTAAGTCTGATGCTTATCCTATGTAAGGAGTTTGTAACCTGATCAAATACCTTGACTCAGTTTATGCATTCGACTTTTTTGTGTAGTGAGAAATTTTATCTGACAGCAGTAACTTCAGGTGTTCAAAAGAGAGGAACTATAAAGAGAACCAAAGTTATATGCTGTTTGTCATTTCCATTTTCTTGTTAGAGACAATTGGCCATTTTATCTCTGGACAGGGTCTGAGGAACACATGACTTAATCCTGCTTGGGGTCTGAGATAAAGGGGGAGCCATCCCTTTTCCAGAGTCCAGCTTGCCATGACTTTAAATAGCATATAACAGTAAGCAAGAGCAAAAGAAAATGAGAGCACAGAGAGCTAAGTATCCTGACATTCCATGTCCTGTTTTGAAGTTGTTTTTATCTAGGATTTATCTAGGATTCCCCAGGCAATCTCATGATCCTGGGTAGGTTTTCCTACCACAAAATGTAGCAGCCCCTAGTAACTCCCTGTGTTGTAACTGTCTGCTCTTAGGCATTTGCTAACTGATAGGCTGCAACAGGCAAGGATGAAACCTTGTCTCACGAAGAGCCTCAAGTAACACAGACCAACCATCACATCAGAAATGGAATCTGTAACCTAAATCCAGATCCCACCATGAAACACATCCAGGAAAGTTGTGACTCGAGCATGTAGGTGTCTGCAGGCTTTCACCCTCATTTTTAAAAATATTTATTTGACACACATAAATGCTCTGAGAGAGATAGATAGATAGATAGAGAGAGAGAACATGGACATGCCAGGGTCTCTTGCCGCTGCATACAAACTTCAGGGACATTCACCACTTTATGCATCTGGTTATATGTGGGTACTGGGAAGTTGAACCCATGCCATCAGCCTTTGCAAGCAAGTGCCTTTAACTTCTGAGCCATCTCTCTAGTAGACCCTTTCACCCTCATCTTAAACTCAATTCATCTGCTTCTCACGAACTGCAAATAAACCCACTTCCCACATCTCTATGGCCAAGTCATCAATGGACGCTGTGAGTCAGGTCAGTCTGTTACTTCCACCAGATGTGTCTCTCTGTCTTGGTCTATGTCTTGCTCTCCCCCTCTCCCCGCTGGAAGGTGTCAGTTGCCTAGAGCCAGTTTAAAATGCTTCAAACCTCTGCCTTGTCTGCTCTCCTGCACCTCTACCACCCCAACGCAGTGGCATCGGAAATCAGTGGCTGGCCCAGTGGCTAGATGCTCACCAGTCCAGAAGCAACACCATGAGCTGGTTCACCTAATGAAGCCCATGGCACACTTCTCAGGCACCACAGGAAGAAGTTCCAGAGAGTACACATCCTCCCTCATCCTTACCCCACCTCCCCACTCCTGCTCTGGCTTCCACTCCTTAGAGTTCCTCTGAGTTGGCCAAGAACTCCTTCTTCCACACTAGCAACTTTTATTCCAAAAGATATCTAATATCATTCCCATCCCTTTCATCAGCTGTTGAACACGTTTCCCAATTTGCCTTTTAGGATGACTGAAATGGAATCTCATTTTACTTTCAGAAGAGTTTGTCACTGATCCACTAAGCTGGTGGATCAGCCCAAACTCTCAGTGTGGACTCTCTGGCCTGTTCATTTTAAATCAATCATGTTACTCTAAGTGTCCCCTAAATTTGAAAATCATCACTAAATCTCATTGCATGCCTAAAGCAAGGAGCTTTTTAAATATTTTTTATTTATTTATTTATTTATTTATTTATTTATTTATTTATTTATTTATTTGAGAAAGAGAGAGGAGAATGGGTGCGCCCAGGGCCTCTAGCCACTGCAAACAAACTCCAGATGCATGCGCCACCTTGTGCATCTAGCTTACATGGGACCTGGAGAATTGAACCAGGATCCTTAGGCTTCACAGGCAAGTGCCTTAACCGCTAAACCATCTTTCCAGCCCCAAGCAAGGAGTTTTTAAAAATATGTCCTTCTATGTGAGAATCTCTACTCACCCAGGAACCCATCATGGCATCTTGGGCAAATAATTTAAGCCCACTAGTTGAGAGCATTCTCTTCTCCAACATGTGCATTCTCTCAGGGCCTACCTCCCATGTGCTACAGAAAAGGTGAACACCATCATATATGACAAACACCTAGTACATGGAATTCACCAAGTTAAGCACTATATAAGTAGAAATGTTGACTCTAGATATTGATGGAATTCATTTTTCATTCTTGAGCCTGTAGTTAATATGTACTGGATACAACTAGTAGGTGGGGATGTAGTTTAGCTCTTTAACTTCTTACTTATCATGCTGCAGGGCATATCAAGCTGGGGTACATAACACCCTGTTCCTTTAAAAAAAAGCAGGGCTGGAGAAATGGCTTAGCGGTTAAGGCATTTGCCTGCAAAGCCAAAGGATCCTGGTTCAATTCTCCAGGACCCACATAAGCCAGATACACAAAGGGCACATGCACCTGGAGTTCTTTTGCAGTGGCTGGAGGCCCTGGCATGTCCATTCTCTCTTTGCCTGCCTCTCTTCTATCTCTCTCTCTCTCTCCTCTCTCTCTCTCTCTCTGCTTGCAAATAAATAAAAATTTTAAAAAGCAAAATTCTTAACAGAGAAATACCATGCTTTGGAGACTATGCTGATTTTTTAACCCCATTTTATTATTTCATCCTCACAATTGCCCATTGGTGGTAGGTGCTTAATTGTATTTATCTTTCATTGCTGAGGGAGAAACAAGAGAAAGATAGCTTTCTTATAGACTGTCAGCCAGGGACAAAGGCCCAAGGAAGACAAGGAGATGCCACCTGGCCTGCCCTGGCAGGTCTATAACCTGTGTCTGATCCAGTCTCATTCAAAATGGATACAAACAGTTCCTCAGCAACAGCTTGCTTCTTCCTCAATCTAGCACATCTGGGTGGGCTGGCCCCGCCTGAGTCAGCCGCTTGAGTCTATCAACCAATCAGTTATCTCCCATACACACCTGAGTTTGATGACAAGGCTCATCATAATTGGAAGTCAGACCCTGTATGGTACAATACAGGTCTAGCCCCTAGCCAGACCTCATGCTAAAAGCCATACCAGGCCATACCCCTCGGGTTTTCTCACCAGGATGGTGGATAGCCCATGACAGGTAAGTTTCCATGAGATGGGGCAACCTAAGACAGGCACCGTCACATGTGGTGATCCCTTGGGGCCTGGGTTCAACAATGGCTTTCAAAAAACCATACCAGGCCATCCCCTCGGGTTTTCTCACCAAGGTGGCAAGTAGCCCATGACGGGGTAAGACTCCATGAGATGGAACAACCTAAGACAGGCACCATCACGTATGATGATCCCTTGGGGCCTGGGTTCAACAATGGCTTGGCAAAAAACCGTACCTCTCAGGGTTGCCAATAATAAAAATAAAAAGGAGGATATGTATGGCACAATACAGGCCTTGTCCTAGCCAGACCGCATGGTAGAAGAAAACAGGAAATGGCTTCTGTGGAAATAGCATTCTGCGCAGGCTTGGTGTGACAAAAGCTAGTCCCATGCTCACGAGAAGCCGGCTACCTGACAGGCTGTCATTGGTCACAAACAGGGGACCACCCCATACAGTGATTAGCCAGCCAAGCCCCTTAAAAGCCATGTGCACTTCCTCAATAAACGAGTTTGTGGCAGCTCGCCCTCTGCTGCTTCCACCCAACTCCCCGAGTCTTTGTCGTGACTCTGCGCTGCTCACCCCAACTTGGCAGAGACCCTACCGTCCCTCCTGGGCTGGCCTTAGTGGGGACCGCAACACCACCCATATAAATGGGCCTGCAACATGTGTAATATCCTCTCTTGGGTCTTTTGGCTATATTCTCTTGGCACCTGACTCCCCTGATTCCTGCTTTTGTAAACCAGGATGGGAAGGGGAAAGGGAATTTATTCTCATCTCGCCATTTTCCTGTCTTGATTCTGGGTGCTTTCTCACTCTGCTACATTTGTGAACTTTCTTTAAGTCCCAAGTCCTCTTCTATCCTATTTCTTAGTCTTTCCTGACCCCTGTACAAGTAAAAAGGGGAAGGGCTTGTGCTTGCATGCTGTGCTTCCCATGTACGTGTGCATGTACTTCTGAATTTTTTGCCCTGGTCTCTCATGCTTTGCCTTCCACATGTGTGTGTATATATATGCAAGAGACTTTCTCTGAGAGATTTCTCTGTGATGAAGATCTTCTCCATCTCTGCTCCCCCCCTGTCAGGTGAGGAAAGAGGGAAATTCCCTTCTGGCATGAGTCTTTCTAGCCTTCCCCTGGATACTAATTTTAAAATAATTTTCATAATTCATATCTTGTCCTAAAAGTTGTGGTTTACAGGCCTGGGACTCCCTGAACCTCAAAATCCTGCATCATTGCCACCTCTTTTTTTCTTTAGCATTTTCCTCTTTTATTATTTATCACCCAGGTTAGGGATAAATATCAAAGTCTTTTGCATGATTAGAAAGTGTTCTAACACTGAGTTATAACCCAAATTTACTCTTTTTTTTTTCTTTTTTCCTAGGAGTGTGAAGGGCAGTGATGGTTGTCAGGATCTCAACAGTAGCCATGACTATCCTGACCTGGAAATAAGTGTATCTCCCAGGCTGGACTCTCTGACTCGCAGTTTTCCTCCTACTTAAACTTCACAATTGCTGTGACTTATGCAAGCTATCATGCCTTTTCCCTTTATTCATGCACCTTCCCTGTCTCCTGGAGGCCCCAGCCACTGTGTCTGCTGGAGGTTCCTGTGCCTTCCTTGTCTTCAGGAGCCCCCCTTTCCACACTGTACGTGCCAGGTACCCGCACACACTGTATCTGTAGGTGGCCCACATGCCTTTCATGTTCGGTGGACCGTGTGCACATCCCTGTCTTCTGGAGGCCCCTGCCCTGCTGTGTCTGTAGGTGACCTGAGCATACTGTGTCTGCCAGTGGTCCATGTGCCTTCCCCGAGGCCCCACCCCACTGAATCTGGGCCACATCTGACTCCTGCAGGCTTCAACAACTGAGCCCACAGTCAGCCCATGCTCCCATCTCCTGCCACACTCCCCTGTCTTGCATCCTTAGTAAGCAGGCCTCCACTCTCCCTGATAACAGACCCTCAACACCCTGTGCTGCCTACAGGTACCTTTGTGTGTGGCCTTTGGCTGCTCCCACACCAGCCAAGTCCCTGATCCAGCCTGGGCAGTGGATCCCAGTGATCCCCCACTACTTCTCCAATGCCCTGCCCAACTCCCAGTGGCTATTTGTGGCAGGCCCAGAAAGGGAACACAGGAAAATCAACCAATCACCTGCCTGGGAGAACTAGTGAGCCCTCCATAACCTGCCCATGGGGGTTCAGTAAGAGAGCAAGGGCAACTGTTATGGCCTGGGAGCCACAGGCAAGACACAGCTGAGAACAGGTCAAGGACATCCCAAATCTTTGGTATTAAGCACCAGCAAAGAAGGGCTGGTGCACTTACACCCTCCACAACATGTGCATCCCACAAAACAAAGCCATCATTCTATTCAAACATAAAACAGAACACTCACTGAAGACACTACAAGGGAAAACTCTTGCTTCCTCCTTAATTAAATAAGATTCCCATACTGTGATGGGCAGACCACAACATAAAAGAAACAACACAAGCCGGGCATGGTGGCGCACGCCTTTAATCCCAGTACTCGGGAGGCAGAGGTAGGAGGATCACCAAGTTCAAGGCCACCCTGAGACTACATAGTAAATTCCGGGTCAGCCTGGGCCAGAGTGAGACCCTACCTCGAAAAACAAAAACAAAAAGAAACAACATGAAACAAGCTCCAACAAGGTTGACTAGTCCCACAATGGAAATCTCCAATGAAAACATAGTGGAGACAACAGAAATAGAACCCCAAAATGAAGACACAAGGTATGTGACCCTAAACAAGCAAATGAAAGAACTGGCAGCAAATCAAAAAAAAAAAAAAAAACAATCACATAAACAAAATCCATACAGCTATCCTCACTGGGCTTAACACAATAGACAAACCCCAGGGATTGCCAAAGAGTGTTAAAAGAACTAAAGGTGAGCCAAAAAATAAAGGATCTCAATAACCAGCTGGCTAAGGTTAATGAAGACATAAGTAAATGCAAGAATGAATTCCAAGAACCATTAACACAATCAAAACATGACCTGTATTTGGAACTCAACAAAGGGATGGATACTACACAGAAAATACAAACCAAAGTTAACCAGTGAAAACCTCTCTAAGAACCCTCAAGAGCAGAGTTAGTCACGTGGAAGACAGAACCTCAGAGCTGGAGGACAAAACAGAGAAACAGTTTGGGAATCCAAAAACTTTAATAGTAAGTTCAAAAATATCCTGTGAACACAAAATGAGGAAATCACAGATACTCTAAAACATACTAACATTCAGATCATGGATATACCAGAAGGGGAAGACATTCAGACCAAAGAATTCAACAAAATTATTGAAGAAAACTTTCCCACCCTCTCAAAAGAGAATCCCATCAACATACAAGAAGCTAACAGAACTCCAAACAGACTGGACCAAAGGAGAAACCCTCCAAGGCATATTATTATTATTAAAACTCTAAACAACAAAAAGTAAAAAAAAAGTGCTAATTTGCAGGGCGTGGTGGCACATGCCTTTAATCCCAACACTCGGGAGGCAGAGGTAAAAGGATCACCAAGAGTTTGAGGCCACCCTGAGACTACATAGTTAATTCCAGGTCAGCCTGGACCAGAGTGAGACCCTGCCTTGCAAAACAAAAAAAAAAAAAAAAAGTGCTAAAAGCAGCAAGAGAAAAACAAAACATATACAAAGGCAATTCCATCAGTTACCTCAGATTTCTCAATGGAAACCCTGAAAGCCAGAAGGGCCTGGAATGGAGCACTTCAAAGTCAAAAATAAACTATGGCTTCCAACCCAAACTACTGTACCCAAGAAAAGTATGCCTTAGAACGGACAGTAAAAGAAAAACTTTCCATGATAAAAGCCAGCTGTATGATTATATGAACACAAAGCCAAATCAACAGAGGATACATCAGGGAATTCTCCACACAGAAGAGTCAAACAACCCACCTCAAGAACCTATAAGAAGATCATAACAGCCAAAACTAGAGCAGGCTCAAAGAAGCACAAAGTCCAAGAAAACACCAAACCCCATAAAGCACTCCAACATGGCAGGGATTAAATCAAACCTCACAGTTATAATCTTAAATATTAATGGTCTTAACTCACCCAACAAAAGACAAAAGTTAACTGGGTGTATCAGAAAAATGGACCCTTCTATTTTCTGTCTTCAAGAAACCCACTTCACCACTAAAGACAGGCACCTCCTCAGGGTGAAAGGATGGGAAATGATATTATAAGTAAATGGAAATAAGAAACAAGCAGGTGTCGCTATACTAATATCAGATAAAATAGACTTCTAACCAAAAGTAATCAAAAAAGACAAAGAAGGCTGCTTATTACACATCAAGGGAATGATCCAACAAAGGGACATCACAATCATAAATCTATATGCACCAAACACAGATACACCAGTTTATAAAACAAAACCTACTTGACAACAAAACAGAAATAAATGCCAACACCATCATAGTTGGGGACTTCCATAATCCACTGTCATCAATAGACAGATCATCCAAACAGAAAATCAACAGGGAAGTAAGAGCTCAACACCACCACAGATCAACTAGACCTAATGGACATCTACAGAACATTCCACCCGAACACTATAGAGTACACATCCTTTTCAGCACCCCCTGGAACCTTCTCCAAAATAGATCGTATATTAGGCCATAAAGAATGCCTCCGTAAATTCAGGAAAATTGACATAATTTCATACATTATATCAGATCACACAGCTGTAAAGCTAGAAATTAACAACAAAAGACACTTCAGGAATTCCCCCAGCTCCTGTAGAGTGAACGACACATGTTTAAACATTAAATATGTAGTGGAAGAAATCAAAAATGAAATTGTAAAGTTTCTAGAATTGAATTACAATGAAAACACAACTTACAAACACTTATGGGACACAATGAAGGCATTCCTAAGGGGAAAATTCATGGCACTAAATGCCTTCATAACAAAGACAGAAAGAAATCAAATTAGTAACCTAACCATCCACCTAAAAGCATTGGAAAACCAAGAAGAATCCAACCTAAAGAGCTCCAGACAGAAAGAAATAATTAAGATCAGGGTAGAAATTAATTAATTTGAAACTAAGAAAACAATTTTAAAAGTCAATGAAACGAAAAGCTGGTTCTTTGAAAAAATAAACAAGATTGACAAACCCTTGGCCAATTTGATCAAGTAAAAATAAAGAGATGTCTCAAATTAACAGGACTGGGGAAAGACTTCCTGAATAAAACCCCAGTAGCCCAGGAAATTAAACAATCACTAAACCAATGGGACTTGTGAACCTAAAAAGCTTTTGCACAGACAAACATATCATAATCAGAGACAATAGATTACTCACAGAAAGGGAGAAAAATTTTGCCAGCTCTACCACTGACAGAGGCATAATATCTAGAATCTACAAAGAACTCAAAAACTAAACAATAAAAAAATCAAACAACACACTTAAAAATGGGGCATAGAACCAAATAGGGAGTTCTCAAAGGAATAAATACAAATAGCAGGCTAGAGAGATTGCTTAGTGGTTAAGGCACTTGCCTGAGAAGCCTAAGGACCCAGGTTCAATTCCCCATTACCCACGTAAAGCCAGATACACATAGTGACACTTGCATCTGGGGTTTGTTTGCAGTGGCTGGAGGCCATGGCTTACCCATTCTTTGCCTGCCTCTTTCCCTCTCTCTCATAAATAAATAAATAAATAAAACTAAAAAACACACATATGACTAACATGTACTTAAGAAAATGTTAAAGCCAGGCATGGTGGCTTGCACCTTTAATCCCAGCACTCGGGAGGCAGAGGTAGGAGGATTGCCGTGAGTTCGAGGCCACCCTGATACTACATAGTGAATTCCAGGTCAGCCTGGGCTGGAGTGAGACCCTACCTCGAACCCCCCCCCCCAAAAAAAATGTTCAACATCCATGTATTAGTCAGGGTTCTCTACAGGAACAGAACTGATAGAATGAATTGTATTAAAAGGGAATTTATTGGATTAGCTTACAACAGTCCAGCAATAGCAGGTTGCAGGCCCGAGAGTCAAGGGACTGGTAGCTGCTCAGTCCTCGAGGCTGGAGGTCTCAGCAGTCCCGATCTGGCACCAGAGGCATGAAGGCGTCCTGGAGAACAGCAGCAGCACTGGCAGCCAGGTGGGAGGAGAGGATGCCTTTCTTCCCAGAGCTTCTTTTTATAAACCAGTCCCCTCCCTCCTCCCCTCAGAGGGGCCACCCACCCTGGGGGAAGGGCTCACCCTGGGGGAAGGATTCTTCCTAGAGGCAACCTCAGAGACACATTTATGAGGAATGTCTGTGGATTCGTAAACAAATCAAGTTGACACAAACTTAACCATCACAATTCCACCCCTTGTCAATTTGACACCAAACCAAGAGAGTAACAAGGTCATAATTCCACCTAACATGATATAACTATCCCTTGTACAATGAGAAACGCACAATCATCCCCTCCCACACACACACAAAGCAAGTTCCTTGAGGAAGCTTAGTCTGTAATATAATAAGTCAAATATAAATTTGACAGTGGTTAACTAGCAATATTACCTTAATCAGTATTAATTACCTAATAGAGAAATAGAGGAAGAACAAAAGCATCTTAATATTGGTGTAGATATGCACATACACTCTTAACAAGGTAAGACAGAAACAGTCATGGCAACTACAGTCCACGTTTTTGTAACTGGTCCCATGGCCTTAGCTGGTATTTGTAACTTCCTTCTTCTACTACCCATTCAGTATTTCCTCCACCTTCAGCAAGCACCTCAGCAGGTCTTTGTTCTTTACCTGGAGGAGTGACCCATACCTTCATTACTAAAGGATCTAGCCAAATATCACACTGCCTTGATTGGGCTGTTGCAGTTACCCATTGACTTTGATGACAGGACATGGTAACACCAAGAGACGCCCTAGAGAATCTCCAGCACTCCAGACATACTCTTCCTTACCTCCATTGTGGAGGAGAAGTCCAATTTCTCCCTGGTAGTGTGGATCAATCACCCCTGCTAACACTGTAACTCCTTTCTCAGCCTGTGCATGCAAGGGCATCAGGAGCCCAAAGTGTCCAGAGGGAAGTTTTAGCTTCCAGTTCAATGGAATGTTCTTTGTGCATACTGGCGAAAGCACTCCCCCCTCTGGAACCAAGACCTCCAGGCCAGCAGAGCATAAGGTTGCGGGAACAGGAAGCAAAAATTTGGCTAATGGGTCACTTGGGGTGATGGTAAGTAGTACCATTCCCATTTCTACTCCTTGATTCCTGGACCCATGAATCCAGGCTATAGGAGAAACAGCACCATATATATATATATATATAGGACACTGATTCAGAGCATACACAGCCTGCTGGAGGACACGCCCCCAGCCCTCCAAGCTACTGCCACCTAGTTGGCACTGCAGCTGTTTCTTTAAAAGGCCATTCCACTGCTCTATCAAGCCAGCGGCTTCAGGTTGGTGGGGCACATGGTAAGAACAGTGAATTCCATGATCATGAGCCCACTGCTGTATTTCCTTGGCTGTGAAGTGAGTTCCTTGATCAGAAGCAATGCTGTGTGGAATTCCATGATGGTGGATAAGGCATTCTGTAAGCCCACAGATGGTAGTTTTTGGCAGAAGCATTACGTGCAGGAAATGCAAATGCATACCCAGAATAAGTGTCTATTCCAATAAGGATAAAACGCTGCCCTTTCCATGATGGAAGAGGTCCAATATAGTCAACTTGCCACAAAGTTACTGGCTGGTCACCCAGAGGAATGCTACCATATTGGTGGCTGAGAGTTGGTCTCTGCTGCTGGCAGATTTGGCACTCAGCAGCAGCCGTAGCCAGGTCAGCCTTAGTTAGTGGAAGTCCATGTTGTTGGGCCCATGCATAACCTGCACCCCTGCCACCATGGCCACTTTGTTCATGGGCCCATTGGGCAATGACAGGGGTGGCTGAGGAAAGAGGTTGATCACTATCCACAGAATGGGTCAGCTTATGTACTTGATTATTAAAGTCTTCCTCTGATG
The DNA here is from genome assembly GCA_036365145.1 of Orientallactaga sibirica. Taxonomy (NCBI): domain Eukaryota; kingdom Metazoa; phylum Chordata; class Mammalia; order Rodentia; family Dipodidae; genus Orientallactaga; species Orientallactaga sibirica. Next base: position 902,620 of record JAEOAD010000747.1, read on the forward strand.
AGGTCACCTTCTGATGAGCATTAACATGGGACACAAGTATCTTTATATCCTTTGCCTATTCAGAGAGCTCTATCCACATACACCTTCCCCAGATGTCCTTCTCACCAATTTTCCAATCATGCTCCTTCCATGTCCCGGACCATCCTACCAAACCATTGGCCTCAGCCCATGAATCAGTGTATAACCCCACATCTGGCCACTTTTCCTTCCAAGCAAAATGCACAACCATGTGTACTGCCCGTAGTTCTGCCCACTGTGAAGACTTCCCTTCACCACAGTCCTTCAGAGTTGTCCCAGAAAGGGGCTGTAATGCTGCAGCTGTCCACTTATGGGATGTGCCCGCATAGCGTGCTGAACCATCTGTAAACCATGCCCTGGTCTTCTCCTCTTCAGTCAACTGATCATAGGGCACACCCCATGATGCCATAGGTGCATGCTTGGGGACAGAAGGCATTGAAACAGGAGTAGCAACCATAGGCATTTGAGCAACCTCCTCATGTAACTTACTTGTGCCTTCAGGGCCTGCTTGAGCCCAATCACAGATATACCACTTCCACTTGATGATGGACTGCTGCTGTGCACGTCCAACTTTATGGCCTGCTGGGTCAGATAACACCCAGCTCATAATGGGCAGCTCAGGTCACATAGTAACTTGATGGCCCATTGTCAAGCATTCAGTTTCTATTAAGGCCAAATAGCAGGCCAAGAGCCATCTCTCAAAGGGAGAATAATTGTCTGTAGATGATGGCAGGACCTTGCTCCAGAATCCCAAGGGCCTCCACTGTGATTCACCTATGGGGGCCTGCCAAAGGCTCCAAATGGCATCCCTATCTGCCTCTGACACTTCAAATATCATTGGATCTGCTGGATCATATGGCCCAAGTGGCACAGCAGCCTGCACAGCAGCTTGTACCTGTTGAAGAGCCTTCTCTTGTTCTGGGCCCCACTGAAAACTAGTAGCTTTCCGAGTCACTTGGTATATGGGACGGAGTAACACACCCAAGTGAGGAATGTGCTGTCTCCAAAATCCAAATAGGCCCACTAGACGTTGTGCTTCCTTCTTAGTGGTAGGAGGGGCCAGGTGCAACAACTTATCTTTCACCTTAGAAGGAATATCCCTGCATGCTCCACACCACTGAACTCCTAAAAATTTCACGGAGGTGGAAGGTCCTTGAATTTTGGATGTATTTATTTCTCATCCCCTCATGAGCATATGCTGTACCAGCAACTCCAGAGTGGCTGCCACCTCCTGCTCATTTGATCCAATCAACATAACGTCATCGATATAATGGACCAATGTGACACCTTGTGGAAGGCAGAGGCGATCAAGATCCCTGCGAACTAAGCTATGACACAGGGCTGGAGAGTTAATATAACCTTGAGGTGACACAGTAAAAGTGTACTGCTGACCTTGCCAGCTGAAGGTAAATTGCTTCTGGTGGTCCTTATGGACAGGTATGGAGAAGAAGGCATTCGCAAGATCAATAGCTGCATACCAGGTACCAGGAGATGTGTTAATCTGCTCAAGTAAAGAAACCACATCTGGTACAGCAGCTGCAATTGGAGTCACCACCTGATTAAGTTTCCGATAATCCACTGTCATTCTCCAGGATCCGTCTGTCTTCTGAACAGGCCAAATAGGGGAGTTAAAGGGAGATGTGGTGGGAAACACCACCCCTGCATCCTTCAAGTCCTTTATAGTGGCATTAATCTCTGCAATTCCTCCAGGGATGCGATACTGTTTCTGGTTCACTATTTTCCCTGGTGGAGGGAGCTCCAATGGCTTTCATTTGGCCTTTCCAACCATAATAGCCCTCACCCCACAGGCCAAGGAACAATGTGGGAGTTCTGCCAACTCCTTAGTATATCTATCCCAATTATGCATTCAGGAACTGGGGAAATAACCATAGGGTGAGTTCGGGGACCCACTGGACCTACTGTCAGTCTAACATTCACCAAAACTCCATTGATCACCTGACCTCCATAAGCACCTACTTTAACTGGAGGGCCACGATGCTGGTTGGGGTCTCCTGGAATCAATGTCAATTCAGAGCCAGTGTCCAGTAAGCCCCGAAAAGTCTGATTATTTCCTTTTCCCCACTGTACAGTTACCCTAGCAAAAGGCCATAGGTCCCTCTGAGGAAGGATAGGACTAAGCTTAATATTGAAACTTTTGGGGATTATGGGAGGGTCCTTCCTCAAAGGGACCCAGACACCCCTTCAATCAAGGGGCTTAGGATCTGTAGACTGGCTCAAGTCTGGAAACTGGTTAAGAGGCCTTGATTCTCTGTTGCTATAATTCAAAGTGGCCTTCCGGTCCTTTGCTCTAGAACTTTTCTGCTTATACAGATCAAGCAGGAACTTGGTAAGTTTTTTATCTATTTCACTTCTGGGAACACCATTTTTAATCAGCCAGTGCCAAAGGTCTACATGAGTCTTACTGTTACGAGCATTGTTTTGCCTGCGCTGTCCATTATGGTAAACACGCTCACCTTGCCTTTGGAGATTCAGTGCTGATACTTGGCCCTTGTTACCCCGAGATCCAGTTACACCCATTGCATCTAAGCCACCTAATGCAGCAACTGTGGCTCCCACCATGATGTCTTCTTTACATAAAAGACCAATGATTGAGGACTTTAAGTATGCTGGGGCTCCCCTCACAAATTTGTTTCTTATGGCCTTAGTGAAGGGCACATCTTCCGCACACTCCCATTGCGGGCTTAAAGATGAGTGTACATGGCAAATCCACTCCAGCCTTCCAAGTTCTCTGAGCCTTTTAATCCCTTCATCAACATTAAGCCAAGGGATATCAGGCAGCTCAAGCTCCTTCACAGTTGGTCATCTTTGGATCCATACTTCAGCCAACCAATCAAATAAACTCTTGGCACCCCTTCCAACTACATGAGCTGCAGTGTTAAGTCTAAAATCTCTGCTCAGTGGGCCCATTTCAATAAATTCAGCCTGATCTAATCTTATATTCCTTCTGCCATCATCCCACACCCTTAAAATCTATTCCCACACATATTCCCCATGCTTCTGCCTGTACAAGTGAAAAGCTCCTGAAGTTCTTTAGGGGTGTACCTCACTTCCTCTTGAGTCTATCTCACCTTTAGGAGCATGCCTAGCCTTATGCCTTGTTATAGGCCTAGAGGCAAAGACAGTGGGCACTGAGAAGCATCAGCATCTCCTGCAGGGAGGGTCATTGCTGCTTCCTCAGACAAAGGAGTGATTCCCTCAGGTAGGGTGGAAAGGGCAATACTTTAGGGTGTGAGAGTGGGGGTGGGGATGCAACTGCCGCTAAAGGAAGGGAAGCCACATTCTCATGCAAAATAACTTCTTCAGAATCTCAGAGTTCAATGTCCCCAGATTCTTCAGGGTCTTCTCATACATCCCCATTCCAAGTCAATCCTAATGATTTTCAAACTTTCCCCTAGTCCAAGATCTTTTAACTGAGTCATAATACCAAAAAATAAAATTAAAACCCCATAATGGCACAGAATAAACATTCATACTACAAAAGATGGCATTGGGCATAGCAAAGAAATACTCAACCAGTACAAGATTTAAAATGACTAGGGCAAACATCAAACTCTGTAGCTACAAATCCAACAACTCTAGTCAGTGACAAATCTCCAAGTCCGGTAATTCTAACCAGCAACAAGTCTCTGGAGTTCCAATTCTGCCCCTCCAGCTAGGCTACTCAGAGTCCTCGAAAACTTTATCTGGGACTGGCAGCTTTCCTTAGCAGCCATCTCTTGGTCCCAGCATCTGTACTGGGTCTCCACTGCAACCTATGGTCCATCCTCTCAGCACCATCGGGTCTCCATGCAAGCATCCAGCAAACTGCTTCACACTGCCCATGGCCATTTCCAAAACACAAGACAGTGTTGCAAATTCAATGACCCTCTCTTTCCTGAATTTATTATATTCCATAATGCCAGGTAGAGTGTCAATTTGTTAATCCAGGGGAAATAAAGCAGACTTTGAAGAACAGGACACTCCTTGAGCACTCAGGCCCCTTCAAAAGATTCTACCGTTTTCCTATTGCCCCAGTGCAGGTCAGCTGACTCAATCTCAATGGTTGTAATTTCTCAATTGCAGCTGAATGGGCAAACCCAAAGATTTCATTTTTTCTGTACCATATTCCTCTGCTCACACCAGTCCATTTCTATGCAAGGCAACCCTGCACAACTTCTCAGTACACGGCCATAACAGCAAGCCTCCATACAAACTGCTTGTAGCCCAGTCCAGGCAAAGCTCTTTCTCACTCTCATAAGCCAAATCTCACAGTCTATAGTTCTTACTGCATTCAGGTCTTTCAGCTCTGACCAGAATATCCCATCAAGCTGTACTTACAGTACTGTAAGGCGTCTCTTAGACCAAGGTTTCAAATCCTTCCACATTCCTCTTGAAAATCAGCTCCAAAAGTCCAAAGCCACACATTGAGGTATCAACATTACTGTTGCAGTGAGGTTCACATTGCTAGCAGAAATCACCCCACCAAGAGCAGCTTGTGGGGAAAAAAAGGGTTTATTTTGGCTTACAGACTCAAGAGGAAGCTCCATGATGGCAGGGGACAGTGATGACATGAGCAGCGGGTGAACATCACCCCCTGGCCATCATAAGGTGGACAATAGCAATAGGAGACTGTGCCAAATGCTGGCAAGGGGACACTGGCTATAATACCTATAAGCCCACCCCCAACAATACACTGCCTCCAGGAGGCATTAATTCCCAAATCTCCATCATCTGGGAACCTAGCATTCAGAACACCTAAGTTTATGGGGGACACCTTCAAACCAACTCATGGGGGAAAGTGACCAACAATGGTCCAAGCAACCAAGGGTCTAAACTTCTAAGAAGCAAACACCCTGACAAGATGTACAGCCAATGCAGTAGTGGCACACAGCCTTGGTGGGTAATCAATAGCTTTCTGATTGGCTAAGAGATCCACTCAGTTAAAGAAACCCATATCTGGAACTAGCAATCATGTCAAAATCCTATGGAGACAAAGATTATGCTCTCCAGTGTCAAGTTCCTATTTGTCTTTGGCTAAAACAGAGGCTACATCCATTAAATTCTCCCTAAATTAATAATGCTTATCCCATTTAAACTATGCTGAGTCCACTCTCCATTGGAGAATCTGTTTCATTTTTTCAGTAGGTAATGAGACCCAAGGAGATAAACTACCCCTCACACTTTAGCCAAGCCCAAGCTGAAGTCACAGACAAATGGGAGAGATGAGCAAAAGTGCTGCCTCCATGCTGAACCTGATAATCAGTGCCAGGGTGTAGGAGACAAACCCTGAGGATACTCAACACCTAACAAAGCAGAGATCCAGGGGCTCCTTAGAGCTCATCACTAAAGTAGACTTAAAACATACCCATCATGGCTCAGGGAATTTTGCAGAAGAGGGGGCAGAAAGATTGTCAGAACCAGGCTGGAGAGATGGCTTAGTGGTTAAGGCATTTGTCTGCAAAGCCAAAGAATCCCGGTTCAATTCTCTAGGACCCACGTAAGCCAGATGCACAAGGGGTTGAGTGTGTCTGGAGTTCATTTGCAGTGGCTGGAGGCCCTGGTGCATCCATTCTCTTTCTCTCTCAAATAAATAAATAAAATATTTTAAAAAAATTAAAAAAAGAAAGATTGTTAGAACCACATGTTGGAACATCATGCCCAGATGCATTGCCCCTCCCAACAACTGACTGCTGCTTTCACAATGCATAACCTGAAACCCCATGGGGGATACCTACAACTCCACTGAGGAGGGCCCCCAGCAGAATGCGGGCAGGGACAAGGGAAAGGATGGTACCAACACATGATGTATCCTTACTAAGTATGTCCGTAATAATAAAAAAAAAATCAGACCAGAAATTAAAAATAAAATAAAACTACTATATGACCTAGGTATACAACTCCTGGCCATCTCCTGTACCCTGCCAGAGAGATGCTGGCACACACATGTTCATCACTGCTCTATTCTCAATATCTAAGTAATAGAATCAATCTAGACACCTATCCACCAAAGAATGATGAAATGTAATATATTTTAAAAAAATGGAGCCAGGCATGGTGGTGCACGCCTTTAATCCCAGCACTCCGGAGGAAAAGGTAGGAGGTTTGCCATGAGTTCGAGGCCAACCCGAAACATAGTGAATTCCAGGTCAGCCTGAGCTAGAGTGAGACCCAACCTCAAAAAAACAAAAAAAAAAAAAAAAGAAAAAAAAGGAATTTGGCTCAGCTGTAAATACAAATGAAATTACACAATTAGTAGGAAAATACTGGAAAATATTATACTAGATAGCATAATGCAAGTTCAAAAACACCAACACTGCATGTTCATATGTAGATTCTACTTTTGAAATTTTATTTATTTATTAGAGACACAGAGAGGGAGAGAAAGAAAGGGAGAGTGAGAATGAGCATGCCAGGGCCTCTAGCCACTGCAAATGAACTCCAGATATATGCGCTACCATGTGCATCTGGCTAAATGGGACCTGGAGAATCAAACCTGGGTCCTTAGGCTTTGCAGGCAAGCACCTTAACCAATCAACCAACTCCCCAGCCCTGAAATTTTTGATTTGTGTGTTTATGTTGGAGTGTCTGTAGAAGACATGAAGCTAGAACATGACGGGTTAAAGGGTGGGTTAAGAGGTATTATGGTGGGGGTGGGGGGGGGGATAGAAGTACACATGAGACATCAAAGTATTAGGGAGAATAGAGTGGACTGAAAAGTTTAATCAGAGATGGGGAATGGCATATGAAGGAAATGATGGAGTGTTGTTGAGGGATTACCAAAACTAATGATGTATGACAAAAAAAACATAAACCTAGTATTATATAAGCTAATTAAACAGTATTACTTGGCCCTATGGAGATGGCTCAGCTGTTTCACAAGCATTAGGACCTGAGATGAGATTATTGAAACCCAGGTAAACTGCAGGGTGTGGTGGGCTGCACCTACAATCCCCAACGCCCACTCAAGGGGCCGCCATTCTCATTTCCTGCAGAAGGCTGCCCCTCAATATATTCCATTAAAGTCTGTGCTGTTGAGGTTGGCTGTTCCTCTTTCTTATATTCCTCACTTCACCCTGGTCAATTCCGAATTCTAACACTCAGGAGGCAGAGATAGGAGGATCTCTTTAAGTTTGAGGCCAATCTGAGATAGTGTATTCCAGATCAGCCTAGGCTAGAGTGAGACTCTGCCTCAAAAAACCAAAAACAAACAAGAAACCTTTCAATGGAAGTGCCCTGCCTCAAGGGATAACACTACTGGGGATGGGATATCTATCTAGAAGTTGTCACATAAAACAATAAAAGCTATTGCCACCACTGTTGGTTGCCCTCTAGAATAAGATGGGAAGATCCTATTGCTAAAGACACCACATACTTTGTTTGCAGGACATTTACCTATGCATCTGGAATTGTGCTGGATATTTTCTCCCTCTTGGCTAACTTTCATAGTGCGCAAAGATGATGTGGTATTTTAAATAGTTGCCCCCTAATAGATCCAGGAGTTTATTAAAACTTCTTGGAGCTAGTTGTGGTGGCACATGCCTTTAATCCCAGCATTTGGAAAGGAGAGGTAGGTGAATCACCATGAGTTCGAGGCCACCCTGAGACTACAAAATGAATTCCAGATTCCAGGTCAGCCTGGGCTAGAGTGAAACCCTACCTGGGGTGGGGAGGAGGGGGGGACTAAGACTTCTTGGGTTTCCAGCCACCTGGCTGGAGGAAGTGTCACTAGGTGGATCTTAGGGTCAAGCCCTAAAGTGTGGGGATGGATTTGTAATTCCCGTCTGTAGATATGCAGTGTCTGGAGTTCCTAAAGTGTGTTGTGTGATATGCCTTTTGGGTTTTTTTTTTTTTTTTTGGCTTGGGGCTTCTCTCTCTTTCAGCTTTGACCTGTGAAAGCAGGCCAGCTTCTTCTGCCATTATGGAAATTCCTCTCAATTTGTAAGCTTCAATAAATACCTTCATAACTGTACATGGTCTGGAAGTTCATCTCAGCGACATGAAGCTGTCTATTACAGATGCCATGCAGGCTGCTGGGGACAAAAATCAAACATAGCAGTCAACCCAGCATACTAAACAACCATGCTGCCCGCAAATTATGCTCAGTGACACAAAACTGGCAGGATGGTTACAGGGATAACTAAATATGTTCAGCATGCCTTGCTCTAAAAGAGATTCATGCTCTGTATTGTCAACCTGTTCAAAAGCCTGTGACTGGGGAAGTAGGAGGCCCAAGTGAAGAAGTGATTAGTGTTGTTTGCCTAAATGGATATGTTGTGTCCTCAAATTACCCACTAAAGATTTATCTTGATGCCCAGAGATCAGTGCTGCTCTCACTGTCGGTCAGAGAAGCTTCTTTTTGCAGTTGGCGGTGATCACTGGGGAGACTCAGAACTCATCAAAGTTCTCATAAGTGACTGTTGAGTGCTCATCCTTAAATGTGACACCTATATCACCAAGTTGAGGCTTAAGGAATATTCCAGAAGAGTGGACAGAAAGGCTATAAGAGCCAGGGGAGCTGGAAGTGTGCTTTGGAAGCTGTGTTCCAGTCATGACACAGCTATTGTACTCATGAACTCACAGTAGCTGTGGTGACCTGCACAAGACCTACACAAGAGTGGATCTGTCAACATTCCATCATTGATGGGGAAGGGGCTCATGAAGCCAAACCCCTCCAGAGGAAGTTACTGGCAGTTAGTGGTTGCTGGCAGAAGTGGAAACGTTTTCTTCTGTGATGTAGTCACTGGTAAGATTCCCGTGGTCTACTAAATAACCTCACCCATCCTCATGCCATTAACCCTTGTTAAACTGAACAGGGCACAAAATACATGAAAGCATAGTAGAAGAGTGAAATGTTAGGACTAGGAAGGTGGGTACACCATACTCATCAAGAACGGGTTAATCTTTACACAAGCTACACCTGAGGACATGGAACACCATGAATCTTTGGTATGAGTTCCTAGGACACAAGGAACTCAACAGCTTCTACAAAAATTTCCTAATGTGACAAGCATGTTCCCCAACAAAATGTTTGGGCCAACAGTCCATGATCTGCCCCTATGCTGACAAGAATAAATATTTTTACCCGAAACATAGTGAATTCCAGGTCAGCCTGAGCTAGAGTGAGACCCAACCTCAAAAAAACAAAAAAAAAAAAAAAAGAAAAAAAAGGAATTTGGCTCAGCTGTAAATACAAATGAAATTACACAATTAGTAGGAAAATACTGGAAAATATTATACTAGATAGCATAATGCAAGTTCAAAAACACCAACACTGCATGTTCATATGTAGATTCTACTTTTGAAATTTTATTTATTTATTAGAGACACAGAGAGGAGAGAAAGAAAGGGAGAGTGAGAATGAGCATGCCAGGGCCTCTAGCCACTGCAAATGAACTCCAGATATATGCGCTACCATGTGCATCTGGCTAAATGGGACCTGGAGAATCAAACCTGGGTCCTTAGGCTTTGCAGGCAAGCACCTTAACCAATCAACCAACTCCCCAGCCCTGAAATTTTTGATTTGTGTGTTTATGTTGGAGTGTCTGTAGAAGACATGAAGCTAGAACATGACGGGTTAAAGGGTGGGTTAAGAGGTATTATGGTGGGGGTGGGGGTGGGGATAGAAGTACACATGAGACATCAAAGTATTAGGGAGAATAGAGTGGACTGAAAAGTTTAATCAGAGATGGGGAATGGCATATGAAGGAAATGATGGAGTGTTGTTGAGGGATTACCAAAACTAATGATGTATGACAAAAAAAACATAAACCTAGTATTATATAAGCTAATTAAACAGTATTACTTGGCCCTATGGAGATGGCTCAGCTGTTTCACAAGCATTAGGACCTGAGATGAGATTATTGAAACCCAGGTAAACTGCAGGGTGTGGTGGGCTGCACCTACAATCCCCAACGCCCACTCAAGGGGGCCGCCATTCTCATTTCCTGCAGAAGGCTGCCCCTCAATATATTCCATTAAAGTCTGTGCTGTTGAGGTTGGCTGTTCCCTCTTTCTTATATTCCTCACTTCACCCTGGTCAATTCCGAATTCTAACACTCAGGAGGCAGAGATAGGAGGATCTCTTTAAGTTTGAGGCCAATCTGAGATAGTGTATTCCAGATCAGCCTAGGCTAGAGTGAGACTCTGCCTCAAAAAACCAAAAACAAACAAGAAACCTTTCAATGGAAGTGCCCTGCCTCAAGGGATAACACTACTGGGGATGGGATATCTATCTAGAAGTTGTCACATAAAACAATAAAAGCTATTGCCACCACTGTTGGTTGCCCTCTAGAATAAGATGGGAAGATCCTATTGCTAAAGACACCACATACTTTGTTTGCAGGACATTTACCTATGCATCTGGAATTGTGCTGGATATTTTCTCCCTCTTGGCTAACTTTCATAGTGGGCAAAGATGATGTGGTATTTTAAATAGTTGCCCCCTAATAGATCCAGGAGTTTATTAAAACTTCTTGGAGCTAGTTGTGGTGGCACATGCCTTTAATCCCAGCATTTGGAAAGGAGAGGTAGGTGAATCACCATGAGTTCGAGGCCACCCTGAGACTACAAAATGAATTCCAGATTCCAGGTCAGCCTGGGCTAGAGTGAAACCCTACTTGGGGTGGGGAGGAGGGGGGGACTAAGACTTCTTGGGTTTCCAGCCACCTGGCTGGAGGAAGTGTCACTAGGTGGATCTTAGGGTCAAGCCCTAAAGTGTGGGGATGGATTTGTAATTCCCGTCTGTAGATATGCAGTGTCTGGAGTTCCTAAAGTGTGTTGTGTGATATGCCTTTTGGGTTTTTTTTTTTTTTTTTTTGGCTTGGGGCTTCTCTCTTTCAGCTTTGACCTGTGAAAGCAGGCCAGCTTCTTCTGCCATTATGGAAATTCCTCTCAATTTGTAAGCTTCAATAAATACCTTCATAACTGTACATGGTCTGGAAGTTCATCTCAGCGACATGAAGCTGTCTATTACAGATGCCATGCAGGCTGCTGGGGACAAAAATCAAACATAGCAGTCAACCCAGCATACTAAACAACCATGCTGCCCGCAAATTATGCTCAGTGACACAAAACTGGCAGGATGGTTACAGGGATAACTAAATATGTTCAGCATGCCTTGCTCTAAAAGAGATTCATGCTCTGTATTGTCAACCTGTTCAAAAGCCTGTGACTGGGGAAGTAGGAGGCCCAAGTGAAGAAGTGATTAGTGTTGTTTGCCTAAATGGATATGTTGTGTCCTCAAATTACCCACTAAAGATTTATCTTGATGCCCAGAGATCAGTGCTGCTCTCACTGTCGGTCAGAGAAGCTTCTTTTTGCAGTTGGCGGTGATCACTGGGGAGACTCAGAACTCATCAAAGTTCTCATAAGTGACTGTTGAGTGCTCATCCTTAAATGTGACACCTATATCACCAAGTTGAGGCTTAAGGAATATTCCAGAAGAGTGGACAGAAAGGCTACAAGAGCCAGGGGAGCTGGAAGTGTGCTTTGGAAGCTGTGTTCCAGTCATGACACAGCTATTGTACTCATGAACTCACAGTAGCTGTGGTGACCTGCACAAGACCTACACAAGAGTGGATCTGTCAACATTCCATCATTGATGGGGAAGGGGCTCATGAAGCCAAACCCCTCCAGAGGAAGTTACTGGCAGTTAGTGGTTGCTGGCAGAAGTGGAAACGTTTTCTTCTGTGATGTAGTCACTGGTAAGATTCCCGTGGTCTACTAAATAACCCTCACCCATCCTCATGCCATTAACCCTTGTTAAACTGAACAGGGCACAAAATACATGAAAGCATAGTAGAAGAGTGAAATGTTAGGACTAGGAAGGTGGGTACACCATACTCATCAAGAACGGGTTAATCTTTACACAAGCTACACCTGAGGACATGGAACACCATGAATCTTTGGTATGAGTTCCTAGGACACAAGGAACTCAACAGCTTCTACAAAAATTTCCTAATGTGACAAGCATGTTCCCCAACAAAATGTTTGGGCCAACAGTCCATGATCTGCCCCCTATGCTGACAAGAATAAATATTTTTTAGTTCATCCTGAACTCCCCATAACATTTTCCTTCCTTAAAATCTCAGTAACAAATGCAAATAGCCGGGCGTGGTGGTGCATGCCTTTAATCCCAGCACTCAGGAGGCAGAGGTAGGAGGATCGCTGTGAGTTCAAGGCCACCCTGAGACTACATAGTTAATTCCAAGTCAGCCTGGGCCAGAGTGAGACCCTACCTCCAAAGACCAAAAAAAAAAAAAAAAAAAAAAAAAGCTGCAAAGAAGGGCCTGGGGAGATGGCTTAGCGGTTAAGTGCATGCCTGTGAAGCCTAAGACCTGACTCGAGGCTCGATTCCCCAGGACCCACGTAAGCCAGATGCACAAGGTAGTGCATGCATCTGGAGTTCATTTGCAGTGGCTGGAGGCCCTGGCATACCCATTCTCTATCTATCTGCCTCTTTCTCTCTCTGTCTGTCACCTTCAAATAAATAAATAATAAACAAAAAAATTTTTTAAGCTGCAAATAAGTCATCTTGGAGCTTCACTCCAGTGCAGATTCTCCTTTACAATCCCTCTTGTGTGGTTCATGGTCAACTATTTTGAATCCTCCTAGGTGCACATGTCAATATTGATAGGAAGGAGTTCAATAATAGTGGAAGGGGAACAAGAGAAGATGATGGAGTGTGAATATATTAAAAATAAATTGTACACATGCATGAAATTGTCCAATAAATAAAATTTAAAAAACAATTTAGATAGCATAAACTCATGTACATAGTAGCAGGAAAATAAAATACTACTTTGTCCCAGGAAAACTCAATCCAATGTTTTAATATTATTTATTTGCACATTGATGTGTTCTTCTGTGTGTTTGTATGGGCATCCCAGGGTCTCTTGCTACTGTAAATCAATGCTAGACACATACACCACTTTTGTATCTGCTCTGGCTTTATGTGGGGAATCAAACACAGGCCAACAGGCTTTGCAAGAAAGCAACTTTAATCTCTGAGCCATCTCCCCAGCCCTCAACTAAGCTTTTTTTTCAGAGAGAGTCAGAAAAAGAGAGAGAGAGAGAGAGAGAGAGAGAGAGAGAGAGAGAGAGACAATGGGCGCACCACTGTGAATGAACTCCAGACACGTGCGCCCCCTTGTGGGCAAATGCAGTATTGTGCCCTTGCATCACTGCATCTGGCTAAACGTGGGACCTGGAGAATCGAACAGGTGTTCTTAGGCTTATCAGGCAGGCATCTTAACCGCTAAGCCATCTCTCCAGCCCTCAAGCTTTTATTGAGGGGTAAAGAGACTGAATCCTAGAACAGAAACATACCAGTAAAGACCACTATGCTGAAGCTATATTTACAACTCTCCATTCTTCACATTCTAAGTCATGAAATAGGTTATTTGGAAGAGCAGCAATGGTCCCCATATTCATTACAGCATTTTTGATAACACAACAGAACACTTAATAACTGGGGAGATAATCCACTGGTTACCTGTGCTTGCTTGCATGCCTGTCACCCCTGGTTTACTTTCCAATCACACCCCATTAAAAGTGTTCTAAGAATCTTTCATTCATTTGAAGCCACAAAAGACCCTAGTGTTCACAGTTACACAAACATACACATGTGCAAATAAAAATTACTTTTTCTCAACAGAAAGAAAATATTTCATTTCCAGTAGAAAATATGAGACCTGGACAAAGTGAAAGCAACCAGGCCTCATAGGAGAATGAAATCTCTACATTCTCACCTACATTGACAGAAGCAGGATTGAAGGATGTGGCAGGAGGGCCTGAACAAGGAAGAAGTGATGGGAAAAGTCTGTGAAACCATGCCAGGTATGGTGGCGCACGCCTTTAATCCCAGCACTCAGGAGGCAGAGGTAGGAGGATCGCCATGAGTTCAAGGCCACCCTGAAACTACATAGTGAATTCCAGGTCAGCCTGGGCCAGAGTGAGACCCTACCTCGAAAAACCAAAAAAATAAATAAATAAATAAATAAATAAATAAAAACTCTGGGAAACCTTCAGCTAGATAGGATGATTTTATCACACCTGTTTCACAAAATGGTGACTATCTTTGATCATAAGTTACTGCAGTCTTCAAAGTTGCAAAGGGGACATTTCTACTGTTCATATCAGAAAAGTGTATCAGGTGATGGATATGTTAATTTGTTTCACTTAATCATTAAACACTGCACACAAATAAAATCACTGTGTATTCCATAAACACATACAACTCACACTGTACAAGAAAAACAGTAAAAAACAAAAGTCAAAGATTTCATACTCAACTTGTAATAAAATCTATTTAGCTTTCTAGTGTGATTTCATTCAAAACATCAGCTCACTGGGAATGTACCCAGGCTTCCTTGCCGACATGCTTTCCTCAAGGGACCTCAGAAACAGTAGGAGTATAGAAAAAATCATTCTGAGCCGGGCGTGGTGGTGCAGTACTGCCTCCCAGTACTAGGGAGACAGAGGTAGGAGCATTGCCAAGAGTTCGAGGGCAGCCTGAGAATACATACATAGTGAATTGCAGGTTAGCCTCAGCTAGAGTGAGACCTTGAAAAACCAAAAAAAAAAAAAAAGAAAGAAAGAAAAAGAAAACAAAAGAAAGAAAGAAAGAAAGAAAGAAAGAAAGAAAGAAAGAAAGAAAAGAAAAGAAAAAGTCATTCTGAGCAAGGGAGACATAGATTAGTATTTATTCCCAAATTTCTGTCAAAACTGTAGGTAGAGTAAGTTTCATACACACACACACACACACACACACACACACACACAAGTTTACAAAATGTGCTTTTGTTAATGGGGTGGAACAATTTCACCCAGACTGGGCTTTATGATTGTGGGCTCCATACCACATAGAGGTACACCTTTGTCAGTTCTGTTTAGGCCACCAAGCTGGTAGTATGCGGCTCTCCTAGGAACTTAAAAATTAAAATTCAAGCGTGGGCCCCTGTACTGAAAAACCAACTGCATGATTGGAACACAGAAACCTCTTTATCACACAGCCCTACCTTCCTGCTGATTTTTAGGTAGAGAGAGCTTGGAAAAGCCCTTACCTGGACTGCCTCCTCTACAGTTGTTGCTCTAGTTGAGAAAGCAGCAGGTTGGTGAATCAGAAGTATTAAATGTGTGCTTAGTGTTTCTGGCAGATGCACAGTTCAGTGCTGAGAACTAAGTGTCCTGGACAAAGAATGACATATTACAGAGCTATTCATAAAGCTGAGGTTAGTTAGCTGGCCCCTGAGCTCTGCATTCCTGATGCAACCTGAGAGATTATAGGCTCCACATGAATGCTGAGACTCTTGTCACAAAAGTGAGATTCCAGGGCTGGAGAGATGACTTTGTGGTTAAATGCTTGCCTGTGAAGCCTAAGGACCCCGGTTCCAGGCTCAATTCTCCAGGATCCATGTAAGCCAGATGCAATGGCTGGAGGCCCTGGAGTACACATTCTCTTTCTCTGCCTGCCTATTTCTGTATCTCTCACTCTCAAATAAATAAATAAGAAATTAAAATTTAAAAAAAAGTGAGATTCCACAATAAGGTTCTTGCTATTGTGTGAATAAATGCTCTCAATAGGAATGAATTGGTTTGGGCAAAAGCACATCTTAACTGTCCAAGTAGGTGTACAGGAAAATAATCCTGGAAGATACATGCCCTGGGAGCACCCTCATTTGATCTCCATAATATGTAAATGCAGTCCATCATAGATCCAGGTCCTGACTCCTAGCCTAAGGAAATCACATGGTCCTGGGAGGTTTTCCTACCACAAGACATAGTGGCCTGTAATTCTCTGTGCTTTGACTGTGCTCTGAGGCATTTGTTGAGTGGCAGGCTGCAAAGGTCGAGGGTGGAGCCTTATTTGTTTGCCTCATGCAGAGTCTCAGTGCACTGCTAACAAAGCAGCAGGAGAGGCACTCAGTATTTCCTAACACAGAAAAACCATCACACCAGAAACAGAATCTGAAACCAATGGTCCAGATCCCTCCCCAAAATACATCCAAGAGCGTTGTGAGCAGAGTGTGTGGGTGTGTGCAGGCAACATGCTTTCACCCACATCTTGTGCTCCATTCCTGAGTTCACAGGTTCTCTCTTGGATCGGGCCTATCCCCACTAGCACATAAAGCCAAGATTCCCATATCCCTACAGCAACCAAGAGAATACAGTAATGCCCTGCAGCAATGTCTGTTCCTCCTTTGCCAAGTATTTTTCCCTTCTCTCCACGACCCCAGTCACAGGCCTGCATTGCATTGATCCTGTTTAAAGGGCTGTGAACCTTCGCCCACACAGTTTTCTTGAATCTGATGACTCCTGCAGAGTCCAGGAGGAGTGGCAGAAGCAGTAGACAGACTGTCACTGTCTAGAGGTTTCACTGAAGGTTGGCTGCACACAGAAGTCCATGGAATACTTCCCAAGGCACCATCAAAAGAGTTACAGGTGGCTGGAGAGATGGTTCAGCAGTCAAGGGCACTTCTTGCCTGCAAAGGGTTCAATTCCCTATTGCCCACATGAATCCAGATGCACAAAGTGACACATGCATCTGAGTTTGTTTGCAGTAGCTGAAGGCCCTGGTGCCCCCATTCTCTGTCTCTCTCTGCTTATAAATAAATAAATAAAATATTTTTTTAAAAAAAAGAGTCCCAGGAAACACACATCCTTCCTCATCCTCACTGCTCCTCCCTACTCCAACCCTGGGTTCTGCTCCTGGGAGTTCCTGTGTCTAGGCCAGGGACTCCTTCTTCCACACTGGCATCTTCTACTCTAAAAAATAGGAAATGCCAGGCCTATTCTTTTCCTCATCTGTTAAACACTTTTCCCAATTTGCCTTCTAGGGTGACATGCCGTCTTAGCAATAATCCTGAAGTGGAAACTCATTTTATTCTTTTTTTATGGTTTTTTGAGGAATGGTCTCACTGTAGCCCAGGCTGACCTGGAATTCACTATGTAGTCTCAGGGTGGCCTTGAACTCATGGTGATCTTCCTACCTCTGCCTCCTAGTGCTGAGATTAAAGGTGCACGCCATCACACCTGGCTATCATTTTATTCTTTTTTTTATTTTATTTTTAATTATTATTATTTTTATTGACAACTTCTATACTTACATACAAAATGATATTTCCTTCCCCTCCCCCCCATTCGACTTTAGAACTCCAATCTCCTTCATAACCCCTCCCTCTCTCCATTAGTCTCTCTTTTAATTTGATGTCATCATCTTTTTCTTCTATTTTGAGGGTCTTGCGAAGGTATTGCTAGGCACTGCTAAGAAACAGTTTCTCATGATCCATTTAAGCTGCTGGACTAGCCCAAATTCTCAAAGTGCAGTTTCTTGCCTGTCCATTTTGAAGCTGTAACTCTTTCTACCACCTGGCGCCCAAGTCCGTGTTTCATTCCAGCTACCCCTGCATATCTGAAGCACAGAGCTATTTGAAACTGAAATTTCTCTGTGAAAACCTCTACCCACGTGTGAACTCATCATGATTTCTCATGCAAGTAAGTCTATTGTTCCATGGTGTCCTCTTCTCTAAAATGGGCATGCTAGCAGTGCCTATCTCCAGTGTGCTAGAAGAAAGAGGAACACATCACCTGTGTCAAGCACCTAGAACATCAATTTCACCAAGCTAAGAACTAGATTGAGATAGAAATGTTGACTCTAGAAATGGATGAAATTCTCATTCATGAGCCTGTGGTTAACAAGTACATGGCGGTCATTACAGATGGGACTGTAGCTCATTTGGTAGACTGCCTATATACCATACAGGCAATCCTATGTTCCATCCCTGACACTGCATAAACCCAAACCTAACAGGACTTGCTTATAGTTCCAGCACTGTGGAGATGGAGGCAGAAATTCAGAATTTCAAGGTCATCCTCAACTGCACAATGAATTTGAGGTCAGGCTGGGCTACACAAGACCTTGTGTCTTAATTTAAAAACATGCTAGCAGGGTGTGGTGGTGCACGCCTTTAATCCCAGCACTAGGGAGGCAGAGGTAGGAGGATCGCCGTGAGTTGGAGGCCACCCTGAGACTACATAGTGAATTCCAGGTCAGCCTGAGCTAGAGTGAGACCCTACCTCAATAAACAACAACAACAACAACAACAAAAAAAAACATGCTAAACCAGGTGTGGTGGCACACACCTTTAATCTCAGCATTTAGGAGCAGAGGAAGGAGGATCACTGAGTTTGAGGCCACCCTGAGACTACACAGTGAATTCCAGGTCAGCCTGAGCTACAGTGAAACCGTACCTTGAAAAAAAAAAAAAAAAAAAAAAAAGGTAATTGTTAGATTGTTAAGAAAGCAACCATGGATCAGACACTAAGCTAATGATTTAACCACATTTTATTCTTTCACCTCCCTACCCCCAAAAAAGAATAATCCATTGCTGGTAGGTACTTAATTTTCTCTTATGCCTTTTTTACTCAGGGTGGGGGTAGGTTGGGAGTGGTTTTGGTTGAAATTTGACCTGGAACTGAAAGGATCACCCATGCTTGCCTGATTAAAGTGTGAGCCAACATGTCCAGATCCTCCTTTTGTGCCATGATTGTTTTTGTTTTTGTTTATAAATAAGGTATAATAAAACTCATGGTAGGGGGGAACTGGAGAGATGGCTTAGCGGTTAAGATGTTTGCCTGCAAAGCCAAAGGACCTCAGTTCAACTCCCCAGGACCCACTTAAGCCAGAGGCACACATATAAATATATGCACACCATGCACATACAAATGGCAAAAATAAATGTTAATTTTTAAAAGTTTCAATGGAACTACCTTGCCTGAGGGAATATCGCTGCTCACAGAAGGATGAGATGGCTGCCTAGAAGTTTTTTTTTTTTTTTTTTTTTTTTTTTTTTTTTTTTTTTGTCAAGGAGGTGCCAAAGGCCACAAAACAATACAAGCTATTGCCACTACTCTTGGTTGCTCACTAGAATCAGCTGGGAAGGCCATATTGCTGAAAACACAACATGCTTTGTTGACAAGACATAGAAGGATCAAGCTGGAATTGAGCTGGAAGGTTCCTCCATAGGAAAACTTTCATAGTGTGAGAAAGTGGTGTGGAAACTTCTGGGGGACAGAAGTCATACACAGTTGAAAATCTGGAATGCTACATGATAACCCTGCCAGGCAAGATATGCCCACTGGTGCAAAACTGGCAGGACTGCTATAAGGACAACTTTCTGAATGGCCTGCTCTACAGGAGAAATTCATTTCTCCTAAGATAAACCTAACTGAAAGCCTATGGCCAGGGAGAAGGGAGTAGGGCTATTTGGCTAAATAGACATGTTGTGTCCTCAAATTGCCCTCTAAATATTTATGTTGATACCCAGGGATTAGTGCTGCTCTAAACTGTGGTCAGAGAAGCTTCTTTTTTGCAATAGGCAGGATGATTATTGTGAAGATTCAGAACTCATCAAAGTGCTGAGGATAAGTTACTGTTGAGTGTTCAGTCCAAAATGTGACATCTGTATCACCCCTTCAAGGCTCAGGGAGCATCACAGAGGAGCTGACAAAATGAATGTAAGAGCCAGAGGATCTGGAGGAGTGCTATGGAAGGCTGTTTTCCAAACATGACATTGCGGTTGTGCTCATTGAACTCACAGCAACTGTGGTGACCTGCATAAGACCTTCACAAGATTGGACCTGTCAACATTCCCACATGGATGGGGAGAGGCTCATGGGAATCCACCCTGTGCTGAGGAATGTATTGGCAGTTCATGCTAGGAGTAGGGGAAAGACTTTTTATTCCAGGATGTACACAGTGATAAGTTGCTCCCACACTAGTAAATTACCCCTCCCCACTCACCATCATGCAACCAACCCTAGTTAAATTCAGCAGGTCCAAACAAAAGAAAACATTGTAGAATTGTTAAAATTTGGCAATGGGTTCAATAGTAGTGGGAGGATGACATGAGAATGTGATGAGTTGGCAATATGTTCAAAATACTTTATACACTAGCCAGGTGTAGTGGTATACACGTTTAATCGCAGCACTGGGAGGCAGAGATAGGAGGATCACCATGAGTTCAAGGCCACCCTGAAACTACATAGTGAATTCCAGTCAGCCTGGACTAGAGTGAGACTCTACCTCGAAAAACCAAAGTAAATAAATAAATGAAAATAAATAAATAAATAAATACTTTATATACATGCATGAAATTGTCAAATAAATTGTCATATTAAAAAGACATCATCCAGCATGAACTCAAATACTTGAGCTAAACACCATTCCTTCGCATATATTGTCTGCAAGAAAATCAGGGGAGAGTGTGGTGGCTCACTCAGGAGGCAGAGATAGGAGGATCACTGTGAATTTGAACCATCTCTATCTTACTCTTTAAGGCTCAGGGACCATTGTAGAAGCAGTGGTGAAAACAATGTAAGACCCAAAGAAGGGGAGGAGTGCTTTGCAATACTGTCTTCCAGACACATAGGTGGCAATGGTATTCAGGACTTCACAGGAGCTGATTCTATCTATACAAGACCTGCATAATAGGAGGGGGAAAGAATGATGACATCAAAATAGAAGATAAAGTAGTTTAAAATTAGGGATTCAATGGAGAGGGGATTCAGGAGAGAAAAAAGGGAAGATGGGGGCTGGGTAAATGGCTCAGCGATTGAAGTACTTGCTTTCAAAGCCTGCCGGCCTGGGTTCAATTCCCCAGTACCCACATAAAGCCAGACCCACAAAGTATTGCACAAGTCTGGAATTGGTTTGTAGTGGCAAGAGCTCCGAGAGTGCCCATACTTTCTCTCTGGTCCAGCGTGGTGGCTCACACCTTTAATTCAAGCACTTGAGAAGCAGAGGTAGGAGAATGACTTTGAGTTCAAGGCCAGCCTGAGACTACGAGGTGAATTCTAGGTCAGCCTGGGCTAGAGCAAGGCCCTGTCTCAAAAGACAAACAAAAAAATAACCAGGGATGGGATACCTTGCAGTGAGTTGTTGGCCAGGGAGGTCCCTGATGCATCCAAAACATTACAGGTTATAGCCAAGGCTCTTGGTTTCCCACCAGGAATAGATGGTAAGACCCTATTGCTGAAGACTCCACATGCTTGAGCTGCAGTTCACTGAGAAATCAAGCTGGAACTAAGCTGAAAACCTCCTCCCTGTGGACCAGCTGAAAAAAAGGTAGAAAAAGCTACACTGCATGCAACACTATGGGAGAGAGAAGTCATTGATGGTGGTAAACAGCAGTGGAAACTGCTGGCCAGCCATGCCAAATGTGCCAACTGGCACAATAGTGGCATGTCTGTTATAAGAGGACACCAACCACTCTCTAATTGGACTTCATGGGAGTACTATATCTGGTATTGAAAACCTAGTCCAAAGTCATGAGCCCTAGGGGTGTAACATCTGCTGGTATTTGGCTAAATACATATATTATGCCCACCAAGCTCTTTTCTTAATGTTTATACCCATATATTAATGCTATTCTCACTTTTGATTAGAGAAGCTTCTCTTTTCAGATGGCGGTGACCTCTGGGATGACTCTAAAGTCACCATAGTGCTAAGAAGAAGTGACAGTGAGTGTTCATCACTGAGACATCTCTATCACACCTTCCAAAGCTCTTGCAGAAGAGGTGGTGGAAAAAATCTAAGAGCCAAAGGAAGGGTAGGACTGCTTACAATGCAATCATCCAAACACAAAATGACCTGGATATCCATGACCTCACAGTACCTGGCACTACATATATAAAACTTTCATAATAGGAGGAAAAGATGATGACATCAAAACAAGAAACTAGCCAGGTATGGTGGCACACGCCTTTAATCCTAGCACTTGGGAGGCAGAGGTAGGAGGATCACCATTAGTTCCAGGCCACTCTGAGATACATAGTGAATTCCAGGTCAGCCTGAGCTAGAGTGAAACGCTATCTCGGGTGGGGGGAAAAAACTTGTCAAAATAAGACACAAATTTGGAGGAGGGTGTATTGGTGAGGGGGAAAGTTGGGGTGGGGGGAACGAAAATGGTTTATTGTCTATAGTTATGGAAACTGTCAGTAAAAAGTTTAAAAAAAGAAAAAAAAAAGGTGAGGTTGTGAGAAAGGATTACAATCATGGTATATTGCCTATGTGTATAGAGGTTGTCAATAAAAACATTCTTGGACTGGAGAAATGGCTTAGTGCTTAAAGCACTTGCCTGTGAAGCCTAAGGACCCAGGTTCAATTCCCCAGAACCCATGTAAGCCATATGCACAAGGTGGAGCATGTTTCTGGAGTTCCTTTGCAGTGGCTAGAGCTCTCTCTCTCTCTCCCTTTCTCTCTCTCTCTCTCTCTCTGCCTCTTTCTATCAAATAAATACAATAAATAAATAAAATATTTTAAATAAAAATAAAAATATTCTAAAAACTTAAAGAAATGCCTACAGGCCAGGATTTGATTCTCCAACAGTCATGTAAGGCCAGATGAAAAAGTACTCAAAGCATCTAGCATTTATTTGCAACAGGAAGAGCCTGAGTGTGTGTGTGTGTGTGTGTGTGTGTGTGTGTGTGTATGCATGCACGCACATACACACAAATAAAGTATTTAAAAAATAAATTTAAAAAGAAGTAAATTATTTTACATGCAACAGCAAATTCAAGATATGGATGAAGTAAAATCAGCCAGGCCTGTACAGTAG
The DNA here is from genome assembly GCA_036365145.1 of Orientallactaga sibirica. Taxonomy (NCBI): domain Eukaryota; kingdom Metazoa; phylum Chordata; class Mammalia; order Rodentia; family Dipodidae; genus Orientallactaga; species Orientallactaga sibirica. The sequence goes on from JAEOAD010000747.1 coordinate 925,254, forward strand.
TGTCACATCTCTATGTTCTCATATTTTGTCAGAACCCCAACAACCACACAGACAGAACCAGCTTTGAAGGATGTGGCTGGGATGTTTTAAGAATGGAGAGATGGCTTAGTGGTTAAAGTGTATGCTTGCCAAGCCCAAGGACCCCGGTTCGATTCTCCAGGTCCCACATAAGCCAGATGCACATGGTGGCCCATGCGTCTGGAGTTCATTTGCAGAGGCTAGAGGCCCTAGTGTGCCCATTCTCTCTCTCTGTCTCTAATAAATAAATAAATATTTTTTTAAAAAAAGAATGGAGAAATAGGGCTGAAGAGATGGCTTAGTGATTAAGGTGCTTACCTGCAAAGCCAAAGGACCCAGGTTTGATTCCCCGGGACCCATGCCAGCCAGATGCACACGGTGGCACATGCATCTGGAGTTCATTTGCAGCAGCTGAAGGCCCTGGCATACCCATTCTTTCTCTGTCTCTGCCTGCCTTTCTCCCCCTCTTCTTCGCTCCCTCTCAATTTAATAAATAAAAATAATTTCTTTTTGGTTTTTTAAGGTACAGTCTCACTCTAGCTTAAGCTGACCTAGAATTCACTCTGTATTCTCAGGGTGGCCTTCCTCCTACCTTTGCCTCCTGAGTGCTGGAATTAAAGGTGTGCACCACCACGCCCAGCAACATAAAATATATTTTTTAAAGAATGGAGAAAAGGGGCTAGGGAAATGGCTCAATGGTTAAAGGCAGTTGCTTTCAAAACCAGATCAGCCCAGATTCAATTCCCTAGTATTCATATAAAGCCAGATGCAGCAACAGGCCCTCGTGCACTCATACAGTCTCTCTTTCTCCCCTACCTCTTTCTTGTGCATGCATACAAATAAACAAAAATATTTTTAAAGCATGAAGAAATGGTGATAAAAGTGTGTTGACTCTTTTGTTATACAGGATGACTGTTTTCTGAATCCAGCTTACAGAATAGTGACTAGCATTAATCATAAGGCACTATTAAGTTTCAAAATTGCTAAGGGGACATTTGAAATGTTTCAGTCAGAAAAGTATTCTCGTGATTGCTATGGTAATTTACTTGATGTAATTATTAAGCATTGCAAACAAATAGAACATCACTACTTACTTCATAACCACATGTAGTTTACACTGTACAAGAAAATAGTATAAATAAAATTTACCAAGGCTCAAGGAACACTGCAGAACAAGGAGAGGAAAGATTTTAAGAGCCTCAGGGTGGATGGTAATACCGCACCCCATGCAGACACTGATTGAGGCCTCTTGGTCCCCACAATGAATGCCAATAGCCCCAGCTAAGAAGACCCTTAGCAGAATTGGAGTGGGGTGGGGGATCTAAGACTACAACCTCTTATAAAAAAGTAATTAATTTAAAAAACAACAAAAATATAGATCAACAATTTTCTATAGTTTACAACGAAATCCATTCGACTTTCTCTCTAGTGTGATTTCATTCAAATTGGCTCACTGGGAATGTACCCAGGCTTCCGTACAGACATCATTTCCTAAAGTGCCCTCAGAAACAGGAGTACTATAGAAAATGCCATGTTGAGAATGAAAACGAAGCACACCAAGAATTCTGCTGCCTGACATTGGGAAATAAACTTAGTGCCCTGGTCTAGTAACTTTTATCCACAGCTTAATCTACAGATGCACATGCTCTGAGTCTGTTTCTTCTGATTGATGTTATACCACCACTATTAGAAAAGAAGACACAGACTGAACATTTCTAGTTCCCCAGTTTATGACCAAAATATAGGTAGTCAGTTTCATACACACATGTGTGCAAGTGTCCCACCCACCCACACACCACAGCACATGAACATGAGAATTTGAGGGTGTAAAAAATGTGCTTCTTCTATTTATTTCAATTAATACAATAGAACATTCTCTCCCAGGCTGGGCTTTATGGCAGCGGACTGCATAATATGTTGAGATACACCTGTTTCAGCTGTTTAAGCCACCAAGCCAGTAGTAATTCCCAGTTCTGGGATTTGTTAGAAATTAAAAATAAGAGACGGGCGTGATGGCACACGGTTTTAATCCCAGGCAGAGGTAGGAGGGTCGCCGAGAGTTCGAGGCCACCCTGAGACTTCAAAGTGAATTCCAGGTCAGCCTGACCTAGAGTGAGGCCTTACCTTTGAAAACAAACAAACAAACAAAAAAGGCGCCATCCCCTTTACTGAAAAAACAACTGTATGAGCGGAATCCATCAACCTCTGTATGACCCAGGCCTCCCTCCTGCTGATTTTTAGGCACAGAGAACTTGGAAACGTCCTTACATGGACCGCCTCTACAGTTGTTCTCTAGTTGAGAAAGCAGCAGGTTGGTGAATCAGAAGTATTAAAGTGTGCGTAGGAGCCAAGCATGGTAGTGCACGCCTTTAATCCCAGCACTTGGAAGGCAGAGGTAAGAGGATCGCCATGAGTTCAAGGCTACTCTGAGACTACGGAGTGAATTCCAGGTCAGCCTGGGCTAGAGTGAGACCCCTACACTGAAAAACAAAAAATAAAAATAAAAATAAATTGGAAGATACATACCTACAAGAATAGTGGCTGGGGGAAAGACGGCCCTCGTTTGATCTTCAAAACATGCCAAAGCACCCCATCAAAAAGCCTGTCCCTGACTCCTTTCGCAAGGCAAATTCTACTTGTAATCCACTGTGCTTTGACTGCTTGTGCTCTGAGGCATTTGGTGAGTGGCGGGCCGCAAAGGTGGAGGATGGAGCTTTATTTTCCTGTCTCACGCAGAGCCCCAAGTGTACTGCTCACAACGCAGCATGGAAGCGCACTCAGTGTTTTCTTCGTGAGGCAGACCTACCACCACACCAGAAACGGAATCTCAACCCAGCCGTCCACATCCCGCCGCGAAACACATCCAGTGGCCAGCCCGCCGCGGGGGGGGGCGGGGAGAGGGCGTTTGGGCCGCGGGCCACAAGCTCTCGCCCGCATCTTATCCTGCATCACCATTTCTCCCCTGGATCCCGCCTATCGCCAGCCATAAATAACACCAAGATTCCCACATCTACAGCCACTCACAAGACACAGTGACAAACTGCAGGAATGTCACTAGAGGTTTCCGGGAGTCCCAGGAGTCTGGTCAGCCTGTCTCTCCCGCAGGATTATCATACACTTTGGTTCCCTTCTCTCTTTTGCTAACCCACCTTAGCCAGCGTGCGCGTCCTTGGGCTAGTTTAAAGCGCCGCGAAGCTCCGCCCAGTCCTCTCCAGAAGCCTTGAAATCCTGCCCAGAAGCTTCCAGACCAGCTGAGGAGATAGTGGGCGGCCCGTCCCCAGCCAGCAGACCAGACTTCCGTCTGGTTGCAAACTGAAGCGCAATGCACTCTTCCCAGGTGCCCCTGGAAGAAATTCCAGGGAGCACACATCCTCCTTCACCCTCACAGCCTCTCCCAACTCCAATCCTGAGTTCCAATACTTGGAGTACCCTTTGCACTGGCCAAGGACTCTTTCTTCCACACTGGTATCTTTTCTTCTAAAAGGTATCTAGTCCCTTTCCTCAGTTGTTGAACAGTTCTCCCAATTTGCCTTCTATAATGACTTGCAAACTTAGCAATCATTCTGAAGTGGAAACATTCTGAGAACAGTTTATCGCGATCCATTTAAACTGCTGGACCAGTTTCTAGCCTGATCATTTTGAAGGTGTAACTCTTTCTACCATCTGCCCTCCAAAGTCGTGGTTCATTCCTAACACTCTAGAAGTGCACGCCAGAAGTGCAGAGCTTTTTTTTAAACTAGACTTTCTAGGTGAGAATCTCCATTCACTTGCGGGCTCATCTTAGCATTTTGGACAACTATTTCAAGCCTGCCATTCAGTGGCATCCTCTACTCTTATATGGGTATTAGTGCCTATCACCAGTGTGCTAGAGAAAAGGTGAATACATCATCGCATGTGACAAGAATCCACCACATTACATTCACTATGTTAAGCACTACATTGAAGTAAAAAGGTTGACTATAGAAATTGTTGGAATACTCTTTTCACTCATGATGCTGTGGTTAATGAGTAAAGGATAGATACTGCAGCTGGAGATGTAGCTCAGTTGGTAGACTGCTTGACTACCATACAAGAAACCCTATGTTCCATCCCTGGCAATGCATGTCCCAGGCATGATGGGGCATGCCTATATTTCCAGCACTATAGAAATGGCAGGAAAATCAGAAGCTCAAGATCATCCTCAACTGCTTAATGTATTCTAGGCCAGGCTGGGGATTCACAAGATCTGGTCCCTTAAAAATAAAGAGGATAGGAGAGATGGCTTATCAGATAAGGCACATGCCTGAGAAGCCTAAGGACCCTGGTTTGATTCTCCAGGTCCCACGTAAGCCAGATGCACAAGGGGGTGCACATGTCTGGAGTTCATTTGCAGTGGCTAGAAGCCCTGGTGCGCCCATTATCACTCTCCCCCTCTCTCTTTCCCTCTCTCTGTCTCAAATAAATAAATAAAAATAAAATCTTTTTTAAAAATAAAGAGGATAGGGGCTGGAGGGATGGCTTAGTGGTTAAGGCATTTGCCTGCAAAGCCAAAGGACCTAGGTTCGATTCTGCAGGACCCACATTAGCCAGATGCACAAGGGGGCATAGGTGTCTGGAGTTCGACTGCAGTGGCTGGAGGCCCTGGGGGGTTCATTCTCTCTCTCTCTCCCCTCCCTCTTTCTCTGCCAAATAAATAAAAATAAAATATTTTAAAATAAATAATAAATTAATAAAGAGAATAATTGTTAACAGAGGAACCATGAATCAGATTGGACATGATGTTGATGATTTAACACCATTTTCTTCTTTAATACCCACAATAACTTGTTAGTTATACCAATGTTTCCTCCTTGCCTCATATCATTTATTACTACTTTTCTGTTTTAGGTTAATATCAGGGCCTCCTGCATGCTAGGAAAATTTTCTAACAATGAATTACAAACACCTCCTCCACTACTAGGGGAGGTGTAGTGAAGAGAGTGGTGGTTGAGATAAGGACTCAACTATATGCCAGGCTCACCTGACCTGGAACTGAGTTTACCACCTGGCTAGCATCCAATTCAGTGTTCCTCATACCTAAACTGCCCACATGCTGAGATTAAAGTCATAAGCAATCATGCTTGGATCCTTTTTAAAAAACCAGCGAGATATGAAAACTTGCCAGGCATGGTGGCACATGCCTTTAATCCCAGCACTTGGGAGGCAGAGGTAGGAGGATTGCCAAGAGTTCGAGGCTACCCTGAGAATACAGAGTGAATTCCAAGTTGGCCTGATCTAGAGCAAGACACTACCTCGAAAAACCAAAAAAGAAAACAAAACAAACAAAAAAAAAAAACTCATGGATGCCATCAACTACAATATCAGCCATTGGGAGATGAAGGCAGGAGGATCAGGAGTTCCCTGTCACCCTCCACTACACAGTGATTTCCACACCAGTCTTGGCTACATGAGACTCTCTCATCCCCTCTAATATCCCCCTGTCATAGTCAGCTTCGGGTTGCTGGGATGAACTTCCAAACCAAGCACAAGTTATGGGACAAAGGGATTTATTGAAGTTTACAAATTCAGGGGAAGCTCCATAATGGTGAGAGAAGCTGGCCCCCTTTCACAGGTCCACACACAGAGAGAAATACCACCAGCAGCACCACAAGCAAGTACATTCCAGGAATCCAGGCAGAACGCAAACACTCTGCATATCTTTTGGCTGGAATTCCAAATCTACCCCCACACCTTAGAGCTGGACCCTAGGATCCACCCACAGTGACATAAAGTTATATGGTTGAATAAAACTCCTGAATCTATTGGGGTACATTCACTCCAGCTACCACACCCCTCAAAGTAAGAAAGGTAGCAGACAACCCTATTGTCATTCCCATTCCCATGCCACAGAACTAGCAAGAAATATAACCAAGGGCTGGAGAGATGGTTTAGTGGTTAAGGCACTTGCCTGCAAAACCAAAGGATCCTGGTTCGATGTAAACCAGATGCACAGGGAGGCACATGCATCTGGAGTTCGTTTGCAGTGGCTGGAGGCCCTGACGTGCCCATTCTCTTTCTCTTTCTCTCTCTCTCTCTCTCTCTCTCTCTCTCTCTCTGTGTGTGTCTTAAATAAATAAATAAATAAATAAATAAATAAATAAATAAATAAATAAATTTAAACAGGGCTGGAGAGATGGCTTAGCTGTTAAGGCGCCTTCCTGCTAAGCCTAAGAACCCGGTTCCAATCTCCAGGTCCCACGTTTAGCCAGATGCAGTGAAGCAAGGGAGCAATGCCACACTTGACCACAAGGGGGCGCACGCATCTGGATTTCTTTCACAGCAGCTGAGAGACTGCTGGCGCGCCCATCTCTATCTGTCTCCCTCTCCCTCCCTCTCTGTCTGTCTCTCTCTGTGTCTCTCTCCAAAAATAAAAAAAACTAAAAAATTTTAAAAAATTAAAATATATTTTAAAAAAAGAAATATAACCAAGATATGAGCTAAGAAAACAGAACTACCAAATGACCTAGTTATATCACTCGCAGACATACACTCAGAAGATACTATATCCTACCATAGAGATATATTTGCATATCTATGTTCACTGCTTCTCTATTCACAATAGCTTGGAAATAGAATCAGCCAAGATACGCATCAACTGATGAATGAAAATGTAGTACATATATACAATGTAATTTGACTCAGTTGTAAATAAAAAATGAAATTATGTCATTTTCAGGAAAATTTATGGTGCTGGAAAGTATTATACTAAGTGGTTCAGAGAAGTCAACAATGCATGTTCTATCCCATATGTGGAACCTAGCTTCAACTTTTCAGGTTTGTGTGTTTAAAGTAGAGTGTATATAGAAGCCAGGAAGCAAGAAATTGACCACAAAGTCATGTGGGGGGCTAAGAGGTGTAGATGGGGGCAGGGATAGTACAATACAGGTAATATGAAAGTAGAAAGAGATATAATGGATATTGAAAGATGTAAACACATATGGAGGAGAGTATATGTATGCAATGATGGGTAATAGGGAGAGATAACTACAAATAAAGAATTATGAAAAGAAAGATACATAAACATATTACTTTGTAAGTCAAGGAAAATCTATTATTTGGGGCTGTGGAGATGGATCAGTTGCTACATAAATGACAACCTGAGCTCAGGTCACAAACATCCAAATAAAATGCAGGGTGCAGTGGGCTTCATCTATAATCCCAGTGTAGGAAAAAAAGAACACAGGCAGATTCCTCAGACTTGCTGGCTTCGTTGCCTAGAAGAAGCAATAAGCTCTGGGTACAGTGAGAAGCCCTGTCTCAAAATTGTTTTTAAACATGGAGAGTGATGGAAGAAGACACCCAGTGTGGACCTCTGGGTCTTCACAAGAACATACAAACCCATATGCACACATACGAGCCCACACACATATGAACACTCGTGCATACACAGGGACATCATACATAAAATACAGAAAAAAGGATGATTCAAAAAACAACTAGTTAGATCAAAAGTACCCTGCCTGAATATGGGTGAAGCCAACTGCTCTCTGACTGGATTTGGCCTGCTCCAAGGGAGGAAATACATACCTGGTACTAAATACCTAATCAAAGCCGGGCGTGGTGGTGCACACCTTTAATCCCAGTACTCGGGAGGCATAGGTAGGAGGATTGCCATGAGTTCGAGGCCACCCTAAGACTACACAGTGAATTCCAGGTCAGCCTGGGCTATAGTGAGACCCTACCTTGAAACACCAGAAAAAAAAAATCTAATCAAAAGCCTATGGCTGGGAAGACCATGAACTCTGGGGGGAAACAACTACTGTTGTCTAGCTAAATAAATATATTATGCCCTCCAAACTTCCCTCGAAATACTTGTTTCTGCCCATATATTAATATACTCTTACTTTATTTAGAGAAGCTTCCCTTTTAAAAATATTTTATTTATTTATTTATTTATTTATTTATTTATTTATTTATTTATTTAAGAGAGGGAGAGAATGGGTACACAGGGCCTCCAGCCACTGGAAACAAGCTCCAGACTCATGTATCACCTTGTAAATCTGGGTACTGGCAGATCAAACCTGGGTCCTTAGGCTTTGCATGCAAGCACCTTAACTGCTAAGACATCTTTCCAGCCCATGAGAAGCTTCTCTTTTCAGATGGTGCTGACCACTGGGGTGACTGAAAACTCACCAAAATGGTGAGAAGTGACAGTGGAATATTCAACACTAAATAAGACATCTATATCACACCCTCCAAGGCTCTGGGAACACTGCTGAAGAGGTGGCAGAAAGAATGTAAGTGCCAAAGGAAAGGGAGGACTGCTTTGCAACACTGTCTTCCAGATACAGTAGCAATGGTATCATGATCTCACAGAGGCTGACACTACCTACACAAGGCCTGCATAATAGGAGAAAAAAATGATGACAACAGGGCTGGAGAGATGGTTCAGCACTTAAGGCACTTGCCTGCAAAGCCAAAGGTCCTTGGTTTGATTCCCCAGGACCCACGTAAGCCAGGTGCACAAGGTGGCACACGCATCTGGAGTCTGTCTGCAGTGGCTACAGGCCCTGGTGCATCAATTCTCACTCTCTCTCTCCCTGTAAATAAAAATAAAATTCATAAAAAAGTGATGACATCAATTTGAAGAAAAACTAGTAGTTTGATAGAATAAATGATTCAGTAGAAAGAGGATTTGTGAAAAGGAAAAAGGAGGGTTATAGGAAGAGATTATGATCATGGTATATTGTGTTTATGCACAGTGGTTGTAGCAGACAGCTTTAGGTTTCCTGAGATGAACTTCCAGACCAGGCATGGTTATGGAGGAAGGGATATTTACTGAAGCTTACAGATCCAGGGGAAGTTCCATAATGGCAGAAGAGGCTGGCCTGCTCTTACAGGAACAGGCAGAGTCAAAAAGTCAAAAGCCAAACAGCACAGGATACTTCAGGAACTCCAGCTAGGCACACTTTGCATATCTTTAGATTGAAATATCAAACCCACCACCACCCAGAGACACTGCCTCCAGCCAAGTGGATGCAGATGCAAACTACAAACTAATAAAACACTGAATATATTGGGGGCCATCTATTCAAACTACCACAGTGGTTGTCATTAAAAAGCTAAAGGTAAATATATAAATAAATAATAAAAATAAAACATACCCTGCCTAAGAGGATAATGCTGCTATCAGAAACCATTCACATTCGTAACTGAAGGAAAATCTCACCACCAAAGATAGGATACATACCTAGAAGTTATTTGTCATGGAGGTGCCTAAGGCCTCCAAAATAGTATAAACTCTTGTCACTGCTCCTGATTATCCACTAGAATGAGATTGGACGACGCTATTGTTGAACAAACCACATGCTTTGTTTACAGGAACTAGAGGAGTCAAGCTGAAATTGAGCGGGAAGGTTCCTCCCTGTCAGAAGACTTTTATAGTGGGAGAAGCTGGCATGCAGGCTGCTGGGGGGAAAAAGTCATACACAGCTGCGGAACTGGATCAGCCACACAACCACCCTGCCAAGCAAGATGTGCCCAGGGATGCCAAAGTGGCAAGACTGTTATAGGGATAACTAACCACTTCCCGAATGGCCTGTTCTACAAGAGAAACTCATATGTGGTACTTGGAAGAACAATATGCATCCCTGTATTCATTATAGTATTGGAAACAATAGTCAAACAATGGAACGCATGATAACCTTCAAAAAGAAGTAAATTCTTTCATTTGTAGCTGCACTGGCGAGATATGGATGAAGTAAAAGCAGTAAGGCTTGTAAGAAGGACCAACTCTCTATATTATAATACATTGCTGCAACTGAAAATAACCATACTGACAGAAGCAGCTTTGAAGGGTGTGTCCAGAGATATGGAGATGGTGGGGAAAGCATGTTGAACCTTCACTTAGATATTGACCCCTGCAGCACCTCAGCACAGTGACTAGCATTAATCATAAATGACTTCAAGTTTCAAAACTGCTAAACTGAAATATTTCGTTCAGAAAGGTGTTTCTGGTGATCAGTAGATTAATTTGCTTGACTTCATTAAGCATTGTAAAATCTAACATCACCATGTGCTTCATAACCATATGCAATTTACACTGTACAAGAAAATATTACAAATTTTTTTAAAAGATCAAAGATTTGCTATCTAGTGTGCAACAAAATCCATTTGACTTTCTCCCAAGTGTGATTTCATTCGAACTGGCTCACAGGAAATGCACCCAGGCTTCCTTACAGACATCCTTTCTTAAGGGACCTCCAGAAACAGGAGTACTATAGAAAATGTCATGTTGAGAGTGAAAATGAAGCACAGCAAGAGCCCTGCTGCCTGACACTGGCAAACAGACTTGTATCCCAGATCTAGTAACTTGGATCCACAGCATAATATACAGATGCACATGCTCTGAGTGTTGCTTCTTCTGGTCAATAAATTATAACACTACTACTATTGGCATGGGAGACACAGACTGAGCATTACTTGTTTCCCAGTTTCTGCAACCTGTACCCATGTAAAGCTGGGTGTACTAAGTGGTTAGAGGCCCTGGTGGCACCTACTCACTCTCTCTCTCTCTCTCTCTCTCTTTCTCTTTCTCTTGTTTTTTTTTGTTTTTTCGAGGTAGGATTTAGCTCTAGTCCAGGATGACCTGGAATTGACTATGTAGTCTCAGGGTGGTCTCAAACTTAAGGCAATCCTCCTACCCCTGTCTCCCAAGTGCTGAGATTAAAGGTGTGCACCACCACACCTGACTCCTCTCTCTCTCTCTCACTCTCTCTCTCTCTCTAAAGAGAAAGCTTGTACATTTTATTAACTTTTCAATAGAGTCTAAAATTCTCAATAGTTATTTATTTTTGTTGTTTTGGGTTTTTAATTTTTTTAATGTATTTTAATTTTACATTCATGTTGGTGTCTTCTCTCTTGCTCTGTCACTCTGTGTGTGTGTGTGTGTGTGTGTGTGTGTGTGTGTGTATGTGTCTCCATCTCATCTCTCTATAGTTGCAAATAAATATTTTAAAATGTAAGTAAAGGGCTGGAGAAATGGCTTAGCAGTTAAGGTGCTTGCCTACAAAGCCAAAGGACCTAGGTTTGATTCCTTAGGACTTGTGTAAGCCAGCTGCACAAGGTGGTGCATGCATGTGGAGTTCATTTGCAGTGGATGGAGGCCCTGGCACATCCATTCTCTCTCTCTCTCTCTCTCTCTCTCTCTCTGTTTTTCTTTCTGTGTGTCTGCCTCTTTCTCTCTCTCAAGTAAATAAATAACGTTTTTAAAATGTAGCGTCAGTTAGACACATATACACATGTGTACACATGTGTTTGTAGAAATTGTACTTTTGTGTGTGTGTATGTGTGTGTGTTTGTTAATGGGGTAGAGCATTCTCCCCCAGGCTGTGCTTTATGGCTTCTGGTTCCATATCAGGTTTAAGTGCTCCTGTGTCAGCTCTGTTTAGGCCACCGATCCAGCAGTATTTCTTTCTTCTTGGAACTTGTTATAAATTAAAATTCAGGGGCTGGAGAGATGGCTTAATGGTTAAGGCGCATGCCTGCAAAACCTAAGGACCCCAGTTCGAATCTCCAGGTCCCACGTAAGCCAGATGTACGTGGTGGCTCATGCGTCTGGAGTTTGTATGCAGTAGCTAGAGGCTGTGGCGTGCCCATTCTCCTCTCTCTTTCTCCTCTCTCTTTCTTGCTCTCTGTCTCTAATAAATAAATAAATTTTTAAAAAATATTTTTAAAAAAGAAATTAAAATTCAAGAGTCAGACCCTGTACTGAAAAATCAACTGAATGGGTGGAACCCAGCAACCTCTGTATGACTCAACCCTTCCTCCTGCTGATTTTTAGGCAGAGAAAAGAAAAGCCCTTACCTGGACTGCCTCCTCCACAGTTGTTCTCTGGTTGAGAAAGCAGCAGGGTGGATGAAACAGAAGTATACCAAAGTGTGTTTTGTGTTCTGGGCAGGTGCACATTTCAGTACACGGAACTGCGTTTCCTGGAAATCAAAGAAGCATCACCTAACTATTCCCTGTGCTAAGACTGGCTATCCCGCCTGTGGGTCCTGCAATTGCGGTCCTAACCAGAGATTACAGGCTCCATGTGAATGAGGAGACCTTGTCCTCAGTTAAGCGGCATTCCACTATAGAGTTCATGCCACTGTGTATGTAAGTAAATGTTCTCATTAGGAATGAACCAGTTTGGACCAAAAACACACCTTAGTGTCCAAATAGGTACACAGGGACACAAACCTGGAAGACCTAAATGAAAGATTGTCCTCGTTTGATCTCTAAAAATATGCTAAAGCATCCCATCAAAAAGCCTGTCCCTGACCCCTTTCGCAAGGCAATTTCATGGCCCTGGGCGGGTTTTCCTACCACCAAGACATAGCAGCCTGTAATTCTCTGTGCTTTGACTGCTTGTGCTAAGGTATTTGGTAAGGTAGGCTGCAATGTTCGAGGATGAAGCCTTATTTGTTTGTCTCACGCGGCGCCCCAAGTGCACTGCTCACAACGCAGCAGGAGAGGCACTCAGTATTTTTTGTTTGTTTGCTCTTTCAAGGTAAGGTCTCACTGTAGCCCAGGCTGACCTGGAATTCACTATGTATTCTCAGGGTGGCCTCGAACTCACAGCGATCCTCCTACCTCTGCCTCCCCAGGGCTGGAATCAAAGGCGTGCACCACCATGCCTGGCCCACACAGTGTTTTCTTCGTAAGGCAGACCTACCACCACACCAGAAACGGAATCTCAACTCAGCCGTCCACATCCCGCCTGAAACACATCCTGGACAGTGGCCAGCCCGCCAGGTGGGCGTTTGCACTGCTGGCGACACGTTCTCACCTGCATCTTATCCTGCATCACGAGTTTTCTCCTGGATCCTCCCACCGCCAGCCACATATAACCTCAAGATTCCCATATCTCCACAGCTACTCACAGGACACAGAGATGGCCTGCAGGGACATCATCAAGGGTCTCTGGGATTTGGGCCAGCGGGTACTTCCACGGGATCCTCAAGCCCTCACGTTCCAAGGCCTGTCGCTCAATCTGCCCCCACCCTACCTCAACAGGTTTTCGTAGCTTTGATCCGGTTTAAAGCTCTGCGAAGCTCCTAAGCTCCACCAGGTCCGCTCACCTCTGGCCCACCTCCCCTGCCCGCCAGTTGCCAGGAGCAGCCGCAGGGGTAGTGGGCGAACCTTTACTAGTCCAGAGTCTCCACAATAGTTTGGCTGTGTACAGGAGCCCATGGCACACTTCCCAGATGCCACCAGAAGAAGTTCCAGGGAGCACATATCCTTTCCCATCTCCATATCCCCTCCCCAATCCAGTCCTGGTTTCCACTCCTTGGAGTTCTTGTACTTTGGAGAGCGAGTCCTTCCCCTTTGGCATCTTTCATTCTAAAAGGTTTTTTTAATTTATATTATTCTAATTTTACATTCATAATGGTGACTCCCTTATCCTCCTCCCTGTCCTCCCTCTTCCAAAGGGACCCTCATCAATGGGAAATGTGGGTCATGCATTGTGGGGGTAGTCAAGAGTTATGGGGGATAGGCCAAGTCTCTGTGCATAATGCCCCAACTCATGGCTCTAACAATCTTTCTGTCCCCTCTTCCGTGAATTCCCTTCTTCTCTCTCTCTCTCTCTCTCTCTCTTTTTTTTTTTTTTTTTTTTTGGTTTTTCGAGGTAGGGTCTCGCTCTGGTCCAGGCTGACCTGGAATTAACTATGTAGTCTCAGGGTGGCCTCGAACTCTCAGCGATTCTCCTACCTCTGCCTTCCGAGTGCTGGGATTAAAGGCATGCGCCACCACGCCTGGCTTCTATGTTTATCTCTTTCAGCCTTTTTCTGGTGCCCTGATCACCAAGAACACTGTACTCTTGCCCTTCCCCGGCATTACTCTATGGTTTCAACTCGAGCCCTGGTGAGGTGTGATTGGCCGATTTTCCCTGTCAGTCCTTTCCTTGGCTATTGAACACTTTTCCCCAGTTTGCCTTCTAGGATAACTTAGAAGCTTAGTAATCATTCAAATATGGTATTTCATTTCCCTCTTATGTGAAATGTTAATGGACATGCATTTAAGTTCTGGTCCAGTCCACAACTTAACAGTATTCAGTTTCTTATTTGTTCAACCTGAACCTGTAAGGCTTTCTACTCTGTCTTCCTCGTGTTTGTGGTTCATGTCTGTGGTGATTTGAATGTAAACTTATGTCCCACCCACGCCTGAGGTATTTTTGGTTACTATTAAGCTTCTTACTTGGCCTTCAACTGATGGAGCTCTGATGGTGGTGTGTCACTGGGGCAGTTCTTGAGCCCAGTCCTACTAGTTGTGTAGAAAGCCAGCTCCTTTGCTTGCTAGTGTTGGTTTTTCTTTCTCTGCTGTGGATGTAGGATGGAGTGAGCCAACTTCTTCCATGATGAAACTTCTTGTGGAATCTGTAAACCTGAAACAAACTCTTTCCTCCCATAAGCTGCTTCGGGTCAGATGATTGTGACAGCAACCCTAAGGTAACTACAACAATGTCTGAATTCATCGCATGCCTGAAACACTTTTGGGTTTTAGAGACATGAATTTCTAGGTTGTCATATCCACTCATCTTTGAACTTAACATCTTGGGCAAAACAAAGCATGCCTGATCTTTCTTGGCATCCTCTTTTGTTACATGGGCATACTTGCAATACATTCCTCCAGTGCGCTAGCTGGAAAATACACACATCACAATATCAAGTTCAGCACCATGTTAAACTAGAAATGACTTCTTGGCATTGCCAGTATTGTCTTTTCATCTAATATGTAACCAATAAATAATAAATGAATTAAAGATGGTAATGGCTAACGCTGGATATATTGTTACAAGTGCAAATCTGTTTGGATGGCTGCTACTGAAATTTCTCCTGTCCCAGGAAAAATTATTGCACCAAGAATACATGATTAGCAATAGAAATACAGACAGTTTATTAACAAAGAGAACGTCACTCCAGAGAATGGAATCTCGTGAGCCCTGGGCTATGAAACTCATGACCATTAAGATTAAACTTCCTACTTGGCCTTCAGCTGGTGGAGCCCTGCTGGATGTCATTTACATAGGACTCAACTCTCTCATGTTTGTATATTCTGGGCTTTTCTGATGAATTCTCTCTTAGTACATGTATCCAACAATTGGGAAGGTTTTCAGTCTCCAACGGCCATGCCATTCTTTCATGTGTTGGTTTTCATGCTCTGTCCAAGTCCCTATTCTATTACATTGTGGATCAAACAGTGTGACAGTGCTGTTAACCCAGTTGCTAAATCATCACAATAACTAATGTTGATGTTCATTGAATATGTTATAACAAATATCTTGTTTTTGTTGTTATGGTTTGATTTCTTTTTTTATATATTTTTTAATGTTTTATTTTTTATTTTTATTTATTTATTAGCAACAGACAGAGAGAGAAAGAGGAGAGAGAGAGAGAGAGAGAGAGAGAGAGAATGGGCACACCAGGGCCTTCAGCCACTGCAAATGAACTCCAAATGCATGTGCCACCTTGTGCATCTGGCTTACGTGGGTACTGGGGAATTGAGCCTTGAACCAGGGTCCTTAGGCTTCACAGGCAAGCGCTTAACCACTAAACCATCTCTCCAGCCCGGTTTGATTTCTTTTGTTATTATTTTTTATAATTTATGTTTTGTTTATATTATTCTAATTTTACATTCATATTGATAACTCCATTATCCTCCTCCTTGTCCTCCCCCCTCCAAAGGGACCCTCATCAATGGAGAATGTGGGTCATGCATTGTGGGGGTAGTCAAGAGTTATGGGGGATAGGCCAAGTCTCTGTGCATAATGACCCAACTTGTGGCTCTAACATTCTTTCTGCCCCCTCTTCCGTGAATTTCCCTGAGCCACGTTGGGATCATTTTAGTTCTACTTTTGTTATTATTTTTGATGATATGGGTTTGTAATGGGATTTTTGGAGTTCGTGAAGAGTCCTTACATTCCAAACCCTGAGTTTGTGTCTGTTTGTTTTTTTAAGTAGAAACATCCTATGTTGGTACTATCATTTCATTCCTCCTTGCCCCCACTCCATTGAGGGCTTTTATTAGTGAGAGTGCTGGTATTCACCATGGAATTGTGGGTTATGAATTGTGAGAGTAGCAGTCAGTCATTGGGGGCGGCAATGTCTCTGGCAATGTTCCTCCTACCTTCTAGCTCTTACATTCTTTTCACCCACTCTTCCACAAAATTCCCTGAGCCTTAGTGGGTGTGATTCAAGTCTATTTTAGTGTTCAGTTCTCAGCAGCTTTGGGATTTCTGCTTTGGTACATTGTGAGTATGCTCAGTGTCTATCTCCATCACCCTGGCACAGGTTGTCAGGCTCGCTATGAAAGCAGCACTCTTGCTCATCTCATCAATTCCTCTGTGGTTTCACCTGGGTCTTAGCTGCTGTGTTAGGGGTGGTTCATCTGCTGACAGGGAGTCATCTATCTATTCGTGTCTTGTTGATAGATTTTGGTTGTCCTTGGCTCTTGCTGCTTTCTGAAAAAGAAAAACAGATTCTCCAATGGTGAGGTTTGTGGTTCATGTCTGTGGTGATTTGAATGTAAACTTATGTCCCACCCACGCCTGAGGTATTTTTGGTTACTATTAAGCTTCTTACTTGGCCTTCAACTGATGGAGCTCTGATGGTGGTGTGTCACTGGGGCAGTTCTTGAGCCCAGTCCTACTAGTTGTGTAGAAAGCCAGCTCCTTTGCTTGCTAGTGTTGGTTTTTTTCTTTCTGCTGTGGATGTAGGATGGAGTGAGCCAACTTCTTCCATGATGAAACTTCTTGTGGAATCTGTAAACCTGAAACAAACTCTTTCCTCCCATAAGCTGCTTCAGGTCAGATGATTGTGACAGCAACCCTAAGGTAACTACAACAATGTCTGAATTCATCGCATGCCTGAAACACTTTTGGGTTTTAGAGACATGAATTTCTAGGTTGTCATATCCACTCATCTTTGAACTTAACATCTTGGGCAAAACAAAGCATGCCTGATCTTTCTTGGCATCCTCTTTTGTTACATGGGCATACTTGCAATACATTCCTCCAGTGCGCTAGCTGGAAAATACACACATCACAATATCAAGTTCAGCACCATGTTAAACTAGAAATGACTTCTTGGCATTGCCAGTATTGTCTTTTCATCTAATATGTAACCAATAAATAATAAATGAATTAAAGATGGTAATGGCTAACGCTGGATATATTGTTACAAGTGCAAATCTGTTTGGATGGCTGCTACTGAAATTTCTCCTGTCCCAGGAAAAATTATTGCACCAAGAATACATGATTAGCAATAGAAATACAGACAGTTTATTAACAAAGAGAACGTCACTCCAGAGAATGGAATCTCGTGAGCCCTGGGCTATGAAACTCATGACCATTAAGATTAAGCTTCCTACTTGGCCTTCAGCTGGTGGAGCCCTGCTGGATGTCATTTACATAGGACTCAACTCTCTCATGTTTGTATATTCTGGGCTTTTCTGATGAATTCTCTCTTAGTACATGTATCCAACAATTGGGAAGGTTTTCAGTCTCCAACGGCCATGCCATTCTTTCATGTGTTGGTTTTCATGCTCTGTCCAAGTCCCTATTCTATTACATTGTGGATCAAACAGTATGACAGTGCTGTTAACCCAGTTGCTAAATCATCACAATAACTAATGTTGATGTTCATTGAATATGTTATAACAAATATCTTGTTTTTGTTGTTATGGTTTGATTTTTTTTTTTATATATTTTTTAATGTTTTATTTTTTTATTTTTATTTATTTATTAGCAACAGACAGAGAGAGAAAGAGGGAGAGAGAGAGAGAGAATGGGCACACCAGGGCCTTCAGCCACTGCAAATGAACTCCAAATGCATGTGCCACCTTGTGCATCTGGCTTACGTGGGTACTGGGGAATTGAGCCTTGAACCAGGGTCCTTAGGCTTCACAGGCAAGCGCTAACCACTAAACCATCTCTCCAGCCCGGTTTGATTTCTTTTGTTATTATTTTTTATAATTTATGTTTTGTTTATATTATTCTAATTTTACATTCATATTGATAACTCCATTATCCTCCTCCTTGTCCTCCCCCCTCCAAAGGGACCCTCATCAATGGAGAATGTGGGTCATGCATTGTGGGGGTAGTCAAGAGTTATGGGGGATAGGCCAAGTCTCTGTGCATAATGACCCAACTTGTGGCTCTAACATTCTTTCTGCCCCCTCTTCCGTGAATTTCCCTGAGCCACGTTGGGATCATTTTAGTTCTACTTTTTTTTATTATTTTTGATGATATGGGTTTGTAATGGGATTTTTGGAGTTCGTGAAGAGTCCTTACATTCCAAACCCTGAGTTTGTGTCTGTTTGTTTTTTTAAGTAGAAACATCCTATGTTGGTACTATCATTTCATTCCTCCTTGCCCCCACTCCATTGAGGGCTTTTATTAGTGAGAGTGCTGGTATTCACCATGGAATTGTGGGTTATGAATTGTGAGAGTAGCAGTCAGTCATTGGGGGCGGCAATGTCTCTGGCAATGTTCCTCCTACCTTCTAGCTCTTACATTCTTTTCACCCACTCTTCCACAAAATTCCCTGAGCCTTAGTGGGTGTGATTCAAGTCTATTTTAGTGTTCAGTTCTCAGCAGCTTTGGGATTTCTGCTTTGGTACATTGTGAGTATGCTCAGTGTCTATCTCCATCACCCTGGCACAGGTTGTCAGGCTCGCTATGAAAGCAGCACTCTTGCTCATCTCATCAATTCCTCTGTGGTTTCACCTGGGTCTTAGCTGCTGTGTTAGGGGTGGTTCATCTGCTGACAGGGAGTCATCTATCTATTCGTGTCTTGTTGATAGATTTTGGTTGTCCTTGGCTCTTGCTGCTTTCTGAAAAAGAAAAACAGATTCTCCAATGGTGAGGGAGATCCGGATAGGTTAAAGGGGATAAACATTGTTAATTTAAAGAGATTTTGATGGCTGTAACTTCACTTTTGGACAAGATTAGTGGGAGCTTCTTTTTTTTTTTTTTTTTTGGTTTTGCAAGGTAGGGTCTCACTCTGGTCCAGGCTGACCTGGAATTAACTATGTAGTCTCAGGGTGGCCTCGAACTCACAGCAATCCTCCTACCTCTGCCTCCCGAGTGCTGGGATTAAAGGCGTGCGCCACCACGCCCGGCTTAGTGGGAGCTTCTTATTGGAGTCCATAATCTTGGTCTCCATAGGATTCTGACTTGGTTTGCAGTTCCAGTTATGGGTTCCTTTCCACTAAGCAGATTGTATAGCCCATCAGAGAGCCATTGGTTACCCACTTAGGCTGTGTGCCACTATTGCACAAGTGTGTTCATATTGTTAGGCTGGTTGCTTTCATATAGCAGTGTCCCCTCTTGCTCACATTTTTGGCCATTTTCCCCCAGCAGCCATAATGTTTTGGACTTTGAAGTGCTCCATTCCAAGCCATTCTGGCTTTCAGAGTTTCCATTGAAAAGCCTGAGGTAATTTTGATGGGATTGCCTTTGTATGTAATGAGTTTTTTCTCTCTTTCTGCTTTTAGTACTTTCTTTTTTTGCTTCATTGTTTAGAGTTTTACCTATGATGTGCCTTGCAGAGTTTCTTCTTTGGTCCAGTATGTTTGGGGTTGTGTGAGCTTCATGTATCTAGATGTGTCTCTCTATTGAGAGGGTGGGAAAGGTGCTTGCAATAATTTTTTTGAATATGTTCTCCTTTGGCCTGAATTTCTTCCCATTCTGGTATACCCATGATCCAGATACTTGGTTGTTTTTCAGTATCCCATAATTACACCATGTTCTGTTCACATGATTTTTTTTGAACTTATCAAAGTTTTTGGACTCTACAGCAATTTCATCTGTCTTATCTTCCAGATATGAGGTTCTGTCCTCCACATGAGTAATGCTGTTAGTGAATGTTCCTAGGGAGGCTTTTACAAGCTCTATTTGATTTTTTGTTTCAATTGCATTTTTCTGTATTGTATCCATCACTTTGTCAAGTTCCAATTTTAGATTATAGCTTGATTTTCTTGATGCTTCTTGGAATTAATTCTTGCATTTAATCATTTCTTCCTTAAGCTTAATCAGCTGGTTACTGAGATCCTCTATTTGTTGACTCACCTTCAATTCATTATCTCTCTTTTGAGGTCTCTCTGGATTTCCTCCATTAAGTTAAACAAAGTGATGAAAGATGTGTGCTGTAAGAGATGATTCTATTGCATTTTATTTATACTTTTTTTTTTTTTTTCTAGATAGGGTTTTGCTCTAGCCTAGGCTGACCTAGAATTCACTATGTAGTCTCAGGGTGGCCTTAAACCCATGGCAATCCTTCTACCTCTACCTCCCAATTGCTTGGATTAAAGGTGTTTGCCACCACGTCTGGCTGACTGTTGACTTTTTGACAGTTTGCTTCCAGTTCACTGATTTGCTTGGTCAAGGTCACATAGCTTATGGTGCGTTTGTTTTGGGATTCCATTTCTACTGTCTCCTCTATGTTTTCACTGGACCCTTCAATTGTGGGACTAGGAAAACATGGGGGAGATATCTCAGTTTGTTGTTTTGCATTTCTTTTGCATTGTGGTCTACCCATCTCTGGGGTAAAAGTCTTATTTTTTTAAAGGAGGAAGCAAAAATTTGCCCTTGTAGCATCTTCATTAAGTGTTCTGTTTTGGGTTTGAAATGGCTTGGAGTGGAATGGTGTTGTATCCACAGATGTGCAGGTTGTGGAGGTTGCAAGTGCACCAGCAACTCTGGGCTGGTGGCTGATACAGGAGCTGTGGTTGGAGGTCCAGAATCTCTTCAGCCCACTATCACAGTTGTGCTTTGCCTGTGGTGCTCAAGAGTAATAGTGCTTGCCCCTGCTCCTCCCTAGCTAAGCAGGGTGTGGAAGATGACTGGTACCCTCTAGTGGGTAGTTGCCAAACATTCCTGTGCTCTCTGTCTAGATCATGAGTATGCCCCAAGGGGGGCACTGGTAGGAGGATGTTCATGATGGAGAAAGTTGATAGGGGTGGGGGGGATGGGTCTCTGAGATCCAGGAACCAGGCCTGACTATGGCTCAAGGAGGCAACTGTTTGGGGGGCTTAGGAATGAAGATGCACCCAGTGGTATGGATTGGCCTGATCAGAGGAGGCAGCAGAGGCCAGGAAGATCCACTGAGGCTGGCAACATGGATACCCTAAGAGGGCAGCAGCTGAAGAAGCATAGGCCCTATGTCTGGCACTGTGAGAACCTGCAGGGACAGCAGCATGTGGTAGGGCAAAACTGTGGGCTCTATCTCTGGCACCATGGGGACTCACAGGGACCAGTGTCACAGGGACAGATGGCATGAGGTGGAGCATAAGCATGGGCCCTGGCCCTAGCACCCTGAGGATGCACAGGGGCCAGTGGCATGGGGAGGGGCAGAGGCAGTGAAGAGTGGGCCAGAAGCATGGGCTCTAGCTCTGGCACTATGGGGGCCCGCCAAGCCCTACAGTACATAGTGGGTCAGAAATGTGGGCTCTGGCACTGTGGGGATGCACAGGGCCCAGCAGCTGGGGCAGAAGCATGGGTCCTGGCTTTGGCACTGTGGAGACCTGAGGCATGGGTATCTGGTATGTGGAATATGGTGGCAGGCTGCCTGTGAATGCAGCATGGGGAGCCAGGAGGGCCATGGTACAGTGAGAGGCAGATGGGAACAGGTGGTGTCCAGCTGGGATCCTCTGGGTGGGTGAAGCAGGCATCCATTGGTGCCCAGGCTGGAGGTGCTGGCACGGAAGTGTGGACCCCACCTCCCACAGTATGTGTACATGCTCAGTGGGTTGCTTCCCTCTCTTGAGTGCCTGAGGCATGGACAAATGCCAATCACCAGACTACCCTGCCTCCCTGAGCTCAGCTGGCAGTTAGGTACCAGCCCACTTCAGTCTGTGGTTGTGCCTTCACTGTGCCCAAGAGCATATAGGAACTGACAGATTCCCAAATATGGACCACCTTGCCCTCCTAGTCAAGGTCCTTTAAGACCTACTAGTACTGGAGCCCACACAGCAATTCTTGCCTGATTTCACCTCCAGAGCTCTAGCATGGTTATGAGTCTGCCATCTTGACAGCTCATGTCTGATTTTACCAAAGAATTGGATAAGACAAGAGTGAGAAGGAGAATTATTAAATAATTACATTTATTCATTATGGTAGTTTGAATAGGTGGCCCCCAACATATTCAGTGTTTTATTAGCTTGTAGTTTGGATCTGCAGCCACCTGGCTGGAGGAGGTATGGTGGTGGGTTTGAAATTCCAGTCTAAAGATATGCAAAGTCTGCATAGCTGGAGTTCCTGAAGTGTGCTATGTGGTTGTGGCTTTTGGCTTTTAGGCTTGTGGCTTCTCTCTCTCTGCTTGGACCTGTGAAAGCAGGGCCAGCTTGTTCTGCATTATGGAACTTCCCCTGGATCTGTAAGCTTCAATAAATATCCCTTCCACCATAACTGTGCCTGGTTTGGAAGTTCATCTGAAGAATTCTGCTACAGAATTTGGTGCAAGAATATGGGGTGAGGGCTGGGGTTAATGGCTTAGCGGTTGAGGCATTTGCCTGTGAAGCCTAAGGAGCCCGGTTCAATTCCCCAGGACCCACATTAGCCAGATGCACAAGGGGGAGCACGCATCTGGAGTTCGTTTGCATTGGCTGGAGGCCCTGGCACACCCATTCTCTCTGCCTCTTCCTCTCGCTCTCAAATAAAGAAAGAAATAAATTTAAAAAAAAAAAGAATGTGGGGTGAGATGAACCTGATCATGTGGATTTGGGTCTTTTAGAACTTTTGTCTTGGAGCAATGGTCATGAACATGGTGCTTGCAACTAATGATGGCTTCCGGAGTGGTAAGACAAGTTTTATGGGCTATTCTGATGAGAGTTTGAGAATGCTAAGTGCAGACAGTACTGAACTTGGAAGCTTGGCTTATGAGCTTTCTAAGGGGAAGGAAAGACTGCAGAGGACTTTGTTGGAACTGGGCTATTGGCATAAGGGATGGCTACGTTCTGCTATCCAGGCCCAGAAAGTTTGATCAAGGTTAAATTTGTAATGGACTGATGTGCTTGGCTAAAGATACTGGACTGAAAGATTTAAGATTTTAAATTGGAAAACCTTAAGTAAGTTAAAATCACAGGCACTGAGACTAGTTTTAGATTACTGAAACTGCTGTTGTCAAACACATTAACAATCTTAAGGAAGATGGCCCAACTGCTTTACATTAAAACAATGGAGAGGATGCCTGAGGAAAGACTTTGATAGAAATGCAAACTCTTTTAGAAAGAGTTGACTGGAGAAAGGAACCTGCTTTTCAAGATTATGATTTATTTTGTCCCTGAATTAAGAATATGGCTATGTCCCGCACACCTGGTATTGGTTTCAGAAGCATGAAAAATGCGTGGAGTGAGTCAAGAAGTGTACACATGGTTCCAGGAGTCACTGCTGAGATGTGGCACATAAGCAGTGCATGATCACCCTCATGATTAGGCTGGAAGAGCCTTTGGATGATGGGCTGTGGTTTGCATGGAGACCTGAATATGTTTTGGATATACCAGGACTATGCAAGGGCTACCATGGAGTGTACTGTTGGCCTGGGATGGAAGTTTTCCCTGGATACTCTGCCTTGCTGGAGGGGTGGAATTGGAAAATCCAGAGACTATCAATCACTGGACTTGAACTGCCGAAGTTTGATGTTTGCTTGATGGTGGTGGTTGAGTTTGCATTGTTCTAGTCTCTCCTTGCTATGTCTTATAGCAGTTGGAAATGTTTACTCTGTGCCTTTATATGTTAAAAGTATATAACTTGTTTGATTTTACAGGACTAAGAGACAATTTTAAGTCTCAGAGGAGACTTGGGGCTTTGGAACTATCTTAAGTTGGTCAAGACTGTGGTGTATTGGACTGAATACAATTTACAGTGTGTGATGGTTTTTTAATCTATTGGGGGCCAGGGGCAGAATGTGGTAGTTTGAATAGTTGCCCCCCAATATATTCAGTGTTTTTTTAGCTTGTAGTTTGGATCAGCAGCCACCTGGCTGGAGGAGGTGTGGTGGTGGGTTTGAAATTCAAGTCTAAAGATATGCAAAGTGTGCCTAGTTGGAGTTCCTGAAGTGTGCTGTGTGGTTGTGGCTTTTTAGGCTTGTGGCTTCTCTCTCTGCTTGGACCTGTGAAAGCAGGGATAGCTTCTTCTGCCATTATGGAACTTCCCCTGGATCTGTAAGCTTCAATAAAAATCCCTTCCTCCATAACTGTGTCTGGTCTGGAAGTTCATCTCAGTGAATATCAGCTAACGCCACATGACCAGTTACAAAACCAAGGACTGTAATTGCCGTAAGTGTTCCTGTCCTAACTGGTTAAGAGTATTTGTAGGGCTGGAGGGATGGATTAGTGGTTAAGGTGTTTGCCTGCAAAGTCAAAGGACCCAGGTTTGATTCCCCAGTACCCATGATAGCCAGATGCACAAGGTGGCGCATGCATCTGGAGTTCATTTGCATAGAGGTTCTGGCATGCCCTTTCTCTCTCTCTCTCTCTCTCTCTCTCTCTCTCTCTCTCTCTTTCTCTCTGTCAAGTAAATAAATAAAAATTAAAAATTCAATTTTAAAAAAAGAGTGTACACATCTACATCAATGTTAAGTGTAATATTAAGATGTTTTTGTTCTTCATCTATTTCTCTATTAGGTAATTAATATGATTAAGATTATATTGCTAGTTAATTGCTGTTGAATTTATATTTGACCTATTATATTAGAAACTAAGCATTCTCAAGGAACCTTGCTTTGTGTTGGGGGGAAGATTGTATATTTCCGTTTTTATGTGGGATAGTTATATCATGTTAGGCAGAATTATGACCTGGTTACTGTCTTCATTTGGAAATTAAGTATGATGTAAGGTGATATGGTTTGGTGTCAAGTTGACAAGGGGTGGACTTGTGGTGGTTAATTTTGTGTCAACTTGATCTGTTTAGGAATCCACAGACATTCCTCATAAAATGGGTCTCTGAGGTTGCTTCTAGGAAGGATTAACAAATCCTTCCCCCAGAGTTGGTATTTTAATCAAAATATTCAGTTAAGAAAGTGAGTAACTATTTCATATCTTACTTTAGAAGGAGTTTCAATATAAATTCTCCTTCCACCTTTCCCTCAAGTGTCCACTTTTGTCTGATTTACAAATGATGATGTCTCTGGGCCTAAAGAGCACCTAATGGCTGGAGAGATGGCTTAGAGGTTAAGGCCCTTGCCTGTGAAGCCTAAGGACCTAGATTGGCCTCCCCAGATCCCATGTAAGCCAAATGTACAAGGTAGCACATGCATCTGCAGTGGCTAGAGTCCCTGACAAGCCCATTCTCTCTCTTTCTCATAAATAAAAATAAAAAATAAGGAGCCCCTAAACTTCAGCAAAGAAAATTATGTGACTACTGATTTGTTTTCCCTATGCCAACCACTTTCCTTCCTTGCTTTTCTTATTCTGCACTTTTTATTAACTAAACTTTGCACTTCTGTTTGGGTTCCTATTCATTATGAACTATCTAAAATGTAGTGCTGTCAAACAGTCCTTTTGTTTTCCCCTCTCAGATTCTTCTGTGGCTCAAAAATTGAGGCAGAGCACAACATGGAAGGTTCCGTTCTGTTCCAGTCTATTTGAGGCCTTGGGTGGAAAGACAATTGCTAGAGCTATAAACATCTAGAAGTGTCTTCACTGACAGACTCTTGATGGATGTTGGTTATCATCTGGCACTTCAGCTAAGGCTATGGTACACAGAACATGCAGTCAGCCTCACTAGAGGCCTAAGCTTTCCCCCAACTTGGCAGTGTCAGAGCCCTATAGCTTAATGCCCTTGCAGACAAGGCTTGAACTGCTTTGCCTCTGATGGTCCAGCCTCAGATGCCACAGTCTCATTTCTCCCATTTTCTTCTGTGTAGTACTGTCCGTGGCTTCTCGGATTCAAAGCAGAACATACTTGCATCTGTCTGGGCTTTAGGGTATCTGATACATGTTTGGAAATCCAAGTGGAGGAAACCTTTTCAGTGAGCCCCTGTATCCTGCCTGGTTGAAATATTAGCTTCACATGGCATACAACAAGTCTTACCTCTTGCCCTCTCCATTGTGTTGACTTTTTTTGCTGAACCAGGGCTTGTTTGAAGTCTAGGGAGGAATGCTGATGAGCATGTAGTGCACAGTGCTGTCTTGAAAGGTAGTGATGTGGGTGGGGCTTGAATTTGCCAGGTTATAATAAGACCAATCAAAATATTCTTTTTTTGGTTTTTCAAGGTAGGGTTTCACTCTAACCCAGGTTGACCTGGAATTCACTCTGTAGTCTCAGGGTGGCCTCAAACTCATGGCGATCCTCCTACCTCTGCCTCCCAAGTGCTGGGATTAAAGGTATGCACCATCACACCCAGCTCAAAATAGTGTTTTTTTATTATTTTTAGTTTTTATTTATTTATTAGAGAGAAAGAGAGAGAGAAAGAGGCAGATAAAGAGAGAGAATGGGCATGCCAGGGCCTCCAGCTATTGCAAGCGAACTCCAGACACATGTGTCACCTTGTGCATCTGGCTTATGTGGGTCCTGGGGAATCAAACCTGGGTCCTTTGGCTTTGCAGGCAAGTGCCTTAATCAGCAAGCCATTTCTCCAGCACCGATGAAAATAATTTATTGACCTACACATTCAGGAGACAATGGACATGTTTCCAAGAGAGGAAATGGGGTGGCTGAGGGAGGATAGATGTCCTTCTACATCAGTCAAGGGAAAAGTTACTTGGTCTTATCTCATGGGCCATTTGTACAGGGTGCATATCTGGGTATATTGACAGAAATTTCAGTATCTTGTTAAGTAGTACATTTTATATGGCTAGTTGCCTTTCTTGAGAGTGAACCTTTTTGGTAGAGAACCATATGTCAGTAAGAGTTACCCTCTAATTGTATACAATACCATGTCATTAGCATCAGACTCCAAAGCTTTGAACTTGTTAAAATGTGAAAATTTCTGCTGGGCATGGTGGTGCATGCCTTTAATCCCAGCACTTGGGAGGCAAAGGTAGGAGGATCACCATGAGTTCCAGGCCACTCTGAGACTACATAGTGAATTCCAGGTCAGCCTGAGCCAAAGTGAGACCCTACCTCAAAAAAACAAAAATAAAAATAAATAAAAATTAAATTAAAAAGTGAGAATTTCTTTTCCTTTTTAGCCTTTTGTCTCTGCATGCACTTTTCAGAATATATATAATGTATTACCTAGATGGCCCTGAGCAGTGAGCCCACTGAAGGATCCCTACATCTGTCCTCTAGAGCCATTATACCCTTTAAAAATTTAATTGTTTATTTCCCCAGTTGTCCTGTTGGAAATGTGCTTTCAGGTAGCCGTTAAATTTGCATGATCACCAGTCTTGTCCCTCTAATGTATCTTGCATTTTAAGACCTTAAAGGAACAGCAGATTCTGTGTTTAACACATGAGTAACTCAGAGGGACATTAAAGCAAACTTCTGTGAGAAACCTAAAGTTAAATAAAAATAGCTTGTTAAATGAAATTGGTCTCCTGGTAGTTGTTTTTGCCATCAAATTTCATGAGTCAAGTGATGATATCTTCTTTGGTGGTACTGGGAATTGAATCTAGGGCCTTATACCTGTTAGGCAAGTGCACTGAGCTATAACCCCACAAAAGTTTTTTTCTTTTTGTAATATTTTATTTATTTATTTGAGAGAAAGAGAGAGAAAGACAAAGAGAAAGTGGCAGAGAGACAGAGAGAGAGAGAATATAAATGATTATAGGCACACCAGAGCCTCCTGCCACTGAAAATGAACGCAAGAAGCAAATGACATCTCGTGCAACTGGCTTTATATGGGTACTGGGGAATAGATCCTGGGTTGTTAAAGGCAAGTGCCTTTAACCACTGAGCAATCTTCTCAGTCCCACCTTTTCTTTCTTATTTTAGGAGTTTCACTAGTTGCTCAGGCTGGCCTCAAACATGTGGCTCTATTGCCTCAGCCTCCCAAGTTATTAGGATTACAGGTATGCATCACCATTCCTGGTGACGCCCTATCTTTTCTTCAGCCCTTTTTTTTTAGGAGAGAGAGGGAGAGAGAGAGAGAGAGAGAGAGAATTGGCATGCTGGGGCCTCAACCACAGCAATCAAACTCCAGACACCTGTGCCATCTATTGGGCATGTGTGACCTTGTGCTTGCCTCACCTTTGTATATCTGGCTTAAGTGGGATCTGGTGAGTTGAATATGGGTCCTTAGGTTTCACAGGCAAGCACCTTAATCACTAAGCCATCTCTCCAGCCCACCCTATCTTTTCTGTCTCTTGATATTTTATTTTGCTTTGTTTTATCTTATTTTTTTTTAGTGCAGGTTGGAATTGAATTCTTGATTCTACTATCTAAAGCTATTGAGTTCTAGAAACCCTGCATTGTACCACTATACCCAGCATTTCCCTGTTCTGAACATGACACTATACACTGGTGATGTCAGCCCAAGTAGGGGCTCATAGAAATGTATCTAATTAGCTCCCTATATTAATTTCTGTGGACTAAGATGTGCTCCATCTGTGGCTCTCAGGGTGTATGTTTTCTGGGAATTAGGTATAGGTAGGAATGCTAGGAGACTGTCAGCTTATAGTGAAGTGCTAAGGGGAGGGGACTCTGATGTAAGAAATAAGTAAAAACTATGTCCCTAAATCAGATGAGTCAGCTATGACTATGATAACCAGTAATAAAGATGGAACATTTCCCTTCCTCGGAGCCATCTGGAAGCCCAGTCAGAGGATGATGCAGTTTTGTCTGTGTGCCCTGAAAACTGGTTCCTAATGTTGTAAATAGGGACAGTATTATTGCTGCCCACACATGGGCAGGTTGAGGGTTGTCATAGAGGAAGGGGGAATCCTTCAAAGGCACAGGTGATTGGGGATATTTTCAGAACCCCATGAAAGAGGACACAACAGTCTACTCCAGCTGAGGAGGACATGAGAGATAGTTAGGTGGGTAGTAGGTGGCTCTTAAAGCAACAACCCCACCCTAGTAAATTAAGACAATTGACCATCAATGGGAGTTAAATGAGCCCCTGTTCTCAGGAGCTATAGTACATTTTATATGCTTTTAAAAACTAGCACTAGAACCCAGGCCTGTGCTCTCCTTATGGATCATTGAAAACTGCTTCTTGAGGAAAGGCCGGCCTGGTTCTTGTCATCTTGGAGACTATTTCCTCACATCAACAACAGAAGGTATTGGGCTGGAGAGGTGGCTTAGCAGTTAAGGTGCTATCCTGTGAAACCTAAGGACCCAGGTTTAATTCTTCAGGGCCCATGTAAGCCAGGTGGCACATGCGTCTGGAGTTCATTTACAATGGCTAGAGGCCCTGCCATGCCCATTATCTCTCTTTCTCTCTCCCTTTTTCTCTCCCTCTCTCTATAATTTAATTAATTAATTAATTTTTAAAAAGAAGGTATTGACACTACACCTTTACAGGGTGGCCACAAAGATGGAATGCCATCTTGTGTATGCAAAATACAAGCCCTATGCAAAAAACAAACAAACAAAAAAACCCAACTCTTCCTGTGTTGCTTGAAAAATGGAAGGATCAGTGAGTGGTGCAGTTTGCACAGAGTACACAATGCTGAGCACAAAGGGCATGGTGCATGGGACAAGCAAATCCTGGTAGGATGAAGTCTGCTTTATAATGTAGTTTGGAGGCGTATTCATTTTTCTAATAGTACTGCTATTACCTGGGACTACTTTTTCTTCAAGGGGCTATATTTGGATCTGAGCCTCTGTTGCTATGCAACAGACTGCCTCTGAGCTCACACCATGATTCATAGAAACTGGTCTGGGCAACTGTCCTGGAACAAAGGAAGGAAGTGAGGGGCAGCCTCAACCGGGGTGATGGGGTCTTTGTGTCTTTGTGGGATGCTTTCTGGGAGAAATCATGTCTGCAGCAGGGGCAGTGTGGCTAACAATATGACTAATAAGGGAACTGAGCAGGTATAGCATATAGCCAATGAACAAAATACATGATGTCAATATCAAATGCTTATCCTTTCAATGGACAATGAAATTGTGTTGCAGGATTAACTATCCTTTCCATAATATTTCATAAAATATTTTAAAGAATATTATATTCTCTGGTACTTTGAATAGATGCCCTTCCAATAGATTCAGGAGTTTTATTAAAGTTTCTTGGATTTCCAGCTACCTGGCTGGAGGAGGTGTCACTGGGGGTGGTTTGAATTCCAGCCTAAGAAATGCAAAGTGCCTGAGTTCTGCCTGGGGTTCCTGGAGTGTGATTGTGTGTGCTGGTGGTGTGGCTTTTGGTTTTTCCCACTTGGAGACGTGGGCATATGAAAGGGGTCCCAGCTTCTTCTCCAATTATGGAACTTTCCCTGGATCTGTAAGCTTCAAACAAATTCCCTTTCTCCCATAACTGTGCCTGCTTTGGAAGTTCATTCCAGTGACCTGAAGCTGTCTACTACATATTCTTTCTTATTTATCCAATTAGCAGCTTAATATTTAAGAAAGGAGAACTAAGGGATGGAGAAATGGCTTAGCGGGTAAGGCACTTGCCTGTGAAGCCACAGGACCCAGGTTCAATTCCCCAGGACCCACATAAGCCAGATGCACAAGGTGGTGCATGCATCTGGAGTTTGTTTACAGCAGGTGAAGGCCTGGAGTGCCCATTCTCTCTCTTGCTCTCTCTCAAATAAAATAAATAAATAAAAATTATATAAAAACTAAAGGAGAACTAAAACCATAATTGCAGTTTGAGAAGTCTCAGGTGGGGAGTCAAAAAAGGGAGATAGTGACATGACCTAATCATATCAATGAGAGCTGGAATTTTCCTCTCAGTGGCAGCAATCCCTCTGTATCTGTGGTACTTTGAATGTATATCCCCCATAGACTCAGGTGTTTTAGTAAAGTGTATAACTTGGGTCTCCAGCCACATGGCTGGAGAAGGTGTCATTGAGGGTAGATCTAAATTCCAGTCCAAAGGTATGCAGAGAGGTTTGAGCTTTGGGGGTCCTGCTTGCTATTGGTTATGTTTTTGCTGATCTGGTGTTTGCTGGCTGGTGGTGGGTTTTCTCTCTGTTTGGATTTATGAATGGGAGCCAGCTTTTTCCACCATAGATGGAACTTGCCCCTGGATTTGTAAGCTTGAAATAAATACCTTCCTCCTACAAACACTGTCTGGTTGGATGTTCATCCCAGGAATGTGAAGCTGGCTACAACAGTATCCATCACCTTTGGGGATCTCTAAAAGACAATAGGCCCAACTTGATCACTAGGATGTAAAGAATCTGAACTTATGTGTTTATATGTATGTATGGGGTGATAGAACTTGAGACACACATGCATACACATACATATATACACAGGTACACATACCTATTATGTCAAAAAAATTGTTGTCAAGGATATGGCAAAAACAGGACATGTGGCCTCTACCACATCCAAAATAGCTTACAATTGCAACTTTATCATCAGTTCAGACAAGTACTGTCATCTATTCACAAGTTTAGATATATTACAAAATATCTTTTTTACATCCCAAGGAAAACTGTAGATAACAGGTAAGATACCATTAAGTCCAGTGCATAGCCTTAACTTCCTCCCTCCCCACTGCAGAGGCCTAGTCTGAGTCACAGCTGTAGCACTCACTTTGGCCAGGAGATGGAAACCAAGCTACATATTATAAAGATTATAATAGGGTAGGACATCTTGCAGAAAAACAGATGTCCTGAAAGCGTTTAATGTGCTACTAGTTTTCTTAGGAAACTTTATGTGTATATTAGAGCCTTTCCATTTGCCATTGACCTCAAATATACCTGGAATTCACTGATTCAGCTCCATCTTCAATTCATCTTATCTCTTCCATTTCCATTACTCCACTCTTGTACAGACTTTCAGACCTTTTTCCACTTCCTCTCCAGGATGCCATGGTACAGCTACCCAAACCCCACCATCCTGGCACCCCCATCCTTAGTCAACCACCTGCATTCAATGTCGGTTACCTGAACGGGGCTGCCCTTTGCCTGCTTGTGGTTGCCAACACTCCCAATAATGAGGATTTTACAATATTCTTTCACACTTATAATTTTAGACACCATTCGAATAATTCTGTGTAAGAAAGGCAGTGTTATTATATTTTTCTGCTTATTGTATAGCTTCTTTGTAAGAGATTTGGTAATTGGGCGCACTGGTGACACCTTGTGACAGAATTCTGTACTACATCTTGGACAGTGAGCAGGAGGTAGGAAAGGGGGAAGGTGTTGCTAATGCTCTTTTGAGATTTCTAGAAGTCACAATAGAACAAGGGACAGTCCCAATACACAAGGACACTGCAGGACACTAGACACATAATGAATAGAACATTTACATGAAAGAAACAAAAATATCTTTCTTATTTCTATACTTTGAAGCTTCTGTATAAATAGCTACACATATAAGAACACACAGATCCATATCAGTTAGGATCTTTGTAACACAATATTCCCTTCAGAAAGTCCTTCCTTGCTTCCTTCCATTTCCTTTCTTTTCTGACAGTCTTACCATAAGGCCTAGGTTAGGTTGAGTTGGAGTTCACTATACAGTACAGGCTGAATTAGATTTGTGATTGTTCTGCCTGAGCCCTCCTCCCCTTAATTGCTGGGATTTACACGTGTGCACCACCATTCCTGGCTAGAACAATATATTTCTATGATTACATTTCAAATGAATTTTCAAGAAAATTTCAGGTTTCTTTTTCATTGGCTGGGAGGTTCACTGTATGGCTACTCCAAAGTTTGTTCATCAGTATTCTACTGATGAAAAGTTAGTTCCTTGAACAGTTTTTGTATGACAAATGATAGTATACCAAACACCTTGCTTTTATATAATACATGTGTATTGATTCATATACATATATTTGAAGATGTATGAATTTATATTAAAACTGAATTGAAAAATACTCTCAATTTTTTTTTTTTTTTTTTTTTCGAGGTAGGGTCTCACTCTAGCCCAGGCTGACCTGGAATTCACTATGGAGTCCCAGGGTGGCCTCAAACTCTCAGCAATCCTCCTTCCTCTGCCTCTCGAGTGCTGGGATTAAAGGCGTGTGCCACCATGCCCGGCTACTCTAAATTATTTTTAACATCACAGTAGAAAAATGCCCTTTTCTCCACACATTAGAAATACTCGCTAATCTCCTAGTGAAGAACTATTCTTACATCATTGTTTTCATTATGACTCATTTTTTCTGCCTCTAAAATCCCAGCCTATAGGAGTGACATAGTCAATTTTTTCAACCCCATGGTATTTGGAGTGTTCTGGCATTCTCTGTTGTAGAGCCTGTGTGGGTGTCATTTTTCAGAGTGTACATACTGGTAAAGAGCACAGTTTAGGGCAGAGCTCATGTGACTGGTTGCAAGATTAGATGAATATATCTTGTTTGAGTCCATAAAGGTGTCTAATATTACAATAACCAAGCCTGGTTGGTATAGGTGTGTGTGTGTGTGTGTGTACGCGCACTGACAACCACACTTTCCTTGATTCCTTCTGCCTTCTTCATGATTTTGCATCCCATTTGGCCTTCCTTCCCAAATCAGTCCTAGAAGAGAAGGAAGGGAATTCTCTGAATGGCAGTTCTTACAGCCATAGCCTCACCACCACACATCACAGTATCCTGAAAGTAGACTTCTACAAGGGAAACTAGTAATAAATGTTGTGTACCTATTTAACCTCTTGAAAGGCACAGACATATTGGCACTAATCAAAGTAGTGTCACTTGGACACCCCAAAGCCACGGGTGCCATGCCCTAGATTTTGGGCTAGATCCACTCCCATTCCATTTCTGCAGTTGGAAGATATGGAGGTGACGAGATGTAAACTGACTGTTTTACAACTAATGAGTCTATAGAAACACATGTGGTAGGGATTGAGGGTTTGGCCTTTGCTTGAAATTGCAGAGGACCAGAGTCTGCAGGACTGGAGAAAGTTGTCGCTTGACAGTCAATTTTTGAACATTCATGTTTATGTAAACTAAGTGCATAAACAATTCTTTATGCAAAACTGAGGTTGCGGTGGTGGTAGAACAGAACTCCAAGTTAATACTATATTGTAACAGCTTTTCTGTAATAAAAATTTCAGATAATAAAATCTACCCATTTTAACGGTACATTTTAAAAGTATATTTATTTGCAGATATATATTCAGAGAGAGGGAGAGAGAGAGAGAAAGAAACAGAGACCGGAGAGAGGGGAGGGAGGAAGAGAGAGACAGAGAATGGGCACACCAGGGTCTCCAACCACTGTAAATGAACTTCAGAATCATGCACCACTTTGTGCATCTGGCTTTATGTGGGTACTATTAAGTGTGTTCAGAGCCAGCTGGAGTTCTTACTGCTCATGTTTGTTGGCTGTTTGGTTATGTCTCTCTGCTATGCTCTATGGAAGTGAGTTATCTTCTGCTATTTATCATGTTTCCCTGGATTCTATAAACCTGAATTAAATTTATTCCTCCCATAAGCTACTTCTGGTCTGATGTTTATCAACAAGAAAGTAACTGCAACATCTAGTGAAGAGGAACAAATACCTTCAGGGGAAGATGATGAGGTGTATCAATTACAGTGTATTAGGAAGGGTAAAGTGATACAGACACCTTTGGAAAAGATACTGAAATTTTCTTAGGTCACTGTTTAAAGTGTACTTAAGGCATTAAAATAATTCCGTGGTTACCATAACATTACAACAGATGCTGGGTCCTTCATGAGACTGGGCTTCCAAAAGAGAAAAAGAGAAAGAGGAAGAGAAAGAGGAAATCTCTGAAAAACAAGAAAATTTAGTGCAGGCAGAAAAGGGCTTGGATGTGTCTAATATGGAGAAAAATAAAACTACATTAAGATCATGTATTGAGGGAAATGATGATAAGTCTCCAAATGAAAGACAGTATTCACCACCAAGTTCCAATGGTATTATTTATAGCAGCCAAGAAGATTCCAAAAGTTTGAGAAGAAACACATGACAAAGACAATATAAAATCTCTACCTTTCTTCTTTTTATTTTATTTTATTTTTTAGAGAAAGAGAAACATAGAGAGGGACAGAGAGAGAGAGAATTGGCATGCCAGGGCCTCAGCCACTGCAATTGAACTCCAGACACTTGTTCCATCTAATGGGTATGTGTGACCTTGTGCTTGCTTCACCTTTGTGTGTCTGGCTTACACGGAATCTGAAGAGTCAAACATGGGTCCTTAGGTTTTGCAGGGAAGTGCCTTAACCGCTAACCCATCTCTCTAGACCTCTAGTTTCTTCTTAATGCCATTAACCTTGTATGATTTTTCCAAAGCTCACCTA
Source organism: Orientallactaga sibirica (assembly GCA_036365145.1). Classification (NCBI taxonomy): domain Eukaryota; kingdom Metazoa; phylum Chordata; class Mammalia; order Rodentia; family Dipodidae; genus Orientallactaga; species Orientallactaga sibirica. The sequence continues at coordinate 960,533 of JAEOAD010000747.1, forward strand.
AAAATGATTACATTCTTCATGGCAAAAAGGACATCAGCATCTTATATAATGTTTCATATGTGTAAAGAATCTTAAGAAAAATTGTTCTCTGGTATTTAGAACCAATTCAAATGAGCATGATAACTTATTTCCACTAGCCAACCTATTCATAAAAATAAGATTATTTCAACTATGTAACCTTAAAATTGGGCTGGAGAAATGGTTCAGCAATTAAAAGGCACTAGCTTATAAAGATTTCCAACCTGGGTCCAATTCATCAACCACCCATATAAAGCCAAAAAATGACATGTATGGCTTGTTTGCAGAAGCAAGAGACCCTGGCATACTCATATGCACACACACAAAAATAAATGAATATTTTAATTGAAAAATTAAAATGTCTTAGTCCACATAAATTTATTTGTAATGTAACTTATCTACTTTGCAAGGAGGAATATTGGATGTTTACTTCCTTTTAGGGACATTTTAATTGTTTATATATTAGTTCCTATATTTATAATAATTTATTCTCTTTCTTACATGAGAAATATCTGATATTCTGTTTAAAAAATTATAAGCAGGATGCTGGGTGTGGTGAAGCACACCTTTAATCCCTACACTCAGAAGGCAGAGGTAGGAAGATTACCAGGAGTTCGAAGCCACCCTGAGACTACATAGTCAGCCTGGGCTAGAGAAAGACCCTACCTCGAAAAACAATATATATTCAGGACATTCAACCTATTTAATACCTTTCATGAAAGAATAAAAGCATATATGAAAGATTTAATATTCAAATTTAAAAGTTCCTGAAACTCTCCAATCCTTCTTTTATGGTTCTTTTAGAAAGTGAGTTATATTTGCTGCTATATAAGTAAAAAATATGTCTGATTCTCTAGCCTCTTTGCTCATATGTAGGATGGGATAGGTAGGTGATAATGTTGTATCAGTTGAAATTAGCTTCAGACCAGGCTGGCCTGCAACTTGTGGCATTCCTCCTACTTTTAGCCTCCTGAGTGCTGGGCTTACTGCTGGGAGCCACTATATAGGGCTTTAATTTTTTTAAATTTCTATTTATTTACTTGAGAGAGAATGGAAAGGGGGGGGAGAATAGACACACCAGGGCCTCCAGTCACTGCAAACGAACTCCAGATGCATGCACCATCATGTACATCTGGCTTATGTGGGTACTGGAGAATTGAACCTGGATCCTTAGGCTTCACAGGCAAGTGCCTTAACAGATAAGCCATCTCTCCAGCTCCATATGGGTTTTTTTAACACAAAACTTTTAAAGATTACTTTTAAAAATGTAGAGTTGTCCTAACATAACTGGCTAGGGATAACGTGATCAGGCTTTTTTCCATAACTGATTTCATGATTTAGTTCTTACCATTTTTTTTTTCTAATTTGAAAACAACTTTCAGATATTTTGTAGCTGCTTCTTCTTCTTCTTCTTCTTCTTTTGTTGTTGTTTTTGGTTTTTAGAGGTAGGGTTTCAGGGTGGCCTGGAACTCAAGGTGATCCACCTACCTCTGCCTCCTGAGTGCTGGGATTAAAGGTGTGCGCCACCACACCCAGCCCTTCTTTTTCTCAATTATATGTTTCCTGACAGAAATCTAGGTTTCAGGCCTGGAGTTAAGGACAATTTTGAAATGAATATATTTGGAAATATTGATTTACATATTTGCTTAATAGAACTTTTCATTTAAAAGCTAGCTAGAAAAATGGTAAATTCTAACTAAAATATGCTTCACTTTTTTTTCAAGAAAGATAATGTCAGAACATGCATGGAAGTTGGGTGTGATGGATCTCACCAATAAGTCAAGCACTAGGGAGGCTGAGGCAAGAGAATTACCATGAATTTGAGGCCAGCCTAGGCTACATAGGGAGTTCCAGGATAGCCTAGGTATGAAGTGAGACTGTCTCAAAAATGCATGCATTTGAATATTATGTCTCAAATATGTAGCTGAACTTCTTTATAATTAAATAAGAATCTTCTACAAAATAGTGAAAATAAATGTTGCTCATCATAGCCATTCTTGCACTAGTTTTGTTTTCCACTTCTTTTTGTTTTTTTTTTTTCATTTTTCGGTTTTTCAAGGTAGGGTCTCACTCTAGCCCAGGCTGACCTGGAATTCACTATGTAATCTCAGGGTGGCCTCGAACTCATGGCAATCCTCCTACTTTTGCATCCCGAATGCTGGGATTAAAGGAGTGCACCACCAGGCCCAGCTTGTTTTCCTTTTACAGATTGCATTAAATGTCAGTTTGTGTACTACTGAGAAGTTTTTGTTTGTTTGTTTTGCCTCCACTTAAAATCTGAGACAGAAGCCGGGCGTGGTGGCGCACGCCTTTAATCCCAGCACTCGGGAGGCAGAGGTAGGAGGATCGCTGAGAGTTCAAGGCCACCCTGAGACTACAGAGTTAATTCCAGGTCAGCCTGGACCAGAGTGAGACCCTACCTCGAAAAACCAAAAAAAAAAAAAAAAATCTGAGACAGAGTACTGGTGAGGGAGGAAGAAAATGCAAGAAGAGAGGGGCAAGTATAGAAGTGGGAATGGCACACATCCCCCTGAGAAGATCCTGCCCTCGCCCACAGGCAGAGAAAGGCCCTGGAACACACAAAGAAGGCAGGGTGGTGACAGACCCCAGGCTGAGGAAGGGGCTTGGCCGGGTCGCCCCGCCCCGTACCGCCCACTCCCGGCGGCTGGCGGCGGCGAGGGGGGGGGGGACTGTGGACGCGAGGGGCGGGGCTTGGGCCGTGGACGCGGGACTCACGTGACTGGCCGACGCAGACCCGCGCGCCTCCCGCTCCAGCGCCAGACGGCTGAGGGCTGGTGTGTGGTGCGTGGCCGCCTCCGTCGCTCCCTCTCTGCGGGGCACCTGCTGCTGCTGCTGCTGCTGCTGCTGCTGCTGCTGGCGCAGAGGGCGCGCGGGCCGGGGGCGGTCGGGACCAGGAGGCGGCCGGCCGAAGAGAAGCCGGTGAGGGAGCCGCCGGGGCTGGCAGACGCGAGCGCGGAGCCGGTCCCTCGGTCGGCGTCAGCCCGCGGGCGGGAGGGCGTGGCGGCGGGCGGTGGTCGTCCCTACGCCTGGCGGGCGGCCGCGGGCCCCGCCGGAAGGCCGCTCCCGACGCCGAGACCGGGTGGTCTGGACACCACCTGCCTGCGCCTCGCGCTCCAGCTCGGCCCCCCGCCACGCCCCCCCACCAGCTGCAGAAAATGGTGCTGGGGAGGGGGCGGGACCCTGGCCCAGGCCGGAGGGGAACCACGTGGGGAGGGGTGGGGGTCGGACAGGAGGGAGGGGGCGCGGAGCGGGGGTTGGCGAGGGCGCCTGGCTGCAGCCGTCCTTGCCCCCACCCCACCACCCCACCCCACCCCACCCCAGCTGTCTGCAGGTCGCCTGGCGAGAGTCGCGGCGAAGCACCTGGGGCAGAGAATCAGCTGGAGGAGGCAAGGCTAGGCCCAGGTGGGTGCAGGAGCTGTGCTGCGGGGGGGGCGGGACATGGAGGAAGGAAAGTATGGAAAACCCAGTCTGAGTTACTCCCAGCCCTAACTTTTCTCTCCATTTTTATCCTGTTCTCCCACCCCTGTTCTCAGTTTTGGTACCTACAGAGGCTTGGAGGTGATTTGCAGGGAATATGGTGGGCTTTGGGTAGGGAGGGGCTACACCACGCCTAGGCCTTTATTCACTGAGCATATCTCTAAGCCCACCAAGAAAGCAGTCCTGTCTCTTGTTTCCTAGGAGTAATGGAGTCCAAAGAAGAACAAGCAGTAAAACATCTCAATGTGAAAAATGCTGTAAAAGACAACGAAGGAGGGGAGATAGCCTCCAAGCAAAATGAAGATGAATCTCACCATTTGGGAGGGGTTGAAAGACAGAAACCTCAGGGAAATGTCAGGCTAGGACGAGTCAGACGACTTGTCCCTAATTTTCGATGGGCCATACCTAATAGGCGTATTGATCACCATGAAGTGGGGGATGATGTAGGAAGGTTTGTAGGGCAGGTGGTGGAAATAAAGAGAAAGACTAGAGAGCCACAGATGAGACCTTACATGCGCTTCCAAACACCAGAACCTGATAATCATTATGACTTTTGCCTCATACCTTGAAACCTAAGGTTTTCCCTGAGTCTCATGAAGTGACTACTGATTTACAAGCTTGTGTTTTAGTAATTTACTTCGTAAACTTGATGTTTCCCTTGACAGTTTCTGGGAGAAAAACTGTTGTTTCAGTCTAAAAGTTACTGTCAGCATGGCAGCTTTATCTGCTTTAGAAAAAATTCTCTTCATCATTTGATCTTAATAAAGCAGTTTAAAACCAATACATATTCGTTGTCTGCCCCAGTCCTTATTTTGTTAATAGTACCTTTTCTGTCCTGTTACTTGAACTTGAAATCTCAGTTGTAATGGACAATTCTTTTATTGTCCCCCAATCAATAAGGTACAGTCATGCCTATAATTCAACATCTGATTTAAAAATAAATGTATTATGCTTTACAAAGAGTATGAGCCCAACATCTTTATAAAAACATGTTGGGGAGAGGACCCTTGGCCCCTATCCTACACTTCCACAATGTATGATTTCAGAATCTCCACTTTTTTTTTGTTTGTTTGGTTTTTCAAGGTAGGGTCTCACTGTGGCTCAGGCTAACCTGGAATTCACTCTGTAGTCTCAGGGTGGCCTCGAACTCTCGGGGATCCTCCTACCTCTGCCTCTCGAGTGCTGGGATTAAAGGCGTGCGCCACCACGCCCGGCCAGAATCTCCACTTTTAACATTACCCCTTGCTAAGTCTGAGGTGCTCAAAGGAACTATTGGTGTGTGTGTGTGTGTAAACAAGTATTTATATACATGAATATGTCTATCAAGCATTAAAAATAGGATGAATATCTGATAACCTGCAAAATGCTAAAAAGGGCAACACCTTAAAATAGACTGGCTAGAGTATAGGAACAATGACAAATGAGGGTAGTCACTGTAAGACAAAATATTGCTGAGGAAAACGTTCACATTCAGTTTGAGGGACCCACAGTTCATTGCTCTTGTTGGCACTAACATCTAATATCTCTTTTATCTTTAACCACCAATTTTAGTCTGTTATCCTTTGTAGATTAAACCACTGAAATTGAGAGATACTAAGAACCAGGGCTAGCCCCTAATGTATATCATAGGGTGGGTTTGGCCTGGGACATTTTGTGTAGGAACTTGGCTTTGAGGTGCAGAATATTTAGCTTGTAGCTGATAAAATCTAAGGAAGGTCAAAGAATTAAAATGAGGCTGCTTTCTGGGTTTATATCAGACATTAAAGAGCATAAGAAGTCTTTAAGACCCTTCAGTATTTTCCAAAGTAAGGATTGCCACTCGTGAAAGCAGTTTTATTGGTTACAAAACAAAACCAATTAGAAATTATAGTCCAGGGGCTAGGTGTGTAACTCAGGAGTAGAGTGCTTGCCTAGTATGTGAAAGGGCCTAGGTTCATTTCCCCACATCAAAAAGTTCTATCTCCCATTAATAGTGTTAAATACTGTTTTAACAAACTCAGTTTTATGTACAGAAAATATCACCCTTAAAATGTGTTTCTAAAGGCTGGTATGTGGTCCATGCAGCATTTAACTAGCATGCCTGTGGCTCTAACTTCACTCAACTGCAGTGAAAAACATTTCTAAACAGATCACAGGAAATTTTATTTTTTTCATTACTGTATATTTATTTTACAAAATAATAGGTTTTGTCATGACATTTTCATTCATGCCATCATTTTCTCCTGCCATAATGGAGCTTCCCCTCGAGTCTGGAAGCCAAAACAAACCCTTTCCTCTCACAAGGTTCTTTTGGTCAGGTGTTTAATGCCAGCAATGAGAAGCTGACTGCAACAGCCAGTTAATGGAATAGCTGTGATGAAAGCTTTGATCACAGTTCAGGAGGCTTGTCTTCTCACCCAAGCTACTCCACAAAGCATTGTTTGGAAATATTTGCAGCATATACTGATTGTCAATCAGTGTGAATGAAGAAACATGTACAGCTTGTAACAAAATCAATATTTGCTTATGTTCACACTGTTTAGTCATCAAAGTTGCTACATGATACACTGAGAAATGCATCTTGGTTTCATATCATTTTGGAGCTGTAATCTCTCATCAGTCAGGAGGAAAGATGATAGTCTGGTCAGAAAACACATGGTAGTAAAAGGTAAACTCATAGACAGTTGATAAAAACAAGCTAACTGATTTTCAAGAATGGCCTTTTAAGACTGGAGAGATTGCTCAGTGGTTAACGCACTTGCCTCCAGAGCCTAACAACCTGGGTTTGATTCCTCAGTACCCATGTAACAACAGAGGCACAAAGTGCTACATGCATCTGGAGTTTGTTTGAAGTGGCTGGAGTCCCTGGCATGCCCATTCTCTCGGTCTCTCTTCTATCTCTTCTGTGCTTGTAAATAAATAATTTTTTTTAAAGAAAAGAATGGCCATTTAGTATTTTTATTTATTTATTTATTTATTTATTTATTTATTTATTTTTTATTTTTTGTTTTTTTGAGGTAGGGTCTCACTCTAGCTAAGGTTGACATGGAATTCACTCTGTAGTCTCAGGGTGGCCTTGCACTCACAGTGATCTTCCTACCTCTGCCTCCCGAGTGCTGGGATTAAAGGCATGTGCCACCATGCCCGGCCCATTTAGTACTTTTAAAAATCAGAACTGTACCCTCTTCTGTCAAACAGCAATCTTGGATCTCCTATTAGCTTTTTTTTTTCAAGGTAGGGTGTCACTCTAGCCCAAGCTGACGTGGAATTCACTATATAGTCTTAGGGTGGCCTAGAAATCATGGTGATCCTCCTACCTCTGCTTCCTGAGTGCTAGGATTAAAGGCATGCACCACCATGCATGGCTCAGCTTTTTTTGTTGTTGTTGTTGTTTGTTTTTCAAGGTAGGGTCTCACTCTAGTCCAGGATGACCTGGAACTCACTATGTAGTCTCAGGGTGGCCTTGAACTCACAGTGATCCTCCTACCTCTGCCTCCCAAGTGCTGGGATTAAAGTCGTGCAGCACCACACCCTGCTCAGCTTTGTTTTATATTGATAATTTTCTAATGTATTTTGACATAATCTCTATTTTATCTCTCCTCTCCTAGCCTGCTTCCACTATTTCCCCTATTTTTCTTCTTTGAAACTAGTTTTCCTTTTTTTTTCAGACAGTGTCTCACTCCAGCCCAGGCTGACCTGGACCTCACCCTGTTGCTCCAGGCTAGCCTTGAACTGGTGATTCTCCTACACCCAGCCTCTCACACCCAGATGTCCATCTTCTATTTTGATTTCTCCTTTTTTCTCCATTTTTCCTTCTATCATCCATGATGAAATATTGATGCTGATATTATGCTGATATTTTCCAGGTAACAACAATGACCACTTCATGTCTAGAAGATAGCATTCCAAAGTGCTCGTCCCCATCCTCTGGGTCTTAAATTCTTTCCACCCTTCTTTTGTGAAGTTACTTGAGCCGTGGAGGGCAATATAGTGATGTCTCATTCAGAGCTGAGTGCTCAACTGTCACTTAATATTAGCACTTTGTCATTTTGAGTCTTTCTAGTAGTCACTGGCATCTGCAAAGAAAGGCTTCTATGACTAAAGGTGAGAGCAGCTAATATATAGGCATAAATATAAATATTTAGAAGATAGTCAGATAGGCACAACATATCCATTTAGCCAAACAACAGTAGTAGATTCCCCTTAGGTTCTGTGACCTTCCAACCCATAGCCTTTTGACTAGGTTTTTACTACCAAGTATGAATTCCCTCCTGTGGAGCAGGCCTCAAATCCAATCAGATCACAGTTGGTTAACTCCATTAACAGTCAATTCACTATTGTTCCAGTGGGTATATCTTGCTTGGCTATTTGGTTGTGTAGCACACAAGGTGGATTTACCACTGGGTAAGACTGTTGATGACTTTTCTCCCTCAGCAGCCTGCATAGCACCTTCCCACACTAAGACAGCTAGCCAAAAGGGTTGAAGCTTCTAGGTCAATTCTAACTTGCTTTCTCACTGTCCTGAAACAGAAGGATGTGATGTCTTCACCAATAGGGTCTTGTCATCTAGTTCTGGTGGACAAGCAAGAGCATTAGCAATTTTGTTTGGGTGTTTTCAAGGGCCTTCCTGACCAACAGCTCACTAGGAGGTATACCAACCTTGGCACTGTGGTTTTTCTTTAACATCATATGGCTTCTGAAAGCAATATTATCTACCTCTACAGTGTATTTCTGCCCAAATTATCTCTTTTTAAAATCATATATATTTAAAATTAGCTAACAAAGAAGTAGGTTTCCCTATGGGTTTTTTTCATAAGAACTATGGTTTTGGTTAACCCTCACCCTTCCTACCCTCTCCTCTCTTCCAACCCCTGTCCTCTAACACCACTTAAACTTTTCCACCCCCAATATTCTGCCCTCTATTTACTATCTACTATCCCCTCCCCTTATGCCTTTTACTCTCCTGATCCCCCACGGCCCCTTTCTAACTTGCTGGTCTCTACTGATCCTTACTCCAACTTACACACAAATCTAAAAATTTGAAACTAGGATCCACATATGTGAAAGAACATGTGGTGTTTTTCTTTCTGGGTCTAGGTTACTTCACTTAGTAGAATATTTTCCAGATCCATTATTTTCCTGAGAATTTTATAGTTTCATTTTTCTTACAATTATAAAAACTACATTGTGTATATGTACTGTATCTTTATTATACATTTATTTGTTGATGGGCAATGTGGTAGTTTGAATGTAAAGGGTCCCCCATAGCCTCATATGTTTGTAATTAAGCCTCATATTCAAGATACATCTGGTGGTAGTTTGTGTGGAGTCTTGCTTGAGGAGGTGTTTAACTGGGAGTGCACCTTGAGTTTTTCAGCCCAGATAATTAGACTTAGACTTTTAGCCCACTACTTAGACTACTTTCATCCAGATATGTAACAAGATTTGAACCAGCTTCCTGCTCACGGCATGCTTTCCCCAATATGATGAAGCTTCCTCCAACACTATAACCCAAAATAAACCCTTTCCTCCTATCGGCTGCTTTTGGTTGGTATTTTATCCCAGCAGCAAGAAAGTAACTAAACAGAAAATTTGTATTTAGAAGTGAGACCATTGCTAGAATCTTAACTGTGTGGGTTTCTTTTTTTTGGGGGGGGGACTGATTTGTGGCGGAATATGGAAGTATATGGAACTGTGGTCTAGTGAATCTTTGTAGTGCTCTAAGCAGAGCTTGATGGACCTTTCTGGTGAAAGTCTGAAAGACCTAAATGCAGAAAGGACTGTGGAAAGTGGAGACTTGGCTTATGAAGTTTCACAGGGGAAAGAACTTTGTCGAAACTGGTTTAGAGGCAGTTCATGTGATATTCTGCCTGTGCTCTGCCCATGTCCTGACTATTTAAGCAAAGTTAGATTTGAAAACAATGGACTGGTATCTTTGCCAGGGGAAATGTGAGCAGGTTCAGATTCCAGACACAGAAATTACAGTTGCTTTACTGCAATTGTTAAGAGATTACCGCCATGAGATTGGGCCAGCTGTTCTGCATTGAGACAGTAGGCGTGCCTATTCTCTTGAAAGGAGGAGGCCTGAAGGAAAAATGCTGAAGGAGTTGGCCTACTCCTCAAAGTTGGCTTTGTTACTACCTGGATTATCAAATGTGGTAGCCTGCCTCATACTGGTTTTGGAACTATGAAAAGTGCAAGAAAGAGTCCATTGGATTTGCAACACGATTTTTAGAGATAGCCTCTAAGTGATGTGGAGCAGATTCATAGTCCTTGTGTAGAGTCTATGAGAGAGCCCATGACAAGAGCCATGTCAAGCTTAAGAGTCACTTGTAGCATTCTCAATCTAAGGAGAATGACCATTAATCTAAGATTTTCACAATATGTATGCCTGTTCATTACTCAACTTATTAAATATAGCATCATCTTGTCCTATCTCCAAATACAGAAAGTAAATAAATGCATAATACATGACATGCACATGCCAATATTCCCCTTTCCATTTCTTTATGGATTCTTGTGTCTACATACAATTGCTTGTATATTTCTTTTGTCTAGTGTGGCACCACTTTGTGCATCTTCTTTTACATGTGTACTGGGAAATAAACCCAGATATCAGGCTTTGCAAGAACATGCTTTTAACCACTGAACCATCCCTCCAGCCCCTAGAATTTTTCTTTTATTTCTGCTGCCTATGAAAACATGCTCCTTTTTAAAAAAAATATTTATTTGCATGTGTATAGCATATGGGCAGTACTAGGACCTCTTGTGGCTGCAGAGGAACATCTAGATGCTTGTACCACTTTTTGCATCTCATTTACCTAGGTCCTGGGGAATTGAATCTAGGCTGGCAAGATAGCAAGTAACTTTAACCACTGAGCAATCTCCTCAGCCTCCCTTGTTGTTTCTTGTGAGTTCTAGTGATTCTAGGGTCTTTGCTCCCCAGGTGCATATAGCCACACCCAGCTGTTTTTGTAGGTCTTGGGGATTGCACTCAAAGTGGTCTCCCAGGCCTCTCGGTTTTGTGCTTGCCCAGGAAGTGCTCTTACCCACTGAATCATCTCTCTAGCCCCAAATCTGCTCTTTGAGACTAGTTCTTCTCTTGTCTTTTGAGGAAAATTTAGAATATACTTCATAATTCTATTTTGCTTGGTCTTGTAAAGTGAAAATTCTGTCAATTGCAGTCATAAGACAGTTTTCATTCAATAAGAACAGAAAATAAGTGAGATTAGAAATTTACATAACAGATACAGTTATGTCTATATAGTATTGACACTTTTTAGTCTGAGAATATATTTAAGGTTAACTATCTCTTATGTGGTATCTTTAGGAACCCACAAATTACACATATTGTTCCCTTTGAAAGGTGCAAGCCAAAGAGATGGATCTGTGGTTAAAGGCACTTGCTGAAATGTGCAAGTTGGGCATGATAGCCTACTTACAATTCCAGCACTTGGGAAGCAGAGGCAGGGGGATTACTGTGAATTTGAGGATAAATATATAATCACTAGATTCGTTAATTTTAAAAAAATATTTATTTCTATTTATTTATTTGAGATAGAAAAAGATAGGGAGAGAGAATGCGTGCACCAGGGCCTCTAGCCACTGAAAACAAACTCCAGACACATGCGCCACCATGTACATCTGGCTTACATGGGACCTGGAGAATCAAACCTGAGTCCTTAGGCTTCCCAGGCAAGCGCATTAACCACTAAGCCATCTCTCCAGCCCTGGATTAGCTACTTTTGACTCTTTTAACAATTAAGTTTCCAGTAGTAAATTTGCAGGTTGTTCTGCTAAGGTTTCCTTGCACCATGACCTTTTTATCTCCCATATTGTCCTTGCTATGTCTATGGAAACTATGCAAACATCATTTGCCCAAATGACTTCCAAATGCAGAGTCAAGGCTCTCTCCAAACTTTTTTCTCTCTGATGTGACTTGGACAATCTCTTGACTTCTCTAGAAAAATTTAGATACCTACTATGTTACCAGGTTCCAGGAACTCTGAATGGAAGCTTTCTGCTCAAGGTTGAGGTAACAAGAAGAGATCCTCTCCTTTGCAAATGAGAATTCTCGTGGAATACCAATGTCTCTTATTAGAAATACTCTTCCAATCTTCAGCAATTTTGATGGACTCTCAAGCGTCTTTTGTAGGCTGGAAGTGGGTGTTTGTCTAAGGGTAACAAAATGAGTACTAATTCAAATCATTTGCAAGACCTATTTTCTTTTATTTACACATATTTATTTATTTATTTGAAAGGAGGGAGGGGGAGTGAACATGCCAAGGCCTCTTGCCACTGCAAACAAACTCCAGATGCATGTGCCACTTTGTGCATCTGACTTTATTTGGGTACTGGGGAATCAAACCCTGGCCTTCAAAGTTTGTAAGCAAGTACCTTCAACAATTGAGCCATCTCTCCAGGCCCTGCAAGACCTATTTTCTTTCTTTCTTTTCTTTTCTTTTTTTTTTTTTTTTTTTGGAGAGAGACACAGAGAGAGACAGACAGAGAGAGAGAGAGAAAGAGGGAGAGAGAGAGAGAAAGGGAGAGAGAGAGAGAAGGGCACGCGAGCAGTGTCTCAGCTGCTGCGAACGAAATCCAGATGTGTGCGTCCCCTTGTGGCCAAGTGTGGCATTGCGCCCTTGCGTCACTTTGCATCTGGCTAAACATGGGACCTGGAGGTTGGAACCGCTGGAGATTGGAACCAGTGTTCTTAGGCTTAGGAGGCAGGCGCCTTAACCCCTAAGCCATCTCTCCAGCCCCCTGCAAGACCTATTTTCATCACCTTTTTATCCACTTTGGAATTTGGGAGTAATGTAGTAAATGCCAACTGTCTTGAGGTATGAACTAAAATTAAAACTTAAATAGGTAAGGTTTTACTCCATCATAACAATATAAATATTTTAAAAAGATATTTGTTGTGGTAAGCTGTTTGATTTAATTAACGTGTGTGTGTGTGTGTGTGTGTGTGTGTGTGTGTGTGTGTGTGTGTGATAGGGTCTCTTGCAGCTGCAAACAGATGTCTGTCCAGCTTTACATGGTTGGCTGAGGAACAGAAATCAAGCTGGAGGGCTTGGCAAGTAAGCACCATTAATCACTGAGCCATCTCCTCAGCCCCCTTATTTCCTAACTTCATTCTGATAATCCTCTTTATTCTTTTCCAACATGCTAGTATCTTATCATATGCTGGTTCTTCTCCGCTGGCAGGTAGAGCGGAAGAGAGAGAGAGCCGGGCCAGCCGCTTCTCTCGAGGCTGAGCGGGAAGGCGGGTGTCGGCAGCTCAAACCTTTCCCCAAAACACCGGAGAAAAAAAACCACACTGAGCCGGGAGTCTGTCAAGGCAGAAAACTGGGTTTATTGTAATGGGAAGGTGTTTATATATTTTGAGAAAGAGGGTGGGAAAAAGGATGAGATAAAGGTGTAAGGGCCAATAGTATTTCACCACGTCAGCAGTAGCTGGGCGGAGGCAGTTTCGGCTTCGGCCTTGCTGAGTCACTCTAAGGACAGGTCACTAAATGTTAGTCAGGCTCCTAAAGTTCCACCAGGCCTCACAAGCGGGAGTAGGCCAAGGACAGATCGCTAAACTCTAGCTAGGCTCAGAACCACTAGGCCTCACACCAGGGCCTCTTAGGGCCCAACAATCATACTTATAAATTTGGAGAAAATAATTTTGTCTTCAGGGCAATGGGGAGGGAATGGGAACAATTGATCTCCCTTGAAAGGTGCCTTCAAGTACACTATAATTGATCTTCAAAGACATTCACTCAAGTAGAAGAGCTAATTTGGATGAAATGAGAGATCAAGTCAGGGTTGAAAGTAGTACTAAGAGTCAGAATTTCATGTGACTATACCAGCTAGATGTGATGTCTCTCATGTGCTACAAGATCAAGGCTGATCATAGAGGGCTGAAGTAAGCAGTATGCGGAATTAGGAAGAAGAGAAAGCCCAGAAAGGCAAAAGGGAGAAACAAACTCTGGCGTGTGTGTGTGTGTGTGTGTGTGTGTGTGTGTGTGTGTGTGTGTGTGTGTGGCAGGCAGGTGACTACACTTGCTCTGTTTTAGTCACTTCTTTAGTGTTTAGTTGTGTGTTCAGAAATCTTAGAAGTTTGGATGCAGCTATTTGCTGATGGACTCACAAGTATATCTTTTACTTCTTACACAGTTAGGAGCAGGGATTGTATTGGCTTCTTTTGTGCCTACCCTGATCACATGTAGTAAGAAATAACTTTGATATCATTTCAAATGAGTTATTTGACAGAAGGTATCTTCCACTGGGTACGAAGACAGTGTGATCTCCTTCTGATCAACAGCTATTTTCTGAACAGTATGACAACACATAAGCTATATCTACTTCTGAATCTAACTTAAACCCAACTCCAACATAGTACATACTTTTTAGTTTGGGAAGATAATCACATAGTTCAGTCATATAACATCATATGTCTTCATCCCTTCTTTTCCATTGTTCCCAACTGTTCCCTTCCTTTTCTCAACAATTTAGATCTAACAGCATTAAATGGAGAAAATCAAGTTAGGGAATAGGGGAATGTATTCCCGGACAGGGTGAGGAATGTGTCAATGTTGGGAGGCTGGCTCATTGTAAGGAATCAGAGCCTAAGAATTGTGAGGAGAGCATTCTAGGTAAGGAATAGCCAAGTGAGGAAAATGGAAATTCCAGCTATTTGATTGAAGAGAGTATCCACGTGGAGACAGTATGTGGAAAACTGGAGCACGATTTCAGAGTCTGTGCAAGTTAAGAAGCTTATGCATGGCAGCCAAGTGTGATTGTACATACCTGCAATCTTAATACTCCAGAGTAGGAGGCAGGGAAAATGAGAGATCTGGGCTAGTCTGGGCTACATAGTGAGATTTTGCCTCAAAACAAACAAATAAGCAAAGCAAAGCAAATAAAATCAAAGTGTATACATGAAAGGGCCACTGTAATGGAAGGCAGAGCACCTGTGTGGAAAGAGTGTGACAAAGGGAGCTGGAAAGATGGCTCAGTAGTTAAAGTGCTTGCCTGCAGAGTGTAACAACCCAAGTTCAATTCCCCAGTACCCATGTTAAGCCAGATGCACAAAATGGCATATCTGGAATCTGTTTGCAGTGGCTGGAGGCCCTGGCATGCCCATTCTCTCTGTCTCTCTTCTATGGCTTTCTGCCTGCAAATAAATAAAGACAATTAAGAAGAGTATGACAAAGAGGTAAACCTGGAGCACATGTCTCAGTCAGGGCAGGTTGAAAAGATGGGATGGAAATCAAGGACTATAATCTCCAGTTGGAAAGATGGCAAGTGGAGCTTCTAAACAGGTAATGGGGAGCAATGGCATATGAGAGACTGTTTATTATTTGGAGACTGATCCAGTATGGTTGTCATTGGCATAGAAAGGTCCAAATATGAAAAGGGAGAAAATTAGAATGAACTCTATGATGTTGGATTGGAGTGAGTTATTGTGTTTTCTATATTTATGCATACAAAAATAGATATTGTGTGGGTAGAGCTCAAGTCGAAACACAAAATTCATTTGTGTTTCATATACCTAGCCAGAAGGTAATTTAATACATTATTTTTAACATCTTTGAAATTTTACATGAAAGCTTGTGTACATTGAAACATCAGACCTGAGATGTCATATCAGTGCTAAAAAAGAGTTGGATGGTTTAGAGCATTTGGCAACTGGAATTTTCAGATTTAAGCTGTTCAACCTGTATCAGTATATAAATATTGCCTAGTCTTTTCCACCAGTAGGGTGACAGCACCCTAAGAGCAACAGACAAATTTAGTGTGCATATCTTGACTTCTAAACACCATTATTTTCCTTGGGGAAAATGTTTGATTGTGTGGGTGACAGGAAGAGAACATAATGAGCCTGGACTATCTCACTGTTCCAAAGGCAAAGTTCTAAAAAGATGCTGGCAGTGTACCAGAAGGCCAAGAAAGAAAGCCTGAAGAGGCACCTACACACCAAACAGGGAGTGGTGTAAATGTCAAAATACCTAATTATATAAGATTGCATAGCCATTGAACTGGAAAAGGAAAATATCAGTCAGTATCAAAATAAAAGAACGCATGCACAGTATTTTTTTATTATTTATTTATTTATTTATTTTTTTTGGTTTTCCAAGGTAGGGTCTCACTCTAGCCCAGGTTGACCTGGAATTCACTATGTATTCTCAGGGTGGTCTCAAACTCACGGCAATCCTCCTACCTCTCTCCCAAGTGCTGGGATTAAAGGCGTGCACCACCATGCCTGGCCATGCACAGTATTTTAATTGCTTCAGAATAGTTAATTTTAAAGGAGAATTCTAGAATGACCTAGAAGTTACCACCTTAAACAAAAGGCCAAAAAGGGTATGATAAGTAATAGGAAAGATTTTGAGTTACTTGATAGTGGCATCATTTCTAAGACAATCATATCCATGATAAATAATCTGAGTACATTCAGGAAGAAATATCAGGCAAATCCAAATTGAAAGAGAGACATTACAGAAAATAACTGAACTATAAGGCTATAAAAGTAAAAGAACTACTGAGGACAGATTTTATATTGAAGAATAAAAAAAAGTGACTAATAAAAGCAACAGGTTGCTGGGCATGGTGGCACATGGTTTTTAATCCCAGCATGCATGAGGCAGAGGTAGGAAGATCACTGTGGGTTTGAGGCCACCCTAGGACTACAGAGTGAGTTCCAGGTCCTCCTTGGCTAGAGTGAGACCCTACCTTGAAAACAACAACAAAAAAGCACAGGTGATTCTGAACTCAATCCTTGTATAACTCAGAACATTGTTAGAATAAATGCTGAAATTTTATTGTGGTCTGGTATTGTGGTTTGATTCAGGTGTCCCCCATAAACTTAGGTGTTCAGAATGCTAGGTCCCCAGCTGATGACAGTTTGGGAATTAAAGCCTCGTGGAGGCAGTGTATTGCTGGGGGTGGGCTTATGGGTGTTATAGCCAGCTTCCTCTTGCCAGTGTTTGGCACTCTTTCCTGTTTTTGTTGTCCATCTTATTTTTATTTTTTTATTTTTAATTTTTAAAATATATTTAATTGATTTATTTATTTGAGAGAGAAAAAGAGGCAGAGAGAGAAAGAGAGAGAGAGAGAATGGATGCGCCAGGGCCTCCAGCCACTGCACATGAACTCCAGATGCATGTGCCCCCTTGTGCATCTGGCTTACGTGGGTCTTGGAGAATCGAACCAGGATCCTTTGGCTGTGCAGGCAAATGCCTTAACCTCTAAGCCATCTCGCCAGCCCTTGTTGTCCACCTAATGTTGCTGAGGAGGTGATGGCCTTCCTCTGCTCTTGCCATCATTTTCCCCTGCCATCGTGGGGCTTCCCTTGAAGTCTTTAAGCCAAAATAAAAGTCCCGCCTCCCCCGCAAGCTGCTCTTGGTCAGGTGTTTTCTGCCAGCAATGCAAACCTGATTGCAACATCTAGGTTTAGATGACAGTGATGTATCTCTGTTATCACTGTTAATTATTTCCTTCTTTCTTCCTCCCTCCTTTCTTTCTTCTTTTCTTTCTTTCTTTCTTTCTTTCTTTCTTTCTTTCTTTCTTTCTTTCTTTCTTTCTTTCTTTCTTTTCCGAGATAGTTTCTCACATAGCCCAGGCTGCCTGCAACTCACTATGCCACCATGTTCAGCTCTCAATGTTAATTTTCTGACTAAAATATTTATATTATGTTATGTGGTAAAATATCCGTGTTTGGAAGTTTCAGTCACTAAAGATATTTGAGATTATATACATTGTCACAGACTTAGAAGTTTAAAACAACTGTTTAATAGTTCATAGTTCTGTCGATCATGATTTTAGGTGGTATTGACTGGCTTGCTGTTGAAGGTCTTACAAGACTAAAATCAAGGAATTATCAGTCCTGGGCTTTGATCTCAGTTTTCTTTTTTTTTTTTCCCACAATCTAATTTTTTTAAATTTATTTCAGAGAAAGAGAGAGAGGGAGGGAGGGAGGGAGGGAGAGACAGAGAGAGAAAGAGAGAGAGGGAGGGAGGGAGGGAGAGAGAGAGAGAGAGAGAGAGAGAGATAGAGAGGGAGAGAGAGAATGGGTGTTCCGGGGCCTACAGCCACTACAAATGAACTCCAGACACTTGCACCCCCTTGTGTGCATGTGCAGCATTGTGTGTCTGGCTTTTGGACATTTGATAATGAGTTTTTAGGCTTCTCAGCAAGTACCTTAACCAATAAGCAATCTCTGCAACCCACAATCTATTTTTTTTTATATTTATAGGACCAAAGTCCTTGTTTGTTTGCTGGCTTTTGACAGGAAGTTGCTATTAGCTGTCCTGAGTTTCTGTCTGGTTCTTACATGTGGCTTCCTCCATCTTCAAGGCCCAAAATTGTGATGCATTCAAGTCTTATACTTCAAAATTTTATGGCTTCTCTTTCTACCATATAACAGATAAAGCTTTGTCATTTTAAAGAGCTCAGGTGATTAGATAAGTCTACCCAAATACAGTCATTTTTGCTATGTAATTTAAATAATTACAAGAATAAAACCAGAATGTGAATGTGAATGTGAAGGCATAGGGCTCTCTTAAATTGAACTTCTATAATTCCTCATGATTTAGAGGAAAGAATAATTAAAAGTTCATCATATATTTAAATGTAAATTCAAATATATTATGTGTAGGTGCAAAACTTTCTAAATTCTTTATAACTTATAGAAGAAAACATAGGAAATGTATATGAGTTTTGGTTTTGGCAATGAGTTTTTATTTGTAACACTAAAAGCAAAAGCAAGACTCATAAGAACAAAAATACGGTATGTTTGATTTGAATAAAAACTTTTTAGGGATAGAGAGATGGCTTAGTGGTTAAGGTGTTTGCCTGTAAAGCCTAAGGACTCTGGTTTGATTCTCCAGGACCCACATAAGCCAGATGCACAAGGGGGTGCACGCATCTGGAGTTCATTTGCAGCGGCTAGAAGCCCTGGTGTGCCCATTCTCGCTCTCCCTCTCTCTCTTTCCCTCTCTCAGTCTCTAATAAATAAATAAAAATAAAATCTTAAAAAAAATTAAGTAATAAAAAGCAATTTAAGGGCTAGAGAAATGGCTTAGCAGTTAAGGCATGTGCCTACAAAGCCAAAGGACCCATGTTCAGTTCCCCAGGACCTATGTAAGCCAGATGCACAAGGTGGAACATGTGCCTGGAGTTCATTTGCACTGGCTGGAGGCCCTGGTGCACCCATTTTCTCCCTCTCCATCCCTCTCTACCTCTACTCTCTCATAAATAAATAAAATAATTTTTATAATATTTTTATTATTTATTTGAGAGAGAGATACAGAAAGAGGCAGGTAGAGAGAGAGCGAATGGGCATGCCAGGGCTTTCAGCCACTGCAAATGAACTCCAGATGCATGCACCCCCTTGTGCATCTGGCTTACGTGGGTCCTGGAGAATTGAGCCTCGAACCGGGGTCCTTGGGCTTCACAGGCAAGTGTTTAACCACTAAACCATCTCTCCAGCCCCAATAAAATAATTTTTAAAAATCAATTTAAAATTAAAAGCTTTTAGCCTGGTGTGGTGGTGTACACGTTTAATCCCAGCACTTGGGAGGCAGAGGTAAGAGGATCGCTGTGAGTTTGAATCCAGCCTGAGACTACACAGTGAATTACAGGCCAGACTGGGATAGAGCAAGACCCTACTCAAAAAAAAAAATTAAAAGCTTTTAATTGATAAATGGCACTGCTAAGAGAGTAAAATGACACTAAGTCACATGGGATGAAATATTTGCAGATTACACATCTGCAGTACACTTTGGTTCCTTGGATAATGCTACAGTGTGAGAGGAGGTGGTAGCAGAATGAAAGAGTGGGCATTCATTCTGCAGTCTAAACTTGTTCCCAAAGCACATATCTTGGATACTACCTCTGGCAACAGTTGAGGGAAATCTTAAGAGAACTGAGACTATGCATGTGCTGGTGGTGATCCATAAGACTGATTATAAAATGTGTAAAAAAATCATAACCTGGATATTCCATCATTACCTGAAGTTTATCATTTTTTCAAAAGTATTTATATTTATTGTGTCCCCTACTGCTTTATAAACCAAAGTATCTATAACTTTCATTTTATCTTTTTAAATTCTATGTATAAGTTTCAATTTTTCTCTATAAATTCTTTGAAAATATTTTTATTAGCTGGGCATAGTGGCACGCGCATTTAATCCCAGAACTCAGGAGGCAGAGGTAGGAGGATCAATATGAGTTCGAGGCCACCCTGAGATTACATAGTGAATTTCAGGTCAGCCTGGACTAGAGTGAGATCCTACCTCAAAAAGAATTTATTTATTAAAAAGAGAGAGGGGAGAAAGAGTGAGAGAGAGAAGAGAGAGAGAATGAATTATAATAAGCATGCAGGCTTTTTGCTGCTGTAAATCAGCTCCAGGTGTGTGCACCACTTTGTGCATCTGTCTCTTTATGGGTACTGGGAAATCAAACACAGCAGGCCAGCAGACTTTGCAAGCAAGCACCTTTAACCATTGAACCAACTCCCAAGCTCCCAAATTCTTTATCTTATGACACAATTAAGCATCTTCTTTACTGTGAAAAATGAAAAAATAGACATATGCAAAAATATGCAAGAAAATTCCTATGAACCTGCCCCTTAAGTAGAAACTCTTCATGAACATATATTCTAACTTTTTCTATGCCCATATGTGATGTATAAGTATACCTATTTTATATAAAGATATTATATATGTGTGTGTAGAATTAATTTTCTATGCCAATGGGGGAAATCCTCTATTAAAAGTAAGAATGGCATATAATATCACAAGAGAAAAATTCAAGAGATAATGGTGACAACAGGAATATCTTAAGCCAGTACTAGTGTAAGTTTAAAAATAAGATGAACAGGGAGCTGGAGAGATGGCTTGGCAGTTAAGGTGCTTCCCTGCGAAGCCTAAGGATCCAGGTTCGATTCTCCAGGTCCCACATAAGCCAGATGCATATGGTGGCACATGCATCTGGAGTTTGTTTGCAGTGGCTAGAGGCCCTGGCACGCCCACTCTCATTCTCTCTCTCCCACCCCTCTCTCTGACTCAAATAAATAAATAAATAAAAATAAATCTTAAAAAAATAATCTCAATCCACAAAAAAACCCACTGAGGCATATCCCAATTTTTAAGATACAAAAATCAGATGTAAGCTGGTATAAAGGGACAAACCAGTGACCCTATCACTCAGGAGCCTGAGACAGGAAAATCATAAGCTCAAGACAAGCCTAGGCTAAATAAGATACTCTGACTCTGCTCTCTTCTTAAGCCCTCCCCTCTCTTCCCTCCCTCATAGCCCCTTTATAATTTCTTTGGCAGAATACTGGGGTGGGGGTAGAAATGGAAATGGTCTAAGGGGAAGAGATGGAAGAGAAGAGGGAATTGGGAGGAAAGTTAATAAAAAATTAAGATTTACTAATAAGTCATATGGAAACCTACTTCTTCACTAATAATTTATGTTAAAAAAAAAGAGGTTGGACAGAAGTATCATGTGGAAATGGATAATATTTTGCCCAGAAGTTACAGATTGTTATTAGAAAAAATTTCACTGTCAGGAGTGGCATACCTTCTAGTGAGTTGTTGGCCAGAGAGGCCCCTGAAACACCCCAAAACATTACAAGATAATGCCATGGATCTTGGTTGGATACCATAACTAGATAATAATTCCCTATTGCTGAAGACTCCACATCCCTGGGCTGTAGGTCATTGAGAAATCAAGCTGAAGCTGAGGGGGAAGCCTCCTCCCTGTTGACTAGCATTCAGGATGTTGGAAAGAGTTATGCAGCCTTTTGGGGAGAAAAGTAATCAATGGTTTTAACCAACATTGGCCCTGCACACTTTCCAGCTAGCCAGTCAGGCCAAATATTCCAACTGGTGCGATGGTGGCATGTCTGTTATGGGGGAAACCAATTGCTCTCTGATTGGATTTGAGGCCTGCTCCACGGGAGCAAATTTCTCCCTGGTACTGAAAACCTAACGAAAAGCTTATGGGTGGGGAAGTCATAAGACCTAGAGGGGAAACTACTACTGTTATCTGGCTAAATGTACATTTGATGGCTAACAAAGTGTCCTCTGACTACTTGTTTATGCCATATATTAATGATACTCTACTCTCATTTTTCTTTTTAGAGAGCAGTGACCACTGGGGTATCTCAAAACTTACCAAAGTGCTGAAAAGTGACAGTGGTGTGTTCAGCACTGAAACTTCTCTCTCATCCCCTTCAAAGCTCAGGGAACATTGCGGAAGAGGCGGCAGAAAGAATGTAAGAGCCAAAGGAAGGGGGGACTACTTATAACACTGTCTTCCAGGCACAAAGTGGCCTAGATATTCATGGCCTCACAGTGGCTGATGCGACCTACACAAGACCTGTATAATAGGAGGAGAAAATGATGGCATTAAAATAGAAGTTTGGT
Source organism: Orientallactaga sibirica (assembly GCA_036365145.1). NCBI lineage: Eukaryota > Metazoa > Chordata > Mammalia > Rodentia > Dipodidae > Orientallactaga > Orientallactaga sibirica. Next base: position 982,450 of record JAEOAD010000747.1, read on the forward strand.
TGGAAATAAAAAGGGATTCAGTGGAAGGGGGATTTGGGAGGAGAACAAGGAAAGGTGGGGGGGAGGAAAGTATGATCATAGTATGTTGTTTATGTTTACAAAAATTACCAATAAAAAAGTAAAAAAAAACAATTTAGGTCTCAAAAACATAAAACAAGCTGGGTATGATGACACATGCCTTTATTCCCAGCACTTAGGAGGTTGAGGTTGGTAGGTTGTCTTGATTTTGGGGTTAGCCTTGACTACAGAGTGAGTTCTGTATCAGCCTGGGCTTGAGTGAGACCCTGCTTTGGAAAAAAAAACCTAAACCAAAAAAAAAAAAAAAAAACCTGAAGCAAAGCAAAAGAAAAAAAAAATGTAGACATATAGTTGCCCAGAGTCACATAGCTAGTAATTATAAAGCTGAGTTTGATCTATTTTACATCACCTTTTGTGGTCCCAATCAAGGAACTATTTTTTGCAGCCTCTGTATACAGGTATCCTTCAGAGTTCTTTCACAAACTTTTTGTTCTTTCTTTAAGTGTATTAACTTTTTATGACAACTATAAGTTTAGTGACTTAGAACAATAGAGATTTAATGTGTTATAGTTCTGGAAGCCAGAACTCTGAAATGAGTCTAAATACAAGGTGGTGACAGGACTTGTTCCTTCCAGAGAATCTGTGGGAGAATCTGTTTCTTTACTCTTTCAGCTTTGGTTGCCTGGTGGCATTTCTTGGCTTATTGTTCAATCACTACAATTTCTGCTTCCATTATCACATTGTTTTGTTTTTGTCCTCAGAAGTGAAATCTCTCTGTACCTTCCTTTTAAATGTATGTGAGATTACATTTAGAGCCCACCTACATAAACCCCCATCTCAATATCATTAAGCACACCTACACATTCCTTTTTATCACACAAAGCAAAATTGACCTGTTCCTGAACAATGGAGGAGGGATATTATTCAGCCTACCACAATATTCAAATGATCTTCAGTACATGCTCTCAAATACATGTCTTCAGCATATGTCTCTATTTTAAGTTCCTTACTGTGTGTGTGTGTGTGTGTGTGTGTGTGTGTGATCATGATTGATCCCAGACCTTACACATGCTAAGGAAGAAGTCTACTATTGAGCTATACACTTTAGCCTCAAACTCCAAAATATTTTATCCAATTTAGTTTGGATTTTAACCTAAATGTTTCACTTTGAACTAAATTGTCTTTTTTTTCTCAGTTATTCTCTTATTATATCAAAATATTCTGAGGCTTCTATCTAAATAATAACATCAGGATTCAAGTGGCTCCCTCAGTCACCAAGATCTATTATTTATTTTATACTTCCATTATATACTACTACATGCCTCTGTTCCAGTCTCTCTATCTGAAGTCTTATCCTCATGCATAAAAGAATATTATTATAGAACATATAGGAAGAGGTCACATTAAATAATCCTTAAATAGCTTTGTGAAGTTGCCATACATTTAGGAATCCCTCCTTCTAAAAAATCAGAATTCTCCATGACAAAAATCAATAGGCCTATAGAGAACACTTTTGTATATTCTCATATCAGCTTTAACCTGCCATTAGAGAATAACACCAATTATGGAATATTTAGAAGAGTGAAGGAAATGCAGTTATTTACAGGAAGGAACAACTTTATATTCCAGGAAAATATTACATTAGAATCCTGACGTACTTCTAAAATGGCTCACAAGTTTCATTTTTGTGTAAACTCAGAATGCATTACTTTTCAGTCTATTTTGTTCTACTTTCATCCTTTTTAACATTCTTATGCCATCTTTTTCTCCATTTGTACCACTCTTATGTTTCCTTCTTTTCACTCCCTGAACAATTGGTATTAGGCTGTTGCATTTCCATCCCACACTAGACGGTGGTTGAATAGAACAGGGCCATGAGTCTCCCTTTTTTATGTTCTGATTGCTGACAAAGCAGCCCCACACAGTGTCTTTCCACAATAAGGTCTAACACAATTGATAAAAGAATTCTGTCCTGCCCTAAATTAAGTTACAAAGTAATAAAATGGTGGAAAGGACGATTTAAGAGAAGGTCATTTTAACTCAAAGTTTCAAGCAAAATCAACAATGATAATGAAAAAATACTGCCCTACATTCCTTTCCTGTGGGATGAAGATTGCCCATCAAGGCTACATCACCCCGTGCTTTTAGATCAAACTAACCAAGAAACGGGGTAAACAACAATGACTTATTTTATGGACTAGCCTTCTCTCCCAGATCTAAGCCTGTTTTGTGCCTTCCTGTCCCTCTTTATGTACAGCCAGTTTAGGTTCAATGTCTATAAAATGTTTAAAGGAAGCCGGGCGTGGTGGCGCACGCCTTTAATCCCAGCACTCGGGAGGCAGAGGTAGGAGGATTGCAGTGAGTTCAAGGCCACCCTGAGACTACATAGTAAATTCCAGGTCAGCCTGAGCTAGAGTGAGATCCTACCTCGAAAAAAAAAAAAAGATGTCACTATGATAGTGAGCCATTCTATCCTTGTGCAAATATGTCCTTGAACAATAATCCTGCCCCTCTGCTCCACAGTGCTGGGATTACAGGAATATGCCAATCAGCCAGCTGATAATAAAGAGCTTTTTGTTTGTTTTTGTTCTTGTTTTTGTTTCTCTGAGACCATGCCTTCCTTGAACTTGAGATCATCCTGTCTCACCTTCCCAAGTACTGTGATGACATGTGTGCATCCCCACATCCAAGATGAATATATATTTGGCTTTTCAAGGTAGGGTCTCGCTCTAGACAGGTTGGCCTCAAACTCATGGCAATTTGCCTACCTCTGTCTCCCAACTGCTGATATTAAAGGCGTGCACCACCACACCTAGCCAAGAAGAATATTTTTATTAGTGTATATTAATTATTCAAAATAACAGGTTTCATTTTGATATGTTCACACATGTATATAAATAAACTTTGATCATATTCACTCCCTTATTTCACTCTCTTTATTCTTATTTCCATCCCACTGTTCTCCTTTTTTTCTCCAAATTGTAACATTTCCATTTTCATGTCTTTTATTATTTTTCATAATCTAAATTCTGTAAATGAGAGAAAACATGCAATATTTGTCTTCCTGATTCTTGCTTATTTTACTTATGTTGATCTTTTGTTCCACCAAGAATAATTTTTTCCAATAAGAATTTTTAAAACATTATTCTGAATGAAGTATATGATGCTAGATGCAAAAAAGTACATACCATATGATTGCCTTTATCCAAAGTTCAACAAAACAAATGTAATATAAATTCATAAAAGTAAAACAGAATGGTTTCTGGGAAGGAAGTGGCTAAGAAAAGGGAAATTTTTCTATTTTACACTTTTTTTTTTTTGGTTTTGCAAGGTAGGGTCTCACTCTGGTCCAGGCTGACCTGGAATTCACTATGTAGTCTCAGGGTGGCCTTGAACTCACGGTGATCCTCCTACCTCTGCCTCCCGAGTGCTGGGATTAAAAGCGTGCGCCACCACGCCCAGCTTTATTTTACATTTTTTTTGAGGTAGGGTCTCACTCTGGCCCAGGCTGACCTGGAATTAATTATATAGTCTCAGGGTGGCCTCGAACTCACGGTGATCCTCCTACCTCTGCCTCTCAAGTGCTGGGATTAAAGGCATGCACCACCATGCCCGGCTCTATTTTACACTTTTAATTAAATTGTACATTTAATATCTGCACATTTTCCTGTATGTTAATTTTATCCATCCTCATATTTCTTATAAGCAGAAAATCCAATTCTAGTGAGTGTTTTTCGGATATGCTGTGTCTATCATTTTAGATAATACATTTCCAGGGCTTGCCTACTGATTATTTTTAAAAAGATACATTGTGTGACTTAGGTTCAACCAGAATCCAAGAATCCATTCACTCACATCAAACCTGGACAGTGATGACAGTGATGATGACAGCAACTATAGTGGTGAAGAGGAACTGCTTTGTTTCATTCCAAGAATCTTGTATCTGGGAGCCCGGTGTGGTGGCGCACGCCTTTAATTCCAGCGCTCGGGAGACAGAGGTAGGAGGATCACCGTGAGTCCGAGGCTAGCCTGAGACCACATAGTGAATTCCAGGACAGCCTGGGCCAGAGTGAAACCCTACTGCGAAAAACAAACAAACAAACAAACAAAACAAAAAAATATCTGTCTGGGGACATTATTAATGTAGTTTCCAAGAGAGGTGTCCTTTCAGTCAAAAGGATAATTGCATACATATATATATTCATACCAATAGAAAAAAGAGCTCATGCTGATATCTGGTTTAATTTGGCTCTAAACTACTCATATTATTAACTATATTGTATTTATAAACCCAAGAACTTGAATTTTATCCTCACCTTATTGTCCAAAAAACCCTTTAGGATGCCAGAAATATGGTAATGTTTCCTCCTACAACGGATTTGAAGAGCATGACTTGTGTGGCTTCCTCCACCATCAATGCTTCAAAAGCAAGTTAACACTGATTCACATCTGACTGTCCCTAAATCTAAGCCTGGGAATGCAGTGTTTGGGGGGTTCAGACAAAAAATGACATTTTCTTTTTCCTGGGTTGTAGGACCACATGGTTTGACAAACTCTCTTTAAGTGGGGTCTCCTGTATGTCTGGGCCTCGACTTACCCAGACATTATTAGATGCCCTGCAACAGGCAGATACAGAACATAGTCATCACAGAACCATCAAAGTAGGCCAGGGCACATCCTAGGTCCTTCTGGGAATCTGAGTATTGTGGGAGGTAGAGGAATGGGCAAGTCTTCTCTTTTGGATAACCTCATTTTTGCCACAGCTATTCCAGGGACTACTTCACTGGTTGCTGAGGGAAGAGTCAACCCCTTCCTTCTGCTTCAACCCCACGTGATCTGGATAGATCCAGTGAGACACCTGCTTGCCCAGAGACTGTCCTGATAAGTGTTTCCAGTGAGGATTTGGGACTATATCTTTTGCCCTTACAGAAAATTCTGCAACGAGAAAGGGCAATGGAGGGCAGGGAAACATGCTCCCATCTGCAATGAGGGCAGTAGCCCTTCTCCAGGTAAGAATATCCAAGAGAACCCAGCCATCAGACCTGGAGGCCTTAGGGCCTGCTGCAAGCTAGAGCAGAGAATTCAAAGGTCAGACCCATCTCACTGAGGAGTGTGGCTTGAATATACCCTTCAACATGTATTGAATGCCCAACTCTGAGTGTCAAGGGCTGGATCCAACCTTTCTTATCAAATTGTCACCTGAGCCTTTTGCACACTACTTCACTCCAGCTGGAATTCCAGCACCACCAGTATCCATCAGGCTGTTGCAACCTTGAAAAAAATGTCTGTATTCATAATATATTTCTTATACATTTACTTATGTTGTAAAAGGGGGATGCATAGCTCACTATGATGTTCAGTGAAGAACTATACCCTTTTTTTTTTTTTTTTTTTTTTTTTTTTTTTGGTTTTTCGAGGTAGGGTCTCACTCTGGCCCAGGCTGACCTGGAATTCACTATGTAGTCTCAGGGTGGCCTTGAACTCATGGTGATCCTCCTACCTCTGCCTCCCAAGTGCTGGGATTAAAGGCGTGCACCACCATGTCCAGCAGAACTATACATTTTTTATTACATCTTCTTTGGCTTTTTATCCTATATTTCTGTGTGAACAGAAATCTCTCAAATTTTGTATATAGAATTTTAGTTTCCTTTAAAATTAAATACTTATGAATGCTTGTACTTCCCAAATTTCAGTAAGTATTTAAGATGTTTTATTCTATCTATTCATTTTATGGTCCTCATTTATATTGAAAAGCCTGCTGTACATGTCAGTGGTCCTCATACTTTAGTGTGCATGTTAATCACCTGTTTTATTTACAGCTCACCTCCAGAGTATGAACCAAGTGGGTTATACATGGTGCCCAGAAACCAGCATTCTCAAAATGCTCCACAGCTGAATCTGATGCAGACAAGGATGCCAGACAGTTGGTAAAACATTTGAAAGATAGTTCATAATCTTGTTTTTTTGTAATGGCTTATTATAACCCTAGGAAAATAAAAAAGACTTATAGAAGGTTTAGAGATGGAATTTTGAGAAATCTGACTAGTAACAATCTGGTTCCTTAGTAATAACCATTCAAAACCAATTAAAATTTAAAATATGATGTATTAGTTAAAGAACCACAAGTATGTGAGTATATTGGAATGAAAAGATAAACTTTTTTTCTATAGGGACAAAAATACCTACCATTTATATAATAGCCATTCAACTTAAATGCAGTTCTATTGCTCTTCATGCTTTTTAATGTTTTTCTACACATTTCAACAGGGGGTGAAATGGAGGGGTGGGTGACATCCCTTACACACACATCTTAGGTTTACAAAATTTTTCTTGCATTTTTTTTTCTTGAGGCAGGGTCTTACTCTAGCCTAGGCTGACCCAGAGGTCACTCTGTAGTCCAGGCTGGCCTCAAGCTCATAGTGATCCTCCTACTTAAGCCTCCTGAGTGCTGGGATTAAAGGTGTATGCCACTACACCCAGCTTCCTTTTTTATTGTTTTGTTTGGTTTTGGTTTTTTGAGGGAGGGTCTCACTGTTGCCCAGGCTGACCTGGAATTCACTCTGCATTCTCAGGGCGGCCTTGAACTCATAGTGATCCTCCTACCTCTGCCTTCTGAATGCTGGGATTAAAGGCGTGCACCACCATGCCTGGCTCATACCCAGCTTTCTTACATGTTTTTTAAAAGAGGATGAGATAGAAACTGCATCTAGCCCAGCATCACTTTGGAAGTTATTCTTGTTTCCTGAGTGTCTTGAACCAGTAAGGCTTGCCAGCAGGCTTCAGATAGATTTTCTCACAAGGACAAAGCCTTACTTTTTGGACTTAAGAGCAGCAACTCTGAACAACGCATAATATATCCATTCAAACTGGTACCTTGCTCCACTCTTAAATGGATTCATCACATCAGACTCCTATGAAGGAAAAGAACCCTGTGAATAAAAACAGAAGGGACAGGTTTTGCTAACAAATGTGCAAGACACTGTGACCCCATTAACCTAGGATAGTTTTACATATGCTATGTCAATATAAAGTAGACTTGCATCGGGAAAGCAAGATGTGGTAGCTCATCACAACATTTGGGAGACTGAGGCAGGATTGCCATGAGTAAGGGAACTACATAATAAGAACAGCCTTAAAGAAAACACAAAAGCAAGCTATGGTGGTGATACCTGTACTTCTTCATTGGTGATGGGGGCAGGGGAATAACCTATTAGGAGTTCAAGCCAACTAGGGACTCCAGGAAACTCAGTGGGGTTTTGATTCGGAAGGCCCTCTGCCAGCAGAATATAAACACCAAGAGGGAGCCCTGGCTGTCAGATATGGTAGGTACCAGGGGAGACAAAGGTGGGATTTAGCATAAGACTAACATGGAATCCCCACCCCACCTGTGCCTACTGGACTTGTTTTTAAGCACAGATTGAGTCAGGCCATATCTCCCCTTCAGTAATTGCTGGTTGTAACACAAGTAGATAGTCTGTCTTTCCCACAGCAGCCCCATTAGGCATATATTTTTCCCCATGAAAAGACAAAGTCTTAAGCAAGTGTATCTGTAATGATTGCCAGTTTTATTACTCTGGCTAAGAGATCCAGAGGTAAATCAAAGTTTACATTTTTTATAGATCATTTATCAAGAGTTTAGGTGCCCTCGATGCCCACACAAGCTGGTTGCAAATTATTCTTTGACTTTTACTTATTAAAAAACCCTCAGTTCTTTGTGAGACGTGTGTTCATTAAAAAATACACATAAGCAAAAAGCAAAATAAAAACAAAACACCACACAAAAATAAGCACTTGTTAAGTTTTTGAGATACATATATACACACACAATTAGAATTTTTTCCCTACCTATGTGAGCTGATTCTAAATATGCTGCTTTGTAACTTGTTATGTTTTACTGTATAATATGGAATGAACAGATTTCCATGCAGAGGTGCAAAACTTTCTGACTGAAAAATAAACCTGAAAAATAGGTCAAAATTCAAAATCTAATGAGATGCTGGTAACAAACTACTTAAAACAAAATATCAGAAAGTAAAATGAAGGCCAAAGATACATTAAAGAATGCTAACAGAAAGAAAGCAGCAGCCAGATTTCAATAGCAGAGAGAACTGATTTCAAGGCCTGGAGCACACAGGGTAAGGACGGCTGCGTGAATGTCTTTGCTTCCAATGCATCATCACAAACTTGTTTCTTACTCTTCTTATCTCTTCTCTAAGCCTTTCCAACTCATCTACTCCTCTTATTATTTCCTCAGGGTCCAAATGCCTGACAGGAGTGTCCTCTTTAGGTTCCTGGGCAGGCTGAGCAGGCCCTCCTCCAACGCTTCCTTCTGCTTCCTCTCTTCCACTTTGTTCAGGAGCTGGAGGATTGCCTTCTGCCTCCTGTGGAGTATCTTCCAAAGGATGGCCTTCATCTGCCTTTGGTGCGTTCTGTGGCTGTCCTTCATTTTCTTCACAGGAGTTCTGCATTTTAAGGATTTTTAAAATTTCCTTTTTCAATAAATTAATCCTACAAAACAAACAAACAAAAAGAGTAAGTACCAGGCAAATGTGCAAATTCATAAGTTTCCATAGCTACCGACTTTTCTGCTTCAGGTCCCTAACTGTCAAAAAGTTTTCCAACTAGACAAGGCTAGAGCCTCTGGCAAAGAACTCCGGACTCCACCCCTTCCTCCACCTCTTTTCCCTCCCCCTCACCCTCCAGCTCCATCTTCTCTCCTCCCAGCTCCAGCCCACCATTTTCCCAGCAGGCCCTGCTACAAGCCTCTCCCAGCACTGAAATGGGAGCGGTGCAGAAGCAATTAACCCTTCCTTTGCAACGGGTCTCTTAACACTCCCGCCCTTTCGGGTTTTTCCAAGCCATCTCTACTTCCAGTCTCTCACCAGGAATGGTCGGGTCTGTGGTCTCCCCTCCCCCCGCTAAGTCTCTTTAGCCTCTCTCCCTCCCTCCTACATTTCCGCAGCAGACTATTCACAGGCCTCCCGCGCTAAATCCGTATGGGAAGAGGCTCCAGCGCCCCAGGGCTGTGCTCGGGTGATTCCGATCTTCCACACTTCTACCCCCACCCGAAGGGACCAAGCAATTGCACCCTTGCACTGACCTGTAGGGATCCGCGGCTTTTCCTCTCTTCTTTCACCTCGATTTGTGTCGTGCTCAAAAGACCAAGAGTCCTGCAGACAGACCGGAGTGCTTGGTGAGCACGCCAGTAATCTGGATCAAAAGGTCCCTTTTACGATTATAGGCCTTGATGGCATAAAGTTTTCCACGTCCTCATCTTCTCTCTCCTTTTGTGTTAACCCCGCCCTCCTCTATACCCTCTTTTCCTGCTAGCGAGGAAAGAACGAGAGTCAAGTTTTCCCCACATTGTTATTCTATCTCCCTATCTCTCCCCCTCAACCCTGTTAGCTACCTCTCTCCCCATCCGCACCGACCCCTAACCAAACAGCTCAACATTTCCTGCACAATATAGGAGTTTGACAGAATCTAAGTACGGGGAAAAGTAGTGCCGGCTCCACTTGCTTTCTGCTCTCTGCCCCTCCTCCATCCCACACTCTCCCAGCCAGCGCCCACTGGAAACTACCTGAAAGGATCCGAGTCACTCCTCTCCAGCAGAGCGGAGCTGCTACAGAGAAACAGGGCCTGGATTATAAGGACTTCTGCACACGTCGACTGGTGGTCACGTGAGGACTTCGTCATCAATGAGCTCCCGCCCTCCGTTACCCCGCCCATTAACTCTGCAGCCCGCCCCCTACGTTCCCTTCACTTGATACTGTCAATCTTTTTTCGCATTTACCAATCAAAGACAATAAAACTGGTATCTTCACTCGAGCATCTATTCGCCTTTCTCCGATGACTAGGAAAAGATCAGCTTTTTTAGCGTTCATCCACCAATTCTCCTACTTTTGGAAATCATCTCTTTCTTTTGCCTTCCTATACTGCCACTTCTCCCATAGACCCCGAAGTCCACCATTTCTCCTGGAATTTTATCCAGCATTAAAATGAGAGAAGGTGGTAGATGGAGGGTGGCGGGCTAAAAAAGAATCTAAGGTTGAGAGTGTTAAACTTTACCAGCCCTCTTGAGTAGCCTTTCTGTTGTTTTGTTTTAAGCAATCATACTTCAAAAATGATATTTAAAAAGGAATGTTTCATAAGGGCTAATTAATAATTAATGTGGAGAATACATTAATTTATGAAATCCATTTTTAAGAATCCAAAAGCATTCTAATGCCTACAAATGAAAATATAGTATTTACAACATAATGATGTGTTGGATTACATCTTATTAAAATACCATGTTTTGAAATTGTCTCCAGAAAGAAACCCAGTTTTATCTCGTTAGTAATTTTGAATAAGTAACTCACAATCCACTACTCTCTGACAGAACTTGTTATTAATTATTAGATGGTATCAGATGCATTAGCTTTTAGTTGATCACTGCAGGCAGCCTCCACTTGTGTTGCAAATAAAGGCTTCAGACAGAACTATTCTCTTTGTCCTTTGTAGGATTCAGTGTCTTTGTTAATTCGATGACTCCTCAGAAAAGCCCATTTTCTACTGAGTGAACTTTTCTGGAATGCAAGAAATATTTTGTTGGGAAATAGGTATCATAATGGAACAGAAAGAAGAGAGTGCCCTGTATGTCACCATTGACACTTATTAACCATGTGTAATTTTTCATTAATTAATTCATTCATGATACTGTTGAGATACTATGATATCATTTGCTATGGCTGGTAAAAAAAAATCAACATGCACAACTCTTGTGATCAAAAGGAGAACATCATTGCTGTAAAAAGTAGTATGAGCTTAAAGAAAACACTGATCTTGTGACCCAGAGTCCACTAGTACCTGCAGATGTGGTGGTGACTGGAATGACAATCCAATTTGTGGAACTAGCTGGAGAGTCAAGAAAAGAAGGGTGAGTGGGTTTGGGGAGTGTCCCTTGGCTTGGGGGATTACAGCAGAATGTCTAAGTCAACAATAGAGCCTACTAGGGAGAAGAAAGGGCCATAAAATAAATATTTTGTTGGCTTAATGTTTAACATGAAGAATTCATTCCAGACGTGGAGGTAAGTCTATTATTAGAGGAGAGTTTACCCTGTAGATCTACTGGTATTTACTTATCACCTATTACCAAATGTTTCCACTTATTCTAACATTACCAGTTTTTGTTTTTTTGGTTTTTCAAGGTAGGGTATCACTCTAGCCCAAGCTGACCTGGAATCTTGAACTCATGGTGAGCCTCCTGCCTCTGCCTCCCAAGTGCTGGGATTAAAGGCACCACACCCAGCTTACATTACCAGTTTTTATAGTGTTTGTTCCTTCCAATGAGTTTATTTCATATATGTATTTTTATTTATTTACTTATTTTGATTTTTAAAATAATTTCATTGGGAACATTAATAAATTAATAAATGGACTGCAAATTGATCATATTCCCATTGGTTTATCTATTTTTATATTTTTTTCAAATATTTTACTTATTTATTGAGAGAGGGAGAGAGAGAGAGAGAGAGAGGCAGAAGCAGAGACAGATAGAGAGAGAGAGAGAGAATGGGCATGCCAGGGCCCTCCTAGCCAATGCAAACAAACTTCACATGCATGCTCCACCTTGTGCATCTGGCTTTATGTGGGTACTGGGGAATGGAGACTGGGTCCTTTGGTTTTGCAGGCAGCACCTTAACCAACAAGCAATATCTCCAGCCCCTTTTTATATTTATTATTTATTATTTTATTTATTATTTTATTTGCAGAGAGAGGCAGGGGAGAGAGGGAGAGAAGGAGAGAGACAGAAGCATTCCAGGGCCTCTGGCCACTGCTAGTGAATTTGTAGCAGACAGCTTCTGGTTCACTGAAATGAACTTTCAGACCAGGTACAGTTATGGAGGAAGGGATTTATTATAGTGTACAGATCCAGGGGAAGTTCCATAATGGCAGAAGAAGCTGGCTTGCTTTCACAGGACCAAACACAGAGAGAAAAGCCATATAGCACAGCACACTTCAGGAACTCCACTAGGCACACTTTGCATGTGTTTAGATTGAAATCTCAAACCCACCACCACACCTTAGGGCTGGACCCTAAGATCTACCCAGTGACATTGCCTCCAGCCAGGTGGCTGCATATGCAAACAACAAACTAATAAAAACACTAAATACATCTATTTAAACTACCACAGAATTCAAATGTGTAAGCCACTCTGTGTATCTGGCTTTAAGTAAGGTGCTGAGGAATTGAACCCAGCCCTCGTGCCTTACAAACAAGGGCTCATAACTGCTGGGCCATCACTCCAGCCCACCTTATCCTCTTTAGGCCCTCTCTCCAACCCTCATTCCACTGATGGCCCTATGCAGTGGGTATATTGGTAATCATTCATGAACATAAAACCTGACTTTTTTAACAATGTGTTAATGTGTTCATTTGTTTAACCATCATTACAATCAGAAGAGTTCATTAGCTCCCCCAAATTCCATCATGCTACTTCTTTGTAGCCATATTATACCCCTTCCCTAAATTTTATCAATTCCTTATTCCCCTTTACTCTACTTTTATTTCACAGAAATTTGTCTAAATTTTACCTTACAGCATGCAATATTTTGAGACTGATTTATTTTACTTATCATAATGCTGTTTTCTTTTAAAAACCAGAAAAGAAAAATAACAATTCTAAAACAAAGGGTGTGTGTGTGTGTGTGTGTGTGTGTGTGTGTGTGTATTGGTATGTCTGTCTGTTGGGTGGTTCTCACATACATCCTGTAAATTTCAGGATTTCATTTTTTTTTTGCTGGGGCTGGGAATGTAGCTAAATAGTATGACCCTTCTCCAGCACTCACTAAGCCTTGAGTTTGATTCCCAGCAAGAATGCATGTGTGCATGTACACATACACATATCCTATTTATCTCATAGTTGAACCTTCTTTCTGCCCCAACAAAAATTGAAATGAAAGTTTGTGGTCTTCACCTTTGCCTGTTATGCCTATACATAGTTATAACTCTAGTAGCAATTTATTGGTAAATAATATTAACCCTATTTTCCTACATACTTATTTACAAAAGAGAAAGTTCAATCAATTTACTAGTGTACACCAGACAAAGAGTCAGTTGATCCAGCCTTTACCTTCATCATCTTTGGGCAATTTCAGTATATAATTATAGCAGCCAGCTATGTTTGAACTTAAGTTAATCACAGGAGGCTTTAAATACAAGTGGATTTTAAGATATTAGCATTCTATTAAAGTAAGTGTATATTTTTTATTTAAAAGGGAAGAAAAAGATATATGTAGTGATAAAAACAATGTGGGTGTAAGTTCTGGAAAGGAGCCAGAATCTGAGTCAATCAATAGCCTCTTATATGTATCAAGCCTGCACTGGAGATAGTTCTAAAGCCCAGTTCCCCCAGTTATGTGAGGGCTGCATTTTACCATTCAGGCATATCCAGAAAGCTCTTATACAAGATTGATATTCAAGAAGAGTGCTTTCTGTGTCATTTCTATAATCTTGTATTCTAGTACTTTAGTACTTTATACAGCAAATCTTCATACATACTTTATTGCTTTTTTTTTTTTTCGAGGTAGGGTCTCTCTGGTCCAGACTGACCTGGAATTAACTATGTAATCTCAGGGTGGCCTCGAACTCATGGTGATCCTCCTACCTCTGCCTCCTGAGTGCTGGGATTAAAGGCGTGCGCCACCACGCCCGGCTCTTTATTGCTTTTTAAAAAGATTTCATTTTTATTTATTTATTAGAGACAGAGAGAGGGAAAGAGAGAGAGGGAGAGGGAGAATGGGGTGCGCCAGGGCCTCTAGCCACTGCAAATGAACTCCAGATGCATGCGCCCCCTTGTGCATCTGGCTTACATGGGACCTGGAGAGTCAAACCGGGATCCTTAGGCTTCGCAGGCGAATGCCTTAACCTCTAAGCCATCTCTCCAGCCCTGCTTTTTTTTTTTTTTGGACGTAGGGTCTCACTCTGGCCCAGGCTGACCTGGAATTAACTATGTAGTCTCAGGGTGGCCTCGAACTCATGGTGATCCTCCTACCTCTGCCTCCTGAGTGCTGGGATTAAAGGCGTGCGCCACCACACCCAGCTTGCTGTTTTTTCAATTATTTATTTATTTGCAGAGAGAGAGAGAGAGACAGAGAGAAGAGAGCCAGACAGAGAGAAAGAGAGAATGGGTGTGCCAGGGCCTCTAGCCACTGCAAATGAACTCCAGATGCATGCGCCACTTTGTGCATCTGGCTTTATGTGGGTACTGGGGAATTGGACCCAGGTTGTTAGGCTTTGCAGGCAAGCACCTTAACCGATGAGCCATCACTCCAGCCCCTTTCATAGCTGTTTTTCAGACTTAATTGATACTCAATAGTTATATATATTTGTGTGCTACAATGTGATATTTCAATACATGTGTACATTATATAATTACAAAATCAGGGCAATTACCATAACCATTGTCCCAAATATCATTCCTTAAAATTGTCTTCAAAATTATTATTATTATTATTATTTTTTGTGGTAGGGTCTCACTCTAGCTCAGGCTGACCTGGAATTCACTATGTAGTCTCAGGGTGGCCTTGAACTCACGGCGATCCTCCTACCTCTGCCTCCTGAGTGCTGGGGTTATAGGCATGTGCCACCACGCCCAGCTGTCTTTAAAATTATTTATTCATTTACTTGTGTGTGCCTGTGGCTGTGTGTAGGGGTGTGCACCAGGGTCTCTTGCTACTACATGGTGGCTGGGGAATTGAACCTGGTCTAGCAGGCTTTGTAACAAGCATCTTTAATTGTTGAGCCATCAACCCATCCCCTCAAATATAATTTCTTTTTTTTCGAGGTAGGGTCTCACTCTAGCTCAGGCTGACCTGGAATTCACTCTGTAGTCTCAGGGTGGCCTTGAACTCACAGCAATCCTCCTACCTCTGCCTCCCGAGTGCTGGGATTAAAGGCGTGCGCCACCACGCCCAGCTTATAATTTCTTTTTTATGGAGAAAACATTATTGATCTACTCTTCTAGGTATATAAATATACAATAAATTATTGTTAACTACAGTCACTCTAGGGAAGAGCAGAATTTATACTGCCTGTCTAGTTGTAACTTTGTACCCATTAACTTTATCTCCCTTCTCTCTTCATTGTGCTTTCAAAGGTCATCCCACAGAATTCAAGCTGAGCATTTTTCCCTTCTCCAGTAGGGTCTGTATGGCTTAAATATATTCACTTTGGAATGGCCAAATCTACTCCAGATCAAAAAGTCTAGCTACTGAGTGTGTACTCTAGCACCCTCCATGTAAAATGATTTGCTCCTTCAAAGTGGAAGAACATTCAGCACATTCTTTCACTTTGCAAAACTCAGGGTAGCCCACCAATTTTTTTGTGCAATTGGTACACATAGATCCTGGACTGATTTCTACTTAGATAATTTCTGCTTTATGAGCTACATTCCTTGCCATGATGATATGTTCTGCAAGTTTGGCATGGATAGTTCTCACAAAGTCTGAAAACTATTCAGAGTTGCCAAAACAAAGTAAATGAATCTAACTTGAAATACTGCTTCTATAATATATATTATCTTTTCCACATAATTCTTCCCAGAGCTGAATCCTGCCCACCCTGTGGATGATCATGGCAAGGAGTTTCTTGTTGTTGGGGAATAATGCTTATGGGATACTGTGAACCTGAAGTATTGTGTCATGTACTACCATTTCAAATGTCCATGTGTTGGTCTGCTTAGATTTTAATATGCAATGTTAAGCTCAAGGTACACTTCACCAAGATCTTGAGATTGTCTGCCTTAAGGATTGATATTCATGTCTAGGTATAGTGTCATACTGGGTTAAGGAAGGCATGCTAAAACTGTGCTGTGGCTTGAGCCAGAGCAGTTTTTCCTTTGGCAGAAGCACAGCTGGGGGAGGTGAGAGTGTAGCTGCTACAGGGAAAGTGCTTTTAAAATTAAACTTAAAATACAAAAGGGCCTTCGCTGACATCTTCACTGATGTCTCCATGCTATGTGATCTTTCAGACCCAGTATTTACCCATCTTTACATCTCCACTCTGTTTTGTTGACATTCTACTTTGTACCTCTCACTAGTTTGGAAGTATGCCCCCCCCAAAAAAAAACTATGGTACAACTTTGTAATCAGACCAGTGATGAAATATTAAGTTAGTGGAAATAATTTCAATTTCTATCAGAATGAGCATGGTTAAGTAATCCATATTGTGAAAAAATTCAGGTCTAAAGTGGAATGAAATAATATACATACAGCTGAATAGATTATATTAAAGCCATATATATATATATATATATATATATATATATATATATATATATGGTTTTATTGCAAGCAGAGAGAGGTGGGGAAGAGAGACAGAGAGAATGGGCATGCCAGAGCTTCCAGCCACTGCAAGTGAACACCAGCTGCATGTGCCACTTTGTGCGTCTGGCTTTATGTGGGTACTGAGTAATCAAATTCAGGTAACTGGTCTTTTCAGGCAAGCACCTTAACTGCTAAGCCATCTCTCCAGCCCTAAAGCTATATTTTGAGTGAAAAAGTAGCAGGTAGTATTGACAAAATGGTTCCATGAAGATACATATAGAAATTCAACTAATTTTCTAAATATTTCCAATTTTCTGGTATAAACAAAAATATTTTGGTTTTCTTTCTTTTCAAATATTTTATTCATTTACTTGAGAGAGAGAGAGAGTGAGGGGAGAGAGAGGAAGAGACAGATAGAAAGAGAGAATGAGTTGCCAGGGTCTCCAGCCACTGCAAATGAACTCCCAAACATATGCACCACCTTCTGCATCTGGCTTACATGGGTACTGGGGAATCTAGCCTGGGTCCTTAGGCTTGGCAGGCAAGTGCCTTCACTGCTAAACCATCTCTCCAGCCCATAATTTGTTTTTCTAGTAATTATGGTAATCCATTGTCTGTGAAACATTCACTGTCTCCCTGAATGATGACTTTCTTTAGTGACATTTCAATTTGTTTTCCCATATACTTTCATTCATTCAGAGTTTTATTTTGGGTTAATAGTATTCACATTGGATGCATAATTTTATTTTGAGCCTTGGAGGGGTGTGACAGAGGTGTTTCAGTGCTGGGCACTCCTCCATCCCTTCTTCTCAGCACTATGTTGCCTTTTAGGTCATCCCAGTGGTCATCGCCATCTGAAAGAGAAGCTTCTCTAACCAGAAGTGAGAGTAGCGTTAATATGTGAATATGAACATTAAGTGTAGTGCCTTTCAGGGCAGCTTGGTGGGAATAATATATACATTTAGTCAGACAAGAGCAGGCTTTATACCCCTAAGGCTCATGACCTCACCTACCATAGACTTTTGCTTAGGTTTTTCAGTACCAGGTATGTATTCCCTCCATAGAGAGGGCCTTAAGTCCAATTATGGAGCAGTTGGTTTACCCAAAAGTAGACATGCCACTATTACACCCATTCAGTCATTTGGGCCTGTATGGCCAAACTTGAATTTTCAGTGTTCACTGTTTTCACTGCTGATGACTTCTGTTTCCCCATAGGGCTGCATGCAATGCAACTTTCCAGCTTTCAGTTGGCGGTCTACAGGAAAGGTTTTCTGCTCCGCACCAGCTTGCTTTCTCAGTGACCTTGCCTCTCCAGGCAAGAGATGTCTTCAGCAATAGAGGTCTTACCATCTGTTTCTCAAGGGAAACCAAGGGCTTTGGCAATAGCTTTTAATGTTTTGGAGGCTGCGGGACCTCCTTGGCTGCTAACTCACTGGAAAATTATCCCATCCCAGACACTAGAAAATTTTCTAGTAACAGTCTACAGCTGCTAGATGTGCCATTATTCAAAAAGTAATTTTACATAAATGTATTAACATTATCTTGAATTTTGATTGACCCTCCCCCTACCCTTCTTTCGCATTCTTTGGTGGCCTTGAGACTCATGGCGATCCTCTACCTCCCTGCCTCCCGAGTGCTGGGGATTGGGCATGCACCACCATGCCTGGCTTAAGGTGATTTTTAACATTCCACATTTCTTCTACACTTAATATTTTAAATTATTCTGCAGGAAGAAGTTTGCACTAGCCTTTCTTTATTCAATCAATTAATTGTTTCTATCAGTATAGTTAAAGAAATTTGGGCTGGAGAGTTGGCTTAGCTGTTAAAAGACATTTGCCTGCAAAGCCAAGGATCCTAGTTTTGATTCTCCAAGACCCACATAAGCCAGATGCACAAGAGGCGCAGCCATCTCGAGTTTGCAGTGGCTGGAGGCCCTTGCACGCCCATTCTCTCCCTCTTTCTCTCTCTGCCTCTTTCTCTCTCTCAAATAAGTAAATAAAATATAATTTAAAAAAGAATTTTAACTCTTTGGGCTATAATCTATTAGTATCATCATCAGTATTATTAATTATTAGTATTTGTTTATTTATTTATTTATTTATTTATTTGCAAGCAAAGGTAGATAGAAGAGAGACAAAGAGAATGGGCACTCCAAATGGGCTACAAACAAGACTGAGACACATGAAAACCACTTTGTGTATCTGGTTATGTGTGGGTACTAGGTAATCAAACATGGGTTATTGAACTACTGAAGCATCTCTCCAGCCTATTTTTATTTTGAAGGAGAGAGAGAGAGAAAGAAGGCAGGCAGAGGGAGAGGGAAGGGGGGAAGCCTGGAGCACACCAGGGCCTTCAGACACTGAGGAACAAACTCAGATGCATGTTTTCCCCTTGTGGCACATATTACAACACTGCTTACCTTTTGCGTCACTGTGCCTCTGGCTATGTGTGGGACTTGAGTCAGACATGAGTCCTTGACTTTGCAGGCAAGTGTCTTAACTGCTATAAGCCATCTCTCTCAACCCATTTTTTTATGATAGTAAAACAAATGTTTGCAATTCAGCTTTTAATTCCAAGACTACCCAGGGGTCCATCATTTGGGGTAAACATGGCAGGCCAGAATGGGGATCTTTGTCCACATTACCACTGTTAGCAGGAAGTAGAGAAATAACAGCATATGGGGCCTTGGTGCAAAACTTCAAGGCCTACATAAGTAACAACCTTTCTCCAGCAATAGGTGTCACAAAGGTTCTACAACCTTATAATACCACCTCAGGTGATCAAATGTTTCAACACAGCAAATGAGACATTTTCCATTCAAACCACCACGATAACTCAGTAACTAATGGGATAAGGGCATACACATCATGGATATATCACACACTAATGTAGTGATAGACACATTTTATTTCTGATTATAACATTTCCATCTTCTTGTTCTTTTCAAAATTAACTATTGACTTTATTGAGTTTTCAAACCAATCAACTTTTGAGACATTGATTTTTCTATATTTTTCTATTTCATTCATCTCATAAAATTTTATTGCAACCATAACCTCTGGGCTTATTTTTTAATTTCTTTTTAAATTTAACATTCCACATTTCTTCTACACTTAATATTTTAAATTATTCTGCAAGGAAAGTTTTGCCTTCAACCTTTCTTTATTCAATCAATTAATTGTTTCTATCAGTATAGTTAAAGAAATTTGGGCTGGAGAGTTGGCTTAGCTGTTAAGGCATTTGCCTGCAAAGCCAAAGGATCCTGGTTTGATTCTCCAAGACCCACATAAGCCAGATGCACAAGGGGGCGCATGCATCTCGAGTTTGTTTGCAGTGGCTGGAGGCCCTTGCACGCCCATTCTCTCCCTCTTTCTCTCTCTGCCTCTTTCTCTCTCTCAAATAAGTAAATAAAATATAATTTAAAAAAGAAATTTTAACTCTTTGGGCTATAATCTATTAGTATCATCATCATTATTATTAATTATTAGTATTTGTTTATTTATTTATTTATTTATTTATTTGCAAGCAAAGGTAGATAGAGAGAAGAGAGACAAAGAGAATGGGCACTCCAAATGGGCTACAAACAAACTTCAGACACATGAGCCACTTTGTGTATCTAGATTTATGTGGGTACTAGGTAATCAAACATGGGTTGTTAGACTACTTTGAAGGCATCTCTCCAGCCCATTTTATTTTTGAGAGAGAGAGAGAGAGAGAGAAAGAAAGAGGCAGAGAGAGAGGGAGAGAGGGAGAGAATGGGCACACCAGGGCCTTCAGACACTGAGAACAAACTCCAGATGCATGTTTCCCCTTGTGGCACATGTGCAACACTGCATACTTGCTTGCGTCACTGTGCCTCTGGCTATGTGGGACTTGGAGATTCGAACATGAGTCCTTAGGCTTTGCAGGCAAGTGTCTTAACTGCTAAGCCATCTCTCCAGCCCCCATTTTTTTTATGATAGTAAAACAAATGTTTTAATTCAGCTTACAGTTCCAGAGACTAGAGTCCATCATTTTGGGGTAAACATGGCAGGCCAGAATGGGGATCTTTTGTCACATTGCCACATTAGCAGGAAGTAGAGAAATAACAGCATATGGGGCCTTGGTGCAAAACTTCAAGGCCTACCCTTAGTAACAACCTTTCTCCAGCAATAGGTCATCCCCTAAAGGTTCTACAACCTTATAATACCACCTCAGGTGATCAAATGTTCAAACACACAAGCAAATGGAGGACATTTTCCATTCAAACCACCACGATAACTCAGTAACTAATGGGATAAGGGCATACACATCATGGATATATCACACACTAATGTAGTGATAGACACATTTTATTTCTGATTATAACATTTCCATCTTCTTGTTCTTTTTCAGTCTAACTATTGACTTTATTGAGTTTTTCAAATAATCAACTTTTGGTTTCATTGATTTTTCTATATTTTTTCTATTTCATTCATCTCCGCAAAATTTTATTACCTTCTGTAACCTCTGGGCTTATTTTTTAATTTCTTTTTTAAAATTTATTTTAATTTTACATTCATGTTGGTGACTCCGGTAGCCCCTCCCTGTCCTCCCCCCTCCAAAGGGCCCCTCCTCATTGGGGAATGTGGGTTTTGCATTACGGGGTTAGCCAACAATTATGGGGGAGAGGCAAAGTCTCTGCATAATGATTCAACTTGTAACTCTAACACTCTTTCTGCCCCCCTCTTCCGCGAATTTCCCTGAGCCACATTGGGGTCATTTTAGTTCTACTTCAGTGATGAGGTCTTGGGAGCTTCTGTGTCTCTGGATATCTAGCTTAGTAGTTGAATGTTCTCTGTGTTTATCTCCTTCAGCCTTGTTCTGGTGTAGGGTTCACCTAGAAAGCTGCACTCTTCCCCATTTCTGCCTTTAGTCTATGGTTTCAGCTGGGGCCCTGGTGAGGTGCGATAGGCTGATCCGCCCTTCAAGTGCAGGCCTTTAATCCCAGCCCACAGGAGGCAGAGGTAGGAGGATGCTGTGAGGCCACCCTGAGACTACCCATTGTTGTTTTTTAAATTGCTCCATTGTAAGTGATTTGTCTGGGGATTCCAGGTTACTTTTATTAAACAATTATATTTAATGATTCAGATCAGGGTGCTGCGTGTGCTGGGTGCTACTCAGGTGTCATTGACTGCGTGACTTCTCAAATAATAGAGCAAAGAGATATATGTGTGCATGTATCAATTTTACATATGTACATGCATAAATTCATACTGATACATTGACTCTAAGCCATTATCATTGCTATTCATCTAGATTCTACCTTTTGTTATTTTAAACTCCTATTTCTGATTACATGAAACCTAGTTATTTTTTATAATGCATTTGCTTATTTGTTTAACTCTAAAATATATATAATTTTTTTTTTTTTTTGGTTTTTGAGGTAGGGTCTCACTCTAGTCCAGGCTGACCTGGAATTAACTATGTAGTCTCAGGGTTGCCTAGAACTCACAGCGATCCTCCTACCTCTGCCTCCCGAGTGCTGGGATTAAACGCATGCGCCACCACGCCTGGCAGGTAAAATATTTTAAGAATGTTTTTATATACTTCTGTGAGAAACAGACTTCCCAAACCAAATACAGCAATTGCATATTGTTCTGTCTTGACTCTTACATCAGCCACTCAAAATTGTGTTGTCCAATGTAACTTAGACTAGCTCTTGTTTCCTCCACTCTTTTCAGTGTATTTAGAACATCCATTTGTAAGATAGTGAGATTAATTTGCCACACAGTATGCTTTTCTATACCTGTCACTATGAATTTATGCATGTATACACATAAAATTCAGGTATGTTTGTATATATAGTTTAGTATGCACATGTATCTCTCTGCTTTCATATATATGTATACATGACATGGAACAACTGTCAGCTTTTATGTTGTGCCATTCAGTGGAATGTGACATATTCATATAGTCATGCATTTACCACCTCAGTACCATACAAATTAGTCCTATCATCCTAAAATTTCCCACTTTGGCCTTTTTGTGCACATTCTCCATACCTGTGGTGGTTTGCATTAGGTGTCCCCCATACATTCACATATTCCAAATTCTAGGTCCCCAGCTGATGGCAGTTTGGGAACTGGAGCCTTGCTGAGGAGGTGTATTTTGGGGGATGGGCTTATGAGTGTTAGAGCCAGCTTTCCCTTGCAGTGTTTGGCATACTCTCCTGTTGCTGTTGTCCACCTGGTGTTGGCCAAGAGGTGATGTCCAGCCTCTCCCCAAGCCATCCTTTCCCCTGCAATCATAGACCTTCCCTCAAGATTGTAAGACAAAATAAACCCTTTCCCCCAACAAGTTGCTTTTGTTCAGGTGCTTTGTGCCCACAATGAGAAGGTAACTGCAACAGTACCCCTACTTTTGCATCCCAATAGACTAGCCTCATCATAATGTCATACAAATGAAATCATATAGTACATATACTTTTGGGTTTGGCTTCTTTCACATAGAAAGTTACAGTTGAGATGTATACATGAGTCAGTAGTTTATTCCTTTTAATAACTAAGTAGTATTCCATTTTACAGCTATACCACATTTTATATTTTATCAGTTGCAGAACATCTGTACTGCTTCCAGCTCGAGGCAATTATGAATAAAGTTGTTGCAAATATTTGTGTAGTGTTTTTGTGTCAACATAAATTTTATATCATTTAGGTGAATGAATAATTTGAAGTGGGATTGCTGGGTTGCATGGTAATTGTGTTTCACATGATAATAAATAGCCAAAATGTTTGTTAGGTTTTTTTTGCCCCATATTTTTTTAAGAGCATATATTGCTTCATTTTTGTTTTTCTTGTTCATTATATATCAATCTAGTAAGTATAGCATACTGTTTAATTATTGTTTTAACCTGTGTTTTCTTCATTACCAATGATGCTATGCAACTTTTCATGTGCTTTTTGTTGTTACATGATTTGATGAACTCTGCTCATGTTTTTATCCTGTCCCATACTTTGGGGCAAATTAATTTTCTATTGTTAGATATTTATTTCTTTTTCAACATTTGCTTATTTATTTATTTAGAGAGAAACACAGAAAAAGGAGAGAGAGAGAGAGTGCATGGGTGTGCCAGGACTTCCTGCTACTGCAAATGAACTCTAGATACATGTGTCACTAGAACATCTGGATTTACATGGGTACTAGGAAATTGAATGTGGGCTGCCAGGGTTTACAAGCAAGTGCCTTTAACTGCTGAGCCATATCTATAGCCCTATTGTTGAATTTTAAGAGTCATTTTTAGATGAAACTCCTTTTCAGACATGTGGTTTGAAAATAATTTAATCCTGTGAGGAATTTGAATTTGTTCTCATGAAAGTATCTCTCATAGGATGAAACTTCTTAAGTTTTATGATACTCAGTTTTTCAAGATTTTAGCTTTTGGTATTGTATGTTACAACTGACCTTCCAAACTCATGATCATATAGATGTTCTTCTGTATTTTATTCTAGAAATGCTATTATTTTACATTTAGTTCTATGATGTATTTGAGTTATTTTGTGAAATATTTAGATATGGGTTAAAATTTATTTCTCCTTTTTTTCAGATAGATGTCCAGTTGGGCCAGTGCTGGTTGTTGAAAATATAATTCTTTCTCCATTCAATTACTTTTACACTTTTGTCAAATGTCAGTAGACGGTCTTTGTGTGGGTTTATTTCAAAGCTTCCTAATATGTTCTGTTGATTTATCTGTCATTTTTGTATTGCAATACCATCTTGTTTAATGTAGCTTTAAACAAAGTCTTGAAATTTGGTAGTGTGTGACCTTAAAACTTGTTCTTTCTTAGAGGGGTTTGTTGTCCTACTTACTTTGACATTTTCATTTCAATTTTACAAGCAGCTTGATAATTACAAAAAATACTTGCTCTAATTTTCATTGTGTCCTACACCAAATTTAAGAATACTGACTTAACAATGTTGATTCTTCCAATTTATGAACACCAAAATATGTTTCTCTCTTTTTTTGGAGGTAGGGCCTCACTCTAGTCCTGGAATTCACTATGTAGTCTCAGGGTGGGTCTCAAACTCACAGTGCTCCTCCTACCTCTGCCTCCCCAGTGCTGGGATTAGAGGAGTGTGCCACCATGAATGGCCAATGTTTCTTTTTTAAAATATATCATTTGATTTATTTTTATGAGTGTTCTGTTATTTTCAGCATGCAGGTCCTGCATATATTTTGTTACATTTATACTTAAGTGATTCATTTTGCTAGTGTTATAAATTATATTTAAAATCTTCAAATTACAATTATTTTGTTTTTCCCCAAAATATATTTTAATTATTTATTTGAGAGAAAGAGAGAGAGGGAGGGAGGAAGAGAGACTGGGCACGCCGGGGCCTCCAGCCACTGCAAACGAATTCCAGATGCATAAGGCCCCTTGTGCATCTGTTTTACGCATCTGTCCTATGTGGGCCCTGGAGAGTCGAATTGGGATCCTTTGGCTTTGCAGGCAAAGGCCTTAACCGCTAAGCCATCACTCCAGACTTTTTTTTTTTTTTTTTTTTTTTTTTTTTGTGGTAGGGTTTCACTCTAGTCAAGGCTGATCTGGAATTCACTATGTAGTCTCAGGGTGGCCTCGAACTCGTGGCAATCCTCTACCTCTGCCTCCTGAGTGCTGGGATTAAAGGCATGTGCCACCATGCCTGGTACAGTTTACTTTTTATGTACAATGCAACTGTCCAGACAGAAA
Organism: Orientallactaga sibirica; assembly: GCA_036365145.1. Lineage (NCBI taxonomy): Eukaryota > Metazoa > Chordata > Mammalia > Rodentia > Dipodidae > Orientallactaga > Orientallactaga sibirica. The sequence continues at coordinate 1,007,484 of JAEOAD010000747.1, forward strand.
TTGGCCTCGATATCCATGACCTTGCAGTGCCTAGCAATACCATCGCAAGACCCTCATAATACAAGAAAAAGATGATGACATCAAATTAAAAGAGAGACTAATGGAGAGAGGGAGGGGATATGATGGAGATTGGAGTTCTAAAGGGGTATGGGGGCAGGGGAGGGAAATATCATGCATTTTTGTATGTAAGTATAGAAGTTGTCAATTTAAAAAAATTCAAGTAATATGTTGACCTTGAATCCTTTGGTCTTGCTAATCTAACTTATTACTTCTAGAATCTTTCAAGAGTTCTTCAATGTTTTCAACATATACAGTTACAGTGTCTGAAAAATGATTTTATTTCTTTCCTTTCTATATGCCTTTTATTTATTTTTTCTTGCCTTACTGCATGGACAAGAACTTCTATTACTATACAAACAAGGATGGTGTGGGGCTGGAGAGATGGCTCAGTGCTTAAGCCGCTTGCCTATAAAGCTGTCATTCACTCATATAAAACCAGATGCACTAAGTGGCTTATGTGTCTTGAGTTCATTTGCAGAAGCTGGAGGCTCTGGCACATGCCTTTAATTCCAGCCTTCAGGGAGATAAGAATGAGTTCGAGGCCAGCCTGAGACTATATAGTGAATTCCTGGGCTAGAGTGTGACCCTATCTTGGAAAAAAAGCAGTAACTAACTAACTGACTAAATAAATAAATAAAATAATGTCAAGGCATGGTCAAGTAACTTGTAGTCTCAGCACGTGGGAGGCTGAAGCAGGTAATCTTGAGTTCCAGGCCATCCTGAGTTATAGGACAAAAGTCTGTCTCAAAAATGGATAGAAAAATATAAACCATGCCAACAACAATAAGAAAACTAGAGCAGCTATGCTATTATCAAATAAAGGAATTTAAAATTACAAAATTGTACTGGAAATAGAGTGTTGTATGATAGTGATAAAATACTCAACCTAGTACAAAGGTAAATAATATCTATTGGGAGTTTACATGATCTTGAATGTCAAAGACAATAAGGAACATATTAATGAACTATTAAATTATTATAGACATTCAGCAATGTTGCAGGACATAAGGGCAATATAAAAACCAAGTCTGCCTCTCAGCAAAATATCTAATCCACACTGTGGAGCTGGGTGGAGGTGGAGACAGTGGCATGGTTTTCTCTGAATGACACTACTGCTTTAGGATTTAGGTACTTAGATTAGAGATGGAGAGATGGGTATTACCTTCAATGTTTTTTTATTTTTTTAAATTTTTAAATTTTTTATTTTTTATTTTTTTGGTTTATTCAAGGTAGGGTTTCACTCTAGCCCAGGCTGACCTGGAATTCACTATGTAGTCTCATGGTGGCCTCGAACTTGTGGCAATCCTCCTACCTCTGCCTCCTGAGTGCTGGGATTAAAGGCGTGCACCACCATGCCCAGCTGCCTTCAATCTTCTCAGCTTGTCTCTCCCAGGCAGTTGGTGCCCACCATATTTTCAGCTCTCTGTGCTAGAACTGAAGCCATTTTCTAAAGAGTTAGTAATTGGGCAGGGTAGCGTCCCAACTTCTCAACTGTATGTACTCAGAACTTAGCCTCTGCAACATAGTTCAAGGTAGGGTAACTTCTATTTTCTAGAAAGATATTATGATCCTCCAAGACTGAATCTATATTGCAAGAACTATCTATGTTCTTAATTTTAAATCCTGCTGGAGTGTTTTCATTCTATTGAGCTGGGAGAGAGAAGGAAAGAGAATCTTGTTTTTAGTGAATAGATTCTAGTTGTCCCTTTTAAGTTTTAATAGATATTCTTGCAGAAATAGTTCTTCATCTGCTATATGTCCTTAGAACCATTTCTAAAACTTTATTATTTATTTATTTAGTAAGTTAGTTAGTTTATTGAGTCAGAGTTTCATTATGTAACTAATTGGACTGGTACTCCCTATGTAGATCTAGCTAAACTTGAACTTCAGGTGATCTTCCTGCTTCTGCATTCTAAGTCCTGGGATTACAGGCCTGTGTCACAACACCTGGCTTTTATTTTTTTATTTATTTATCTTCCATTTTGGGCATTCACATACACACATATAATGCATTTTTATAATTTATTAATTTTTTAAAAAACTTTTTGTTTTTTATTATTTTTTGGAGAGAGACACAGAGAGAAAGAGAGAGAGAGAGGAAGACAGAGATGGGCGCGAGAGCAGTGTCTCAGCTGCTGCGAACGAAATCCAGATGTGTGCGCCCCCTTGTGGTCAAGTGTGGCATTGCTCCCTTGTGTAACTTTGCATCTGGCTAAACGTGGGACCTGGAGATTGGAACCGCTAGAGATTGGAACCAGTGTCCTTAGGCTTAGGAGGCAGGCGCCTTAACCCCTAAGCCATCTCTCCAGCCCTATAATTTATTTTTATTTATTTATCTGTGAGAGAAAGAGAGAGGGTCGGGAGAGAATGAGCATGACCAGGCCCTCTAGCCACTGCAAATGAACTCCAGACTCATGTGGTGCCACCATGTGAATCTGGCTTACATGGGTTCTGGGGAATTGAAACTGGGTCTTTGGGCTTCACAGGCAAGTGCCTTTACCATTAAACTATCTCTCCACACCTTATAATGTATTTTGATCTTATTTTCCCCAATTACTCTCTCTTATTGCCCCTCCCAATAACACCTTTCTTCTTTCCCAGTGATCCACATCTTACTTTCATCCCTTCTTATTTAATCCATTGAGTTAAATTAGGGTTGCTAGCATAATCATGGGTGGAAGGTTATTTACCCTGGAATAGGCAATGAACCAGTGGCTACACTGCTGATGAATCTGACTTCCCTTCTCACAGAAACAATTAGCTGCCTTTAGGCAGTTTGAGAGTCCTGGGTCTTATGTTTCTTTCTCCATTGATAGGGAAGTAAGTATTGACAGGCTCAGTGGCGTGCTGGACACCACAGTTGCTGTGAACTCATGAGTGCAATGACCATGTTGTATCCAAAATACAGTACTTGCAGCCCTCTCCCCTTCCTGCTGCTCTAAAAGACTTCCCACACTCTCTTCCACAAGGCCGCACGTAGCCTGGGCTTCCCTAGAACTCACTATATATCCAAGGATGACCTTTATATTCCTGATCTTCCTACCTCTACCCCAAGTGTTGAGATTACAAGAATATACCTGACTTCACAGATTTTAAATTTTTAAATAAATATCAGTTTTGCTGGGGAATGGCTTTTCAGACATAATCACGCTGCTGTTTCAGAAGTGGAATAACCAAAACCATGTTATATTCTCTGCCTGATAGTCCTAAGATCTTTGTAATATCTGATTCTGGTTCTGCTGATAGCATTATATTCTTTTAATGTTTTATTTTATTGTCTTGTCACATTTGTCATATTTTCTACTTGAAATATAGATGTCTATAAGGCAGGAATTGCATGTGCTCGTGTCTCTCTTCCATATATAATGCTGAATTTAGCAAAGATGCTCCCTCCATCCAATTGAAGTTTATTTCCCTTGGTGACTTCAAGATAGAGATTGTATTGTTCTTCTTGCAGATTAAGATTTGTTTACTATGGGGGTAAAGGAAATAAATGGAGTATCTTGAAATTCACTATTAATTGCTGATTGGTTATTGTCTTCTCATAATTGGTACTGTGAGACATATACTTTCAGATTATTGTTCCATGTTCCCATAAGCCACCTAGCAGGGTTTCTTAAGGAAATCCTGAAATTACTATAAACCCCTTTATATATGAAGTTCTCAGGCACTTCACCTAATCTCATGCCAACACCTCAGTCAATTTTTAGAAATTCATTAACAGTTGCTACCTCAATTTTCTTGCTAGACTACATAGTATTTGTTGACATATATTCTAAATAAGTGAATACTTGGGTACTATCTCTCCCTCAAAGTGTCTGTTTCATTTATTTGGAGATAATTGTTTACCCTGTGACCTCAGTTACTTGATGATCTTAAAATTTTTATTCAAGGCTGGAGAGATGGCTTAGCAGTTAAGGCATTTGCCTGGTAAGCCTAAGAACTCAGGTTTGATTCCCCAGTACCCTCATAAATCATATCCACAAGGTGACATATGCATCTGGAATTCGTTTGCAGTGGCTAGAAGCCTTGGCATGTCTATTATCTCCCTCCCGCCTCTTTCTCACTCTCTTTCTCAAATAAATAGATATATTTTTTAAAAATTGCAGTTTTCCAATTTCCTCTTGTAAATGTCACTCATGTTCATTTTTAAATTTAAATATTATATTCACTTTGAAATGATTGTTGATTTCTAGAAGCAATACAGATTCTTGCTTTAGTGGCTTATGAGGTAAAATGAGTAGGGAGCTATCCTCAGGAACATGTTCCTCCTTACCCCAAAGGCATTTCTTAGGATTAGGAGGGGAGTGAAGAAGTAAAGTAGATATATCTTGTTAGATGATCTTCCATAGAAACACTGATCTTTTAGCATAATATGAATGGGTGACAGGGTCTGTAGTTTCCAATCGCAAAACTTATTTCATTGTCAGTTACAAAACTGAATTTTTTCCCCTGCAGAGGACAAGACATACCTTGGGGGTAGTTGAGGCTTTTGTAGGAATGGAAACCAAACTCCAAAACAGAAAAAGTAAAAAGAGAAAATAAAAAAGCATTTGTCCTTGTTAAAGCCAATTGCAATTTGGGTTTCACCAGATAATTTGGGGGCTATGGGGAAGAGAATTTAACCCTTCTTTCAGAATCCAGTGAAAGAGTCACTAGAACAATTAGGGTAGAGATGCAGTTGCTCAGATTCCCAGAAGAGCCTTAGTTGTGTATGGTCCTTTTGGGTGTTTTGTGGCAACTTCATTTCTGTGTCTGACTGTTGCAGTGTTTTTGGCGCTCAAGTCAGCCCAAGTCCTAGGGATTTTGCCTATCAGACTATACAGTCTTACAACTCCAGAGAACACCCAAACATTCACACAGCTCAAAATTGGGGAGCCACTGCAGTCAAGTTGTGAATTGGTGTAATGGTGGAGCAAGCCACTTCATTTGCATTGTTCTTTGTCTTCTGAGGAAATAATTCCACTTTCCTTCTATCCTAAATACATACTTGGACAATAAAGTAAAGAAAAAAATCAAATCCAACCAGGCATGGTGGCTCATGCTCATAATCCCAGCACTCGGGAGGTTAAGGTAGGAAGGTCAACATGAGTTCCAGGCCAGCCCCAATAAAAATATTTTTAAGGTCTGGAGAGATGGCTTAGCAGTTAAGCTGTATGCCTGCGAAGCCTAAGGACCCTGGTTCAATTCTCCAGGTCCCATGTAAGCCAGATGCACATGGTGGCGTATGTGTCTGGAGTTTGCAGTGGCTAGAGGCCCTGGTGCACCCATTCTCTCTCTCTCTTTCTCAATCCCTCTCTCTGTCTCTAATAAATAAATAAAATGTGAAACATATTTTTAAAAATTTAAAAGACCTTATGCTTTTAATCCTAGTACTCAGGAGGCTGAGGTGGGAGATTTGCTATAAGTTCAAGGCCAGCCTGACACTATGGAGTGAGCTCCAGGTGAGTCTGGGCTAGAGTGAAACCTTACCTCAAACATTTTTTAAAAGAATATGAAAATATACTGAAAATCATTAACCATTAGGAAGATGCAAATCACAATCATTATTATATGCTACTTGCATCAACTAATGTTGCTATAATAAATATAACAAGTGTTGGCAAGGATATTAAGAAATTGGAATTTTCATACATTGCTAGTAGGATTGTCAAGTGTCATAGCTACATTTTTACTTTTTAAAATATTTTATTTATTACTTATTTATTTATTTATTTGACAGAAAGAGGGAGAGAGGGAGACAATGAGAAAGAGAGAATGGGCATGCCAGGGCCTTTAGCCACTGCAAAGGAACTCCAGACACATGCGCCCCCTTGTGCATCTGGCTAACGTAAGTCCTGGGGAATCAAACCAGGGTCCTTTGGCTTTTTCAGACAAACACTTTAACCACTAAGCCATCCCTCCAGCTCACATTTTTATTTTTATTTATGAGAGAGAGAAAGAGATAGAGGGGGGAAGAGATAGATAATGGGTCTGCTAGTGCCTCTTGCCATTGCAAATGAGCTCCAGATGCATTCCATCACCACTTTGTGCATCTGGCTTTACATGGGTACTAGGGAATCGAACCCAGGCTGGCAGGGTTTGCAAGCAAGTGTCTTTAACCACTCTGCAATTTCCTCAGCCTTGACAGTTACTTTAGAAACCATTTTGGTAGTTCTTCATAATTTATAGAGTTATTATACAACTTAACAATTCAACTCAGTATATACCCAAGAAAACTTAAATTATGTTTGCACACAAAAGCTTATACACAAATATTTACTAATGATAGATGTCATAACATGGATGAACCTTGACAACCTTATGGAAAGTTAAAGAGGCAGACACAAGAGGTCCCATATTGTATGACTATATATATGTAAACTATCCAGAATGGGCAAATCCATAGAGACAGAAAAGATAAAATTATATGATAGATGCTAGGGACAAGGTGAAATAGGTACATCATTTTGCACTAATGAGTATAGGGCTTCTTTTTATGGTGGTGAAAATACCTATCTTAGTTTCCAAATTCTGCTAATGTACTAAAACTACTAAACTTTATGGCCTGTGAATTACACTTCAATAAAGCTGTTGAAAATATTAAAATATGCATATTATTCAGAAATATGAAGGTAGAAATCAGAAGAAACCACATATATTTATGGTATTGAGACTGTAAAATGGCAAGGCAGATTGGCATGTTTATATTAAAAACCTCTTTTTTTAATATTTTTAATTAATTAATTAATTAATTAATTTGTTTATTTATTTGAGAGAGAGAGATACAGAAATAGGCAGGTAGAGAGAGAGAGAATGGGTGCGCCAGGGCCTCCAGCCACTGCAAACGAACTCCAGATGCATGCACCCCATTGTGCATCTGGCTTACGTGGGTCCTGGAGAATCGAGCCTCGAACCGGGGTCCTTAGGCTTCATAGGCAAGCGTTTAACCGCTAAGCCATCTCTCCAGCCCCTAAAAACCTCTTTTGAATTATTGGATTTTTCTGTTGGTGTAGACATCCATTTTATTTTTTAAAATGAACTAAAAGTAGAAGAGGCATGCATTGTGAGACAAATCAAAAGAGATTCTGATGGCTGGGATCTGATGTGAAAGCCATAATTCTGCATTTTCTATAAAATACCTAGATATTTTGAGACAGATACTCTACTAGTATTGCAAACTTTGAAAGCCAGAGCTATATTGAATATGAAAATCATTTAGCAAAGAATTATAACTTCTCTCCTCCTGTGTTTCTTTGAGGTGGCAAGTTTAAATTGTTAAGACTTAAATTACATGAGACAAGTGTGATGGCTCATGCCAGTTATCCCAGTATTTAGGAGGTGGAGGCAGGAGGATTAGAAGTTCAAGGTCCGCCTCAGCTACAAAGCAAGGTTAAGGCCAGTTGGGTGGGGCAGTTACATGCTTAAGTGTATGCACTCAATTAGGAGCAGAACTGGGACAAGCACTGAGGTCTCCCAACCCAAATGATTAATTTATTATATTTATTTATTTGTTAAGCTTCTATTAAGTATTGTGGGTTAGCAGAATGAGTAAGATAAATTCTTTGCTTTAAAAAGGGCAAGTTGTGGGGGTCTGGAGAGATGGCTTAGCAGTAAAGGCATTTGCCTGCAAGGCCAAAGGATCCCGTTTTGATTCTCCAGGACCCATGTAAGCCAGATGCACAAGGGGGTGCATGCATCTGGAGTTCGTCTGCAGTGGCTGGAGGCCCTGGCTCACCCATTGTCAGTCTCTCTCTCTGCCTCTCTCTCTCTCTCAAATAAATAAATTAATAAAATATTTAAAAGGGGCAAGTTGGGTTGGAGAGATGGCTTAGCGGTTAAGGCACTTGCCTGCGAAGCTAAAGCCTAAGGACTCAGCTTTGATTCCGTAGAACCCACATAAGCCAAATGCACAGGTGGCGCATGCATCTGGAATTCATTAGCAGTGGCTAGAAGCCCTAGTGCACCCATTCTCTCTCTCTCTACCTCTTCATCTCTCTCAAATAAATAAATATTTTTAAGTAAAGGACAAGTCTAGAGGCTGTGAATGTAGCTCAGTTGTTAAAGTGCCTGCCTTGCATGCGAGAAGCCATTGGCTCAATCCTCAGCACTGCATAAAACTGAGTATGGTGGTGCATGCCTATAATACCAGCACTGAAGAAGTGGAGGCAGCAGGACCAGAAGTTCAAGGTCATCCTCTGCTACATAGCCAGGTTCAAGGCCAGGCTGGACTACATGGGCCCTTGTCTCAAAAAAAATGAAAACCTTAAAAAAGGGCATGTATGGATATCAGTGATATCTGACAAACACTAGTTAAATTTTAGAAACTATATTTCCACATCTCTTTTTAGTATTAACAACTCTAAAGTGAGATGAGGGACATCTTAAATAGTTCAGAAGGTAACACAACAGATATTCAACTTACCAGGGGCATTGGAAAATCAAAGGGGCTTTCTTTCCAAGAGGACTTTAGCACACCAGCACCAATAGGGGCCAGTTGGGTCCAGCACTCAAGAGTGGGTACAATGCTCAGTAAATATGGCATTATCTAGGGGAGGATGGTACCCACCTCTCAGTTTCCTGCTCCTGTTCCTGGGCACAGGTGAGACTTCCTTCAGCCCTCTAAGTGACTGCTAATGCAGGGGAAGGTAAGAGGCAACACAACACAACAACTGAACAAACACCACATCTGGTTCTCTCCACTATCCTGAGAGGTAAGTTTTATCCCCATTTCACAGATGACAATGAAGCAATATCATTGGTAGGAAAAGTGATTCCTCCAAATTCAAGTTCCAAAAGTAATGTGAATTTGCCTATCATTTTCCATTCTGACAAAACTTTCAAGTGTTTCCACTCTCTTCATAAGCTCTACAAATAGTTATTTTGATTGTCTAGCACACAATGGTTTCTTATTTTCTATAACTTTTTTATTTCTTTTATGAAAAAAATTCATCTATATGAAAGGAGGAAGTAAATGAGAAAAAGTTGTATAGTTTTCTTTATGCGTAGATTTACTATGTAACAACATATACTGTTTTTCAAAAATGGGCTGATACTGCATCTGCGGTTATGCAAACTGTTTATTGTTTTCTACAACGTACCATGAACATCTCTTCCATGCACATGGGTGAAAGTCCTGTACTAAAAGACAGAGAGGACTGTCTGCTGGTAACGAGTGACACCTAAAGGAAAGTATCAGCATAAGGTTAAAGCACATAGCCCGGCAAATGCCTGCCAGGGAAAGCAGGGCTGGCAATATTTCCCATCAGAGAAATCAGAATTAAAGGCCAAAGACTTTAAACATATGGAGCGTCTTCTAAATCCTTCTGGCCCCTCCCTCCGCCCCTGACGCCTCGGACACCCCTTTGGCCCCTGGGGGCGAACGCATCCTGGGCCTCTCTCTGCATCCAATGAAAACCTCCCGTTTTCTGCTTTTTCCTGAGCTCCTCCTGAGCCCTTGACACATCTGCGCAATCTCTCACCACCTCCTCACTGCTCGAGTGCCTGTCCTGTAAGTCCTCCTGACAGTCCTTGGGGGAATCATCTGTCCCCCTGTCCGTTTTTCGTTTTGCTTTCCGGGGCACATAATCTTCAGCAGGGCGCTTTTCGGCTGCCCTAGGCTCACTGGCTGGCTTGGCCTGGGATTCGGGCTTCCCCTCCCCTTGGGGCTTGCCCTCCCCTTCCGACTTCCCCTGCTTGTCTGGCTTTCCCTTATCCTGTGGCTGTTCATTGTCATCTGGCACCCCCTCATCCTCAGGCTTTCCCTGGAGCGCTGGTTTCCCTTCTGCATCTGACTTGTCCTCATCTGGATTCCCTTCATCTTCTGTACTTCCTTCATCTTCTGCCCTTCTCTTGTTTTCTGGCTTTCCTTCATTTTCTTTGTAGAGCTTTTCCATGTTGAGATTTTCCTTTTTTGCCTGGCCTACGAGACAAACAATACAGAACCTTGAGGGTTTATGGTATAGAACATGGCTGGAATAGTTGCTGTCCTTGACTCAAACTTGTCCTGATGGTGATTCACATTCTAAATGGACTCCACTCTTACATTCATTCTTTTCTTCCCACTTCGTAACTAACCTTGCAGAAAGTTCCACAGGTGTTTGTTCCTACAGTTAAGGGAACATGCTGAGAGCTGTGTAGAAGTATATTGGTTCCCAAACTTTGTTGTGGCCTTGGCTATGCCCATACCAGTACTAAACTGGGTAGTTCCAATTTAAACAGAACATGCAGGAATCCCAGCAGTCTTATCTCCCCCTACGCCCATGTCTACAGGTGTAATACTGTAATACTGTAAAACTGCAGACAGGCCAGAACAATATCCAGTTATCATATTTCAGGATTACTCTGATATTCTTCAAAGGGCATCACAAATATCACACTTTTCTCTCACTTTAATATTCTGTACTTTAGCCTCACCAGCCATAAAACATCCATTCCCTTAGGACACTGGCAATGATTGTGTGTCCTGAAACTGCATTAAGGCTTATTAGAGGAGCTATGGAAAACAGTGGCCTCTGCAACTTTTTGCTTTGGTTTAAGCCACTCCTACTTCCAGGAGTCCTGGTGAAGATAACCTTCTCTCACTGACCTGCACCGCTATTGCAGGTCTTTCCTTTTCTTGGTTGAGTTGGTGTTCACAACCACAGACTTGCAAACCTGCAGAAAGACAGGAAACAGATGGTGGATGGAGGATTGTGGAAGCAAATGACTGGCAACTAGGACACAGACTCTTCTTCAAAACTTTCCCAACTTTTAGCATCCTGCTGTCCTTTCTCTTGCATTCTCTGACTCTCCTTTTATAGTTCTCACATAAAGCCTCCCTTTTGCTATTACTAGTAAGTGAGGAAAAAATATTTCTAAGGTGTTTCTATGTTTCTGAGTACCCATCCCAAATTATCTCTCACTTCACTAAAATGAGTATGATGCTAAGAAGGCAGATCCTACCCCGCTCAGGTCCCTCTGCATTCCCCTAAATCAAAGCATCCATATAACGCATCACTTCTCTAAAAATGGAGAAGGTAGAGGCAGGGGGTGCAGGGCAGAAATGGCCATAGCACTCCTGTCATCTCTTCTTCCCCACATACACAAAAAATACATTTTCCTGAAATGAAAGACACAAAGTATTTCTTCACAACCTACATTTTTAGTCTATGATACCACCTCTGAACCCTTCATGGTTCAGAAGCTACTTATCCTCAACAGGAAGCAAAACCCCAGACCAAACCTGTTTCCTTCCTCTGTAACAAAACTCATCCCAAGCCCTCTCAGCCCACCATTTCAGGGTCTAAAATGGTTGGAGAAGGAGAAGAGATAGGAAGAGCTTAGACCTGGACCAGGATGGGTCCACCTTCCATATTCCGAGGTCACTGCCTGTGCTACTCTAAAGAGATTAGTTCATTTCCCCCCCACCACCAACCCCTCCTCCGGCCCCTCTTCTCCATTACATATATGTAGCTCCATTGCTAGCTTCCTGGGAGATCCCAATTGGTACTCAGTCTCAACCCCCGATCCCTCTCCAGCCCCTCACTCCATCCATTTCTTGCACCAAATGGGTTGGCATCTGGAAAGGAGTAGAGAGAATCGAGTCTTGGATTTGCTCTGGTCTTTGCCTTGTGTCATCTCTACTGAGCGATCTGCAGGCAGTGATGAATTTGTAGCTATCCCAGGGAGATGACTCCTTCTCACATTTCCCTCTGCCAGAAACCCACATTTCTCTAGGGAAATAAGAGCTGCTACCCGCTCCTCTCCCCCAACACTCACACAATTTCCTGCGCCAAAATGAATGGGAGGTGGTATCTGGAAAGCAAGCGCAATTTTCTCCTCATTACTGTTTGTTCATTACCACTCCTCCCTCAGGGATCCCCCGGCTCATACTGACCTGCAGGGATATAGGGCAGTTGCTTCACCTCTGACTGTCAGTCTCAAGTCTGCCTTTCTCCACGGAGATAAGGAGCTGGTACCTGGAGGAAAGGGACTTCTGCATACGTTGGCTCCTGATCACGTGAGGAAAACGTCACCACGGGCTCGGGTCCCTCGCTCCCCCTCCCAGCACCAGAAAGTGCGTCAGGAGCCAGCCCACTTCTTCCCTCTCCACCCCCACCTCCTTCTCTCCCTTCCCCCACAGCATGAGGCCCAGTCATTCATTTTGGTCTTTGGTAATCCCAGAGGTCAAATGTGGTCCTGGGCATATCCTGTGGTATGTGTTTAGTCTTGTGTGGTTGTTATGGGTGGGTGTCGGGGGGAGGTGTACCTTCTCCCAGGACGACTGGCTGTTAATGTCTCTGGGGAAATTTTTTTGTCATTCTCTCCTTTTATCTCAAGGCATCTACCTCTTCAATCTGCTTCTCCACTCAGCCACTGATCCTCAGTCTGCTCCTGGTCTAGACCTTCACACAAAGGGCACAGGGTCGATTTTTAAATAGGGAAGTAAATGAGGGGGGGGCGGATTTTATTTTCTTTTTAATATTTTTTGTTTTATTTTACTTACTCTTCTGAGCATGAGTTGTTCTTATAGGCACGAAATTAAATGAAGTTGTTTCAGTTATAAAGTGCTTAAGATGGAGATGTGGGTGGGGAACAAAATTCCAAAAATATTTCTACTCAAAAAGTTTGTAATTTAATTGCATCTGACACATACAAAACATACATTTAATTATTTTCATGAATTATTGGTGCTATCTTGTGTTGTTTTAAAAACATGCATAATTATTTAATGTTCCCAATTTCTGAGTGCCTGATAGATGTGCCAGAATCTGATGATTGACATAATGTCAGCTTTGAAAATATAGACTATGGATATTTTCACTCACAAGTTTAGCTTTGGGGAAAGGTTTGGGTCCCAGGTAGTCCAGATTGTAGTGGCTTCAGAGTCTGTGCATCATCCTTCCTGCCCTGGCATGAGGAAAAGAATGTTTTGCCCATCTACCCATGTCCATGGTCCAGAGCTGCTTCTTCCTCCTGCATTCAAGCACCAGACTCTTTTGAAACTCCAAAAGATGCTCACCTTAATAAATGCATTTCACTCATTACCTCTGCCCCACAAATACCCTCCAGGATAACAGCCCTAATAGAGAGGAGAAGGTGTGCTATTCCTGTCACGGAAACCTGAACAGATCTCTTCTACCCTTGTGCTTCTGAGGGTATCCATAAAACCTGGGGAAGTAATAATTGCTGTAGGAAGCAATCTCAGACCTACCTGCTTTCTACTTTTATTCACAGTGTCTGACTAGAAGCCTTCCTGGAATCTGCTATCTGTGTCCTAACGTGGAAAATATAGTCTTCTGGGTCTATCAGCTTTACTATCATGAAAATAAAAAAGAAAACAGGTAGATGTTTAAGGAGTCCCCACCTACAACCAAGTTGCCTGTTTATATGACATAAATCAAGAAAATCACATCTTAAATGTGTGTTATAATTATGAATTGCATGTATTTTATGAGAATAATACATTGGGAGATTTATTGGGCAAAGATGACAGATCTAGTAGTTTCATTATTTGACAATATGAACTCATAGTTAAACCTATGTAAGTTCACAGCATTTGGAACCAAACATGAGCTGTTTGTACCTTGATTTTGGATTCCCAGTCTATAGAACTAAGAGGAAAAAAATGTGTCCATGGTATTTTATTATTGAAGCACAAATAAATATTGTAGCTTTATGATAATTTTAAACCAGTAAGTATAGAATTTTGACTTTCTCCTTATTTTTTGTGATTATTTTCATTATTTGGAGGTTTTAGAAATTCTTTATGAATTCCAGGAAGTATTTTTCTGTTCCTAAAAATAGTTGTTGAATTTTTAAAATATTTTGTTTTTTATTTACTTGATAAATAGATATAGAGAGATAACCAGATAAGAGAAAGAATGGGCATGCCAGGGCTTCTAGCCACTGAAAATGAACTCCAGACACTTCTGTCACCTTGTGTATCTGGCTTTATGTGGGTACTGGGGAACTGAATCGGGATCCTTTGACTTTACAGACAAGTACCTTAACCACTAAGCCATCTCTCTAGCCCCAGTTGTTGAATTTTTGCTAGGGATTATATTGAATCTGTATATCATTTGGTGCACTATTTCCATCTTAACAAGTTTAAATATTAAATCAGTCAGTGAACATGAGTAGTCTTTCTAATCAGTGTCTTCTTAATTTATTTTAATATTTTATAGTTTTCATTGTATAAATGTTTTACCTCCATGGCTAGATATATTTCTAAAGCATTTAATATTTATTTTGATGTTCTTATAAATGGAATTATTTTCTTTGCAGCTTTTTTTTTTTTTTTTTTTTTTTTTTTTTTTTTTTTTTCGAGGTAGGGTTTCACTCTAGCCCAGGCTGACCTGGAATTCACTATGTAGTCTCAGGGTGGCCTTGAACTCATGGCCATCCTCCTACCTCTGCCTCCCGAGTGCTGGGATTAAAGGCGTGCGCCACCATGCCCGGCTGTCTTTGCAGCTTTTTTGTACTCATCACTGTGTTTTGAAGTATTGTGGATTAGAATCTAGGGCTTCACATGTGCCAATAAAAGTGCTCTACCACTGAGTTATATCTCCAACCTGCTTTTTATAGTTTGGCTTTTGAAGATAAGGTCTTTCTATATAACACTGGATGGTCTGATAATCTCAATATTGTCTAGGATGGGCTTGAACTCATCACAATCCTCCTACCTCAGTCTCCAGAGTTCTGAGAGTATAGGTTTGCACCAACAATGTTGCTTGGACCCTTTGTAGCTATACATAAAAATGCAACTTATTTCTGAAGTAAGTCTCTGAAAGTTTAGTGAATTGCTTTGTTAGTTATAACATTGTTGAAATTTTTAGGGTTCTCTATGTATGATATAATGGTATCTGTGAGTAGAAATAATTATGCTTACTCCTTTCCAATATGGATAAGGAAAACATTTTGTTTACCTGCTTGCGGGAACCCATTAAGGAATTTAAAATTCTGTTAAATGTTTTTTTTTTTCCAAGAGACTAGCATTATGTAATTTAAGAAATGAAATGAGGAGTGCTCTGATGAGACCTTATATTGTGATCTGAGTAAACGTAGAAATATGTGATTTTGATTTATGTTTTGGATATCCATGAGGATAGAGATCCCAAATTTATTTATTCTAGATGGGATATCTCTTAGGAAATGGATGGCCCAAGGGTGTATAAAGCAAATCTTTTTTTCTGATTAGGTAAGTCAATGCAAAAAGCACTGCCTAACATTTGGCTAGTTGTACTGACCCTTAGTTCCTATTCTTTATCAGGGATGTCATGGTTAAGGGATAGGAAGCAGGAACATTCCACTTAGTTCCATAGCTTATAATAGAAATAATGTCATCCCTAATATCTGTAAACTTCCATGCCTTTTACTAAGTTAAATCTCAATGAGCTCTCCAAGTAGTTAATGATTCTGGAGAGGACTAATTTCCAATATTATGGCATCAGGCAAAAGACTGAGGATTGGGGGTGCCATCCCCTCCTACAAGCGGACTATGTGAAAGGACCAAGATTTGAATCCATCCTATATCAAGGAAACCTTGGTAGTTCTGCTGAGCCTTTCTGGTGTTCCTTCTATTATCCACGGCATAGTGGGCAATTATACACAGAGGGTCCCAGGATCAGGGTTTATGAGAAACTCTGTTTCTAGGGTAGCCTAGTATGTGGACTGCAATTTTACTTTAATGCATATAGAATAGGAACAAGAAGGGTGTATTTGTTGGAGGGAATTGTCCTCCAAAGGCTTATGTGTTTGGAATACTTGGTCCCAAGATGGAAGTGGTTTCTAGGGCCTTTAGGAGGTAGAATCTTGCTGGAGGAGGGTGTGCCATTGGGGTGGACTTTATGGTAATATTAGCTAGCTCTAAGCACAATATTCAGACTGCTTCCTTACTGATACTGTGAAGATGTGATGTGACCCAGTGTTGCAGTTACCTTCTCATTCCTGGGATCAGCACCTAACCAGAAGCAGCTTATATGAGGAAAGGGTTTATTTCATGTGTACAGATTCTAAGGGAAGCTATATCATGGTGGAAACTGCTGGCTCACTTCATTATTCAACCATAGCAGAAAAACAACAGCCTGCACCAGCAAGCATGAACTGACTCCTTAGGGTTGGATTCAAGATCCACCCCCAGTACCTGCTCCAGCAGGGCTTCACCTGCTGAAGACCAAGTCTGAAGTTTAATAAAAATTACCTTAGGCTATGGGACCATTTACATTCAAACCACAACATTCTGCCACTGGCCCTGATAAACTCATGATCATCTCACAATGCAAAATATACTCCGTCCAACTTGAAAAGTTCGCATACCACTTTTAACACTGTTTAAAAGTCCAAAGTTTCACCAGATGTGCTTGTGCATGCTTTTAATCCCAGAACTTGGGAGACAGAGATAGGAGAATGGCCATGAGTTTAAGCCAACCTGAGAGTACAGAGTGAGTTCCAAGTCATCCAGTGAGTTCCTACCTGGAAAAACAAACAAAAAGGCCAAAGTCTCATCTGAGATTCAATACTGTTTCTTAACTGTGAGCCCTGTAAAACCAAAATACAAGTTACATACTTCCAACACATAATAGCACCGGGTAACCATTCCCACTGTAAAAAGAAGGCATAACAATGAGAGACTGGACCAATGCAAAAATCATAACCAGCAGGCAAACATCAAATATTTGCAGTTCCAAATGCAAAAACTGTAGCCAGTGACAAAGTGTCTGAGTTTCCAGTTCTGCCCCTTCAGCTGAGCTGCTCCCAGCCCGAAAAAAATTTCATCCTGAGCTGGCAGCTCTCCTTGGAGCTGTTCCGCAGTCCTGACATCCAAATTCTGGGGTCTCCATTACAACCCATGGTTCATTTTCATAGCTCCATACAAAGGCCTTATGGAATCTCCATTCAGGGATTTCAACCCTGCATCACATTGTCACATTTTAGCAGTTCCTAGAACTGTGTGCATTTCATTACCCATTTTCCTGCATTCTCATGCTTCCAAAACCAGTACTATACCATAGCCAAACCCACATGGTGGGGTGGAGATAAAACTTTGGGTCAGCCTGGGCTAGAGTGAGACCCTGCCTTGAAAAAAAAAACAAAAACAAGAAATAAGTAGTCTTTGGGCTGGAGAGATGGCTTAGCAGTTAAGTCCCTTGCCTGCAAAGCCTAAGGCCCCAGGTTCAATTCCTCAGTACCCACATAAGCCAGATACACAAGGTAGTGCACTGGAGTGCCCATTCTTTCTCTCTCTGCATTTTCCTCTCTCTCTCTCGTTCTCCCTCTCAAATAAATAAATAGAGCCAGGCGTGGTGGCGCACGCCTCTAATCCCAGCACTCGAGAAGCAGAGGTAGGAGGATCACCATGAGTTCGAGGCCACCCTGCGACTACAGAGTGAATTCCAGGTCAGCCTGAGCTAGAGTGAAACCCTACCTCGAAAAACCAAAATAAATAAATAAATAAATAAAAAAAAAAAAAAAAAATAAATAAATAAATAAATATTTAAAAAATAAGTAGTCTTTAAAAAAAAAAATTGATAGAAGCTGGGCGTGGTGGCGCACGCCTTTAATCCCAGCATTCAGGAGGGAGAGGTAGGAGGATCGCCATGAGTTCAAGGCCACTCTGAGATTGCATAGTTAATTCCATGTCAGCCTGGGCCAGAGTGAGACCCTACCTCGAAAAACCAAAAAAAAAAAAAAAAAAAAAAAAAAAAAAACCAAACCAAACAAACAAACAAAAAAACACTGATAGGAATACCTACCCTGTTGCTTCCATCCTTCACTGACATTAGAATCCATCATCTTCAGACTGCCAATGTGGGCTAAAGACCAGTTGCTCTCCAGGAACCCTCTAGGCCTTCAGCACCAGATTCAGACTGCTGAGACACCCAGCCTTGTGGATTGAACAGGTAACAGGTTCTCAGAAAATCCAGCCTGGAGACAATTACTGTTGGACTGTTCAGCCTTTGTTATGTAAGGCAATAAAATAAATTCCCTTTATAACAGATAGTCATTTCATAGGTTCTGTTCTTCTACAGAACTCTGGCTAATACAGATGAGTTGGCAACATGAGTAAGATTAAGTGAAATTTGTAAATGAGACATGTTGCATCCAGAATCTAAAAAGGACTGAAGTGTACATTTTTAAAATATATATTTATTTATTTATTTATTTGAGAAAGAGAAAAAAAGAAGCAGAGAAAAAGAGAGTGTGTGAGGGAGGGAGAGAATGGGCATGCCAGGGCCTTCAGCTACTGCAAACGAGCTCCAGATGCATGCACCACTTTGTGCATCTGGCTTACATGGGTACTGGGGGATCCGACCTGGGTCCTTTGACTTTGCAGACAAGCACCTTAACCACTAAGTCATCTCTCCAATCCTAAAGTGTAAATTTTTATGTTACTATTAGTGTGTCGAATGGATTTTCTTGGAAGAAGATGCTATCAATGTCGTATCATATCAGTACACTTTGTAAAAGATATTTTCTGTAAAGATTGTGATGACAATGCTATTGAAGTAACTTGTGGGACATCTAGTATATGTGTATTGTTTTCCTTGGGGGCAAAAGCAGACTCTACCTGAGATGTATTGATATAGTCACTGAGTAAATCAAACTATTCAAAGATAAAATAACAAAATACTTATAAGTAATTGATGAGATGGAGTTAGTGAGCTTAGTAATACTGGGTATTGTGTACAGGGACATTAATAAATGGGACCATAGCTTCAAGGTTGGAGTAATTCATAACACAGTGTTCATTTTCCTTAAGGCTTCAAAAGAAGAAAATTGGGGGCTGGAAAAATGGCTTAGCGGTTAAGGCACATGTCTGTGAAGCCTAAGGACCCAGGTTCAATTCTCCAGGTCCCACATAAGTCAGAGGCACATGGTGGCACATGAGTCTGGAGTTCGTTTGCAGTGGCTAGAGGCCTTGGCACACCCATTCTCACTCACTGTCTATCTCTCTCTCTCTCTCTCTCTTTCTCTGTCTCTAATAAGTAAATGAATAAAAATAAATCTAAAAAAAGAAGAAAATTGGGCTGCAAATGGAGGAGTAATTGAATTAGTTTCCAGTTTGTTGATTAGGTCTTAGTAAGTTTTATTCCCTAAAGCCTCTGTTTTAATTTACATTGGGTCATCTTAAGTATTTCAGGTAGGGACGTATGTGGTTACTATTTTATCAAGCCAATTTGTAATTGTAAATGCCAAAGACCTAAATTCATTACTCATCATGTCATAGCATTTCTGTCCACCATGGCATATTTTATTGTAATGGATTCTATTATTATAGGAAATTTAGTCAAGACCATATTTTTCATTATCTTATATTTAGATAAATAAATAAATAAAATGAATCTGCAGATCAATTTGTAAAATATTGCTTATCTTGATATTATCTTCCAATTCATGAATGAGATATCATTTCATTTATTTAGGTTGTGTATTATTCTGTATACCTGAGGAAGGGTGGCTTTTTGTTTTTTGTTTTGGTTTTTCGAGGTAGGGTTTCACTCTGGTCCAGGCTGACCTGGAATTAACTATGTAGTCTCAGGGTGGCCTCGAACTCATGGCGATCCTCCTACCTCTGCCTCCCAAGTACTGGGATTAAAGTTGTGTGCCACCACGCCCGGCTCGGAAGGGTGGCTTTATAACATTTTTTTTCTTTTTGGTTTTTTGAGGTAGGGTCTCACTCTAGCTCAGGCTGACCTGGAATTCACTCTGTAGTCTCCAGGTGGCCTTGAACTCATGGCAATCCTCCTACCTCTGCCTCGCAAGTGCTGGGATTAAAGGTGTATGCCACCATGCCCGGCTATAACAATTTTTTTTTTTTTTTAGCTCACAGGTCTGGAGATTTAGAGGCATCAGCATCAGTTCAGTTCTGGTGATGACCTCATGGCCGATGACATCACAATGGCAGGAGCACATGCAGTAGTGAGTGATACTATTACCAAAAGGGAAACCAGACAGCAATTAAGGGGGAGTAATTTCTTAGAAGACCTTCCTCTTACCAAGAGTTCAGGAGTATCAGAAGAGCTGTCTTAATCCCAAATGAGGAAAATTTCTTCAAAGACCTAAAGACTTTCTAGTAGGCCTCACCACTTCAAGGTTGCACATAATCTCCCATCACTACCACCTTAGGACAGAACTTGTAGCATATGAAACCTGCATGGAAAAGCTACATACACATGGCAGAGTCTTTAAAACATTTCCAGGAATATTTGGTTGTCTTAGACCTCATTTGCTGTTTTTTTTCCTAAGTAGTTGATTTTTCTGGTGTTGTTGTAAGTAGGAGTATTTTTCTCTTTAGTTTTTCATTGTTCTGTGATAGAAGTGGACCTATTTTGTATTTACAGTGTGTATTTATATCTTATAATGTTATTGAACTCACAATTACTAATTCAGTCTCTATTTGTCACAAGTATGAGCAGAACTTGAATGTTTAGACCCTTGTATCTGTAGAATTTTAAGTCACATAGAAAAAAATGAGCAGGACTTATTAACCAAAATTAGAATAGTAATGTTTTCTGTATTTGCTCAGGTATATGCAAAAAAGAAAAACAGAATGTATATATGTTCAGGCGGGAAATTTGTTTGTAATTATCTTTCCTTGTAAAATTTATCGAGCTTGTTGGTATGGATAATTTTAGTTTTCACAGGGTAAGTTGGTAAGTACTCTCTCCCCTTTAGTTTTTTGGAAAAAATTTGTAAGAATTGTTCCTATGTCATCATTAAATGTTTGGTAGAATTACCAATAAAGCCATTTCAACCTAACCTTTTCTTTAGAGGAAGGATTTTAAGTAAAAAGCATTCATTTAAGAGTTGTAGAACTTTCTTTTAATCTGACACCTATATTTAGTGTTATAAAATTCCCTATGTGTGCTTTTAGAGCTATATTCCACAAAAATATGTTCAGTTTTCATTTTACTCAAAGTACCTTTTAATTTACTCTTGCAAAGTTTTTGCTGTTCTTGGATTTAACTCAGATCCTCAGGCAGCTATGCAATTGCTCTACCCCAAGGTATACCCTCGGCCAAATTTACATTTTGATTTCTACTTTGGATTATGGGTTACTCAGACATGTGATAGCTGTTCCTATTTTAAGATTTGTTTATTTTTTTCAGAAATCATTCTCTTATTATTTTTCACTTATTTTCATCATACTTAGAGAACACAGAGTTTTAATATAATTTGAATTTTATTAATAATATTGAATCACATTTGATGTCCATGAGTACCATGGTGAGTGTGCCATGTACACAGAAAATAGCTGTGTAGTCTACTCTGGCTGATGGGAAATTCTACAGTTATCAAATAGGTAATATGGATTTATGCTATCTTCTCTCTCTCTCTCTCTCTTTCTCTGTGGTGCATGCATGTATGTGTGTGTGTGTGGGGGGGTGTACAGGTGCATGTGTAGGTAAGTGTATATGTGGAGGTAGAGGACAACATTAGGCATTATCCTCAGGAATGTTTCCACCTCTTTTTGAGACAAGTTCTTTCATTGGCCTGGAGCTCACCAACTCGGCTAGACTACTTAGCCAGTGAGCTCGATGGATTTGTCTATTTCTGCCTCTTCGGCACTAGTATTACAGGTGGAAACCACAACACCTGGCATTTTTACATGGGTACTGGGAATTGAACTTGGATCCTCATGCTTTCAAGGAAAGTACTTTAGCTACTTAGTAGTCTTCTTCTGAAGTCTGTCTTCTGTTTGTTCTATCAATCTTTTACAGACCGTGTTGAAATCTCTTTCATTGGGGATTTGTCTAGCTTTGCTTGATGTACTGCGGATTTTTGCTCTCTAGTATATGAATGTTTGGGTTTCTTACATCTTTTAAAACTATTTTGTATTTATTTTGGGGGAGAGAGACAAAGAGAGAATGGCATGCCCTGCCACTGCAAACAAACTGCAGATGCATGCTATAATTATTGCATCTAGCTTTCTATGTGTATTGGGGAATTGAACCCAGGCCAGTAGACTTTTAACTGCTGAGCCACATCCTCAGCCATTTTTAATATTAATTTATTTATTAGCAATCAAAGAGAGAAGAGAGACAGAGAGAATGGGCGCACTAGGGCCTCCAGCCACTGCAAACGAACTCCAGAAGCATGCACCACTTTGTACATCTGGCTTAAATGTGTACTGGGGAATCAAACCTGGGTCCTTAGGCTTCACAAGCAAGTGCCTTAACCACTAATCACTCCCTCCAGCCCATCAGCCATTTTTTGAGCTTAAGTTTTATTTTTATTTATTAATTTACATGTGTGTGCACATGTGTATGGGCACACTAGGGTCACTGCAAATGGACTCCAGACCCATGTACCACTTTATGTCTGGCTTTACGTGGGTGCAGGAGAATCAAACCCAGGCCTTAAGGCTTTGCAAGCAAATGCCTTTAACTGCTGAGCCATCTCCACAGACCTGTTATATCTTCTTGAAAATTCACCACTTAAAATTAAGTAATGATGGGGCTGGAGAGATAGCTTAGCGGTTAAACGCTTGCCTGTGAAGCCTAAGGACCCCGGTTCAAGGCTCTATTCTCCAGGACCCACATAAGCCAGATGCATAAGGGGGCACATGCATCTGGAGTTTGTTTGCAGTGACTGGAAGCCCTGGCGTGCCCATTCTCTCCCTCTCTCTCTCTCTCTACCTGCCTATTTCTGTATCTCTCTCTCTCAAATAAATAAATAAAAATAAATATTTTAAAAAAATTAAGTAATGATGGACTGGAGAGATGACTCACCAGTTAAAGGTGCTTACTTGCAAAGCCTGATGGCCTGGGTTCAAGTCTGAGAACCCATAAAAGTCAGACACACAAAGTGACACATGCATCTGGAGTTTGCAGTAGCAAAAGGATCTGGCACACACCCATCTTCTCTTTCTCTTTCAATCTCTATTTCTGTCTCTCAAATTAAGTAAAATATTTTAAAAATTGTACAATGACTTATTTACCCCAAATATTCTTTTAGTTTGTGCCTGATATTGTCATTTGAGTTTTTTTTTTTTTTTTTTTTTTTTTTTTCAAGGTAGGGTTTCACTCTGGTCCAGGCTGACCTGGAATTAACTATGTAGTCTCAGGGTGGCCTTGAACTCACGGCAATCCTCCTACCTCTGCCTCCCAAGTGCTGGGATTAAAGGCGTGCACTACCACGCCCGGCTCAAATAAATAAAATTTTAAATATATTTTTTCAGCTGGGCATGTTTGCACACCTTTTTTATATTTTATTTTTATTTATTTATTTGAGAGACAGTCACCTTGAGCATTTGGATTACATGGGTCCTGGGGAATTGAACCTTGGTCCTTTAGCTTCTCAGGCAAGAGCCTTAACCACTGAACCATTTCTCCAGCCCATCATTTGAGTTTTGCTTTCATCGATACTAAAATTCCTACAGATAAATTTTATCTTTTTCCAACCTTTTACTTATAACCAATTATTTGTACCTTTACACATCAAATGAAATTCTTATGGCAGTATGTAACTATGTTATCCTTTTCTATCCAATCTGACATTCTCCATTTTGTAACTGAGGTTTTGAAACCATGTATTATTGTGATCATTGATATGTTTGAGTTTATTTTTATGTATGTATTTTTAAACATATTTATTCAGTAGTGTACACTCAACGGAGAACAAAAGGCATCAATGCAGCTATTTCTCTTCAGAAGATAGGCAGGTAGTAGGAATGAACACTGAGGTACTAGGATAAATTGACAACAGTTAATGAAACTTAATTGGCATTTCATTAAGCGATTAAACTCATTACAAAAAATGTGCTTTGAATGCATAGTGTTAAATCAGTGCTGCCATGTCACAGGATAGGCTTGCTGAGGCAGGTAAGGGGTATGGATGCTCCAGCGCCTCACAGAACTGCAAACAAGTGCAACTAGAAATAATACTGAAAAAAGTTGATCATCTCAGCACTTGGGAGGCAGAGGTAGGAGGATCACTGAGAGTTCGAGGCCACCCTGAGACTACATAGTTAATTCCAGGTTAGCCTGGGCCAGAGTGAGACCCAAACTCAAAAAACCAAAAAAAAAAAAAAAAAGTTGATCATCTTAACCAGTGGATAACACTTCCAAGGCATTCAATTAGCTAACCCTTTTCAGTACTCAGTACTATTCACATTGACAATCACATTCATTGTAGTGCTTGTTGCAAGGAAGGCATATAACCAGTTGTTTGGCTAAAACAAGACGGGAAGGCATTTCTTGGGCTCTACATAAAAGTAATGGCATTAAATAGTCTAAGGGCAATCATTGACAGGCTTCTTAAATGAATGAGCTCTCCTTCATTCATTGTGTTGGAAGGGCCCAGTGGAAAGGAGGAAAAAAGAAACAAAAAAACCTAACACTAATGGACTGAGTTGGAGAAATGCCAAGATCCAGGTGGCACTTGACTATTATTTTATAATGGTTTTCCTTCAAGGGACACTACAACATTGCCTCCCAATTTCTCTCCAAGTGTGGAATGGTCCTTAATATCATCCACAACATTGGCTTGCTACTCATGGTTAATACCTGTAAATTTCTTTTGAATGGCATCTTTAAAGCTAGCATAAATCATCTTGTTTTTTTAATGGAACACTTTCAGGAGCTCAGAATATAAATACTAGGTCTTCTTTCTTAGATGCTTTTGTTTCATATGTAGCATCGTACAAAGCTTATCGGCAATTATTCAGAGGTAGAAGCTTCACAAAGGATGTGTAGGGGTCCTCTACAGTATCACCAATATCACCACCAAGATCTGCTTTGCTTCTTCTATAAAGATGTCTTTTTTTTGTCATCGCTTAAACAGAAGAGAACTACTTGCTTGCTTTCTTTTTTTTTTTTTTTTTTTGAGGTAGTGTCTCATTCTAGCCCAGGCTGACCTGGAATTCGCTCTGTAGTCTCAGGGTGGCCTTGAACTCATGGCGATCCTCCTACCTCTGCCTCCTGAGTGCTGGGATTAAAGGCGTGTGCCACCATGTCCGCCTTTTCTTTCCTTTTTAAAATATTTTTTCTATTTTATTTGTTTGAGAGAGAGAGAGAGAGAGAGAGGGAGGGGCTGGAGAGATGGCTTAGCAGTTAAGGCGTTTGCCTGCAAAGCCAAAGGATCCCGGTTCAATTCTCCAGGACCCACGTAAGCCAGATGCACAAGGGGCATACGCATCTGGAGTTCGTTTGCAGTGGCTAGAGGCCCTGGCATGCCCATTCTCTCTGTCTGCCTCTCTTCTATCTCTCTCTCTCTCTCTCTCTCTCTGCTTGCAAATAAATAAATAAATTTAAAAAAAAATAGAGAGAGAGAGGAAGAGGCAGATAGAAAGAGAGAATGGGCACATCAGGGCCTCTAGCCACTTCAAAGAACTCCAGATGCATGAGCCCCCTTGTGCATCTGGCTTCTGTTGGTCCTGGGGAATCAAACTGGGTCCTTAGGCGTTACAGGCAAATGCCTTAACCGCTAAGCCATTTCCTCAGCCCTCTTTCTTTTTTTGATCTCCTCTTGTGTAGATTTTCTTACTTTCATATCATTAAAAACTTTGATCACTTCATCATTCACTGTAACTCCAGATGCCATAGTGCCTGTGGCTGTGGCTGTGGAGGTGGGGGAAAGGGGACAGGAAAGCTCTGCAGATGCTCTGGCTTAGTGGTGGCACTCTATGTTTTATATTATTTATTTGTGTGAGAGAGGGGTGGGAGGGGAGAGAAACAAGATGCACATGCCTGGGCCTCCTGCCACTGCATACAAAAATCTAGACACATGCACCAATTTGTGAGTCTGGCTTTATGGGAGTACTGGAGGAATTGAATCCTGGGTCCACAAGCTTTGCAAGCAAGCAACTTTAACCAAAGAGCCATCTCTCCAGTCACATATTTGTGTTTAAATCAACCAATTTGTTATGTACTTGTGTGTATTTGTTATGTATTTAACTTGTGGAATAAGTGAGGAGTATGTTGGGAATGCTATTTTATCTCATACATTATATTCTTATCTGCAATTTTGACAGTTATTTTAAAGGTTATAGTATATATTGGTAATATATCAAGATCTACCTTTAAATAAGGAGTAAGAAAGAACTTACATTAACATTGTATACTTCCATTTGCTGCTCCCTTTTGATATAATTGACATACATTTGATTGCTGTATATGTTATAAATCTTACAATATACCACAAGTTGTGGATCATTATAACACTCATATTTACTTCCCTTCCCAGATAACTTTGTTCTCTTCTGTCTGATGTTCAATGACTGAAAGTTATTTCATATATTTTGTCCAGATTTTAGATATTTCAGTTAGTGAGGCAAACCTAATCCCTGTTACTCCATTTTCATTAGAAGCATAAATGTGGCTTAATGTTTTAAAAGATGGATAATCATACAGGCTTCATTTCATTTGTATCTAGAGTGTACCTCCCTGATGTAAACTAGAAAGTCATGCTGTAGTGTTTTATTTATTCATACAGTGCTCATATGTTTATCTTCTAAATTTCCTTCAATGATGTACATATTTAGAAAAAAACAAACTGGGGCTGGAGATGGCTCAGTGGTTAAAGATGTTTGCTTGCTAAGCCTGCCTATCCGAGTTCAATTCCCCAGTACCCATGAAAAGCTAGATGCACAGTGACGCAAGCATCTTGAGTTCATTTTCAGTGGCGAGAGGCACTGGTGCACCCATACTCACTCTTTGTCTCCCTCTATCAGTCTCTCTCAAATGAAAACATAAATATGTAAAAAACAACTTATTTTATTAAATGAACTATTGTTTGCATTATCTCAGTTTCGTTAGATGTTGGTACCATCCTACAGAACCTGGGAGGATGTGAAATGATCATGCAATACACAAGATAGAACTTAAAGGAGTGAAGCCACATCCTGAAATTAGCTGAAGCTTTTATTAAAAGTTTAAGGCAGTAAAAGCTATGGGGAATCTAGGCTGAACTGAAACAAGTTTATTATTCTTGACATAAGGCAGATCACGGGTTGTTGACTCATGCTTATTGTATCAGGAAATCTTTGGAGAAGCTGTTGAGCTCCTTGTGTCCTAGAAGCTCACAGCGGAGGTGTATAGTGTTCCATGTCCCCAGGCTTAACTTATGCAAAGATTAACCTGTTGTAGATAAGCATGATTCCACAGTTAGATGGTTATAAATATAAATGTATCCAAAATGTATACTAGCTGTCATTGGTCAAATAGCACTATCTTTCTTGATCAGTTTTTCAGTCATACCATCCACAAGGATTTATCGGATGTCCATGATGAGCTTCCTCTCAATGCTGAATCAATATGCATATCTCAAGCCTTAAAAGCCTTAAAATATTATTTCAGCTGAGAATGGCTGTTTATGCTTGTAACCCTAGTACTTGGGAGACTGAGACAGGAGGATCACTGTGAATTCAAGGCTAGCCTGGACTACATAGTGATTTCAGACATGGGCTACAAAGTAAGATTGTCAAAGAAACAACAACAACAACAACAAAAAACATTTAAATATTGGTTCAAGCTGTGTCAGAACTTCAAATATGAATATTTTCATAATCAGTCAATGATAAATCCCATAAACAGAAAATCATAGTAGTAATGAGCTATATGTTACTGGAGCAGGGCCAAGTCTCTTTTTGAACATACCTTTGCTTTGTGAACCAGAGAATACCCCTAATCTTACTGCCTGTACTTTGCCAACATCTTGGAGCTTTGTATATGGTATATGTGTGTGTATGTGTGCGTGTATATATACATATACATATATATTTGGGTGCACATGTATGTGCATATGCGGAGGCTAGTACTAAACGTTAGATATCTTTTCAATGACACTCCACCTTATTTTTTGAGTTTTTTGGTTTGCTCTCATTGAACCCATAGCTCATGGATTTGGCTAGACTAGGTAACCAGTAAGGCCCAGGGGTCCTGTCTCCACTTACCCAGCTCAGGGATTATAGGTGTGCACCAGTAGAGCATTTATGTGGGTGCTGTAGATGCAAATTCAGATCCTCATGCATACATATACCAAACACTTTATCTAGTGAGTCATCTCCCCAGCCCTGAACTTACGAGCTTTTATGGCATAATATGTCTATCCCTTTTGTGATGGAGTCAAGAAAGCTTACTGCATCGTATATAGGTATATAGCAATGATACTTAGGCAAATGCATTCAGTCCCTTAGATATGGCTGATCATCCTATGGAACCTTATGCCCTATTCCCTTCTTGCTTTCACCTACTTACATGGACCCTGTTTACTTATGTGTTATTCTCTTGGATGTCCCTTCAGACCTCTAAAACTATTAAAAGACAAAGGGAACTGGTTAGCAGAGCAATCTTTATCCAGAGACTAGAATACTAAATTTTTCTCCGAGAGGTTGATAGGGAAACCTGGATCTGCCTGGACATGAGATACACATTTGTCTAATCTTCTAGCCTGGCTGTGTTGTCATGTGACTGTTGTATAGCAATTTCCTCTGATCTGAAATATTCTTTCCTAGAAGAGGCAGGCTCATACAACTCAGGATTAACAACTCACTGATCTTGGGACATTCTTGAAACAAGAGTACATGGTCCCTTCCAAAGTTTTAGTAAACAACTGCTCAGGAGAGTGACCAGTAAGCTGACTGCAAGTTGTGCAGTCAGCACCAGTAATGCAGTTGCTTTTGAGACAGTCTCCTACAAGTAGCCCCTCACTCGTGGTCTGTAAGTAACTCAAGTAAACTCATTGGTTCATCAATTTAGACTTTGGTCTGTCATTTGTGCCCTATCTGGGGTGAATGGACATTTGCTCACGTCTCCCTAAGGAATAAAGTTTAATCAAGAGTGACATGTAAACTGCATTTCTTCAAATGCAGGAACTGCTGAATATCGTTCTATTTTCCACTGAAGCTGATGCCAACATTGGCAATCAGGAGTAAAAAGTCTGGTAGGGAATAAAAGCCTCTTTGCTCCTAAGTTTGCAATTGCAGCTTTTATAAACTTGTCTTGTATGAAAATGCCTTGTATTTTAAGTGCCTGCAAGAAAATGGGAGGCTTTGGAATTAGATATATGATTCATAATGGGGTTTGTGATATTTTCACCTACCTTCCTACCATGGATTCCTAAGTGCTATTGTGATGTTTCTGTCTAAGGCTGCATATTAGAATCAGATCTTTGCAAATGAGCTATAAATATCTCTTGTACAACTATTCAATTCTGACACCATAATGTAAAACCAGCCATAGAAATATGTAAATTAGTAAGTATGCATATGTTAAAAAAAACCTTTAGGGACACGGAAACTTGCCATCTCCCCAGGCCATAAATATCTTTTTTTTTTTCGAGGTAGGGTCTCACTCTAGTCCAGGCTGACTTGAAATTCACTCTGCAGTCTCAGGCTGGCCTTGAACTCATGGCGATCCTCCTACCTTTGCCTCATGAGTGCTGGGATTAAAGGCGTGCGCCACCACGGCCGGCCCAAATATCTTTTAAACCATTAATTATGTAAAAAATATTCTCAATTACAGGCTGAAAAATAAACAGTGGGTCAGATTTGGTCATGAGCTATTTATTTGACAACCTATTCTAGAATCCTAACTTTTTTTTTTGCTTTTTTTTGAGGTAGGTTATCACTCTAGCCCAAGCTGGCCTTGAACTATGTAGTCTCAGGCTGGCCTCGAACTCATGGCAATCCTCTTACCTCTGCCTCCTGAGTAATGGGATTAAAGGCATGCACCACCACACCTGGCTTAGAATCCTAACTTTTAAAACTGACATTCCTAGTGTTCAGAGGCCCTGGATTTGATCCCTTGCACCACAAACAACAAATATCCTGTCTTCGTACATGAAATGTCATTTTTTCACTCACTTAACATACTCCAAGGGGGCCATTGTTTTATAAGACCTATTTGGACATAACACCAAGAGTCTTCAATGTGGTTCTCATAAAGATCCCCACATTTGGGTAGCCCCTGATACACTAATATGACTTTCTGATATCCAATTCATTATAGAACAAATTTTCGTACAGTCATAGGATTCAGGTAAATGTGGACTGGTATGAAGAAAGTGACTATATCAGATTCAGTGAGCTGTTCCCTCACACATCTTGTGTAGTTTTCTGGACTGGGGAGATTATACTACTCCAAAAGAAATAGACAAGATCTTCCAAAAAACAGATAAACAGGGAGGGGGTCTGTCTATTCATTTTCAGAGCAGAGGGAGTATTCAACTCATTGGATGTTCCAGAGAAATTAGTATTTCTCACCTTGAAGATTTGTGAAGATCTGTAGTGACAGGGTTCCTGTGTAGGAAGCATGATCTAACACAAGGAACAGTCTCCAAGGGAAATGATGAGAATGGGGCAGTGCAGCAAAGGAAGCACCTATCCTTTGTACCACAGGATTCAGAAGGATAGGGAAGACTTCACCTTAGAAACATCCACAAATAATTGTGCTTATGTCAAGGGAAAGAAAACCTGGAAAAGTCTCACAAACTTATTGCCTTATCTAGTATATACAGCAGCCCTAGGAGGAAAACTTTTTATATTACTGAAAAGCATGATCTTTAAAGATCCCAGAGGTAAATTAACTCTGAGATTCTATCACAAGAGCTGGGTGTGGTGGCACACCCCTGTAATTCCAGCACTTGGAAGGCAGAAGTAGGTTGATCGTCATGAGTTCGAGGTCACCCTGAGCTAGAGTGAGATCATATCTCAAAAACCAAAAAAAAAAATAAATAAATAAATAAATAAAGAGAGATTCTGGCACATGTCTTTAGTAAGTCTTTTATTTTATTTTAGTTTTTGGTTTTCTGAAGTAGGGTCTCACTCTAGCTCAGGCTGACCTGGAATTCACTATCTCAGTCTCAGGGTGGCTTCAAACACTCAGTGATCCTCCTATGTCTGCCTCCACCGAGTGCTGAGATTAAAGGCGTGTGCCACCACACCTGGCTTAGTAAGTTTTTTATAGGTGATGAAACTTTATGTATTCAGTCTTATAAAATAAATTTAAAAATATATATACATATATACACAATACTAAGGATGCTTTTTTCAAACTGCTTTATTAATTTCATGTTATATAATGTGCATTTTCCCATGCAATAGATTAATTCTCCTAACAAAAATGTGGACTGGGTAAAAACATCATTCATTTAGAATCTGACAATAGGAAACCCACAAAAAACAAGTAACACCAGAAGATTTACAAGGGTACATCAGGAACATGTAAATTTAGGTAATGGACTTGACATATTATCTCCAAGAAAACCTCAGGGTTCAAGGCATAAGGCAAAACTCATCATGATGGTCATGGTGAGGGGGGTCAGTGCTAACTGCCCGCAGGCTGTGACTCAACTGCCTTTCCCTCAGCTTCTCCATGAGCTGTCTCACCTCCTCCCCAAACCTTTCCATGTTCTCTTCTCTCATCCTAGCCTGGGGCTCTCCAAGCCTATGCATCAGGTCCCATCTATGGTGCAGGACGGGCTGCCTAGCACGGTACCTCCTGTGACTTCCTCTAGGCACACAGTGTTCACCAGCTTCCAAATGCACCACCAACTCCCTTTTATTAGCATCTGGCTGCTTTTCTTCCATTTCCTGATGGGCATTTTCTACATTGACACTCCCTGCTGCTTGTTCTTTGGACTCCATTGCTCCTAAAAGGCAAGATGAAAAGAATTTTTTTGGTGGACTGATCAGCACCGAGGACAGAAGTCCTACTATGCACCTTTCACATTTCATTTTGCAAAGAAGAGGCCCAATACGCCCTCTAGGGGACACAATTCGATCCCCTCCCTCCTCAAAGCCCACCATTTTCCCCGCAGATCCATATCCAAGACCTCTGCAGACACCAAAATGGAGGCCAGGGATGGGAGTGAAAGATAGGGGGCGGGGAGGGGTGTGGAATTGGGGTTAGGGGTATCAAATGGGGTTTTCCACACTTTCCTTCCTCCATGTCCCGCCCCCTCCCCGCAGCACAGCTCTTGCACCCACCTGGGCCTAGCCTTGCCTCCTCCAGCTGATTCTCTGCCCCAGGTGCGTCGCCGCGACTCTCGCCAGGCGACCTGCAGACAGCTGGGGTGGGGTGGGGGGAGGGCAAGGACGGCTGCAGCCAGGCGCCCGCGCTGACCCCCGCTCCGCGCCCCCTCCCTCCTGTCCGACCCCCACCCCCTCCCCACGTGGTTCCCCTCCGGCCTGGGCCAGGGTCCCGCCCCCTCCCCACCACCATTTTCTGCAGCTGGTGGGGGGGGCGTGGCGGGGGGCCGAGCTGGCGCGCGAGGCGCAGGCAGGTGGTCTCCAGGCCGCCCGGTCTCGGCGTCGGGAGCGGCCTTCCGGCGGGGCCCGCGGCCGCCCGCCAGGCGTAGGGACGACCACCGCCCGCCGCCACGCCCTCCCGCCCGCGGGCTGACGCCGACCGAGGGACCGGCTCCGCGCTCGCGTCTGCCAGCCCCGGCGGCTCCCTCACCGGCTTCTCTTCGGCCGGCCGCCTCCTGGTCCCGACCGCCCCCGGCCCGCGCGCCCTCTGCGCCAGCAGCAGCAGCAGCAGCAGCAGGTGCCCCGCAGAGAGGGAGCGACGGAGGCGGCCACGCACCACACACCAGCCCTCAGCCGTCCGGCGCTGGAGCGGGAGGCGCGCGGGTCTGCGTCGGCCAGTCACGTGAGTCCCGCGTCCACGGCCCAAGCCCCGCCCCTCGCGTCCACAGTCCCCCCCCGCCGCCGCCAGCCGCCGGGAGTGGGCGGTACGGGGCGGGGCGACCCGGCCAAGCCCCTTCCTCAGCCTGGGGTCTGTCACCACCCTGCCTTCTTTGTGTGTTCCAGGGCCTTTCTCTGCCTGTGGGCGAGGGCAGGATCTTCTCAGGGGGATGTGTGCCATTCCCACTTCTATACTTGCCCCTCTCTTCTTGCTCCTGGGGTGCACTTCCTCACTCCTGTTGCCTTAACTACCAATTCTCTCCATTTTCTTTTCACAAAAATATGTGGCAGAGGTTACACGAAAGGAGCACGAGTGGATTTTTTCATTCATGATGCTTTTCTGTATTAATCTTTTGATTCTAAATAAAAAAGGTATATTTTCTGGGCGTGGTGGCACACGCCTTTAATCCCAGCACTTGGGAGGCAGAGGTAGGAGGATCGCCATGAGTTCGAGGCCACCCTGAGACTACATAGTAGATTCCAGGTCAGCCTGGACTAGAGTGAAACCCTACCTCGAAAAACAAACAAACAAACAAACAAAAAGGTATTTTATTTTCTTAAAGGATAAAAGCTTGCTGAGACTCAAGCCTGTAGCCAGTCCAGCAATAGGAAAGCTGAGCAGGGAGAGTTGGAGTTTAATACCAGTCTGGGCTAGTGAGACCCAATCTCATTTAAAATAGAGAGAAAGAAAAATAGGTTTGTTTGAAAAACAGGTTTAAATTTGGAAAACAAAAAACCGAACCATCTGTCTCTTCTGCTAACTCATCATATAAATATAGACTCTACAGGCAGCTGCTTTTTTTAGAACTTGGAAAAGGACAGGACAGCTGATGGCTCCTCTTGTGAGGGCACCCCTAGACATGCAAGACATTTCCATGAGGTGAGCCAATGAGCTTATAGTGTAACAAAGCCTTGCCAGATTTTCAGAATGAAAAGAAAATTACTTTCACAACTTTCTTGCTCAAATGGTAATAAGTGTGTCCATATTTACAGGTCTGTGACAATGTATTTAAATAATCCCAGGCGTTTTATAGTTAATCTATTTCAGGACTATGAATGGAAATTAGGAAGGTTATAGTTATATGATCAATATATGAAAAAGTTATATTTATATCCTAGTAATGAGCAGTGGGAAGGTAAAATGTAGAAATGTCACTTATACTATTTTTTCTTCAAAATATGATATATTTAGAAGTAAATTTATAATGTAAAATTTATACACTGAAAACTGTAAACATCAAAATAAATGAAAGCATATACAATGGTAATCTCTTCTTGAAATTCAGTACTCCAAATTGATCTATAAATTTTGTGTAATCAAACCTCAAAGTCCTACAGACATTTTATTGACAACTTCCATAAATATAAACAACACACTGTGATCATAATCCCTTCCTATCACCCTCCTTTTCCCCCTCCCAAATCCCCCCTCCACTGAATCCCTTTTTCTCTCTTCTATTTTGATGTCATCATCTTTTTCCTCCTATTATACAGGTCTTGTGTGGATAGCATCAGCCACTGTGAGGTCATGAATATCTGGGTCACTTTGTGTCAGGAAGACAGTATTTTAAGCTTTTCTCCCCTTCATTTGGCTCTTACATTACTTCTGCAGCCACTTCCAAAATGGTCCCTGTGCCTTGGAGGGGGTTATAGAGATGTCTCAGTGATGAAACTCCAGTGTCATTTCTTCTCAGAACTTGGGAGAGTATTTTTTTTTTGAGGTAGGGTTTCACTCTAGCTCAGGCTGACTTGGAATTAACTATGTAGTCTTAGAGTGGCCTTGAACTCACAGCAATCCTCCCACCTCAGCCTCCCAAGTTCTGGGATTAAAGGCATGTGCCACTATGCCTGGCTCACTTTGGTGAGTTTTGAATCACTCCAGAAGTCATGGCCATCTGAAAAGAGAAGCTTGTCTAACCAAAGGTGAAAGTAGCATTTATGGGCATAAACATAATTATTTAGAGGGTAATTTGGTGGTCATAATATATCCATTTAGCCACACAACAATAGTAGTTTCAGCACTAGGGTTTATGACCTCCCAAGTCCTAGGCTTTTGGTTAGGTTTTTTTTTTTTTTTTTTTTTTTTTTTTTTTTTTTTTTTCGAGGTAGGGTTTCACTCTGGTCCAGGCTGACCTGGAATTAACTATGTAGTCTCAGGGTGGCCTCAAACTCACGGCGATCCTCCCACCTATGCCTCCCAAGTGCTGGGATTAAAGGCGTGTGCCACCACGCCCGGCTGGTTAGGTTTTTAGTACCATGCAGGAATTCCTTTCCATGGAGTAGGCCTCATGTCCAATCAGAGAGCAGTTGGTTTCCTATATAACAGACATGCCACCATTGCACCAGTTGGCACTTTTGGCCTGCTGGTCAGCCATAAAGCTCCTACAGACTGAGAAACTTAAACTCCAAATTTATGTGGAAAAACCTAAGACCTAGAACAGACAAATCAATTTTGTAAAACAAACAAACAAACAAAAAACTCCACAGTTCTGGAAAATAATAACATGATTTCAAGACTTAAGTTGCCATAATAAAAGCAGTGTGTTAACAAAGGAAACATTGATTTATAGATAAATGGAACACAATGGAGCCCAGAAATAGACCCATGTCTATATGGCCAATTCATTTTTGACAAAGATATCAAGATAATCTGGGGTTGGGGAGATGGCTCAGTGGGTAAAAGGCTGTCATGCAAGCATGAGGACCTGAATTTAGATCCTGAGCACCAAAGTAAAATCTAGGCATAATCCTAGAGCTCGCAAGACTCCATTGTCATTGGTCTCACTCGTCTATCTAAATTGGTGACTTCTAGGTAGAGTAGGAAACCATATCTCAAAGAATAAAATGGAGAGCTATTGAGGAAAACACAAGATGTTGCTTCTGGCCTCTGCATGCATACATACCCACATGCACAGGCATGCATGCACCCATGTGCTCCCACACACATGCAAACATGCATACACACATGTACACCATACATTCATATACATGCAAAAATGGTTAAATAATTTTGGCTTGAGATTAGGATAGAATTTTCATCAATTTTTGAAATAGGCCTAAGCACAATTCTGGCATTTTATGCTACATATTTATGCAAAGATGTGTTTTCAACATTGAAGATTCTAAATCAAAATATCCATCAACTCTGTAAAACATTGAAAGTGCTCTCTATCCCACAGTATTAAATATTCAGCCACAATTTAATTCTTTTTTAAAAAATTATTTATGTATGAATGTATTTATTTATTTATTTATTTATTTATTTATTTATTTATTTAAGACAGAAAGAGATAGAGAGAAAGAAGCCAGGAGAGTGATTATAGGCATGTCAGGGTCTCTTGCTGTTATAAACGAACTCCAGACACATGCACCACTGGCTTTACATGGGTTCTGGGGAATTGAACTTGGGACATTAGGGTTTTCAAGCAAATGCCTTTAACTTCTGAGCCATCTCTCCAGCTCCAAGATTTAATTATTTTTTTTCAAGGTAGAGTTTCACTCTAGCCCAGGCTGACGTGGAATTCACTAGATAGTTTCAGGGTGACCTCAAACTCACGGTGATCCTCCTACCTCTGCCTCCCGAGTGCTGGGATTAAAGGCGTGTGCCATCATGCCTGGCAGATTTAATTATTTATGTAAAAATACTATAACAATGTATCTTGCAATTTTTTTTCAAGGTAGGGTTTCATTCTAGCCAAGACTGACTGGAATTCACTGTGTAGTTTCAGCATGGCCTCAAAATCATGGCAATCCTTCTGTCTTTGCCTCACAAGTGCTGGGATCAAAGGTGTGCACCACCATGCCTGGCTGCAATTTTTATTATATATTTAATAAATTATGTGTGTATACCAAGGAGTTTTTTTAAATAAATTTCTTTATGATTTGTTGTGTTAAAAAAAAAAAGCCAGGCATAGTATTATGTTCCTGTAATCCCCAAAATGGATCCCAGGAAGATCCCCAGGACTAGCTGACTACATAGCCAAATCAGTGGGCTCTGGATTCTATGAAAGACTCTGTCTCAAAAAAGGAGGTAGACAGCAATTGAGGAAAATAGAACACATTGTATACTGGCCTCCACTCTCATGCATGCACACATGAGCCCACACACATATGAACAAACATACACACACACCACACATACAAAATTTTAAAACAAAACAAAATAAAAAAGGTATCAAGATAATCCAATGGGGTAAGTATGGACTTTTTTTTTTTTTTTTTTTTTTTGGTTTTTGCAAGGTAATGTCTCACTCTGGTCCAGGCTGACCTGGAATTAACTATGTAGTCTCAGGGTGGCCTCGAACTGTCAGCGACCCTCCTACCTCTGCCTCCCGAGTGCTGGGATTAAAGGCGTGCGCCACCACGCCCGGCTGTAAGTATGGATTTTTAAGCAGATAGTTCTGTATCAACTGGAAATAATTTGTTGGACCAAAAAGAAGCCTTTCCCTTTATTTTTTTCCTTCAATTTAGGGTCTTGATCTAGCCTAGTCTGACCTGGAATTCAGTATGTAGTCTCAGGGTGGCCTGAAGCTCATGGCGATCCTCCTACCTCTGCCTCCCCAGTGCTGGGATTAAAGGCGAGTGTCACCATGCCTGGCCAAGAAGTTTTTCCTTTACTTTGTGGAAGTTTGAATGCAAAATGTTCCCCATAGCCTTATGTGTTTCTGAGTAAGCCTAATCTTCAATCCCGAGTTATTGGCATTTTGGAAGGTGGAAACTTGCTGGATTAGGCTTGGGATATTATAGTCCAAGCCCCCTTGAGCTAGCCCCCAAGCTAGCTCACTCTTACTGCTTCCTGCCAACTGCTGTGGCAAGATGTGATACCCTGCCTCTCTTCTGCCATGCTTTCTCCACCATGATGAATCTTCTTTTCAAAACTATAAGCTCTTTCCTCCCATCAGCTGCTTTTGGTTGGGTGTTTAGTCCTGGTAATTAGAAGGTAACTGCAACATACTGTGACCATACATAGATTGATTCAAAAGAGAATATATGCACAAATTAAAACCTGAAATTATAAAACTTTCCAATTAAAACATAAAAATTCTACAATCTTAGAGAACATGAAGATTCATTATGTAGAATAGAAAGGGGAAAGATAACAAAGGGAACAATGAGAAATTAGAATTTTTGTAATTTTTAAAAATTCTTTTGAAAACAAATGGGTAAGAAAATGTAATAGTAAACCAGGCATGATAGTGAGGGCCAGTACTTGAGAAGCTATTCACTACTTGAGGCCAGAAGCTTCAGGATAGCTTAGGCAACATAGTAAGGTCCTGTTTCAAAAAAAAAAAAAAAAAAAAAAAAAAAAAAGAAGAAGAAGAAGAAGAAGCCAAAACACTAGTTCATCTAGCAAAGAGTTTGAATCCAGAACACATATATTCTCAAAACTGAACCTAAGGAGGCACTGATGCAATAAAAACTTCAAAAGTCAAAGTGATTAAAAAGTAAATGTACAAATTAGCAATGAAGTCGTCTGAATGGTTAAAGTTAAGAAGAGGTTGGAGAGATGGCTCAGCAGTTATGTCTCTTACTTGCAAAGCCTGATGGCCAGTTAGATTCCCTAGTACCCATGTAAAGCCAGATGCACAAAGTGGCACATGCATCTGCAATGTGTTTGCAGCAGCAAGAAACTCTGGCACACCCATTCTCATTGACTCCCTGTATTAGTTAGGGTTCTCTAGAGGAACAGCATGGACAGAATGAATTGTATTAAAAGGGGATTTATTGGATTAGCTTACACAGTTCAGCAATAGCAGGTTGCAGGTCCGAGAGTCAAGAAACCCGGTAGCTGTTCAGTGCACGAGGCTGGAGGCCTCAGCAGTCCCAATCCGGCACTGAAGGCCTGGAGGCTTCCTGGAGAGACGCTGCTCTTCAGTCCACCCTGGTCTTCAGTCCACACTGGAGAGCAGCAACACCAAGCAGCAGGTACCAAGTGGAAAACACCAAGCAGCTAGTAGCACCGGCAGCCAGGTGGGAGAGAGAGCCTTTCTTCCCAGAGCTCCTTTTTATCAACCAGCCCCCTCCTCCAAGAGGGGCCTCCCACTCTGGGCCACCCACTCTGGGGGAAGGCTTACCCCTGGGGGAAGGATTCTTCCTTTAGTTAATCCTTCCTAGAGGCAGCCTCAGAAACACACTTATGAGGAATGTCTGTGGATTCCTAAACAAATCAAGTTGACACAAACTTAACCATCACACTCCCTCTGCTTGCAAGTAAATAATTAAAAAAAAAAAGAAATTGGATTGTTCCTGGTAGTGGAACAACCAGAACACTCAGTCATTGATGGCAAGAAGTTAAACCACAGATAGTTTTTTTTTTTGTGTGTGTGTGGTTTTGCGAGGTAGGGTCTCACTCTGGTCCAGGTTGACCTGGAATTAACTATGTAGTCTCAGGGTGGCCTCGAACTCTTGGCAATCCTCCTACCTCTGCCTCCCGAGTGCTGGGATTAAAGGCGTGCGCCACCACGCCCGGCTTCAGATAGTTTTTTTATTTTGTGTGTGTGTGTCAATTTTCTTGAAAAATTAAATTACATTTACCATCATTGCTAAGAAATTTAACCCTTGGGAATTTTGTCCACAGAATTCAAAACATACTTCCTCAACAATATTAATATAGAACTGAATGTTCAGACCAGGCATGGTGGTGCACACCTTTAATCCCAGCACTGAGAGGCTGATGTAAGAGGACCTCTGTGAGTTTGAGGCCAGCTTGAGACCACATAGTAAATTTCAGGTCAGCCTGGGCTACAGTGAGATCCTACCTCGAAAAACCAAAAATAAACAAATAAATAAACAATAATAAAATAAATGAACATTCATATCAATTTCATTTATGATAGCTTCAAAGTGGATAAAATTCTTCAAAAAACGAATGAATAAAATTGAATGTATTCACACATCTAAACACTACTAAGCAATAAAAAGGAACAAACTACTAATACAAGCAATAACATAGATGGATCTTTAAATTATGCTTAGGGAGAGCTATCAGACACTAAAAAGTAATTCTATATGATTACATTTACATAACTTTTAGCATAAGGAAATCAAATATGCATTAATATAAGCTGATCAATTTTTTTGTCTGACTTAAGGTTGAGAATTTTCTGACTGTAAATAGGTATAACAGAAATTATTCAGCTAGCTGGGTGTGGTGGTGCACTCCTTTAATCCCAGCACATGGGAGGCAGAGGTAGGAGGATTACTGAGAGTTCGAGGCCACCCTGAAAATACAGAGTAAATTCCAGGTCAGCCTGAGCTACTGAGCTAAAGCGAGACCCTACCTCGAAAAACCAAAAAAAAAAAAAAATCAGCTAAGGAAAATGTATTATATCTTGATAGTTACTCCTCAACTAACTAACAAATACATTTATTGATAGGTATCAGCTTATTATAAGTGGCCTTCATTATATTGAGGAATGCTCCTTTTTTACCTAATTTGCACAGCATTTTCACGATGAGAATTGTTGAGATTTAACAAATGCCTTTTCTATAACTGTTGAGATGATCACATGTTTTTGTCCATTCTGTTGATATGATATATTGCATTTATTGATGAATCCCATTATGTCACAGCAAATAAACCTTTCTGGTAAAGAATCCTTTTAATGTCTGGTGGATTCAGTTTCCTAGAATATTTTGAAGATTTTTCTATCTTTGTTTATCAAGGAGATTGATCTGTAATTTTGTTTTTTCTTTCCATATGCACGTGTGTGTGTGTTTACATCCTTACTGGGTTTATTTTTTTAATTTTTATTTTAAAGGTTTTATTGATAACCTCCATACATATACACACTGTACCCTTTTTGTGTGTTTTTAAGTGTTTAAAAAACTAAATTTTATTTTAATGTAAGAGGTAAATGCAGTAGAGAGAACACTGACTCTTCAGGAAGGAAGGGATTCCAGAACTGGAAAATCTACTGCCCCAGTGGGAACTGAACCTTTATGGAATGAGGGAAGTCTGACCTTAATCTCATGGTTATCCTCATGCCTGAACCTCCCAGGTGCCAGAATTACTGTCAATACCAACCATACCCAGCATATAACTTCTTTTCTACTTTTCTTGTAGTCCCTTTCCTTCTCTTTCTTTCTCTTATAGTCTTTCTTAGTGATGTCATTATTCGAATAGTATGTTTTGATTCCTTGTGTATTCTATTTGATATCTCTATTGGATATTTGCTTTGTAATAACCATGAGACTTTAAATTTTTTTTTAATTTAATTTTTATTTATTTATTAGAGACACAGAGAGAGGGAGAGTGAGAATGGCCATGCCAGGGCTTCTAGCCACTTCAAATGAACTCCAGATGCATACGTCCCCTTGTGCATCTGGCTTACATGGGACCTGGAGAATTGAACCAGGATCCTTAGGCTTCACATGTGCCTTAACCTCTAAGCCATCTCTCCAGCCCAACCATGAGGCTTTTAAAAAAGTTTTAAACTGGGCTGGAGAGATGGCTTAACAGTTAAGGAATTTGCCTACAAAGCCAAAGGACACTGGTTCGATCCCCCAGGACCCATGTAAGCCAGATGCACAAGGGGAGAGCATGCATCTGGAGTTCATTTGCAGTGGCTGGAGGCCCTCGCGCACCCATTCTCTCTCTCCCTCTCTCTCTGCCTCTTTCTCTCTCTCTGTCTCTCAAATAAATTATTAAAAATAAATAAATAAAATCAAAAAGTTTTAACTATAACCAGCTATTTTGAAATGATAGTCACTTAACATGATAGCAGATAAACAAACATAGAATGAAAGAAGATATAATAAAAGAAAATTCAACACTTATGCTCTATTACTCATATTCTAAATTTCTAATAGCCCAATTTACATCATTATATATTTTCTATCTCCTAACATATTAATGGAGTTCTATTAATTTTATTTATTTTTGTAGTCTTCATAATAAAAATAAGAATTGTTTATTACCATATTTATAGTATTGCAACATTTGGAAGTTGTTTGTACGATTATTCTTAGTAGTCAATTTTTTACCTTACCATGTTTTTGTCACACTCATTAATATTTTGTTTTAAAATTTTCTTGTTTGTTTGTTTGTTTGTTTATTTATTTATTTATTTATTTATTTATTTATTTATTTGTGTGTGTGGCTTGTCATTACAAATGAATGCCAGACACTTGCACTGCTTTTTTCAGCTAGCTTGCATTGTTTGCTTGGGAACTAAACTCGGAGCCAGTAGACTTTGCAAGCAAGCACCTTTAACCGTTGAACTGTCTTCCCAAACCCCATCATTAATATCTATTTCAATTTGAAGAACTCTATTTTCACTTACTTGTAGGGTAGATTTAGTGGAGTTATATAACCTCTTGACTTTCGTTTGGGAATGTCCTTATTTCTCCTTCGTTTCTCAACTGTGGCATTTTGGGTATAGCAGTTTATTTATTTATTTTTTTTATTATTTTTTGGAGAGAGACACAGAGAGAGAGAGAGAGAGAGAGAGAGAGAGAGAGAGAGAGAGAGAGAGAGAGAGAGAGAGGAAGACAGAGATGGGCGCGCCAGCAGTGTCTCAGCTGCTGCAAACGAAATCCAGATGTGTGCGCCCCCTTGTGGTCAAGTGCGGCATTGCGCTCTTGCGTCACTTTGCATCTGGCTAAACGTGGGACCTGGAGATTGGAACCGCTGGAGATTGGAACCAGTGTTCTTAGGCTTAGGAGGCAGGCGCCTTAACCCCTAAGCCATTTCTCCAGCCCTGTGTTTGTTTTCCTAAGACAACTTCCCATTATTTAACCTTGGCCAGCCTAGAACTTACCATGTAGGCCAGGCTGATTTTAAACTTGTGGTGATCTTCCTGCCTCTGGCTCTTGAGTGATGAGATTACATATGTGCAACTACCACACTTGGCTTACTTTCCTATTTTTTTGAGGTAGGGTCTCACTCTAG
Organism: Orientallactaga sibirica; assembly: GCA_036365145.1. Lineage (NCBI taxonomy): Eukaryota > Metazoa > Chordata > Mammalia > Rodentia > Dipodidae > Orientallactaga > Orientallactaga sibirica. The sequence goes on from JAEOAD010000747.1 coordinate 1,050,026, forward strand.
CCCAGGCTGACCTGGAATTCGCTCTGAAGCACAGGCTAGCCTCAAACCCATGGCCAATCCTCCTACCTCAGCCTCCTGATGACGGGATTAAAAGCAAGCACCACCATCTTCAGCCTGGGTGGATTTTTTGGTTGACAATTTTTCCCTTTAGTAGTATAAAAATCTCATGCTACTTTCTTCTAGTCTGTAAGATTTCTGCTGAGAAGCTGGTGTCAGGTGAATTGGATTACATATATGTGTTATTTCTTTTATCTGAGAAGCTTGCTGTCAGGTGAATTAGGATATATATATGTGTGTATGTGTGTTTTTTTCTTTTCTCTTGCTGCATTTTTTGCTGTGTGCACACTAATATACAGATATGTACATATGGAGGTCAGAGGACAATCTCAGGTGTCAGTCCTCATTTTCCATCTTTTTTAAGGGCATGGTCTTTTGTTTTCTGCTATGTTTGCCAGGCTAGCTGGCCCATGAGCTTCCAGGAATTCTCCTGTTGCCACCTTCCATCTCACCATAGGCAAAAGGGGACTACAGATACTTGTGCTACTTGTGTCCAGGTTTACATGGGTTCTGGGGATCCAAATATAGGTATTCCCACGTGTGTGGCAAACACTTTATCTATTGAGCTATCTTCTCAGAACTCTTGCTGCCATTTGTGTCTCTTTTACATTTGAGAACTTGTTTATAAGATTATCTTGGATTTATGTGATTAAATCTGGCTGGTGACCTTTGACCTTCATGCTCCTGGATAGTTCTGTTATTCTTTTCTAGGTTATGTAAGTTTCCTGTTATTATTTCTTTGAATAATCTATTACTTTGATGCCAATCTCAAGTCTTTCTTGAACATCAATAATCTAAATACTTCTCCAAAATTCACATAGGTTTCTTCTTTCCTCTACATTTGTTTTCTCCAACTTTATATATTTTAAAATATTTTAGTTTCTTTTTGGTTTATTCGAGGTAGGGTCTCCCTCTAGCCCAGGCTGATTTGGAATTCACTATGTAGTCTCAGGGTGGCCTTGAACTCATGGCCATCCTCCTACCTCTGCCTTCCGAGTGCTTGGATTAAAGGCGTGCACCACCACGCCCAGCTATTTTTTTTTTTTTTTTTTTTTGGTTTCTCGAGGTAGGGTCTCACTCTGGTCCAGGCTGACCTGGAATTAACTATGTAGACTCCGGGTGGCCTCGAACTCTTGGCGATCCTCCTACCTCTGCCTCCCGAGTGCTGGGATTAAAGGCGTGCGCCACCACGCCCGGCTATTTTATGTTTTTATTTATTTATTTAAGAGCGATTGGGCATGCCAGGGCCTCTTGCTTCTGCAAGCAATACCAGATGCAGGGGCCATTTTGGGTCACTTTGCATCTGGCTAAATGTGGGACCTGGAGATTGGAACCAGCGTTCTTAGGCTTAGGAGGCAGGCGCCTTAACCGCTAAGCCGTCTCTCCAGCCCAGCAGGGGCCATTTTGTATGTCTGGCTTTACATGAGTACTGGGGAACCAGATTGGCATGCTTTGCAAGGAAGCACTTTTAACCACTGAGCAATCTCCCCAGCCCCCAGCTTTATATTTTTTAAATAGCTTGTTTTCAAGCTCACTAGCTCTTTCACGTGTTTGATCTTTCCTGATATTAATACCTTTTATTGTGTCTTACATTTCACTGAATATATTTTTCAACTAAAAGATTTTGTTTTGATTTTTAAAAATTTCTTCCATCTCATTATTAATTTTTGTTAAAGAATTTAGAAATTTCTCTGTTTTCTTCTAGTTCATTGAGTTTGCTTTAAAACGCCTATTTTAAGTTCTCTGGGGTTTTCTCATACTGATCAGTTTCTACCATCTTATTTTGTGTATTAGGAGGTATTACTGCTTACTGACATGTGATGCCATCTGAACACTGAAGGAGTAGATATTTATCCACTCTTCCTAATCTGGCTTTCTTAGTGCTGATCTTTCTAGGAATTTGACTCAGGATGTTTATTTTGTCTGAGACTGTAATCACTTCCACTATTCAGCAATGGATCTCAGATCTAGGTTTGATGAGAGTCTGCTGTTGGTGTGTTGTCAGTGTTTCTCTACTATAGGGCAATCTATAAACAATTTTGTCCCAAATAAGTTATTGATGTGTTGTCAGGCTCAGGTACCTCATCTGCACTTCCTAGTCTTAAGTCACTGATTCTGCCAATTGGACTGAATTTCCATGGATGGTCAGGCTTCAGGCTCCTCTGTCACACTTGTAGCTACCAAGACCACCAAAATGTGCAATAATCTGAACCTACAATCTTTCAAGAACACATTGCTATGAACTACTTATTAATGAGGTGGATTCATCTTTTTATAAGACTGCTACCACAATATAAATGTGATAGTAGCTGGGAATAGAAGTCTGGTATTTTTGGGTCTCATGTCTTCTCCTGGTACTAGAACTGTTTCATAAACTTCATCTGCAGGCAGGCCTTGGAATGGAAGCCATTAGGATCTTTCCAGTACTCAGCTACAGGCAAAATCCTATGTTTGCTACCTTATCCTACTCCTAAAGAATGTGGTCTTGCTTCATTGTAGCAATATAAATGCAAGAATAAAACAATAAAAAGTATACAAGTATAGATTAATTGTCTTAAATCAATTATCTATCATATAATTTATTTTCATAAAATAAAATATATTATAAAGGTACATTTAATGATCAGATATTTTCATGATTTGTATAGGTAATAAAAATGAGAAGAAACAGTATGCTCAGTGGTATAATACATATGTGTATATGTTTGTAAAGATGGAATGTAATAGATGATATATAAAAACCTTCATTTCTGAATATTATCTATGTAAATTTTGTGCACTCCTGTTGATCCAATGCAGGGCTTTGCACGTGCTTAGGAAGTATTATATCACTGAACCATGTTTCTAGCCTGATGTAATTTAATATTAAAGGAAATTATTTTTATGCCTAAAATCATCAGAAATGAAAATATAAGCAAATACAAACTAGAATTTTAACATAATTTTTCCATGTCAAAAAGAAATGATCATCATTACCTATCACTTTCTTTACACATATACCTAGGATACAAATTAAGCCACTATTACAAAGAGATACCTAAAACATATTGGTTCAATGACATTATTTCTTATCTCCAACAAGAGTTTATTTCACACCTAATAGTCCAGAATTAGGAAGGAAATTATGGACAAGCTGATTTTTCATTTGTATGAAGTCAAATGTTTTCTATTTTGTTGTTCTGCTGTTCTTCTTCTTCTTCTTCTTCTTTTTTTTTTTTTGATTTTGCAAGGTAGGGTCTCACTCTGGTCCAGGCTGACCTGGAATTCACTATGTAGTCTCAGGGTGGCCTCAAACTCATGGCGATCCTCCTACTTCTGCCTCCCAAGTGCTGGGATTAAAGGCATGCACCACCATGCCTGGCTTTAGATTCTTTTTTTGTTTGTTTGTTTGTTTGTTTTTCGAGGTAGGGTCTCACTCTAGCTCAGGCTGACCTGGAATTCACTATGTAGTCTCAGGGTGGCCTTGAACTCACGGCGATCCTCCTACCTCTGCTTCCCAGAGTGCTAGGATTAAAGGCATGCACCACCATGCCCGGCTTAAGATTGATTTTATACTTAACCTAAGTTGAGAATATGGGAAAGAAGAATGAGGAAGTGTAAAACAATTCACTTTTTTTAAAAAATTAAGAACTTTATGAACATATGACATATAGGTCATCAAGTTATACTCTTATGACCTCTCTCCCTCATCCACATTCCACTGAGGGCTCTCCACAGTGGAGTTATTGGTATTCAGTGTGGGGTCATGAATGTACCAGTCTGTATGGTGGGAACAATGCCTCAGGATATTCCTTCCCACACTGTACCTCTTTCTGCCTGAGAACTTCCTCCAGAGAAATGGCAGTAGATATTGAGGAAGTTCAAAGCTCATCGAAGTAGAAAATTAGAGGCTGCAGAGCTCAACATTAAAGGAGACTTATAAAATACCCTCCAGGGTTCATGGAACATTGCAATTCACTTTTCAAAGAAATGACAAAGAAGTTCTTCTCACATCTTCTCACATTCCAGTGTAACAAATTTGGACACATAGGCATACTGTCTGCAAGAAAGCTTAAAAATCTACTTTCTAGCTGGTGTTAGCGCTTATAAAACTTCAGGGAGAGAAGTCCTATTACTTAGAGTAACACAGAGGAAATTATCACTGAGAACAATTAACAGTCTGGCTAAAATGAGTATATCAGTTACATTTTCATTGATGGGACAAAAAGTCTGACAAGATGAAGCTTATGGATGGAAAAGAGTTTAATTCAGCTAACAGTTCCAAAGGGTAGAGCCCATCATGGATGGGAACGCAGAACAAAACATAGAAGGAGGCTGGCCTCATATCATCATGCCAGCAGACAGGAAGCAAAGAGAGAGAACAATTGTGGGGCTGGCCATTACATCTAAAGTTATGCCCCCATCCCCAGTGACATACTTCCTCTAGCAAATTCACCTCCTAAATGTTCCATGAACTTCAAGAACAGTGCTATCAGTTGCATATTAAGTATTTAAACATTTGAGACTATGGAGGGGCATTTTACATTCAAACAAGCACATTCCACCCCTGACCTTCATAGATTTTATGGACATCTTGATGCAAAATGCCTTCAGTGTGACTTTCAAAGTCCCATTAGTTTTTACTACTCCCAACACAGTTCAAAAGTACGAAATCTCATAGCAGTCTCTTAACTGTGATCCCCGTAATATCAAAACACAAGTTACATAGTAGAACACATAAAGGTACAGAGTAAAAGTTCCATTGCAAAGTGGAGGAATAGGATCATAGCAAGAAAACATTATAACAAAGCAAGACCAAGCCCAGCAGGGCAAACACCAGATCCTGAAGCTTCATGTCTGGTATCTGGTACTGTTGAAATCCTTTGGGTTCTGAAAGGCTTTGGTAACTTTGCCCCTCCAATTGTGTTGTCTATAGCCTCTCTTATGGGCTAGATCCACCCTGAGCCCACAGTTTTCCTTGGTGGACTTTGAGTGGTCCTATTGTCTCTAACATCCTGGGGTCTCCATAGTTCACATTCACAGCTTCACACAGTGGATTCTTATGGACTCTGTGCAGAGATTTGACTCTGCCTTACATTGTTTAGCCTCAGTGGCTCTCTGGAAATGTGGTAAAATATTCCATGACCCTCTGTCTTGTATTTTTCATGTCTCCAAAATCACTAGTACCATGTGAATGATGTAGCGAAGTTCGGCTGTTACATTGAGGCGAAGATGCCTCTGTATATTGACTTGGGGAGCAGAGACACCCTATAATATTCTTCATTCAGGCCTTATCCTTTCAAAATAATTTGCATTTTTACTAGCATAAACCTTCAGTGGGTTGTATCTTGACCTCAGGGCATCTTTCCTATTGTCTTACTGCAGAGCAGTTTGTTTATCATTAATGGTGTTAATCTCCTTAACAATTGTAGCCAAAGTGGCTATAGTCTCTTCTATGTGAGACTTTGAACTTGCTCACATTTATTTTCCTGCCAAGCTCACATTTTCCATGTCTTTTTGCTCTGTATTTTCCTTTTTTAAACTATAGATTCGAATAACATTTACTACAGATTCGAATAAAAGCTGCTAAAGACACCATACCACAGAAGCATTGCTATTCTGCCTTGAAATTTCCTCTACCAAACACATTAGTCCTTTACCTTTAAATCCAGCCTCACTGAGATTCTCAGGAAAGAGGCAGAATGCAGCCAGTTTCTTTTTCAGAATATCACACAAATTGCCTCTAGTTCATTTCCAAATAGAATCCTTTTTCATCTCTGAAACTTTATCATGAACCGAATGGGCACAGTTCACATTTCTCTTAGCCTATTGGTCTTCAAAACTCCAACCAGAATAGCCCATTAAATTCTGCTTATAGTATTGTAGGCCATCTCTAGCTCAAAATTCCAAGCCGGTGTGGTGGCTCACGCCTTTAATCCCAGCACTCGGGAGGCAGAGGTAGGAGGATCGCCGAGAGTTCGAGGCCACCCTGAGACTACATAGTGCATTCCAGGTCAGCCTGAGCCAGAGTGAGACCCTACCTCGAAAAACCAAAAAAAAAAAAAAAAAATCCAAAGTCTTCCATGTTCTTCCCGCAAACCAGTTCCAAAAATCCAAGAACAACATTGTCAGATTTCTTGCACAACAGCTCCACTTCTAGGAGGTACTAAAATATTCTTTATCAGTTGTTTCTTGTTGTTGGGACAAAATACATGACCAGAAACAGCATATGGGTAGAAAAAAGGTTTAATTTGGCTTGTGGTTCCAGAGAGTAGAGTCTATCTGGGTAAGGAAGACATGGAAAGCCAGAGTGGGAAGCTGGCATCACATAGTCACACCAGCAGACAGGAAGGAGAGAGAAAAAGACAGACAGAGAGAGAGAGAATAGTGCATGAGACACTAAAACACCTTAGCCACCTTCTTCCCCAGTCCCCAGTGACATACTTCTCCAGAAAGGTTCCACATCCTAAAGGTTCCACAACCTTCCAGGACAGTGCACCTAGCTGGAGATGAAGTACTCAAATACATGAGCTTATGGGAGGCATTTTACATTCAAACCACCACAATGAGTGGTTTCACAACTTTTGCAAAGTTAGTGTCTGAAATATATCCACAAACAAATCAGTATAGTGTAAAACACAAGGTATTCTTTATGTAAAAAATACATCTGGGTGGATATCATTGTGGGATAAAGTGAACCTAATTTTTAGTAAGTTTAATAATTTTTGAGACATCCAAAATTAATTTAATTTAGGTGATTTTGATTACTTTTGAGACTTAGGTTTTTTTCTTATTTTAGGCTGATATCAAACTTGTGAGGTAGTGAAGAATGACCTTGAACTTATGATCCTCCTGCCTCCACCTATTCACCACCACACCTAGTTTCTGCAATGTTAGCAGTCATACACAAAGCTTCATGTATGCAGGCAAGCACTCTACTAACTCAACTATATCTCCAGCCCGATTTTGATTATTTCTTTAGAATGGATGCCCAGCAATGGATTTGTAGACTCGATGGGGGGGGGTGTATATTTCAATGTACGTCTTTAAAAAATATATTTTATTTATTTATTTATTTATTTATTTATTTATTTATTTATTTATTTATTTGCGATAGAGAAAGAGGGAGAGAGCAAGAGAGAGAGAGAGAGAGAGAGAGAGAGAGAGAGAGAGAGAGAATGGGTGCCCCAGCCACTGGAAAAGAGATCCAGATGCATGTGCCCCCTTGTGCATATGGCTTACGTGAGTCCTAGAGAACCGAACCAGGTTCCTTTGGCTTTGCAGGCAAATCCCTTAACTGCTAAGTCATCTCTCCAGCTCATTTTAATATACTTCTTAGTAGAAATGTTGACAAACTTAGATACCATTACTTGGAAATAAGAGGAAAACCCTATAGGAAGACCACTGGGCATGGTGGCACACATGTGAGATTTCAGCATTTAGGAGATTGAGACAGGAAAATCATGAATCTAAGACAAGCCTTGACTATATTGGAAGTTCTTTGAGTGAGCAAAAAAGGAGAGGAGAGGAGGAGAGAGGGGATGGGAGGGAAAGGGAGAAGAAAGGAGAGGATATTTTAGGAGAATGCAGAGCAGATTTCCTAACTTCATGTCATAGAGTGCTTGCGTTAGACCATTTTTAGACAATAAACATTATCAATATACACCTTTCAAAATAACCAAGGGGACTTCTGCCTGCACAGCAGGCTAATTAAATGTAAGGTAACAAGGTTTGTGGTCCTGAGAAAGGTCTCTTTCATCCTTCCCATCCTAATTTTAGGTTCTGCTCTGAGGCTCAGATTAAGGTACTTTTTCTCCTTGAATCATTTTCTGTTTGGTGCCAACCTTGCCATTGTCTTACTCTGAAACCCATTAACCCAGAAAATCCTCTTTATCCATTCCTTCCTTTATCACTCTCCAACTGGCTACAGGTGAAGGGCTATAGACCAACCTTGGAGAGAGTATATTTATCACTCATTTAGAATTCTCCTCTTAGAAGAGTAGTGCTAGGCATCTAGGAGCCCCCCCCACCCAAATAACAATTGGTTCATAAATTCACAAAGACAAGACAGTAGAATGAAGAAGATGGAAAAGAAGATAGGGACATCTGAGACAGGCCTTATTTTAACTTGGATTAATTCCTGTGCTTGGCACTAACCAGTTATGTGACCTTGGCTATCTTATCTAAACATTTCTGAAATGTAAAGAGAGAAGATGGAGGAAGGAACACTAGAGAGTCAGCTGTCATAATAGTTCAGATGTAAGATGATAAGGACCTAAATCAGGAGAGTGCCAGATTCAGCTGTCACAGTGAAGACAGGGTTTACTAATTATGGAAGGCATGAGAATCATACAAGGCTCTGAGGCAACATGACTAGAAAAGTTAAGGAAGATTTGGGTTAAGTAATATTAATAGCACAAGATCTCATTTAAAAATAAATTTCAGTATCAATAGAGAATTAAACATTTATCTTGGTTCCTATAGACCTATAAATACCAAATGTCATCATCTATACAGGAGCAAATTTTATTGTAGTCACTATTGAAAACCTTGTAGTTTAATGTCTCTGTGTGTGTTAATTTCAAAATTATATATATGTATGTATGTATAGCTGTAGGTATATAGATGAATATATATAATATATAAAACCTTACTTATGTGTACATAAATACATATATATATATATATATATATATACACAAATATGTATATATATGTATTCATGCAATCATTCAAAATTTCATACTTGTTTTCACTCAGCAGAGACTATCCATCTAGGATAAAAGTGCTTCAAAACTAAAACAATCAAGGGGACTCTTCTTAGACTTTCACTGTCCCAGCCTGATCTGGAACTCACTCACTCTGTAGTCCCAGGCTGGCCTCAAACTCACAGTGATCCTCTAACTTCTGCCACCTGTGTGCTGAGATTAAAGGTGTGTACCGCCACATCCTGTTGTTTGTGTTTTGAACACTCTTCTTAAAAAACTTAGAAATGTGACTTACATACAATAAATTGTATACATAGGAAGAGTAAATTTCAGATAAGTAATGACTATTGACAAAGATGAAATCACTACATTTACTTTATCCAATATTTGCATTACTCCAGAAAGTTATACATCTTTACAACCAGTAAATGCAATAGTTTTCATTCCAGGAAGCCAGTAATCCAACTCCTATCACTGGGCAAGGTTTTCTGTTCAAGAATATTGGATAAGAGGTATGCTATTGCATGTATCCTTTTGTGTTTGGTTTCACCCATGTTATTATCTGCTCAGTAGTTTGTGTCTGTGTATTGTTCCATTATATATGCTTAGTTATATATTGCTGCATTACAAATTATCCCTATCCTTAGTGAACAAAAATAACAAACATTTGTCATCTCAGTTTCTGTGGGTTGTGAAAATAAGCAGTTTACTTGGATGTGAGACCGCCAGGTCTTGCACAAAGCTAAAATGAAGGTGTTGATAATTCATAGTCACATGTTACTATTCATTTAAGAGGGATTCCTTTCCTAACTCACAAAGTGAGCACTGTCTACTTTCTGACTACAGATGCAATGTACCAGCTGCTTCATGTTCCTTTCTTCATTCTTTCCCTGCCATGATGGGCTGTGTCCTCTGAACTGTGAACCAAAATAAATCCTTCTTCACGCAAGTCATTTCTTGCCAGGTATTTGGTCACAACAATAACAATAAAAATGTAACTGGAGGGCTGGAGAGATGGCTTAGTGGTTAAGGAGCCTGCCTCCTAAGCCAAAGAACGCTGCTTCCAATCTCCAGCGGTTCCAATCTCCAGGTCCCACGTTTAGCCAAATGCAAAGTGACGCAAGGGTGCAATGCTGCACTTGACCACAAGGGTGTGTATGCATCTGGATTTCGTTTGCAGCAGCTGAGAGGCTGCTGGCACGCCCATCTCTATCTGTCTTCCCTCTCTCTCTCTCTCTCTCTCTGTGTGTGTGTGTGTGTGTGTGTGTCTCCAAAAAAAAAGTAACTGATACAGAAATTTTGTACCAAGGAGGGGGAATGTTGCTATGATAAACCTGCTTACTCTTATTGTCAAGTATATATTACTTAACTGACAACCAAAGAGAGTACCATACTCATGTTAGAACAGCTATTATCAAAACATTAATGACCAGTGCTAATGAGGATGTGGAGAAATGGAACTCTTGCATACTGTTTGTGGAATTTTAAGTTAGTTTGGAAGTTACTCAAAACCTGAAAAATAGAACTTATGATCTAGCATTTCTACTCCTGGGTATATAAAGTCAGTAGTTTTGTGCATGCACACACATGTGTAGATTGTGTGGTGTGTGTGTACATGTGTATGTGGTGTATACATATGTGTTGCACTGTATACCCATGAATATGCACAACACATACATGTACATGGAGAGGCCAGAGGAGGACATCAGATGTCCTCTTTCACTCATCTGTATGTTTCCTTGACAAGGAGTCTCTCACTGAACTTGGAGCTTTTGTTTTCAGTCAGACCCACTGATTCCCTGTGATTCTCCAGGATCTGTTCTCCATAGGACTGGGTTACAGGCATGCATGACCATGTCTAGTTGTATATATGGGTGTTGGGGAATCTAAATCAGAGCAGATTTCAGACCGTCATGCTTGCACAACAAACTGCTGAGCCATCTCCTCATTCCCCACGATCAATACTTTGAAGAGATAATGGCACCCCCCACGTTCAGTGCAGTGCCATTCACAATAGCAAAGATATGGACTCAACCTAAGTATCCATTGATATATGAGCAGGTAAAGAAAATGTAGTGATATATACTGTGGAATATAATTCAGCCTTAGAAAAAAGAAAGTGTCATTTGTGACAACTTGTAATCACCTAGGAAAAATATATTAAGTAAAATAAGCCAGACATAGAAGCAAATAAAACATGATATCATTTATATATGTGAAATCTAAAAATGTTGAAGTTACAGAAGCAGGAAATGGACTTGTTATTATCAGGGTCAGGAGATGTGGCACTAGGGATATGTGGTCAATGAATACAAAATTAGGTTAGAAGAAAAAGTTCAAGAGGTACCATGTATGGCATTGTAACTCTAGTTAATAATTAAATATTCTCAAAAATTACTGAGTAGATTTTTCCTTTTCTCTGTACAAGAAATATTCCCATATTAATACATGTATTCATTTACCTGATTTAGCCATTCCATTATATACAAATATTTCAAAATGTTGTACATGATAAGTATAAACATTTTTCTTTTTTAAATTTTAAAAAATATATTTATTTATTTGAGAGAGAGAAAGAGGCAGAGAGAAACAGTGAGAGAGAGAGACAGACAGACAGACAGAGAGAATGGGCACACCAGGGCCTCCAGCCACTGCAAACTCCAGATGTGTGTGCCCCCTTGTGCATCTGGCTTACATGGGGCCTGGAGAGTCGAACTGAGATCCTTTAGCTTTGCAGGCGAATGCCTTAACCTCTAAGCCATCTCTCCAGCCCCGGTTTTTCTTTTTAAATTAAAGTTATTAATCAAAAATTCTGGTCAAGCATGGTCATGCACACCTTTAATATCAGCACTTGGGAGGCAGAGGTAGGAGGATTGTTGTGAGTTTGAAGCCACCCTGAGACTACATAGTGAATTCCAGGTCTGCCTGAGCTAGAGCAAGATCCTACCTTGAAAAAAAACAAAATATTCTGTCTCCACTTACTGTGTAACTATAGACAAGTTTGGTAACTTTTATACCCTTTAGTTTCCCAGTGGTAGCATTATGAATATTATTGAATATTAATTCAATTAATGGATATAAAGTGCCTAAAAGAGTTCTTGTAACATAAACATTATAGAGTGGTAGACTCCGTTGGCATTCTTTTTGTTATAATGACAATACTGAACTTCCTACAAGGACAATAGCCCTTAAATTTCTTTATCTCTTACTCCAACCTATCCTTTACAAATTTGGGGGAGAGAAGGCTGTAATTATTGTTTTGTGCATTAGGACTGGCTTAGAAGCCTTTTTAAAGCTTTTATGGGGTATCTGGCCACAGTTGTTGGAGGCTGTTGGGAATATACATTCCTTTGTGTTCTAACTTATGAGTCCCATAATAATATTTGAGAAACAAGTCAAATGTAACTCAGCATTTTATTTTTACTCACATTTGCATATATTTCCATACCCTAACTTTAAGAAAAAAGGTATGTGTATTATTGATGTGTGTGTATGTGTGAATGTGAAGGATGGTACCAGAACACATGTGTGGGAGGTAGTATTACAACTTTCAGGTGTTGACTGTCACCTTCCACCATATTTTGAGGCAGTTCTTCTTTTAAAAAATATTTTATTTATTTATTTATTTGAGAGAGATAGAGAGAGGGAGGTAGAGAGAGAGAATGAGCATACAAGGGTCTTCAGCCATTGCAAATGAATTCCTTAGGCTTCATAGGCAAGTATCTTAACTGCTAAGCCTTCTCTCCAGCTCCTGAGGCAGTCTTTGTTGTTTACCTCTGCTGGTCTAGGAGCTTTTCATTCTCTTGTTTCCTCCGACCTGCCCTAGGGACACTGGGATTACAGACACATTGCTGTGGTTGGCTTTCATATAGGTGCTGAGGATCTGAATTCAGGTATTCATGCTTGTGGAACAAGCACTTTATCCACTGACACATTTCTCCAACCCCCTGCATCCAGCTTTTACCTGAGTTTGGGGAATCTTAACTCAGGTATTCATGCTTGTGCAGCAAGTACATTACCCACTGAGCCATCTCCACAGCCTAATACCATACCCAAACTTTTTATTTATAAACTTAGATCTTCTCTGTGAAATGTCTTGAAGAGCAAGTAAAGATGTTGCTATCTAAGTAGTAAGTTATATCTAACAGTTGACTCTTGAAAGATAAAGTGAAATAACGTAACTGGTGGTACAATAATTGTTGCTTAAAATCATCACTCTATTGGAAGATAACAAGACGTAAGGCAAAAGTGACCAGTAAATGTTCTTATCCTAGTGTACGGGTTGAAGATTGTCTTCATTTAATACTGCTAGTGGAGCCAAAGTGGGAACTGGATGGATTCCAAAGATCCTTAGAAGGAAATCCTTGAGACTTGGTCATTAATTGGAGTAGCTGGTACTTGTCAATCATATATTTGTGCCATCCACAAAGTATGTCATTTAATCCTGACAACCCTATGAAGTATTTAAAACTATCAGCCTTATTCTATAGATGAAGCACAGATAAGTTTCACTATTCAATTTTTATATTCAAGGTAAGTCAATGCAATTACTTCCAACTAGGAGGCTTCTTACTAAAATATAAACTCTTTAGAATCTGTATACTTAGAGCCATTTATAACTGAATCTATCTGCATGAAAGTTTGATCACAAAGGACTCAGAAATTCTCCACCCCTCCAGTGAATAATTCCTTAGAATTGTCACAACTTTAAAAAAATCTCTTCAGACCACTTAACTTATTTTCTAGAATCACTTATATTAAACTTACAGTGGAAACTACATCCATAAAGAATCATAGTCTTCCTAAAAAATAAATGTAAAGAACTTTTCAAGTTTATTTTCCACTGCATATATATATATATATATATGTGTGTGTGTGTGTGTGTGTGTGTGTATAATTTTTATTTATTTGAGACAGAGGGGGAGATAGAGAGAGAGAGAGAGAGGGAGAGAATGGGCATGCCAGGGCCTCCAGCCACTGCAAACAAACTTCATGTACCACCTTGGACATCTGGCTTACATGGGTCCTGAGGAATTGAACTTGGGTCCTTTGGCTTTGCAGGCAAGTGCCTTAAGTGCTAAGCCACCTCTCCAGCCCTCCATTGCTTTTTTTTGTTTTTTGTTCTTTTTATGTTTATTATTATTGTTTTTTATTATTTATTTGAGAGTGACAGAGAGAGAAAGAGGCAGATAGATAGAGAATGGGTGCGCCAGGGCCTCCAGCCATTGCAAACGAACTCCAGATGCATGCGCCACCTTGTGCATCTGGCTTATGTGGGTCCTGGAGAATCAAGCGTTGAACCAGGGTCCTTAGGCTTCACAGGCAAGCACTTAACTGCTAAGCCATCTCTCCAGGCCCTCCATTGCTTATTTTAAAAAAAATTTTTAATTATTTTTTTGGAGAGAGACACAGAGAGAGAGAGAGAGGGAGAGGAAGACAGAGATGGGCGCGCCAGCAGTGTCTCAGCTGCCGCGAACGAAATCCAGATGTGTGCGCCCCCTTGTGGTCAAGCGCGGCATAGCACCCTTGCATCACTTTACATCTGGCTAAACGTGGGACCTGGAGATTGGAACTGCTGGAGATTGGAACCAGTGTTCTTAGGCTTAGGAGGCAGGCGCCTTATCCCCTAAGCCATCTCTCCAGCCCTCCATTGCTTATTTTTAAGTTGAACATATGAACAACAAATTCATTCATATGTACTAAAGTCTTTAGCAAGATACATTTGATGTGGCTGACTAACTAGTTTCTGTTAGCAAACGATTACTCTGTACCACTGAGTAAGTTCTGGGAAAACAAAAAGGACTGAAATGTCTAGAAGCAACAAAAAATATTCTGAATGAGAGTAACGTTAAAGGAATAAAAGAATGTTTCATGGTACAAACTGGGACAGAGCACATGAGACAGAAATCAAACTAGTAAATATTTGTGACTGATTTTTGAGATCTGAAAATCTATGGACAAAAGCTGGTGGATTTTAGTCTTAGTGAACCATGTAATAGAAGTACTTCACATGCTCAGAAGCCCTTCCCAAAAAGGGCAGGCTCCAACTACCCTGTATATTTTGCACTTCTAAAAACTTGTCTGCCTGAACAGTCTATATTTATATTATGACTTCATCAGAAACAGGTGCCTGAGTCTTTTTATCTTCCTATCTTGGATCTTTTTTCAAATGTACATATCTTTACCATGTTTCTAATTATGAAACTTGGATTTATAGAAAAAAATAGGAAAATGAAATTATCTGGACATAAGTAAAAAAAAAAAAAAAACAGTTATTTCCTCCTTTCCTCATCACACACCATCCAATTTGTTTTCAACAATTGGATTACAAGGGAAATGTGGCTAAGGAGAGGGTAGGTAGAGGCAAGATTGCTCCTTTCCTGTTCTTGAAGCCTAGAAAAGAATAAGTAATCATATATTTCATTATAACCACTAAAAAAGTAGTGATGCTTAATAGAACTATCGGAATTTTAGATATCTGGTAATCAGAGAAAGGCACATTCCAACCATAGGGAGAAGGGGCCTGTTTTGACCTCTGAAATTAGCAAAGACAAAAATGAGTGACAGGGCCTGATGTGGTGGGAGGTGGGAGGTTAGTAGGGCCATTTTTGTAGCACTGCTGTTGAGAGGGAGAAGTTTGGACCAGAGCTGAGGATGACATAATCCCCATGTGATCAGAAGCTGACATGAGCCCAAGTCCTTATATTCCTCAGCTTCTTTCTCCTCTGGATACCAGCTCTTTCCTGCCTTGAAGACTTGTGTGCTAGTGGCCAAGGAGAAGAGGTAAATTCCTTAACTCTTCCTGGGGTGAGAGAGGGTGAATATTAGATACTGGCATAGATCCAGATTTGCTTTCTTCAAATCCATGCAACTTTAAGTTGAAGGGAGATAATTGTACATTTTTGAGAGGAGAACCTGGGGATAGGAAGAAGTCTTGAGAGACACCTGAAATTTTGTGATAGTTGAGAAAAAATTAGCTTCTCTCTTTCTGGAAAGTTTTATCTTTATCCTTTTCCCTGACTTTCCCCAATTCTTTGGAGAAAATGTTAAACTTGGAATGTGAGTTGATAGAGAAAGAGTGAAATCCTGGAATGGGAGCAAGAAAACTTAAGATAAAATTTGAAAATGGTTCACTTTCTTTAATGCCAGCCTGCAGTGGTGGGGGTTGAACAGGGAAGGAGGTGGAGGGTTTTATAAGGACCTGGTCTGAGTGTGAAGGGTGGGGAATGAGCACAGAAATCCTGAAGGAAAGAAGGGAACCAAGTAATATATGACTTGAAGGGGCCACAGTGATGAGAATCCTAGATTCTATATAATGCATGTCTGGTCTCTGGAGCTGCTTGATACACTGAGAACTCTCTCCTTCTTGCCCCCTTCTTGTTATTTATAGGTCCTGGAGCCTGTATTCACAGATACCCCCAGGCCAAAAGAATTAAAAGTAAGATGATCATGCAACTATACTGGGCCTGCATAGGTCATTGTGGGGAAGACACTTTGAATGGGATCTCTGAGGGATGGAGTCTGCAAGGGCAAAAGCTGGGTGAATTTTTGGCTTCACTGGTCAGTTGTAGAGACCATTAGCCTTGTTTGTTGGTAAAATGGTGTGCTAAGGGCTGATAGATGGGTAAAGGGGAAGATGACACTGAGAGGGAGCTGGGACATATCCAATTTTTGAAGGCTGGACTTGTGTGCTGGGTGTGGAAAGTGGGCTAGTATGTTGACTCAAAAGAGAAACTGGTTGAAAGTAAGCAAGTAATCAGTCTCTACATTTTCTTCCTGGAATTAAGCAGAAAACAACGCTGCCATGCAAAAACCCTGCAAAGAAAATGAAGGCAAGCCCAAGTGCAGCAATGTGCCGAAGAGGCAAGAAGAAGATCCCTATGCAGTATTTGAAGGCCAACAAAGGGAAGGAAATTTTAGACAGAGACTGCTTCAGTCTCTTGAAGAATTTAAAGAAGACATAGACTATAGGCATTTTAAGGATGAAGATATGGCTGGAGAGGGAGATGAGATGGAAAGGTGTTTGGAAGAGATAAGAGGTCTAAGAAAAAAATTTAAGGCTCTGCACTCTAATCATAGCCATTCTCGGGACCGTCCTTATCCCATTTAATGCATTTCCCCCTGAAATAATTCATATTCTGTTATTAATATGGCTACTGCTTTCTTTTTGTCTGCATTCTCTTGCTAGATATTTGCTATCATTTTCACCAATCTCTCAGTGTTGGTTATATTCATATGTAAATCCCATGTTGTTAACAGCTAATCTTTTGATTCCTCCTCACTCATTTAATAAGAGGGTCCTTCATTTACATGGGAAGATGCTCGTGGTGTATTTTAAAGCAAAACAGCTACAAAACAGTATATATACTTTATATGTACATTTGTATATGCCATCATGCCACTTATACACCAAAAGGTAAATCTCTGTGTGATCTATATTGTCTTTTCTTTTTGTACCTATGTGCATCTTATCATTTTCCAAAACTGAAGATGTTTTATACACATAATATATTACTTGTGTCACACACAAAAATGAAAACAAATTGACACAAATGAAAGAGGCTTGTCAATTACTTTTAGAAAGCAGAAAAACAGTAAACTTTTAATAACAGAAGTGTAAAAAAAGACATGTCAGATGCAAATTACCTTTGGATTTCTTAGTTAAAGGAATAAACTGACAATTATAGACTATACATGCTTAAGACTTGGTCCTTTCTTCCTTTCTTTCTTTTTCTCGTTTTCTTTCACCAGGTTTCATATGCCTAAGGCTGGTCAGGAACTCAGTGTGCAACCAAGGATGACCTTGAACTTCTCATTCTCCTGTGTCCACTTCCTGAGTGCTACAATTGCAGGTGTTAGTCACCATGCCCAGTTTATGTGGTGCTGGAGATCGAACCCAGGGCCTTGTACATACAAGGCAAGCACTCTATCAAATGAGCTACAGTCCCAACTCAAGACTTGGTCTTTTGGGGTGTGGTGAGGAGGGGAGATGTTTGCCTCAAAGGGCTGTTGTACGGAAGAACTGTTGTGAGAATAGAACTCTGAGTTGTGTGTGATAGGGCACAGTTTGCACCTGTGCATACAGAAGCCTAGCTTGTACAGAGCTGTCTACTTGAAGGACCTGTTGTGAGAACAAGTCCAAAAGGCAGAGGTGAGGCCTTTCTCCCCATCACCAATAACACTCTTTATTATCTTTTAATGCAAGTCATCCTAATAGGAATGAATTGTTATCTTTGTGTTTTTCCTTGCTTCTCTGTTTATTTCTCCTATCTTTTTTTTAACTTTTTTTCATATTTTTTATTGACAATTTCTATACTTACATACAAAAAACGCATGATATTTCCCTCCCCTCCTCTCCTATCTTTTATTTCTTACAATAACTAATGAAAGTCAGCAACTGTACCTTAAATGTTCCAGACTTACTTCATAAATATACATCTTTCACTAGGGTAATAACAGGTATGTAACTTTTCCAAAACCAAGAAAAACCAGAAAACACAGAAAAAACAATAATAGATTATATTAATGTTCTTGACAGCTGAAACATTCCATAAATAATCTTTTCTCCCCTATGTAGATGATCTGTAGACTGACACTAGAAACAGCTACTAAAACCCCTACAATGATGATTTCAAGCTAGGACCTGGCACCTTCTGAGAGTTGTCTGGAATATAAAGGGATATTGTCAATGATGTAATGACCCCAGATATCCAGACAGTAATGTTTACTCCATGGTAAATAATCATATATACATATATGTTTATGTGTGTATTCAATGGTAAATATAAGTGTTTCCCCCTAAATGAAATATTACAGCGTCCTAATATACAAAACAAGTTTTAGGAAACTTGTTGACGGTGTTGACTGGTTGATGTGTTCTCCCTCTACATGCACCCAGAGGATATGTGGTGGTGGCTTCTTCACTGTTCCCCATGAACCCCAGGGAAATCCTTGGCAAACCATGTTTCACTACCTCCTGTCAATTCAAAGACTGGGCATCCTGCCAGGGACACAAGAACGGTCTGCATGGGAGTCCAAGTGACTGCCAATCCTGTTTTCCCTGTTTTCAGATAGTCATAAGTAGTACAGTTGGTATTTCATGTACTGACTACCTTTTTAATCTAGATTGTTCTTGCTTTTCAGCAGCAATACATTCTAATAAGTTAATATGACTGCTTGTATTAATATTGCTCTCACATTTGGTGTCACCTCTGCTTTTAGAACACAGTAAACAGAGATAAACCTTCTTAAGAACAGAGAAAGTACTATACACTCATTCCAAACTGGTGTTCTGGTGCCTAATCTGGTTTCTGAATATGCGTGTCCTTTTCCTTTTCTGTATATTCTAATCAAAGAAGCCCTTGGATCAACAAAGGGAATAGACTTTTTTGTCCATGAAATGTGGGCAAACGTGGGATCCATCTTTGTATGTCACCAAAATTAAGTCACACTAAACCTTAAAACTGTAGTTGGCATCATGTATATATGCCACAACTTGTAGCTGGTTCTCATGAATTTTGGATAAAAGCCTCAGTTTCTCTGATGTCTTCCAAACACACATAGCTTGACCTGATACTCAGTGTTGCTGTCAGGTTTGTGTTGCTGTCAGAAAACACCCAACCAAGAAGAGCTTGTGGTAGGAAAGGATTTATTTTGGCTTACAGACTTGAGGGGAAGCTCCATGATGGCAGGGGAAAATGATGGCATGAGCAGAGGGTGCACATCACCTCCTGGCCAACATCAGATAGACAAGAGCAACAGGAGAGTGTGCCAAACACTGGCAAGGGGAAGCTGGCTGTAATACCCATAAGCCTGCCCCCAGCAATACACCACCTCCCAGGGGGTTTCAATTCCCAAAATGCCACCAGTTGGGGCTTATCTTCAGAATACATAAGTTTATGAGGGTCGCCTGAATCAAACCACCACACTCAGTCATACCATCCAGCAGACTAACAAACCTTAAGATATTGAGCTGAGCAGCATTTTCAAGGTGCTCACACTCAACTGATATATTTCAAACAATGTTGAAAGACTTTAATGTTGCCACATGAAATGTTCACCTCTCTTCTAAGTTCCCCTGGGATGAAAGTATGATTTCCAAGACTTTGTGAAACCATTTCCCATGTAAAAAGATGTTTGAAGTATAATCTACAGATCAACCTTCCCATATGTTGCATCATTTTCAAAGGATTTTTAACAATCACTTGTATTTGCTTTTACATTTCTTTCTAGAATGAACATATGAAACAAGTTTCATGGAAGTCTTGTTTCTCCTCTCATGTTGGGGGCTTATGCTTACTCACAAGTCTACAATGCAACCTTCTTAGACAATGATTTTGGAGTCTGGGCCAGACCTCTGAATGATAAGATACACCTCACTAAATAAGAATACTTTGCTTAGTCCATTTCTTCATAAGGATTTTTTTTTCTGACCACAGAATAAAAGGAGAAATAAACACACAAGAGAGGTTGGTTCTACAGACATTCCCTTTGAACTTTTCTTTTTCTTTTTCTTTTTTTGCTTTTGGTTTTCTGAGGTAGGGTCTCACTCTGGCCCAGGCAGACCTGGAATTCACTCTGTATTCTCAGGGTGGCCTCAAACTTATTGAAATCCTCCTACCTCTGCCTCCCAAGTGCTGAGATTAAAGGCATGTGCCACCATGCGTGGCTTTGAACTTTTTTTTTTTTTTTTTTGGTTTTGCGAGGTAAGGTTTCACTCTGGTCCAGGCTGACCTGGAATTCACTATGTAGTCTCAGGGTGGCCTCGAACTCTCGGCGATCCTCCTACCTCTGCCTCCCGAGTGCTGGGATTAAAGGCGTGCGCCACCACGCCTGGCTGGCTTTGAACTTTTAAGCGGTCTGTAAATGGTGTGAAATGCCTTCATATTTAGATACTTTTTTTTTTTTTACTTTTCTCTGGTATTTTTCAAATGTTGAGAAGTTTTTTTTTTTTTTTGGGGGGGGGGTAATTTTTGGGATGCCATGATGCTTTAATACCCAGGGCATGAACACTCATTCAGGACTAGTACTTTCCTCATCTATTCCTTTATCCTTGAGTCAGACCTTTACTGGTATGGTGGCACACTCCTTTAATCCCAGCACTTGGGAGGCAGAGGTAGGAAGATTGCCATTAGTTCGAGGCCACCTTGAGACTACATAGTGAATTCCAGGTTAGCCTGAGCTACAGTGAAAACCTCCCTCAAAAAACACAAAAAACCCAAAAAACAGCTGGGCGTGGTGGCACACGTCTTTAATCCCAGCACTCGGGAGGCAGAGGTAGGAGGATTGCTGTGAGTTCAAGGCCACCCTGAGACTACATAGTGAATTCCAGGTCATCCTGGGCTACAGTGAGACCCTACCTCAAAAAAGCCAAAAAAAAAAAAAAAAGAAAAAAGAAAAGAAAAGAAAGAAAAAAAGTTGATTTTTAGCTGATGTATATTTTTATTTATATATTATATATAAACATAAAAGTATGCATATTAGTATAGTACAATATAATGTTTCAGTATCTGTATACACTGTAATGAATAAATCAAGTTAAAATATCCATTGCTTCAAAAATTTATCATTTATTTATGAGGAAGACTTTCAAAATTCATTCTTTTACCTTTTTAAAATAATTTTTAAGATGCATTTCTTTTTATTTTATTTAATCAATTTATTTATTTATTTGCAAGGAGAGAGAGAGACTGAGAGGAAGAAAATGTGCATACCAGGGTCTCTACCCACTGCAAATGAACTCCAGATGCATGTGCCACACTTTATGCTTCTGGCTTTAGATTGATACTGGGGAATTGAACCCATGTCGTTAGGCTTTGCAAGAAAGTGCCTAAACCATTGAACCATCCTTCAGTCCTCTTCTAATGTTCTTAAAGGTATAATACATTGTTGTTTTCTGTAGTGCCTCTACTGCACAATAACACACAGGACTTTCTGCTCCTGTCTAACTAGGTTAGTACCTATTGGTCAATATTTCCCTCATTTCCCCTACTTCTTAAGCTTCTCAGCTTCTGGTGAACATCATTCTATTCTGAACTGGAATGAGATTGACGTTTTTGTCATAGAAAACTTTTATTACCACAAAGGAAGCCAAGGAAGGATGGACCCCATGGATGACAGCCTCTGAGCATGTGTGAGCAGGGAGGGTGACAGGATGGGATACTGTACATCACATATGGCCATCATCCAAGAGACAGGCTTGGTCAATACACAGTGGACTTTTTTGTAACTTTTTTTAACTTCAAATTTGAATGTGAATGTATGTTCCCTACAGCCTGAGGTATTTTAAAAATATTTTTGTTTATTTATTTGAGAGCGACAGATAGATAGAGAGAGATAAAGGCAGAGAGAGAGAGAGAGAGAGAGAGAGAGAGAGAGAGAGAGAGAGAGAGAATGGGAGCATCAGGGCCTCCAGCCACTGCAAACGAACTCCAGATGCATACACCACTTTGTGCATCTGGTACTTGGGTACTGGGGAATCAAGCCTCAAACTGGAGTCCTTAGGCTTCACAAGCAAGCAGCTTAACCGCTAAGCCATCTCTTCAGCCCCCCCCCGGGGTATTTTTAATTAAGCTTGCAACTTAAGCCTCCAGCAGCATGATGGAGGGTACGTCACTGGGGGTGGATCTTAAGCCCAGCCCTAAGGTGTGTTCAAAGCAGTTGGAGCTTGGCTGTTTCTGTTTGCTGGCTGTTGGTGCTTGCTGCTTTCTCCACTTGTTTCTCCCTGCAATGGAACTATGGAAATGAGCCAGCTTCTTCTGCCATTGATGGATTCTGTAAGCCTGAAATAAACCTTTCCTCCCATAAGCTGATTCTGGTTGAGTGTCTAGCAACGAAAAAGTAACTGCAACATCTAACAATAGTATAGATACAACATCTCTCTTCTGGTTACAAATTAAGTGTTAAAAATTTTATTTATCTGAGAGAGAGAGAGGAAACGAGAAAGAGGGAGAGAGAGAAAGAAAGAAAGAAGAGGAGGAAAGAGAGAGAGAGAGAGAGAGAGAGAGAGAGAGCACCCCAGGGCCTCTGGCCACTGCAAACGAACTCCAGATGCATATGCCACCTTGTACACCTGCCTTAACATGAGTCCTGGGGAATTGAACCTCCATCCTTTGGCTTTACAGACAAATGCCTTAACCTTTAAGCAAACTCTCCATCCCTAAGTGTGTTTTGTACCCTTTCAATTTGAGTCTGTTACTGCCTTTGAGTTTCTTGTCAACAGTATATATATGAGTGATGACTTTTATATATCCTGGCAATATGTGCCTTCTTTCTACCATTTCTTTTCTGTATGTTCTTCATTTTTTTACTTGATTTTGTGGAGCAAATATTTTGATTTTGTATGAATTTCCCTTTATGAATTTTTATTAAGTATTTTTGTATTATTTGATATGGGTATTAAATTTATTTATTTTTGTTTGCTTGTTTGTTTTTAGGCAATGTCTCACTCTAGCCCAGGCTGATCTGGAACTCGCTTTGTATCCCAGGCTGGCTTTGAACTCACAATGATCTTCCTACCACAGTCTCCCAAGTGCTAGGATTAAAGTTATGAGTCACCATGCTCAGCTTGAGAATACATTTAATACTCTCAGTTTAGAACAGTCTAGCTTCAATTGATCCTCATTTAATTAATTTCATTATCATACACCATCTATGCTCCTATACAGCTCTTATACCTCTTTTAAGTTGTTGGTAGATAAACTGTATTTTATACCTGCACCTAAAGGAAATACATGGGGCTGGGGAGATGTCTCAGTGGGTAAAGTGCTTGCTGTGCAAGCATGAGGACCTGAGTTTGGATACCCAGCACCCACATACAATGCCAAGCATGGTGGTATGTGTCTGTAATCCCAGTGCTGGGCAGGTGGTGGGGAGGAGAGTAGAGATAAGGAATCCTAGGGATTTCCTGTCTATGTAGTCTAAGCAATTTGGTGAGTTCTTGGTTCAGGAAGAGACCCTGTCTCAGAGGGCAGAAGTCTATGAGTAAGACACCTGAGGACAACCTCTCGCATCCACATGCACACACATACACATATGAACACACAACACACATACACCAAAAAAGTGAAGTTACAAGGCAAAAATACAGTATTGGCTTTTATGTTTGCCCAGTTCATTTTGTCTGACATCTTCATTTCTTCATATAACTTTAAGTTACTATCTGATATCCTTTCATTTTAATATGATGGAAACTTTTCAGCATTCATTGCAGGACAGATTTTTCAGGGAAAATAATAAAAAAAAAAACCTTTCAATTTTTATTTGGCTGGAAATGACTTCACTTCTTTCTCATTTTTGAAGGATGGTTTTTACCAAATATAGAATTCTTGGTTGACACAGTGTTATTTTCCCTTCAATATTTTAAATATGTCATTTTGCTGCTCACTTCTGTCTATAGTTTTTGATGACAAAGTGACTAATAATCTTATCAAACATCCATTGCACTTAGTATGACACTTTTCTTATTTCCTTGAATATTCTCTTTATCTTTGCCTTTGAACAGTGAGATCTATTTCGGTTTACCCAACTTTAAGTGTTTGAATATCTGCAATGCATAGTTTAAAATCTTTCAACTCTAGTGAAATGTGCATTTCATTTAATGTATTTCTCAAGTACAGAATTTTTGTTTGTATTATTTTGTAATTTCTCTTTCTTGTGTTGTTTTCCTGTATTTTTTAAATCAATTCATTGACCATAGTTAATGTTTTGAGGACATTTAAAATAGTTGTTTTAAAGTACTGATCTATGGACTAGAGAGATGACTTAGCAGTTAAGGTGCTTGCTTGCAAAGCCAAAGGACCCAGGTTCGGTTCCCCAGGACCCATGTAAACCATATGGACAAGGTGGTGCATGTGTCTGGAGTTCATTTGCAGCGGCTAGAGGCTGTGGCACACCCATCCCCCCCCCGGTTTCTCTCTCTCTCTCCCTCCCTTTTTTTTTTTTCGTTTTTCGAGGTCGAGACTTGTTTGCTGTAGCCCAGGCTGACCTGGAATTCACTATGTAGACTCAGGGTGGCCTTGAACTCACGGCAATCCTCCTACCACTGCCTCCCAAGTGCTGGGATTAAAGGCGTGCACCACCAGGCCCAGCCTATCTATCTCTTTCCCTTTCTCTCTCTCAAATAAATAAAATATTAAAAAATAGGTATTTAAAAGTATGAATCTAATAAATCTGATGATTGTGCTTTCATTAGGGCTGTTATTTTATTTTCTTTATCTGAGTGAGCTGTACTTTCCTGTTACTTTGTATGCCTTTTGGTGAAAACTGAACATTTCAATAACATGTGTGATATCCTTTTAAAGTCAAATTCTTTTTTTTTTTAACTTTTTATTTACTTGCCAGCAGACAGAGATAGACAGAGAATAGTTGTGCTAGGGCCTCTGAACACTGCAAATGAACTCCAGATGCATTTGCTACTTTGTGCATTTGGTTTTACATGGGTACTGGGGCATCCAACCCTGGTTGTTAGTCTTGCAGGCAGGCACCTTAACCACTGAGAAATCTCTCCAGTCTCCTTTACTTTATTTCCGTTCAGAGCTAATAAATTTTCTTTGTTTATTCTTTGCCCCACTATACAATGCAAATTGTTTTGCCTCTTCATAATTATGTGCCCATTTTTGTATAAAAAATGCTATGTGTCTACTCTTCTCTGTTAGAAGATATAAAGTTAAGGCTTAGAGGAGTTGATGAATAAAGTCAAATTCTTTGTCTTCCTCAATATTAGTACAAATACTGACTGATGCCTTCATGATCCCAGGGTAACTGGAGCAGAGGCAAGGGTAATACACACACACACACACACACACACACACACACACACACACATAATTTGGTAATCTTGCTTAAATCTTCAATACTGAATTTTTAAATCATTTTGTCAGTTACTTAAGGTCTATTTATAGAATACACTGCTTTAAATATGTCTAGTCATAATTTTACTCCTGGCACTTTTATTTATTTATTTTTATTTTTATTTTTGGAGAGAGGCACAGAGAGAGACAGAGAGAGAGGGAGAGGGAGACAGATAGAGATGGGCGAGCCAGCAGCCTCTCAGCTCCTGCAAACGAAATCCAGATGTGTGCACCCCCTTGTGGTCAAGTGTGGCATTGCACCCTTGCATCACTTTGCATCTGGCTAAATGTGGGACCTGGAGATTGGAACCGGCGTTCTTAGGCTTAGGAGGAAGGCGCCTTAACCACTAAGCCATCTCTCCAGGCCTATTTTATTTTTTTAATTATTTATTTATTTATTTATTTATTTATTTATTTATTTATTTATGAGAGAGAATGGGTGCACCAGGGCCTCCAGCCACTGCAAACAAACTCCAGATGCATGTGCCACCTTGTGCATCTGGCTTACATAAGTCCTGGGGAATCAGACCTGGGTCCTTTGGCTTTGCAAGCAAGTGCCTTAAATGCTAATCCATTTCTCCAGCCCTATTTTTTTATTTTTGGTAGAATAATCAAAATATCTCAGCTATTTGAGATATGGTAGAACCTCTCAGAAGTGAGACATAGTGTGAGGTCGAATGTCTTTGAGCACCCTGCCCCTAGAAGGGTTTAATTAAGTCCTTGTACTTCTTGTGTGCCTTAGATAGTTCTCAGAAGAGTGGGTAGCTATTAAAGAGTAAAGCTGGCCCATTCACAATGTCTAGATTCTTCCTTTTCCATTGGATAACATCCACTATATCAGTTACCTTCTTGTTGCTGGGACAACATACCCAACCAGAAAACAGCTTATGGAAGAAAAGAGATTATTTTGGTTTACATTTTCAAGGGGACATCTATCCTGGTGCAGAAAATATGGCAGGAGCAGACACTCACATTTTCAGGAAGGAAATACAGAGAGAGAATGCTGCAAGTGGACCTGAACTATAACACCTCAAGGCTCATCTGCAATGACAGGCTTTCTCTAAGGCATCACCTCCTAAAGGTTCCACAACTTTGCTGAATAGCAACAGCAACTGGGGATTCAGTATTCAAATACATGAACGGTATTTTACATCCAAACCACCACATACACATATGCTCCCACCATTGCAATTCCATGTGATATGAGTCCATTACCAAAGACAAAATTGATGGGACTGTCCAATTTTGAACTTTTCCAAAACTCAAAGCAAAATAAATCTATTTTGTTATAAAGTACATGGTCTTGAGCATTTTGTTGTAGGAATGGAAACTGGGCTAATGAAGAATTTTAATAGAAGAATAAAAAAGAATGTAGTATTTTCTTTTTAGCGTGCCTTAATTTTTTCTTGTCATTCTGGGGAATCAAACTAAGGGCCTGAGATATTTCACCATGAAGCAACGTCCTCAGTAGTAGTTGACCATTTTAACATTAAAAATGTATGTTTTAAACTCTAGTAATGGGCTGAAGAAATGGCTTAATGGTTAAAGCATTTGTCTGCAAAGCCAAAGGGCCCAGGTTTGATTCCCCAGGACTCAAATAAGCCAGATGCACAAGGGGCACATGCATCTGGAGTTCGTTTGCAGTGGCTAGAAGCCTTGGCATGCTCATTTTCTTTCTGTCTGTCTCTTCTCTATCTCTCTCTATCTCTGCTTGCAAATGAATAAATAAGATGAAATTCTAGTAATATTTCTTAACATTAACCTTACCATATTTTTCATAGTTACACCAGATTTCCTATGGATATTATTGGCAAGAATATATTTTTCAACATCTTGACTT
Organism: Orientallactaga sibirica; assembly: GCA_036365145.1. NCBI lineage: Eukaryota > Metazoa > Chordata > Mammalia > Rodentia > Dipodidae > Orientallactaga > Orientallactaga sibirica. The sequence continues at coordinate 1,077,460 of JAEOAD010000747.1, forward strand.
TCAATCATTTTCTATCCTTACATTTAAGGTGTGACTCTTGAAGGCAGAATTATTTATTTTTATGTAATCTGATTAGAATACTCAACCTATTTAAAATTACTTTATTGATATTTGTGTTTATGCTTCTCACTATTTTATTCTTTTAAATACTTTATTTGCAAGAAGAGAAAGAGAGAGAGAGGAGGAGGAGGAGGAGGAAAGGATAAGAGAGAGTGGGTGAACCAGGGCCTCTTTCAACTGCAAACAAACTTCAGACATATGTACCACTTTGAGCACCTAGATTTATGTTGGTACTGGGGAATCGAACCCTGGCTGGCAGGCTTTGCAAGCAAGTGCCTTGCACCTCTGAGCCATTTTATCATCCCCTATTTGATTTTTTAATTGATCATCCTGTTCTACATTCCTAGTGATTTATTAGACAACATGTTCCTTATTGATAGAAATTATGAACCCCTAAAACTCTGTTCAGAATTGTGTTCCCAAGGTGTGTGTATGTTCTGAGGAAAGAGTCAATCACTATTATTAGTTTTTAAACTGGGGTCATGTTTTTATTAAAAATAAAATAAAATAAATTTTCACAGAACCAGAGACAGTATGAAACTAATTCCAATGTTCAGACTCACAGAAACTCACCTGTATTTCATCTCTAAATATTGCAAATCCCCCTCTGTTTTCAGTCTCCACATTCTCCTTGACTAATCTCACCCATTTCTGCAGTTGCTACTATAGTCTTAGGAAGGAGGGCAGTCAATTTCACATCTCTATCTCAGAATTCTCTCTTACTCTATTGACTTCCATGGCGTTCTTTTTTTTTTTGTATGCAGTTCTCAAGAGGAACTCACATCCAAAGATACCTCAACCTCAATGCATCCAAAAATAGTTCCACCATTAATCAAGACTGTCTTTGCCCTAGGCATCCTGCTCAGGTTATTTTCAAACTGCGCTGCTGGATCTGGTCACAAGGTGGCGCTTTACTCTACTTTTAAAGTTTTTAAAGTTTTTCCACTACTCAAGTTTTGATCAGGAAGAAAAATGAATCCATTGTTATATTGTATAGCAAGTTAGAAAATATTGCTTACCACTCTGTATCAATTCATTTTTTTGAAGATGTGTATGGGTCAAATCACTGAAGGACTTTACCTGGTACATTTTCTTTTACGACTCATGTGCCCATTCATAAATATCTATTGTCCTTTCTAATTACAGAATGATGTCCAAATTTTCTACTGGGCAGCTTTTCTCTGTGTCCTAGCTTCTGCTTTCTTAGATTCTTTTTCTTCTTATATTCATATTTCTCATAACTTTGACTTACTCTGATGACTTTTCAAATCCTCAATGCTAGGGATTTTACCATTCCCCTCCAGTTCCCAGTATTCATAGCCAATCTGATAGCTAATTTTGATTATGAATTTGATTAGATTTTTTTAAAAAGCCAAGGAATGAGTGAGGCACACCTTTGGGTTTGTCTCTGAGGGTGTTTCCAGAGAGGATTAAGTGAATGGGGAAGACCTTCCCTGAATGTGGGTGGCACCATTCCATAGGCTGCCAACCTGGACTAAATACAAAGAAGAAAGGAGAAAGGTAGCTGGGTTTCATGGCCAAAGCCATGGAAAAATCCCCCCGCCCCATTATGCCTTCTCAGATATGATGAGGTACATACACTCTTCTGACTTGTGAGTCAAAATAACCTTTTCCTCCCTTAAGCTGTTTTTTTTTTTTTCTTGGTCAGGTATTTGGTTGCAGCAACAAGAAAAGTAACTCACACAGCCATTGTGCTCAGTTTTATTCAATGTGAGGGAAACCTTTATCCCCTTAGAAGAAACTGGGATTTGGATTTGTCGCTACTAAAATACTAGGAAAATGGTACAATCCTTTTTTTTTTTTTTTTTTTTTTTTGGTTTTCCAAGGTAGGGTCTCATTCTAGCTCGGGTTGACCCAAAATTCACTGTGTAGTCTCAGGGTGGCCTTGAACTCACAGTGATCCTCCTACCTCTGCCTCCCGAGTGCTGGGATTAAAGGCATGCGCCACCATGCTCGGACAATTGTTAAATTAAAAAAACACAGACAGCTATTTTCAGCTGCCCAGACCCTCAAGTTAATTTTCTATTTATCTTGGTTTTACAACTGATTACCTGAACAATGTTAGGTGAATCATTTAACTTCTGTGTGCCTCACTTTCCTGCAATGTGAAGTGGGGACACTGATAGCATAGCTGTCACAGTTTCTTTAGAGGAATGGTTTGACTAATGCTTGTGAGTCACTTGGAACACTGGGGCAGAGCTCCACTAAACATATGTTTTGAGTAATGTTATTATTACTATTGTATTCTGCATGGTCCAAAGTAACATGCTAAAAGAAGCTGTGAAAGGCAGGAAGATTGGAAATTATGAAAAGGTGAAAAATGAAAAAGTTACATTGAAGAAAATAACAGGGATGTAAAGATGGCTCAGTGGTTGAAGGTGCTTGCTTGCAAAGCCTAATAAGCCCAAGGTTTGATTTCTCAGTACCGACATAAAGCCAGATGCACAAAATGATGCATGCATCTGGAGTTTGTTTCAGTGGTAGGAGGCCCTGGTGTGCGCATACTCACTCTTTCTGTGTCTCTGTCTTGCTCTCCCTCTTGCTCTCAAATAAATAAATAAGTAACAACAGAAAAATCACCTGAAATCACTCATCTATTCCCAAATTTTATGTGTGGTGAGTTCTTTTACTTCCTTTTTTATTTCAGTATGCACATGCTCATATATATTTTCACACCTTACTTTTTGACTACAGCATTTGTTATATATATACCCCATGGATTCAAAAACATTTTTTGTTTATTTTTATTTATTTGAGAGTGACAGACAGAGAGAGAAAGAGGCAGAGAGAGAGAATGGGAGCACCAGGGCCTCCAGCCACTGCAAACAAACTCCAGATGCATGTGCCACCTTGTGTGCATCTGGTTTATGTGGGTACTGGGGAATTGAGCCTTGAACCGGGGTCCTTAGGCTTCACAGGCCAGCAGTTAACTGCTAAGCCAGCTCTCTAGCCCCTCAGAAACATTTTGTTTTGTTTTGTTTTTCGAGGTAGGGTCTCACTCTAGCTCAGGCTGACCTGGAATTCACTATGTAGTCTCACGGTGGCCTTGAACTCATGGTGATCCTCCTACCTCTGCCTCCCTAGTGTTGGGATTAAAGGCGTGCACCACCACGCCAGGCCCTTCAGCAACATTTTTGATGAAAACAAATCAAATCATCATATAAAAGTTTCCCATGTGTTGTATAATGTCAGAAATCCTGAAATGTATTTTTTAAATAAGATTCTAACACAGAATAAGATAATTAAACCAGGGATTGTGGCATACATCTGTAATCCCAGGACTCTAGAGGCTGATAATGAGGACTATGAGTCTGAGGCCAGCCTGGCATACATCATGAATTTCAGGTCAGCCTGCGTTAATAAGACCCTGCTTCTAATAAACAAATAACAGAGATAAATTAGTTCTTGTGTTATATATATTGCTAGGTTTATGGCCTTTTGATTAATTTCTCTTCAGTCTTTTTCTAGGCATTTTTGTGTATAATTGTGATTCCACTGCAGCACCAGTGGTTCACCTGTGTTGGTAAGTATTGGAGTCTCTCAGAGGAATATAATGTATATTTTAGCACCCAGTTGGAATGTTTCTGGTTCATGACATTGTGGAATCATGAAAGAGATGAAAAAATATACACTTGGTAAAAGAGACAGGGATTTTTGAAGGAGACAATTATCTGTGATATATTTTGAAAACCATGATAAGTTTTATTCATGTTTTGGTTTGGCATATTATACTGTGACTGATATGTCTTTAACTCTGAAGAAAAGTTTTGCTTGATAATATACTTTGAAAATTTATTTATTTGTTTGCATTCACGAGACAGAGAGAGAGAGAGAGAGAGAGAGAGAGAGAGAGTACTTGGGCATGTCAGGACCTCTTGCCACTGCAAATGAACTCCAGATGCAAGTACCACTTTGTGCATCTGGCTTTACTTGTGTACTGGGGAATCAAACCTGAGCCATCAGGCTTCACAAGCAAACACCTTTAACCACTGATCCATTTTACCAGCATTTTGGAAAGTTTTTATTGACAATTTTCATACATATGCATAAAATTTTAATCATAATCCTCTTCCATTCTTTTCTTTTATCCTTCATCTTTCATACCCTGTTATGTTACCACTTCTTTTCTAATTAGTTCTTCTAGTTTGATGTCCTTTTTATGCCTTCTTCCATTATCCTTGACAACATATTGACGGACTCAATGTTGTTCAGGTAACAACAGCCACTGGGAAGTCGTGAATGTTATGTCCACTTCATGTCCAGAAGATAGCATTCCAAAGTACTCCTTCCCATCCCCTGGCTCTTATGTTCTTTCCCCCACCTTTTCCTCAATATTCCCTGAAGACTTTGTGAGTGTAATAAACATGTTTCACTTAGTGATGAGCACTTAACTGTCACTTCTTCTCAGCACTTTGATAAGTCTTAAATCTCTCTAGTAGTCACCACCATCTGCAAAAAGGAGCTTTACTGTCAAAAAGTGAGAACAGCATTATTCTATGCATATAAATATAAATATTTGGAGAGAAATTTGATGAGCACAACATATCCATTTGTTAGTAGTAGCTGCCTCCAAAGGCCTATGAATTTCCCAACCATCAACTTTTGACTAGGTTTTTAGTACCTGGCATGAAGTCCCTCATGTGGAGTGAATCAAATCCAATCATATAGTAGTTGCTTACCCCCATACGAGTCATGCCACTATGGTACTGGTGGGCACATCTTGCCTGGCTTGCCTAATATTCTTAAGACATGAGTAGAACATGACCAAAGCCTTGAGGATCCCCATAAAGTAATAATGGCTATATTGAATATCTATTAAAAACCACAATGTGCCAAACATTGTAATAATTACTGAAAGTGTCAGGGTGATGAAGGGTGGTACTTGTTGCAATAATGTGGAGATGTACCTGTTACTGTGTAAGATTTTTTTTTTTTTACTTTATGAATTTTTAAAGCTCTTTTATGCATGGGAAATACCACTTTTGGGGAGGTTACTCAGTTGATATAACAAAGAGAATATACATCTAGTTTTATAAATTTTGGTGTGCCTGTCGCCCTATTAGGTGAATGTGTCCATTACTTTTCATATTAAGATCTGTGGAGGGCTGGAGAGATGGCTTAGTGGTTAAGGCGCTTGTCTGTGAAGCCTAAGGCCTCATGTCTGACTCTCCAGTTCCCACATTAGCCAGATGCACAAAGGTGAGGCAAGTGCAAGGTCTCACATGCTCATTAGGTGGTGCAAGCATCTGGAGTTCTATTTCAGTGGTGAGGCCCTGGCACACCAATTCTCTCTCTCTTTCTCTCTCTCCTCTCTCTCTCTCTCTCTCTCTCTCTCTCTCATCTCTCTCTCTCTTGCTCTCTCTAAAATAAAATTTAAAAATTAAAAAGCTGTGGAGTATTCCTGGGAGAGAAGTAACCTCTGAGAAGAGCTTCCTAGGCATAAAAATCCAATGTTCAGGTTGGGAAGATTAGTCAGTGGTTAAAGCACATGCCATTCAAGCATAAGGACCTGAGTTCAGATCTTCTGCACCAACCTAAATGCTGGGTTTGGTAGGTTATGCCTGTAATCTCAGCACTGGGGCTTTTTCATCAGAATGACTCCAGCATACCAATGCCCAAAGGTAAACAAACAAAAGAAGAAGTGCCAGGAGTACCCACAAATCATAGCAATATCAGTAGAAGGATGGTACTGCTTCTCAGATGCCTGGACTCGTTTCTAGGCATGGAATAGATACCAATCGCCTCTCCCTGCGTGTCTTTTTGGGTCTGGGATTCTGAAAGGATGGAGGAGTGTAGTGTGGTAGGATGTAAGCCTACATAACTCACATATTAAGTACCTCATCTGATCCACTCAGCTGCCAAGAGAAACAAATAGTATTTCCTTCTCACAGATGGCAATAGGACCCACTGAAATAAGAACATAGTTATATGTGGTAGGGTTATAGTGACAAGCTATTCTAAATACTATTTTGAAATTTATTTGTTTTTTTTTAAGGCAGGATCTCATGTAGCCCAGGTTAACTTCAAACTCTCAATGTAGCTGTCGATGGCCTTGAACTCTTGATCCTTCTTCCTCTACTCCCCAAATTTTAGCAGTTCTATTGTTTCAGCTTTTAGAATATGGTGATCACAGGCTTTGTATATATTTTATTTCAATTATATATTTATGTTTGTGATTTATATATTATTTACATATAATTGTATTATGTACCAAATAATGAATGAAATGTGAGTGATCTTAAAACTATTTTTTTCATTATCCTATGTATATAATTTGGGTAAACATTGGAAATTTTAGAAAATAAATAAAATGAATTATAGGGCTGGGATAAAGTGCTTGTTGTGTAAGCTTGAGTACCCGAATTCAAAACCCATGGAAAATGGTATCTGTAATCCCATTGTACCCATGGTGAGATGGGATATGGAAACAGACTCCTTTGGAAGCATACAGCCACCAAACCTGGGGAACACAGTGGTGAATGCGAGATCCTGCTTCAAAAAAAGTGGAAGGTAGGGACTGACACCCAAGGTTGTCCTCTGACTGCCAAAAATGCACTGTGGCATGCATACACCCACACTCACACAAATAACAAGGCACACAAACATATACAACATACAAACAGGTTTAAATAAATGCACTTTTTGAAAATAAATCCATGTTCTCATAAAAGTTATAAGGCTTTAAGTTCAAATGTTCTTAATATTTTTAAGTTTAAGTAGCTTTGTTTGAATTTTTCTCCACTAACATTACACCTTTTGTTACTGTATGAAATAGATAAGTTTGAATACATTGAATTTTACCTTATATGTTGACTTAACCTATCATCATTTTTTGAGTGGGGGTTCGAGGCAGGGTCTCACTCTAGCTCAGGCTGACCTGGAATTCACTACGTAGTCTCAGGGTGTCCTCGAACTCATGGTGATCCACCTACCTCTGCCTCCCAAGGGCTGGGATTAAAGGCGTGCGCCACCATGCCTGGCTCCTATGATCATTTTAATAAGCAATTGAACTGCAATAATGTGTCCAGTGATCATTGAGAAGAAAGTTAGGGTAGGAACATATGGAATTAGGATGATATTCTCTAGTAAGAAATGAATTATTCATGAACTAAGAAGCAGATTAAAATATATATGTTTGTTCTACATGGTTTTAAAATAACTAGCATGATTATATTTACATTATTTTATAACCTGTTTTTAAGTAATATGGACATCATTTGCAAAACTACAACATCTTTCATTGGAAAAAGTTCAGAGAATTAAGGGAAAAGACAATACATCAAGAAATCCCAGAAATGCAGTCCCTTTGTTTTCTGTTTTTGTGTATTTTAAAAGAATTGAATTGAGGGGCTGGAGAGAAGGATCAGTGGTTAAGGCACTTGCCTGCAAAGTCCAAAGACGCAGGTTTGATTCCCAATTAGTGACATAAAGCCAGATTCACAAGGTGGTGCATGCATCTGGAGTTTGTTTACAGTGGCTAGATGCCCTGGTGTGTCCATTCCCAATCTCTCTCTCTCCCTCTTTCTCTCTCTCTCTGCCCTTTTTCTCCACAAAATAAATAAATAATAAAAATAATGGAATGGATAACTAATAAAGTTTTTTAATAATCTGCTGAAAACATTGCATCATTGCTTATATTACTTTACTAAACAAAACTACATTCCTATAAAAAGTTGTTTTCACCAATTTAAATTGGGTTCACTGAAATTAAGAAACATACATCCTTCCTTTTAACAACGTAGTGAATACCTTGACCAACTCAGACTTGTTTGGAGAGAGTCAGAGAATGAGGTGAAGAAAATAAGTTTCTAATTCATAATACCCATTTCTGTTGTAGGTACCTTCTCATAGCTGGAACAAAGCACATAGCAGAAAGCAGCTGATGGGAGGAAAGTTGTCTATTTTGGCTTATAGTCTTGAGGGGAAGCTCTGTGATGGCAGGGAAAGGATGGAATGAACAGACGCTGACACCACCTCTGCCACAGAAGGTGACAAAAAGCAGGTGGAGAGTGAGCCAACCTCTAGCAAAGGGGAACTGGCTATACCATTCCTACCACTACCCCCAACAACACACCTTCTCCAACAAGGCTCCACCTCCCAAATTGCTTTTGGTTGGGGATCAAGCATTTAGAACACATGAGTTTATGAGGGTCACCTAATTCAAATCACCACACCATAATTCACACTAGTCATACATGTAGCTCTTCCTGGAGGTCAATAAGGAAATGGAGGCAAATATGAGGGATTCAGCCATTGCAAGGACCCAAGTCTTATACAGGTAGTGAGAACTTTTTATTCAGAAGCTTCAAAACTATCAAGTGAATATGTAAAATATGTGTCATAAGATAACAGAACATTGTTTATACTCTTCTTTTCTGTTTTTTTTCCAAGGTAGGGTCTTGCTCTAGCCCAGGCTGACCTGGAATTCACTATGTAGTCTCAGGGTGGCCTTGAACTCATGGCGATCTTCCTACCTCTGCCTCCCAAGTGCTGGGATTAAAGGCATGCGCCACCATGCCTGCCTCTTTACTTTTTTAACTTTCATTGAGAACTCCCATACATATAGACAATATAATATAATTATAATCCCTTCCTATCATGACATTCCTTTTTCCCCTCCTGAATCCCCCCTCCACTGAATCTCTTCTTTCTAATTTCTTTCCAACTCTTTTCTATTTTGATGTCATCATTTTCCCTCCTATTATGCAGATCTTATGTAGGTTGCATCAGACACTGTGAGGTCATGAATAACATACAGCCTCTTTGTGTCTGGAAAACAGTATTGCAAAGCACTCTTCCCCTTCTTTTGACTCTTACATTCTTTCTGCCACCTTGTCTGTATGGTCCCTGAGCCTGGGTGAGTGTGATTGAGATGTCTCATTTAGTGCTGAACACAACATTGTCATTTCTTCTCAGCACTTTATTGAGTTTTGAGTCTCCCCAATAGTAACTGCCATCTGAAAAGAGAAGCTTCTATAAGAAAAAGTGAGAGTAAAGCTGGGCGTGGTGGTGCATGCCTTTAATCCTAGCACTTGGGAGGCAGAGGTAGAAAGATCACTGAGAGTTCGAGGCCACCCTGAGACTACCTAGTTAATTCCAGGTCAGCCTGGACCAGAGTGAGACCCTACCTCGAAAATCCAAAAAAAAAAAAAAAAAAAAAAAAAAAGAAAAAGAAAGAAAAAGTGAGAGTAGAAGTAATATATGGGCATAAACGTAAGTATTTAGAGGGCAGTATAGCTGTATGATAAATACCTAGAAAAAAATTGATATGGGCTGGAGAGATGGCTTAGTCATTAAGGCACCTGCCTGCTAAGCCTAAGAATGTGGTTGGATTCTCCAGGTCTCACCTTTAGCCAGATGCAAAGTGACACAAGGGAGCAATGCTACACTTATCCACAAGGGGGCGCACGCATCTAGAATTTGTTCACAGTGGCTGAGAGGGTGCTGGCGCGCCCATTCTCTCTCTCTCTGACATTCTCAAAAAAAATTGATATGTCATAGTGCATATAAATTTTCAAGTTTGATATTGCCAAAATGCCTTCCAAAAATACACTGTTTTTCAATCTTACACTATATGTGAATGCTAATTTTTCCATATCCTCACCAACTCTGATTTTTTGCATTAGTCAACTTTCTGTTATTGTAGCAAAATACCTGAGATCACCAACTTACAAAGAGAAAATGTTTGTTTTGCCTCAAAGGCTTGGTTGGTAGTTGGCTGTCCCAATTCTTTTTGGTACTATGATAGCATAGTACAACATAGAGGAGCATGTGTTATAAGAGGCTACTCACGTCATGGCATCCAAAAGAATAAAGAGAGAGGAGGATGGGAAGATGTTTAAACCTTCAAATCTTTCTTTAAATCAGTGGTTAAATATGTTTGCTTACAAAGCTGGCCAGCCCAAATTCAATTCCCCGGTATCCATGTAAAGCCAGATGCACAAAGTGGTTCATCCATCTGGAGATTTGCTACAACAAGAGGCCCTGACACTCCCATTCATTCTCTCTGTCTTTCTCTCTCTGTTTTTTTCTCCCTCAAGTATCAAAAAAGAGGAAGAGAGAGGTGTGGGGGGAGAGAGGGAGGGAGAGAGAGACCTGTGCTTCTTTGGGACACACTCCCAATGTCTTAAAACATTGTACTAGGCCCCGTTTCTTAAAGTTCTATATAACATCCAATAGTACATGATAAGAACCAAACCTTTAACACATGTACTTTTAGAGAATTGTAGGACTGAATATAATTAATAGTTTATATCTCTCCTACTTATAGAGATGAATAGTTAACTTTTCTATTCTCAACATATCTCTGTCTTAGTTTGGACTTCCATAACAAGTCACAATAGACTGGTAGCTGAAAAGTTTATTTCTCTACGCTAGGTGTGGTGTCTCAAGCCTTTAATTTTAGCACTCTGGAGGCTGTGCTAGGAAGATTGCTGTGAGTTTGAGGCCATCCTGGGCTATAGAATGAGTTCCTTGTCAGACCGGGCTAGAGGGAGATCTTGCCTCAAGAAAAAAATTTAATTTTCATAGTCCTGAAGAATGAGAATTCCAAGATCAACATACTGGAAGATCTAATCCTGTCTTTTGTGAGAGCTCACTTTCTAGTTTACAGTTGTTCATCTTATTGTATCATCACAGGGCAGAGAGAAGAATGAGGAAGCAAGCATTGTCATGCTCCTCCTCCTCCTCCTGTTTCTTGCTTAAGAATGTTAATCATGGGCTGAAGGGATGGGTTAGTGGTTAAGGCATTTGCCTGCAAACCCAAAGGACCCGGGTTCAATTCCCCAGGACCCACATTAGCTAGATGCACAAGGTGTTGTATGTGTCTGGAATTCGTTTGCAGTGGCTAGAGGCCCTGGTGAGCCCATTCTCTCTCTCTCTCTTTCTCTCTCTCTCTCTCTCTCTTTCTCTCTGTCAAATAAATAAATAACAATAAAAAATATATTTTTAAAAAAGAATGTTAATCACATTCAGGTCATCTCCACTAACATGGCCTAATTTCCTTACCAGTATCTTACCTTCACATATCATTATGTTGGGGATTTAACTTCATCATACAACTTTTTGGGAGACATATACATAACAGCCTTACTTAAATGTTATTTTGTTGTTGTTGTTGTTGTTGTTTTGTTTTTCAAGGTAGGGTCTCACTCTAGTTTAGACTGACCTGGAATTCATTATGTAGTCTCAAGGTGGCCTCGAACTCATGGCAGTCCTCCTATCTCTGCCTCCCAAGTGCTGGGATTAAAGGCGTGCACCACTATGTCCAGTCTTACTTAAATGTTTTGTTAGAATTATATTATAGTCAACTAATTCAATATTTTACCTATTATAAAATTTAATTTGTTTCTGATTTGTTTTTATTATAATCATATTGAATATCATAATGTCATTTTTTAATTTTTCATTGGTATATATATATTTGGTACACTGGAATAATTTTAACAGAATTATGAAGTTTGCCCTTTTTTTCAAAATTATTTTGTTTGTTTTTTATTTATTTATTTGAGAGTAACAGGTAGACAGAGAAAGAGGCAGATAGATAGAAAATGGGCACGCAAGGGCCTCCAGTCACTGTAAACGAACTCCAGATTCATGCGCCACCTTGTGCATCTGGCTTATGTGGGTCCTGGGCAATCAAGCCTTGAACCAGGGTCCTTAGGTTTCAGAGGCAAGTGCTGAACTGCTAAGCCATCTCTCCAGGTCCAAGTTGGCCTTTTTTAAAATTAAAAAAAAAAACACATTTATTTGAGAGTGACAGACAGAGAAAGAGAGAGAAAGAGAGAGAGAGAGAGGGAGAGAGAGAGAGAGAGAATGGGCACACCAGGGCCTCCAGCCACTGCAAACAAACTCCAGATGCATGCGCCACTTTGTGCATCTGGCTTACGTGAGTCCTGGGGAATCAAGCCTCGAACTAGGATCCTTAGGCTTCACAGGCAAGCGCTTAACCACTAATCCATCTCTCCAGGCCAAGTTTGCCTTTTTTATACTCTAACACAATCATCAAGGAGAATCCTAGGTTTGTGAGAATGTGTATGTGCATGTTCATGTGTGTATGGCAATGTCTCTTGTAGGCAGGAGCAAATTCTGTTTCTTTTAGTTCCTTCATTGGTGCTTTTCACTTGTTGCTTCCCGCTGTTTATTTAGGGTTCAAGCCAAAGGATCAATGTTGGAAATTCAGGTCTGCCAACGTTATTGAAGTAAATCATTGTGACCATCATTAAATATTTTTCTAAGAGCCGGGTGTGGTGGCACACACCTTTAATCCCAGCACTCGGAAGGCAGAGGTAGGAGGATCGCTGTGAGTTCAAGGCCAGCCTGAGACTACAGAGTGAGTTCCAGGTCAGCCTGGGCTAGAGTGAGACCCTACCTCAAAAAAAAAAAAAAAAAAAAAAAAAGAGAGAGAGAGAGAGAAAAAACTTATTTTGACTTATACTTCTAGAAGTTCCAATCCAAGATCAAATGGGTCTCTGGTGAGGGTAGCACATTATGGTGGGAGCATGTGATGGAATACACCATTAATCTCAGGAGGCCAAAAACAAAGAAGGACTGAGATGGCCAAGAACCACAAGCCCTATTCAAGGGCATGCTACAATGACCTAAGTCTTAATACAAGGTCCCACTTTTTTCTTTTTGTTTTTTTAAAAAAATATTTTTGCTGGTAACATCCATAAATATAAACAATCGATCATAATCATAATGCTCTTCTGCCACTCTCCCTTCTCCCCCTCCCAAATTTCCCCCTCAGTGAATCCCTTCTTTCCAAGTAATGTCTTTTCTGTTTTGATGTCATCATTTTTCCCTCCTTTTACACAGGTCTTGTGTAGGCAGCATCAGCCACTGTGAGGTCATGACTATCAAGGTCACTTTGTGCCTGGAAGACAACATTGTAAGCACTCCTCCCTTCTTTAGTTCTATCATTCTTTCTGCCACCTCTTCTGCAATGGTCCCTGAGCCTTGGAGGTTGTGACAGAGATGTCTCCTTTAGAAAAGCAAGGTTTTTGACAAATATTTTAGTCTTTTTTTATTGACAACTTCTATACTTACACACAATGAACCATATTTCCCTCCCCTCCCCATTTTCCCCTTCACAACTCTGCTCTCCATCATATTCCCTTCCTCTCTCCATTAGTCTCTCTTTTATTTTGATGTCATCATCTTTTTTCTCCTATTATGAGGGTTTTGTGAAGGTATTGCTAGGCACTGTGAGGTCATGGATATCAAGGCCAATTTCTGTCTAGGCAGTGTCATTGTAAGGAGTGGTACCCTTCCTTTGGCTCTTACATTCTTTCTGCTACCTCTTCTGCAATGGTCCCTGAGCCTTGGAGGGTGTGATAGAGACGTTTCAGTACCAGACACTCCTCCGTCACTTCTTCTCAGCACCTTTTGGGTCATCCCAGTGGTCTTTGCCATCTGAACATAGAAGCTTCTCTAACCACAAGTGAGAGTAGCATTAATATATGAATATGAACATTAAGTGTAGTGCTTTTAGGGCAGTTTGGTGAGAATAATGTATACATTTAGCTATAAAAGAGCAGGCTTTGTACCCCTAAGGCACATGACCTCCCCTGCCATAGTGTTTTGATTAGGTTTTCAGTACCAGGCATGTATTCCCTCCCATAGAGTGGGCCTTCAGTCCAATTATAGAGCAGGTGGTTTCCCCCAGAGCAGACATGCCTCTATTGCACCTGTTCAGTCATTTGGCCTGTCTGGCCAAACTTGAGGCTTCCAGTGTCCACTGTTTTCACCACTGATGACTTCTGTCTCCCATAGGGCTACATACAGTGTAGCTTTTCCCAGCTTTCAGTCAGTTGGTCTACAGGGAGAAGGTTTTCAGCTCAGCACCAGCTTGATTTTTCAGTGATCTTGCTGCCCACGTGTATGAAGTCTTCAGCAATAGGGTCTTACCATCTGTTACTCATGGAAAACCAAGGGCCTTGGGAATAGCCTGTGATGTTTTGGAGGCAGCAGGGCAAGGTTCCACTTCTTAATGCTTCGCAGAATTTTGTGATATAGCAACCCTGAGAACCAAGGCCTAACACATGGAACTTTTTTTTTTTTATTTTAGAGATTTCATTTTTATTTATTTAGAGACAGAGAAAGGGAAAAAGAGAGAGGGAGAGTGAGAATGGGTGCGCCAGGGCCTCTAGCCACTGCAAACGAACTCCAGAAGCGTGTGCACCCTTGTGCATCTGGCTTATGTGGGACCTGGAGAATCAAGCTGGAGTCCTTAGGCTTCACAGGTTTGTGCCTTAACCACTAAGCCATCTCTCCAGCCCCACATGGAACTTTTTATTTGAAGCAGTGTCTCACTCTCGCCCAGGCTGACCTGGAACTCTGTAGCCCAGGCTGGCCTCAAAGTCATGTGTGATCCTCCCACCTCAGCCTCTGGACTGTTGGAATTAAATACCTGGCTTCAAATGGACCCTTGAGAGCTCTCAGCCAACCATAATTGACAGGATTTTTTAAAGCTACTACATGTCTAGAGTGGGGTCTGGGCAGGAGTGAAGTCTCCAAATGTGCACATATTATACCACTGGGTCTTCACTAGATGGCAAGACCAGAAGCTAGAGAGGCAATCCAGGGGTGTGATACTTAATTTTGATTGTCAACTTGATAGAATTTAGAATCACCATGGCAACAACCTCTGGGCATGTCTGTGAGGGATTGTTTAGATTATGTTAATAGATATGGGAAGATCAACCCTAACTGTGTGCAGTACCATTCTATGAGTGAGCCCCTGAAGTAAATAAAAAGGAGAGAGAAATCTGAGGGCTAACATTCATGGTTTTCTGCTTCCCTGCTATGGATGAATATAATGTGACCGGCCACTTTCTACTTCTGCCACTATGCCTTATATTCCATGATGGACTATAGCACTCCAAATGTAATCCAAAATAAACCCTTCTTCCCCAGACTACTTCTTCTCAGGCATGAGAAAAATAATACAAGGAATTAGGTTTGCTTGTTATAACAATCCTTCATGAGAACTATCCAGAATTCAATGGGAACTACATCAATTCTTATCAAGGTCAATGTCCTTAATGACCTAATAGTCTTCCACTGTACTCCGTCACTTCAATATTTCATCATCTTCTATATCACCACATTGACAGACCAACCTTCCCACACATGAACCAGTGGGCTGTTACCAAATCCACATCCATTAGTTGCTGCTTGAAAGGGCCAGTGACTCAAGGACAAGTTGTTGGAACAAGGAAAAAGATTTATTTGGAAAGCTAAGCAAACCAAAGAAAATGGAGGCATATTGCCAACAAAGACTATCTTAGCAGACTCAGGAATGGAAGGGGGAAAAATGAGAGGCAATGGGCAGGAAATAACTGATGGCTAGAGATTTCTAGGCACCGTGCCAATGGCCTGGAACCAGGAATTGTCTTAGTTTCTCTGATCGTGGTGTCTGTAGCCTTGAAGTGGAGGAGAAATTAGGCAAATTTAGGTAAAATCAATATTGTTTTATAGTTTCAGACAAAAACTTCTTAAATGACCAGTCTGTCTACATAAAAAATTGAAAAGAAATCTGAGTCAATGGTAGCCAAGGAGAAAAATACAGTATGAAATCACAAATGCCAAGTTTTTTCATAGCATTTTAGACACCCATCAGATATCTGCAAGCCCAAGTAAAGAGTCAGTGCTTTCAGCCAAACTAGTCTTCAAGTCTTTGAAAAATAAAGTGACTATTATCATGATAAAATCAGTTTTGACCTTTAAAGGCAGTTAAAAGAAAGCTAGAGTGTTTATTTAGATTACTCTTGATTTCAAGGGGCACAAACCTTATCCAACTAGAGAAGGGAGTAAGAGCTCCACTGGCACACCAGCAGACCTAAGCTATTAAATACTGAGGGTTTTTGTTTGTTTGTTTTGTTTTGTTTTTCGAGGTAGGGTCTCACTCTGGCCCAGGCTGACCTGGAATTAACTATGGAGTTTCAGGGTGGCCTCGAACTCATGGCGATCCTCCTACCTCTCCCTCCCAATTGCTGGAATTAAAGGCGTGCACCAGCATGCCGGCCAATACTGAGTTTTATAGGGCTCAAATATACTTGCTTTCCAGAGGATGTAATTTGATATAAAAGCAAATGAAAATGAGAAGAAATTAATGTTGAAGGCTTTCTATGAGCAAAATGGTTTGCAGCATTGCTACCATTAAGACATCCTAACAATCATTTCAGGATTTGTACATTATTATGACCTTCCTTCAGATGAGGAAACAATTTGTTCACAATACGTATCTGACAACTGATCAAGTGATGATTCCTCATGCAGTGTAGCTGTTTGGTTATACCACTATCAGGGCTCAAAAGTCAAGCATTAGTTTTCCTTATTTTAAATCCTTAAATTCCTCAAATAAAATCATAATATAACACCATACACTTTTACAGCACTTAATATATACCAGATGCTATTCTAAGCATCATATGTGTACGTATTCATGTAACTAAAACAATCTGTCTTTATCTTTTCTGACTATAAAAAGAAATTACGTAAAAAAAATACTATTAGAAGTATTAAGAATTAAATTTAAACTGCCTTCAAAAATATCACCCCCGTTCCAGGATCATTTTATTTTTACAACTGCTACCCAACCCACCGAGCTCCACAACTATGGAAGAAGTTGCAGATGAAATGGAGGCTGACGAAGAACTATGGATAGAGGAGTTAGAAATCTTTGGAGGGAAAGACAGGAGGGGGTCATTTTTTTTAAGTAGAAAAAGTTCAGTAGCTCCAGAAAAACTGCAGTTCCTCTCTAGTAACCGGAGAACTGCAAATAACATTTTTCTTTCTTCCGAGAAAGGCAACAGCCAAAAAGACTGACAGGGCCAAATGTATTTGGAGGGGGGTGGGCGAAGGAGAACAGGGCGGGCCCACATCTGCCGCGCTTTTGGTGGGAGTGGAAATGGGGGACCCGAGCTCACTGGTGACGTAGATCTCATGTGACCAGGAGTCGACGTGTGCAGAAGTCCTGTTAGTCTGGTCCTTGTTTCCATCTGGGTACCAGCTTACTTCAGCTGTGCTGGCGGCGGTGTGGGAGGCTAGCGGAAGGAGGAGACAGCTTGCTTGAATTTTGCAGGTTGGTGTCAGCGGGTGTGTTGCCTGGGGTTTTCCAGTGTGCGTGTGTGTATAGGGGGGTCTAATGTAGAGAGTTTAGGGAGTTCTAGTTAAGTCTGTTTCTCCACCCCTACTTCAAGCTCTGCAGGAAAGGACACTTGTGAAAGATACTAGGGTTTCCCAAAAAAGGACAAGGAGATCTGTGATAATTTAGAAATAATCATCCTCTGAGATTTCGGACTTCTTTTCCGTCATCAACTCGGGTCCCAAACCTCGCCTCAGTTTTAAAGATAGTTTGGAAACAATGCTCTTTTCTCATTCCCTATCTGATGGAAAGACAAACTAACTTGAACTGTGCTTCGCAAGAGAGCTGTGGGAAACAAAAGATGGGAAACTTTCCATAAGCGAGACCTGAAATAAGGAAAGCTACGTGTGGTTGGTCTCTGGTGGTGCTTAGCCAAGCGCCCAGCGCTCACTCGCCCCACCCCCAACATCCCCTCCCTTCGCTCGTTTGTTTGCAGGTCTGTTCTTCACTCCGCACAAAGCTAAAAAAGTAGGAAAGAGAAACTGAACGGATCAGTACTAGGTAAGTGAGAGGAACTGTGTAAAGACCCCTGGGGTGTGGGAAGGCAGAGGTTGCATGCTCCATTGCCCCTTCTCCCTTCCCCTGTTTTTCTATCCCCACTCCAGAAACCCATTCTGTTTGCGGAGGGCCCTGTGTTAGGCCCCGAGAGGGGGAAAGGTTGGTGGTGGAGGGCCAGCAGGCGGAAGGGAGGGCCTTGGAAAATGCTGAAGGGAGGGACAAGAGAAGGGAGGGGGTGGAAAGTGGAGGTAAGAGGGGCGGGGTCAGGGAGGCCCTGCTTGCTGACTGGACTTCTCAGGTGAAAGACACTTGCTAATAGTATTTCCTAAGTTTTTGAAAAATGCAAATAGTGAGACTTCTGTGCAGAACACCTGTACGCGTAACTAAACCTTTGACTTATTACCTTCTTGTTTCCTGGAAATAGCATTCAAAGGGAACAGACAGAAAGGAGAAAGAAAAGCAGACGCAAGATGAAACCCTGCCAAAAGAATGAAGGACAACCAGAAAATGAGCCTGAACCAAAGCCTGAAGAAGAGCCAAAGCCTGAGGAAAAGCCAGAGGAGGAAGCAGGACCAGAAGAGGAGGAAACATCAGAAGAAACTTTTAGAGAAAGGCTGATTCAATCTCTCCAGGAGTTTAAAGAAGATATACACAACAGGCATTTAAGCAATGAAGATACATTTAGAGAAGTAGATGAAGTAGATGAGATAAGGAAAGTGAGGAACAAACTTATAGTGATGCGTTGGAAGGCCAATCGAAACCATCCTTATCCCTATTTAATGTAGCTTGCTTTGAATTTTGTTTTATATGATATTAGCACTACCATACCGCTTTCTTTTATTAGCATTTTCCTGATATATCTTTGGCCATTTTTATATTTTAACCTGTTACTGTTAGTGGGTTTTAAATGTATTCTTCCTTTTCTGCTTCTTATTTTCAGTGTATTTGGTACCAATCTACAAGTCTAAAACTTTTAAATAAGAGAGTTTTACTGATTGGCAAAAATGTGAGATTCAGATAGTATAGAAAATGAAAAAGTTACTAAGTTGTATGAGAGTATCATATTTTTAAAAGGCAAAAGTACCTTTGTATATTAAATATATGCACATAAAATTTGTGAAAGATGAAGGTACAATCTCAGTGGCTGAATTATGGATTATTTTTCTTCTGCTTGTTTGTATTTCCCATATTCCTAAAATGAACACACATTATTGTTGCTAAAAACAATAAAAGTTTTGTAGTTAAAAAGAAGCAACCAGTAGTACTTACCAGTTTATTTCTAAAAGTACTGGGGCACTTAATATTTGCTGACAAAATATTAGATGCAAACGTGAATCTCTGAGTAAATCATATTATATTTTTCTCATTTTAAAAATAAACATAAGAATCTCACAGGAATCTTATGGGAGTCCAGGTATTGACAGATATTTAACAAGATTTTGACCCCAGCTGTTCATACATAATCCACTCTAGAGATTTGTTTCACCTATTTGGAAGGATGGTGAAAGGAAGACTAATCTATTCCTGACAAGAAACTGAGGCAACTCTTAAATGAGTGTTACATATCCTATGCCTGTCCACACTCACATCCACCTGTCCTTGATACCAACATGCACACTGAGTATCCCAGCCATTTCTGCCAGATCCTGCACGTTTCAGACCCCTAGTGCTGCAATGTTGTAGAATGCTTAGGTACTGAAGCCCAACATAAAGTTCTGGAACCCCCGTGGGCCAAATCCACAGGGTAACAATGATGGTAAGATTGTCCATCTCCTCTATTTTGATAGACACTTACACAATACCACTTGGACCATAGTGTCTTATGGATATATCTTGGCAGCTTTGGGATTTTTAACCTCTTCCTCATAAGGCTCAGATAGGATGGGCCCACCTGAGCGTTTTGTCAGAATATAGGTCAGAGTTTGGTTATGAGGTAGGATGTAGGGTGACTCTCCAACTTATACTCTTCTCCAGGGTGGATCTGCCTTTGGTTTCTCTGGCCCAGCCTGCAGTAGATCAAGACATTAACTTTCTTCTCAGGGGAAGTTGAAAGGTATTTTTTTATAAGGAACAAAGCAAGACCTAAAATTTCACTGACTACTAACTACTAACATTGGTTGTGACATTTGTTCCAGACATGATAGCTCTGGATGCAATCAGGTAACTTAGGTTAAAGTAGAGCACCCTGTAGTCGGGGAAAGTAATTTTAGATAGTACACAGATATTCTCAATTGTAATGCCTGTGTTTATTTGAACATGTATTAAAACTTTTAGTTTAAACCATGCAATGGTAATTTAGATTTAGGATCATGTTATAAGGTTTAATTTTTTTAGAGAAAAAATACTGAAGTTATATAAGTAAGTATGAAAAAAATAGAACACAATATTAATTGCATGGGTGGTACACAGATATGGCAAAACTATACTGGTAGAAGACATTCCTATAGCATAATTGCTTTAGGAATAATATCTCTAAACACCTGTCAAAAAATGTACAGTCGCTGGGCGTGGTGGCGCATGCCTTTAATCCCAGCACTAGGGAGGCAGAGGTAGGAGGATCACCGAGAGTTCGAGGTCACCCTGAGACTACATAGTGACTTCCAGGTCAGCCTGAGCTAGAGTGAAACCCTACATCGGAAAACCACCAAAAAAAAAAAAAAAAAAAAAAAACAAAAAAAACCCCTGTATAGTTAGCCAGGCATGGTGGCACATTCCTTTAATCCCAGCACTGAGGAGGTAGAAGTAGGAGGATTGTGAGTTTGAGCCAGTCTGAAACTAAAGAGTGAATTCCTAGTTAGCCTGGGCTAGAGTGAGACCTTATCTTGAAAAAACAAACAAACAACTGTGCAGTTTGAGGTTTTACCCTAGTTATAAGGTAACAAATTGGCCTTCTATGATTTAATAGATGCTAGCAGAAAGCACTACCTTGCTGGGGTCAGAAACTAAACACATTATATAAAGAGCAGTAACCAGAGCTACATGTTGATTTGTGCTATCTCCCTGTGATTCCCAAGTCCCATGGGAAGACATAACCCCCGTGATAGATATCTGAACACGCACTATTTTGTACTACAGGAAAGAAGCTGTGAGTTTGGGGGATTCACTGTTTTCATGATAAAAAGATGAAAACCTCTTCTGCGTCCAAGGAAAGATGTGACCCCACCTCTCAAGGTTGTTACCGTAAGCATAACTGAAAAAATATCTGCCTGGATAAAGAATGGTCAGGGCCCTACATTCTTGGCATACTCAGTAAGAACATGCAAGAACACTCAGGGCCTTTGGCAGATTGCCTCTCCTAATAACAATTTTCCCTGTACAATAAATCCCAATGTTAATGTCAAGTCTCATGATAAACAGTCTTTGAGGAACTTTAAAATTACACTAAAAGCAGGGTGTATGCCTGTTATCCTAGAACTCAGGAGGAGAAGCCATGAGGATCATGAGTTGAAGGTCAATCGGAGATACATAACAATTTCAAGGCTAGCCTGTATTGCATAACAAGACCACATCTCAAAAAAATGCCATTAAAACATAGCTACCACATCATCACAAAAGAAGTGGAAGGCCAATGAATTCATTGGCATAGTTTATTGAAAATTTTTATACATGTATATAATGCATTTTGATCATAATCCCCACTAGTTACTTTCTTTTGTCGCTCCTCTCCTGTCCCCTGTCCACTGAACACCTTCATTACAACGGCTCTCTCTTCTACTTTGGTATCTTTTATTTTTTGCCCTCTTCTACTATTCCTGATGGAATGTTTATAGGCCCAATATTATGCAGGTCTTGTACAGTTAGTGATAGTTGCTGTGAGGTCATGAATTTGCTCTAAAGAAGACAGTGTTCTAAAGTACTCCCCCCCATCCTCTAAGCCCTTGCATTCTTTCTGCACCCTCTTCTCCAGTGTTCCCTGAGCCTTCGAGTGAGGGGGATGATATAGATGTTTCGTTTGGCATTGAACTCTCAACAGTCACTTATGCTGAGCACTAGGATGAGATCTGAGTCTCCTGAGGAGTCAACACCATTTACAAAAAGAAGTTTCTTTAACCAAAAGTGAGAGCAGCACTACTCTATGGGCCTAAGCATACATTTCTAGAGGGCAATTTGTTGGGCATACAACCTATCCAATTATCTAAACAGCAGCAGTAACTTCTCTCCTAGGGCCCATGACCTCCTGATCCATAGGCTTTTTTCCTTTTCTTTCAGTTTTAAACTTTTATTGACAACCTCCACGAACATACGCAATATACCATGATCATAATCTCCTTCCACCACCTTCTCTCCCCCCCCTACTGAAACCTTTCTTCTTTCCAAGTAAACTCTCTTCTATTTTGATGTCATAATTTTTCCTGTGTTATTATGCAGGTCTTGTAGGTACTGTCGGCCATTGTGAGGTTATGAATGCTATGGGACTTTGTGTCTGGAAAAGACTATTGCCAAGCACTCCTCCCCTTCTTTTGGCTCTTACATTCTTTCTGCCACCTCGTCCACAATGGTCCCTGAGCCTTTGGGGGGTGTGATAGAGATGTCTTACTTAGTGCTGAACACGCCAACATCCCTTCTTCTCAGCATGTTGGTGAGGTTTTTTTTAATTTTTAAAATTTATTATTTATTTGAGAAAGAGAGAAAGGTGCAGACAGAGAAAAAGAGGGAGAGAATGGGTTGGTCAGGGCTTCCTGCCACTGCAAATGAACTCCAGATGCATGTGCCCCTTTGTGCATCTGGCTTTAAGTGGGAACTGGGGAATCAAACCCATGACACTGGGCTTTGCATGTGAGTGCCTTTAGCCGCTGAGCCATCTCTCCAGCCCTTTGATGAGTTTTGAGTATCCCCTGTGGTCACTGCAATCTGAAAAAGAAAAGCTTCTCTAACCGAAAGGAAAAGTAGTAGCAATATATTGGCATAACCATAAATATTTAGAAGGCATTTTGATGGACATATTATATCCATTTAGCCAAAGAGCCTTAGTAATTTCCCCCACAGGCATCCTTTTGAGTAGGTTTTCAGTTTCAGGCATGAATTCCCTCCTGTGGAATGGACCTCAATTCCAACTAGAGAGCAGTAGGTTTCCCCCATAACAAACATGCTACAATTGCACCAGCTGACACATTTGGCCTAGCTGGCCAGTCATAGAGCTTACAGTGTGCACTACTGGTTAAGACTATTGATGACTTTTCTACCTCTGCCTATAATATTTTGGGGGCACCAGGGGCTTCCCTTTCCAATAACTCACTGGAAGGTATCCCACCTTTGGTACTAAATTTTTCTTGTAATAATATAAGCCATAGACATTTGACACTTTTAAAAAAAAATAGCAGTAGGAGTATTTTAGTTTTGTTTGAGGTAGGATCTCATTCTAGTCCAGGCTGACCTGGAACTTACTCTGTAGAACCAGACTGGCCTGAAACTCACAGCACTTCTACCTCTGCCTCCTGAGTGCTGGGATTAAAGGTATGTGCCACTAACCAGGGCTGAGGTAGGAGGATCATCATGAGTTTGAGGCCACCCTGAGACTACATAGTGAATTCCCGGTCAGCCTAGGCTAGAGTGAGACCCTACCTCGAAAAAACAAAAAACAAACAAAAAAAAAAGAAAGAAAGAAAGAAAGAAGGAAAAGAAAAGAAAAGAAAAGAAAAGAAAAGAAAAGAAAAGAAAAGAAAAGAAAAGGCATGAGCCACCATGCCCAACAGATTGACTAGGTTTTTAGTAGCAGGCTTGAATTGAGCAGGCAGCAGTTGTTTTCCCCCATAACAGTCATGCCACTATTGAACCAGTGGGCACATCTTGCCTGGTGGATAGGTTGTGTAGCTGGCAGTATCCACTGCTAGGTGAGACTATTGATGACTTTTATCCCAGCAGCCTGCCATAGCATGCTCTGGCATTATAATAGCTAGCCAGCAGAAAGGAGGTTCCCAGCTCAGTTCCGATTTGATTTCTCAGTCCCTGAAAATGAAACATGTTGGTATTTTTAGCAACAGGATATTACCATCTAATTCTGGTGGAGAAGCAAAAGCATTCACAATAGCCAATATTGTTTGGGGAGCCTCAGAGGCCTCATGACCAACAATTCACTGGAAGGAAGGATACTTCTTTAGACAGAGTCTCATGTAGTCCAAGCTGACCTCAGATTCACTGTATTGCTGAGGATGATCTTGAACTTCTGATCATTCTGACACTACCTCCTAAATTGTGGTATTACAGCATATATTACCATGCCTGGTTTATGTGGTCCTGACTAAGCTATGTCCCTAGCCTGCAACAGGATACTAATGACAGGAATGAACTGTTAAAAAAAAATTCACTAGGAAGTATGTGCTAAAAAATCAACTCCAGGAATTCTAGGTCAGCCTTGGAATACAGAGTGAGTTCCAGGTCATCATGGAATAGAGTGAGACTCTACCTTGAAAAAGGCACACACAAAAAAATCAACTCCATATCCTTCATACACCACTATAAAAACTAAAGCTAAGAGAAAACCTGGATTGTTCTCATTGCAAAGAAATTTCAAAGTAGGGTAAAGGCCAGAGGGAATCTTACTCACATAACAGTACTCTAAAGCAGTTATTTGATATTCTAACATCAAAATTTTGAAAGAGACTTAGAAAAAATAGCTGTATCACTAGATGGATAACTTAGTTGGTTAAAGGGCATATTTTCATAGACCATTTGCATATTTCTTATTGGAGAAATGCCTCTGAGATCTTTTCTTCACATTCTCCTTGTTATTTTCAGTATAGTGTGGGAAGGTGGCTATTTCAAGGAATTGGGTAGATTTGTATGTGCTGCATTTGCTATTCATTATTAAAAGAAATATTCACAGTAGGAAGTGCAGCAAACTACATGCACACATCCAAAAATATCAAGACAATGTTCTTTAGTTTGCTAAAAGGAGAGGTCACTTCTTAAGTGGAAGTATGGTATTTCATCAAGTTTCTATTTGTCTTCAGGTTGTTTATGAAATAATTATTTTAAAATATTTTCCTAACGGGCAATCCTATTATCCTTGCACTCTGCCAAATTAGTTCTTGGACTACAAATTATCCTTTCTCCGTGAACTCTAAGTCCTTTTCCAGATGTCATATCATTAATCTATTATTTTACAGAAAAAGAATAGGAGGCTTAGCCAAGATCACTAATCTATCAAATGAAATGCCTGCCTAAGGTCAAAGGGCTTCCTCTTAATTATTGCTCTTAAGAGTTGGTATTTAATAAGTAGCACCAACAGTACTGTGTCCAATGAATTCTTATTAGTTTCTCAAGGCTCCTTTTCTTTCAATTCCTGATCTTGCCTCCCACATTTCTCCCTGTCTACAACTAAAACCAATATGTTGATGGATAGCTTATAACCATCTCCTGGACACTTATTAAGAAGGACTTACATATATATATATATGATCTTTTGCAGTTAATAAGCATCTCCTAAGGACTTGAGAATGATTCTTGAGAATTTAACCACAAAAATATAAGACCTCTTTATGCAAGACTCCATGAGAAGACAGAATCTTAACTTCAGTAATGACCTTGGCTGTGATCCTCTTAAGCATCTGTCCTTTGGGCCCAAGGCAAGCCCTAATGAACTTTCTGTTCTGACTCATCACACACACTGATAAAACTTTGCCATTTATATTTCTATAACTCTATAGAGCCCATGTTCTCCTCTCTTAGTTACTTGCCTTTAGTTGGTTTTAAAAATCAGTAATTCTGGAAGTCATACAGTGATGGAAATCATCAACTCTTCACTGAGGCCTGTTCAGATATCCAATGGGTACCATTTGGCATCAGGATACTGAAAACCCCACTTGGTATCATGTTCATATGATCATTTTCTGAACATGCATCAGTTGAAGAGCCATGAAGATTGACTCTGCTTGCCAAGACCACTAATTATTTCACTTCCAATCGCCTTTCTCCATGCTTTACTCTGTGTCTCTATCCGACAAATATTCTTAACCACTATCAGGGAGACAGATTTGAGACTTGATTCTCCTATCTCCATACTTAGGCAGCCACCTTGTAAAAAGTCATTCTCTTTTGCAAAACTTTTAGTTTCAGTTGTTGGCATGCTGTGATGGTTCAATTTTGTCAACTGAATTAGATTAGGAATCAAGTAAGAGACATATCTGTTGAGGCGGTCTATGAAGGTGTTTTCTGGAAGGATGCTGGAAGAAGACTTCTCCCCAAAGTGTGCCGCTCCAGTGCCTTTTGCCTGGCTGCCTGTGCTACCTGCTGGTACGTACATCTATCCTGTTGCTGCCATTCTTCACAGACATTGGAACTCATCTTCATCGGCCTTCCAAAATGGCCTGAAGATCAGTGGCTATCTAGGAATCCTCCAGGCCTTCAGTGACAGATTGGGACTGCTGAGGCATCCAGCTGCATTAAGTGAACAGTCACCAGGTTCTAAAACTTTCCAGCTTGCAGACAGCTATTGTTGGACTTCCCAGCCCATATCCTTTAAGTTAATCTACTAATTCCCTTTATGATACATATTCATTCTATTGTTCTGTTCCTGTAGAGAACCCTCACTCCCACACATACTGTGCAATGGACAAAACAGGCCTGGTTCACTAACAAAACACTCTCAATCAATCCTTTACCCACTTAGCCTGGATAACCCTTACTTACTTATCCCAGTGAAGGAGGGTAGAGTTAGGGTGACTGGAACACTGAAGGTAAAAAGGGCAGGAAAGTTTGTCCTTGCTAAAAATCCAAGATCATCTGACTTTCATAGCTAATCTCTTCCTGAGACAGCCCCTAGCCCTAACCAACCAGCTGGCCCTCTGGTTCACCTGGGCCAAAAGACAGCCCACCACCCTATGGTTATAAATACCTTTGCAAGGGCAGGGGAACTCTTGCTTGCTCTCTGATCACTTAGGAACTTCAAGCTGTGGGTGAGTTTTTTTCTCATCTGGCCCTGGGCCAAGCCAGCCCAGGCCCAGCTGGGAGGCCCTCCTAGCCCTTACTCTCATGGGTTCTTTATCCCCTCCAGCTCCCCACATAACAGGAGCTCCTAAAACTTTCTTTTCTCTTTTTCTTTCCATGCTTTTTTCCCCAGATCCGCATCTGGACACATGGACTCCTGGCTTTTTGGGCTCCATATGGTGTACTTCTCTTCTCCCCACTTTATCTCCCCTTACCTCTTAGCCTTCCCCTTTCCATATTCCTTTGTAAAATCTGAACAAAATGTGGTATTTTTTTTTTTTTTTTTGGTTTTCAGGGTGGCCTCCAACACATGGCAATCCTCCTACCTCTGCCTCCCAAGTGCTGGGATTAAAGGTGTGTGTCACCACGCCTGGCTGAAATGTGGTATTTTAAAAATCATTCTCTTGAATCTGAAATTGCCAATTCTTTGGTTTGTTTGCAGATATGAACTCAGTGCTTGGGGTTCCAGGAAGCCCCCCAGAACCCCAATTTCCCCATTACACCAGAATATAAGTTCTTTCTCTCTTTTTTTAAAAAATTTTTAAAAATTTTATTTATTTTTGGAGAGAGACACAGAGAGAGAGACAGACAGAGAGGGAGAGGGAAACAGATAGAGATGGGCGCGCCAGCAGTGTCTCAGCTGCTGTGAACGAAATCCAGATGTGTGCGCCCCCTTGTGGTCAAGTGCGGCATTGCGCCCTTGCGTCACTTTGCATCTGGCTAAACGTGGGACCTGGAGATTGGAACCGCTGGAGATTGGAACCAGCGTTCTTAGGCTTAGGAGGCAGGCGCCTTAACCTCTAAGCCATCTCTCCAGCCCGAGTTCTTTCTCTTTTTAAAATTAACATACTGTATATAATATTTTGAGGTATAATTTTCATTCCAAACAAGTGATTCAACTAAAGTGTACAAACCAATGTTTTTCAGTATATTAATAGGTATGTGCAAATCACTATGATCAGTTTCAGTATATTTACATCAAGTAAAGAAAAATGATGACCTTGGCTACGATCCTCCTAAGCCCTATCCTCTAAGCCCTAAGCAAACCCTAATTTTATTTTCTGTCTCTATAGTTACCCTTATCCCCAAATTGATAAAACATTGTCTCTTGTGATTGGCTTCTTTTACTTAACCGCATTGTGGTATCTGTCAGTGCTTTATTTATTTTCATTGCCAACACTATTCTATTATATTGTTAGTCCACATTTTGGATACTGGGAAGAACATGAAACAACAGGTGGAAATGCATCATGGTACAGAAACTTTGGAAGAAATTTTTGTAGCTTCTATAAAAAGCTAAATATTCTCTTGACATGATCTCATGATCTATAGAAATCTTTCCTTTTTTTTGGCAGGGGTGTTCAAGGTAGGATCTCACTCTAGCCCAGGCTGACTTGAATATACTATGTAGTTACAGGCTGGCCTCAATCTCACAGAGATATTCCTACCTCTACCTCCTGAGTGCTTGGATTAAAGGCATGCATCACCATGGCCGGCTTATAGAAGTATTTTCTATGATATCCTATATCTGGTCACTGTTACAGGTAGTTTCTGTTGCTCTTTGATATATATCCAAATATTCTGGAATTACAATGCATGCACATACAGCATGCATACACTCACACACCAAGGAAGGCTTGGGGTGTAGCTTATTGGTACAACACTTGCCTCACATGTACAAGACTACAGATTTTCCAGTACTGGAAGAAAAACTAGGAACAGGAATGAATGACCCAATAAGCACCAGGTTTGGAGGTATCAAGCAAGATAAACCACCTGTGACATTGCCACATTGCCTAATGCAGGCTATAATAAAAAAGGTTTCAAAGTAGCCATTATAAATATAATTCAAAAACTATAGGCTGGGGAGATATAGTTCAGTTATTACAGTGTTCAACTAACATCATAAGGCCTGGTTTCAATCCCTTGCACTGTATAATCCTTGCATGATGGTGTTCACCTATAATCCCACTATTCAGGAAATGGAGGCAGGAGGATCAGGAATTCAAGTCACCCTTAGTGAATTCATTGGCAGCTTGGACTACAACAAGACCCTGTCTAAAACAAAACAAAAACAAACAAATAAATATGATCCAAGCCCTAAAGGAAGCTGAGCACTGTAGTGCATGCCTATAGCGCCAGCACTTGGGGAAGTAGAAGCAGAGCAATCTAGAGTTCAAGGTTATCTTCAGCTATGTAGTGATTTTTTTTTTTTTGGAGAGAGACAGAGAGGGAGAGGAAGACAGATAGAGATGGGCGTGCCAGCAGCCTCTCAGCTGCTGCAAACAGAATCCAGATGCGTGCACCCCCTTGTGGTCAAGTGTAGCATTGCACCCTTGCATCACTTTGCATCTGGCTAAACGTGGGACCTGGAGATTGGAACCGCTGGAGATTGGAACCAGCGTTCTTAGGATTAGGAGGCAGGCGCCTTAACCACTAAGCCATCTCTCCAGCCCCTATTTAGTAATTTTGAGACTAGCCTGGGCTACATGACACCAAGTCTCAGGAGAAGATCTCCTACTACCACCACAACTACTGCCACCACCGATAATGCCACAGCAAATTGAATTTTCCATAAAGACACTGCAATGATAAAAATACCACAAAAGCCTACTGGGTATTGAGGACAAGCTGTGTCCTGCTCTAAGTTACTCCATTTTGTGTAAAATAGTGATTTTTCAGAGACTGTGACTTGTCATAACAGAGTCCATTTTACAAGCAGCTTTTGATTCCATTTGAGGATAGATGATGACTCTGTACCTGAGTGGACATATGAATGGAACCATCTATCTGGCACCACCCATGTGATACAGACTGATATTCCTGCCATCCAAATGATCTGGAACTGTAAGGCAGAGTAGATATATTAAAATCATATCCGGAAACCAGGCCCAAGAACTTGTTGGATACGTCAGATCCAGGAAGGGGTATAAGTCCTTCACCTGGATCCCATAAATAAGTGGATGCCTAGCACAGTACTGATGATGGCCCCCATTGACCTGTCATCAGACCACTTTGTGTGTGAGTCAAGGAACTTCCACTGTTACAGGACCAGCAGCCCAGCTCTGTCCCTGCTGTTGATGTAGCCTATTCAATTACCATCTGCCCATCCACTTATTCCCCCATCCATCAGTCCATTCGTCTGAATCTTGTCCTTCCCTTCACTTCACCTCACCCCTGCAGCTCAGCTCTGACCTTAGAGCCTGCAGACACAGCAGCTTCTCTAGCTTCAGCAGGAGAGTGGGGCCCAGTATCTTATCAATTCAGAGACTTTTGCATTTCTATTTGTTTTCCAGCTCTGGCCTCTCAGGCTTCTTTGAAATTCTTTGCCTCTTTAACCCTTTGTAGCTCTTCTATAACTAACCAATGTATATGCATATAGATATATTTACTCTGTGATGATATGTGGTTTGATCATTAACACTAATAATTATTTTTTTGTTTTTTTATTTTTGAGGTGGGGTCTTGCTCAAGTCTGGAATTCACTATGCAGTCTCAGGGTGGCCTCAAACTCATTGCCATCATCCTACCTCTGCCTCCCAAATGGATTAAAGGCATGAGCCACCATACCTGGCTTAACATTAGAAATTAAGATTGGATAAAAAGTGCCTGTGTTTGACTCAGCGAAGGCTTTCAATGAAAGCAGGAGTATCTGGCAAATTGCTGCCATTGAAACTGCTGATTGTTGTTCAATAAATTCTGACATTGTGGAAATAGACAAGCATGTTCATCTGTTTCTGACATAGTGTGATCATGACCTTGGGCATGGTAGCTTGTAGTTCTAACCATTCAAAAGGCTAAGGCAGGATGAACATTGCGCTCGTAAACTTGAGACCAGCCTGAGCTACATGGTGAAGACCCATTGCAAACAAACAACAAGAATAATGAATCATATGGAAAATCTGGAGTTCCAAACCTCCACGTTACTGAAATGAAAAACTATTATAGGGGCTCAAAAGTGGATTTGAATTCACAGAAGATTTTCTGAATTCGAAGATAGATTGATGTACATTCTAAAGAGTATGCAGAAAAAAAAGATGAAAAGATTAGAGCTTCAGAAAAATGTGGGACAATAATGTCCATGTAAAGGGAGTAGCTAAACAAGAGGTAAGAAAGGTATTGGAAAAGTATTTAAATAAAAGCATAAATTCCCCAAATTTATTGAAAAACTATAACCATTTAGCCATACCCACAACCACCCTGCTTTTGTAATTTCTTGTTGGAAACTAGATATAAAATGTATTAGCAACATTGCCTGTCCTCTTTAACTTGTCAGGGTTTATTGTTATTTACCTATTCATTTGTTCTGTAACTGAATGGATCATTTTTATGAAGCCTACTTCTTTCTCTAGCATTAAGCCTCCCATGCCATTCTTCGAGAAGGCAAATTTGATATACTCATTGTAACCCTTATTTACTATCTCACTGACCATACTCCTCTAATTGCCTTCCAACTTAGTCTATTGTTCTCACCCATTCCCTTTGCCGGTAATTTCTTTGAAGACAATTTTAATCAAAATTGTCCTTCTTGAAAAAACTGTCACCAATTAGCAGTGGTTTTTGTTTGTTTGTTTGTTTTGTATTGCTTTTTTGTTTTGTTTTGTTTAGAGACAAGTCTTGCTATGTAGTTCTGGTGGTCCAGGAAATAGCAATTCTCTTACCTTATCCTTCATAGTGCTGGGATTACAGGCTTGTGTCATCAGATGTGGGTGATGTTCAGTCCACATTTGTTTTAGCCCTAAGAGGGCTCCTCCCAGACATCTCCTTGGGCTATCGAGTAGTCTAGTCAAACAACAGTAAACTGCTATGTTCACCAAATCCATCAGTCACATTCCAACTGCCCTCATTGCTTCAATTGTTTTAGGAGTACCCTTGATTTGAATTTCTCTGGGCTCTGCTGCAAATGAAATAAGTCCTGCTGGGAAAATGCTAGAAGATAATATGGCTTGCTCATGTCCCAAGGCAACATATCTGAGCTAGGGATATAGAACTTGGAGCAGGGACAGTGGCATTCTGCTCTGAGAGTTACTTCTAGTCTAAGATATGCTCTCTCTATGGATGGAGGAAAAGCAGCTTAAGGTCTTCAGAGCTTACCTCTGTCAGATTAAATAATGACTCTGCTTTAAAGGAAATAACAAAATAGTTTACTCTTTTTTTAAGGTAGGGTCTCACTCTAGCCCAGGCTGACCAAGAACTCATTCTGTAGCCCCAGGCTGGCCTCGAACTCATAGTGATCCTCCTCCCTCTGTCTTCTGAGTGCTGGGATTAAAAGCATGCACCACCACACCTGGCAAAATAGTTTATTCTTAACCAAATATGAGTGGCCATGGCCCTGTAATATGGACTCAAATTATTCTAAATGACATGTTCCAAATTGAAAGAGGCTATATGAAGTTTTATAGCTAAAGAACAAAAAGGTTATGAATCAATTCATTCAAAAATTGCATTGGTGCCGGGCGTGGTGGCGCACGCCTTTAATCCCAGCACTCGGGAGGCAGAGGTAGGAGGATCGCCGAGAGTTCGAGGCCACCCTGAGACTACATAGTTAATTCCAGGTCAGCCTGGACCAGAGTGAGACCCTACCTCGCAAAACCAAAAAAAAAAAATTGCATTGGCATGGCCATTAGACAGGTGGGCTGCAGCAAAGCAAGAAGATCCCTAGTTTGGGTTTCAGATGTTATCTTTTAGCATTCTTAGCTTGCTTAGCTGTACGGTTGGTGGCGTCTAGATGTCTGCTAATCTTAGTGATACATTCCAAGAGTTTTACCTAGTAGTTTGGAGGATGTTAGATCAGATATAGAGATTGACAGTAAGTGACTATTAAAGGGAAAAAGATAACCATGATAATTTTGTGAATTGACTTACAACATTCCGTTTCTCCACATTCAAGATGTTCGATTCAGCCAAGGTCAAATGGGTGACAGGAACATTAACATAGATGCAGTGTTTTAGAGAACTTCAGTTCTACACTTCTAATATTGTGAAACTATGCTTTCAAGCCAGGGTAAGGATAGCAGGTCTCCAGCATTCTCAGTAGTTTCATGCCCAAAACACAGCCTGCATTCCATCAGTGGAGACAGAATAGAAGAAGGGAGTATCCATTTCTTTACTGTATCCACTCAGAATTTAGCCTCACTTGACACATATAGTCAGTATCAAGATGAGAAATGCTGATATCTTTCTCTTCCCAGGAAGAAAATCTCTGGCTGGGTGCTGCAGGGAGAGGGTGCCCTTGTTCTTTGCTACCAGGTAGGAGTGCAATTTATGCATCCATAAGCTAGTAGTGGAGGTGAAGGGAAAGGTCTAAATCAATAGCATTGAGTCTGCCCTATCTTATGTAGTATTTGAAATTTTTCTTCAATGCATGTATCTCCATTGATATGTGTCATTAATACTATTTAAAGAGGTTGTAACTGGTTGAATGCTTTGTTTAATTTCACTTTATGATTTTAATAGTTTCACTAGAGAGCAAAACCTCAGAGCTCCTCATGTTATCATGCTAAAAATCAATATCCTAAATATTACTTGTTCCTGAAGGACTTCACTAGCATCTGGGTTAGGTGTTCTTATTCTGTGCACTAAGTGCCTCTTCATTACTTATTACACTCAATTTCTGGTTTCCGCTCATCAAATCATGAGCTTTATGAGAGTACAAATACCACATTTACTTCATTAGTTTATGCTTCCAATATCTTGCCTGAAATAGCAGACACTAAAGAGTGGTTGAATTGAGTGCACAATTCTTATATTTCGTTAATTTTTTTTTAAAAAGCTATGTCCAGAGAATCAAAGCTTTTAAATAAAGTGTTGAGGCTGAACAGTGGTTGTGGACAGGTAGGGCTAGTACTAAAAATGCTCAAGCAACCTCAAATCATAAGTGTTGAATGAATGCAGGAGTAGATTAGATCTGAGATTTGGAACTCATTGATAAAGGAAATAAATGAGTGGTTTAAGTATACAGAAATCTGAATTCCTATTCTGTTGCTTAGCTTCACTCATGCAATTCTCTCATTTGTAAAATTGGGGGTAATAGTTCCTAAAATATAATCACTATTGTACATATACAACAATGTTTCACATATAGCAGTATTTATTTTCATGCTGTTTTATTTTTAACTTTTTAAATTTATTTCCAAGGAGAGAGGTAGGAGAGAGGGAGAGAGAGAGAGAGAGAGACAGAGAATGGGTGCACGAGGGCCTCTTGCTCCTGCAAACATACTCCAGATGCATGTGCCACTTTGTGCATCTGGCTTTATGTGGGTACTGGGAATTTGAACCTGTGTCAAACCCAGGTTAGCAGGCTTTGCAAGCAAATGTCTTTAACTGCTAAGACATTTTCCCAGCTCTCATACTGGTTTATTTTCATCACTATGTATGTATAATAAAATAGGATAGTTACATATGCTACTTTATAACAGAACTTTTAAAAGTAATTACTTTTTTGTGGTTCTGAGGATTGCACATGCTAGGCAAGCACTCAAAATTAAATTGATGTTTTTGTCCTTCTTCTTGTTAGAAAAAGACACTTTTTCCTTTGGAAAAAATATAGATGACAGTAGTGATCACCCACGTGATGACTAGCAACAGGAATGGGTTTTTAATTTCAAAGATGGAAACAACCAAATAGGAGGGAATGAAAGACACTTAGGAGCATCAAATCATCAGACAGAAGTGTCTGTGTGTGAACTATGCATCACTATAAACTATCATGCTACTAATGTCTAGGATCCTGAGTGTCATAATAAGAAAGGTAACCTCTAACTAAGAGTCTAGCCTGCCCCCCCATAATATTATGGTGTTAACCCTTAAAATAAATTCTTGCTTATTCTCAAATCTACCTAATTTATTAAAGAATATTTGAAAAAATGTGGTAAGTCATAAAGTACATTTGTGATTTTGACTTAACACTCATCATCACAAAAGCCAAGGATAGTCATAAGTAAAATGTTAATATATTTCTTTTGATTTTATATACAGTATGTATAAATATAAAAGGTAAATACAGAAATAAATAATAAGCAGGACTGGTGGTGTAGGCCTGTAATTCCCAGCTATTCAGGAGGCTGAGGCAAGAGAATTTCAAGTTCAAGGCTTGCAAGAGTGAAGTCAAGGCTAGCTGGCAGCACAGTGAGACCCTATCTTCAAAACAAAACAGAACAACAACAACAACAAAACAGAAGTTGGGCATGGTGGCATGTGCCTTTAATCCCACCACCTGGTGGTAGACAGAGGTAGGAGGATTGCTGTGAATTTGAGGCCAGCCTAGGACTATAGAGTAAGTTCCAGGTTGGACTGGGCTAGAGTGAGTCCCTACTTCAAGAAAACAAACCAAACAACAGAAAAAAATTGCTATCTATATAGATTAATGGTGCAGCACATGCCCAGCATGTGTGAGGCCTTAGGTTCAATCTCCAGCCTCCCCCCTCCACATGAATGAAAGAGAAAACTGACCAAGTTTTATGGACTGAATTTATCCCACAACAATTTTAAAAAATATTTTATTTATTTATTTATTTATTTGAGAGAGAGAGAGAGAGAGAGAGAGAGAGAGAGAGAGAGAATGGGCACACCAGGGCCTCCAGGTACTGCAAGTGACCTCCAGAGGCATGCACCCCCTTGTGCATCTGGCTTACGTGGGTACTGGAGAATTGAACCGCGATCCTTTGGCTTTGCAGGCAAACGCCTTAACCACTAAGCTATCTCTCCAACCACCCCCAACAATTTATATCCTGAATCCTAAGCCCTGGTACAAATGTACTGGAATTGAGGACTTTTAAGTCATAAGATTAGAGCCCTCATAAATGAGTGTCTATAAGAAGAGGCACAAGTGTACATGAGTTTGTTTCTTTCCTTTCAGTAAGAAAACCACCATCTACAAACTAGAAAATGGACCTTTGGTATTTTTGTTGTAGCAGTCTAAACTGACTATGACATCAACGAAACAGAAAAGTGGAATAAATTATTTCATGGAAATCACAAAGGTGGCTCTACTTCTAGTGTAACCACTACCAAGTTTTTTAAAAAATATTTTTTATTTATTTGCAAGGAGAGAGAGAGAGAGAGAGACAGATAGACAGACAGACAGACAAATTGAAGAGAGAGAAGGAGAATGTGCACACCAGGGCCTCCAGCTGCCACAAACAGACTCCAACTGCATGCACCACTTTGTGTACCTGGATTTACATGGATACTGGGGAATTGAACTCCGGTCATTAGGTTTTTCAGGCAAGCCAGTTAACCAATAAAAAATCTCTCCAGGCCAACCACTACACTTTTTGACAAACTGAGAAAACTTCTTTATTTGTCTGGGTTTCTGTTTCTTACTTTGTCAACTAAGGCTCTTGGATGAACATATTTCTAAGGCTGTTCCAATTTTAACAGAGCATGATATGCAAAAGCTCAGGACTCTAGATCATAACTTCCTACCATATAAATCCAAGATTAGGCACAGGCCTTGAAAATAATCTATAAAACATACTGCTCATTACAATATAAACTCTATTAATGCATTCTTTTGGTGTCAATTAATTTTATTCCCCTTTCTTCAATGCTTTGTACTGACTTTGCATATTAGTATACAATTACTGCATGTGTTGGTATTTGTGAACAAATATGCTAATAGTTTTCTAGTAAAAATGCTTTCTCAGAAATTGTTAAGGTAAGAATTACATGATTGGAACAAGACTGTGAACAATTAATTTTAGGTCATAGCCAGTGTTACTTTGCACCTAACCTTTATAACCATTTGATTGCTAATGTATTGTTACTAATTTGATTTCTTTGGTTAGCTGCAGTGCAAGAAATGGATGATAAGAGGCACAGAGTGTTTTCTTAATTTTCTTAAAGTTGGCAATGAAGTATTTGGCACCTCTTCCAGCAAGAGGCGACATCTACATTTTCTCTCCTTAAATCTCGAAAGAGGGGTTATGACTATTAATGAGTATGGTAGAACTAATGCAATGTGACTTCCAAGGCCACATCATAAAAGGTGATACAACCTCCACCTTACTCACAGAGACCATTGGTTACTGAAGCCCTAGAAGACCAGGTTGGATATGCTACAAGTGGACTATCTGTTAGGTAAGTATTCCCAGATATGCTTATTCCTCAGACATCTGTCTCAGCTGTTCCAGTACCCAGCTGTTCTGAGTCATCTACAGGTTTTCAAGCTACTCTAAATTGAGTTATTTTTTCTCTAAAGCTCTCAGATATTGTGGAACAGAAAAGAGCAGTATTTATTGTGTACTTTCTCAATACTTGTCTCACAGAATCTGCGAACATAAATACCACAAATAGTGTACATCTGTGAATCTTGAGGTGGTTTGTTACCCATCAGTAGTTCACCAAAGAATTACCCATCATGCACAAACATCAGTCGTGAAGTCTGTTTATAATCAAATCAGCCAAATAAAATTGAGGACAACTAAGCATGGTGGTGCAGATCTGCAACCCCAGCATTTAGGAGGCTGAGGCAGGATGATTATGAGTTTGAAGGCAGCCTGGGATTACATGGTGAGTTTTTCTCACAAATTAAAATTAAAATTATGGCTGGAGAGATGGCTCACAAGTGAAGGTACTTGCCTGCAAAGCCTAAGGACCAAGGTTCAATGTCCCAGTACCCACGTAGAGCCAGATGCACAGAGTGATGCATGCATCTGAAGTTTGCATCAGTTGGAGGCCCTGGCACACCCATTCTCTCTCTCTCTTTATTATTTATTTATTTATTTTTGTTTTTCAAGGTAGGGTCTTGCTCTAGCCCAGGCTGACCTGGAATTCACTCGGTAGTCTCAGGGTGGCCTTGAACTCATGGTGATCCTCCTACCTCTGCCTCCGGAGTGCTGGGATTAAAGGCGTGCGCCACCACGCCCGGCTGTCTGTCTCTTCTCTCTCTCTCTCTCTCTCTGCTTGCAAATAAATCAATATAAAATAAGGTAAAATTGGAAAAATATAAGAAAAAGAAAATAAATGCAGAGTAATAAATTACCAGCTTATTTTTGAAAGATGGATTTCACACAATCATTGTATTTTGGTATCTCTTTGGGAGGGGCAGATATTTGTCAATCATGGGCCTGAATTGCCTCAAGCAACAACTGACATGAGGTATGCAGAGACTAACATTTCAGTAGGGCATGTACTCCCCAGTTCAACCACATTCTTGCTTATCAAGCTTCATTCACATTCATGTTACTTTTAACCTTGTTAGTGGCAATACCTGAACTAATAGTACCCTCTGGATGCTAGGACCTTTCCAGGTGCCATAACTGTCGAACAATCCTCCCAACACTCTATTCCTATTTTGTTAGAAATAAAAAGTGGCAAAAACAAAGTTGCATTCTTTTTGGCTAAACTCAGTATAAATGCGTCACCTTCAGGGAAACCCTAGGAATTCCTGTGGATGCTATGTATGAAAATATGTATTTTGTCTATGTGATATATATTAAGTGTATGTAGTTCCAAATGATGCCACTTTCAAAGTAAGAATAAAAACATTGGGGCATGGTGGTGCACATCTTTAATCCCAGCACTCAGGAGACAGAGGTAGGTGGATCGCTGTGAGTTCAAGGCCAGCCTGGGACTACAGAGTGAGTTCCAGGTTAGCCTGGGCTAAAGACCCTACCTTGAAAAATCTAAAAAATATATATAGAATAAAAAAATGGCCAGGCGTGGTGGCGCATGCCTTTAATCCCAGCACTCAGGAGGCAGAGGTAGGTAGGAGGATCACCATGAGTTCAAGACCACCCTGAAACTACATAGTGAATTCCAGGTCAGCCTGAGCTAGAGTGAGACCCTACCTCGAAAAACAAAACAAAACAAAAAAAGATGCTGGAGAGATGGCTCAGCTGTTAAGGGCACTTGCTTGCAAACCCTAACAACCTGGGTTTGATTCCCCAGTACCCATGTAAAGGCAGATGCACAAAGTAGCACATGTGTCTGGAGTTTGTGAGCAGTGACAAGAGCCTCTGGCATGCCCATTTGACTCTTTCTTTCTCTGTTTGCAAGTAAATAAATAAAAATATTTTTTAAGAAAAACAATGGTTTTTCTGGTCAATCAAATGCAGATATATTTTGAATCATTGAAATATTCTTATTTGTGAGGTGACTCTTTTTGTAATAATTTATTTATTTATTTGAGAGAGAGAGAGAGAAAGAGAGAGGAGAAGAGGCACAAAGAAAGAGAGAAAGGACATGCCAGGGCCTCCAGCCACTGCAAATGAACTCCAGATGCATGTGCCCCCTTGTGCATGTGGCTTATATGGGTCCTGGGGAATCAAAGCAGGGTCCTTAGGCTTCACAGGCAAACACCTTAACCACTAAGCCATTTCCCCAGCCCGTGAGGTGACTCTTAATACATTTCTAGAATATGTGTAGTCAGTCTTCTCTGAACTGCCAAGTTGCAAAGCATCTTAACACACTAAGTTATGCCAATTTCAAATGACCACTATTGGGTGTTACCAATCTCCTAAATCTTCCCTTGTTTCACTTGCATTTTAGATTTCCTTGATGTCTGATGAGAACAATTTATATCCTCTTACCCTTCTTAAAATCCTTCAATAGCTTTCACCCACAATTAAAATGCAAACTCTTGGCAGTAAACTAAAAGAGCCTCTTATGCTTATGTGGTATTGTTCCTGTCCCTGTCTCTCTCCCACTCTTCTTTTCTTTTAATTAGTTGTGTACATAGTGTGTGCACAGCCATGTTGGTACCATCGTTATCCTCCCTGTCCTCCCCCTCTGAAGGGACCCTCCTCACTGGGGAATGTCTCACCTGCTCGTCTATTAGTTCCAGCTGTGCTCATTTTGCTGTAGCCACACAAACAAAAGAGCTGTGTGATTTCCGCTTCTGGTCCTTTATACTTGCTAATCCTTCTGTCAGGTATCCTGTTAGCCTGTCACTTAAATGACTTCTCTTTTTCCTATATGCACCCCGATTTTTTTTTTTTTTTTTTCAAGGTAGGGTCTCATTATAGCCCAGACTGACCTGGAATTCATTATGTAGTCTCATGTTGGCCTTGAACTCATGGTAATCCTCCTACCTCTGCCTCCCAAGTGCTGGGATTAAAGGCGTGCGCCACCACGCCCGGCCACCCCGATTTTTATCAGTGGGGTCGTTGTTATTCCCTGTGGTGTCCTGAAGGCCTCATTCTCTGTAAGTGAGGCTGTGCCTTAGAATATTCCCACCCACCCTGTAGCTCTTACAGTCTTTTCACCCCTCTTCTGCAATGTTTCCTGAGCCTTGATGGGTGCGTTAGAAGTCTGATTTAGTGCTGAGTTCTCTGTAGCCTCTAGATTTCTGCTTTGATGAGTTTTGAGTGACCACAATGTTTGATGCAATCTCCCTGGAACTTTTTGTCAGGCTAGCAGTGAGATCAGTACTCATGTTAAAATTTCTGCTTCCTCTTCAATTTCTCCTGGGATATGGTAGGTGTGGTACAGATGACATGTCTTGTGGTAGGCAGTTGGCTATCTTTTCTTGTCATATTGATGCATCTTGAATTTCCTCAGTATTCTCTGCCATCTGTAAAATAAAACAGATTTTCCAACCAAGAGTGAGTACAGCTTGGATCAAAGTGGATAAGCATAGTTATTTGAGAGACTTTAAAAAATGTTTATTTATTTGGGGGATACAGAGAGGCAGATAGAGAGACGGAGAGAGAGAGACAGAATGGCTATATCAGGGCCTTCAGCCACTGTAAAAGAACTCCAGATGCATGCACCACCTTGTGCATCTGGCTTAAGTTGGTCCTGGGGAATCAAACCTGAGTTCTTTGGCTTCACAGGCAAACTCCTTAACTGCTAATCCATCTCTCCAGCCCTTGAGAGACTTTTGATGTATGTGAACTTCTTAGTCAATGACCAGTGAGGGCTTCTCTCTATAGTCTATAAATTTCCTGCCCATAGGATTCTGACATGGTTCCTAGAACCATATATGAGCTCACACCCACTAAACAGGCCTCATATCCAATCTGAGGACAGTTGGTTATCCACATAGGCTGTGTGCCTCTATTGTATAGGTGTGTACTTCTTGCACAGTTGGTTATTTTAGTAGCTTGCAAGATCTCCTGCTTGTTCATGCTGTGGTGGGGATTACCCCCAAGTAGCTCTCATATCACTTTCCAGGACCATGAGGGCTAGCCAGGAGGGAACTGGCTTCCCTCTCAGTTCCACTTGGTATAATGAACACTATAAGTCACTCAGTATACAAAGTAGAATAAAATAGGTGTTTTGTTCCCTCATGGATTTTACAAGTGGATGTAGCTAAGGACAAAAGCATACTCTGCTACATTTAAATCTTGTTAGAAACAATCTAATGATGGTAAAAATAATGAGTCAGAGTTCTAGACAGTTTATTATTAGGCTCTGTTTTCAATTATTGTTATGTGTGATTATATTTTTTAACAATTCTCGTTTAACTGAGGAAGCACAAAAACATTGATAAGTAACTGACTCAAAGTTACACATTAAGAAAGCACCAGACTGAACTTGAATGTAGACTTCTCTAATACCCCTTCTACTCAGTGTTATCTAACAGTAAAACAGCAGACCATGTGTTAAATTAAACTAAATGTGGCCAAAAGGTGTCTCTATAGCTGATCCATTGCATAAGAAACTTCAACCTAACTTAACAAAACAGTTAAATGAAAGCCTAACTTAGTATACTTTTCTAACAAATACCTGAGTCACAGCCAACCATATCATTTCAATTTCCATCAGTAGTAGGGGAGTATCTGCAAAGTTCACCAAAAAAAAAAAAACCTCTAAGCTAGAACCAAACAAGCTGCCTCTGTCCCTTACCTCTGACTTCTATACTGTCGCACACTCTCCACAAAATATGGCCTGACCATGTTGAAGGCCATAGTTCTTTGCATCTGTTCTAGTTTCTAAATGCTACCTGATTTGTGAAACATTCTTATCTTAGACTGATTCTTTTTGTCTACAGTTTTTATTTTTAACAACTAAGAGTCATTAACTATAAGATACAATTGAAAAACCACTACTGTCACTGTAAAGGACAATTTGAGCTTTTGGAACTATATATTTTATCTATGGATCTCTAAAAGCATATGTATAACTTTATATGTAATATACATCTCACAAAACTCAAAGCACCAAACCTTTACGTGTCCCTTTAACACCTCACCTAGGTTAGCAGAGTAGCTTATGTGGGTTCTTGAGGACAAAAGTGGAAGCAGAAACCATCTCTGTCTCAAAATGAACTAAGTTTTGAGTAACAATAGTACCTTCTTCAAGCTTTTTCTATTTCCTAGCTGTAATGATTTTTAAAATGCTTCTAAATTTGTTTTTATTTATTAGCAAGGGGAGAGAGAGAGAGGAAGGGAGGGAGGGAGGGAGGGAGGGGGAGAGAGAGAGAGAGAGAGAGAGAGAGAGAGAGAGAGAGAGAGAGAGAGAGAGAGAATGGGCACACCAGGGCCTTTGCCACTGCAAGTGAACTCCAGATGCATACACACCATTTTGTGCATGTGGTTTTACATGGGTACTGTGCAATCAAACCCAGGCTATCAGGCTTTTGCAAGCAAGTACCTTTAACTGCTGAGTCTTCTCTTCAGCCCTAAAACTTTTTAAAATAGTTTTCTTTTGTGTGTGCACACAAACCCACAGGAACACCATAACACCATAGTTATGCTGGAGTCACAGACACCTATCTGGCTTTTCTGTAGGTTCTGGGGATCAAAGCTTTGGTCCCCATATATTCATAGTAAGCACTTTATGTACTGACCCATGTCCCCAGCCCTGTGATAATTTTTTAAAATAATTTTTGTTGTTTTTCTTTAAATATATTTTATTTGTTTATTTGAGAGAGTGAGAGAAAGAGGTAGAGAGAGAGAGAGAGAGAATGGGCACACCAGGGCCTCCAGCTGCTGGAAATGAACTCCAGATACATGTGCCCCCATGTGCACCTGGCTTACGTGGGTCCTGGGGAATCGAACCTGGGTCAACTGGCTTTGTATGCAAGCGCCTTAACCACTAAGCCATCTTTCCAGCCCCAATTCTTAAAAATATATTTATTTGCTTATTTATGCAGTGTGTGTGTGTGTGTGTATATGTGTGTATGGGTATACCACGGGTCTCTTGCCACTGCAGATGCATGTACCACATTATGTATGACTTTACAAGGATGTCTGGGGAATTTAACCCACACCAACAGGCTTTGCAAGCAAGAGTTTTAAACTGTTGAACCATCTCCCTAGTCCTGGTGATCATTTTTTTCAAACACATATTTCAATTTCTGGACAGTCTAGGCTACAGAGTTAGACCTGTCTTTAACAAAGTTATTTCAAGCTACAAATAAGGGATGTCTGCATGAAGGATGAGCTTCAGTGTCAAGTTTAATTGCTTCATCCATCCTTTGCTTATTTCTATTTTTTTGAACCATTCACACTAAAAGGTAGATGGCTTTGGGATTCATTTCTACATATTATATACTTGATTTCTGAGTTCATTCTAGGAAAGTATCAGGGTGGTTTGGGAAGGAGAGCAGGGAATGAAAATGCTCTTTTTTTGCTGGTGACTATGGATGGAATCATAAACATCAGATAAAATTGTTGGGGCTGGTGAGATGGCTTAGCGGTTAAGGTGTTTGCCTGCAAAGCCAAAGGATCCTGGTTCGATTCTCCAGGACCCACGTAAGCCAGATGCAC
Source organism: Orientallactaga sibirica (assembly GCA_036365145.1). Classification (NCBI taxonomy): domain Eukaryota; kingdom Metazoa; phylum Chordata; class Mammalia; order Rodentia; family Dipodidae; genus Orientallactaga; species Orientallactaga sibirica. Next base: position 1,120,771 of record JAEOAD010000747.1, read on the forward strand.
AAGGGGGCACATGCATCTGGAGTTCATTTGCAGTGGATGGAGGCCCTGGAGCTCCCCCATTCACTCCCTCCCTCCCTCTCTCTCTCTCTAATAAATAAATAAAGTAAAAATATATTTAAGATTCAAGTTGGAGTTTAAAAAATTGTGGTGGTGTACTCTTGTTATTCCAGCACTTGGGAGGTGGAAGGACTGCCATAAATTTGAAACCATGTGGTTGTACATAATAAATTAAGGCCAGACAGAACCACATAGCAAGACTCTCTCTAAAATAAATAAATTTTTTTAAAAAGTAAAATTGCGAAGACCTGATAACTAGACTCTTCCCTGGAAGAATTACTTCAGATACTTCAGATCTTTTTAAAAAACATTAACTTCATTCAATTCCCACTTTTTTTTTTTTGAGGTAGGGTTTTGCTCTAGCTCAGGCTGACCTGAAATTCACTGTGTAGTCTCAGGCAGGATTTGAACTCACAGCGATCCTTCCTACCTCTACCTCCCAAGGGCTGGGATTAAAGGCATGCACCAACACACCCACCAGTCCCACTTTTTAAAAGAAAAATTTAAACAGACTAGTAATGTGTGTTTTAAAAATGATATATGAAGCTCAGAGAAAATATTTTTTGTATGGTACATACAGGTTAACATAAACAACAAGTTTCTTTTTTCATTCTGCAGGATGAATTCTTTCTTTCAAATGAGAAAACTTGCTGGGCGTGGTGGTACAGGCCTGTAATGTAATCCTAGTGAGAAGGGAAACTGACACAGAAGGATTGTAAATTAAAGGCTAACCTTGAAACTTTAGAGGCACTTTCCCAAAATTTTAAACAAAAGTAAAAATAATAATAATAATAATAAAGCTGATGGTGGAGGATGCAACTTACTGGTAAAATGCTTACCTAGCAAGTAAGCATGGGAATATAGATTAAATCTCCAGCATTTCAAAAACAAAAACCAGGAAGGCGTGGTGGCACGCGCCTTTAATCCCAGCAGAGGTAGGGTGATCACTGTGAGTTCGGGGCCACCCCAAGACTAAGTAGTGAATTCCAGGTCAGCCTGGACTTAGAGTGACACCCTACCTCACAAAGCCAAAAACAAAACAAAACAAGCAAACAACAACAACAAAAAACGTGGCTGGAGAGATGGCTTAGTGGTTAAGGTGCTTGCCTGAGAAGCCTAAGGACCCAGGTTAAGTTCTCCAGGTCCCACGTAAGCCAGATGCACAAGGTAGTGGCATGCATCTGGAGTTCATTTGCAGCGGCTGGAGGCCCTAGTGCGACCATTCTCTCTCTCTCTTTCCCTCTGTCTCTAATAAATAAAAAATAAAAATATTTTAAAAATTAAAAAAAAACCAAACCTCATAATTTCTAATTTTCTAAAGCACGATTTTAAAAAAAAAGGAAAAGAGAAACATATACAGCCCAATCCACTTCAAGGTTTATGGGGATGGGGTCCTGGGATAAGCACATGGTCTAGATGAAGATAAAACGAACAAGAAAAAAGAAGCCCCCAAACAATGTCAAAATCAAGACCTGGTTAGAGTGGGAGGGAGTGGTGGAGGATAATCCAGACTCTCCTGGTAACTAGAGAGGGGCCAAGTCCAACCACAGGACAGTGATGCCACTTGTGGGCCCTTAGATTGGCGAGGGCCTAGCTGAGTGACGGGCTGTGCACACAGGGGGTGGGAGTGTTCCGCGCGTGCGCTCGGGGGCTGCAGGGGCCTCCCGCCGTACCCGCTGCACCGGCCGCCCGGGGTGGGGGGCGGCTGAGCTCTGCGATGACGCGCGGCCCTCACGTGACCCGGGGCTGCAGAGCGACGCAGCCTTGGGTGCAGTCGTCACTCGCGTCTGGCTACCAGCTCCCCGCTGCCCTGCGCGCGGCGGGCTGGCATCGGGCCCGGGGAGAGCGGAGCAGGTAAGGGCCCCCGGCGCCCGCGCGCCGCGCCCAGGCCCGCGCCCCGGAGACCAGTGCAGCGGGAGCAGCTGCTTCCCCGACACTCCTCGCCGTGCACGCCCGCCTGCCCGCCCGCCCGCAGGCGCGAGCACCGAAACAGGGCCCCCTGGCGCGGGGATGCGGGCTCTCAGGGGGAGTGTCAGCACAGCCAAGAACAGCACCCGCACATTGCCCTGGAGTCGCGTCGCCTCGCCTCGCCTGGCCTCGGGAATACTGCGCCCATCAAGGGAGGGGGGCGGGACCCGGGGTGGCGGGAAAGACTCACGGTCGTGGCTGGGAGGAGGGGATCTGCACCTAGAGCTGGGCTGCAGCCGTCCTCGCTCCCCCACCCCACCCTGGCCTTCTGCAGGTCTGCGGGACTTGAGTGTCTCGGCCGTGCACCTCGAAGACAGATTCTGGAGGAGGAGGGAGAGACGTCAAGGATAGGCCCAGGTCGGTGCAGGGGACCATTGCTAGGGGGACGGTGGTGGAGGAACCTATGGAAAAGTCCGTCTGAGACCCCAATCACAGCCCCCACCCTCCATGTCAGTCCTCCATTTTGGTGTCTCCTGAGCTCTGGGAAAGGAAAAAAAATGGTGGGCTTTGGAGGTGGGAGGGACAAGAAAGCTTGGGAGGAGGGGCTCGAATTGGAGGCTCCCTAGAGGGCGCTTGGAACATCTAAGGTGGGGGAAAAAGCAGCATTTTTTTAAAAGACAGTTTTGATGTCAGGCTATGAATTTTGCTGGTCAGTGCATCACGCATTCAGTGTTTTCCCTTGTCCTTGTCTTATGTTCAAAGAATAACAACCAGAAAAAAAATCTCATCATGGCAAATATCCACCAGGAAAACGAAGAAATGGAGCAGCGTCTGCGGAATGGAGAGGAAGACCGGCCTTTGGGGGGAGGTGAAGGCCACCAACCTGCAGGAAATAACAGACGAGGACAGGCTCGCCGACTTGCCCCTAATTTTCGATGGGCCATACCCAATAGGCAGATCAATGATGGGATGGGTGGAGATGGAGATGATATGGAAATGTTCATGGAAGAGATGCGGGAAATCAGGAGGAAGCTTAGGGAGCTACAGCTGAGGAATTGCTTGCGCATTCTTATGGGGGAGCTCTCCAATCACCATGACCATCATGATGAATTTTGCCTTATGCCTTGACTTTGTCATTTTCCATGATATTGATACTGTGATTTCTGCTGGTTCTCCTGTTCCTTGCATTTTCCTGTTATGACTTTACCTATGTTTGCTATGAATTTGGTGTTATTTCCATGTGTCAGGTGGGTCTTGTGTTGCCAGCTTCTAATTGGAGATTGCCTTTACACTTGGTGTACGTTTCTGTCAACAGTAGTTTTACCCATTTGCATGAAAAACATAAAGTTAATAAAGCAGTTAAAAAGCAACTTAGACATTAATTATTGTCTCAAAAGCATACATATATAAAACACAAGCATCCTCCCCTCCAAATTAAATACAACTGTTCATTGGGGCATTATGTGTTTGTGGTAGGCATGGGACTTTTACCTGGAAGTTAATACGCAAAATAACTTTTCAATGAGTGAATATCGGGCAGGTACATAATTATTTGCTTAACAAATTTGAAGAGTAAGCCCTTTATTATAAGTATATTTATTTGAAGAATTCATGTTCTAGTCTGTGAAGTAGAGTTCACTGATTGTCTTACATGGCTGTGAAATGGAACAGATCAAATGTGGGACTGTGTTAACTTAGTGTCTGTCCAGCTCCCCAGAATTTAACAGACTCTAGGCCCCCATCAGGTACTTGGAGAGAACTGAAGAGCATTCTTATCCATGCTCCCAAGTCAACACAGCCAAAATAAGTGGGTTCCTCCATGTTTTCCCTCTTATTAGAACCCTCTTTCTCTGATTGCAGCCATATAATCATTCATTCTCTTCTGTTGATTCCTGTTCCTGTACTATGATGGTCTATCTAGTCCTCAATGTAGCGAAACTCCTAAACTATCAGGTGTCCCTAGTGGTCCTTAGGCCTATATATAATAGTATAGAGAATGCCTTTGTACTTTCTCCAGGTGAATACAATTTCCATGGTTCTTGGGCTTATATGTCCATTCAGGTTACATCTGGCTTAACTGGGCTGCATGGGAATTGAACTTGGGCCAGCAGGCTTTGCAAGCAAGGGCCTTCAACAGCTGAGCCATCTCCCCAGTCTAATTATGCATCCATTCGAAGAACTCAGGCATGAATGCAATGGGGTCTAGTTCAAGAGATAGAACTAGGCATTTCACCAGGTTGTGTCAGAACTAATACAGTTCTGACACAGTAATACACTGCAAACCTCCAGAAGATAAATAGGCTAAGGGATTTATTCTTGCTTTTGTTTTTACCTTTGGTGTGGATTTTCTCAAATAGACTCAACAAGCCTGCCCACTCAATAATAGATTTACCCAGAAATGTAAATTATATTGGGGGGGGCACATTTTCTTAAAGCTAAAGCACTGTCTTCATCCCTTCCACACTTGAAACATGAAAGTGCATTTTGAGTTCTTAAAAACTGCTAAACCGGGCATGGTGGTGCACACCTTTAATCCCAGCACTCGGGAGGCAGAGGTAGGAGGATCACCATGAGTTCGAGGCCACCCCGAGAATACAGAGTGAATTCCAGGTCAGCCTGGGCTACAGCGAGACCTTACCTTGAAAAAGAAATTCATAAAACTCTGTTAAATATTTTGCATAATGAGTTTTATGCAAATGTGTGCTCTTCTCCAGACTGAGTTTGTCTTAAACATCCTGTAGCTTTTCTGGTTCAGAACCTGTCTAACTAGACATTAAATTATTAATTATTTTGATTGGTTAAGTATAATGGAGTTTAGAAACTTAAGTTCAAGACTGTTTCTAATTGAAGGTAAATAGCTGAAGGCAAGTGACTACTGATCTGCAAAGTATTACATGGAACTTCTAAGGAAGCCTATCACAAAGGATCGAAGCTAATATCCAAATTGTTTAAATTGTTTAATCTGTTAGTATTTAGGGGAACACAGACCTCCTTTGCTGCACATAAGGAGAAATGTTAGCAATTCTGACACTTGCATGTCCTTCACACCGCCTTCCTGTTGTTCTCTCCATCAGAATCAGAAATCACTGTTTCTTCCAGGTGATTTTCATACACTTGAGGTAGGTCAACATAGAGAAACCAGCAGAATTCACACCATTGAACAAATATTATGATCTGAATTACCTTGCCTGATTCCATAATGAATATATAATTCTAAAATACAGCATTCTTAAAATTGGGATACATTAAATACTCATTGTATCAGTACTGTTTTTATCATCCTAAATATCCTATTCATTATCATTTATTGTTAATTTTATGTTAAAATTAAATTATGCATTATGATTTCTATGCAAGTCCATGTCCTACCTTTTTATAATAATTCTGTCTTAGTCACCTTGAAGCTCAGTGCTTGATATAGTATGTATTTAATAACAGTAAAACATTTATTCATTTAGTCATTAATTCATAGATTAATCTACAATTATCTACAACAGTTTTTTAAATAAATTGCAAAAGCAAAGTATAGACAAAAGTGCTGATCTCCAAAATCTGTGCTCTTAGACTGTAAATAAAATACATACTACACTTATTAAATAATGAACGGAACAGCTGGAAACAGCCTTCTGTTTTCTTCCTTTTCTGTTGCACTAAGGATTCAACCTACATCCTTGCACATGTTAGACAAGTGTTCTACTACTGATCTATATTCCCAGCCTTCTTTTTCTTATTGTATTTGATTTTTGGTTTTTCAAGGTACGGTTTCATTCTAGCCCAGGCTGTCCTAGAATTCATTATGTAGCCTCAGGTTGGCCTTGAACTCATGACGATCCTCCTACCACTGCCTCCCAAGGGCTGGGATTAAAGGTGGGCACCACCATTTATTTTGAGACAAGGTCTCATTAAGTTTACCAGGCTTGCCTAGAATTCACTTTGTAAACTAGGCAGGACTTGAATTTGTAATTTTCCTTCCTCAGCCTCCTGAGTAGCTGAGATTACAGGCCTGCCACATCAGTCCCAGATCCATCTAATTTCTTAAACTTAATTGGAAAAAATGCGTTGGTTTCTCAATATTTTAGTACTGTTAAATCCACATCCTACTGTTTTGTTCCAGTGGCACTATGTTTCACCCTCACATTGAATAAAATAGCATTATGGAGATAATCAGATAATTAATACTGGAAATTGACAAAGAAAAAGCAAAGGAAAATCTCTGACATTGAGGACTTGAGAGATCATCAGAGTAAGTCCAAATTATGAGAAATATAAACAGAAGAAGGAGAAGAAACTGGAAAAAAAGTAGACGCTAGGACACAGAGACAAACTGCCCAGCAGAAAATTAAGATATCTCTTGGCAATGACAAAGGAAGATACTTACTAAACAGTTGCGTAACTCACGAGAGAAAATGTGCCAGGTAGAGTCCTTTTTTACTTTGACCCAAACACATTTTAAAAAGTGAATTTTACTGACTGGTACACAATATTCCCTAACTTACTATACAATAAAACAAGGGATTTGTTTTTCTTCCTGATCAAAACTTGGATATCTATTATAGAAACGTAAATGTAAAGCGCCACCTTGTGACCGAATCCAGCACTGCAGTTTGAACATGACCTGAACAAAAAAAATGTAGGAATAATCATGATTGATTGTGAAGCTATTTTTGGTTATATTGAGGTTAAGGTACCTTACGGATATCATGGAAGCGAGTTCTATTCTTTTTTTTGTTTTTGTTTTTTCGAGGTAGCATCTCACTCTAGCCCAAGCTGATCTGGAATTCACTATGTAGTCTCAGGGTGCCCTTGAACTCTTGGTGATCCTTCTAGCTCTGCTTCCCTAGTGCTGGGATTAAAGGCGTGCACTAGCACGCACGTATCTTTTTCCTTTTTAATACTTATTTATTTACTTATTTATTTACTTTATTTATTTATTTATTTATTTATTTATTTATTTATTTATTTTTATGAGTTCTATTCTAGAACTGCATACAAGTCAATAGGTACAAGAGAGTTCTGGACTAGAAATGTGGAATTCAATGTCCTCATTTTTTGTGTGTGTGTGTGTGTGTGTGTGTGTTTGTAGAGTGTGTGTGGCTTGGCGTATGCACAGATGTGCCGGCACTGTGCACATACAGAGGCCAGAGGAGAACTTTGGATGCCTTTCACTATTACTCATCCATGTACTTCATTGAAACTGGTTCTCTCTTAACCCATTCAAGTAAGTCCCAGTGATTCTCCAGGCTCCAGTGTCTGCCCATGCTGGCAAGTTCTCTCCCTGGCTCTGGCAACTTCTGTGCTGTATACTCATGTGCATAGGAATAGTGTTGTGTAGTTAAGAGAGGACAGTGATACCTCATTATCAGTGTTGTTTTGAGATTATCTTCAGGCACCAAAATATCTGAAGCTGGGCCTCTCAACAATATACTTCATTAACAGTCTTACTGTCTTTCCTCTGTGGAGCAGAGGACTCATACTACAATTTTTTTTTTTTTTTTTTTTTTTTTTTTGCAAGGTAGGGTCTCACTCTGGTCCAGGCTAACCTGGAATTCACTCTGGAGTCTCAGGGTGACCTCGAACTCTCGACGATCCTCCTACCTCTGCCTCCCGAGTGCTGGGATTAAAGGCGTGCGCCACCACGCCCGGCTCATACTACAATTTGAAATGCCCCTCCGCCAGGGCTCCATAACCAGGATGCACTTCAGAATCACTGTAGCATGCCTTTCTAAAGCATCACGAGAATTCTATTTTTGCTGGAAATAGGGCTTCTGCATCAAAGGCCATTCAAGTTGTTAAGCCATAATAATATGAGCCTGAGAAAATTCATATACTCACTTGGTGCCAACTGTGTACATGCAACTAAGTTTCTCCTTTATTCTAGATATTTTCAGCCTTTGGTTTTTCAGCTTTTTTTTCTTGTTTCTCCAGACCTTTGGAAGTGTCATTAAAATTACATATTCAGAAATTGTGCCCTAGGATTGCTAGATTTAGCAACACGGCAAGCCCAGTTAGGTTTAAATGAACAAAAGTATGATGCATGCCACACGCAGGGAAACAAATGAGTCTCTCTCTCTCTCTCTCTCTCTCTCTCTCTCTCTTCTCCTTCTTCTTCTTCTCTCTCTCTCTGTGTTGGAGGCAAGAAGTACAAAATCTTCAGTGTAACTTGGCAGCGTGGAGAACATGGAAGATCCAATATTGCCGATCAGGTGTGAATTCCATTTGCTAGCAAAATTTGCTCCTGCTCAAGGAGGTTAGGGTTTTGTTGTTGTTATTGTTGTTTATTCAAGTCTCCAAATAGTTGGATGATCTTCACCTACATTATGGAGTACAAGCTTCTTTACTCATGTGAACCATTCAAATACATTGGCCTAGAAACACAGGATTATGTTGATGAGCTAAGCACAAAGGTTGAGTCAACACATGCAATTAGTCATTACATTTAAATAAAAAGTAGTCATTGTTTACCTCAGTCTTGAACTTCATTGTCCCCTCTTTTCTCTGGCAACCCTGAAAGTGATCGACTGGTATTTAAACATGTTGCTCCAGGCAACAGCCGCAGCTGAGCACCCAGAAGATGCCAACAGCAGTTGCAATGCATGTGAGGAGCCCCTCTAGAATTCCCAGAGAAATGGAGACTTCACATAACTGCAGCCTCAGGTGACAGGCACCATATGAAGCAAGAAAGTGCTAATCTGAGCCCAGTCAACCTCAGTACATAGACTATTGGGTAAGAAAGCAATTCTTTTTTTTTTTTTCTTTTTTGGTTTCTTGTCATATGCCTTGGAAATACAAGACATGCTTTATTCTCTTATTCTCAAGGACTTGATAGAACTGTGTTAGAATTTTTATTGTAATTGTGTCTGAATTTATATGTGTAACAGAATTGGGAACATTTCAGCAATTTTTACTTAAAGGAATCTCCAAGAGAAAATATTATGATATTTGAATTTCAACTCACTCTTGAAATTTAGAAGTTAACACAAGATGGTGAACTTCCAAAATCAAGGCACCAAGAGGATTTTTTCATAAATAAATCCATGAGGAAATCCTCGGCACTTTGCTTACTGAGTATCATGATCAAGGGCTATTTATTTTAAGAAGCACTTTTCCGACTTGGAACAATGAAACACTGTCACCTGCTACCAGGAGAGCCCTTGTTAAGGAAATTACTTTCTTCAGGCACACATACACAGGGCTGTTTCACTAGGCAGCAGGTATATATGCACTGTAATTCTTGGCCTTTATGACTGTCCCAACTAAGCCCACTGGCGGATATATCTGTATAATTTTTGAATTAATTTTAGGGAGCCCACATGCCAGCAAATCTAAATAGCTTTCTACAATAATACTCTCCTAAGGAGTCAAATCCATGGACTTTCCTTTTCTTTGTCTTGTTTTTAGTTGGTTTTGTGCTTAGATTTTTTACACAGGAAGGATTTGAGGAGGTCACCTAAAGTCATAAAATTAGTCAGGCATGGTGGTGCACACCTGCACCTTGAGACTACATAGTGAATTCCAGGTCAGCCTGGGCTAGAGTGAAACCCTTCGTCGAAAAACCAAAAAAATAAAAATAAAAATAAAAAAATAAAAAGTCAACTAGGTCATTCCTGCTGTGGAGATGGAGTGATTGTGTAGACAGGCTAGATGTTTGTTGGTATGGATGTCCTTTTACATGAAAAAATATATCAGAAATAGAGGAAAATAATTCCTTAGGACAAAACAATATATGACTGATTTTGACTAGGTAGGTTTCTGCATGCAAATTATGACTGTATTATTCTAAGCCCACATCCTTGAAGTAATTCTGAGATTTATCAAATTTGATATTTTTAGATCATTCAGTCCCACAATTATAGTTTTCTGATTCAGATAGCTAGTATAAGTGCATACATATTCACTGACAAGATTTAGCTCATCTCCAGGAACTCTAAGAAACATCCCTGAGTCTCTTTGGCATATCACTTGTCAGCCTTTGCTTTTGTTGGATAGAAACTCAAAAAATATGTAGCCCAGGCTGGACTGAAACTCACAAGCCTCCTGTCTCTGCTTCCCCAGAGCTGGGAATACAGGTGTATGCTACATCGTGTCCAACTGTAACATTTTTTTTCATTTGTATTTGTTAAAATCATATACAGTTTGTTGTTTTCTTTCTTTTATTTGGGTATGTATTAAGTAATTTATTTAGCCATTCCCACTTTTAAAGCAAACAAAACCCCTGACACCAGAAACACACTTTATTCCATTCTGCCAATCTACACAAGTGCCTGCCTCCCGGCCTGCTTTCTGTAATAAGAATACTTTTTCAGGTTGGTTGTCAGTGAAAGCGTTTTGTTTTCAGAGAAATGAAGGGGAGGGCTTTATTGAAGCATTTCCACTTTGTAGAACAGCCTGCGCTTCAGCATCTGGGTTGCCATAGAAACCTGACATCATTAGGACAACTGTGAAGTTGTTTTTTGTTAATGGAGACCCATGTGATCTGTTGCATAGAAAAGGGCCCAGTCTCCAGGTACATGCCTTGTTCATACAAACTGAGCAGACTTTGCAAATTGCCAGGCCTACTTTCTCTAATGAGTATGCTTTCTCAGGGGGTCTGAGGGTGGGAGGCATTTCCAATTGTAGAACTGCCTACGCATCCCGGTTGCCATAGAAGCCTGACGTCATTATTGTTTGCTCCATGCAGCGGTACTTGGAAGAACAGGAAATGAACACACAATACACGAAATACAATTTAAAGGGGGCAGGGAGATGCACTCGCGTGCTCGCCAAATTGACTGTACTTGCAGCTTTTATTCAGTTTTAGGCAGTTAAAACTATATGGAGAGTCAGAACGTAAGACAGATCATGAGTTCACATGAGATCAGATCATGAGTTGTTTGTTTATGCTTATTAGGAAATCTTTGGAGAAGCTGTGAGTTACCTGTCTTCAAGAAGCTCCACCCAAGATGCATAGTCTTCCATGTCCCCAGGCCCAGACTGTGCAAAGATCAGCCTTTTGCCAATTACCTTGATATCTACACATTATGATGAGTTTTTGGTGGAGTCCAAGGTGATCAAGTGATAAGAGCTGTCCTGCCCCATAGGTGTTTGAGCTAAAGCTACTCCTAGGTGGGGACTGACCCTCCCTGGGGGTGGGGAGATTTGGGGGATCCTGGACCCAGATGAATTTCCTCCGGTTTACAGACTTCGTGCCAGGATTAGGGAGGGAAAGAGAAGGAGAGGAAGGAGAGGGATTGAAGGAGAGGTGAAGAAAGAGGGAGGGGAGGGCTCGAGAGATGGTTTAGTAGTTAAGGTGCCTTCCTGGAAAGGCAAAGGACCCAAGTTTGATTCCCCAGGACCCACATAAGTCAGATGCACAAGGTGGCACTTGCATCTGGAGTTCATTTGCAGTGGCTGGAGGCCCTGGCACGCCCATTCTCTCTCAAATAAGTAAATAAAATCTTTAAAAAAGAAAGGGGGGGAGAGAGAGGCAGAGTTCATTTTCCAGGGAATGTGGTATCCTACTCCAGCATGTCTTGGATCCACTTTCCATGTAGAGGAGGGTAAGACAGAGTATTCCTTTCTTTCAGCTCAGCTTCCCCTTCTGTGAAATGAACTCCAAATGCATGCACCACTCTGTGCATCTGGCTTTACATGGGTACTAGAGAATTGAACCCAGGCCTTTAGGCTTTGCAAGCAAGTGCCTAAACCACTCCAGTCCCCACATTAATTCTTTTTTCTTTTAGTTTTTCTACCCCACATTAATTCTTTTAAAGGCACTAATCCCATTCCTGAGAGCTTCATCCTCTCTATTTCATTCTTCCCAGAGTCTCTTCTATAAATATAATCACAGTGTAGATTAGGCTGAAAAAAGAATTGGAAAATTTGTATACTTCATTTTTTGAAGAAAGTGAAGATCTGAAGTATAAGGCAGAAGTGAAAAAAATATTCTGCTTAGAAAAGAAGTTAAGAAAAATTTCTGGACAATTTGGATTTGAATTAACTAGCTCTATTGTTACTTATGAACAGACTGAAGATGAAGGAAGTCCTAATGACTTCCCTATTTGTTTAGGGCCACATATAACTGTATTTTATTTTGTTTTTTTCAAGGTAGGGTCTCACTCTAGCTCAGGCTGCCATGGAATTCACGATGTAGTCTCAGGGTGGAGATGCTATTCAGGTATGTCAGCAACTTGGGCGGATATATTGATTTTTTAAGTCATTATAACGTATATTTTTGAAGACTTGAATAAATTATAAAGTAGACAATGAGCTATGGTAAGCTACTTTGTTTTCTAATGTCTTAAGATTTTTTAAACACGAGAGTAAATTTTAATAATTTTAATGTTTAAAACTGGATTTTTGCAAATACATACTTATTTTTGTGTTAAATATTCAAACCCTACAAATATTCTATATAGATAGTATGTAAATATGTGTATATATGTACATTTAGAGGTTATGAGTTTTAAAATATTTAGTAAAATTAAATTAAGTTTAAACAATCTAATTTTGAAAGTAACTAATATAAAATTATTGGTTTAGTTGTCATTAACTTGTGTTCCTGTTATAGTGAACAGAATCCAAATTTTGTTGTTGTTTTATTATTTATTTATTTGAGCAACAGACAGAGAGATAAAGAGGCAGAGGGAGAGAGAGAGAGTGACAGAGAGAATGGGTGCACCAGGGCCTCCAGCCACTGCAAATGAACTCTAGATGCATGCTCCACCTTGTGTATCTGGCTTACGTGGGTACTGGGGAATCGAGCTTCAAACCGGGGTCCTTAGGCTTCAAAGGCAAGCACTTAACCTCTAAGCCATCTCTTCAGCCCCAGAATACAACTTTTGTATAAGCTGGGAAGCTTACCTTATTATGTTTGTACTTCCAGAGTTTAAGATGAATAATTGTAAATAAAAATTTGAATATGTGTTTGCAAGTGGAAATTAATTTCTTCAAATGCTAGGATACATTGATATTTGTACAACAGATAGTAGGAACCTTGAGATATTTTTGCCTTTGTAAACATGACAGACTCTCAAGACTAGAAAATAACAGTAATCACAATTACATTTCCATTTTATACATCAAGTATTATATCTTTGAGCCTACCAAATCTCTGCTTGTCTATTTTTGAAAACTGATTAACAAACACGATCAAAGGGGTAGTCATACTTGTTCAGGTTCATGTTGATGATAATGGGTTTAGAATTCATATAAGTATCTAGAAGTGGCGAGCACAAACCATGATGGTGATGCACCTTAATTAGACTGCCATCACTGCAATGCCATTTAATTCCTTCAATTTTACCCTCACTACAGCCTTCAAACCAGGACAACATGTCATTGTACTTCAATGTAGGCAGATTTCTCACTTGAAATGCTCCATGTGGTACAAGAAAATGTAATGGATATTTCTTTTCTTTTCTTTTCTTTCTTCCTTTATTTCTTTATTTCTTCTTCTTCTTTTTTTTTAAAGGTAGGGTTTCATTCTAGCTCAGGCTGACCTGGAATTCACTATATAGTTTCAGGGTGGCCTTGAACTTGTGGTGATCCTCCTACCTCTGCCTCCCGAGTGCTGGGATTAAAGGCATGCACCACCATGCCCGGCTTTTTGTTTGTTTGTTTTTGAGGTAGGATCTCACTCTAGCCCAGGCTGACCTGGAATTCACTATGTAGTCTCAGGGTGGCCTTGAACTCATGGCAATCCTCCTACCTCTGCCTCCAGAGTGCTGGGATTAAAAGCATGTGCCACCACACCTGGATTGTAATGGATATTTCTTGCTTCCTAACCCACAAGAGTTTCCATTGACATTTGTGCCAACCAGTTCCAGAGTCTTCTCTAAGAGCTCTGACAGTGGCACTGTAGTAACTTCAAGGAGTTCAGGCTCATCAGGCTTAGTACCAGTGCGATTTGAAATTCATAATTGACTACATATGAATGCCAGCAATACTGCTTGCTATTTTTTTTTCCTCTTGGTACCCAACCAGGAATGTGTCCATTTTCATCAAGCACTGGTTTCCCATCCCATTCTTCTATTTCCTTTACTGGTATCCAGCACTCTGGAATAGGTTTGAAATCTTCCTCGATATTCCAAAGAAATTCTTTTGAGTTTTTTTTTTAAGTTTTTATTTTTATTAAAAAATATTCAATTTATGGTCATAGTAAAAAAATTCAGACAATAGAATTGGACATACATAGAAAAGCCACATCCCTATACCCAAGCCCCACTCCCAGGAGTATAAGCATCATTCTAAAAGTGTTCTATCTAGATAGAAATGTAAGTTTTTCTCATAAAACACACACACACACACAGGTTTATACCACATACTATTAGAATGTGCTTCTAAAAACCACCATTTCATGGGTATATTTCTACATCAGTACAGTCAGATTCAATTCAGTGTTTTCAAAGAGTGGTTACATGATTGCAACCAGGTCCCTGTGGATGGACATTTTGGTTGATTCCCAGTATTGTATATGTCACATCTTTACACAATGGCACCCTTACAAGAGGTGAGTTCGAAGAACATTTTTCCTGAAAAGTTTATTTTTTTAAGCTGATTAGAAATGATAGAAGAGATTCTAATGATCGACACAGACTTGACAGCAGTATGGGTGGCTGGCTGGTGGGCATGACCAAGAAGATCGCTGCACTACAGAACAGGTGGTTCCTGGCATCCACTCCATCAGGTCCTCAGCTGCCTCACATGAATAACTGCACACCACTTCCAGGAATTAGAGGGGTGACTTTATATATATGCATGCCACACTATCTCTCATGGAGGAAGTCACTACAGCAGTTCATAAATAGTGACATAATAGTTCAGTACAATCTCATAGTCATCTGACATCAACAAGATGGTCCAAAACTAGCCTGGCGAGTGTGACAAGCATCTAAGATCTTGTGGGTTTTTCAGAATGGAGTATGTTCACAGACTTTACTGGCTGAGTGTACATCTAATCCCAAAACCCCAAATCATTGCTCCAAAATCCCAAACACTGACCAGCCTAATCCAAAAACCCCAAATCTGAAATACTCCAAAATCCCAAACATTGACCATCATGTTGGATCAGGAATGCCTAACCTGAACTGTGTTCAAGATGAAATGTGGTAGTTACGGTTTAAATTCAGTGGCTAAAACAACCATTTTAAAAGAAGATGAAAAATAACTTTGTGTAATAAGTTGTAGGCTGCATTACTCTCTGGAAAAATATGACCAACCAATCAGAATTTTGGTATTATTGTTTCCACTTTTTCTTTCACATCCTCATCAGGATGGTAAAAGCTCTCATTTTCTGGGCACATTCTTCTCCATATAACAGGAAAAATAATGACCCTTTAGCAAAAGGAGGCTGGTTAGCTAAATGGTCTTCCACTTTGAGGCAGTTATTTATATTCTGAAAGAGTGTAAGTACTCAAAGAAGAATCTCCTTAGCTATTTGGCCATCATAGAAGGACAGGAAGGATGAATCCACTTGGGCACTGAGTAGTCCTTCTGTCATGGCTGGATTTTCAGACAAATTCAACAGCAGCTTCAACACTTGAACCTTGGTGCTTCTGTTTCCAGTAAGTAGCAGGTGGAACAGGTCTGTAATGTAGTTGCTCAGCATGTGCTGGTGGTCATTGGTAATAGTCATGTTTGTCAGCAGCCTCAGTCCGGCCAGCTGCACAGCTGAGTTCAGGGTATCAGAGATGACGTCCTCACAGACTTGATTGACATATATCTTTATCCTGGTTTGGTTTTCAATATTCACACTCAGGTTATTGAGTGCATTTAAAGCTTTCTCTTTAATACTGTCATTTGGACTGTTGATTTTGTTTCTGACAATTGGAATACCACCCAATTCACGAATAATGGCTTGGTTAGCTGAAAAGGCTGCATTGTTACCCAGAGTGACCAAGGCTTTTTCAATCATGACAGGGTCCTCAGTTGACTCAAGCAGGTAGAGAAGTTTCTCGAGTTGTTCCGTGTTTAGGACCTCCTCATATGAGCCATCGGTTAAATCTTCTGCGGACCGCGAGGGGTGCAGCCGGAGCCCACGGCATCCTCACCGTGCGTCAGCCGGTAGATGCGCCCGCCGCCACCCAGCCCACGTCCTGCGCCTGAGTTTTCTTTTGAATGTAGAAAAATGTTAAATCTTTTGTCAGCTTGTTTGTTGGGTTTTCCATCTAGTCGAGCCCAAAGGTATGGCTGACCTTTGTATGTAGTAATGTAACAACATGTCCCATCCACTTCTTCTGTTGGAATTGCACTGAAGACATCTGCATCTGTAGCCTTGTCACTTAGCGTTTCAGTTGCCAAAACTTTAAATGGCTGATGCTCCCACTTGGCCGAGGGCCTGTCCTTCACCTCCGTCACAAACACGCAAGGCATCTTGCGCTGCACCTAGCCTAGGCATCTCATAGTGGGCCCTGCAATCGAGGCAAGAAGAGGAAGGGGTCTCTAGCAGCTCAGGTCAACACCCAGTGTGAGTCTTTGGACGCTCTTACTCCAAGTCGGGGTTCATTATAATTTTGTTAAGTAAATGTTCAGGGTTGGGATGGCATAGCTCCTCCACATATTCTAAATATTGTTTACATAAGATAGGTAATGTTTTCTCTCTTAGAAAGAAAAAATGAACAAAAACCACACAGTGATATTCAGATGATGTTGAACTTACTCTGAGAAGCTCCAGACGACTTTTGATTACATGCTTGGCTGTTAGGATGGGCTGTTTGGAGGGATGGTAGGAGGTCTGGACTCAGCTGGGCCCTGTCTCTTTTCAAAGACTCTCGTAATCGCTCATATGATATCATCAGCAGACAGAACTACTTCTCATGTTGTGATTCAAAGTAGTCAAACAGCAAAGCAAAAGCCACCTAAGGCTTAGCAGTCAACCAGGCATAAGATCACTTCTACAATTCTCCACAGGCCGAAAACATTACAATCCTGCCTGAGTCAAGAGGACGAGGAAACAGACATGGTCTCTCAATAGGAGGAGTGTCTTAGAGGAAGCAGACTCCAGTATTTGCCTCATAATACACCCATCCAGAGATGTTGTGTGCCCCACAGAGTGCACATCCATGCATATAAGTCCTTAATTCCATGGGCTGGTTTAGTGGAGTCTGGAAGGGCTTTATGTGTAAATTATCCTTTTTAAAGTGACCCTTCTTATTTCATTGATACCTATATTCTAAGCTAGACATTGCACTCTGAAACAGTCATATTGTTGCTTAACTTTTCCTGGGGCGGGGCACAAATAAATGTCTAATCACCTCAAATAGGGCACAGGCAGCAGACCAAAGTAACAATTACATCAAATTGGTGACTTAGTGAGTTTGTTGGGTATACTTATAGGAGAATGGATGACTCAAAGTCAGCTACATTATTGAAAAGTTTATTCCAGCCTGGGTGAAATATCACATGACAAAGCTGCATCCCTGGAGCTAGGCTTCCAGGCAATGCTGCTGGTGGGAGAGTCTCCTTTCCAGCAGATGTTTACTGCTTCTATGACCTTTAGAAGGGGCCTTGTGACCCTGGTAAAACCTGGCAGCTATTACTTCCTTAGCCTCATGAGCCTCTTGCTTCCTCCAGGAGGGAATATTTCAATTCTCTGGACTGTGCTATAGAACACATATGGACAACATTTCTTTCATGGGTGTCTGGATTTCTGGATTTGGTAAACAGACACACAAGCACAGATATTAGATAATACAGAGAAATTATTTGTTGTAGCAAATTTGTCTGTAAAATTGTCTCAGTATATGAGCCTCCTGATTTAGGGCCACCTCTCATATTCCTCTTGACACTCTTCTTCATGGCATCCTCAAACACTGGCTATTGTCATTAGGATACAAACTCACTGTTACATTTACAAAAGTACATATCCATAGCATCTATAATAGTTCACTTTGAATTTCAACTTGATTGGATTGAGAGACACCAGGCAATTTAGTAAAGCAAACTCTGGAGTATGTCTGTGGGGATGTTTCTAGAAATGATTGGCATGTGGAACACTATCTGAGGGGAATAGGTCCACTCTAGTGTAGGTGACACCATCTAATAGGGTGGACACCCAAATAAAGGTGAAAGAAAGAGAAGTACAGTAAGCACTAGAAACGCACTACACTTCATATCTGTGAAAATTCTACCCTGTAGAACCAGCTTTTGGCCCCTTGTATAAGATGCTACATCTCTTGAGAATGCATGATATAATTGTGATTAGGAAAAATATCTGGAACCTCATCTTGCCCCATCCATCTTTTGGTCCAAATAAGAAAATATACAAGGACTGGAGGCCCAGCCTCAATGGATGGTCTATACAACTATCAAAAGTATAGATATGGCACAGCACTCAGGGCCTTCCACTGGAGGGATGTGCAAAGCACTGTTGTCATTATCCCTGTCTTAGATCTCCCTCTCTGGTCTGCCTTCCCTACTAGGTAAAGCAGAGTTATACTTCCCTTAAGTTCAACTTTTTTAGAACACTGGCTTCAATCACCTTCTGCCTCCAGCCCTGCCATAAATCTCCCCTGACTGAACGATAAGAAGTCCCAAGCTTGTCTTCCTGCTGGATTTGTAAGGGAGGCAAACAGAGGAGAGCAACCCTTCAGCATTATGGGTTCTGACATATTTGCTACAAATCTGCCACCAGCCACCTAAGGTGCCCATTTAAAGTTTGTGGACCAGCCTGCATAGTGCAATTATCAAAGAAACCTGATGTCATTGTGGTATTTTATGATGTCTTTTTAACGAAGATCTAAGCAAAATGGTGAGTACAGCAGGGTTCCACCTCTGGGGACCTGGTTTGTTCATAGCCTGAGCCGAGATCTTCCAAAGCCCGTGTCTTGACTTACTTTCTGTAGTGTTTTGTTTTGTTTTCAGGGACAGGCAAAGGCATTCATAGGAGGGCTATACAGAAGCATTTCTGGTTTAGAGAAGAGCTAGCACATCATGGTTGCCATAGAAACCTGACATCACTGTGAAGACTGTGATGACAATGGAGACAGAAGTGTTCTAGTGAGAGGAGCAGGGTCCTATGATGGAAGTCTGAACCTCCCTTCAAGGTGGGAGGAGACAGAGATCCTTCACTCGAGCTGATTCCTGCTTTAGCACTCCATGCCAGGATGTCTTGTGAGGGAGAGAAACATGGGACCCTACTGGCCACAGGGATTGTGCTGTCCTGGGCATATTTACCACTTAGAAACAGAACATTTATGGGAGGTTTTGACTTGGAAAAGCTCTCAGAACCCAGGTTCTCTTTATGTGAAATGGGGGCTAAACCACCGCATGTCCATGACCTTCAGTTGTAATACTTGCTTAAATAGTCATGATTCCTGTGTATGTCTTAAGTGGATGAGGTAGGTTCAAAGGCTTTTCTACCAACTTGGGGTTCCAATTTACATTCTTCTGCAGTGTCATCTTTTTGTTGGTATTGTACTGATTTTTTAAGAAGCCAGAAATTTAACAAATATTAGCCAAAATTGTTAAAATGTCACATATGGAATTGGGCAGTGTCAATAATAATAATACTATAGCCGGGTGTGGTGGCGCACGCCTTTAATCCCAGCACTTGGGAGGCAGAGGTAGGAGGATCGCCGTGAGTTCAAGGCCACCCTGAGACTACATAGTGAATTCCAGGTCAGCCTGGGCTAGAGTGAGACACTACCTTGAAAAAACAAACAAAAAAATAATAATACTATATACTTTGTTCTATTAAAAAAAGACTAAACCTAGCTATGCTCTTTAAGTAAACAGACCTCAGCATATTATGCTCTCTTTCTAGGACAAAACATTTTTAGTTCTGTAGCTAGCTTACTTAACTCTCCTAATACCCTGTCCCTAGACAAGTGTAGTTCTTCCATTACTATAGGACTCATTGCCTAGAAATTTGTTCATGGAAGAGTTTTTGTATGGTTGGATCTTGGCTTTTTATTTGAATTACTTCATTTATACGTTTTATGTTTAAGTGTGCCATTTTATTGGTCTTTATTTCCTAATTTTTCAATGCTAGGAATTGTGCCAAAGGCCTTCTGCCTGTTAGGAAAGTGGTCTACCAGTGAGCTGTACTGCTGCCATGCTTCATTTTATTTCTCTTGAAACAGGGTCTCACTATGCAGACAAGACTGGCTGGAAACCAGTACATTTTACAGCCTCAGCTACACAATTGCTGTGTTTGCAGGCTTGAGTCACCCATTTGCTTCAGTTTAGTTATTTTTCATTACTGAATAGTATGCCAGAATATACTACAACTTGATTTATCCATTCACTTTCAGTTGAATATTTAGATTGTTTTTAAGTTGTCTCTCTTGTTGGTAAAGCTGATATGAACATTTGTGAATAAGTCTTTCCCTGTAAACCTGTTTCCCCTCTAAAAGAAGTATTCAGCAGTAATATGATTGAATCATATCTTATATGTAGGAATAACATGGCCAGTCTGGAGAGATGGCACAGCTGTTAAAGGTGTTGCTCTGCAAGCCTGCTGTCTCGAGTTTGATCCCCAGCATTCACATAAAGCAGGACACAAAGGTGGCACACGGTCTGTAATCCTATTGTGACTACAGTAAGGGGAGAGAGAACCAGGAGAATCCTATAGCTCATGAGATAGCTATACTGACCTTTCCAGCAGCAAAAGGACAATAAAAAGAGAGATTCTATCTCAAAAACAAGGTGGAAGGAGAGAACCAACACTTTGAGGATGTCTTCTGACCTCCACATGCATGCTACAGCAGTTATGCCATTTTCACTGCCACCAGTAGTACATGAGTTTCATCATGTACAACTTTGGTGCTTGGCATGGTCAATCTTTTCAGTTTTGGCCATTTTCGCATTTGTTTGTGTGGTATGGGATGTGGTGTGATGCTTATGTGCAAACGTGCATGTGCATAGAGGCTAGAGGAAAATGCCAGGTGTCCTCCTCTATCACTCTTCCACTTGTTTCCTTGGGACAGAATCTCTTGCTGAACCCAGGGCTGCCATTTTTCATGAGACTAGCTGAATAGCTAGTGCCCATGATCCTCCTGTCTCTGCTCCCCACAGGACTGTGATTACACGAATGTGTGGTCACACCCCAATTGTTCACATGTGTGCTGGGGAATTGAAATCAGAGTGTCTTGGGCCCTTTCAGGCCCTCATGCTTGCATGGGAAGTTTAGTTTCTATATTTTACATCTCAGATCCCATTTTGAATTGACTTTGGTATATTATACCAAATGAATCATAGTTCATATTTGTGCATATGGATATCCACTTACCCTAGTACCATTTGTTGAAAGGCCATCCTTTCTCTACTGAACTGAGTTTATATTTGTCAAGCATCAGTTGTCCAAGAAGGCAGGCATGGAACTAGAAAGATGGCTTAGCAGTTAAGGTGCTTGCCTGTGAAGTCTAAGGAGCCAGGTTTGATTCTCCAGTATCTACATAAGCCAGATGCACCATGTGGCGCATGTGTCTGGAGTTCGTTTGCAGTGGCTAGACATGCCCATTCTCTTTTTGCCTCTCTTTCTCAAATAAGTTAATAAAATATTTTTTTAAAAAAAATTAAAAATAAGGCAGGCATGGAGGTGCATGTGTGTAATCCCAACATATGTGAGGCTGTGGCAAGAGAATCATGAATTTGTACTAGTTTGGGCTACATAGCAAGTTTGAAGTCACCTGGGGCTACAAAGGAAAATGTCTCAAAGAAATTCAGTTTTCTGTGTATTTATAGGTGTATGTGTGGGCTTTAAAATTTGTTCCTTTGATAGGCTTGTCCTTTTCTTTTGGTTGAGAGAGTCTTGTGTAGCCCACAATGGCCTCAGACCCAGTATATAACCAAAGATGACTTTGAACTCCTGAACCTTCTGCCTCGACTTCCCAAGTGTTAGTGGTTATATGCAACAATGTCTGGCTAGCTGCTTATCCTGTTACCATTAGCATGCTCTCTTGACTCCTGTAGGCTTATAATGATTTTTCACATCATATAATGTTGTTGTCTAATTTTTCTATTATTCAAAGTTTTATTTCATAGTCTGGATCTTCAGTATTTTTTAAATTATTTTTTATTTACTCATGAGAGAAAGAGAGAGAGAGAATGGGCGCATCAGGGCAAACAAACTCCAGACATATGTGCCCCCTTGTGCATCTGGCTCATGTGGGTCCTGGGGAACCGAACCTGGGTCCCTTGACCCTGCAGGCAAATCCCTCAACCACCCAGTCATTTCTCCAGCCCTGGATCTTCAGTATTTTTATGTGACTGTTTCAATAAGCCTGGCAGAAGTTTTTGTTGATTGTTTTCTCTCTCTAGAACAATTTTGAAAGACATCATGATAATATTTTCTGACCCATGAACACAATATGTCCTCCATTTGTGTAGGTTGTCCTTCATTCTCTCAGAAGTGTTTTTTGGTGTTTAGAGTATAGGCATTACACATTGTCCCCACATTATTAAAAATGTTTCATATTTTGATATTGCTATACATGACATTGTTTTTAAAGTTGCTAATAATATTTTCCAAGAACTATCAGCAACCAAATGTTTAGTAATTCTTGTGAATTTTGGTTGAAAGCAGAACATGAAAGAAATTTGATATTTAACCTGTTTTACCCATGTTTCTAATTCAGCTTTAAGAAGTTATTGGAGGTATATGGAAAGTAGTGGGAGAATTTCCCAGAGACAATTCGATAGGTCATCTTCATAAGAACCTCATTAAAAGTATATAGGTTAGTAACTTTCAACATTTTATGTGTACTTAGAAATGAATGTTTTAAGATGTGTGGTTTTAGTTCTTTCTCTCCCACTAAACACCTTATAAATATCAGGAATTTGGGGGGTGAGAGGAAGAGAGATAGCACGCATGGGTATGGCCTTGATGTTTTTAAGAATATTTGTTGTGTGTGTCATGTCGTTCATATTCAGATGCTAGTACATATTAGCAACAAGATTGATGTGGTAGTTCTTTTTTTTTTTTTTCCCTCAAATTGCTTAGCCAGTGAGGTTACCATGGTGACTAAGTGATTTCTCTGGGATTTGGTGCAGACTAAGCACACTTAGTTGAATCACTTATTACTATGATATGTTTTAGGTGTTACATACTATTATTACTTCTTGAATTATTAGTCAGCATGTAAGTGTAGTGCTTTCTTGTCCCCTATAGTTACTTATGTATTGATTTATATCAGTATGGCTAGAGATTTCCCATTTTCTCAAAATGTTACCTTCTATTATTATGATTGCATATTTTTTGTGTTCAGTAGGTCCCATCATAATCCAATGAAAAACACTTGAAGGGGGCCTCAGTGTTCCTTGATGCCTCCCTGAAATACTGTGAGCATGTACTTTGCTCTCGCAGCCTAGCCATCTGCCCATCTAATAGAAAGGAAGTAACAATGCCTGCCTCAAAACATCATATTAGAACTCCCAGATTTCATGCTCTGGAGGGTGTTCCTGTAGAAAAGTAGTGAGACCCAAGGAGGAGATCAAGCAGTCCTCGAATCTCAGTCAAGGCCCAGGTGAAACCATAGAGGAATTGGGGAGATGAGCACGAGTGCTGCTTCCATGGTGAGCCTGACACTCAGTGCCAAGGTGAAGGAGACAGACACTGAGGATACTCAACACCTACCAAAACAGAAATACAGAGGCTCCTAAGAGCTCATCACAGAAGTAGACCTCAAACATGTCCACCAAAGCTCAGGGAATTTTGTGGAAGAGTGGGCAAAAAAATGGTAAGAGCCACACATTGGGACTTCATGCCCAGAGGCATAGCTCCCCACCCCAATAACTGACTTCTACTCCCACAATGCATAATCCACAACCCCATGGGGAATACCAGCAACTCCACTGAGGAGGGCCCCCTATGGAACAGGGACAGGGATGAGGGAGATGGTACCAACACATCATGTTCCTATGCAAAGTATGTTCTTCATAAAAAATAATAACAAGAGTAAACAAAAACATCACATTAAGGACTTGAGCAATTAGAAAATAAAAATCTAAAGTATGTTGCATCTAGTAGGCAGTCAGAAAATCTAAGTTCCCCATCCTTACTTTGCCTTCTTCATTCTGTAAATGTGATGCCTCTATCACTAACAGAATAGTATGACCACAGAGAATAGACTTGGGAAGGTATCAGCAAGCTGGAATAAACACCTTTCCAGTTTGTATGTGCTTTAATAGCACTGCTATAGGAAGATGGGATGAGCTGAATGTTGTAGTTGCCATTTTGTTGCTGGCACATAAAACCCAACCAAAAGCAGCTGATGGGAGGAAAGGTTTTTCTTTATTTTGGCCTACAGTCTCATGGGGAAGCTTCGTGATGGCAAGGGAAAGCATGGCATGAGCAAAGGCCAGACATCACCTCTGCCACAGCAGGTGAAAAATAGCAGCAGGAGTGTGAACTGACCTCTCACTGAAAAGCTAGGGCTAATAAACCTCAAGGTCCATGCCAATCAACACACCTCTTCCAGCAATGCCCAACCTCCCTAATTACCATCATCTGAGACCAAAGATTCAAAATACATGAGTTTATGGGGGATATCTGATTCAAAACACTGCACTGAGGAAGAGGAAAAGTATTGCAGCTTCCAGTTACAGAGTCTGGACTGGTTAAGTCATCACTATTCCATGCCATGTATTTCTTGTGCCTTCTCATCCTGCTTTCCTCCTATATTCTATCTGGTGTCCTTCCCTTTATTCTGCTTCCTAGTATCAGAGAAGAATGGAAACTGCATCCTGGAAACAGGAGCTTTCAGAAGAGAAATAAATGTGTTGTGGAGTTGGCCTCACAGATTACTAAAGCAAGAGGGAAGAGATTATGGGAACATTATTGCTAAGTCAGTTCCCTACTGTCATCCTTCTCTATTCAACAAGATGATGATATGGCATTCTTCCAAACATCAGGAGTACTGTTCAGTTTCCTGTGATCCCACATGGGAACATTCCCTGTGGTCTCAGGTGGCGGGAAGGCACTTTGGTATGATTATATTAACAGACTCTCTAGATGGCCTACATCCCTGAATGGTAGCAATCGCATTAGTGGTACTCAAATGCACTGAGTACCTACATGCCCAGATATTCCCAGTGGTATTGCTAATAAAGCTACTTTCCCATCACCATGTCTAATAATAAAATGTTCACTATATGTACTCAGCACACACAACAACCATATCACATCAGGCTATATACTTCTTGCTTCAACCATCACATAAAATTTGGGAATCTCTAGAGGAAAAGGAAAATTAATTCAATTTAATGGCACTTTACATTCTTTCTGTTGTACTTTCTTCCTCCTAGATTTCCTAGGTTCCCTCTTGTATCAATTTACTTATGTTTTTATAAACTTCCTTTAACTATTTGTTAGTGTATGTCCCATTGTGACAAACTCTTATACTTTGTCACTTGTATCTTTTTATCCTGTTTAAACCACACGAGATAATTTAACTTGATATTGAAATTCAATGTTGACAATTATTTATTTTAACACTTGAAAAATATTAAAAGTCCTCCTGGATCACATGGTTCATGGCAACAAATTTGTTATCCTTCATGTTATTCTCTGATAAGAAATTGATTTTTTTTCTGATTTTAGTATTTTTATCCTTTGTTCTACTTTTACCTTAACTGCTCTTTCCATTGTATTCTTTGTGTATTTGGTCATTGATTTTATAGCTCCTTGAATTGAACATTTAGTTCATTTAATTTTTTATTATATAAGTATTTAATGTATAAAATATTTGAATTTCTCAATGTTTGTCTTAAAGTTATTTTATTTATTTCAGAGAGAGAGAGAGAGAGAGGGAGAGAGAGAGAATGGGGACAGCAAGGCCTCCAGCTGCTGCAAACAAACTCTAGACGCATGTGTCATCTTGTACATTTGGTTTACATGGGTCCTGGGGAATCGAGCCTGGGTCCTTTGGCTTTTCAGGTAAGTGCCTTAACCACTAAGCAATCGCTACAGCCATAGTGTTTGTCTTAATCATCATTGTTTTCATCACATTCTATATTTTTAATCTGTATGTGCCCTTGTGTCCAAGATTTAACAGCTTCGGGTGGAATGCGTGGTCAATTCTGAACGTCCTGTGTTCATCTGGAAAGTAGAAATGTTGACTTGTAACAGGCTTCAGAGTTCCACATGTCTGCTCTTAAAATCTACCTTTGAGGTTAGGCTTTAAAAGTCTTTTTAGTACTGTCTAATTTATTTTCCATATTTCAATGAATACTGTCATTGCAATGAAGGAAATTTATTTTAATCTTTTTTTTTTTTTTGGTTTTCAGAAGTAGGGTCTCACTCTAGCTCAGGCTGGCCTGGAATTCACTCTATAGTTTCAGGGTGGCCTCGAGCTCTCAGCGATACTCCTACCTCTGCCTCCTGAGTGCTGGGATTAATATTATAATCATCTTTTATTATTAATCAGTTTTCCTGTGTTTCCTCATCCTTTTTACAGTTTTTACATCAGCAAATATTTTGATGTATGACTAGTATATAAGAATAAAAACTCACCATAGGACTATATAGCGAATTCCAGGTCAGTCTGAGCTTGAGCGAGACCTTAACCTCAAAAACAAACAAACAAAAAGAATGAAAACCTAACACTTCCCTAATGAGTTTAGTCTTTACTATTATTGAATGCTTTAAAATACCTTTAGTACATTTTGTTTTCTCTTTAATATCAATATCACAACCTCTGATTTCTTTTTATTTGCTATTTACTGGTATGTATTTGTTTTTGTGTTCAATCTATCATTTGAATGCCTTTGTTTTAGATATGTGTCTAGAAAAGTAATACTTTTGGACTTGCTTCAATAGACCATCTGAAAATTTTATTTTAATTTTTTTAATTTTTGGAGAGAGACACAGAGAGAGACAGACACAGAGAGAGGGAGACAGACAGAGAATGGGTGCACCAGCAGTCTCTCAGCTGCTGTGAACAAAATCCAGATGCATGAGCCCCTTTGTGGGCAAGTACGGCATTGCATCCTTGTGTCACTTTGCATCTGGCTAAAAGTGGGACCTGGAGATTGAAATCCAGTTCTTAGGCTTAGCAGGCAGGCACCTTAACCGCTGAGCCATCTCTCCAGCCCTGAAAATTTTAATTTTAACTGGTAAGTTCTATAACTTACATTTTATTTTTTCATTTTTACATTTTAAAGATTTTATTTTTATTGATTTATTAGAGACAGAGAGAAGGAAAGAGAAAGAGGAAGAGTGAGAATGGGAATCCCAGGGCCTCTAGCCACTACAAACAAACTCCAGATGCATACACCCCCTTGTGTATCTGGCTTACATGGGACCTAGAGAATTGAACCGGTGTCCTTAGGCTTCACAGGCAAACACCTTAACTGCTAAGCCATCTCTTTAGCCCTATAACTTACATTTTAATATATTCAATGTATTTGGTTATTTGGGCTCAGTTTTGTCCTAGTGTTTATAAACACATAAGTAAAACATACAATTGTACCAGGTATTTTACTAGGTAATGCATTTTATTATATTCATTTAGTTTTTGGTGTTGGGAATTTAACCAGTGTGATCTGTGAGTTAGATCTATGCTCTACCACTTAGCTACATCCCTAGTCACAGGCCATCTATTTTATTTTGCTTTCTTTTTATGTGATATATAGTATGGTATCAATATTCTTTTTTTTCTTTTCATTATTTATAAGAGAGAGAGAGAGAATTGGTGTGCCAGGGACTCTGCCCACTACAATTGAACTCCAGACATGTGCACCACCTTGTATACATGGATAACCTTGTGCTTGCCTCACTTTTGTGTGTCTGGCTTACGTGGGATCTGGAGAGTCAAACGTGGGTCCTTAGGCTTCACAGGCAAGTGCCTTAATTGCTAAGCCATCTCTCCAGCTCAGTATCAATATTCTTTAGGGATTACTTTTATATTAGCTTAATTTTGTCTTGTGATAGAAATTAAATCCAAGCTCTCTCAAATGCCTGGTAAGTGCTTTGCCACTAAGCTCCACTCACAGCCTGATATTAACTTCTTAACAAAACTGTTTATGGAGCTATGAGAACAATGTATTGGTCTCACCTGTGCTCATCTTTCCATAAATGGAAGGACTTCAGCATGCACATCTCTAGCATATCAATTACTTTTGAAGCAGCAGGAAATGAAATGTTTACATATTCATATGAGAGAAAGCTTTGCTGTGATTTTTAATATTCTCTTTTAATTAATTAATTTATTTTCAAGCGGGGGCGGAGAGAGAGAGAGAGATTGAGAGAGAGAGAGAGAGAAGCTGCAAACAAATTCCAGAAGCATACATCACTGTGCATCTGGCTTTAAGTGGGTACTGGGGAATTGAACCCAAATTGTTAGGCTGCAGGCAACCACCTTAACTTTTGAGCCTTCTCTCCAGTCCCCTTTGCTGTGTTTTTGAGGGGCACTTTACCTGATCATGGTTTGGAGGAAAAAGCAAATTGTCCTCTCACTACAGGGTATTTAATACCTTTTCTTACTGCATTCTCTTTTGATGATGGACTAGCAGTCTGCCCTTGCATCCCACTTAGGACATGATGCAGAATCAGAGTGTGAAGATGTGTTTGCAGTATGACACACTGAAATCAGGAGGCATAAGTCCCAAATACCAGAACTGTCCTTCTGTGTAGAAACATGTAGATCACTTATGCTATGCTTGCATCATCTCTTACAGAGGAAAAAATTATATATCCCCATAGTTAGAGGCCTGGGCTCTGGAGTCATATAAAGTGAGTAGAAATCATGAACATTTAATGATCACATTCATAATCTTTACAAGTGCTCATTTTAATATTTCCAGATAAATTAATATATTATGTCCATATATGAAGTATGGGCAATAATAATAAAATGGGAGGTTACAGAAAATAATATATATTTCAAAATTAATAACTGGTTGGGTTGTTATTTACATTTGGATTTAACTGTTTCCTATGGGTTCTGAATTATTATAAATCATACATAAGTCAGAATTAAAGCTTATGGAAACTGGTTGTTTTGAAATGTTTTAGATATAAAATTTATATAACAAACTCTGACATACTTTGTTTATATATAAAATAATTCATATGAAATTGAAAAATCACTGAGTCTACTCTCATTCTATTAGCCCCCTGCTTTCTCAGAAGTAACCACTCTGCAGAATATGAGTTTTTCATTTTAAGGCATTTCTTTGTAGTTTTGTTATATGTTGATGTCTATAAGTGAAAATGGAAGTTAGTTGTCCTAACTACCACCAAACTTCTTGGTTAGTTTATGGGTTCAGCATGTTTGGAATGTGCCCAATTGCAGGGCATAGTCTTGAAATTATAGAAACTAACCTTTGGAGTTACCCTAGAAAGAATTGGCAAACTGCTTCTACGAATAGAGCCTGAGAAATAGGAGAAATAACCCTTTGGGCCTTTTGCCCAAGAATGGTCTGAGGAAAAATAAACTGACCCTTTAAGTTTGTTTAAGCCAAGGGTGAACCTGCTGCCTCTGTTGCCCTGGCTGCTCTGATCTTATGGCACCTGAAGCTTCTGCTCACTAGCATTTTTACTGAACAGTCAAAAACAGTAATATGTGAACAAGTAGAACCTTGAATGAGCAAAGGTAAGGAACCTTTTGACTTGGGATAATCCTTAAACATTTGTTAAGGGAAGAGATTTAGAGGAATGACCTGATGGAATCTGTTGATCCAGAACACACATACACTCTTCACAAACACAATCACACTAAACCCACCTGCTATCAACAGGTCTGTGGCAGTTCTGTGGGCACTTTGTTATTGATCTCATTGTCTTCAATGCTATGGTCAACACTACTTATGCATGTAGGTTATGTTTGTTCTGGGTCAAGCCTAACCAGATCATTGAGGAAATTGGGCAAAGAGCATAGCTCGAGATCAGTCAGCATCACAGAACTTTGCTTGTCAGTGTTGGTCATCTGTGCTGTTCAGACCAAAGGTACACCAAGGAAGAGGAAACCTAGTCACATTGTGCTATGCAGGTGGATGACATGGTTGTATGTTTAACTTAAGGACAAGTTAAACATCAGGCATTTAGGAGAAAAGCTTCTCAAAGCAATAATCTCCGAAAATTTATTTGTAAAGTCCATAAGAACATAAGTTCATTCTTATATTGCATTCTTAGATTGGTTTCCACAGTTTGTTTACATATAGTTCATTCTCACAGGAAGGTGATCTGATTTTCCATTACAAGTACTGGCCCTGTGAACATTTTCCTTGTTCTGTTATTTTAAGTAGCATAAGACAGATCCTGCAACTACTCACCATTATGACCCAAACCCAATTTGGGATGAGAGAGAATCCTCTCCTCTCAACCAGGTGTGCACCTACAACATGTACCACTGTGATCCTGACCAGATTGGGACCAGTGTGGTAAGTTTCAGCACCCAGAGTCCCCTTAGGAATTTTCTCTCCAGTGTGTACCTCACCACTGTGACAAGGACAGGATTGGGTCCTTTGGGAGTAAATTCCCATGTGTTGATTGCTCCTGGGACCTTGGGCTGAATGAGATCGCGACTGTGTTTTACCCCCAATCTTGTCGTGCCAGCCTCTCCCCCTGAAGGAGCAGTGGAGCTGAGAGTGGGACAATTTCATGTAGTCCCTCACTCTTCCCTCCCTTGTGGAGTCTCTGCTGGGCTACGTAGGTGGGTAAGTAGAAACCTGGTACCAATTCAAGGGACTTCATTGGGGGTAGGGCAGGGAGAAGCATGTTGGGAAATTTTCATCTACATGCCTTCACTGCTATCTGGGAAATTGGAGACATGCTCCAGTGTAGACTATTAAATGGCAAGTTCTGGAGAGATGTGCCTGTCCTTCCTCTGGGCATCTGTAATGGATACATGCATGTGTGAGTTCTAGACCCCATTATTACTCACTTCCCTTTCTTATGGATGTTCCCCTTCTGACATTGTGCCACTTTTCTTTAGGAAGTGCTGTGGATAGCTATTTTTATTATGCGAATCAGCCATAGAATCAACATTGTAAGAATGCTATGAGTATAAATCACTCAATGCATTGAAAAGTACCTGGTACATGAATAATTTTATCATATTTTTTTGAGCTGGGTGTAGTGACCCACCCCTGTAATCTCAGACAGGAAAGAGGCTGAGTCAGAAGGATCATAAATTTGTGGCCAGCAGGACAACTAGCATGCTTCTTCCCACACTCTTCTAAATAAAGCCCCTTGAATTGTCTGTAGGCTTATTTGTTTACCCACCTGGTTAATCCAGCAGTGACTCCGTTGAGGATGAAAGGGCAAGAGACTGTGTGAAATCATCCATTCCTCAGCTCCACAATTTCCAGTCAGGGAGAGATGCTTGCATAGTAGTATTCAGAGTAAAAGCTGAGTCACAGTCTCTTTCAGCCCCATGACCCAAGAGATATCAACAATGGAATGAAAACACCTTTGCAGGACCTTCTTTGTGCATTTAAAAATAACAGGAGAAGCCAGGCATGGTGGCATACACCTTTAATCCCAGCACTCGGGCGGCAAAGGCAGGAGGATCGCTGTTTGAAGCCTGCCTGAGACTACATAGTGAATTCCAGGTCAGCATGGGCTAGAGTGAGACCCTATCTTGAAAAACCAAAAAAATAAAAATAAATAAAAAAATAAGAGAAAGGAAAATGTACACATGTTTAGCACTTGTAATTCAAAATCAGATCATATATCAAAAATGCTGGGAGGTCATGACTCTTAGGGATATAAAGACTGCTCTTGTCTGGCTAAATGTATTATATTATTCCGACCAAACTGCCCTGAAAGCACTTAATGTTCATATTCATATATTAATGCTACTCTCACTTCTGGTTAGAGAAGCTTCTCTTTTCAGATGTCAATGACCACTGGGATGACCCAAAAGCAACATAGTGCTCAGAAGAAGGGATGGAGGAGTGCCCAGCACTAAAATACCTCTGTCACACCCTCCAAGGCTCAGGGCCCATTGCGGAAGAGGGGGCGGATAGAATGGAAGAGCCAAAGGAAGGGCATCAATCCTTACAATGCAACTGTCAAGACAGAAATTGGCCTCGATATCCATGACCCCACAGTGCCTAGCAATACCTTCACAAGAACCTCATAATAGGAGAAAAAGATGATGACATCAATTTAAAAGAGAGACTAATGGAGAAAGGGAGGGGATATGATGGAGAGTGGAGTTGTGAAGGGGAAAATGGAGGAGGGGAGTGAAATATCATGGCTTATTGTCTGTAAGTATAGAAGTTGTCAATAAAAAAATGCTGCATCTCTAAACCAACAAAGAAAATTTGATGGCAGTTAAGATACAGAACTACTAACTTCTGGTAACCCTTGTTTATTATTTTCCTTTTGATCTAAAGCAAGATGGTCCAGATTAGGTTCTAAATAGATAGGTCAGATCTACAAGAAAACAATGAGACGTACAATGAAAACAATGAAAGATATACTTAAGCCTGGATAAATGGAAGGTGTTTCATGTTAGGATGCACATTGCTTTAGGCTAGCTGGTTTCAGGAAATCTTTATGTGTCAGGGAGAAAAATGCTGATTTAATCTTTAATAGCATGCAAACATAGACCAAGAGATCATATTGTGCTTATAAAATACATGCAATTATTATTTATTATTTAAATGTAAATAAAAATGAATGAATAAATGGTTAGGGAAGTATATTTTGTATATCTGCTAGTTGTAGCATATCAAGTGGGAAAGTCTGTAAGAAGCAAAAAGCAGGAAATAAGTCTTAAAGAGGTTACCCATAGCAAGGAGATATGTGTGGCTAGTCCCACTGATATGACTATGCATTTATTTTCCTAATGTTTTTTCATTCTTTTCCCATGATGTGGTCATGAATCTATAAATAAAAGTGCCAGTCAGGTGTGCTGGGGCACACCTTTAATCCCAGCACTTTGCAAGCTGAGGTAGGAAGGTTGCCATGAGTTCAAGGCCACCCAGAGACTACATAGTGAATTCCAGGTCATCCTGGGCTAGAGCGAGACCCTACCTCGACCCCCCAAAAGTATGACACAAAACAATACCACATCTCACATATAGATATGCAATAAAAATACAAAGAAGAACCTCAAAAATTAAAAAAAAGTTCATGTGGTTTACCTCTGGGGATGAAGGAAGCTGTACTCAGAGGAGACTTATAGTGACTTTAAGCTGAGTATACAATGCCATATACATCATCATCAGTATAGAGGAGCATGTTATATTCTGTAATTTTCGTACATTTAAAATATTTCCAGGGCTGGATAGATGGCTGAGTGGTTAAGGTTCTTGCCAGCAAAGCCAAAGGACCCAGTTTTGATTCCTCAGTACCCATATCAAGCCAGATGCACAAAGTGGTGCATGCATCTGGAGTCTGTTTGCAGTGGCTGGAAACCATGGCACACCTATTCTGTCTGTCTGTCTTCTATCTCTCTCTGCTTGAAAAGAAATAAATAAAATATTTAAAATAAAATAATATTTCCAAGCAACTCATTTCCATGATATTTAATTCTGATTTTAATATGATGCATACTATTTCTGAATCTATGGGGAAAAGCTAAGTCAAATTATCAATAATTAATAACTCAGGCAGTCACTAATTTTGAAATATGTATCATTTTATGCATTTCCTCTCCTTTAATTTTACATGCAGGTATATTTAGTACATAGGCATCATGCATGCAATTAAGATTAAGCAAATAAGAATTTGCTTAAGATTGTGAATGAAGTCAATAAATGTACAGATTTTCACCACTTTATATGCAAATCCTATGCCCCTAACTACTGGGATGTACAAAATTTTCCTCTATAGGGGATGGAACAGTATAAGGGAAGTGATTCTCCATGGTCCTATACACACAGACAGATATATTTGGGACCCAGGCCTCCTGATTTTGGTGTTGTGCAGCAGACCCATCTTTACACTGTTATTTTCTGTCTCCTATACTGAATACAATGGGAGGCTGTTATCCCTATGTCAAAATAGAGGGGGAAAACTAAGAAAAGATATTAAATAAAATGTAACGAGGCAAGAATTTGCTTGTGCCCTCAATATGACCAAGTAATATGTCTCACAAAGAGACAGTAAAACTTTCTCTTGTATAAATATGCAAACATTTCATTTCCTACTGCTTCAAAACTAATTGATATTCTTTGTCTTTTGGGGAAAAGTGAACACAGGGAACATCACTATATTTGGCGCAGTGCTACCTCTCAGGCACTGTCCACAGATTCACTGAGGGCTCGATTTCTCCTCACAAGAACTTCATGAATTTATCAACATATCCATTTAACAGATGGCCTTTGTCAAGCTCACAAAAGCTTACATGATGAACTGGCATGATGGCTCAGTGCATAAAGTGCTTGCTGCACAAGTATGTGTAGCTGAGTTCAGATCCCCAGAACTCATGTAAAGTCAGATGCTGTTATGATAGTATCTGTAATCTCAGCACACTAAGGGCAAGATGGAAGTTGAAGACAGGAGAATTCTCCAGAAGCTCATGTCCAGCTACTGTGACATTCACAGTTGTGAACAAGAGAGCCTACCTCCAACATGGTAGAAGGCAAGGAATGACACCCAGTGTTGTTCCTCCATGCATGCACCTGCCCTCAACACATGAACATGTATGCACACACACACACACACACACATCATACACATACCCAAAACATTTTACAATAAAAATAATATGGAGGCACATATATCTAAGAAGAGACAGGAATGGGGATCCATATAATATATAAGATATATAAAACATGTTCAATTACATACATTTTTTTAAAAGATCACATTTTAAGCACTTGATTATTTAATTCATTATGATATCCAAAGTCCAAATTTGTATCTTAAAATAATTCTGATTTTACACATTTTAAAAATTTAATATAAATCTATATTGATTTTCATGTTAATTATCTGTTGTTACATTTGGCCTTCTTTATTCATTACTAATATTTTTGTATTGTGAATATTAATTACTTTAATTAAAAAGTTCTTGGGATGGGGATGCACTTACCAGAGGGGCTTGGTTTGATCCTTGGCTATATAAAAAAAAAAAAAGTCAATGTGAATGCAATTCTTAAAAAAAAAAAAAGAAAGCAATAGAGCCAAGCATGGTGGTACATGCCTTTAATCCCAGCACTCAGGAGGCAGAGTTAGGAGGATTGTTGTGAGTTCGAGGTCACCCTGCGACTACATAGTGCGTTCCATCCAGGTCAGCCTGGACTAGAGTAAAACCTTGCCTCGAAAAACCAGAAAAGAAAAAAGCAATAGTATGTTATATTCATATGAAAAGAGACAGCAAATAACAACCTGTGGCTAGGGATGTAGTTGAATGGTAGAGAATATTTTTCATGCACAAGACACTGTCTCAATCACCAGGGCCCCCAAATTAAAAAAGAATGCAAAATTGAACTGAGCCCACATGACCAAGTACACCGATCATATCAATGGTTAATGGTTATAGTTTACCTATAAAAATATTTTCCAATGAAATCAGGTGCATTCAGGGTGGTATGGCCAAACTCTCTATTTTTAAGCATTTATATTATTAGCTAGCAAAGAAATAGGTTTTTCTATGGCTTTTTCATAAATCTTAAATTTTGATTAACCCTCTTCCCACACCTTGTCTCCTCCATCCCTTCCCCTTAGACCACCCCAAATCATTCTGCCCTGTACTTACATATCTGTTCTACTCTCCCCTTAAGCTCTTCTCTCTCTCCCCTCCCTCATAGCCCCTTTCTAGCTTCCTGGTCTCTATTGCTGACTTTTATTTCAAATCACATACAAATCTAAACCTTTGTAGCTAGGATCCACGTTTGAGAGAGAACATACAATGTTTGAGTTCAAACTTTGTTCTTCTGTATGACTCCTGGTTCTTGGATGCCACGTGCTCACCCTTCTCTCATATTAGAAGTCAGAGGAAGAGGGAAGAAAGCCCATGAAATATAGAGGAAAGCAGCGTGAGAAAGCACATGAAACACAGGAGATCGAATTATAACTGTGCAATGATGTAATTTCTCTTCCCCAGCTCATCTCATAACCCTATCACATAGAACAGATACTAGTAGGGTACAGGTGATGAAAACGTGGGCTCATTCACTCACTGAAACCTTTCCAATACTTTGTCTGTATTCATGCCATTATGTTCATGCCACACTGACAGAATGAAGGAAGCAAAGTTGGGAACTTCTTTTTGTTTTTGTTTATGTTTTTCAAGATAGATTCTCACTCTAGCCCAGGCTGACCTAGAATTCACTATGTAGACTCAAGGTGGCCTTGAACTCATGGCAATATTCCTACTTCTGCCTCCCAGATGCTTGGATTAAAGGCATGCACCACACCCAGTTTGGGAACTTATACTTCTTTTTTTAATGATTTTAAAAAAATATTTGATTATTATTTATTTATTTGAGAGCGAGAGGGAGAGAGAGAGAGAGAGAGAGATTGAGAGAGATTGAGAGAGGCAGATAGAGATAGAAAAAAATGAGAGTATGTGTGTGCCAGGGCCTTCAGCCACTGCAAATGAACTCCAGAACACCTTGTGCATATGGCTTATGTGGGTCCTGGGTATTTGAACCGTGGTCCTTTTACTTTGCAGGCAAGTGCCTTAACTGCAAAGCCATTTCTCCAGCCTTGAACTTACACTTCTAATGGCCATAACTAGATACCACATACTGTAGGTTTTTGTTTACTGAATCTTCAAGTCTTCAGTATGAGACTCTGAGGTGGGCACCATCACTTCCTTTCTAACTGTGGGCAGATAGTTAAGCTCCAGGAGCAATGTAGATGCTCAAGGAATTCAGGAGGGGTACAAAATGAACAGTGACGCTACCTTGAAATGGTTTTCATTGACTAATGCTGGGACACATTGAACATCAAAATATAGAATTATAATAGAGGGCAACACTGAGGGAAATGGTAATCTCTTAATGCTATTTACATAAATCAGTATATGAATAAATAAGTCTAGGGACAAACAAGCAACATAATCAAATACCAACTAATAATTCAAGAAGCAGTTATAAAATTAAAGCACTTAAAAGCTATCATAGAAATATCATCAATGGATGCTCAGTCTGCACCAAATACCACAGAAGTCATGTAAACACCATGGTGATGATGCTGGCTAAGCAGTGCTGTGAAAAACAATCACCATGCTGATATTGTTCCTCAAGTGTGTTGTTTGGATCTGACTATGAATGGCATGAGCACATTACTTAACCTGAAGTAGCCCACACATGATTGCTCATCGCAGCTTTTTGAAAAATATTTTATTTATTTGTTTGAGAGAGAGGTAGCGAGAGAGAGAGAGACAGGGAGAGAATGGGCACAACAAGGCCTTCAGCCCCTGCACACGAACTCCAGATACATGCACCACCTTGTACATCTGGCATTATGTGGTAATGGGGTATCAAACTCAGGCCCTTAGGCTTTGCAGACAAGTGTCTTAACTGCCATAGTAGCTTTTTAGTGAGAATTCCAAGTTGGTTTAAAAAAATAAAGATCCAACAACAAGTGAATGATAAAACAACTTGTGGTATAGCCATACACTGGAATCCTATTCCACAATAAGACTAGATGTTCAGTGTGGTATACTTTGAGGCCATCTTGGACTACATGGTACAACGCTGCCTCACAAACAAAGAATGGACCAGGCTGATGGCAGAACACATCTTTAACTAGCTCAAGGCCTTGGTTTCAATCTCTATCACTGAAAAATGCATGCATGCATGCATACATACATACATACATGGTTAGAACCACTGACTTGTCAAAAATACTGTGCATCAAAGAAGCACAATGAAACCCCCACATCCAATCAAACAAAAATAGCCTCATGAATGATCCTAACTAAATTGCTGAGACATTCATCCTAGTAAGGAAAATTCTTACTTCTCTAGGAGAAGAGAGGCTAGGTAATTGAAAATGTAATGTCCTGGGAAATAATCATAATATTGAGGTTCATCTGGTTATATAGGAGAACACAGCTAGGTATATATAATTATGATGAAGCAAACTATATGGTATTACTCTTGAAAGTATTGACTATGGTATGTAACATTTTGGCAATCTCAGCAAATATATGAGAAATTCATGGCTTCTTTAAAAATCATTACATTATGAAGAAAAAGAGTACCAAAGAAGAATGAAATTATATCTCAAATTGCAGCCAGGCATGGTGCTGCACACTTGCAGTCCCAGCACTCCGGATTTCACAGAATGATCCTAGAGAATTGAAGGCTAGACTACACTACATAGCGAGACACTGTCTCAAGAACAAAAACTTCGAACTGCTGGGAAAGCTGTTTAACCAACAGTGTGTTTCGACATCCATCTGAGAGATACAAAGGAATCACTAAGGGATTTTGAAGCACGTGTTCTAACTGAAGGTCCCAGAGAGATCTCTACGGGTGACATTTTCAACCCCACTTCACAGGGGGAGGAGCTGGGTTTAGAGAACGCCATTCCCTGGCTTAGCCTCCCATGAACGTCCCTCCTGCACATGGCAAGTGGATCCAGGACACCCTGGAGCAGCACACCACAATTCATGGTGTCCAAGTCTCTCTTTCCTCAGGAGATATTCCTAGACTGAGTCCCAAAGATGGACCCAGCCCTGTTGGGTCTGGGAGCCCTGTGTCTCCCTAGTCCGCAGGAAGATTCAGAACCCACATTAGGCACCCTCAGTCCTCAGCTGAGTCCCCTGTTATTTTCGCCACTTCACATCCTAGGTTTCGATCAAAGTTCTGCACAGTGGCCATGATAGTGCCGGGTTTCTATGACAACTACTATGCTCACACAGTTTACTAACTGAAAATGTGTCCGCACAGTCGTCATGTGCCCAAGCCTGGTTCTGAAAGCAGATCCCTACACCCTGAAGCCGCCTGATAAAGCTGACTCATTACAGAAAAATAGGCCCAACTGCTGCTTAGCCTTTTTGGCTAAAATCGAGTGTAGAAACGAGGCCTACTGGCAGAATTTGGGCCAGGCTACAAAAACAAAGCAAAAATGCCCCCAGAGGTGGAACTGTCCTGTGCTCGTGCTCCCCAGACCACACTTGTCTCCATTAAAATGTCATCATGGTTGCTATAATGATATCAGGTTTCTATGGCAACCATGTTCCATATCTGTTCCATCACAACAGAAATGCTTGCACACAGTCCCCCCCCCCACGCTTCTCCACTTTCCTCTCAGTTAAAGCAAAACGCCATCACCCTGGAGCAAACAAATTGAGAGGTATAGTTTGACATTCTAGGAGGGGACTCAGATATTTGGCAGAACTCAGCTTTTGGAAATAAAGGATATCTTTCGTGTCAGGAGATTTGTTCGTTATAGTGACCTTATGGGAACACTACCAGTACACAGAGACCAAAGGATGTATCCTAGGACTCTTGGAGATGACTAGCCCTCTGAAAGGAGAACACCTAAGATGGACAATCTATCTGTGGCAGAAAATGAAGAGATTTTTCTCTAGTGTCTTGACTAAATAGCCGAGGAACATATATATATATATAATTTGTTTTTTCGAGGTAGGGTCTCACTCTGGCCCAGGTTGACCTGGAATTCTCTATGTAGTCTCAGGGTGGCTTCCAACTCATGGCAGTCCTCCTACCTCTGCCTTGAGGAACATATTTTAAAAGACCTTTTGCTGGGCATGGTGGCACAAACCCATAATTTCAGAACTTGGGAGGTAGAGACAGGAGGATCAGGGATTCAAGGCCAGCTTTGACTATATAGCAAGTTCAGGACCAGCTTGAGCTACATGAGACTCAGTCTAAACAAAAAAAAAGAAACAAAATGACATTTAAGGAATCTGAAAATTATTAAAAAGAAGCAGGGCTGACATACCTAGTAAGTAACATGAATATGTTTAATGGAAACATATTTAGTTATTTTGGAAAAAAATTTTTTTTGAGGTAGGGTTTCCCACTGGCCCAGGCTGACCTGGAACTCACTATGTAGTCTCAGGATGGCCTCAAACTCACGGAGATCCTCCTACTTTTGCTGGGATTAAAGGTGTGTGCCTCCATGCCTTATTTGAACATTTCTTCATACCAGCTCTTTTCTTTCATGGGAAGGGTCATCCACGACAAAACACATCTAGACTCTCTTCAGACTTGCTCTTCTCTCATGGGATTCTTTGACGTGATCAGTAGGTCTAGAAGGAAAACCAGACTTGTGTAGACCAAGCTCAATCCCTTGAAAACTCTTGGTACTCTCACTTTAGCCAGCAAATGTGTTCTGCTCTCAGAGGTGGGTCTTACAATGAGTCCCCATCTCTTCTCCACAGTTGATGTCTCTGGATCCTCAACTTCACTAAGGTCTCTCTCCAAAATGCTTAAATCTGTGTCATGTCCCCAAGATACCCTCTTCTCTGTGTTCCAGAACAAAAGCAACTTAACATTATGACAAGAGAAAAAGGAGAACAATATATTGACATTATCATTTATGTGTGAGAGTAAGCATATAAATATGTGAGAATATTTCACAGCTGTAACAGCACAGTTTATTCCTTTAATAAATAAAATTATAATGGAGACTCACCTTTTGGAAAAGGTTTGGAATTAATTTCTAAATCATAAGAGGTAGGTTAAAATCAAACAATCAAAAATTCCATAACCTTCAAGAAGTAATTGATGAAATGTTCAAAAATCAGTAGTCACATAGACACCCACATAAGATTTATAACAAAGCCCCTGTCTTATGCCTTGAAGAAGATAATAATCTTTCTTCACAAATGCCAAGAGACCACAAAAAGGGAAAATTCAGCAACAAAAGATGACTTGGATTTCCATTTCTGCTTACTAGACAGCCACACTTCAAAATCATTGATTATCTCTCCCAGGAATCTGTTGGTTGACTGGGAACAGCTGCACATTTTTGTTCCCTAAACTTTCTTTCACCTATGACTGAAGTCAGCTGGGTCAACCAGAGAGCTCTGTCAAATGCATGGCAACTGGTGCTGATGTCTGCTGGGAGCTTACTTGGGATCATTTTTTGGATCACCTTGGTTCTGCTTCACAGGGTATTCCATGTGTACAGTTGTCGGATTTGATTTAACCTAGTTAAATGTGCATTTTAGATAAACAATAGGTTTAGTCACATGCAATATCTTAAAAAAAAAATTTTTTAGAGAGAGAGAGATACAGAGAGAATTGGTGCACCAGGGCCTCAAGCCACTGAAATCAAACTCCAGATTTTGCTCCACCTAGTGGGCATGTGTGACCTTGTGCTTGCCTTGTTTGGCTTACTTGGGATCTGGAGAGTTGAACATGGGTCCTTAGGCTTCACAGGCAAGCACCTTAACTACAAAGCAATCTCTCCAGCCTGCAATATCTTTCTATTGATCTGAAATTCAAATCATTTTGATGTCATAATGATGTTTTTACCTTTTTATTGATATCTTCTATAAATATAAACAATATACCATGATTATAATCCCCTCCCATTACCCTCCCTTTTCCCCTAACAAATCCCTCCTATACCAAATTCCCTCTTCTTTCCAAATGGTCTCTGCTATTTTCATGTCATCATTTCCCCTCCAATTATGCAGGTTTTGTGTAGGTAGCATCAGCCACGGTGAGGTCATGAATATCTAGGTGACATTGTGTCTGGAAAACAAAAGTGTTGTAGGCACACCTCCCCTTCCTTTAGCTCTTACATTCTTTCTGCCACTTCTGTCCCTGAGCCTTGGAGGGTGTGATAAAGATGTCTCGGTGCTTAACACTCCACTGTCCCTTATTCTCAGCACTTTGATGAGTTTGGAGTCACTCCCCAGGGGGTCACTGCCATCTGAAAAAGGAAGCATCTCTAACCAAAAGTGAAAGTAACATTAATATATGGGCATAGACATAAGTATTTAGAAGGCAGTTTATTGAGTATAATATATACATTTTGCCAGACAACAGTAGAAGCTCCTCCCTTGGAGTATCTAGAAGGAGCAGGTTTCATTATGTCAGTCTGCCTACTTCAACATGCACACTACCTATCCACTTGGTTCCTTCTTCTCTTCATCTGCCTCCTCCTCTTCCTTCTTCTTCTTTTATCTGTGGTGCTGAGAGGATGGAACTCAGGGGTCCTCACTCATGTAAGGTAAATGCTTTACCAATGATCCCCATACTCAGTAGAATCACATTCATTCTTAAGACAAAATCCCAATTGGTACATGAAAAAAATATCTGGTCAATTATCAGGTCTAACCAAAGGCATGTTCTCTCCTTAATTTCAGTTCCCAAGAGGTGGTGTTGCTCACATTTGTCTCTGCATAGGAAAAATCTTTAAAGCAGAGGTAGTTAAAATAGGAAGAGTTTACAGAATCAATGACTTTAGAGGAGTCTCTATGCTTTCATGCTCCATTTATGTCCTGCTCAGTGGCTTTCCAGAAGCTATTTATGATTCTAGATTGAAATTCCTCCTAGTCAGAAATTCAAGTGAATGGCCACCTTTTAAAACTTCCTCTCCCCACACCATCTTCATCCTCCTCAAATGCAAGAGTTAACATCCAGGATCAAAGAGGAGGAGGGCAGTAATGGGTCATGAATACAGATCAGGTCTACTGCACTGGCCACTATGAGCTAGAACTTCATCTTTCCAAGATAATGGGGGAGTTTTTAGATATATGCACTTGAAGATTAAAAAATAAGAATAGCGATGGAGAGATGGCTTAGCAATTAAGGCACTTGCCAATGAAGCCTAAGGACTCGTGTATGACTCTCCAGGTTCCACATAAGCCAGTCTCACAGTGACACAAGCATGCAAAGGTCATACATGTGCACAAGGGAGCGCACACATCTGGAGTTCGATTGCAGTGGCTGGAGGCCCTGGCATGCCAATTTAC
This sequence comes from Orientallactaga sibirica, assembly GCA_036365145.1. Lineage (NCBI taxonomy): Eukaryota > Metazoa > Chordata > Mammalia > Rodentia > Dipodidae > Orientallactaga > Orientallactaga sibirica. Next base: position 1,163,466 of record JAEOAD010000747.1, read on the forward strand.
TCCCTCACTCTCTCACTCTTGCATAAAAAAGACAGTCTGTTGGGCTTGCCTCAAAAACAGTAAGAATAACTCAATTTTTAAGTAGTTTGTTAGTGTGTAGGGAAGAGTTCTCTTATTTCTATTCATTGAATTCTATAAGTTATGGTTTGAATGTTTATGCCTTCTTCAAAGCTCATGTAATGGTATTAAGAAGGGGTACTTCTAGTAGGTGGTTAGGCTGCAGGGACTTTGCACTTATGTATATGGTGAGCAACATTGTAAAAGAGCTGAAAGGAAGTAGATAGATACCTTTGATCCTTCCCACAAGGGAGGATGCAGCTACAGCTTGCCTTCTTGGAAGTAGAAATGGGGCTGTCACAATACAGGGAACCAGCCAGCACATTCGGCCTTTATAACTATAATAAATTTCTTTTCCTTCAAAATTTACACAATGTCATGCATTTTATTATAGCAGTACAAACAGATTAAGTGACCAAAATGTCTTAATAAGATATCAGAGGCAGAAAATGTGTACACTTCTTTTAGCCCTGAATTAATATCTGAATTTGTCATTATTGAAAATGAAGAATTTAAACAATCAGACAACAAACAACTGACAGGCAAATAATCACATTGATTTTCTCCCCAATCTCCAAAGACGAGCAACCAATGAAGGCTTGTATTGGATATGTGTTACTTCCCCACACTGTGGACTATGGCTGTAAGTCACGTGTACCAAGTCCTCCTGTGGTTTAGCCATTGGAGAATGGGACCTGCAATGTTGTCCTTGGGCTTTCTCCATCACCCATGTAATGCAAATTGCAGCTCATGCTGGCAAGATGACTCAATGGTTAAAGACTTGCCAACTTGGCTGGCTGAGAGTCTGATACCCCAGTAGCCACATAAAGCCAGATGCACAAAGCAGTGCATGCATCTGGAATTAATTTGTGGTGGCAAGAGGCCCTGACATATCCATTTTCTTTCTCTCTCTCTGCTCACAAATAAACAAACAAACAAAAAAACAATCTTCCAAAATGCAGGTCATTATAATTTTTTATTTTAAAAATGAAAATGGACTGGAAAAGAATAGTATCCAACATATCTGAATGAAGCAGAATTACAGTTTCAGAGCCATGGCAAATTAGTAAGAGTATTTTTTGCGAGGTAGGGTCTCACTCTGGTCCAGACACCTTTTGAGTCTCAATATATATATATATATATATAAGATATTTTTATGACATTTTGAAATATATATGATATTTTTATGTTTTCATTATATTTTAAATTGCATTAAAATTGTGAAATTTTATCCAATTAATGCTATTTTCACAGGATTGCAGCTTATATAGCTTTTGGTAATTTAAAACTGTTGCATTGAGTTATACACTTGTTTTAAAACATAAAACAAAGGTTTGAGGGATGGTTTAGCAGTTAAGGTGTTTGCCTGCAAAGCCAAATGACCTAGGTTCAATTCCCCAGGACCCACATAAGTCAGATGCACAAAGTGGCACACGTGTCTGGAGTTTGTTTGCAGCAACTGGAGGCCCTGGTGTGCCCATTCTCTCTCTCTTTCTCTCCCTCTTTCTCTCTCTCTCAAAAAATAAATAAAAATAAAATATAAAAAGAGACAGTAAAAAACATAAAACAAGAGTAAGACTGCTTATTAGACTCTTTGTACCTCATTCTTCCACCAGGTAGAGTAAGATGTACTCATTGTCCCTTCTAGTCTTTCAACTGCAAGCCCCATTTTTGTCTGTCAGATCCATCTGTCACACCTACTCTCTCAGTCACATTACAGTTTACTTTTAATTTTGTTCCATAATGTGTCCATTTACTTTGTGATGTTTTAAGAGCAAAATGGACAAAATAGTTTCCTAATTGATTTGACATAATAGGTTTTGCACATAGTATAATATGTATGAGAAAAATATGCTAGAATAACTTGATAAACCATTGATGTGACCTACTGAAAAATGTTGGCATTTTGGAGCAGCAAGTTACTATTATATAAATTAAGTGACAATAGAATAGTGTTTTCTCCAAACAGCTCTGTATCTATTTCCCTGTACACACAAGTATAAGTCAAGCATGTGATACCTGCTTGAAGTATTTACTTGCTGATGAGTTTGTGGTAGTTTTTAAAGGTCTCTCTTGCAGTAAAATCTTTTTTTCAAGCCTTTTCATAATTTTTCAAATATGCCAGATCATGATGAATCCCAATGAAAGGTCTCGAATTTTCTGTCCCAAGTCATATGCCATTATGCTAGTATTTCACTGTGACTCAAACATTATTTTTTTCATTTCATCATATTAGAAAAGAAATTTAAAGGAGGTGCTGAAATTAACTAGAGACTATCTGTTTCCCTTTAACATCATAAATTAAATTACATTTTCATCTTATTGAATATTATTTGTATTTTGGGGCAGATGTAGATTTCACTTGTTTTTGTTCATTTTTTCTGTGATGTCAGACATAAAGACCATGTTTTATTATTTTATTACATTTACTTTTCATGGCTGATTTTTAATGTAGAGTATAAATAGCCTTATTTATACTAATGGCTGCTAAATGTCCTTTTAATATGCTTCTGCTACATTTTTCTCTTTTAATAAAACAATTTTGTCTTTATAACCTAACATCATTTCACTAACAGAAACAAGTCCTTTTCCTTAATGCTTTGACATGAAATGCTCTTTCAAGCCTAACCATTTTGGATGATAGCTCACTTAAGGCATCAATCTTTCCCATTCTTCTTACTCCTTAAGTCTTGTGTTCAGGGAAATATAAAATCTAAAGGATAATATTTAGTTCACTATAAAGAAAAAAATAAGAATATTTTAAAATTAACATAGCATCACACTTTAATAACTAAGAGGAGACCCAATTTTACTGAAATATAGTTTCTTCACACCATCCTATGTGTCTCTGAAAAGAGGCCTTGGTTTGGACATGACATTCTTACCAGCCTCCCCAGGCAGCGTGAGGTGCATAAACTTGTGGACCTTTCTGAAACTGATGGTCCAGTGCTGTATTTAGCAGGCTACTCAGTAGGCCTTACTGACAATATGCTGGAAGATGTTGATAAGGAAATAATTCATGATTTACTTATCATTTAATAAAATATGAGGAGGAACTTGCAGTGGCTGGAGGCCCGGGTGCTCACTCTCTCCCTCTGTGTGTGTGTGTGTCTCATAAATAAATAAAAAGATAAATAAAAATAAAAATTTTTAAAAGTAGTCTTTGTGCTACCTCTTTTTAATTTTTTTTTTTACTTGAGAGAGCTTGAGAGAAGCAGAGAGAGAATGGGCATGGTAGGGCCTCTTGACAGTGCAAATGAATTCTTGTGTGTCTGTCTTTCTGGGGTACAGGGGGTTGAACCTGGGATGGCAGGCTTTGCAAGCAAGCATTTTTAACTACTGAGCCATCTTCCCAGCACCAGCATCTCTTTGATATCCTCCCTTTCTCTGTGTTGTGAACAACATTCTTAATGCCCAACTTAGAAGAATGAATGCTCAGCCACGATGGCATACATTTTCAGTAACTTGGAATGAAAAAAGAATGGTAATTGTTAACAAAATGGTGCCTCTTATAGGATCTGTTCAAATTAAGTTTTTTTTTTTTTTTGGTTTTTGCAAGGTAGGGTCTCACTCTGGTCCAGGCTGACCTGGAATTAACTATGTAGTCTCAGGGTGGCCTTGAACTCTTGGTGATCCTCCTACCTCTGCCTCACAAGTGCTGGGATTAAAGGTGTGTGCCACCACGCCTGGCCAAATTAAGTATTTTTTTAAAAGTGTTTATTTATTTATTTGACAGAGAAAGAGGGAGAGAAAGAGACGGAGACAAAGAGAAAGAATGGGCATACCAGGGCCTCTGGCCACTGCAAACGAACTCCAGATGCGTGCGTCCCCTTGTGAATCTGCCTAATGTGGGTCCTGGGGAATCAAACCTGGGTCCTTTGGCTTTGCAGGCAAGTGCCTTAACCACTAAGCCATCTCTCCAGCATACACAAGATGTCTGATTAGATGAAATGGAATACACGAATGGTCTAATTAGAAGACATGGGTTATTTGGGGCAACTAAAAACTTGCTATAATCTACAGCACTTTGAAGATACCATTTGTAGTATCTAAATTTCAAAAATTTCAGCCCTATTTCCATGTAAAGACTGTACCTCCTTAACCCAGGTTCATGGTGCTAGACGAATGATGCCAGCCACATTTTGGCTGTGTGTTCGACAACACAGAACCTAAAATTCTCCAGGCCTAAGCCATTCTGCCTTGAATAAGAACTCCCTGACCTAGAGTTCCTGGAAAAAAGAAGTTTGGACATTTTGGCTGTGTGTTCCATTCCCAAAACACAGAACCTAAAATTCATTTGCAGTGGCAGGCCTGGGTGCCATTCTGCCATAAATAAATAAAAAGATAAATAAAAATAAAGTTTTTTTAAATAGTCTGGATGGCAAACCTTCACCTCTAAGCCAGATGGGAAGGGCCCACTTGTTAGTTGGGCTCCTGGAATATTGCCATTAGTGTTCTTTAAGTTCTTATGATAAGCACTCCTGCTTATGTTCATTTTCTTGCAGATAAACAAACATGTTATGGAAAGAGGCAACTTGACTCGTTAACTGTCAACTGTTGGACTTTTCTTGCTTGCATGCCTACCATGAACAAAAGGACTGTAAAGCCTAGGACCCAGGTTCCATTCCCCAAAACCCACATAAGCCAGATGCACATGATGGCGCATACATCTGGAGTTCATTTGCAGTGGCTGGAGGCCTGGGTGCTCACTCTCTCCCTCTGTGTGTGTGTGTGTCTCATAAATAAATAAAAAGATAAATAAAAATAAAAATTTTTAAAGTAGTCTGGATGGCAAACCTTCACCTCTAAGCCAGATGGGAAGGGCCCACTTGTTATTTGGGCTCTGTGTGAATATTGCCATTAGTGTTCTTTAAGTTCTTATGATAAGCACTCCTGCTTATGTTCATTTTCTTGCAGATAAACAAACATGTTATGGAAAGAGGCAACTTGACTCGTTAACTGTCAACTGTTGGACTTTCTCTTGCTTCCATGCCTACCATGAACAAAAGGACTGTAAGTCAGACATCCAGACACATACTTTTAACCACTCTGTGGACACCTTGAAAAACTTATATAGAGACCACAGTTGATTGTCACTCATCTCAAAGGCACAGTCTCAATTGGGGGTGTTTGAAACAATTTTTAAAATATATTTTATTTATTTATTTGAGAGAGAGAAAGAGGCAGAGACAGAGGGAGAGAGAATGGGCATGCCAGGGCCTCCAGCCACTGCAAACAAATTTCAGACACATGTGCCCCCTTGTGCATCTGACTTACGTGGGTCCTGGAGAATCGAACCGGGATCCTTTGGCTTTGCAGGCAAATGCCTTAACCACTAAGCCATCTCTCCAACCCTGAAATAATTTTTGACAGACTTGGCAGACTTGTTATCATAAGCTTAATGAACTCTAGATGACCCTGCAACTATTTCCACCTCTGCTGGAGGGGGAGCACTTCCCTTGGTAGCCTAGGAGAAGTACTATGATAATTGATACAAAGCCAGGCTGGGATTGGTCCCAAATGCAAGCTTCAATAAAGATGATTGATACTAAGATGTAAGGCTGGGAATGTTCTAAGCAAGTGGTTGTGATTGCTCCAAATATTCCTTTTCAGGGGTGTGTAACCAAGCTACTCAGGCTCAACTTCTAGATACTCTCTTGTGTGGAGTACTCTACTGTTGCACCATTGAGCACAATAAAGGGTTTCTCTTGACTGGTCTTTTCTTACGTACTTTCAATGTGCAAGCTGAGCTGATAACATGAAAGAAGTAGCAGAGCCAGGTTTGGTGGCTCACATGTGTAATCTGAGCACATAGGAAGTGACAACAAGAAGATCATTACTTAATTGCCAGCCTGGGCTCCACGAGACCCTGTCTCTAAATGAAAGAAGAAAGGAAAGAAGGAGGTAGAAAAAGAAAAGAAGGACACAGAGTGGAGGAGAGATAGTGGCATGGCAGTGGCAGCTGAGCAGTAGGGAGGCCAAGTTTTGGAAGGATCAAGGCAGCCAACTGTCTGGCAGCTGGAGAAGCAGCTGAGCAAGTTGAGAATGACCACAGAAGGAAGAAGACAGGCAGTGGGAGTAGAGACAGTATAAGAGAATGGGAAGATGATAATGAATTTTAACAAGGCCATGAAGAACCAGAGAAACTGAAATTAGATAGATAGCAATCCTTCATGATTGAGAGGCTCAGACCTTGGGGCTGGCCTTGTAACACTGGCCAATATTAACAGTTAAGAAACCCCAACTTCCTAGGCCTGGACAAGAGCTGTAACACTGGCTGCTGTCAAGAGCTGAGGACTCCTGATCCCTAGACCTGCCTGGAAGTTACAACACCACCTGCAACCAATCTCCACATTCTAGGGCCACACAAGGTCTAGAACTTTGGTAGGACTAAGGGTTCCTGCTTCTGCACCCATCTGTCTATCCCTAAGGGAAACAAAAGCTGCAGGGGCCAGCATCTGAGCAGCTTCTCTTTGCCTACCCAGGATTAACTTCTATCTGAGTAGAACAAAAAGACACCTGGCCAGCTGATTCTTAAAACCTCTGTGGTGATTAAAAAAAAATCCCTTCATCAATTAGAAAGGCAGAATGGGAAAATCATAGTCTCCAAACACATATCATAAACAAAAATATGAATATTTATTTCAACTTACAATACCTTTAAATATTAATCAGGTTTAAAATAGTGTTCTTGAGAATGTTCTCATGTCAGGAAAATGACCCCGAACTATAAAACTTGTGAATAAATATGGGATCATAAAAGATCGTGGCTTAAAAAAATGCTAAACTACACATCGAAGTGACCTCTTTAGAGACAATAGGAATAATATACGAAATATTTATTCCATATGATAGCAATTTCAAGTAACTATGGTAACACAACTGAAAACAATAAATGTGTGAATTTGTGGGAACTATAAACTACAATTAAGCCCACATGTTTCACAAAGGGGACTTGAGTAAAAAGGTGAAAAAAAATTGAAGCCATCATTGATCTTTCCTACCAAATGACCAGGTTTCCAAAACGGTTACATGTCAGTCCTGTAAGGAACAGGTAGTTTTGTTTCTGCTAATGATACTGTGTTTTATTATGAAGAGAAAAAAATGCAGTCAAGGTTTTCCTGAGTTGTTCATTTCTTTGCTAAGATTGGTCCAAAAGCATTCAAAAAAGCTTAGCTGGAGGTATGCATATGAGAACAGTCAGTGGATCCTCATTCACAGCTCATTAGAGCAAAGCATATGCATAGTGGAAGGCTGGTGCTGGGTGGTCACGTGACATACCAGTTGGCGTGCCCGCCCTCGCTCCCCAGGGCGCGGTCCCAGAGCCATCTCTGTCGTCCCTGGACTCCGGATTGCGGCTTCCACTTCTCCCAGGTGAGTGTGAGGGTTTTGCAAGCTGATAGAATGCTCGATAAGGAATGTGGAGCGGGTCCGTAGTAGGGAAATGTTGAAGTTGGGTTTCGGGTCGAGGGAGGTGGGCTAAAGTGCCAATAGAGATGGGAGTGAGGAAACAGTGGCTGTGGGGGAATTTGCACTCTGTGAGCATACTATAGGGAAGACAGATCCCCCAAATCCTCACACTTGCCTTTGAGACACCCTCCTCCATCCTAGGTCCATTGAGGAGTCAGGGCCAGTGGGCTGGGAGGTGCCCTCATTCAAGAGGGAGTGGAAATAATCCCGTCTACCTTTCTGAGTATAGAGATCTTTTCCGCCTAGGTGGGGATGCGAGATGCAGTCAGGGAGGTGGGGGGACATGCAACGCAAACGTCGTTTGAACAGCATCCCCGTTTGGTGCCCAAGGCTTGAAAAGAAATGGCGGCTGGGGAGCGGAAGAGTGGTGACAGAGAAAAAGGTTGGGTGACAAGTGCTGGGATTTAGGACAGTTACCCAGCTCCTGTGGGGCCAAAGCGCACAACCCCCATCCCTTTGCCCTGTCTGTCTGCAGGTCTGCATCTCTGGTGTTCCCAGTGCCCTGAGAGATCAGCAAAGGAGAAAAATCTGCCCAGAATCCCTACAGGTCAGTGGAAGGTGACACCATGGGCAGGGATAGAAGCCGAATTTGAGGTCCCGCTGCTTGGCCCCGCCCCTTCCTATGTAATACACAAAGCTCCTACACCTAAGAAGCACGAAGAAGGTGGCAGAGCCTGGCAGGCAGGGCATGGTTGTCTCACTAGTGAGGGAGGGCATGTGGGGAAGAAAGAGACAGGAGGAAAATTTGGATTGCAGCCCACCTTAGCGGATTCTGTAACGGGTCTGAAACACATATTAAATGAACTTGTACCCCGACTCTGCAACCCCCCATACTTCTTCTGTGCTTTCTCCCATGACTCCTCTTGCCTCTACTCCTACCCACAGGACAGGAAAAGCGGGGGACTCTCCACATGGAGGAAATTCACAGTGAAAATGAAGGAAAACCTTCTAACCAAGGACCCATGGAAAACGAAGAACGGTCCCAGGAGGAGGAAAAGGAGGAGGGGAAGGAGGAGGGAACGGAGGAGGGGAAGCCAGAAGTGTCTGGTTCTCTGGAAGACAAGGAAGTGCTAGAAAAGGAGGGAAAGGCTGAGGATAAGAAAATGCTAAGGGATCAGGCAGAGCTAGACCTTGAGAGAAAGGCAAAAGAGGAGGGGATGCCAGAGAAAGAGGGAAAGCCAGAAAGTGAAACACGGGCTGCAGAAAAGCGCCCAGCTGAGGATGACATACCCCGGAAAGCCAAAAGAAAAACCAACAAGGGGCTGGCTCACTGCCTCAAGGAATATAAGGAGGCCATACATGATATGAATTTCAGCAATGACGATATGATTAGAGAATTTGACAATTTGGCTAGGGTGAAGGAGTACAGGAGGAAAATGAAACAGAAAATGGGGCGGATTTTTTGGATGCAAAGAAGTTTAGAGGATCCCTTCTACCCCAGGGGTCCAAGGGAATTCCGGGGTGGCTGCAGGGCCCCACGAAAGGACACGGAAGACATTCCTTATGTGTAGTGCCCCCTGGCAGGCATTTGTTGGGCAGAGTGCTCTAACCTTATCCTAATACTGTGCTTTGGGCATCCTTCCTGTTGCCAGCAGCATTTTTGTCCCATCTACAGTGTTCTAAGTTTCCATAGCAGATTGTCACTAGTTGCATAGAAAAATGTTTATAGTGTATACTAAAATTTAAAAAAAGTCATTGCAAATGATGTTTATGGCATTAGTCCACTTCTGTAAAACTGCAAAACATTTACATAGTAATCTGTGTAGAGAAAACAACTCTGTGAATTTTGGCATCAATGGATTACCAGTGGTTGTCTGTGGGTGATTTTTTTGTTTGTTTGTCTATTGTCTGCTAAAATGATTATTTTGTTATAAATAAAATATAGAAGACAGGAAGTAATGCATAATTCATCATCAAACTGTGCAGTAAGCTTATAAAGGCAGTGGATTCAATTAAAATTTTTGCTCATAGTTGTAAAGTTGGAGGTAAATTTATTTTACCTCTGGGACCCCATGCTGAATCAACCTAACAGTTACTCATCATCTACTGCTACATGCGATCCTGCCTCAAAAAAAGTGAGAAATCCCATAATGAAACTTGTTTCTTTGTATGCTAATTTAAAAAACTAATTAAAAAGTCACTATATTATTTCTAAGACTGTTATGAAATTTGTATGACTAAAGTTGGAGTAACTTATTTCTAACTTTATGAAAATATCTTTACCAAGAAGATATTAAAATGCAAATTAAATATAATTTGTGATGCTAATCTTTATAAATAGATGCTAATAGCTACTACCTATGAGATAAATTTAGACTCTGAATTTAAACATGTGCTTGTTCAATGGACTCTCAATGTTTATCAAGACCATTTTATATCTTTTAGTGTCACTGGTTCATGTCTCAATTACTGTCATGCACGCTGAATGAATAAAACTGACAACTTTTAAAAAATCTACTGCTGTGATGCACAGCCTTTTCATGTGTTAAATGGGAATAAAACTTGCGTTTCTGGGTTGTGGAGAGCATAAAAACAAGGCACCAGACATATGAGCTGTGTTTGCCTGGCTTCTACTCTCTCCTGTGCACTGGCGCAAGCAATACTTGGTCAGACACTTGAAGGGGGACTGAGGAAGGTTTCACTTGTTCCCATGAATAATTTTAGATAACTGAGAGGTGGGTGCTACTCTCTTGGGTATGTAACCTTGGCATTATTCTTCATCTTCTGTATCCTGTTCCCCTCCTGAGGTCCCTGCTACTGCTGGTGAGTTGGAGACCATCATAAAGCCCAGCAACACTCTGTCACTCTTTATCAACAACAGACTCATCTTAACCATTTGTCATCTAGGCATCAATAACTTAAAGTTTGTGCAAAACACTCCCCATGCTTTTTGTTATGTGTTCTCCCTGCCTCTGCGTATGTGTATAACAACTCCATCAGATTTTAAATAGTGGAGATCGAAGCAGATAAAAAAGATCTGAGTGGCCAGATACTGTGCTGGCCTCACCTGTAATCTCTTACTGGCTAATAATGTTTTCTTGGGAATTATCTCCCAGAAAATTCAAGTTAATTCCTACCTTTCCATTTCAATAGTCTTATTCCTATATGTGATTTTTCCTATAGATCTTCAGTACCCTTTTATATGCTTAATATTATCTTTTTCTTTTGGTTTTTGGAGGCAGGGTCTCACTTTAGCCCAGACTGACCTGGAATTCACTATGTAGTCTCAGGGTGGCCTTGAATTCACAGCAATCCTCTTACCTCAGCTTCCTGAGTGCTGGGATTAAAGGTGTGCACTACCAAACCTGGCTTAACAGTATTTTTAAAGTAAGATTTTATTTTAAGACAGGTACTTGTAGATTTACTGAATTATTGCAAAGATAACATAGAATTTCCATACTCCATACCAAATAGCCACTATTATTTATGTACCACATTTAGGACATACATTTGTCCCAATGAACCAATATTAATACATTATTACTCCTAAGCAGACCCCTTACTTAGATTCTTCCAAATATCCTTTCTCTATTCCATCCAAATTAATACATTAAATTTTATCATCATTCTTTCCATAGGCTCCTCTTCTAGATTGGAAGAATTTCTCAGACATTCATTGTTTTTGCTGACTCTGACAGTTTTGAGAACTACTACCCAGGTATTTACTACTTCATAATTTTGTTTTGCTTTGAGGAGCTGCCAGACTATTGAGGCGAGGCACTTTTGAGGAGCATAGGCTCAGTCTGGTGAATTTCTTCTGAGTAGACGATGGTCACATTGTTTCTCCATGTATAATATGCCTGTATGAGATCACTGGTGTTATCAAGCTGCATCACCTGTTTAAGATGATGTTTACTCAGTTTCTCCAATGTGGAGTAACTACTTTCCACTTACTTACTGTCTTCTTGTTTTATTTTATTATTATTTTTTTTTTCTTGGTGTATGAATGTGTGTACGTATGGTATGTGCATGCATGTGCAGTGTATGTGTGTGTGCACTATGTGCACTGTGTGCACATGTGGAGGCAGAAGAGGATGTCAGTTATCCTCTATTGATTTGACTTATTTCCTCATGGCAGGCTCTTCTAATAAACCTGGGGCACTCTTTTATTTTATTTCCTGCTAGGCTGGCTGGTGGGCCAGTGAGCACCAGCGATCGTTTTATCCAGTCCCCTGCCCCAACCCCGAGCCAGAGATATAGGTGAACATAGCTACACTGGACTTTCTACATGGATGATGGGAATCTGAACTCAGGTCCTCAAAGTTATTTTTACCGAATGAAACATCTCCCCAGTCCACTTACTGTCTTCTTTACACATGAGTTGCTAGCTAAGTCTTGGGTGGGGATCACAATTAAGCTTCACCCCACACAGGGCAGATAGCTATACATATTATGTACAAGTATCTGATAAAGACAGTTTGTCTCCCCCTACCCATTTCTTTGTTAACTCAGACATTTGTTACTATCAGTGCGGCCTCATGTATGCTTCTTTCACAGTATGGAAAATGCCAACTTCTGTGGTGTAGCTTGATGTGAGCACCCAGGGAGATTAGAGCACTGGGATTCCTGGCAGTGTCAGGACACAGAGCTTTAGTGGAATCCCAGATTCCTCTGCTGAACAGGCACCAACAGGACAGTTTCCCTTATTTAATTAATTTCTCCTTCCTTCCTATAACCTGACTGAAAATGTGGATTTTATAGTAAGTTATCCAAATGGAGTGTTGTAGGCAGATTCACATTGCTGACAGAAATCATCTGACCAAGAGCAGCTTTTGGGGGAAAAAGGTATATTTTGGCTTACAGACTAGAGGGGAAGCTCCATGATGGCAGGAAAAAATGATGGCATGAGCAGAGGGTGGGTATCACCTCCTGGCCAAAACATCAGATGGACAAAATCAGCAGGAGTATTGCCAAAACTAGCAAGGGGAAGCTAGTATAACATCCATAAGCCTGCCCCCAATAATACACTGCCTCCAAGAAGTGTTAATTCCCAAATCTCCATCAGCTGGAAACCTAGCAATCAGAACACGGAAGCTTATGGGGGACACTTGAATCAAACCACCACATGGAGTTTAATGATAGAGGAGCTACAAGTTAAAACACTTATTTATAGTAGTTTCAAAAATTTTAAATCCTACCTTGCAGATCACCTTTCCCAGAGGAATCACTCGTGACTCTAACTCAGTTCTTACCTGTTTGCTGTCTTTACCCTGGTGGCCCATCATCCCCACAAGGTCCACTGTCATGTCCAGAGGCAATGCCTCCCCCCCAGTAACTGACTGCTGCCTCCACAATGCATAGCCCATAGCCCCATGGGGAATACCATCAATCCCTCTGAGGAGGGCCCCCTGTGGAATGGGAGCAGGGAGGAGAGAAAAGATGGTCCTAACACATGATGTATCCATACAAAATATGTTCTTCATCAAAAAGAATATGGAGCCACACTCATGCCCATTACTTGATTTGCAATACTAGAATCCTCTAATAACCTGTGTCAGTATGACCTTGGTCATCTGTTAACAGACGTACAATGATCTGTTTGCAGAACTGTTCTCTAGGATAAATAAGAAGTTAGTACTTAGATTTCAAGAAATGTTCATCCTGGCACAACTTTCTCCTTCCTCCAAGACAAGTGATGACAGTTCTATAAATCAAAGAGCATACATGCCACAGACACCACCTTCAAATATACCAAAAGTATGCACTTACACTTACTGTATGAGCTAAGCTCTGGGATCACTTTGTGCTGCAGGAAGTATTGCTAAGAGATAATCAAAACATTCTTTTAGCTATCCATTGTTTTCAGGCCTCCTATTTGATATTCTAGATTGATATTAGAAAACCAGTTTCCTATGGAGCCCTACATGAAGAGAAAGTGCAGATAAAAAGGAGGCAGGAATCATAAACCCCTGGTCCTTATACCAGACATAGTGCCACACTTAGCATCACTGGAATATCCTCTGCCTCGTCAGATTCTCCAAAGAGAGAAGGGATGTTGAGAGATGAGGAGTAAAGAAGTAAAAAGCCCAGACGAGACACTCATTTTTCTTTCTGTTAAGGTTAGGGCAAGAGATGTCTTTAGCAATAGGGTCTTACCATCTGTTTCTCAAGGGAAACCAAGGGCCTTGGCAATAGCCTTTAATGTTTTGGAGGCTACTGGGACCTCCTTGGCCAACAACTCACTGGAACGTATCCCATCCCAGGCACTGAAAATTTTCTAGTAACAGTCTATAGCTTCTGGATGTGCCATTATTCAAAAAAGTAGGTTTATATAAGTCTTATTCAGACTATCTTGAATTTTGATTGACCCTTCCCCTGCCCTTCTTTAAAAAAGCAATGAACTGTCAAGCTTGAGGGAATAATTTGATATTTAACATGCATTTGTTAATAAATGTACTCCATTATTTCTCTGGGGGATGTAGAAATATATAATTAGAGGTATTTCTAGGATCTACAGTCATTCCACCCTGAACACACTTATTTTCTTGTCTAAAGGCTGTCTAGTAATTTGAGATGGCACTATAGATTTTCCCAATGTCCCACATTTTTGTCCATTCTATCATAATTTTAAAGGGCAAATTATAAATTTTTATTCAAACTTTAAGTAACAAGAATTTAGTGATTTCAAATAATGACCATAAGGTTTCCCTCATTATATGCTTAACTATGTTCTCCCAAACAACCAGACTTTCTTAATATCACTATCATAATTTTTCAAGAATATAATATTTTCAGGGCTATATACATAGACTTTAATTGCCTTCTGACTCATAATGTCCCTAGGCAACTACTGATTTTTTGTTACTATATATAGATTGTTTTAACTTCTTAGATTTTTTTTTTTTTTGGTTTTTCGAGGTAGGGTCTCACTCTTGCCCAGGCTGACCTGGAATTAACTATGTAGTCTCAGGGTGGCCTTGAACTCACGGCAATCCTCCTACCTCTGCCTCCCGAGTGCTGGGATTAAAGGCATGCGCCACCATGCCTGACAACTTCTTAGAATTTTATTTAAATGGAAACATGGATATATTTTTTATATCTTTTTATTGAGAATTTTAATACATAAACATATTGTAATTTGATCATATTCCTTCCTATTTCCCTCTTTTGTCCCCCTCCCCTACTCCTATTCCACTAAGCACTCTCTTTTTGCCAATTAGGCCTTCTTCTGTTTTGATGTATCCATCCTCTATATCAAAACGCTGATGGGCTCAGAAGTGTGCAGGTCTTGTGGGGGTAATGACAACCACTGTGAGATCATGAATGCACCAGTCAGTTCATGTCTGGAGGAAGTGTCCCAAAGTAACCTTCCAACCCTGTGGCTCTTACATTCTGTCTGCTCCTTCTTCTGCAACATTTCCTGAGCCTTAGAAGGCATAATAGAGATTTTTCATTTAGTGTCGAGCTCTTCACAACCTCTTGTTTTCAGCTTTCTAGTCTATAAAGAAGTTTCTTTAGCTAGCTGTGAGAGAAGTATTAATATTCTTTCTACCACCTCCTCTGTAGTGTTCCCCGAGCCTTGGAGGGTATTCAGGGAAGACTCACCTAGTGCTAAGCACTGAGTTTTCTCTTCTTCTGGTCACTCTGATGAGTCTTGGGTCTCCCCAGTTGTCAGTGCCATCTATAAAAAGAAGCTTCTTGGGCTGGAGAGATTGCTTAGCTGTTAAGGCATTTGCCTGAAAAGCCAAAGAATCCCAGTTCAACTCTCTAGGACCCACGTAAGCCAGATGCACAAGGGGACACATGCATCTGGAGATCATTTGCAGTGGCTAGAGGCCCTGGTGTACCCATTCTCTCTCTCCTCTTCTGCTTCTTTCTCTCTCTCAAATAAATAAATACATATATATTCCAACGAGGAAGGCCTCTTCAGAAAAGGGGCAGGGATGAGGGAAAGGATGGTACCAACATGTGTTGTTTACATACAAAATATGTCCATATCTAATAAAAATAAAAAAGAGAAATCAATAGAAAGAAAAGGATATGTACCAGTCTTTCCCTCCCACTCTTTTTCTCTCCCTTCTCTTCCATTTAATGATAGTATTTAATCATATTATTAACTTTTGAAATTTGAACAATCACAAGGAAGTGGGGGATATCTATTAACAGATTATAGTTCTAAGAGGAGTTTTATACAGGACACACATTATTGGCTCACAAACAATAAGATAATTATATTTTGAATTTACTCCATTGTAATACTTTAAATCAATAAACTACATTTAGGTGATGAATATATATACATATATGTATTTATATTTTAAAAAATGAAACAAAGAGAAGCTTCTCTAAGAAAAAATGAGAACAGCATTAGTCAGTGGGCATAAACACACACATTTAGGGATGGAGAGATGGCACAATGCTTAAACGCTTGCCTGTGAAGCCTAAGGACCCAGGTTTGAGGCTCAATTCTCCAGGTGCCACGTAAGCCAGATGTATAAGGGGGCACATGCATCTGGAGTTCGTTTGCAGTGGCTGGAGGCCCTGGTGCGCCCATTCTCTCTCTCTCTACCTGCCTATTTCTATATCTCTCTCTCTGTCTCTAATAAATAAATAAAGTAAAATAAAAATTAAAAAAAATCTTTAAAAAAAACATACACATTTAGAAGGCAGTTTGATGGGCTAAATATTCATTTAGCCAAAAGAACAGTGGTAACTTCCCCTAGGTTTACCTTCCAAGACACAGCCTTTGCACTTGGTTTTCACTGCCAGGTATGAATTCCCTCCCACTGATTGGGCCTCAAATCCAATCAGAGAACAGTTCATTACCCCCATAACTTATGTGTCACTATTGTACCAGTGGATACATCTTGCCTTGGCTGGTTGAATGTGTAGCTTGTAGGATTCACTGCTAGTTAAGACTGTTGATAACTTTCCTGCCCAGAAGCTTGCATTTTCCAGCTGTGGAAGCTAGCCATTAGGGAAGAAGTATCTTTTTAATTAGTCTGGATTCTTTCATTCAATCTTGGAATGAAATTTAGATGTGTCCATATCTTTACATGCATCAGAAGTTAATTCATTTGTGTTTGGCTTTTATTTTAGCATATGGACATATAATCATCTCTCAGTTTCTGAGTGAGATTAGATGCAGGGCTCCTGTGAACAACAGAATTTATGGATGATCAATATGCCTTATAAAATATATATATTATTTGTATATAACCTAGGCAAATCTCCTGTACACTTTAAATGATGTCTAAATAATACTGATATATTTAATGTAAATTCTATGTGAATAAGTGTTATAGTGTGTTGTTTAGGGAATAACAACAAAAGCATGTATATGCTCAGTATAAATGTAATTTCTTTCCAAATGTTTTGATCTGCAGTTGATTGAATTCACATATTAGGAACCTGTACATATGGAAGATCAATCCTAGTACAATTTTTTTTCATCTCGACTGTTGAAGAAACTTTGCCTTGTTTATAATTTGTGGATCTTGAAATAAAGATGCTCTGTATACATCTGTATCTTGGTCACTTACTTTCTTCCTCTCTCTCTCTCTACTACACACACACACACACACACACACACACACACACATATATATATAATCTATATCTATATACTGTATATATATATGTAAACACACACAGTTTTTCGAGGTAGGGTCTCGCCTTCTAGCCCAGGCTGACCTGGAATTCATTAGTCTCAGGGTGGCCTCAGACTCACAGTGATCCACCTATCTCTGCCTCTCAAGTGCTAAGATTAAAGGCGTGAGCCACCACACCCAGATATATATATATGTGTGTGTGTGTGTGTGTATATGTGTGTGTGTATATATATATATATAATCTTTTTTGGTTACTTTCTCCCTCTATAGTATATACTTAGGAATGAAGTAACATCATTATATGGTAGATATAAAATGTGCACATCAAGAAATGACCTAAATGTTTTCAAAAGTGGTTTTACTATTTTATTACCCATCAGAAGTAAATGAGAATTCTATCCTCTATAACGTTTCTCACATTTGATATGGTTACTCCTTTTAATTGTGGCTTTTGTTAAGAGAGGGTAGAGGCATCTCTTTATATATTTAATTTACATTCCACTAAGGACCAATCATGTGTAACATCTTTTTATGTTTTGCCATTTGTATACCTTCTTTTGCTAAGTGTCTGTTCAAAACTTCTGCACATTTATTTATTAGTTTGTCTCTTCTTAATGACTTTTATATTGGTAAAAACACTTAAAATTTACATCTATCATAAAGATTTGAAGTTGCCTCTATGTGACTTGGTAGAGAAGAATCAGGATAATAAATAGTTGACTCTATTCTTAAGAGAGAATGAGTAGAAGAATTTCAGAAACATGCTAAGGGAACGGTAGGACAGCTGAAATGTGTGAGGACAAAAGAAGGGCATACATAACGAAAAGAAGTGTGGTGAGGACCACACAATCCTCCCCGGTAAGAAGCAGTGAAGAGTGGTCACCAGTCAGGGCCGAGGCTCACTGCTGATACCTGCTGCACCACTGTTGCCACCTTGGCTACACACCACAGAATGTCAAAGCAGGCTATGGAGACATGAACAGGAAACTAGAAGCACCATGGGCACTGTCAGACATCCAGTAAGAAAAATTTCTGAGAACTATGGGATATTTTCAAGAGACCAAACCTAAGAATTCTCTGGGTAGAAGAAGGGGCTGAGATTAGAAAGAACAAAGCTAAAGGCATAGAGCATCTATTCAATGAGATTATTCAGAAAAATGTACCATGTCAAAGGAAAGAAATGGTCATCAAAACAAAAGAGGAACACAAAACCCCCAAAAGACCCTCACAACATAGTCAAGGTTTCAAAAATACAAAGCAAAGTATCAGTATTTCAAGCTGTGAGGGGGAGATGCCCACTCATCCTACAAAAGCAGAAACATCAGATCTCTTATCATCAATCTGAAAAGCCAGTGAAGCATAGAATATTTCATGCTCTGAAAGTAAACAACTGTCAACTAAGATTGTGATATACAGCAAAGTGATCTTTTATAATTGTCAAAAGACATATTTCAAGACAATCACAAACTAAATCAGTTCCTGACCAAGGCAGCATGGCAGCATGTACTTAAAGAGGAGGAAGGATGTCTCAATCATGAAAACATAGGCAAGAAGAATTTTTTGAGAAAAGTAGATATAAAAGAAGAATTAAGAAGTCCATCATGTCCAACACAGTAAGCCAGACAATAACAACAACAAATGATAATAATAATGAGAAGGATGAGGAAGAGGAGGAAGAACATGAAAAGAAACTTAGTTGTATTTATACTATATCTCAGTGAAATGAAAAAAAAATGTGTGAGAAGAAAATCGCCATGCATTTCTGGAGGACAAGAAATTTGGTATGCCCTCCTTGAAGAAAAACCAATTCACACTGATAAAACATAAAATGTGTGGGCTAGAAAGATGACTTAGTAGTTAAGGTGTTTGCCTGTAAAGCCAAATGACCTTAGTTTAATTCCCCAGGACCCATGTAAGACAGACACACCAGGTGCATGCATCTGGAGTTTGTTTGCAGTGGTGGGAGCCCTGGCATGCCAATTCTCTCTCTCAAATAAATAAATAAAAATAAAACTATTTTTAAAAATATTTTAAAAAATAAAATATGAGACTTCCACAACCAATACTTTCTTAGTGACAGAGTGGAGAAGTGTCCCAGGAGCTGATGGAGCAGACAAGATCCCAGTACAGGGTCCTGTGGGTTGCAATGGGTCTGCTATAAGGGCCAATGCTTATGATTCTTGTCTCCTTTTTGTCTGCACTCTTCCTTCATATTGTAGTCAATGGCCATCTGTTTTGCTGAGGTTAAGCTAGAATATCAAGGGGACAGAAAATTATGGGGAATTTAAAAAAGTTTTATGATCTTTCCTCCTATAACCCATCCCAACATCACCTTGCATCATGAGAATGGCTCCAAAGCTGTATTCAGTCTTCTGTGCTAGTTCTTACTGCTCCTTTGCCAGGGAGTCTCTGCATCAGCCATACTGTCTGTTTTCAGCAACTCTCATCACTTCTGTGAAAGGGGTAAGATGGGCCAGCATGAACATTTATTTAAGTCCTCCCATGTGCTGTGTACTCTGAGCAGGATTTCTCATGTAACCTTCATGATAGTAGTTGTTGGAATGCTGCAGATCTAAAGCCAATTCTCTTAGGTTATCTTTACTTCTCTTAATAGCCAGTCATCGCCCACTTCTACTTCTGAACATACATACTTGTGACTATTAGACAAAATATTTTGGAATGTATTAACATACCACTATTTTCCACCAACCCCAAAGCTAAGAATATGTCATCAGATAGCATCTGAAACAGAGATTTATTTCCCCACTTCTCTGTAACCTGCCAACCTGACGTTTTCCTACCAATGAATGCCTTGATTTATTACTTTTCTTCTGTAACTACCAA
Source organism: Orientallactaga sibirica (assembly GCA_036365145.1). Classification (NCBI taxonomy): domain Eukaryota; kingdom Metazoa; phylum Chordata; class Mammalia; order Rodentia; family Dipodidae; genus Orientallactaga; species Orientallactaga sibirica. The sequence continues at coordinate 1,183,388 of JAEOAD010000747.1, forward strand.
AACTTCCTGAAACTGTTTGCACATTAAAACATCTTATTTGGAGCAACCTGAATTCATGTTTCTGGGCCATGATCTCTCACATTTGGCTCAAGAACAAACTGTTTCTTATGCCCTTTGAAGTAAAAGTTGTGTTTTGTGTTGCACTAATATTTCATAACTCCCTAGCTTATTTAAAAATCATTACAATAAGAATCAGAAGACATTGCCAGGCGTGGTGGCACACGCCTTTAATCCCAGCACTCGGGATGCAGATGTAGGAGGATGGCTGTGAGTTCCAGGCCACCCTAAGACTACAGAGTGAATTCCAGGGCAGCCTGGGCTAGAGTGAGACCCTACCTAGAAAAACCAAAACAAACAAACAAACAAACAAACAAAAAGAATAAAAAGAATACCATGGAAAATGCATATTAAAATCTCAAATTGTAACAGCCGGGTGTGGTGGCGCACGCCTTTAATCCCAGCACTCGGGAGGCAGAGGTAGGAGGATTGTTGTGAGTTCTAGGCCACCTTGAGACTACATAGTGAATTCCAGGTCAGCCTGAGCTAGAGTGAGACCCTACCTTGAAAAAAAAAAAAAATTCAAAATGTAAATAAGACCACTTAAACAAGGGCATATTTCACCATCCATCTGAGACATACACAGGAATTGCTACTATTTAAGCAGACATTATCACTAAAGGCATCAGTGATCCTGTGGGTTAGCATTCTGACCTCCATTTCACAGAGGGGGAAGCTGTTTCCTATCTTATCTTCCTGCCAACACCATGCCTCTACTTGGAAAGTAGGTCCATCTGGGACACTATGGAACAGGCCAGCACACTACCCAGAGTCAGGAAGGTCCCAGTCTCTCTCCCTTGTCTTGACATCTTGGCACTGAGTCCTGTAGTGGGAACCACAGGACTTGGGTCTAAAATCACTTCATCTGTCTCGACACCCCCCAGGGATTTTCAGCATCTACCATGGGGCACCCTCAACCCTCAGATCAGTCTCTAACTCTTCTCACCAGTTCACCTCTTCTACTACCCAAGCCACACTTGTCTCCATTGAAATGTCCTTATGGTTGCTATATTGACATCAGGTTTCTATGGAAACCCCATTGTTCATCTGTTATTCCACTCTAGAAATGTTTCCACACAGCCCTCCCCGTTCCACTTATCTTTCACTTAAAGCTACAAGCCAAGAAGCATAGTTAGACATTCTAGGAGGGCAATGGGCAATTGGTAGAACTCGGCTTTGGGGAAAAAAAGATGACCCCAAAGCTAAGAATGTTATCAAATAGCATCTAAGGCCTATAGCAGAGTTTTCTCTGCTTTACTGTAATGTACCTATCTGCTATCCTAACCAATGGATTTGAAAAATGTCTTGATTTACGACTTTATTTTATTATGTGACTGAATGTAACCATTTCCAAGTTGGGATAGGTCAATCAGGGCAACTTGAATCTGTATTCTTGGCCCACGATCACTCATATTTGGCTCAGAATATACTATCTAGCTTATTTCCTTTGAGGTGAGAGTTATGTTTTGTGACAGCATTTTTATTTATTTTAATTTTTTAATTTTTTATTTTTTTGTGACAGCATTTTAAAAAGATTTTTATTTTAGTTCATTTATTTGAGATAGAGGCAGAGAAAGAGAGAAAGGAAGAAAGAAAGAAAAAGAAAAAAGAAAGAAGAGAAAGAAAGAAGAGAAGAGAAGAGAAGAGAAGAGAAGAGAAGAGGCATGCCTGGGCCTCCAGCCACTGTAAACAAACACTAGAGGCAGGCATCACCTTTTGCATCTGGCTTACGTGGGTACTGGGGAATAGAACCTGGGTCTGTAGGCTTCACAGGCAAAACCTTAACTGTTAAGCCATCTCTTCAGCCAATGTGACAGTATATTTAAAATTGAAATAAGGTTTTATGTACCCTAGGATAGCCTCAAACTCTCCATGTTTCTGGAGATGATCTTGAACTTCTGATCTTCCTACCTCCACCTCCCAAGTACTGGGATTACAGGGTATACCACCACACCCAGCTAACGTTGACAATTTTAAATTAATCTACAAAGCTTAAATATTTCTTATATTTCTAAGCTTTATTTTAATGTTACAGAATCTTATGGTCTCACTAAATAAACAAAACACAGAAGGTTCTTGATTACAGAGACTAAATTTACTTCATCAGGCCCTGTCTGCTATGAGTGAATTCTGAATTTCCCCCCACTGACATGTACTTGAGGCCACAAGGTTTCATGATGCTTCTTTAGAAAATGGGACCCAGTTTTTGTTTATGAATAGTTCTGTAAACCACTCATTTGTTCACCAAACTGCCTACTCACTCTCAATATCTCCCATGTTGTATCTGGTTCTGGACTGGGCCCTAGGGTCCATTTGTGGGCCTCTCTGTCTGGACTTCTTTGCTTGGCTGAGTGGAGTCCTTGCTGTCTCTTTAACTAAGTGTCTGTTGTATGCTGTCTTGCACATTACTGAATTTTTTCAGCTACTTTCTCTATTCTAGAACTGCTTGAATCAAAAAAGACCCTCCTCCAAGAAGCCTTCACGAGGTGGAAGGAAGGGGCGTATGTCTTTCTTTTGGTGTTAGGACTCCAAGTCTCTTTCCCCTTCAGAGTGATATCCTATTTGTTCTTCCCTCACTGGACTGTAAACAGGTCTCTGAGGGTAAGGACTATGGTCAGGTTCAAGTCTTTATTTTTCACTTACAGCACATGGAAGACAAATGTGATACCAAACACTGATGGCAGTTTCCTGTTGGCGCCATACAGATCTAGGACTCAGGATGGGTCCTGGGGTAGAGCTCTACCTCCCTAAGCCTCTCCTGCCTTTTTAGGAGAACAAAGCAATCATCCCTGTCCTCCTCCACTCTAGAGCCTGCCCCAGTCAACAGGCCCTACACAGATATCTGAGGTGGACTCAGCACCTTACAGAGAGAACAGTGTTGCACGTCCTTGTCACACTTTGAATGACTTTTTATTTAACTTTGTTGTATTCCCATCTGGTCTTCCTCTTATGCCCACTCTTTCTAGTCCCTATTTTCCTGAGGTCCCTGTTCAGGGAGGTCTTAGTAAGCACTGTGGGTCATGATTACTCCAGTCAGTTCCTGTGGGGAGGACAATGCATCACAGCATACTTTCCAACCCTGTGGCTCTTACAGTTTTCCTACTCCCCTCTTCCACAATTGAGCACATTCTTTGATGAGGATCTCATGACTACTCTCAGAGCTCTTATTCTGCTGGAAAATCCTTCCTTATAAGAATCCAAAGTCTGTCAAGTCATAGCTAGTCAGCCTAAGATGGGCCCCTGAATACCAGCCATTCAGCTCTTCCCCTTTTGTAGCTGCAGGAAATGCATTGAGAGTTAGATGCCCTGCTCCAAGTCACATAGCAAGCGAAAAGAGGAATAGACCTGACTTCTAGTCCATTGTCCTTTTCATTACCCAGTTCACACCTATAGGACTTCTGACCCATTGGCTCAGGGATGAGGTGAAACTGACTTCAGGTTTTTTTATGGGAGTTGAATGGGAGTGTAATTTTGAATAATGGTTAGGTAAACATGTTGAGTTTAGGAGTTTTATACTCCAATAGGGCTCCCCCACTTTGAAGGAAGAGGACAATCAACTTGGAAGAGAAAATTATTTGGCAAGGCATTTGAAGGAAATTCAGACATGGGTTTGAAAGCTGTCTCTGCATAACCTGGGAATCTTCCTCATATTGACAACCCCTCTCCACACTTTCCATGGCCAGTCAATGGGACAGAGACAACTTGGCAGTGAAAGGATGTATTCAGCCCTTCGCTTATCCTGGACCCCTTTTCTCATCTCCTCTCCAATTTCCTTTGAAAGAATAAACATTAATAGGAAATGTAATTTAAGCAATCTCACAGCCAAGGTGGATTTTCATTATTTGTGACTGGAGAAGGCAGGCTGGGGGGAGGATCCCAGGGATGTGTGGATCCTGTCAGAGCCTGGGGAGATAACTGAGTAGAAGCAATGGTGGAAAGTGTGAGCGCAGGAGCTGTATCATCACTAGAATTCACACGACACATTAGCCAGAAGCGGCAGCATTCATCTTTCTAACCAAAGCCCATCTACCCCACATGAGGAGCCCACACTTGTTTCATTAGCTGACTTTGCTCTTCATGCCCACTGAGAGCCTGCAAGTGGCCTGGGGTCTCTTTGGGTGTGGGAAGCAGAGGCTGCTGACATTTATTGAGTGCCCGCTATGTGCCAGACACACTTGTGCATGTTAATGATTCCTCATAATATGCGTGTGAGCAGGCATCATTATGCCCATTCAATGAACAGAGAAATTGAGACCTAGAGCAGTAAGGCTCTATATTAGTTTTGCATTGCTCCAGAGAAATACTAAATTGAAGCGGATGGATTCTGAAGCCAAATTTCCAGGGTTTTAAACTTGGTCTCCCATTTTCTACCTGTATGGCCTTGAACAAGTTACTCTCTGAATCTTCCTGTCTTCATGTGTGAAATGGTACTATTTATAGTATCTACATCAGGGTCGTTTTGAAGATTGAAAACGACACTGAGAACAAATTGATTAATATTGATTAAGTCCTAACCTTATAAGCACAATGGTATCTATTAGTTGTTATTACTGTTTTCATTTTTTCTAGCTGGCATTTACAGAGTTCCCACTAAGTGCAAGGTGTTGGGCTAGGCACTCTACATTCAAAATAGTCTTTGGTCTTAAGCCAGGTATGGTGGTTCCTGTCTATATGCCCAAAATTTGGGAGACTGATGTAGGAGGATTTCTGCATGTTCCAAGGCAGCCTGAGCTATGGCGTAAAACCCTGTCTCAAAATAAAATGGGACTGAGTAGATAGCTCACTGGGTAAAGTGCTTGCTGTTAAAGCAGAAGTACCTGAATTCAGTTTGTGCCCAGACCCCACGTTAAAAAGTGAGAGGCCAGTGCAGGCTTCTGTAATCCCAGCGTGCTGACACGGACAGGAACATGGGAAACAGATAGGAGAATCTCCAGGAAAATCATGGCAAGTGCAGCCAAGAACAACAGAGCAATAATCCTGAGAGAGAAATCTTTTCTCAAATGAAGTAGACAGGCGAGAACCAACTAGAAAGTTGTTCTCTGACCTCCACAGATGTGCCTTGGTGTGGACATGCCCACACCCACAAACAGCCAAACACACACCCACACATACAAACATAACTAATTTTATGAGCTTTTGATCTTTCTAACAATCCTGCATTATTTCAGAAGATGAATTACCTTGCTCAATGTCAACCAGCTGGAGAGTACTGAAGTCATTTCCCAAGCTGGATCCATGTCTTTTTGGGGAGCAAGATCTGGTCTTTATGGCTATTCAGTTGCTTTCCTATCCATGGAGGAAATTTTCCTTTAGCACATCCTGGTATAGTCCTAACTGGTCCTGCCCGAGCTACTCTTCCAGTCCCACTCTCAGTAACTCGTGTCCCAAGCAACATGTGTGTGTGTGTGTGTGTGTGTGTGTGTGTGTGTGTGTGTGTGTACATGTACACATGTATGCATGCTTCCACTTTTTCAACCTCTTCATCCTTGGGGTCTGCTTGGGTTGGGATTAATGGGAGATAATTTGTCAACTGGGATGATTACAGTGGGATAAACTGCTGACCCTGGAAACATTTATTCATTTCTTTGTTCATCAATGCTTGGTATGGTTTTGTCTCCCAGGAATATAGGATTGAATAAAATTGAGTAGTGTCAAGTGTTTTGGGGGGGTGGTCCAAGAAGGAGGATCAGAGACAAGAACATGGGGGGGATGAATCAAAGCACTTTATTAATTTGCCCCAGTTGGAGCAGCTGAAAATTTAAGAGAGAAGAAAGGAAGTGAGAAGAGTGCATTATGTGGTGTTTGCAACTAGCCCAGTCTGCCCCATTTGGTGTGACTATAGATTTAAGAGTAGGGAAAGTTGGTCTGGAGAGATGGCTTAGTGGTTAAAGTGCTTGCCTGTGAAGTCTAAGGACCCATGTTTGACTCTCCAGATCCCAAGTAAGCCAGACACACAAAGTTGAGGCAAGTGCAAGGTTGCACATGCCCACTAGGTGGCGCAAACATCTGGTGTTCGATTTCAGTGATTGAGGCCTTGGCACACCAATTCTCTCTGTCTTTCTCTCTGTCTCTCTCTAAAATAAAAAAAAATTAAAAAAGGGTAGGGGAAGTGTAGGGAGAGGGAGCCAGTAGGCAGGCACATGTTCAGTGCCATGGGCAGCAAGTGCCAGTGGGAAGTAGGAACTTGTTGGTACCTTCATGCACCAGTTGAGATGTTTGCAACTGGTGCCGAGTTTCTGCTTGGGGGAGGCAGCACATAGTTGGAGGGAGGCATGACTGCAGGCGGCTGTGGATGGAGAAGGGAATGGGTGAGAAAGAGAGAGGGTGCCCATAGGGCAGTGATTAGTGTTGGAGGGAGGGGACGGGAGGGAGGGAGGACAGAATGAACAGCTAGGAACCCAAAGAATTAAGGAGGTACACATATGAGTGGGAAAGCAGGGGTGGGCATGAATCTGTGAGCTGGGGGGGGTGGAATCAGGAAAATAAAAGGAAAATAAGCACCTGTAGTGAAGAGGGGTTAGAAGGACAGAAAAGAGAGCAAGGTTAGTGATGGCAGGGCTTTTATGCCTCTTGGGGTATGGTGGGCTGATTAGTGTGAGGGGGCTGGTGGAGAAGGGAGCTCAAAGAGTCAGGTAGTCTGGATCCTGGTGGAGAGCAGGCCCTTTGAAGAAATATCCCAGAGCTCTGAGAATGACAAATAGGAACTACCCTCTTTGGGGTTTACATAGAAATTCCTTCCTTAAACTTGTTAAGTCTTAATGTTTGTATTTATCTTGTTTGTCTGTTTATGGTGTTGAAAATTGAATGTAGAGCTTCAGACATGCTCGGCAAGTGCTGTCCTACTGAGCTATAGTTCAAGTCCCCCCCACCTTTTTGTTGGTCTTACTCTAGCCCAGGCTTACCTGGAACTCACTCTAGTTCCAAGCTGGCCTTGAATTCACAGCAATTCTACTACCTCTGCCTCCCAAGTGCTAGGATTAAAAGTGTATGCCAGGCTATTCAAGTTCCTTTTGCAAAAAAAAAAAAATATATATATATATATATAAATATCTGAGACAGGATTTCACTATGTTACACAGGCTGGACTTGAAGTCATTTTGTAACCCAGAGAAGTCTTTAAAAATTATTTGTATTTGCTTATTAATCTGTGAAGAGAGAGAGGGAAGACAATGAATGTGGGTTCACCAGTGTCTCTTTACCAGGGCTTCTTGCCACTGCAAAGGAACTCCAGATGGATCCACCACTTTGTGCACCTGACTTTACATGGGTACTGGGGAATCAAACCTCGGCTGGCAGGCTTTGCAAGTAAGTGCCTTTAAAAGTTGAGTCATCTTCCCAGCACCCTCAGCCTCCTGAGTAGCTAGGATTACAAGCCTGCACTCTCAGCTCCAGCTCTTCTTCTCCTTCTCCTTTTACCACTGAGCTACAAGCCTCAATCCAGTTCTCTTATTATGTTGTAGTGATAGCAATAGTGCTCACCGCATAGAGAAGTTTCAGGAGTCAATGAAAATCAGGCTGTCAATACCCTGTAAGGATATCTATCATAGATGGTATCCATCCCCTGATCCTGGTGCACTCTTGTTATCCCTGTGTCTTGGGAAGTTTCCCAAACTTTTTTTTTTTTGTCTTTGATTGTGACATGGGCATGATAGCAATGAGGTACAAACTCAGAGGGTGATTGTGGAAAGACTGATAGGAACCTATGCCTGGAACATGCTGAAAATGTTTACTATTGATTTTCCCCCTGTGTTACACAAGTAAGACCACAGCCAAATTGAGCATTCCATGGTGGCAATGGCCACATCCTAGCCTCAACTCAGAGCTTGACACAAAACTGGCACTAATAAAGGGTTTTGAATGAATGATACACAGCCAGATTCCAGTTACCTTTGCATCTAGCTCTTTGAGCTCTATCAGACTCCTATGAATAACTTCTTTATTTATTTGAGAGAGAGAAAGAGAACGGGCACACCAGGGCCTCGTGCGCTTGCATACACAATTCAGACACAGATGCCACTTTTTGCATCAGACTTTACATGAGTACTGGGGAATCAAATCTGCAGGCTTTGCAAGAAAGCACATTTAACCACTGAGCAATCTCTCCAATTCCCCTGCCAATAGCTTTTCAACTCACAGGCATGTGAAAGGAGGTGATGGGTAAGACCCCGAGGAACAGGAGTAAAGAGGGTTATGTTTAGGGCGTGGTGGCACACGCCTTTAATCCTAGAACTCAGGAGGCAGAGGTAGGAGGATTGCTGTGAGTTTGAGGCCACCCTGAGACTACATAGTGAATTCCAGGTCAGCCTGAACTACAGCAAGACCCTACCTTGGACCCCCCCCAAAAAAAGAGGGTTATGTATGTTTGTTTCTAAACAGGGGCTTGCCAGGCTTGAATGTAGACAGAAGTGGGCAGTAGAGAAGTAAGTGAAGTGAGAAAGGAAGAGAATTTAAAAGGAACCCAACAGCAACAACATAACAAATCCATGATTCCAGAGGGTGGAAAGGGGCTGGGACTGAGCACAGAGAAAACAATCAGAGCGCCAATAGCCAATAGCCACCTTAGACCAGATATCAGAAGGACACAAATGTTAGTGGATGGGGAAGGTTGAGGCAGTTCACCCTTTTCAGCCTCATGTGAACTTAACAGTCCTTCAAGTTAGATAGGGACAAGGGTGGGGTGAGGAGAACTCTGAAAGTATACTCTGAGTATTCTCAGATCTGAAAAAGTGTGGGTGGTGCCCATCAGAGGTCATGAGATGCTCAGAGAACTTCACTGAGGGTGACACCCAGTTCCGTTCTTGGGTAGATTAGGTCTGAGGAGGTATGAAGCTCTTTTCCTAAAGCTCCCTCCTGTGAGGGAGGAGACTGAACCCCTTCTGAGTAGGTGTGAGGGGATCCCTGTTGCAAACCTTGGAGCCCCATTCTAAAGAGTGGCAGCATAATATTCCTTTCTCTCTCTCTCTCGTGACCCTAGGCATGGCTTTCTAGATTTCTAGGGGATCAACCATTCTCTCTCTTGGAGCCCAGTTCCATACCAGCAGACGGAGTGGGAATGAGGATTCCAGCCTCTGCCTCTGTAGAGATGGAGAGTGGCCTGTCTCTGCACCCAGCTCCTGCTGGTCTCTAAGGATCTTTCCCTTGCTCTCCAAGCTCCCCCCCAAAAAAAAAGAACTCCTCTCCCTGTTCCTTGGAACATGATGGACTCAGGAAGCTAGGTATGAAGGGCTACTCTTCTCAGGCTAGAAGAAGAAAGGATAGAGGAAGCAGGGGTTCCTGGGTGGAGTCTAGAATCTGTTGGCAAACACAGAGAATCAGCTTGCTGGGAGGATGAGGGCTGCTCCGCCTCCAGGGGAGGAGGAGGCTTGGGGCCAGCAGCCATCCTTGTGCAGTTAGCCCTGCGATGGAAGATAGGTCTGGGTTGACCATAAGGCAGGAGACACTTGAGAGGTAGGGACTTCTGGGGACACATGGGCTGGCCTGGGAGCAGCTGCCATGTAATTCCCACCTTGGGCCTGGCGAAAGGGCCTTCAGCTCCTCATCACCATCTGAATGACTCTCATGACACCTGTCCTCCCCAAGGCATAATTAGCTGGTTACAGGTTGAATTAATGCTCCTTAGAAGGAGCTGACTGGTCCCTTGGTGGGGAGGGGCCTTTTTAGATCATAGATCACTTTCGAACAAATTCAACCTGTAGAAGATGTCACTGTGTCACTTATCTGAACCTCAAAGAGGGAGAAAATTTGGCCAGAGTGAGCCTAGAACGGGGCAAAACAAGCATTCCCCAAGGGCAAGTTAGGTGCCGTGTACTGGTCTAGTCACTCACCTGACCTTACCTCCACCTGTCAGGTAGGTATATTACCATACTTACGTGACAGAGGCAGGAATAAGTATGGAAGGTAAGGGATTTGCATGAGTCACATGACCACTAAGTGGTAGTTGAAGGATTTGAACTAAGGCAGCCTGGCCTCACAGCAGCACTATTACCCACCACAGTGCACGGTGCAGTTAGACCTGGAGCTACAGAATGGAGTGAATCCAACTAGGGGCTGGAATAGTGTGGAGTCCTGGGCTGAAACCATGTGATAGGAGATGCCTAGGAGAGTATTCCCTTTACACCTTGGTGTCCCACAGCTTAGGTGGGAGATGTGGTGCTCACATTCCTGGTTTCTTGGAGCCTAAAGGGTTACAAGCTCTGAAGCATGTTCTACCTTTACCCTGCTTGCCTTACCCTGCCTCAAAGCCAGTCTACCCGCCTGTCCTGAGGCTCAGGGAGAGAGTGCTTGTTGAACATTTTGGAAGAGGCTGCTGAAGAGTAGATCTAGAGCGCTGGTAAGAAGCAGGGGCTGACACATTGGGAATGACACCATTGAAGTCTTGGACACCTCTAGCTCGCCCCCGAGCCCCCTGTGATCCATATGTGACCTCAAGTTGGGCTGCAACATGTTACAAAGGCTCCTAACTTGGAGATAGAAGAGATCTGTGTGAAAATGACTTTGATGCAGCTAGAAACCATTACTCCAGAGACCTGGGAACTATCTTCAGCTCCTGTCCCTGGTGGTGTAAGATAACCAAAGTCCCAGGCCATTTGCTTTCATAGACATTTTCAGTCTATGAATGAAGCTTAGCCTAATCCTTATGTAAATTTCAAGGTTCCTTTATTTCAGCCTCCTGGGTTCAGGGTACAAGACGTTTCCAAAAGAACCAAGACAAGGCTATGAATGTGTCACATCCTTGGCCCCTAAAACAGTATTGCTATTGATGGTTCAAAGATGCTGTTGGACACTCTTCTCCGGACACACCCTGACTCTACTCCTGGACTAGAGGTGGCCGATTTTCCTAATCTCATTGAGGAGGTCTCCTGACCTTTCTTCTGCTCTGCACTGGGTTTTATAACCCCTTTGTCTGTACTTTGACCACCTTATTCCACAGACTCTTGCTTTGATAGGGGTTTTGTCCAATACAATCTGTAAATTCGGCCCTGAGTTTCAATGCTAGTACCACACAAAAAAAGCAAAAACAGCTGTAAAATCCATTTGGGCTTGAATTATGACTGGATGGGAGCATGCTTGCCTAGCAAGTGTGAGGCCCTGAAATGAAATCCAAGTATAGAGAAAGAAGGAAAGAAAGGGAGATAATCAAAGAAACAAAAAGAAGAAAATAAAAATGCCCAAACTGCAATTTATGAAAAGGCAGTATTACTTGTGGCACCCACTGTGCTTTTAAATTTTAGCTCCATGGTTTATTACTTCGCTTTTGGATAAATAAGTACCTTTGCTTTTTTTGAAACTGGCTAGCTTCACATTCATAGAACAGCCCCCGTCTCAGCCCCTGGTATGCTGGGATTTCAGGCATTAGCCATCACGCTCACCTTTTCCTGTCTTGTCTTCTATCATGGTCACCGAATTATTACGGGACAGGGAACTTGCCCTTCACTTTCTGGAGGAAGTCAGCATAGACCAAGGATTGGATCAGGAAGAAACCTGCTCTAGGAGTAGCTTCTCTCTAGCTGTGTGTGTTCTTGTAGCCCCAGGGAGCAGTGGGGACCAGTCTCTGAGGGACTGCCCCCCCACCCTGTGGATTCTGAAAATGGAAAGGCTGTGTCCATTGGTGAGACAATTGATTGCTCTAATATGTTTCCGTAAGCTGAGTCTCCTTACCTCTAAGACAAGGACAGTAATATGACCTGGGATGTTGGAAGATTCAATGGGCTTAAGGGCATGAAAGTAACTGATGAAGTTCCTGGTTCATAAGAAGTGTTGTATTGTGGTAAGGGTCCCTATAAAACAGAGACGACAGCTACGTGTCTGTATGCCTGTAAGCAACCTTGAATCCCAGTCTGAGGAAGATAAGGGGGAACTGGAGAACAGGAAAACAAGAAACATCTGCAGCAGGCTGGTCAGTGTCCTTAAGCCTACCTACCTCCTCGCTCCTCCCCCTTTCCCTTGTAACCCTGTCCTGCCTAGAGATAGTAGTAAGAAGTAACCAATCATGTAATGTCAAATATGATCAACGTTACTGTTTTTTCTTTACTATAAAAATCTGAAATGAGGCTCAGGTTTTTTTGGGTGGTGTGGTAGTTAAGGTGGTTACTCCGTTTGGGCCTTATCTGGCTAATAAAACTATTTTCTTGTGATCTCAGTGCCTTGGTCTTTACTCTCCCACGTCATGTCACTGGTTGTCCCTTTACCAAATTTGAGTGTTCATTTTTTCTTCAACAAATGTTGATGGGAAACTAAGGACTCTGGCAGATTGCCAAGGGCACAAGCTGGCTAGAAGGACTTTGGGTTGGGAAGGTAGGATTTCACAGGATGTGTCACCAGCACCATTCATACCCGTGCAGATTCTCTCTGTTGTCCTCAGCACCTTCGCCACAGAGCAAAGGGGGATTACAGATAAGTTCCCTGGTTTTCAGACCATTGGTGAACAAGAAACTGTTTTTTTTTTAAGTGATAATGTCTTCTAGGGGCTGAGAGCATTTAGCTCCCCAAAGCCCTGTGATTCTGTGAACACTCCCACTTTGCAGCTAAAGCAATCGAGGCAAGGGGATTACATGATATTCTTGATGGTACAGAGCTTACTTGAATCCCAGTATACAAATATCTAAATGTGAGGGGGACTGGGGATATAGCTCAGATATTGAGTGTTTGTCTAGCATGTGTGAGGCCCTGGGGCCCATTCGTAGTAACACGTAAGAAAGAAAGGAAAGAAGGAAGGAAGGAAAGAAGGAAGGAAGGAAGGAAGGAAGGAAAGAAAGAAAGAAGGAGGGAAAGGAGAAAAGGATGAAAGAAGGAAGGGCAGGAATGGTGGCTCACACCTTTAATTCCAGAATTTGGGAGGCTGATACACGACAATTACCAGGAGTGTGAGGCCAACCTGAGCTACACAGTAAGACCCTGTCTCAAAGAAGAAATGTCTAAATGAGCCTTGAAGGAGAGGATGGGGCCTGGATTTTCCTTTATTTGTTTTTGAGGTAGGGTCTCACTCTAGCCCAGGCTGACCTGGAACTCACTCTATAGTCCCAGGCTGGTTTCGAACCTCCCTCTGCCTCCCAAGTGCTGGGATTAAAGATGTGCACAACCACTCCTGACTGGATTTTCCTTTTATACCTCCCTGTCTCACAGACCTGGCACATAAGTTTAAATACCATAGATATAGGTCAACCCTCTTATTTGATGGAAGAAAACATGAAGCACATAGAGGAGTATGGCTGATCAAGATCATTCAGAACTGGTTCTTAAACTATGGCCTCTGGGTTCAGGGACCTTTCCTTGGCTGCATCCGGCAGCATGGGCATCATTTTGGCTATGTGAAATGATCTCCTTGGCCCTTCACAGTGAGAATGTTTCTGACTCTTTGCTCTTTTCATGGTGGGCTGGTCTAGAATGATCTGTCCTAGGCTCTCCCATAAGGGATATTGAGCAGAACCTGCTCAAGGAGAGAAATGGTGGCTCGTTTACAGACTACTAGGCAGCCTCCACTTCAGATTTCTTTTTAAACTTCTCCAAGCTATAAGCCACACATTGAAGGATTAGCTAATGAATCATCAGTTGTCTCATTCCACACAGAGAGGTGCAGGCCTCCCTCTGGCTTCCTTCTCTGCTGGAAGGGGAATCAGTGTCTTTTCTCAGTTGGACCTGTGTGCAGAGGAAGCAGAGAAATGAAAGTACTTAATTAAGGAGCAAGGAGAAGGGGGGGCAGAAAGGGCTCCCTACATCTTTTTTTGGATCACAGTATCTCCCTTCTGAAGGCAGTGTGCAGCAGCAGAATCCAGAGACTGGTCTGCTCAGGGGGTCTGTTAAAGCTGTAGCTCCAATTCATGGGGCAGATGACATACAACGAAGGTGAAAGACTCTACAGGCCCAGCTACAACTGTCCTGATCAGAAACACCCAACTCTTAACCGCCAATCCCACCCCTATGTCAAGCAGTCTGGGCCCTGGCCATGGGCAGTGAGCAAGACTTGTGAGCAGAGAGACAATTTCCTGAAAATACCCTCCTGGGCCTGAATTTCATTTTCTTTCAAGTAAGGAAAGCTTTCTTGTCTTGGTGTAAATTTACAGTCACCTGACTCTAAATGCATATAGAAGAAATCTCCTCTTATGTGCTTCAGAGAAGAAAGTGCTGTGCTCAGCCATCCATACTTCCGCTTCACAAGGGTTCTAGGAAGTGTCCATAAATGGTCCTCAGTACAGCCCATAGGAGGGCCAGTGTTTGCCCATAAAATGCATCAACATTCTGAAGATTCAGTCTCCGGAATGCTCTGAGCTGTAATGAATTCTCCTTGAGATCTTGCCTTCATCTTAAGTCCTTCATTTCCCTCCTTTCTCTGCACACAGGATCAGCAAATATAAGATATATTGATCCCCTTCTGGAGGAAGAGAAATCCAGGGGAGGGCTGCAGCTTTCTTTATGGGATGAGACAGATGATGACATTAACTGTGTGGTCTGTAACTTGGGAGAGTTAGAAAAGAAGTCTGAAGTGGAGGCTCTGGCATGTGCTTAGGTCCTCTATGGGCGTGACTGGTATCACTTCCTCCTTTAGCTCAAACACCTTCTGTCCTGACCCATGTCTAACCATCAGCCCTCGCAAGTCCGGTGGCTTCCTGGTCTACATGAGTTCTTTGTCACTGACTTTTCTAAACCCAAGTCATTCCCCACCTCTAGTCTTCCTGCCCAGTTCAAGACAGATCACACCTGCTTTGTTTGGACTGTGAAGGTCCTACCCTCAGGGACAGGACATGTGGGGGCTAGGCTGGGATGGAGGATCATTGCTTTTCTTTCTGAGGATTATCAATAAAGCATCCTGCTACACCCTGCCCTGGCTGCTACTCACCAAACCTCCTAACCTACTAGAGGGTATGGAGAGGGGAGAAAATGGAGACAGTTCTGAGAAATGATTGGGGAAAATTAACTATACCTGCAGGGTGGGCCCAGCTTTCTCACCACCCTCAAGAGACAGTGATAATGAGTCCAACCAGTGTAGACGTATTCCTTCAGGTATGGACTATGTTTGCTTCCATTGTCTTCAAGGGGAGAGCAAAGTTTGTTGAGATAATTCATGCACTCAGTTTTGTTTTTTGAGGAAGCAAAGAGGGTAGAAGAGAACTGCCATGACCCCAGGGGATGGACTATGCATATTGGATTAAAAAATATTTTTATTTATTTAGTTAATTGCAATCAGAGAGAGATTGAAAACAAAGAGACAGAGAGAGTGGGTATGACAGTGCCTCCAGCTGCTGCAAATGAACTCCAGATGCATGTGCCTCTGTGTGCAGCTGGATTTAAAAGGGTAAGTACTCCCGGCATTCATTTTCCTATTAATAAGCGAAGACAGTGGGGGTGGGGACATTTCTTTTTGATTGGCAGCTGTTGGCTCTTCTTTACTTCCTTGGCTGCTTTGAGCAAAGGACTGTCAGTCAAATAACTAGCTGGACTATCCCAATGCCAGCACTGGCCATCTGGAACTGTCCTCCAATCCCTTGAGAAACTACATGATGATCACAACTGATTGACCAGGCTCCTGGAGCCACAACCTCAGGTGTTTGAAATAGTTTGCACTAAACTTTTTGCTGTCACCAACCTCTACATGACCCTGCAACCTTTTCCACTGTGGTGGGATGGGGAGCATTTATCTTAGTGTTCTAGCAGAAAAACTGGTGCTTAATGGCAAGGCTGATTGGATTAAAGCAAATGGCTGAGATTGGTCTAAATTCCCTCTGTTAGGCTATAAATGCAGTCTGCTCGGGTAAGTCCTGGAGCATTGTCCTGTGCTGCCTTTCGCTTGTGTTGCAGCATTGGCTCCAATTTTTTGTCGGGAGGGGGTTGAGGGAGGGTCTCACTCTAGCCCAGGCTGACCTGGAATTCACTATGTAGTCTCAGGGTGGCCTACCTCTGCCTCCCAAGTGCTGGGATTAAAGGTATGCGCCACCTCGCTCGACTTTTGGCTCCAATTTTTAAAGTAATGATAGCTGAACCAGTAACATGGAGAAAGAAGCAACAGAGATAGCAGAGCAGAGACAGCCAAGCAGTCAGCAACCTGAGTTGTGCAAGGAGCAAGGTATCCAGGGGTACACTGTGAAAAAAGGCAAGAAGAAAGTATGGTATTGGTCAAGTTGCTTTTCAAGCCTGGACTGATAATGTGTTCTTGCCCATGACCATGAGCAGGACCCAGAGTTCTTATTGTCTTGATTTTATCTAAGGGAACAGCATGGCTCTCTGAATGCACAAAGCCCTTCTTCCTATTCTCACCATGGTTTGGAGCTCCAGAGCCCACAATCAGGTTGCCTGACTTGAGGGATGGGTACCTGTATAATAAGCACTTCCATCAGTGTCCTGTCTCTGTGGGTTCCTTGGGTTGTAGGTCCAGGGAAGGGGGAGGTGAAGGACTTAGTGATACCAGAGAACTATGTGGGCGCAAGTCTTCAATTAGAACATGCTAGTGCATGCAAGGGCCTGCCACATGGTGTGATGGAGAATGGGACAGGTACGCCATGACAGAGAGGTAGGCAGAGGACAGTGGTACTTCTGGGGACAGAGTGCAAGTCTAATCAGAAATGGAGGGCACTTTGAGAGACTAGGCTGTTATATATGCTACTTCCAGATCTCATCCTCAGCATCACCTGCATCCAAATAACTCTGAAATGGAACCACCTACTGCCAGCCACATTCTGAATTTCCAAACATGAACATCCATGTGCCACTGGGAAGCCTTACTTGGATGAATTTGGATACTTCACTCACTGCTGTCTGTACGCTTCTTACTTTAGACCAGTTGGTTTGAAAACTGCTAGGCATTCCTTGGGGCTGGGTTCTAGCTAGCATGTTTCTATGTGACTTTACCCCTGCCATTGCATACTGGATCAGAAGCAGCAATGCAATAAGGATTGGCCCCTCAGTTTTTTTCTCTCATGCTTGAAACCCATTGCACTAGCCAGCATGGGTCAATCTTTGAAAGTGGGACACCTTGTATAGGGGGCGTGGTGTCCTTTTTTGTTGCCATGGATATAGAAAGTATAGGAAAAGGAAGTGCAGGCTCAGAGAAGACAGAAGGAGTAAGCTCTGGTCTCCTGTCAGCTTTACAGTTTTGGGAAGTTGGGCTCTAGTCTTGCCCTGGGTTGCACCACACATCTCTATAAACTCAGAGCACTCTGCTTTCATAACCCTATGCTTATCCATTATGCTCTATTCCTAGCAATGAAAATATCATTCCTATGTCTGGTAGGATGAGAATCTTTTCCTCGCAATAAAAATTCTATTCCTAGCAATAAAAATATCATTCCTATATCTGGTAGGATGATGATCTTTTCCTTGCCACGCTGCAAGGGGATGGAATGGAGAAACAAACATATATAGGCACCTGTGAACATGCAGAAGCACACTCAGGCAGCAGACAAACATAATGAGGCACTGGGAGGAGGGGATAAGAGATAGGGAAAGGAAGTGGGAATAGTGGAGATCTGGTCCAGTATGTGTGACACAGCATGTCACAAGAGTATGGGAAAGACTAAGAGGTTAATAGTCTATGGATTGTGTTTGTGTGTGAGATACGGGCACACAGACACATAAACACACACTGACAGAGAAAGATTGAATGAGAGATACGTGAAAAGCTGATCAATGACACAACTTCTATGCAAGATAAAGAGATCTAAGAATTCAGGGGGAACCCTGATTAGGGGAAGCAGCAACATGAGCTGCCTACAGAGATGCTATGGGGTATACCAAAGACAAGGTTCAAAGCTTTCCCTTTGCCTACAGACCCAAGTTCACCAACCTGCTGCCCCATGAGAGTCAGAGGGCCTACGGCCTGCTGGACTATAGCAGAAGCCTCTAAGACACACTTTGTCCTTGGCCACACTGCACGACTACACAAAGGCTGTCTCTGTTGGACCCAGGAAGCTCCTCTGGTTGTTACCTGGAGTTGGAGTCATAGAGAAAACATTGGCACTGACCTGCCTCTTACATTCATCTCAGCCCCAGGTACATACATACATACATACATACTGACACACATATGGACACACTGAAATATATACAGACACACTGACACAGACATACCTTCACACACACAGTGACACATACATGTATACATGCCCTCATATACACACCCACACAGAGACAGACCAAAGCATGTGGGACCAGACACACTCACATATATACAAAAGCACAAAGACACAAATATGCAGTCATACACTAACATCCACAGCTGTTCAGATTCACACAGATTATAAGAACACCTAGAGGGATAGATGTCTTAACACACAGATGCAGTAACAAATGCAGATAACAGATACACACATAGAATCATAAATTTCCAGACACTCACAAACATATGCAGACACTTAGGAACATGAAGAAGCAAACTCGGGCAGCATAGCTATGTGCCATAAACATAGACATACAAATATAATGAGGCATATAAATATCAATATGTATATTTGCAGACACACATACCCTTAGTCTCATACACACACACACAGCCCCATGAAGACATGGCCTGGGTCTTCTAGGAGTAGTAGGAGAGTTCATGCTGGCTGGATTTGGGATAATGCTCTCCTGCTGATATTTCACTTTATAATGGGAGAAAGGATCATTCGGGGATAGGAGAGGCAGGAACTGTTCCTGTGCTGGACTCCACCATGGAATTTTGCTGAGCAGGCTCCTGGGAACAAGGAGGGAAACTTTTCACTTAGATTTCAGGAGAGGGATGGGCCTCAATAAGACTCCTGAGCAGACCAGACCTGGGGAGGGTGCAGGGCAGGGCAGGTGAGTAGTACTGAAACCTGAGGCTAAGGGAAAGGTGTGGGGAGTTGGGCACACATTCCTAGCTATGGATTATTTCTAACTTTCCTGAATACAGAGAACAAGGCTTACAGTGGTCACCTTGTGATGGAGATCTTGCCAAACTCCAGCTCCAAGATTGGAGCCTTTAACCTGGTCCTCGTGATGTCACCATGATTGTGTACATATATGAAAGTGTGTGTATATATGCCTGCATGTCTGTGAGTACATATGTATATGTGTGTGTGCATATAAGCAACCATGCTCACACATGCGCAGATTTAAGTGTGCAAATGCATGCATATGAACACACATGTGTCTATGCACACAAGCACACATGTGTCTAGGTTTGATGTATTTGTATATGTGCAGCAATATATGTATATGTGAATGTGTATACCAAGTCTGTGCATGTTTGTGGAAGTGTGCATGTACCTACCATGAGAATGCTGAATTCTTGGCTGTGGATGTGCTGTATTCTTAATGGTCATCACTGCCACTGTGCTGTGTGCAACGGCCCGGAGAAGCTCAAGATGTTCCAGCCCCCCTCATTTCACTGCAGAAAATCACACCAAGGTAAAACTAACATAGTTGGTAGCCAAACCTGCCCCTGAGCTGATGAAGCTGTGAGTCAGCTCAGCTGGCATAGATGACAAAGGATCCACGGCCCACCTTGCGCCTTGGCTCTATTGCAAGCAGGATCAACAGGGGGTTGGCAAGAATGGGCCACTATGGGTTGGATCCTAATGTGACTTTTGGGCTCTAAGGGAGTATCTGTCTCTTCTCTTCATCCTCATCCCAAGACTCTTCTATGGTCTTTGGCCCAAGGGAAGGACATAAAGGAGATGTGACCATTGAACTGGGCTGATCATTACATATAATCCACCAGAATAGCATTTGACAGATCAGGCAACTGAGACTCATAGTAGTCATTTAGGTTGTCCAAAGCCAGGTAGCCTGTGGATTGAGGCAATGGGGTTTCAAAGCCATCTCCAGTGCCCTGTTTCAGTTAGCTTCATGTTTGTTGGCAGAAAGCACCCGACCAAAAGAAGCTTGTGGAAGGAAAGGGTTTATTTTGGCTTATAGACTCGAGGGGATACTGCATGATGGCAGGGGAAATCATGGCATGAGCAGAGGCTAGCTATCACCTCTTGGAAAACATCAGGTGGACAATAGCTTACAGCAGTCCAACAATAGCAGTCTGCAGGCCTGAGCATCAAGGAAGCTGGTAGCTGCTCAGTCCATGTGGCACAATGCCTCAGCATTTCCAATCGTGCACTGAAGGCCTGAAGGCTTCCTGGAGAGCTGCTGGTCTCCAGTCCACTCTGCAAGGCTGAGGAAACTTGCTTTCAGTGCAGAGGAAAGATAGCCAAATAGGATAGATGCACATGCTAGTGAGGGCACTCACCAACAAGCAGCATCAGCAGCCAGATGGGAAGAAGAGGCTCCTTCCTCTCAGGGCTTCCTTACATAAAGCCCACCACCAGGAGGGCTGTCCACACTTGGGGAAGGACTCACTCTGAAGGAATGACCTCCTTTTCCCCTTAAATTTTCCTGGAAGCAACGCAAACGACCTATCCAAGAGGAATGTCTGTGGATTCCTAACCAGATCAAGTTGACAACAGAATGTAACCATCACATACCCTCTTAAATTCCAAATTTCTCCACTACATGATGAAATGTGACATACATAATGATGGATTAAAAATGACTGCAAAAAGTGCCTAGCAATACCTCCGCAAGACCCTCAAAATAGAAGAAAAAGATGATGTCATCAAATTAAAAGAGAGACTAATGGAGAGAGGGAGGGGATATGATGGAGACTGGAGTTCTAAAGTGGAATGGGGGAGGGGAGGGAATATCAGGTGGGTTTTTTTGTATGTAAGTATAAAAGTTGTCAATAAAAAACAACAATTAAAAAAAGCAAAAAAAAAAAAGAAAGAAAAATGACTGCAAAGTCTTTACCATTTTTCCTATTGCGAGATGAAGTTCAACTCTCCTCCCCATTAATCAGGGATAGATTTAGAGACTTTTCAAGCTGGGCATAAAAAGCCTTGAATCTTCCTGGGACCTCAGGCTCAGGTAAGGTACTGGTTGAACCAGCCTTTCATACCCCTATTCTGGCACCACACCTAGGAGGGAGTCATATTTGACATTCAAGGTCACACCATTCTTCAACTGTGACCAACTCCAACTGTTGACTCTCCATGGAAGAGTATGGGCAGGTGGAGGCATGACGGAAGCGAGGATTTCCTTGTGGATATTGGTGGAGTGGAGAGGGTCTATGACTACTAGGCTGACACCTCAGCCACAAATACTCCCCTGTGGGCACTCTAGGGGCCATTCTGTCTCCTTCCAATGCCTCCGGGCACACCACATCTGCCATGGTAGGCCAGGTTTGGCTTGGTTGTAGCCTGTTCTTTTGCTGAGTGCCTTAGGACATACTCCAGGCTCAGGTTGCCATTGCTTTAGGTTTATTTCACCTCTTTAAACAAATATAAATTATTCATCAGCCATAATGCCAGTAATAACAAGCCCTTGTTGCTTGGCTTTGCAGTTCTGCTACAGCTTGAGGCCTTCAAAAGCTTGTCTGCTCTCCCAGTATGGTCTGGGCCCAATCAGCCTACAACTTCAACCCAAGGTCAATATGTTTCAGCTTCAAAGTGAGCTCAACATGACTCCACCTTAACTGAAGTCCCAACCTCAGTTCCTTCTTAGCATTAGTGTACTTTTAGCTTAGATCCAATCCCAATATATCTCCAGTTTCCAGGGTTCTGAAGACCATAAGGGCCTAAGGGCCTTAGTCTTTGCTTCCTCTGAATTTACCTGAGGATTGACACTGGTCCCTCCGCCCCACCACACAGCAGCCACACAAGACCAAGCAACAAGGGTGTAGCTGTGATTGGCCTGACTGGGTGTCAATCTTGAGGCTGCAAGCATGAGTCTGATGATACCTTTGTCATCTTTGAAGGGCCAGCCTGAGTATTCGGAGACTGCTTCCTGTCAGCTCTGCCTGGGAGCCCTCATAGCCTTACAGTTCTTGATGCACAAGTAGACCTGGAAGGGAGGGCTTGAAAAGCACCCTCCTGCCATGCATGAGATCCATCTATTGACCAGTGCCTATGCAGATCCCACCTATTCTCCCCACAACCTTACTCTTCATTTAACCTTATATGAACATGTCTCTATCTTCTGCCTCCGTTCCTCTGTTTAGCTCCCCAATTTCCAAGTAGACTGGAGTCTACCCTAAATACCAACCTAGTGATAGCTAACATCCCTGTGTCACTGCCTATTACCTCTCTCAGAAATCCTTGAGATAGATGACATTATCTCCATTTTACAGGTGGAAAAACTAAGATATGAGTGCTTAAATACACTGCTTAAACTCACACAGTGGGCAAGTGTCAGACCTGTAAGTAGATATAAGAGGCCATTGATATTCATGTAAATTTAGTCAACTATCTCTTCATAATCTCCATTTGGATGTCTAATAAAAAATCAAATCTAACAATGCCAAAGCAGATCCTTGACTCTCTTCTCCTCACAAAGAAATTTTTCTGTAGTCTTCTAATTTCAGAAAATGCATCAATATTCTCCAAGTTGCTCAAGACACAAAGCCTTTAATCAAGTCAACTCTTCAGTCAGCCCTATAAACTGTACTCTTAAAAGGAGCCCAAGTCTCCTGCTCTGTGGCTATCTCTTCTGCTAGCATGCCACCATCATATCTCACCTAGATTGCTGCAAGACATCCACAGTGATTTCTGCGTCCTCACTTGGCTGAGCTCTGGTCTAGGTTTTTTGGTTGACAAGGGACAAGGGATGTGCCTTAGCTAAGCAACTGAATCTATTTCTCTGAGGAAATAAAAGAGGTGAGACAATAGCATTACCTTGGCAGGTGGTATGAAATCAAATGTACTGTTATGTACTAAAGTCCTCTATAAACTGCAAATACATGGATGACTCTTCCCTCCCTTAGTACTTGTTGTCAACACAGGTCCAGACACGCTGCATTGCTCTTTGATGTTCAGTTCTGCCTCTTTGGGATACCTCTTGTACTCAGAACTACTATGGTGCCTGTGGAGTTCCTCTTCTTTTCTGGATTTGGTTTCTGTATGAAACTGTTCAGACTCACACCCAGGGACTGTATATCTATGTTACACTATTCAACTTCCTAAAATCCTGCCTAAATGTCCTCATTTGTAAAAAAAATAAATAAATAAAAGAATTTCTGCTTTGCCCCTCCTATTATATTTTACTATTACTCTCACCCTAAGGAAGTCAGAATTCTTAGTGTACATGTAAGAGCAAAGGATTTTTAAAATTTGTGCTTACATTTCTGGTGATAATATTACTGTTGGGGGGCTGGAGAAATGGCTCAGTGGTTAAGACACTTGCCTGCAAAGCCTAACAACCCCGTGTCGATTCCCCAGTACCCACACGTTGTAGTCATGTTCGCACTGCTGGCAGAAATCATCTGACCAAGAGCAGCTTTTGGGGAAAAAAAGGATTTATTTTGGCTTACAGACTCTAGGGGAAGCTCCATGATGGTGGGGGAAACGATGGCATGAACAGAGGGTGGACATCACCCCCTGGCAAACATAAGGTGGACAATAGCAACAGGAGAGTGTGCCAAACACCGGCAAGGGGAAACTGGCTATATTACCCATAAGCCCTCCTCCAACAATACACTGCCTTCAGGAGGCGTCAATTCCCAAATCTCCATCAGCTGGGAACCTAGCACTCAGAACACCTAAGTTTATGGGGGACACCTGAATCAAACCAGTACACCACATAAAGCCAGATGCACAAAGTGGCACATGCATCTGGAGTTTGCAGTGGCTGTAGGCCCTAGTGCACCCATTTCTCCATCTGTCTCTCATTGTTCTATCTCTCTCTGCTTGCAAATAAATAAATAAAAATATTTTTAAAAGATTACCATTGGGAATGTACTTGTGAGAGGTTGCCTGTGTTTAGACTTGTGGCTTCTTCTTTTTTTTTTTTTTTTTTTTTTTTTTGGTTTTTCGAGGTAGGGTCTCACTCTGGTCCAGTCTGACCTGGAATTCACTGTATAATCTCAGGGTGGCCTCGAACTCTTGGCGATCCTCCTACCTCTGCCTCCCGAGTGCTGGGATTAAAGGCGTGCGCCACCACGCCCAGCAAGACTTGTGGCTTCTTAATTTGTGTCCCTGTGATGCAGCCCTCACCCCACCTTCAGGCTGAGGATCTGAGTGCAAAGGATAGCAGAGAGTGAACCACAGAGGCCTGACAGTGTGGGGTGCTGTCTCTATTGGGGGGTTGGTGGAAGGGTGTGATCATTGGGTCTTCTCTGCCCTAAATCTCTAGGCCATATCTTCCATACTGACCAGCAAGATGTCTAATGCAGGACATTGTCTATGTGGTAGTTTGAATGTATGTACCCTCAACAGACTCGGGAGTTTCATTAAAGCTTGTAACTTGGATTTCCACCTTCCTGCCTGAAAGAGGTGTCACTGGGGGCAGATTCTGGGGTTCAGCCCAAAGGTGTGTTTTAGGGCAGATCTGATTTCCAGTCTAAAGGTATGTACAGTGCTTGAGCTTTACCTGGGTTCCCTGCTGTTTGGCTGACAGTTTTGCTCTTGCTTGTAGTGCTGGCTGTGTGGTTGTGTTTCTGCTTCCATATGTGAAAGGGGTCCAGTTTCTTCTGCCAGCAACAGAACTTCCCCTGGATTTGAAAGCTTCCAATAAATCCCTTCCTCCCATAAACTGTGTCTGGTTTGAAAGTTCATCCCAGCAACATGAAGCTGTCTACAACAGTCTAAATGGTAAAGATGTGGGAATTGTCTCCAGAGGGCTACTAAAAAGATCACATCTATAGTAGTTTGACAGGATACTGGTTGCAACTGACAGAGACTCAATTCAATGCTGTCAAGGCAAAATTGCTTTGCTGTCTCGCAGACCTGGGTTTCAGAAACAACTGCACTCAGAAATGAAAATACCATCAAGGGCAGTTCCCTCGTCTGTGTACTGGCACTATCCTTTCCTCCTGCAGATTGGCTCCTTTCAGTGACTAGCTCTTTTCTTCATTCACCCCACAAACTGCTCCTTCTCTGGGGTCTTCTGCCTCAGTGCATTATATTTTTTTCTGAATCATTCAAGTCATAAATCTGAGCATCACCTTCAACTTCCATCCATTCCCCCATCCAATCAATCCTTAAGTCCCCTAGATTCCTCTTCTTAATGTTCCCCAAACACATCTTGGCACAAGAAACCCACACCATAGTGCCTTCAAACATAGCTTTTTCCAGGTATATGACAAAGGTTGTCCATGTGCCATCACTATGGTGGAGGCTCAATAGGACATGGATACATAGAAGAAAGGAGGCAGTCATCTCAACACCTTTTGGGGAGGAAAAGTAGGCATGGAATAGAACAGCTAACAGATTCTGTGTATTGGGAAGATTAGACGACATGCAGGAGGAGAGCAGTGATACATTTATGGCTGGTGAAAGGCATGCAGCCAGCTAGGGACATGCTACTGCCACCCACATTGGAGAAAAAGATTATTGGAGACTATTGACAGACACCCTAGTAATCATCAACTTCCTTCCTTTTCTCCTGGCTCTGGCACTTGCTGAGCAATTGAGTAATGGTCTGCCTAGTACAGTCAGGTTGGTTAAGAACATTGGTTGTAAAATCATGGGTTGAGTTAAGGAGATACTCTGGCATTTGGACTGACCCCCCCCCTTTTCTATGCAGTCCCATTCTATCCTATTAGCCCTGAGCTCATGGAAATCCTCTTGCTTCCGCCTCCTGAGTGCTGGGATTATGGATGTATCTCATCACACCCAACTCGTAGTTTGTCCTTCTCTATTTGTAACTGTGTGACTTTGGGCAAGTCCATTCACCTTGTGGAACTTTGTTGCCCATGTAAAATAAGTTCATGAAGCACATGATTCCCTGCTGAGGGAAGCCAATAAGCATGACTGAGGAAGAGCCCTTGTCATAATATGGCAATTCTAACCAGTCATCACAGTTGGCCAACACTCTGGAAGATAGCTGAGCCAGGTGCTCAGGGCAAAGATTGGGATTCAGGTTAAGAACGTTCTAGGAGGGGCAGAGGAAATGGCTTAGCAGTTAAGGCATTTGCCTGTGAAGCCTAAGGACCCCGGTTCCATTCCCCAGGACCCACATAAGCCAGATGCAGAAAGGGGAGCATGCATCTGGAGTTCGTTTGCAGAGGCTTGGAGGCCCTGGAGCACCCATTCTCTCTTTGTCTCTATCTCCTTCTTCCCCTCTCTCTCTCTCAAATAAATAAATAATAAAATATATTTCAATAAAAATGTTCTAGGAGTATTTGATGAATAATTCTGCCCAACGACTAGCCCCCACAGGATGGGAAGAATTTCAAGAAGCATAGATGGAAGGAATTTTGCACAAAAGGTTTATCTGGAGATTGGATGAGAAGGAGTTCCAATATGTGGAGAGGAGCTAGGGAGCTGGTTTGCAAAACCTCTAGCATTTCAAGCAGGAGGGTTGGAAAGCTCAACTCGGCCAACAAAACCTTTGTACAGAAGGCCAAACTAATATATAGAGAGGGTCAGAAGAGTTACAGTAGGATTCAGGGATCTCAGAGCAGAAGTCTATGTCTCCAGATTTTTCCAATTTCAGAGGACTTGAATGTCCAACTGAAGCGTTGTATTGGATCCTGCTGCCTGGGAGGTCATTGATGCCTTTTGAGCGGGATGTATAGCTGACAGAAAATAGTGGACACAGATTCTGAGTCCTTAAAAAAATCTTTTTTGCATATGTGTGTGTGTTGATATGCATGTGATCACATATATGTGGCTGTGCATGGACTTGTGTTTGCATGTGGAGTCCAGAGCCTGACATAAAGTGTATTCTTAGATTGCTCGCCTCTTTATCTACTGAAATAGGGTCTCCCACTTGAACCTATGGCTCACCAATTCAGTTAGTCTAGGTAGCCAGTATTCCTTGAGTATTCTCTGTCTCCACCTTTGAGCACTGAAATTACAGGTGACTGCCACACCCACCTGACAGCTATGTGGGTGCTGGTGATCCAAACTCCAGTCCTTATGCTTGAGTGGAAAGTGCTTTATCCATTGAGCCATCTCCTCAGCCCTGAGTCTTGTTATCATTGGATGACAATGAGCACTTTCAGCCCATGACACAGACATCTTGGGATCTCCTGCTCCAGATCATCAGCCTGTACCTGAAGAAGAGTTTCCTAGCTGAGGCTATACATCAGAGTCACCTGAAGAGTTGAACAAATGAAAAGAACCAGCTCACCTCAGGTCTTTGGCACCCACCCTCCACAAATGGTTCCTTCTGACTGATCAGGTTCCTTGGGTTACACAAGTGATCACAAGTCTGTATGGGAGTAGGAGTCTGAGGCCTGCCTTTGCTGAGTAGTGCATGCTGGAAGTATGGCACCATAGCTCTATGTCTCAGGGCTTCTGACAAGGGCAGGGATGGGTACTACATGTCCAGTACTCCATCTTGGTTCTACCCCATGAATATTTCCAAGGATATCCCATTGATAGTCCAAGGACTGATTCTAATGATACAGCTGGCCCTGCCATCTCTATTAGCCATGAATTCTTTTTTTTTTTTTTTTTTTTTTTTTTTTTTTTTTTGGTTTTCCGAGGCACTCTAGCTCAGGCTGACCTGGAATTCACTATGGAGTCTCAGGGTGGCCTCGAACTCATGGCGATCCTCCTACCTCTGCCTCCTGTGTGATGGGATTAAAGGCGTGTGCCACCACGCCCAGCAGCCATGAATTCTTATTCATTGCTACCTTATAGATGGTGCAAGTAACCCAGCATTAATACCTCCTATGCATGTCCTATGCAAGATTCCATGAACCATTTAGGTGTTTGGGATCTTTAACTTGCCTATTACTTCCTGATGATAGGATATGAGGTAGGTTCCTAAGGTCCGACCACAATGCCTGGACTGGAGTAGGTAGGAGAAAGAGACAGGTCAGCTTGTTAAATCTATTTACTTGACTCCAGATAATTGGCCCGAGCTTTTCAGAGAGCTGGCTAGGCACACCATAATCCTCTGCCTGCCTTTTGGCCATAAGTACATACCTGCCACCATCTAAGCCACCTCTTAAGTTATTTGAGTGTAGGTTTAATTGTTAACTCAAAGACTAGCTCTTTCAGACTGTCAGTATTTCATCACTTACCCTCAAAGAAGAGGAGGGAAGGGAAATCATTTTGGGCGACAAATTTCAGCAGCAATGCTTGCAGAAAAGGGCTGGCCAGTTCTTCCCAGGGGCAGTTCTTTTGACTTAAATGGCTACTTTTAATGTGTGTGTTGGGGTGGGGATGCAAGTTCAGGTGTAGGAAAGAAGATAACCTCAAGTGTCATTTCTTAGAAATACCATCTAACTTTTTTGAGTGTCTCTCCTTTTCCTGGAAACCATTAAATAGGCTAGATTGGCTTGTGAGCAAGCCCTAGAAATTCAACCTGTTTCCACCTCCCCAGGGCTGGGATTGCAGGTGCACATTATCACACCCAGCCTTTATGTAGGTACTGGTAATCAAAGCCAGGTCTTATACTCACAATGCAAGAACATTTTTGACTGAGCTATCTTCCCAGCTATGTCAATGTTATTTGTTGAGACATGGTCTTTCATTGGCCTGGAGCTCACCAAGTAGGCTAGACTGGCTGACTAGCAAGTCCCTGGGATCCTCCTATCTCCACCTCCCAAGTTCTGAGATTAAACGTGCACTCCACCATGTCTGAATTTATTTTATTTTTATTTATTTATGAGAGACAGAGAGTGAGAGAGGAGAGAGAAAGAGAGAAAGGGCACGCCAGGGCTTCCAGCCACTGAAAACTCCAGATGCATGTGCCACCTTGTACATCTGGCTTATGTGGGTCCTGGGGAATTGAACCAAGGTCCTTTGGCTTTGCAGGCAAGCGCCTTAATCACTAAGCCATCTCTTCAGCCCTGGATTTTTTTTAATGTGGGTATTGGTGATTGAACTCAGGTCCTCATGCCTACAAGGCAAGCCTTTGGCAACTGTGCTATCTAAGGCCCCCCACGGCCATTATTTAAAATTTCTTTTCTTTCTTTTGATAAAAATCCATTACTGTAATAAAACTCATTGTAAAGGAATGATATTTAAAAGTTTTTAAAATATCACTTCAAAAAGTGATCCCATTTATTAACCTCTCAAAGGTTAATAAAAAGAAAAAAAGTTTTATTCTCCAAGGGTGTTCTCATATATGATCTCAACTTCACAGAAGCATGACATGATGGAGAAAGGCAAATGTCACTGCCCCCATTTTATGGATGAAGAAATGAGGCACTGGAGGCCAAAGGCTCTATGAGTGTGGGAATGGGTCACATCTTTTTAGTAGGTAGGAAAGAAAATTCCCATTTTCTGCTCCCTGATTCATCTCTTCCTCTAGGATCTTATGTTCAGTTCGAACAGAAATACACCTAACTCCCGAATTTAAGCTATTTATATACTGACTGAGATAGCCAAAAAGGGTTGGGAGCAACATTAAAGAAAATTATGAAAACACCCCACAGAGGCTCATCAGTGTTCTCCATAATATGACAGCCATCCTTTCCTCCATAGGGGATATTTTTCTCACTGTTCACAAGAGTGTAATTTTTTTTTAATTTTTTTGCTTACTTTTTATTTATGTGAGAGCAACAGTCAGAGAGAGAAAGAGGCAGAGAGAGAAAGAGGCAGATAGAGAGAGAGAGAGAGAGAATGGGTGCACTAGTGCCTCCAGCCACTGCAAACGAACTCCAGATGCATGCACCACCTTGTGCATCTGGCTTACATGGGTACTGGGGAATTGAGCCTCAAACCAGGGTCCTTAGGCTTCACAGGCAAGCGCTTACCTGCTAAGCCGTAGAAAAGTAATTCTTAAGGAAAATTATATTCTCAATAAACTCTTCCAGTTTTCCTGTGTGTAGACTAACATCATGATTCAGAATAAATTATCTCAGGAACATCTGGAGTCAACAGAGTATCAACTGAGCTCTTAATAAACCCAATGAAGTGACTCAACATGAAACAGACTTTAAAAATATTAGCATAAATACTTGAGAGCTGGAGATAGGAGGATCAAGTGTTCAACGTGTTCTTGGCTACACAGAAGGTCTAAGGCCAGCACTATTGACATCAGATATTCCCAAGGTGATTTACTCAAAGACTCCAAATAGTAACAAAATATTAGCACAAACTACCATTCTCAGAGCTCTCAGCTACAAACCTTAATTTAAATTTTGTTAGTACAAAGAATTGTTCTAAACCAGGCATGGTGGTGCACGCCTTTAATCCCAGCACTTGGGAGGCAGAGGTAGGAGGATTGCCATGAGTTCAAGGCCATCCTGAAACTACATACTGAGTTACAGGTCAGCCTGGGATAGAGTGGGACCCTACCTTGAAAAAAAAAAAAAAAAGAATTACTCTAATCTTGAATGCCCACCTTCCCACTTTTCTTGCTTTTTGAGAGGCTGGTAAACATGACTTGGAGAATTTTGGTGAAGACATGGAGAAAGTCAAATAGTCGAGGAATAGAAATAGAAGTGGCTTTGTCTACAGTGTGTGTCTTCCTCACTTTCTAAAGTCCATCTCCACTAACCTCAAAGTTGAGTTGTCATGTGCATACTTGCAGATGTCCCTCTCTGTCCCCATAGCTGCTAGTAAGCACCCTATTGTGATTCTGTGGCTCTGCAATCTCAGACCAGAATTCCACTGTGATTCTGTAATTCTCACTTCCCCAAAGGAGTCTAGCAGGTTTCCCAGAAAACTGGATCCTAAGAGGCCTGGGGCTACATCAGGATGGGTATACATTAACTATGACTGCAAACCCTTATTCAAAGAAAGATGACTGCCATCACATAGGCTTAACTCATGTGGGTCCAGCTTCCCCCCAAGTTCCCTACATACCATGGGCTTACTAAGTAACATATTAACAGGGTAACTTCCTTGCAGTTGAAGATTTTCTACTCTCTCCTAGAAGTCTTTTTTTTTTAAATATTTTTTTAAACATTTTATTTTTTTGTTAATTTATTTGACAGAGAAAGAGAGAGAGAGAGAAAGAGAGAGAGAATGGGGATGCCAGGGCCTCCAGCCACTGCAAACAAACTCCAGACGCATGTGCCCCCTTGTGCATCTGGCTAACGTGGGTCCTGGGGAATCGAACCGGGGTCCTTTGCCTTTGCCAGCAGACGCCTTAACCGCTAAGCCATTCCTCCAGCCTCTCCTAGAAGTCTTAAAATGAACAACTCTTCTCCTTCTAGGAAGACCAGAGGATCTTCCCTTCGGTTTCTGATCCTGCCATTCTCTCACCTGATGTGCAATAAACATTGGGGCTTGCCTCAGTGTCCAGTATGGAATGTGATCTTAGCCTTCTCACCTCATCTTTCTCATAGACGTAGCTCTTCAGCATGGCTGCTTGACCTTTTGGTTCATGGAATAAGGCCGTCCTTTGTGTGACTGTGATTGTTGTCTATATGCTTTTGAATCTTTCTCTCCAACTCGGAGCCCTGTCCTGAGCACCAAAACCCCAATGTCCAGCTGCTCACTGGACGTGTCTCCTGAGATGCCCTTCAAGTTCATTGTGCCTATCAACTTCATCATCAGAGCCCCCATGGTTCTCTGTGTCAAGAAATGTCACCAATCCAGGGACATGTGTGACCTAATCTTGGACCCCTTCATCCTCTTGTCCTTCTATTCCTATAATCAATGGGTCCAGCATCTAACAAATATGGCCCCCTTCCTTTCTGTTTGTGAAAATCAATACTCCATTTCAGGGCAGTGCTATCTTTTGCCTGGATTACTGAAAGAGCCCCTTTCTGGTGTCCCAGCATCTACTTATTCCCCTAAACTCAGCAAAACCAGAAATGTTCTTCCCAGAGATGTGAGCCCTCTGCAGAAGTGATTGAGACAGGCCTCTGGCCTATGTATCCCTCAGTCTGGCTAAACCTGGGGCATATTTAGAATTTTAGTTGCTTGTAAGTAGGGGTCTGGCTGTGGGGCAAAGAGGCATATTTATGTACATGTGTGTACATGTATGACCATGTACTACATGGATATTGTCAAAGCAAATCATGCAGCTCTCCCTTCAAATGGAATAAGAGATAGGACCATGGCCTGAGAACAAAGATTCAGGTTGCCCAAAATTCCATGTTACAATGTTTTATTTAGTTTTTATAGTTGCAAAAAAAAAAAAAAAACAAACAAAAGTCATAAGCCAAGGCATTATTAAAATACATTAGTGGAAACATCAGGTAGGCGGGGTATAGCAAAGCAGGAAAATGTCTGCTCTAAGTCTCAGATGTTATCTGATGACATTCTTAGCTTTTTGGTTGATGGAAACTGGTGGTCCATTAGTACATTCCAAAATTCCAAAAATTCTTCACCTGATCACCTGATAGTCCAAAGAATGTTAGGTCAGACATAGAGGTGGACAACAAATGGCTATTAATGTGTGCTAAAGGTAGCCCAAGATAATTTGGGTCTGGACTTGCAGTATTCCAATCTCTCCACATTGAAATTCTAATAAGTTCTAATAAGTCTTGCAGGATAAGCACAGTTTCCCCTACCCAGGAACTTCAGTTTACAATATCATGTGTACATATGTGTATATATGCATGTATGTGCATTTTGCACATACTACAGAATGAGGATGATAAAGGCATCATAGTCTCCAAAGATGTTTCCCAAGACTCTGTCTCCTGTAGTCACCCAGTCATGAGAGAGAGACAAGATCTTTCAGCAACTACTGCCTGTGTTTGCTGAGGCAAAGTTGTACATCTCCATTTTGTCACATACAAATGAAATAAATAATATGAGAGTAGATCCTGGAGATACAAGACTGAGGAGAACCTCTGTTCTCTTTATACCTCCAATAAGAACCATCTCAATTAAGATGTCAGCATTCTTTCTTTTGGGACCTTCAAAAAGGGTGTCATTTATATTCTAAAACACAAGTAGAGTTAGATGCATGGCACCCACAGTGTCAAGAAAAAAATCAGAAATGTGCAGTGTTCTTCTAGATCACTACCTTACCTACACAGTACTGCTCTGATATCCCTGCCTTGACTAGAATAAAAACTCGTTTTCCTTCTCAATCAGGAAAGATCCACAGATAAGGGGCACCTATCTCTCTCTGGAGAGGTGTTAAGCATTGTTAAAGCACTGTTGGAGGGCTGGAGACATCACTTAGCACTTAAGGCACTTGCCTGCAAAGCCTAAGGACCCAGGTTCAATTCCCTAATACCCATGTTAAGCTAGATGCACAAGGTGACACATTTGTCTGGAGTTCATTTGCAGTGGCTGGAAGTCCTGGTGCACCCATTTTCTCTCTATCTGCCTCTTCCTTTCTCTCTCCCTCATAAATAGATAAAATATTTTAAAAGCACTGTTGGAATATATTAAAACCACTATTAGTGTTAATGCTAAGTTCTTTAAGTTTTTATTATAAACATACCTTTGGATCATTGTCCTGTAAATAAGCAAAGATGTTAGGGGATGAGGAAACTTGACTTCTGTAGCAGTTAACTTCTCGTTGCTGGGACAAAACAACTGACCAGAAGCAACTTAGAAAAGAAAAGCTGTATTTCAGGCTTACAGTTTCAAAAGGAAGTTTCATCCTAGTGAAGAAAGCAGAGGCTGATCATCATACCTTGCCACAACAGTTGCTGGAAACAGCAGAAAAGGAGAGCTTTCACTTACCTGCGTGGAAGTAGTCTCAATACTGGGCTTGAAGCTGGGCTAATAAACCTCAAGGTCCACCCCCAGTGACATACCTCCTTCGGAAAGGCTCTTCCCAAATTGCTACCACAAACACATGAGGCTATGGGCAACACTTTTACATTCAAACTCCCCCAAGTCCCTAACTGGCAGCTTTTAGACTCTTTCTTGCTGTCCTGGTTGCCTTGAGTGAAAGGATTGTCAGTCAAACTGCCTGCTAGGCTACCCTTATTCCAGCACCAGCCATTTTGAACGCTCCAGAGACACTTTGGGGAACTTCACAGAATAGTTAAGATTGCTTACTCTGGCTCCTGAAGGTGAAACCTCAATTGGGACACGTTAAGTTTTTCCTATTGCCAGTCTTAGTAAAATCTGGATGACAATACAGCCATTTCCTCCTAGGCCAGAGGAGAAGTCTACCCTCTGGTGGTCTACCAGAAGAACTGCTGGGACTGGCACTACAGAAACAATGCAAACCATCATTTGCATACGAGCTGTGCACTCTCTCTCTCTCTCTCTCTCTCTCTCTCTGTGTGTGTGTGTCTCCTGCTCTGTCTCACTTAGTGTTGCAACATTAAGTCCAATAAAAAGCTCTTCTCCAGTTGTCTTGTTTACCTTGAGTACCGTTTGCTGAGCTGATAACACAAAGAAGTGGCAGAGAGTAGAAGAACAGCGATGGTGGAGTGTCTCAGTGATTGATATAGCTGAAGAAGAGGGAGGCAAAATTGAGGAGTTGGTAGGCTGAGGTGTGACAGTAGCCCAGTGGCCAGCTGCATAGATAACTGAAGAAGAGGGCAAACCACAAGACTTGTGGCAGGAAAAGCAGCAGTAACTGTCTCCTAAACGATGCCAGTAGCCATAGCAACCAGCAGCAGCTGAAAAGCTTCAGAATGGCAAAGCAGGAACAAAAGGGGATGATGGAAGCAAAGAGATGACGGAGGGCTAAGGCTAAAAAATGATAGAAAGATGGACAAAGCTAGAGAACAGAAACTGCAGGCTCTGGTTGCTGGAAACATTTCAGAAAGCTGTCAGGTCTTTACGGACAAGGCTTTTAGATGCCACAGTCCCATGGTGTAAAGCTGGCTGCCTGCATCAAGCAAATGCTGAGGAATCCCGATACCTAGCTCTACCATAAAGCTGCACTACCAGCTGCTTCAAAGGGTGAAGGAGAGCTGGGGAGACGGCTTAGTGGTTAAGGTGCTTGCCTGCAAAACCAAAGGACCCAGTTGTGATTGCCCAGTACCCACGTAAGCCAGATGCACAAATTGGCACATGCATCTGGAGTTCGTTTGCAGTGGCTAGAGGCCCTGGCACACCCATTCTCTCTCTACCCGCCTCTCTCTCCCTCTCATAAATAAATTCTAAAAAGGTGAAGTAATCGACTTCCTAGGCCTACCTAAGAGTTATAATGGTGATAGGGTTAAGGGTCCCACTACCTGAGGATTACACAAGAGCTTTATTTACTGCTAGAGGGTGACTACTGCTGCAGCTCACTGATGACAAAAACAGGGGATACAGAGGCTGTAAGACCAGTACTAGAAGGGCTTCTCCTTGTGACACATTATTTCCCTTTGGGTAGAGCAAAAGGACTCCAGGTAGCTGATTGATAACAGCGTTAACACTGGAATTAGCACTGGGGGATAGAGGGGAAATGACAGGCACAAACTTGTCTTGGTTTCAGGCCCTGACTAGTCCAGAGAAAAAAATCTGTTTTCCCTTTGGGTCTTTCCCTCCTGCCCTTCCCTAGACTTTCTCATGCAATAAACTTGAACGTTAGCTCCTTTCTACCTCTGTGTCAGGCTTCGCAGTAGATCTGGAGTCACAGAGGAATAAAGATTCCTGCATTTGGTTGCACAGAGATAGTCAAATAGGCTCAAGGGAAAATAAATAAGCCCAGAAGCCAACTAGGTCAGAGGGCTCAGCAGTTAAGGCACTTGCCTGCAAAGCCCTAAGGACCTGGGAGGTCAGACCCACTGCCAGGCACCCTCACCCTCAGCTGAGTCCAAACACCAGGAGATGAGAACCTGCTTTTCTTACTAGATCACACTGGCTTAGTGGTTAAGGCACTTGCCTGCAAAGCCTAAGGACCTAGGTCCGATACTCCAGGTCCCATGTAAGCCAGATGAACATGGTGGGGCATGTGTCTGGAGATCGTTTGCAGTGGCTGGAAGCCCTGGCATGCCCATTCTCACTCTCCCCCTCTCTCTGTCTTAAATAAATAAATAAAAATCTTTTTTAAAAGTTCCAGTATCACTGTAATGATGTCCTATTTATATGGTACCGTTGATGCATGGACTGGTCTACAAACTGGAAAAGCTTCCCGCAGCCCTGCCTTCTGTGTACTTGCTGTCCCCTGAAAGCAAAACACCGTAACCTTTGAAGCTACTTGAAAAACCATGAGAGAAACTACACCGTATGTATCAGCTGGGAGCTCAGCTGGCACTGCTTAGGGGAGTGCCAAATAGCTCTGCGCCATATAGCCTGCCCTGTTTAGAGTTACCAGATGATGATGTTGATGATGACGACTGCTGAGCTGGATTGACCTAAGGGCTTCCTGCATGCTAGGCAAGTGTCCTACCACTAAGACATCTTTTCACTGTTTTTAATTTGGAGACAAGATCTCAAGTTGTCCAGAATGGTCTTTGTGGTAGTTTGAATGGATGTCCCCTAATATATTCAGGAATTTATTAAAGCTTATAATTTCAATCTCCAGCCACCTGGCAGGAGGAGGGTGTCACTGTGGACAGATCCTGCGGTCCAGCCCTAAGGCACGGGGGTGAATCAGGAATCTCCAGCCAAAGATAGGCAAAGTGCTGGAGCTTTGCTGGAGTTCTGCCTTGTGTTCCTGAGGTGTGCTTGCTTAAGTTGGTGGCAGTAGCTTTTAGGTTTTTTTTTTTTTTGGTCTCTCTGTAAAGACCTATGAAAGCGGGCCAGCTTCTTCTGCCATAATGGAACTTCCCCTGGATCTGTAAGCTTCAATACATCCCTTCCTCCATAACTGTGCCTGGTCTGGAAGTTCATCCCAGAGAACTGAAGCTGACTACTGCAGTCTTGAACTCATTTTGTAGCCCAGGCTGGTCTTGAAAGTGTAATTCTCCTGCCTCAGCCCCCTGAGTAGCTGGGATTAAAGGTGTGTACCACTAGCACAGAATTTAGAGTTGCCAGATGTAATTTAACTCAATTAAATTTGAATTACACATAGCAATCCTTTACTGTTTGTGGTATGTAATATTTTCCTTATCAGAATTGACAATTGGTTGAATATCCTAC
Source organism: Orientallactaga sibirica (assembly GCA_036365145.1). NCBI lineage: Eukaryota > Metazoa > Chordata > Mammalia > Rodentia > Dipodidae > Orientallactaga > Orientallactaga sibirica. The sequence goes on from JAEOAD010000747.1 coordinate 1,220,224, forward strand.
ATTCTGACTTACTAACTATCAACTCTTGGGAAACTAACAAGTAACAGGAGTTATCCAATGGATATTTATGGAAAATAAGCAGATCAGATTGGCAATAAAGGTAAATTCTGACTACAATGGATAAATTTATTTGTCAACTTGACTGAGTCAGGGGATACTAAGAACAGGTGATAAGGCATTATTTTAAAAAATATTTTATTTATGAGAGAGAGAGAGAATGGGTGTGCCAGGGCCTCCAGCCACTACAAACGAACTCCAGATACATGTGCCACCTTGTGCATCTAGCTAATGTAGGTCCTGAAGAATCGAACCTGGGTCCTTTGGCTTTGGAGGAAAATGCCTTAACCACTCAGCCACCCCTGCAGCCCTAAGGCATTATTTTTGAGTGTTTTATATTTCTGGAAGGGATTAACATTGAATCAGTAGACTGAGGAAAGGAGACTCAACTCCAACAGTGTGCACAGGTAACAACATCCCATTAATGGCCCAGAGAGAACAAAATAGCATAATACATATTAGTACTATCTTCTGCAGCTGGGACATTTGCCTTCTCCTGCCCTTAGACACCAGAACTCCAGGCTATTGTCCTTCAAATTCTGGGGACGTATACCAGTAGCCCATTGGGTTCTCTGGAAGTATAAATTTCCTCACTCCAGGGAGAAAAGATAGCTGATCTCTGTGAAGCAGATGGTCAAACAGGAACCCAGGTTCAAGTTTATCACATTAGTGTCTGAATTTAATACATAAAAATGCTTCTAAGTGGGGTATAACTATCCTTTCTTTATAGATATGACTACTACAAAACACATGTTCCTAAGCACCGAAATGGACAGCAAACAGGTTAATTACAAGGACCCCAGCCAAAACCTAGGAGAACCACCAAAGCCTGGAAGATCTTCTCCCCTTGGAGAGAAGCTTCCAGCCTTGTCACATTGAGTGCTGGTGGCAAATTCCACATATGTACATACATGGGTTATTACACATACATACATATGCTTGCTCTGTTAACAGAGAAGGCCTAGATGCAATGCGGTCCCTAGAGCAATGAGCAAGCCTAGCATTCAGATTTCTTTTTTTGGCACATGTATGTGCCATGTATGTGGATTCACATGTGTGTATGGTACACATGAGTGCACATGTACATGTGTTTGGAGGCCAGGGTGCAACCTCAAGTGTTGTGACTCTCAGGCACCATCCACCATTTTTTGAGACAAGTCTCTCATTGGCCTGGAGCTTGCCAAACAGGTTAGACTGGCTGATCACTGAACCTTATATATATTTCTGTTTCTGCTTTTCCAGCACTCCCCAGATACAAGTGCACCATCACCTCTGACTTTTTAAAATATTTGTTTATTGGGAAGAGAGAGAGAGAGAAAGATATGGGCATATTAGGGCTTCTTGCCACTGAAAACAAACTCCAGATCCATATGCCACTTTGTGCATCTGGCTTTATGTGGGTGCCAAGGAATCAAACCCACATAAAAGTTTTTAAAAAGTTAAAAGCAGGGCCTGGAGAGATGGCTTAGTGTTTAAGGGCTTGCCTGTGAAGACTAAGGACCCTGGTTCGAGGCTCAATTCCCCAGGACCCACGTAAGCCAGATGCACAAGGTGGTGCATGCATCTGGAGTTCGTTTGCAGTGGCTGGAGGCCCTGGCGCACCCATTCTCTCTCTATCCGCCTCTTTCTCTCTCTGTCTGTCACTGTCAAATAAACAAATAAAAAACAAACAAAAAAATTTTTTAAAGTTAAAAGCAAACAAGGACTTTTAACTGCTGAGCCATCTTGCTAGCCCCATCTCTGACTTTTTCAAGTAAATATAATTTATTCTGATTTCAGCAATAGTTTATACTAGAAACCACTCACACCAGAGACACCAGAGCACACTTTAATTTTTCATCATTATCTGTGGGTGATGGGTTCAGCGAGCTGGATGTCAAATCATTCACTTTAATTGTTGTGCTCTTAAGTCTGAAAGAAAATAGTATTTATGTACCAAGTAAAACATCTTAAACTCATTAATTTACATTTAAAAGCCAAGTGCAAGCTACATACCACCACACTTCCTGGCTCTCCTCTACCAATCATACACCCAGACCAGCAGGAAGTTCAAAGCTCCCTAACATCTAGAAAAGTCACATCAAACAGCCAGAGATCTATGGCCACCAGAGAGGAAGGTAGAAGTCAAGTTTGGCCAAGGGTTGTGCTGAGATGTGTGAGAATGACCCAGGAACCCTTAGCTACTTGAGATGACACATGTGCACAGGGCAAAGAGACCCACAGCGAGGGTTCCAATGGCCCGTAGACACAGCACAATCACTGGAGGACACTATATCCACACAGTGCATGGTGCTTGGCAACCACTCACAGGGCAACAACAGGACCACGCCCATTCCTTCATCACACAGCCGTGGTCACTTTCCCCTAAAGCCACCGGGCTCCTGCTCTGTCAGATGGCACCAGGCTCCCCCAGTACCCCATCACTTGGTTTCTGACTTCCACTTCTCTGAGCTTCACTTTGCACATCTGCAAACTGCTAGACAAAGTCGATTTTTTTCCGGGTTCAGATGTGAGTGGCATGAGAGGGAATATCTTTGTGCTTCACCCTAATCACACAGTAGCTATTCTCAATACCGTCCCGACTATTTAATAAATGTTTCTCAGACCTTACTGCATATGACATGAGGCCCAGGGATGGTATAGTCTGTGGGGACATAGAAATTCTATAAATAGTACTTGGGGGAAATTTGGCGATGCATCTGTCCAGTTTTTATAGAAAATGGCAGATATTCCCTCCTAATTGGGGAAAATATATTCCTCTTTAAGAACAATCTTGCCAGTATTCATTGTGCATATGCTGACTAAAGTTGGTTTCAATATAAAATGGCTTCATTGTGAACTTACCTACATTGGAAGGTGTAAATACTGCCTGTATGAGGCAGGGTGCCTTCTCTGAAAAAAAGACACTTAGAACTAAATTGTATAAAAGAGGTCCCAACCCTTTTCATCTGAGCCCAGTGGGTGAACAGTTCTGGGGCCAACAGGAAGCAGCCTTGTCACCATGTGCCCAGAAAATTGGTGAAGATTTTTTTATATATGTTCAATATTAGGAAAAGCATTTGAGAGCCAGGCGTAGTGGCACACACCTTTGATCCCAGTACTTAGGAGGCAGAGGTAGGTGGATCACTATGAGTTTGAGGCTACCCTGAGACTACATAGTGAATGCCAGGTCAGCTTGGGCTAGCCAACTATGACTTTTTAACATGCATTCTGTGATTGAACTCAAGCCACAAGCTTGCAAGGCAAGCACTTTATTGAGCTTTCTCCCCAGCCCCCAGATATATATATATATATTTTAAACAACATTCTCCAACAAAATATTTCAGGGCTCCTTGAAGAAATGTCTGATTCTAGGAATTAGGCAGAAAATTAGCAAGGCAAGGCTACAACAATTTTTTTATTTTTATTTTTATTTTTGGTTTTTCGAGGTAGGGTCTCACTCTAGCCCAGGTTGACCTGTATTACACTATGTACTTTCAGGGTGGCCTCGAACTCACGGTGATCCTCCTACTTCTTCATCCTGAGTGCTGGGATTAAAGACGTGTGCCACCATAGCCGGCAACGATTTTTTTTTGAGAAAGGATCTTGCTATGTAGCTGAGGCTAGCCTCAAACTCACTATGTAACCAAGGCTAGCCTGAGAATTAAGTCCCTCCTGCCTCAGTTTTACAAATACTGGGATTACGGGCATGTATTATCATGCTTGATTAGAGCATCTTATAATGCTATGACATGCTAAGCAAATCCCACAAAAAGATAGAGATGAATACAGAAGCCAATGCAGATGGTGAAAGCAGAAATGATTTGAACAACACAATATGTAAAGTAGGTGGGTTGCCCTCAGGCTCTCAAGTCCCCACTTATGAATTTCCATTTCTGGATCTCACCTTCTTCAGCCTTCATGATCAGTCTTTAAGAGTCTGCCCCAACGGGTCCTCACCACAGCAGTAGGCATGTGCTGAACTACACCAATCCTGGGCAGGCTTCTGTTTGCAAATGCTGCAGGCCCCATTGGGGTTTTCCTATATAGTGGTGTGCCCGCAGCCTGGGTGGAAAGAAAGCTGAGGTATAGCAGCAGCAACAAAGCTGAGCTTTCTTTTGAAGGTGTGATGCTGTCCCAAGTTGTGATGAGACAGTGCCTCTATCGCAGACCAGGTGTTGGCCTTCTAAGCGCTCTGACACATCAAGCATGCCAGATTAAGGGGTGTGTTGCCTTTGGACTACTTTTGTGACACTATTTTTTTTTGTGATATTGGTTACTTTCATAGGTGGCTAACTTTATCCAGTGAAACCAGGGCTGGATCCAGTTTGATTTAAAAAAATTTTTTTAAATTTATTTTTGGAGAGAGAGACAGAGAGAGATAGACACAGAGGGAGAGGGAGACATAGATGGGCGCGCCAGCAGTCTCTCAGCTGCTGTGAACGAAATCCAGATGTGTGCGCCCCCTTGTGGTCTAGTGTGGCATTGCGCCCTTGCGTCACTTTGCATCTGGCTAAACGTGGGACCTGGAGATTGGAACCGCTGGACATTGGAACCAGCGTTCTTAGGCTTAGGAGGCAGGCGCCTTAGGCGCTAAGCCATCTCTCCAGGCCCAGTTTGATCTTTGCTATATACACATTTAAAGGTACACGCTTCTTGTCACCTCTACCATATCTGCCTGGGGCCGAGGAGACATTGCAGAGGAAGCAGTGACCTGAACACTGCTTTCATTGCTATCCTGTCAACCAGCTCCAGGGAGATGGTGACAGACACTGTGGTCACTCAAAACTCATCAAAGCAGAAATCCAGAGGCTATAGGAGAACTCAACACTAAAATCAAACTTGTAATACCCCCACCAGTCTTCAGGGAACAATATGGAGGAAGGGACAGAAAAACTCTAAGAGCCACAGGGTGGGTAGGAATATCCCCCTCTCAGAGACAGATTGAGGCCTTCATAACCCCACAGTGAATACCAATACACCCATTGAGAGGGCCATCAGGGGAATGGGAGGGGCAGATGGGGATATAACCTTTTAAAAAATAAAATAAAAAATTTTAAAAGGTACACACTTCTTATTTCAAATCTCAACTGATGATGCCCTATGGCAAGATACTGGAAAACATTTTGAAAAGGTGATTTTTTTTTGTTTTCTTCACTTTCATTCATTCATATATAATCTTATTCTCCCTCCCAATTACCCTTACCCTCTCACTAAAACCCTTTCCTTCCAATTAATCCATACTTTAATGTATTTTTTTGCCTTGGATTATGGTTTTTTTTTTTAACCCGGTGAATCAAATTAGGGCTTTTCCCATGAGCATGGACTTGAATATGGGTAAATTACCACTGGCTACAACACTGAAGAACATGACTCCCTCTCCTCAAGCAACTATTAGCTGCTCTGAGAGGTGTGGGTTTTTAGGAGCCTATCCAAGATTAAATATTGAAGGGCTCAACCTTGTGCAGGAATCCACACCTACTGTGAGTTCATAAGTGATTCTCCTTTTAATTTTCTTGAACCCTGTATCACATCAGTTGCTGCTGCCTTCCTTTCTTTCATGAAATTCCCAAGGTTTCCTCCAGAAAATTATTTGACTGATGCAATTCAAGTGATTCTTAGGCCACAGAATCATTTTACAATAAACATATTATCATTAGGTGCATATCCTGACATTTTGCGAAATGTTATGTCTGTGTTGCAAAATTTGAATAGTTTTTTTGTCATTACATAATTGTCTTTAGGACTGGGGAAATGGTCAGTGGTTAAAGGTGCTTGCTTGTAAAGCTTGTCAGACAGGTTTCAATTCCTCAGCAATTTCATAAAGCCAGAAGCAAAGTGTCACAGGCATCTGTGATCCCAGCACACCTATGGCAATGGAGGCAGGGTCAGGAAAATGTAAAGATCATGGGAAGCCTGTTTGCAGTCTGGCAGTTCATTTGCAGCAGCAAGAGACTCTGTTTTAAATAAGTGGAATATATGCACTTCAAAGTTGTCCACTGACCTCTACATGATGCACTTCACAGTTCCATATCCCTCCCCCTCCCTCTCATACATACATACATAAAGTAATTTTGTATATATACAAAATTACACAATTATTCAGCATACAGCATCATCTACTTAAATTGAATGTTACTGTTGAATATTTTCTTATAAAAGAGAACATGTCCTTGCATATGACATGTTTTAATAAATGCAATTTGTCAGTTTTGTAAAAAATATTTAAATTAATATTGCATTATCATCCAAAAATAATCATTCATGAGTCTATACTGACATAATTAAGTCGATAAATAAATTAATATCAATGGAGTCAAATATATGCTGCAGAAGAATTCCAAATGATTTTTGTAACTACTTGGTCAGTCACCAAGATAAAACATAATGCTCCACTCTTTAAGTATGGGTAGCCAATGGTGACCATTTCAAAGAGTAAAGTTTGGAAAGGCGATAATGGAAGAATCTTGTCAGACACTACCCAATACAGGTGACTAAGGTTGGCTTAACATCAATGGCAATAAGTGACTCTATATATATGCCTATCCGTTCAATGATGAGTTGAGAATGACATTTTACCCCTGTGGTTTTCTTCCTCAAATCTCATCAACATTTGGATAACCAAAAGAAAAATATTAATCAAGCCAAAATTGTAGGACATTAAATACTTCTCAACAACTTAAAGGCCAACAAAAACAAGTAAAGTTTAAGAAACGTTTACAACCAAGCAGAGGAGCCTATTGAGTGATGCTATGCCAAAATGTAATGTGGTAACTTGTATGAAATAGAGAAAGGATATCAGGATAAATCTAAATAAAGTATATATTTAGGAGTAATAATGTGTTAATATTGGTTCATTTGGACAAATGTACTAATGAAGGATATTCATAATAGTGGATATCTGACATGAAGTATATGGAAATCCTGTTTTGTTTTGTTTGCAATAATTCTATATATCTAAAAGTATCCTACAATAAAATCTTACTTAAAAAATCTGGGGCTGGAGAGATGGCTTAGTGGTTAAGGCATAAGAATGCTGATTCCAATGTCCAGCGGTTCCAATCTCCAGGTGCCAGATGCAAAGGGCCAAACAGGACATGCATCTGGATTTCGTTCACAGCAGCTGAGAGACTGTTGGCGCGCCAATCTCTGTCTCCCTCTCCCTCTCTGTCTATCTCTCTCTGTCTCTCTCTCCAAAAATAAATTAAAAAAAAATAATAATTTTTTTAAAAAAAAAATCTGGGGCTGGAGAGATGGCTTAGTGGTTAAGATGTTTGCCTGCAAAGCCAAATGACGTTGGTTTGATTCCCCAGGACCCACATAAGCCAGATGCACAAGGTGGCACATGCATATGGAGTTCATTTGCAGTAGCTGGAGGCCCTGGCGCACCCATTCTCTCTCTCTCTCTCTCTGTCTCTTTCTCTCTGTCACTCTCTCAAATAAATAAATGAATAAAAGGCTACTGGAGATCTGGGGGGGGGAATCACACAGAGGAATGAGACTGTTGAAATGGAAAGGCAGGGCTTAATATGAATTTCCTGGGAGATAATTCCTAAGTGAACAGTGTTAACAGGTGAGAGATTACAGGTGAAAACAGCACAGTATCTGGTCACTCAGCACTTTTTCCTGCATCAGTCGGCATCATCTAAATCTTATGAAAAGAAAAAAACACACAAAGTAACAGTAAGCATGGGGAGTGTTTTACACAAACTATAAGTTACTTAGACCTAAGTGGCAAGTAGCTAGTAACCATCGGGGTTAAGGTAAGTCCACTGTAAAGAGGGGCAGAATGTTGCTTAACTTATGGTCTCCAGGTGACCAGCAACAAGGTCTTTAGGGAGGCACAAGATCTAAGAGAAAAAGCATAGTATCCAGAAGACATGGCATTACCCAGGAGAGTGGCACACTCTGAACTCATTCCTGGGACATGTGAGACCTACTAACCACTGATTCACCCTGTTTTTTTTTCTTTTATTTCATAAATGATTTTAAAAAATCAGAACTTGAGATATTACCATGGCTGGGTGTCCTTTTGCTCTAACCAGACAGGAATTGTGGGTAGCAAGGAAGAGCTCTTCAAGTGCTGGTCTTTGGCTGGTTTCACTTCCCTCAGTATTTGATGACAGCAAGCAGCAGCTGTAGGCAGATTACAGCAGAAGCATGTGGCACCCTATAGTGTTGCAGGCCTCAGGTGGGACCCTTAGCCCTACAAGTACTAGAATTCTATTGTGGCCCTGGGGAGTGGAGATTCCTCAGCTGTTGGTTTTAGCAGCCACTGCAGCTTCTAGCCAAGCCTACATATCAGGGATCCTCAGCCTCTAACGCCAGACAGTGTTACAGCTCTTAGCTCCAGGGTTCTTGTACCTGAAGACTTCATAGCTCTCTGGAACTCTTCCAGTGAATAGACACTGCAATTTCTCTTCTTTAGCTTCTCATAGCCTTTCATCCTTCTACAGTGTGTCAGTTCTCTCTCTGCCTCCCTCCCTCTGTCTTTCCCATTCTCTCTCCTTCCTTTGCACACCCCCCTTGTTGATTCTGCCCTGGTCACTCAAACAGTTCAGCTGCTTCTTCAGCTGTCAGATAGCCTTGTGCCTTTCACAACTCAGCCTGACAAATACTCAGCTGTTGTTGCCACTGCCTCTGCTCTGTAGCTTCTCCTGCTTCTTTCTATGTGTTATTAGTTCAGCATGCACTACTGAAATTGACAGCAAATGACTACTCAGGAGATTCCTTTTCTGGGCCTAATGCCGCAACACACAAGTAGACAAAATAGAACAGTATCTCCAAGCCAGGCCCGAGCAGCCTGCTTGTATATCCCAAGAATTGTTTGGATTGACCACAGACATTTGAAGGCTCGACTTCAGGAGCAACCAGCTGTGATCAGTCTGTCGTTTTCTCAAGATGCCCCTTGAGTGTTCAACATGGCTGCTGATGGCGTAAGTGTAGGCTGCTTGACTGAAAGTCTTTTTTCCTCAAAGCCACCAGGGCAGCAAGGGAGAGTCAAACCACTATAATTATGGAGTCAAATTGTTCCATCCTCCAAAATCTTTGCTTGTTTATAGGGAAATGATCATCACAAATATAAAATTAAATATAAAATTTAAAAACTATCATTAAAACTAATAGTGATTTAAAAAAAATTATTAATGCTTTCAGTGCTTCATACCCTCCAGTATCCCAGCAAGAGATGGGTCTCTCACCAATCACAGGAAGTGGCTTGCAAAAAAAATTTCTTTTTTCCAGGAGCTCCTGCTTCAGGTCAGAATTTTTGCTCAAGGAAGAGTAGCTTAGGTTGGTAGAGTATTATGCTCTGGATTATGAGATAAAGGGCCCAATTTGGCCAACATCATTTCATTCTCGCACTATAGATTTAAAGAGGTCTGGCTCTTTTAAAGGAGATGAGGCTAAAATTTCTTTACTGTAGTTGCTACAGATAGTGTCTTCGAAGTGCTTTAGATTACAAGAAGTTTTCATTCATCCTGAATATGCCATGCCTTGTAATTGAACCTTGCCTGAAATCCATTTTATGTGATCATTTTATATATGTGAGACTTCATTTGAACACAGGGGCTACAAAAAGGCACCAACCACTTTGTCACCAACCACCATTCTTTTTCATTCCAAGTTAGTGAAAATGTATGTCCACCACAGATGACCATTGTTCTAAAACTATCAAGCAGGGCACTAAGAAAGCCATTGTTGGGCTGGGAAGATGGCTCAATAGTTAAAGGTATTTGCGTGCAAAGCTTGCAGGCCCAGGTTCAATTCTCCAGTACCCGTGTGAAGCCATATACACAGTGGAACATGCATCTGGAGTTCTTTTGCAGAACCCTAGCATGCCCTTATTCATTATCTCTCCCATCAAATAAATAAAAAATATACACTCTGAGGCCCAGACAAGAGGGAGGATGGGATGGAGGAAGGGTAAGGGTGGGAGGGAATGAGAGGGTGGGAGGGAGGACAAGGGGGTATACAAATTGGGACCCAAAAGGAAAAGATACTATAAAACCCTTTACTCTGAACAACAGGCTAAAACATTGATCCTTCAGCAGGCCTGCAGAGGGAACACCCAAACCACAGGAACCTGGAGAGAACATCATGAAGGCCAGCTTTAATCTTGTCCTGCTTCTCTTTCTCTTCTCTCTCTCTCTCTCTCCCTCTCTTCTCTATACTCACTTTCTCTTTTATATTATCTATCTTTTTCCTCCCTCACCTTCCTAGGTGAAGACTTATAACACCCAGTGCCAGCATGGGGTTAACTTCCACAGTGAGCTGTTGATCTGAAACACCTACAAGGTTTCCCAAAAAAGACAGACTTCAGTCAGAGTACTTGGTGACCCACCAAAGGTTAATGGTAAGACCCTACTGTCAAAGACAGCATACATGTGTGAGACCAAACACAGAGAGACCTGGCCAGAATCTGGAAGAAAGTCAGTCCCCAGACAGTTAGCTAGTCTAGTACCAGAGGGTGCTACACGAGCAACTGGGGGAAAATGTCTGACATTGGTCCAAACAACTTGCAGTCTAAGATACCCAGCAGGAAACAATCTGACGTAATGCTCATACAAGTGCAGTAGTGGCAAACAGCCATGGTGGGTAACCAACTGCTCTTGTTTTGGCTAATAGAACCACTCAGTGGAATGGAACTCATTGCTGGAACTGGGAAATAAGTCAAAACCAGGTACAAAAAATGAGCTCAATCTCCAAGAGCAAGATACCATCAAATGTGGGCTAGAAGAGAGCCAACACATATAAATTTCCCTCCAAAACATAGATGGTCATCCCTTCTATCTAGTACTAACTTCTCTCTCCGTTGGAGAATTTGCTTATCTTTTTTCAGGTGGACAGCAAACCTGAAGGGAGGATCAGCTAACCACACCTCACCAAGGCCCCAGCTGAAACCATAGAACAACGCAGGGGAAGGGCAAGAGTTCAGCATTCATGGCGATCACGACACCAGAACAAGGCTGAAGGAGATAAACACAGAGAACATCCAACTCCAACTAAGCCAGATATCCAGAGACACAGAGGCTCCCAAAACCTCACCACTGAAGCAGAACTAAAATGACCCCAATGTGGCTCAGGGAAACTCGCGGAAGAGGGGGCGGAAAGATTGTTAGAGTCACAAGTCGGGGCATTATGCACAGAGACTGGGGCCTACACCCCAGAACCCTTGACTAACCTCACAATGCATGACCCACATTCCCCACTGATGAGGGTCCCTTTGGAAGAGGGAAGACAGGGAGGAGGACAATGGAACCAATACTATGAATGTAAAATCAGAATAATATAAATAAAAAATATATATTAAAAAAAATGAAAGCTATGGGCTGGAGAGACGGCTTAGCGGTTAAGGTGCCTGCCTGCTAAGCCTAAAAACCCAGTTCCAATCTCCAGGTCCCACATTTAGCCAGATGCAAAGTGACGCAAGGGCGCAATGCCACACTTGATCACAAGGGGGCGCACATATTTCGATTTCATTCACAGCAGCTGAGAGACTGCTGGCGCGCCCATCTCTATCTGTCTCCCTCTATGTCTGTCTGTCTGTCTCTGTGTCTCTCTCCAAAAATAAATAAAATAATAAAAAAATACTAGCTGGGAATATAAATCTGGTAGATTTGGGTCTCATGTCTTCTCCTGGTACTAGAACTGTTTCATAAACTTCATCTGCAGGCAGGCCTTGGAATGGAAGCCATTAGGATCTTTCCAGTACTCAGCTACAGGCAAAATCCTATGTTTGCTACCTTATCCTACTCCTAAAGAATGTGGTCTTGCTTCATTGTAGCAATATAAATGCAAGAATAAAACAATAAAAAGTATACAAATATAGATTAATTGTCTTAAATCAATTATCTATCATATAATTTATTTTCATAAAATAAAATATATTATAAAGGTACATTTAATGATCAGATATTTTCATGATTTGTATAGGTAATAAAAATGAGAAGAAACAGTATGCTCAGTGGTATAATACATATGTGTATATGTTTGTAAAGATGGAATGTAATAGATGATATATAAAAACCTTCATTTCTGAATATTATCTATGTAACTAATTTTTTTTTCCTTTTTTAAAATTTATATTCTGATTTTACATTCATAGTATTGGTTCCATTGTCCTCCTCCCTGTCCTCCCACTTTCAAAGGGACCCTCATCAATGGGGAATGTGGGTCGTGCATTGTGAGGTTAGTCAAGAGTTCTGGGGTGTAGGCCCCAGTCTCTGTGCATAATGCCCCAACTTGTGACTCTAACAATCTTTCCGCCCCCTCTTCCGCGAGTTTCCCTGAGCCACATTGGGGTCATTTTAGTTCTGTTTCAGTGATGAGGGTTTGGGAGCCTCTGTGTCTCTGAATATCTGGCTTAGTTGGAGTTGGATGTTCTCTGTGTTTATCTCCTTCATCCTTGTTCTGGTGTCCTGATCACCATGAATGCTGAACTCTTGCCCTTCCCCTGTGTTGTTCTATGGTTTCAGCTGGGGCCCTGGTGAGGTGTGGTTAGCTGATCCTCCCTTCAGGTTCGTTGTCCACCTGAAAAAAGATAAGCAAATTCTCCAACGGAGAGAAAAGTTAGTACTAGGTAGAAGGGATGACCATCTATGTTTTGGAGTGAATTTTGTATGCGTTGGCTCTCTTCTAGCCCACATTTGGTAGTATCTTGCTCTTGGAGACTGAGCTTATTTTTTGTACCTGGTTTTGACCTATTTCCCAGTTCCAGCAATGAGTTGCATTCCACTGAGTGGATCTGTTAGCCAAATCAAGAGCAGTTGGTTACCCACCATGTCTGCACTAAAGAGAAACCTTTTTGAAATATACTAACAGACCACCAGCTTCTGTCTAGAATACATACGCAGATAAAAACATCACAGTGAACCTAAAAATACGCACAATTATTATTTGTAAAATTAACATCAATAAAGTAAATAAACAAATAAATGGTGTTAGAAATAGATTCTGAGGGCCGCAGAGATGGCTTAGTGGTTAAGGTGCTCGCCTGAGAAGCATAAGGACCCAGGTTCTATTCCCCAGTACCCAGGTAAGCCAGATGCACAAGGTGGTGCATGCATCTGGAGTTCATTTTCAGTGGCTAGAAGCCCTTATGTACCCATTCTTTCTTTCTTCCTCTTTCTCTCTCTCAACGAATAAATAAAATATTTTTTTAAAATAAATAGATTCTGAAAATTGTGCTAGTGCTCCCTACAATATATAATGTGGGAAAGTCTGAAAGCAGTAAAAAAGCAGCTGAGTATGTCTGAAAGTTTTCATATGACAAAGAGGCATATGTGGCCAGTCCTATTATTGAGACATAAATGTGCATTTATTCTCTTCATATTTTTCCTTCCTTCTTTTTCATGAAGTAATTATGCACACATATTTAAAATATGCCACAGAACAGTACCACATTTCATTTATAGATATTGACATGTAATAAAACTACAAAGAAATGTCTGAAGATTGAACAATCCAAATTCTACTGTGTGGTTACTTCTGGGGAAGGAGTCTAATGCACTCAGAGTGATTTTTCAATTGCTTATGCAATATTTGGTAAGTATCAGTATATGGGAGTTTGTCACATTTCAAGGGCTGGGAAGATTGCTCAGTGGTTAAAGCACTTGCTTGTAAAGCCTATCAGCCTGGTTTTGATTCCCCATATAAAGCCAGATGCAAAGTAGAACATGTATGGCATGTATGCACCCATACACATACACACACACACACACACACACACACACACACACAAATATATACATAATCTTTAAAAATATATTCTAAAACAACCAATTTCTTTAAGTTTTAACTGAATTTTTTTTTTTAGGTACTGTCTCACTCTAGCCCAGGCTGACCTGGAATTAACTATGTGGTCTCAGGATGGCATTGAACTGACAGCAATCCTCCCACCTCAGCCTCCTGAGTGCTGGGATTAAAGGCATGCACCACTACACCTGGCCTGAACTGTGAATTTTAAATGGACTCATATTAATCCAGAACTCCTGGAAAAGAGCCATGTGCAGAGATAAAGAATCAATAACTCAACTAGCCATTAATCATGAAATTTGTATCATTTCATGTATATCCCTCCATTTTATTATCCCCAGCTGATGGCAATTTTGGAATTGGAGCCTTGCTGAAGGAGGTGTGTCATTGGGGATGGGCTTTTGGGTGTTATAGCCAGCTTTCTCTTGCCAGTGTTTGGTATACTCTTCTACTGGTCTTGTCCACCTGATGTTGGAACAGTGTTGTCCATTCTCTGCTAATGTCACATTTTCCCCTGTCATCATGGAGCTTCCCCTTGAGTCTGTAAGACAAAATAAATCCCTTCCTCCCTTCAGCTGCTTTTGGTCAGGTGCTTTATGCCACGATGGCAGGAGAAAGATGGTTGAGCAGAGGCTGGGCATCACCTCCTTGCCAACATCAGTTGGAAAACTTCAGCAGGAGAGTGAGCCAAACTCTAGCAAGGAGGAGCTGGCTATAATACCCCTAAACCCACCTTGCAAAACACAACTCATACAGTATGGCAGCACCTCTCAAATTGCCATCAGCTGGGGACCTAGCATTCAGAACACATGATTTATGGAGGACATCTAACTCAAACCATCACAATTATAAAATGTGGTTCCTGGTTGTCCTGGGGCCATGGCGCCTCAGTGTCCCAAGGGTGTCCAGGCAACAGTGGAACAGGGTCCTGAGCAGCCGTGTGTGCAACAGTAAGAAACACCCAGGAGACAGCTTCAGAGAGCAGCTCTCATTTATTCAACAAGGAATTGGTTTTGTATAAGCAGTTGAGAGCGAGAGAGTGGATTGAGGGTCCCAAGGGGATTTGTGGGTTCAAAGGTTGTTTGCTGATGCCTAGTTGGCATATAGGGATGTTCATTCCAGCACGTAGGGAGAGGATCATGTGATCTACATAGTGGTGGGAAGATGTATAGGATATGAGTCATAGGGGATGGAGCTGTGTAATGGTTGTTGGCTGTTGGCTGATACCGTATAAGGAGTTTCCTAGGTTACTGGCCAAAGGTCACAGGGCTATGAAGCCTAAGTCTTGTCAGGAGGACTAGGCTCCCTGGGCTGGGGGGAGGGAGCGGCCCTCCTCCTGCCTGTCTTGGGGCACGAGATTTGTCCCAGGGGGCCAAGCTCACTGCAACCCCTGAGAGGGGGGAGGGGCCTTAATCCTGCCGGTTCCCGGAACCCAAGATTTGCACAGGGTCCAGGCTGCTGGGACCTCTCCGTAGCCTGGAGCCCAAGTTGTGTCTGATAGCTTAGGCCCGCTTTCACCTGGGGCCCTGCCTGTGTCCAACAATAAAATGCAATGAACTAAACATTCAATTCAAAAAGTGAGAAAATTGAGTTGGAGAGGTAACTCAGTGGGTAAAGCACTTGACATGAAGTATAAGAATCTGAGTTCAGATAGCCAGCATCCACATAAATGCCAGGTAGGCATGGTGACCTGCCTACACTATTAGTGCTCAGGAGGCAGAGATGGTGAGGGGTGGGAGCAAGCTGACTAGCTAAACTAGTCAAATTAGTGAGCTCTGGGTTCAAGTGGGAGATGCTGTTTCAGTAAATAAAATGGGGAATGATCAAGAAGTCACAAAATGACAGCTTCTGGCTGCCACACACATATGCACACCCCCTGTACGTACATGTATGTCCCAACATATACAAACACACACATGCATACCATATACTCATACACATGCAAAAAAGGTAGAAAATGGACAGATATGGAAAATAAAGGAAAGAAGATTGAAAGAATTAAAGAAAAAGTATGGGCTGAAGAGATGGATTAGCAGTTAAAGTGCTTGCTTGAGAAGCCTAAGGACCCATGTTTACCTCTACAGGTCCCACGGAAGCCAGAAGCTGAGGTGATTCAAGTGCACAAGTTCACAACTGCGCACAAGGTGGCACATGCGTCTGGATTTGAATGCAGTGGCTGGAGGGCCTAATGTGCCAATTCTTTCTCTCTCTCTCTCTCTCTCCCTCACTCCCTCTCTCTCTCTAAAAAATTACAAAAAAGAAAAAGTATAAATGAATGTATTTACAGGAAACTACAGTGGAATGTACACATACATATAAGCGAGAAAAAGAGTTAATGAGTGAAAACTATTTAAAGGATAATGGCCTTCCAAGCATCACTGACCTGGCAAAAGACTTATATTTTCAAGAAATTGAATGAAGCAGAAGCAGATGAACACAAAGGAATTCATGAAATGACACACCGTAGTCAAACTTCAGAAAACTAACAAAAAAGGAGAA
The DNA here is from genome assembly GCA_036365145.1 of Orientallactaga sibirica. Taxonomy (NCBI): domain Eukaryota; kingdom Metazoa; phylum Chordata; class Mammalia; order Rodentia; family Dipodidae; genus Orientallactaga; species Orientallactaga sibirica. Next base: position 1,236,514 of record JAEOAD010000747.1, read on the forward strand.
GAAAATCTGATATCAGAATGAGATAAATAATTTATTAGACAAGCAAAGAGCAACACAAAGAATGACATATTTCTAATCCAAAGCCATAGTTTCAGGGCTGGAGAGATGGCTTAGTGGTTAAGGCTCTTGCCTGTGAAGCCTAAGGATTCAGGTTTGATTCTCCAGTACTCATGTAAGCCAGATGCACAAAGTGGCATATGTGTCTGGAGTTTGTGGTGGCTAGAGGCCCTAACATACCCATACTGCCCTGCCTCTTTCTCTCTCTATCTCTCTCTCAAATAAATAAATAAATAAATACAATATTTGTGTAACAAAAGCCATGTTCTCTCTCCCTTCCTCTCTCCATCCTTCCCTTCCTCCCTTTCCCTCTCAAATAAATTAATAAATAAATACAACATAAAAAATTAAAAACAAACAAAAAATTAAGAACAAACATTTTCAAATGATGAGATACAAGAGTTTGTCACCACGAGACATGTCCTAAAATCACTAAAGGAGGTTCATAATGCAGAAGGAAATTAACACAAGTAGTAATATATGGGAGGAAGAGACTACAAGAGAAACAACCAAAAAATCTAAGCAAATAATATAAATTTTCCTGTTTCCTCTTAAGATTCTCCATGTGATGGTTGAACCAAGATGTATAGAACAATGTGATGTGGTCCTCAGTATGTGTAGGTATACAGAAGACTTACTATAAACAGTAATGGTAAAAGGGTGCTATCAATGGAGGCATTTAAAGAGCTGGGCAAGGGGCTAGAAAGATGGCTTAGCAGTTAAGGCACTTGCCTATGAAGCCTAAGAACCCATGTTTGACTCTCCAGATCCCCTGTAAGCCAGATGCACAAGGAGACACAAGTGCGTAAGGTTGCACATGTGCACAAGGTGGCGCGTATGTCTGGAATTTGATTGCAGTGACTGGAGGCCCTGGTGTGCCAATAAATTCTCTCTCCCTCCCTCCCTCCCTCCCTCTCTCTTTTAGTACCACTAATATAACACTTCCCATGCAGATCATCTGGAGCATCTGTTCATACAATTAGTGAAATGTTCTGATGTTTCCCTTCACCTGAGATCATAGGGTACTTTTTATTATCTTTATCTCCACAGTAATTCTTATGGTCAGAAAATGGGGTGTTGTCATGCCATTGGCTAGACAAGGATGTCAGAAGAGAACTGACTTGCCTATAAAGTATTCATTCCCATCACCTCTTCACACTCTTGCTCCAGTAACAGGTCCAGTAAATACTATACTACATTTGATTCTTCTGTTTGAGCTGGTTCTGGAGTAAAGAGCCTACATTACACTAGAAGGTCGAGTAAAGGTTAGAATATAGGAAAAAAAAAGGAGAAAGCACAAGAGGCATGGTGATGCCTTGCCTCCCTGAACTTGGTTAAATGGTAACTGTAATGGCACTTGTCCTCTTTGCTGGCTCATCCCACAGCCCTCCTACACAGAACAGTGACACTGAGTGCTTACACATTATGGAAATGTAGGCTTGTTAATGCTTGCTGTTACATTCCCACTTATTCTCTTTGTAGTCATGTCATTATGTTAATGTCAGAGGCATCACATTGACAGAATGGAGGAGGCAGAGTAGGAAATCACATGTCTTGACACCATAATAGATGCCACATACTTTAGGTTTTTATTTTCAAACAATTCAAGTACATAATATGAAAATCTAAAGTGGGCCTTGTTCCTTCCATTCTATAGGTGAGCAGATGGTCAGGCTCAGAGAGCAATGATTGTGTATGCTCATGGAATTCTAGGTAGACATCCAGTGGACACTGGAGCCACCTTGAACTGACGAGTTTCCATTTGCCAAAGTTGAGACATTCTAATCACCAAAATATATGATAAGAAAAACAGAGGGTAACTTTTAAAAAATGGGAATCTCTTAGCCATACTGATAATGAATAAGTACTGAAACAAGACAGCAATATACTCAATGCCAACTAATAATTTAACAAGCAGTGATATAAAATTACAGCACTTGAAGGTTAACAGTAATAAGTGATTCAACTAAACATGATAAATGGATGCTCAATTTGCACCAAAATCCATTAAAAAAATCATTTCGTCACCATGGTAACCATGCTGGCTATGCAATTCTCAGAAAAAGGCAAACAACCACCATGCCAGTCTTGTTACTATGTGCTAGGATCTAATTACAAATAGCATGACCACATTTTATTTAATCTCAAGTATCTCTAACATTAAACATTCCTGACAGCCTGAGGAACATATACATGCATAAGTACATACACACATGCATACATGTTGTCTCCCCCCATCACCCAATTTTGCAGGCATTTATTAAGGTAGATTTACTGGGAGGTAAAGACATAATGGAACACTTTTCAACAGGTTCATTCTAAGCCCACAGATAGTATTCTAAACAATGTTCTTTTAGTATGATTCATCTGAAGTTGACCTATAGACCTGTCTCTGGGACATTTCTCCCACTTGCTTTAATAACATGTAAAAGCTGATATGCATATGTAAAACACATTAAGCATAAAATACCATTTCCATCGTCAAGTTTCTTTCTCTCTCTTTCATTTTTTTCTTGTTTTCTTATGTTTCTGTTTTTTTATTTTTTGAAATGGACTCAGGTCTCCCAAGGTGGTATTGAACTTCTTATGCAGCCAAGAATAACCTTGAATCCCTCCATCGGCCAAGTACTAAGATTAACGATATAAGCCACCATGCCCAACTAAGAAAGTTTCCACACAAGTATTACTAACCATTTGGTTGATACTTCACTAAAATTATAACTAGGAATTATATTTTAAAATAATGCTATGTATAGCATCATCAAAAAGTATGAAATAGCTGGGCATGGTGGTTTAATCCCAGCACTTGGGAGGCAGAGGTAGGAAAATCACTGAGAGTTTGAGGCCACCCTGAGACTATTTAGTGAATTCCAGGTCAGCCTGGGCTACAGTGAGACCCTACCTCAAAACAAAACAAAACAAAACAAAACAAAACAAAACAAAACAAAACATATAAAATATTTGTGAAAATCCAGGTACACATGTGCAATGTCTATATACTAAATATCACAAAATATTGCTGTGAAAATAATGTTTATAGGGGCCAGGGGCAGAATGTGGTGATTTGATTCAGGTGTCTCCCCAAAACTTAGGTGTTCTGAATACTAGTTTCCCAACTGATGGAGATTTGGGAATTAAGCCTCCTGGAGACAGTGTATTATTGGGGGTGGACTTATGGGTATTATAGCCAGTTTCCCCATGCCGGTGTTTGGCACACACTCCTGCTGATATTGTCCATCTGATGTTGGCCAGGAGGTGATATCCACTCTCTGCTCATGCCATCATTTCCCCCTGCCATCACGAAGCTTCCCCTTAAGTCTGTAAGCTAAAATAAACTTTTCCCCCCACAAACTGTTCTTGGTTGGGTGTTTTCTGCCAGCAATGTGAACCTGACTACAACAGATGTCTATTTTTTTTTCCAATGGACACACAATAAAAAACAAACCAAATGTTTTTTTTTTTAAATAATTTGTTAGGTTAATTTAAAACTGCATATGGAAATACAGACTAAAAGATAACTATTTTTTGAGGTAGGGTCTCACTCTAGCCCAGGCTGACCTGCAACACACTGTGTAGTCCGAGGCTGGCCTCAAACTCACAACGATCCTTCTACCTCTGCCTCTCAAATGCTGGGATATTTTATTTACAGGCAGGCCAGATAGCTTAGCGGTTAATGCACTTGCCTGTGCAGCCTAAGAACATTCGTTTGAATCTCCAGGTCCCACATATAGTCAGACACAAAAGTGAAGCAAAAAAAAAAAAGTGAAGCAAGCATGCAATACCACACATGCACACAAGGGGGCACATGCATCTGGACTTCATTCACAAAGACTGAAAGGCCCTGACGTGCCCATTCTCCCTCTCTCTCTCCTTCTGCCTTGTTCTCCCTCTCTCTGTCTCTCTCTAAATTTTTTTTATTTACTAACTTATTTATTTGAAAAGAGACAGATAGAGAGAGAATGGGTGCACTAGGGACTCTAGCCACTGCAAATGAACTCTAGACACATACAACACCTTGTGCACCTGGCTTTATGTGGATAATGGGGAATTGAACCAGGGTCCTTAGGCTTTGCAGGCAAGTGCCTAAACCACCGAGCCACCTCTCCAGCCCCTGGCTCGTTATTATTATTATTATTATTATTATTATTATTATTATTAGTGGTTTTTTGAGGTAGGGTCTCGCTCTAGCCCAGGCTGACCTGGAATTCACTATGTAGTCTCAGGGTGGCCTTGAACTCATGGTGATCCTCCTACCTCTGCTTCCCGAGTGCTGGGATTAAAGGCATGCACCACCATGCCCGGCTTCATTATTTTTAAGGCAGAATATTACTCTACAGCCTAGGCAGACTTGGGATTCACCATGTAGCCCAGGCTTGCCTCAAACTCCTGGTTATCCTCCTATATCACCTTCAAAAGTACTGAAATTAGGGGCTGGAGAAGTGGCTTAGTGGTTAAGGTGTTTGCCTGCAAAGCCAAAGGATCCTGGTTCAATTCTCCAGGACCCACATAAGCCAGATGCACAATGGGCACATGCATCTGGAGTTCGTTTGCAGTGGCTAGAGGCTAGAGTGCCCATTCTCTCTGTCTGCCTCTCTTCTATCTCTCTCCTCTGCTTGCAAATAAATAAATAAATAAAAAGTTTTAAAAAAGTACTGAAATTATAGGCTTGAGCCATCACCCAGAAGAAAGACAACATTGGGAAAAATAGTTGGAGAGTAATACTACCTGATGTGAAGTCTCATAAACCTACATAATTAAGACAGAGATGCATCACCCAAACCAAAATTTCTAAGTGAAAAACTGGGGGAAAATGGAATTCCACAAAATTAAAAACTTCTGGGCTGGAGAGATGGCTTAGTGGTTAAGGTGCTTGCCTGCAAAAGCAAAGGACCCAGGTTCAATTCCCCAGGACATACATAAGTTAGATGCACAAGGTGGCACATGCATATGGAGTTCATTTGCAGTGGCTGAAGGCCCTGTAGCTCTCATTCTCTCTCTCTCATTTCTCTTGCTCTCTCTCAAATAAATAAATATTTTTTAAAATTAAAAAAAATTCTGTTTTTCCAAATCCATGGTTAAGAAAACAATGACAAACCAAATCCCTGGCTGGAAGAAATGTTTGAAAATTATTTATCTGATAAGGAATTTTTATCTGGAATACAGAAAAACTCACAAAATTCAATTTAAAAATGCTGCATTAAAGAAGACAGATAAATATTATATAAGCACATGAGAAAATACTCAAAAAATGTTATTCATTAGAACAAGGTAAATGATGATTATAATGAGATCTTAGCATACTCCCATAACAATGCCAAAATTAGAAAGACTGACCATAACAATCATCATCAAGGTTGTACAAGATGAAGCTCTCTTACACTACTAGTAGTTATAAAAAATGGTAAAACCAGGCTGGAGAGATGGCTTAGTGGTTAAGGCACATGCCTGTGAAGCCTAAGGACCCCAGTTCAATTCTCCAGGTCCCACACAAGCCAGATGCACAAGGGGGCGCACACGTCTGGAGTACATTTACAGTGGCTAGAGGCCCTGGCATGCCTATTCTCACTCTTCCTCTCTCTCTTTTCCTTTCTCTGTCTCAAATAAATAAATAAATAAAGCTTAAAAATGATAAAACCACAAGGAGTTTGTTGATTCTTATCAAATTATTATATTTTAGAATTATTCAGTCATTGCTCTAGTAAATGTTTACCTGAGATAAAAATCACAAATGCAGCCAGGTGTGGTGGCACATGCCTTTAATCCCAGCACTCAGGAGGCAGAGGTAGGAGGATTGCTGTGAGTTCGAGGCCACCCTGAGATTCCATAGTGAATTCCAGGTCAGCCTGAGCTGGAGTGAGACCCTATCAAAAAAAAAAAAAAAAATCACAAATGCTCATAGCAGCTTTACTTATAAGGGTTTCAAACTGGAAACAAACTAAAAATACAAAAAAACAGTGAAAAATACAAAAACCAGTGAATGGGTAAAACAAATACTGGGACAGCCATATACTGGAATATTATTCAGCAATCTAAAAAAAAAAAAGAACAACCCAGGACAAAGGCATAGTTTAATGGTAGAGTATTTGTCTACCAAGCTAAAGGCCTTGGGTTTAATTCTCAGCACTTCAAAATAAATAGATAAGAATGATTGAAAGCCAAGCATAGGTGTATCTATAATTCCATTGCTGGGTGGGAGGACACAGGAGGATTCCTGAGGTTTGATAGCTCTTCTAGCCAAATTGGTGAGCTCCAAGCTCAGTAAGAAACTGTCTCAAAAAAAGTTGAGAGTGATTGAGAAAAATACCTGATATTGACATCTGGCATCGATACATATATGTACACACAGGCATGCACATGTATGTATGGACCCATATACATATGAAGAAGTAGACACACAAGCTACACACATATACATGCAAACAAAAGAATGATTGATATATGCAACAAAACAGTTTCAAAATAAACACTGAATGAAAGAAGCCAAATTAAAATCCCGAATATCAGGCTGGGGAGATGGCTCATTAGGTGAAGTGCTTGCTGTACAAGCGTGAAGGCCTGAGTTCAAATCTCCAGAAGCCACATAAAGCTAGATGCAATAGTGAGTATATATAATCCCAATGTGACTATGAAAATATGGGAGGTGGACACAGGAGAATTCCTGAGAGCTCATGGACCAGCTACCCTGACAAACGCAGCAGCAAAACCAAGAGACACTACCTCAAACAAGGTAGAAGTCAAGGTAGAGGGTGAGGACCAACAACACACACATTGTGGCACATGCGTGCCTGCACTCACACACAGAAATGCTACACAGAAAAAGATTAAAAAACCCAAATATTGGAGCCTATGAAGCCTAAGAACCTAGATTCAATTCCTCAGTACCAACACAAGGCAGATGTACAAGGTGGTGCACGCATTTGGAGTTGATTTGCAGTGCTTGGAGGCCCTGGGACATCCATTCTCTGTCTCTGCCTTTCTCTCTCTCTCTTTCTCAAAACAAGCAAATAAATAAAACATTTTAAAAAACAGATATCAAGCAAAGAAACCTACCACTATTTTGTTCTTGTGGTTTTAAAACTCCAAATATTTCTGTTTTGACATGATGTTGCTTATATCTTTAAAGGGACCCCCAAATACCCTCCTGCCCCAGATCTGAGATATGTGACAAGTGAGAGATATGGCCAAAATTTTAGAATATTATATGAACTTATTCCTTATAAAAATGGTATTGGGGAGACTGGGGATGCAACTCAGTGGAAGAGTGTCTACATAGTTTGAATGCATGGCCCGAAAGACTCAGATGTTTTATTAAGATTGGGCTGGCACCAGGCTTGGTGGAACATATCTTTAATCCCAGCACTTGGGGGCAGATGTAGGAGGATCACCATGAGTTTAAGGCCACCCTGATACTACATAGTGAATTCTAGGTTAGTCTGGGCTAGAGGAGTGAGACCTTACCTCGAAAAACCAAAAAAAAAAAAAAAATTGAGCTAGCAACTTGAGTCTTCAGTGGGCGGAGTGATGCTGGGGAAGAAAGGTATGTCATTGGGGGCAGATCTTGAAGTCCGGCCCTACCAGGTGGGTGCATAGCAGTTTGAGCTCTGGCCATTGGTGCTTGCTGGTGTTGGGTGATGTTTCTCTGCAATGAATCTAAGGAAGTGAGCCAGCTTCTTCTGCCATTGATAGTGTCTTCCTAGATTCTGTAAGCCTGAAATGAAGCTTTCAAAAGCTGTTTCTGGTCAGGTAGTTTGCCCAGCAATAAGAAGCTGCCTGCAACACCACACAATACACAGTCCTAAGCCCAGAGCCAGGGAGCGAAGCTACCAGTCTGGTCACTTTGTGTGGCTAGTGGTAAATGTGTCAGGACTCATACTGTGGATGTGGTTGGTCTCTGCTCTCCATGTTTTTCTTCCCTGCATTTTCATCAGGGAATCAGGATTCATTCCCTTCCCTTTTGCCTCAGGGGAAGTTTAAAGCAGGGCAAGAAGCAGAAGCTATCTGAAGTCAGTGTTTCTTCCATCCTTTATGAAAATTTAAACTCATGGAAAAAACTCGATCACTTATTTATGGTAGAAGGGAAGGGCTTCTGAAGACACAAAGAAAGGACAGGGAGGTTTCTCCTGCACGAAGATGAGAGAGACTTTGAGGTCATTCCAGGAGTAGGAAAGTGAGCCCTACCCGGTGTCAACTCTGAGGGTAGCCCTATGGATGGTTCATCTCAATCATGAAACATAATTTCCAGTTTACATAGAAGGATGGATGGAGCAGGTTGAGAGGGTCTGGAAGCACAAAATCAGTTAGAGAATTGTCAACTTAGCCCTGAGCAGTGTGGAAAGATGGGTGATGATAGCAGGGGCCTCCTCGGGCTGCATTAGTAGGGTAAGCTCAGACAGATTATTATGTTCTGTTAAAAGAGTATGATCACTTAAATTTTTTAATAATTCTAGCTAACATTTTTCTTTTTTTTTTCTTTTTGGTTTTTCGAGGTAGGGTTTCCAGGCTTTAGTCCAGGCTGACCTGGAATTCACTATGTAGTCTCAGGATGGCCTTGAACTCACAGTGATCCTGCTACCTCTGCCTCCCAAGTGCTGGGGATTAAGAGTATGTGCCACCACACCCAACTTCTAGCTAACATTTATCATCTCTTTATTAATGTGTACAGCAGCCAACTACAAAGTGAGAGCACCTGTATCTGCAGACCTGAACAATATTTCTCAGTATAATTTGTATTTGCTATGCAACTTACTTGTCATTTTTCTCTATCTTCTTTCTATATAAATGGCATATTTCATATGTTAATTCAAAATTAAAAGATAGTAGTCATCCTTTAGGTCTCAGAATATGTTCTGGAATATGTCTAGAGTTTGCCAATAAACTACTATCATTAAATTTGTACTTACTCTGTGTCCTGTTTAAATATTTTAATTTTTTTATTTATTTGACAGAGAAAGAGGAGAGAGAGAGAGAATGAGTGCACCAAGGCCTCCAGCCACTGCAACCGAACTCCAGATGCATCAGATGCATGTGCCCCCTTGTGCATCTGGCTAATGTGGGTCCTGGGGAATTGAACCTGGATCCTTTGGCTTTACAGGAAAACGCCTTAACAGCTAAGCCATCCCTCCAGCCCACTGTGTCCTGTTTAAATTGAAATTCTGAAATCATGAGAACTCTATACATAGCTGGAAGAGGACAAATTGTCACATCTTCCTGTAGGCACTTGCTAACATCTAAGGGAGAATCACAATGAGGCCTATTCTTTAGTGCACTCTCAAATCTAGAATGCAGAGTCTCAGACACATGGGTAAGCACGCATACTCAGTATGGCCAAAAGATCAGAACCCCAGAGTGATTTTATTAGAGGGATCTCAGAAATGTTAGTTTAGCGAAGCAAATTCAATAAATAGTGTAGATATGTGTGTGCGTGCATGTGCATATCTATGATACTTACATAATTAAAGGTTAAAATAGTCAAACCAGTCATGTGTGTTAGGGATATATTTATATGTAGTAAAGTGTGTAACAAACATGAGAACATTACAAGCAGACTTTTGACAATGGTTCCCCACCTCTGGAAGTGAGACAATTAGAAAGGATACCCAAGATGTATCCATGCTGTAAAGTTTTAACTTATAACCATACTGTTGTACATGTCTGCTTAGTATGTTATTTACTATATCTTTTTAAAAATAATATGAAAAAAGGCGCCTCCTAGCGCAGTAGGCAGCGCATCAGTCTCATAAAAATAATATGAAAAATCTCTATTGGACTTTAACTTTGATTGACAAGTAGCACATCATTTATTTAGAACATGTGAAAATTCAAATACCACCATGAATACAGTTATGACCTTCAGCCCATTGCACACTAGTGAAAGATGTTATCAAATGGTATATTCTCTCCAATTATCCCTCCACACACATACAATGTATTAATTGTGTATTTGACTTAACTGGAATATATTGTGCAAATCACAACTGCAGTGATTGACATCTCCATCCATTCATTACCATAGAAGTCTGGCATGGCATGGCCCCATTCAATGCTCAAAGGTTTGCAAGGATAGAATGGAGGTATCATCGTAAGATCTACTGAGATCTCATCTAGAGGATTTCTAGAAAAATCCAATTCCAGTAGCATTATTGCCTCGTGACTATTGGACTGAAGTTCCCATTCCCTTGACTGTTGTTATGTAGAGGTGTGTTCAGCTTCTAAACACTAGTTCAGTTCTCTGCCATGTGACCTCCTTCATCTTCCAGTCAGAAATGGCATGTTGACTGATTCTTGTTCTTTGAATCTGACTTTCCCTTTTCTGAACAGCCAGTGGAAATGCTCTGCTTTAAAGGGGCTTGACTGGTTAGGTCAGGTCCACTTGGATTGTCTCCCTTTTATTATATAAGAGAACATAGCATGGAAGTAGTATTTTATCATATTCATAGGATCTTCCCACACTTATACAAGGGTGTCACTACATGCCATCTTATAATTCTGTCCTACACACGGAGTATTATTTTTAAAAAATCACTCAAGCTTCAGTAGTGGTATCCAGACTTAAACTGTTTCCAAAGGGCATCATTGAGTTTAGGTGCAGCTGGTACATTGGAAGTGACTCACCTGAGGTTCTACAGTCAGAGGTGTCTAGTCTTATAACCAAAGTCTTCCAGGGTATAGCAACCATATCACCCTAGTGTGTACTGTCCTCAGAATCAGTGGGAAACTTCTCCTCCAGAATCAAACTAGATGGTAAAATAAGGTGACAGGAGAGCACATCAGTTAGGAAACGGTGCCATGGCTGTTCTCCCTTTCCCAGCCTTCAGTGTAAATCATTTCATAGTTCAGTTCTAGTGAGAAGCTCTTACATTTGGGGACGGTTTTCACCCTTTGCTGCTCCCTTTCCATGGGCTCACTTTTTAAGTCACTAATGTTTCCTCCTAGGAGGTAACTGGCAGAGGGGCCAGGAATGATATATGTTAAAGTCTGATTATGTTCCATGGGAACCTTACACATTTTCCCATTTATGCCCAGACCGCAGAAAGAAGGTTTAGCAAGTCGATTTCACAAATGACTAAACTCATCCTCACAGACTAAGAACCTGCCTATATGGTTCCATATGATGAGCAGGATTAGAATGAACATCCGGATATTCCTTGCTCTCTCCACAACATAACCAGCAGCTTTCCATTTGGATGATGATAATTTTCAACTTCCCCAGCATTTCCCATCAGGCCCTGTGGGTAATCACTCAACAGCATTCCATGTTGAAGCAATGGGGTCATGTAAATTGGCTGGTCTATTAGTTCAATTGTCTAGGGAATCTGATAGCACATACAACAAGAGAGAAAAGGGAGATTTTTTTATTGAAAACTCCCATAGTTATAGACAATAAACCATGGTAATTCCCTCCCCTCTCACTTTCCCCTTCACAACTCCACTCGCCATCATATCCCCTCTCCCTCTCAAGCAGTCTCTCCTTTATTTTGATGTCATCATATTTTCCTCCTATTATGAGGGTCTTGTGTAGGTAGTGCCAGGCACTGCGAGGTCATGGATATCCAGGCAATTTTGTGTCTGGAAGAGCACATTGTAAGCAGTCTTACCCTTCCTTTGGCTCTTACATTCTTTCCGCCACCTCTTCTGCAATGGACCCTGAGCCTTGTAGGGTGTGATTGAGATGTCTCAGTGCTGAGAACTCCTCTATCACTTCTTCTCAGCACTATGTTGCCTTTTGAGTCATCCCAGAGGTCACCACCATCTGAAAAACCAAGTGAGAGTAGCATTAATATATGTGTATTAATGTTAAGTAAAGTGCTTACAGGGCAGATTGGTGAGCATAATATATGTATTTAGCCAGAAACTAGTAGGTGTTACACCCCTAGGGCTCATGGGAGTTTTCATCAACTCCTCCAGGGAAGGACAACAGAGAACATAGAACCTTCTCGAGGGGCTGCCTTCTGGTCTCCCAGATATCTGTGATAGCAGGGAACATGGAGAGGAGGCAGGGATTTAGGTTGCCCTCCAAAAGGACAAAAAGCAAAGCTGTACCAGGCGTGAGAACAGGATAAAGAAACCTATGCAAGAAAGGCCACATCCTGGGTGTTGGCTCATCCCCCGCACACTAAGCCTCCACCTGTGTCTGTTTGCTATCACTATGCCGCACAGAAAAGAAGCTCACAGGTACCAGATACATGTATTTCCTAGTGAATTAAAGAGCCTGAAGAGATTTACCATGAGACAAAATGTTCTAGCGCTCCTGCTTCTGGTCTGCTCTCTGCCAAGTGATTTGTCATGCCAGCATTTTGTCCAACAAAGGCAATATGAGAATTCCATTTTACCTTTCAAGAGCTCAAGGGAAGTGCACTTCTCTCATGTAAAATGGGGACTGAAGGAAGGATAAATAAGGGAACAGGAGAACTTAGGAATCATAAAGAAGTGAAGATGGTGATGACTTTGGTTGAATAGAAATGTAATCACTTTGTCCCTTTCCCATAGCCAAATGAGTATATTCACCTCACCAGATAGAAAAGGCATACATTGGGCTTGAGAGATGGCTTAGCAGTTAAGGTGTTTGCCTGTGAAGACTAAAGACTCATGTCCAACTCTCCAAATCCCACATAAGCCAGACACACAAAGTGATGCAAGCCTGCAAGGTTGCACATGAGCACAAGGTGGCACATGTGACTGGAGTTTGATTGCAGTGGCAGGAGGCCATCATGCCAATTCTCTTCCCTGCCTCACTCTCACATATAAAAAAGAAAGGCCAGTCAGTTGGGCTTGCCTCAAAAAGGGGGAGGGGAGAAACATACCTGTATTTCCCTTTTTCTCTTTCTTTATTTACCCTCACGCAGCACCACATTTTTTATAGAAAAATCTAGCAAACACTGCCTTAACTGAGTGAAGATAGTTAATATCATTAGTGATGTCACATCAGCATCATGTACTCCCAAATACAATGTGATGAAAAGGGGACTTCATCTGTGCTATACTTTCCCCCAACTCATGAGAATGGGATAATCTTGAGAAAGACATTTGAGAAAGCCTGTGCTCCTCATGCCAATCAGGGCCATAAAAGCACTGAAGCAATTCCGCTGATCATTTTCCATCTTCCCACTGTGATGGTGGTTTGAGAATGGATCCATGGGGTGGAGAGATGTCTCAGTGGGTAAAAGCACTTGCTGTGCAAGTATGACAATGTGAGTTCGGATCCCCAGAACCCATGTAGTGTCAGACAAAGTGCATGTGCATCTGTAATCTCAATGCTCCTATGGCAAGACAGGAGATAAAGGCAGGAGAACCCCTGGAAAATCATGGCCCAGATATCCTGGCATACACTGATGCAAGCAACAATAGACTCTGCTTCCAAACAGGAAAGTGAGGACTGACAGCCAAGGTTGTCCTCTGACCTCCACTTATGGGCCATGACATGTGCATCATGGCATGCACGTGCCCACACTCAAACGCATGAACACACACACACACAACACACACACACACACACACACACACACACACCATATACACAAAGATTTTAAAAATGGGTCCATAACAAAATCCAAAGGCAACCCTTTGTGAGACAAAATCAGTATTATTAGTATCCTCACAACTCTCCAGCCTTCTTCACATGCTTCCATATTAAAGAGGATCCATTAGATCCACCTATCTGCGTGTCCGGATGGCAATACTTATCACAGGGCTATAGGTACACAAGCCTTACAGAAGTCTATCCTCAAGGAGGAGTGAGGGATTCTAGTAAGGTTCTACTTATAAGGATCACCATTCTAAGAATTCCTTCACTTCTTGGCCTGAATTTAGGAAAGGCAGCCAAGGGGGAGACAAAACAATGAAGGGGCAAAAGGAATAAGACGGAAATTACCAAACTTGTCATCTCCTTTCCCTTTCTCTCCTCCCAAGAATCAGCCACTTCAGCACTGCCCCAACCTGTGCCCTTTAATAATACATACTCGGAAACTTCCAAACACACAGTGTCTTATAATAAGATAAGAAAGAGATGTTGGAGTATTCCACACAAAACAGGTTTGTGAAAAATTATTATTTTACATCCAGTAAATATGCTCATAATAAATGCAAAGGGAAGTCACAAAGTACATAATTGTCGTGGATTCATTCTTGATTTTATGTCTCCAGCTATTTATCCAGGAGATGTAGGCATAATAACAGCAAAAAAATTATTTTGCTTCTCACAATAGTTTTCAATTCAGCGCATTGTTAGTTGGCACTTTCTATCTGGTGGCCTTTAGTATCTCTATTCACCCAGATTTCCAGAAAATTCTGTAGGTAGAGTTGGTCTCAGCCCCTCCCTCTAATAATCTTCCAGATCCATGGGGTGCAAGCTGAAGTTCTGGTTCCTGCCACAAGGTGGCAAAAGTGCACCAACATATCAAATAGCTACAAAGAAGCTTATACAAAAAGCAAAAGCAAAAAAAAAAAAAAAAAAAGGTATAACCCGAAAAATCAGCTTATACAGAATGATTCTAATTCTTTTGGGGGTAAAAAACCCCGGCAGGGGTAAGAATACTATAAACATATAGACCTGGAAAAACACCTGGCAATTCCAGCATGCTGTTGTCAGCAGTAGGCACAGGGAATTTCAGGGTTGTAGGAAGGTGACTGGGATGCTGGGGCAAGGTTTGGGTAGCTGTGCCTTAGTTTTCTAAAAAGGGGTGTCAGAGCTGGATTCGAAGACGGTCTGGGAAACCTTTCTGGACAGGATATGGAAGATGAACGCACTGCTCTCTACCAGGGACTCCTAAGCCACATGTATGTACACCTCAGCCTACACTGAGTGGGGAAGAATAAATCAACGAATGTCAGGTTGATCTGTGGTCAATAGAAAACGAACTACTTTACTACATGTGTGGAGCTTTCAACTAAATGCAATCATAGTAAACAAATCATTTCTTTACTCTTGTTAGTCTTTACAAAATGTAATCCTTTTCATTAAAGAGAACATAAAAGGCCTAGCATGATGCTACATACATGTAATCCCAGTACTTGGGGGAATTAGGCAAGAGGATTGTGAGTTTAAGGCTATCCTGGGTAACACTAAATTCCAGGGCAGCCTGGGCTCATAGAGAAACTGTTTCAAAAAGAAAAGGAAAATTAAAATGGAGGTGGGTATCATCTGGGGGGCAGAGTAAGGATTGTAATAAATATATTTTAAACTTGAGAAAGAGAGAGTGAGTGGGCGAGAGTGGGCACACTATGGCCTGTTGCTACTGCAAACAAACTTCAGATGCATGTGCAATTTTGTGTATCTGGCTTTACATTGGTACTGGGGTATCAAACCCAGGCTGTCAGGCTTTGCAAGCAAGCACTTTTAACCACTGAACCATCTCTCCAGTCCCAGATTGTAACATTGAGTGTTTCAAACCAGGGATCTAAGAAAGGAGAAAATAGGAATACAGATGTGTAGCTCTCCACCAAGGCTTTAGCCAGTTTTCTGGAACTGCTGAACTGGAAGGGACCCTCTTCATTAATCATTGTTGGGGACTTCTGAAATGGAGACTGGCTTCTACTTCCCACCTGAACTGAGATAAATGTGTACCTATGCAGGCTCACAGTCCTCTGGGGCATGGGGATGGACTCCCAGTTACCCAGCTGTGTGAACCTGACTTTGATCATTTGTGAAACAGGACTGACCAGGCTTTTCTTAAAGAGCTGAACCGAAGAGACCTGCCAATGTTCAGGGAATAGAGTGGGTGGTAATGACCTTTAAATGTTGCAGCACATCAATAGTGTCTGCCGGAGCCACAGGGCTAGAGCATGCACCGTGAAGATCTTTTCTCCTTGTTCCTTCTCTAATGAGAACACAGATGTTTACACTGATAAAGCAATGACTTTGGTCTGCCTAGAGTTCAGTTTTAGAAATAAAGCTCTCTCTCTCTCTGTATTCTTGGGTCTTTCATACTTATAAGGGATGTTTCACATCATGTCTCTGAGCAAACCCACATGTATGTCCCCACCTGGGAAGAAATATCCATCCATAACCAGATCTGGGGAGCTCAGAAGTCCATCACAGAAGGAAAGGACTATGTTTGCCTAATGTCTGCCCCAGATCTGTTTGGTATGTGTGATGGTTAATCTCCATTGTCAACTTTTTGGAATTGAGAATCACCAAGGAAACACACTTCTGGGTGTGTCTATAAAGGTATATTTACAGATAGGTTTCGCTGAGCAAGGAAGATCAACCATGAATTTGGTGGTATCATTCCATGGGCTGGGGTACCTGACTGAATAAAAAGGAAAAAGTGGGCTGAGAACAAGCATTTCTCTCCCTTTTCCCCTCACCGTGATTCTGACTATGCATGCAATGTGACCAGCTGCCTCAGGCTCCTGCCGTCATGTCTTCCTCACCATGATGGACTATATACTAAAACTGTGAGCCAAAATATACTTTCTTCTTTGAATTGCTTTGCTCAGATATTTTGTCATTGTAATGAGAAAAGGAAAATATGCCATGCTAATATCTATATAGGAAAATTCTAGACCCATCTGGAAATCACCAGCACATGGGTCCTCAGATCATGCACTATCCAGCTATATCACACCTCTCCAGGATTTCACCTATCTCCTGCCTATCGGGGACAAATATCCATGAGTTAGTAGCATTTCTTTGACACACAACAGCCATTCTTTCATGCGCCAATAACCAAATATTTGATGAGCGCAAAACCTGTACTATTCTATTGACAGTATCCCATTAATTCCCTAGTGGAAACAGAAGAGTGAGAAGGGAAAGGAATGTGTGAACTACTTTTCACTTTAAACCTAAGATGAGCTGCCTCCATATTAACATGTAAACTTTCTCAAGTTTCAAAGAATTGAGGATCTTCAATAATATATTCTGGCAACCATATTACCCCTTCAGTGACAGGATTGATGCCCCCATTCCTCTTTCATTTCTCATTCCAAAGCAAAGTTCCAGAAAATTTTCTTGTATACCTCACTAACATTCTTCACTATTCACTCCTTATCCACCTGGCTTCTGTCCCACTGGCTGCAGCAAACATGCTCTCTCCAAGGCCACATACTAACTTTTTAATCACTAGATACTGTGGTTTGTACAAATATGTTAACATATTGAATATTATTTTTAATGATGTTCTAAAATATGCTCAGTTGTACAGACTGTTTCTCTCCCTTAACAATAAATCTCTGATAATTCTTTGGGCTCTAAGGCATGATGTACTGGGTACAAATGTGAGGACCACTCTCACACCCTCTCTGTGCAGCCCTGGGCAAAGTCCTTATCTTTGCTGTCCCTCTTTTATACAACAATACAATGAGGATTTTCTTTTCTTTTCCTTTTCTTTTTGGTTTTTCAAGGTAGAGTCTTACTCTGGCCCAGGCTGACCTGGAATTCACTATATAGTCTCAGGGTGGCCTCTAACTCACAGTGATCTTCCTAACTGCCTACCAAGTGCTGGGATTAAAGGTGTGCACCACCACATCTGTCCCACAGTAAGGATTTTCTGATAGTATCCATCTTATAAGTATGTTTTGGGCACTAAATGACTCAATGCTTTAAAAGGATACCACACAGAAAATCTTTTGCCAATATTTAAATTTGGCTGTATGCATCATCATTGCTATTACTTTCCTTATAGTCATGATAAAACAGATCATAGGCTGACATTTATTCACAACCAGTGACATTTGAGATACATGGATGGTGAATACATAGTTTCCTAGGGTGGCCTTAACAAATTTCATGGCATAAAATAATAGAAATGTATTTTCACAGGTCTGGAGACTGGAAGTCCAAAATCAGTGAATGGATAGAATCTTGCTCTCTCTGAATGCTTAGCAAGGACATTCTTTCTTTGCCTCTTCCAGATTTTCTGCTGGATAATGCTTTCCTGTACTGTGTGCAAAACTTCCATATTTCTTTTTTTGTTGTTGTTGTTTTTTGAGGTAGGGTCTCACTGTAGTCCAGGCTGACCTGGAATTCACTATGTAGTCTCAGGCTGGCCTCAAACTCATGGCAATCCCCTACCTCTGCCTCCCAAGTGCTGGGATTAAAGGCGTGCACCACCCTGCCTGGCAAAAGTTCCATATTTCTATTACAAGGACAACAGTTGTTAGACCCTAAATCCAAGATGATCTCACCTCTAGATCCTAAATTACTTGTGTACAAACTCCATTTCTACAAAGGGTACATTTACAAGGTACTAGAGCTAAGTCTTAGACATATTAGGCAATATAATCAGCCAAGTATAGTGATAAAAGCTACTTTAAAAACCATCAAAAGGGGGAAAAAACTGAAATATACCAGGTGTGGTAGCTCACACCTTTAATCAGGAGGCCAAGATAGGAGAATTGAAATGAGTTTGAGGACAGCCTGGACTACACAGTGAGTTCCAGAAAAACAAATTCAAAACAAACAAAAAAACAAAAACTGGTGCCACTGGAAAAAAAAAAAGTTAAGGTATATGTCTTTAATCCCAAAATAAGGATGGGGGAAGGCAGAAGCAGGAGGATTGCTACAAGTTGAAGACCAGTCAGAGTTACATAGTGAGGCCCTGTATCAAAAAACAACAAGGGTTGGTCATATGGCTTAGTGGTTAAAACACTTGTCAGCAAAGCCAAAGGACCCAGGTTCAATTCCCCAGTGCCCACATAGCCAGATAAACAAGGTGGTGTATGTGTCTAGAGTTTATTTGTAGACGCTGGAGGCCCTGGTACACCCATTCTCTCCCTCTCTCCTTGAAAATAAATAAATAAGAATTTGTTTTAATTTTATTTATTTATTTATTTATTTGAGAGAGACAGAAAGAGGGGGAAGGTAGAATGGGCATGACAACACCTCTGGCTGCTGCAAATGAACTCCAGATGTATGTGCCACCTCGTGCATCTGGCTTATGTGGGTTCTGAGGAATTGAACCTGGGTCCTTTAGCTTTGTAGGTAAGTGCCCTAACCACTAAGCTATTTCTCCAGCCCATTTTGTTGTTTTTTAAAAAAATATTTTGGGGACTGGAGAGATGGCTTAGTGTTTAAGGTGCTTGCCTGTGAAGTCTAAGGACCCACGTTTGATCTCTTTCCAGATCTCATGTAAGCCAGATGCACAAAGGTAAGGCAAGTGCAAGGTCACACATGCCCACTAGGTGGCAAAAGCATCTGGAATTAAATTACAGTGGCTGAGGCCCTGGTGTGCCAATTCTCTCTCTCAAGGCACTTGCCTATGAAGCCTAGGACCCACGTTTGATTCCCCAGTACCCACATAAGGCAGATGTACAAGGTGGCACATGCATTGGGATTTAAACAGAAAAAAATAATTTTGGGCTGGAGAGATGGCTTAGCAGTTGAAGTACTTGTATACAAAGCCAAAGGACCCAGGTTCAAATCCCCAGGACACTCATAAGCTAGATGACAAGGTGGCACATGTGCCTGGAGTTTACTTGCAGCAGTCGGAGGCCCTGGCATGCCCATTCTCTCTATCTGTTCCCCCCCACACACAATACATAAATGAATAAAATATTTTTTTAAATTCTGAGGGTTTTAATAATTTATTTTTCCCTTTTGTGCATTTTCCTTTTTTGGGGGGAGGGGTAAGGTCTCATTCTAGCCCAGGCTGATCTGGAATTCACTATGTAGTCTCAGGGTGGCCTCCAACTCATGGTGATCCTCCTACCTTTGCCTTCCAAGTGCTGGGATTAAAGGTATGCACTACCACACCTGGCTCACATTTTCCAGTTTTATTGATGGAAACAATTGTCCTGGTTTGAGCAGTAAAAAATATAAAATAAAATAAGGATCAATATCCACAACCCTTCTTATAGAAAAGTAGCACCATGTCAGAAGGGGTGCATCCATAAGACAAGGGAATTAGGAAATAATGGGGTCTAGAACTAATGTATGCATATAGCCACATGATAGCCCCAGGGGGGTCACATCAGGGACATCACAGGTGTCCAGAGGAAGGACAGACACCTCTCCAGAGCTTTTCATTCAGCAGTCTACACTGGAGTATATTATGACTTTTCTCAGGTGTCAGTGAAGGTCTGGAGATGAAAAGTTTCCCAACACGTTTCTCTCTGCCTTATCCCAAATGAAGTCCCTTGAAATGGCAGTAAGCTCCTCTTTACTCAACCAGTTAGCCCAGCAGTGACTACACTTTAGGCCTCTACTTTTTGGCACTTCCATGGATATCACTCATCAAACAACAGAACCAATGCCACTACAAGTGACTGCATAAGGTAGACCCAATGCCAAGTGAGCTACATGCAATAGCAACAGAATTTGCATTCTTCTCAAGAACAAATAGAACATTCTCCGGGCAATTCATAATCTAAGGCTACAAGACAAATCCTAATGAATTCAAAAATATAGAAATAATTACCAGAGTTTTAAATATATTTTGAGACAGGGTGGCACTATGTAGCCATGTCTGGCCTTGAACTCTCCTACCTCAGGGGGCTGGGACTACAAGTTTTCAGTATCTTTTGCAAACAAATGCAATGGTATGAAACTAAAAATCAACAACAAGGAATTTCAGAAAATTCACAAATACAGAGAAATTAAACATATTCATAAACAACCAAGGAGTCAAAGAAATTAAAAGAGAAACCAAAAACATATATTGATACAAACAACAATGGAAACACAATATAACAAAATTTATGAAATGCAGTAAAAGCAGTTCAAAAGGAAATTTCTAACAATAAATGTGTATATAAAAGGAGAAGAAACAGGCTGGGGAGATGGAGCAACAGTTTAAGTCACTTGCTTGTACAACCTGCTGCCCAAGTTTGATTCCTCAGTACCCACATAAATCCAGATGCACAAAGTTGCACATGCATCTGGAGTTCATTTGCAGTACCAAGAGGCCCTAGTGTACCCATCCTCTCAGTCTCTCTATCTCCCCCCTCTCCTTCCCCCTCCCTCACTCGTTCTCTCTGGTTGAAAATAAATAAAAAATTAGGGCTGGAGAGATGGCTTAGTGGTTAAGGCATTTGCCTACAAAGCCAAAGGATCCCGGTTCAATTCTCCAGGACCCACATAGCCAGATACACAAGGGGGCACATGAATCTGGAGTTTGTTTCCAGTGGCTGGAGGCCCTGGCAGGCCCATTCTCTCTTTCTCTCTCTCTCTCTCTCTCTCTCTCTCTCTTTCTCTCTCTCAAATAAATAAATAAATAACATATATTTAAAAAGAAAAGAAAAGAAATACAAAAAAGAAAATAAAAAATTATAAATACAAAGAGAAGAACCCAAATTAAAAAAAAAACATTATAACTCAAAGAGCTAGAAAAAAAAATAACCTAAGCTCAAAGTTACTTATGAAGTCCAAAGCAGAATGAATTGAAATAGAAAATAGGATAACTATAGAAAAGATTGACAAAATTCAGAATTGTTTTTATTGAAAGAATAAACAAAATCACCCCAATGTTAACTAGACAAAGAAAAAAGAGAGATGATTCAGACACAATCAAAACTTAAAGAGACATTATAACTGATAGCACAGAATTTAAGATAATAAGAGACGGTGATGAAAAACTACACAACCACAAATTGTACATCCCAAAAGAAAAGAAATGGATAAATTCCTAGACAAATACAACCTACTAAGAAATAAGAAATCTGAACAAAAAATAAACATCTTGAATCAACAATAAAAGGTCTCCCACTAAAGCAAACTTCTAGGACCTACTGATTTTACTGCTAATTTTTACTAAACATTTAAGGAATTAATACCAATTCTAAAACTATACTCAAAAATCTGAAGAAAAGTACAATCTATCAAACTACTTTTATAAGGGCAAAATTACACCTGAACCAGTGCTAGGCAGAAATAAAGAAAAGAAAAAAATATATATACATCCTTAAAAAATACCAGCAAACTGAATTCAACTTCCTATTAAGACTATCATCTACTATGATGTAGTGGTATTTATCCTTGAGACCTAAAGATGGTTTAACATATACAGATCACTTAAGTATCATACACCACATTAACAGAATAAAGGACAAAAGAAACATCAGATCATTTCCATAGATGCAGGAAAGGCTCTTGAAAAAAACTTTTCCTCTTTAAAATTTCAAGATGGGGGCTGGTGACATGGCTTAGCAGTTAAAGGCATTTGCTTGCAAAGCCTGCCAGCCAGGGTTCAATTCCCCAGTTCTCACATAAAGCCAGAAACCCAAACACAAAGTAGAACACATGCCTGGAGATTTTTTGCTACAGTAGCAAGAGGCCCTGGTGTGCCTGTTATCTCTCTCTCACATAAATAAATAAAATACTTAAAGCCTGTAATCCCAGTTCTCAGGAGTCAGAGGAAGGAGGAGTGCCACAAGCTTGAGGCCATCCTGTCTATGTAACAAGTTCCAGGCAAATAAGGATTACATAGCAAGCA
This sequence comes from Orientallactaga sibirica, assembly GCA_036365145.1. Lineage (NCBI taxonomy): Eukaryota > Metazoa > Chordata > Mammalia > Rodentia > Dipodidae > Orientallactaga > Orientallactaga sibirica. The sequence goes on from JAEOAD010000747.1 coordinate 1,258,938, forward strand.
CCTGTCTGCAAAAAAAACAACAAAAAATATTCTCAACAAATTAGGTCATGAAAGAATGTATAGCAACAAAATAAAGGCCACATATGACAAGCCCACATATGATAAGCCCACAGCTAACACTATAGAGAATGGTGAAAAGTCAAGTTTTTTTTCCTAATAAGATCAGGAAAAAGACAAGGATTTCCCCTACTGGGACTCTGTGTGTGTGTGTGTGTGTGTGTGTGTGTGTGTGTGTGTGTGTGTGTGTGTGTGTGTGTGTTGCTATTGATTAAACCCAGGGCTTTGAGCATGCTCAGACTGGCACTCTCCTAGTGAACTACATCTTTCTGGCCACTTCTATTTAACATAACAAAATGTCTTAGAGTAATTAGGTACAGCAAAGAATCAAAAGGCATAAAACAATCAGAATGATCAGAATGAAGGAAGTTAAACTGTGTATTTGCAGACTGTATGAATAAATCCCTAAAGAATTGCAAAGACTACTAGAACTAATAATTCAGGATAGTTTTAGCTAATAAATAAACAAATCCCATTTACAAGAGACTACATAAGAATAAAATACTTACTTAGAGATCAACTTGATGAAAGAGGTGAAAATCTGTATACTAAAACTTACAAAACTTTGATGAGGTAAATTGAAACAAACAAATGGAAAGATATACTGTGTATACAAACTATTCATGTTTAAGGTGTTCATATTCCTCAAAGTGATCTCCAGATTTAATGAAATCGCTATCAAAATTCTAAAGGCATTTTTCAGAGAAAGAAAAAAAATATTAAAGTTTGTATAGAACCAAATAGCCTAAAAGAGCCAAAATGACCTGGAAAAGCCAAAACAACCTTGAAAATGAATAATAAAGCCATATGCTACCTGGTTTCAAGCTATGAGACAAACCCATATTATTTAAAACATTAGGACACTGACATAAATACATATCTATGGATTAAAAGAACAAAATAAAGTCCAGAAGTTCACAAATACATGCTCAACTAATCTTTGAGAAGAGTACCAATAATAATAAACAGTGGAGAAAAGCCAGACTCTTCAATAATTAGTATTGGGGCAATAGGATATCCTGATGAAAAAAATGAAATTGGTTCAACACCACATACAAAAAACTAACTCAAAGTGAATTGAAGACTTAAATGGAAGAAAGCTTATAGAAGAAAATAGAGGGGGAAAGCTGTTTGACAATGAAAAACAGAAAACAAAAATAATATGAAACAAGTATGAAAATATCAAACTAAAATGTGCATAGCAACAGAAACAACAAAATAGACAATGCAAACCACAGAATGGGAAAATATTTCCAATCCATATATATGAGAAAGGGTTAATAACCAAATATATAAGAAATTCACACAGTGCAATAAGAAAATACAAATGATCCAATAAAAGGAGAAAATAATCTGAATAGATACTTTCCAAAGATGACATACAAATGGCCAGAAGGTATGTGAAAAGGGGTTCAACATCATCAGGGAAATGCAAATCAGAAGTACAATAAGGTATCATTTCACAGTACCATACAATCCTCACAACATTTAAAATAGTAATACCAGCCAGGCATGGTGGTGCACACCTTTAATACCTTTAATCCCAGCACTCGGGAGGCAGAGGTAGGAGGATCGCCATGAGTTTGAGGCCAGCCTGAGACTGCATAGTGAATTCCAGGTCAGCCTGAGCTAGAGTGAGACCCTACCTCAAAAAAAACAAAAAACAAAAAACAAAAAAAAATAAAATAAAGAAATACGATATGACCCAACAATCCCAACAATCCCAATTCTGAGTATATAACCAGCAAAAATTATCTCAGAGAGATATCTGTACTTCCAAGTTCACTACAGTATTGTACACCATAGGCAAGATATGGAGATAATATAATTATCCACCAACAATATAAACAGAAAAGAAAATAGTATATATTTAAATGCAAATGCTCTTGGATATTAGTCCAACATAAAAATGAAGGGAATTCTTAAATTTATGACATGGATGAACCTGGAAGACAAAACAAGGCTAAGTGAAAGAAACTAGAGACAGAAAGGCAAATATTGTATATGAAGAGACAGAAAGAAAATATTGCATGATCTCACTTATATGTGAAATCTAAAAAGGGTAAAGTCATAGAAACAAAGTAAAACACTTGTCATCAGGGTTTAAGGGGTTCCTTACCTTTCTTAGATGGAGAGGAGTTGATCAAAGGGTATAAATTTTCAATTAGAAGATGAAGAAGCTCTGGGGAACACACGTAGGTAGTGATAGGTATGATAGTTCGTCTGATAGTGATGATCATATCACAATGATTACAACTACACAATAATATGTCAACTCACATTGCATAACTTGAATACATATGCCATTTATTTTTCATTTTAAAACAAAATTATTTAAGAGAGTATGCGTGCACACGTGCACATGCACACACACACACACACACACACACACACGCATATGTGCCAGACTCTTGCCACTGCAAATGAACACAAGACGCTTGCACCACTTTTTGCATCTAACTTAAGTGGGTGGCTTGGGAATTGAAACTGGGCCAACAATAGACATTGTAAGCAAGCACTTTTAACCACTTAGCCATCTTTCCTGACTTTATCAATTATCTTTTAAATAAAATTTAATAAATAAAAATTTTGTTTGGTTTTTCAAGGTAGGATCTCACTCTAGCCCAGGCTGATCTGGAATCCACTTATGTAATGTCAGGGTGGCCCTGAACTCATGGCAGTCCTCCTACCTCTGCCTCCCAAGTGCTGGGATTAAAGGCATGTGTCACCATGCCTGGCTTATAATAAAATTTTATTCCCACCTTGTTTTGTATTACTAAGTAGTCCCTCTAGAAAATTGCTATTATACTAATGTCAGAGTTATTACAAAGACAGAATAAAAGAAGTAAATTTGAGCTACAAAACTAACACTTATTCAAGTCCTACTATTTGCCACATAAAGTAGATTGCTATTTTCAGACCTCTTCTTCAAATTTTTAAAGTGTTACATGGAGGTAGCAAATCATCCCTTCCTTTCTACAGCTGGACAGTCTGGCTCAAAGAGCAAAGTACAAGCTCTTGGAATTATAGGGAGGCATCAAATGGACAATGAAATCCAGGTATGGTAGTATGAGCTTGTAACCTCAGCAGAGGCATGAGTCTGTGGTCAAACTGGGCTAAATAATGAGCTTTGAGCAAGTCTGGGCTACACAGCAAGTTCTTGTCTCAAAAAATCAGGTCAGGAGAGATGGTTCAGTGGTTAAGGCACTTGCCTGCAAAGCCTAAGGACCCAGGTTCAATTTCCCAGTACCCACATAAGCCAGATGCACAAGGCAGCACATATGTCTGGAGTTGATTTGCAGTGGCTGGAGGCCCTGGGTTGCCAATTCTCTCTATATATCTCTCACCTGCCTCTTTCTCTCTCAAATGAATAAATAAATTAATTAATTAATTTAAAAAATCAAGGACACTGAAGCCAACATGACGGGGCTTCTACTTTTTAATGCTGGGACAAATGAACCACAAAATATATAATTATAACAACAAATGATAACTGAGTAAAATAAAAATCTATGAGCCATATTAATATAATTACAGTTCTATTCAACAGTCAAATGTCAATTAGTTAATCCAGAAGGAATGACAGAATTATAAAAGCAATGCTTGACAACTACCATTGTAAGATGTGATTCAAGAATCATAAATGGATGCTCAGTCTGCACCAAATCCCACAGCAGTCACTGAGTCACCATGGTAACCATGTTGGCTAGGGAAAGCTGAGAAAAATCAAGCGTCACAGCTTGCCATTTGTTTCCTGATATGTGCTAAGAATTGAATGTGACTGAAATAACACACAGTAATTAACCTTAAATATTTCTCACAATAAATGTCCTCACAGCTTCCATAATATACACAAATACACAAATATGTATATACATACACACATACATACATACTGCCTTTATCTTTTTCTCATCACAGAAGCACCCAGGATTAATCAAGGTTGATATGTTTGGGATAAAACAGGAAAACTGAACAATTCAATTGTAAATTTCAATTAATAATAGACTAATAGCTAATAAGCTTGTATTTTAGTGAATGATTTTGCTAAAGATGATCTGTAAGACTGTCTCAGGGACATTTTCTACCTGCTTTGAGTATATTACAAAGGACTTCAAAAGCTGATAAAGGAAATTCAAGAAAAGGGTTGCTGAGATGACTACCTCTATGTACCAACTGGGCTACAGTACCCAGATATTTGGTCAAACCTTATTCTGGATGTTTCTATGAGGGTTTCTGGATGAGGTTTACATTTAAATCAGCAAACTAAATATAGCATATTGCCACACACAGTGTGAAAGGGCTTTATTTATCACTGTGGAGTCCTGGGTAGAATAAAAGGCTGATATCCCCCAATGAAAATGGAATTCTGCCAGCTCACTCTGCATTGCATCTGCAATAGTGATTTTTGCCAGTTTTCTCAAATTGAAATCTGTTGGCCTCTAACTATCAAAGAATGGACTCACCAATAAGCATCTTAAATCATATGAGCTAATTCATCAATAGATAGAGATAATAGATACAGGGGTAGATAAATGTAGGTATAATATCTCTTGTGGCTCTGCTTCTCTAGAAAGCCCTGATTACTACAAATACTCAGTATCTTTTCTATCCTAGAGTCTTTTAAACAAAAAAAATATATTCTGGTTTCTTTTCAGATAGTGTAAATCTTTTACGTTTTAAAACAAAAAAAGATAAACCAGCAACAAATGTTAAACAGTTGGCTTCTGACACTTCAGTGAAAATAAAACACAAAGCAATTATTATTAGAATTTGGCCATTGATATATAATACTATACCAGAGTATAAAGTACATGGGAAAATGTGCCCACATATATGCCTGGCTTAACACATACTGAGAGAAGTTAAAGAAGACCTAAATAAATGAAAAGACATAATATCATCATTAATCAGAACACTCAGTACTGTCAAGATGTCTAGACTCCTCAAATTGAGCTATAGATTCAGTACAATCCAATAAAAAATTACAGTCTATACTTTTTTTTAGTTTTTAAAAATAATTTATTATTTATTTATTTATTTGAGTGAGAGAAATACAGAAATAGGCAGGTAGAGAGAGAAAGAATGGGCACGCCAGGGCCTCCAGCCACTGCAAATGAACTCCAGATGTGTGTGCCCCCTTGTGCATCTGGCTTACTTGGGTCCTGGAGAATCAAGCTTGGAATCAGGGTCCTTAGGCTTCACAGGCAAGTGTTTAACCACTAAGCCATCTCTCCAGCCCTACAGTCTATACGTTTTAAGAAGAAATTACCAAGTTTCATCTGCAGAGGTATAGCTAGTGGTAGGCTCCATATACTCTAGTAAATATATCCTCACCAATGCCCTTGCCTGAAACCCTAATGAAGCTCAGGGGTCACACCCACATGCAAGAAAAAAGACATCAAAGTAGAAGAAGGACTAGTTGGGAAGAAAGGGTTCAGTGGAAGAGGGACAGGGAGGAGGCCAAGAGAAGGTAATGGGAGGGGATTATGATCACAATTCATTATATGCATGTATAAAATTGGCAATAAAATAAATTATAAATTAAAAGAGAGCCTGTGGAAACACAAAGGAACTAGACCATTGAAAACAACTCTGGAAAAGAACAAAGTTGGAGAGTAAAACTCCTGAGTTTCAAGGGTCATTATAAACCTACAATAATCAAAAACAGGGTCATCAAGATAAAAATGTATATCAAAAAGACAAGGCCAGGTGTGTTGGCACATGTCTTTAATCTCAGCACTCAAGAGGCTGAGGTAGGGACTGGAGAGATGGATTAGCAGGTAAGGCACTTGTCTGTGAAGCTTAAGGACCCAGGTTCATTCCTTAGAACCCATGTAAGCCAGATGCACATGTTAGAGCACACATCTGGAGTTCATTTGCAGTGGCTAGAGGCCCTGGCATGCCCATTCTTTCTCTTTCTCTCTCTCATAAATAAATATGAATTTCAAAAAGAGGCTGAGGTTGGAGGATCACCAAGAGTTTAAGGCAAGCTTGGGCTACAGAGTTAGTTATAGGTCAGCCTGGACTAAAGTGAGACCCTTCCTTGAAAAAGACATTTTATATATATATATGAATTTTGACAAGGGGAAAAAGGTAATTCAATGGAAAAAGGACACACTCTTTCAACAAATGGTCATTTTTCACATGTAGAAATATAAACTGTGTCCCACAACATATGCTTTACAGGAGAAAACAGGGAAAGAAATCCTTATGGCCTCGGGTTAGGTGAAAATTTCTTAGACACCAACAGCAACATCCAAAACATAAATATACCAATTAACAAGTATGAATTCTTTAAAATTACAAAAAAATAAACTTCTAGCCAATTATGGTGACACAAGTCTATAATCCCTCTTCTCTGCAGGGTCGCAAGTTCAAGTCCAACCTGAGCTACATAGAAAATTCCAGGGTAGCTTGGGCTACATAATAAGATGCCTCAAAAGTAAATAAATACAGATAATTAAAATAATAAACTTCTATTCTTCCAAATATAGTGCTGTGAGAATAAAAGCACAAACTATTGACTGGGAGAAAATAATTTCTAATTATACATACATCTGATGAAGACATTTCCAAAATAATGAAAATCTCACAAAGGTTAAATAAAAATACAGATTACTGGGCTAGAGAGATAGCTTGGTGGTTAAGGTGCTTCCTGCAAAGCAAAATGACAGTGGTTTGATTCCCCAGTACTCACATAAAGCCAGATGCACAAAGTGGCATATGCATCCGGAGTTCATTTGCAGGGGCTAGAGGCCCTGGTGCAGTCATTCTCTCTCTCATCTTCCTCTGCTTGCAAATAAATAATTAAATAAAATAATATAGATATCCAGAGACACAGAGACTCCCAAAACCTCGTCACTGAAATAGACCTAAAATGAACCTAACATGGCTCAGGGAAATTCACAGAAGGGGGGGGGAAAGATTGTTAGAGCCATGAGTTGGGTCATTAGGCACAGAGTCATTGCCTCTCCTGCATAACTGATGGCCATCCCCACAATGCAAAACCTGCATTACCCATGGGGGGAGGACAGGGAGAAGGCTAACAATGGTACCATCATATCATCATCATCATATACACTATATACATAAGTAATAAGAAAAGAATACAAATTCTCCAATAAGTAAATGGACAAAAGATTTTTAACAGTTAACCAAAGAAGATGTATAGATGGCAACTAAACATATGAAAATATGCTCACAATAATTAGTCATTAGGGAAATATAAATGAAAAATACAATGTTGGGCTGGAGAGACGTCTGAGCAGTTAAGGCATTTGCCTGCAAAGCCAAAGGACATTGGTTCAATTCCCCAGGACCCACGTAAGCCAGATGCACAAGGTGGCACATGCATCTGGAGTTCATTTGCAGTGGTTGGAGGCCCTGGCATGCCCATCTCTTCCTCTCTCTCTCTCTGCCTCACTCTCTCAAATAAATAAAAATAAAAATAAAAATAAAATATATTCAAAAAAACCCAATGTTAACCCTATATCCCCTTTGAGAATGGCTGAAAATAAAAGGCCTGACCATATTATGTTAGCTAGGTTGTAGAATATAGAACTCTCACACTGTTGATGGGGAAAAATGGTATGAACCCTGTTGCAGACAGCTTCAGGTTCGCTGAGATGAACTTCCAGACCAGGCACAGTTATAGAGGAAGGGATATTATTTATTGAAGCTTACAGATCCAGGGGAAGTTCCATAATAGCAGAAGAAGTGGCTTGCCTTTCACAGGACCAGGCAAGAGAGAGAAAAGCCAACCATCCACCACAGCACACAGAGCAAAACTACAGCCAAAAGGTCACACAGCACACTTCAGGAACTCCTGCTAGGCACATTTGCATATCTTTACAATGGAATCTCAAACCAACACCATTAACACCTTAAGACCAGCCCCCAGTGACATTGCCTCTAGCAAGGTGATTGCAGATGCAAACTATACCTAGTAAAACACTGAATATATTGGGGGTCATATATTCAAACTACCACAAACCCTTTCATAAACAGTTTGACACAATGTTACAATGTTAGGCTTATAGTTACCGTATTGTCTAGCTACTGACTATACTTTCAAGTATTTACCCTGAGAAAGAAAGCATGTGTCCATAAAAAGCATACACAGATATTCATGGCAACTTTTATTTAAAAAAAGATTCTAGGACAAGGGAGATTGCTTAGTGGTTAAGGTGCTTGCCTGCAAAGCCTAAAGAACCATGTTCAACTCTCCAGATACCACATAAGCCAGACACACAAAGGTGAGGCAAGTACAAGGTCGCACATGTCCATTAGGTGGTGCAACTGTCTAGAATTTGATTGCAGTGAGTTGTTGACCAAGGAGGTCCCAGTAGCCTCCAAAACATTAAAGGCTTTTGCCAAAGCCCTTGGTTTCCCTTGAGAAACAGATAGTAAGACCCTATTGCTGAAGACATCTCTTGCCTGAGAGGCAAGGTCACTGAGAAAGCAAGCTGGTGCTGAGCTGAAAACCTTCTCCCTGTAGACCAGCCAACTGAAAGCTGGAAAAAGCTGCACTGCACGCAGCGTATGGGAGACAGAAGTCATCAACAGTGAAAACAGTGGATGCTGAATATTCAAGTTTGGCCAGACAGGCCCAATGACTGAATGGGTGCAATGGTGGCATGTCTACTCTTGGGGTAACCAACTGCTCCATAATTGGACTGAAGGCCCTCTCTATGGGAGGGAATACATACCTGGTACTGAAAAACCTAAGCAAAAGTCTATGGCAGGTGAGGTCATGAGCCTTAGGGGTATAAAGCCTGCTCTTGTCTGACTAAATGTATATATTATTCCCACCATGCTGCCCTGGGGGCACTACACTTAATGTTCATGTTCACATATTAACGCTACTCTCACTTCTGGTTAGAGAAGCTTCTCTTTTCAGATGGCGATGACCACTGTGATGACCCAAAAGGCAACATAGTGCTGAGAAGAAGGGATAGAGGAGGGCCCAGCACTGAAACACCTCTGTCACACCCTCCAAGGCTCAGGGACCATTGCAGAAGAGGGGCGGATAGAATGGAAGAGCCAAAGGAAGGGTATAACTTCTTACAATGCAACTGACCAAACAGAAATTGGCCTCGATATCCATGATCCTGCAGTGCCTAGCAATACCTTCGCAAGACCCTCATAATAGAAGAAAAAGATGATGACATCAAATTAAAAGAGATACTAATGGAGAGAGGGAGGGGATATGATGGAGACTGGAGTTCTAAAGTGGAATGGGGGAGGGGAGGGAAATATCATATTTTTTGTATGTAAGTATAGAAGGTGTCAATAAAAAATAATAATTGAAAAAAGAAAAATAAATATATTTTAATTAGTTATTTATTTGCAAGCAAGAGAGAGAGAGAGAGAAGACAGACAAACAGAGAATGGACACTCCAGGGCCTGTAGCCACTGCAAACGAACTCCAGATGCATGTGCCTCTTGTGCATCTGGCTTACGTGGGTCCTGGGGAATTGAACCTGGGTCCTTTGGCTTTGCAGGCAAGTGCCTTAACTGTTAAGCCATCTCTCCAGCCCCAATAAATATTTTTTTTAAAAAAGAAATACATTATCTGCATATATACAGGGAAAATCAAGCTCCTGCTTTCAATAACATACTTCTGGGCTGGGGAGATGGCTGAGTGGGTAAAGTGCTTGCCATGCAAACGTGAGGACTTGATTTCAATCCCTAGTACCCACATTAAACTGCCAGAAATGGCGGTGCATGCCTGTAATTCCAGCACTGCTGAGGCAAGACAGCAGAATCCCTGGAACTCATTGGCTAGCCAGTCTAGGCTAATTGGTGAGCTCTAGGCAAAAGAGGTAGATGACATTCCTTACAATAATTCTCCAGGTTATTCTCTGGCCTCCACACACACTCATACGTGTATTTATTTGCACTGTCACACATACATGCACACAGTAAAAAACACTAAAAAAAAACAAGCTTGTAAAACCTGGCATGTAGATGTGTTTCTTACCCACAGGCAAGCAGTGCTGCAATAATGGACACTAGTAGCTTGATGTCATCTAACTCAGTTTTGACACTACCACAGGATGAGGGTTCAGTCTTGAAGACTGCTCCTCCCCACTTCAGATGCCAGTCATAAGCCCTACATCATTTATGTGTTCTTCTAACTAACTATAAATTAAGATTCTCACAATCCCCTCCTTAGGTTTGATGAACTTTCTTAAGCATCTCCCAAAACACAGGGAAATATTTATACCAGTTTATTATAGAGGATATTTTAAAGGATACAGGTAAAGAGATTAGTATAGCAAACTATGTAGGTAGGGACCCAGCACATCAATAACCTCTCCAGGTCCCACCCTCCAGGGATGCCCATGTGTTATCTAAATCCAGCCTTTTCAGATTCTTTACAGAGGCTTCATTATACCAGTATAATTGAATAACCATGTAGAAATGTGATTGGACAAAAAGATTTGGATCCAATGCTAATATAGATAAATAATAGACAAGTAAAATAAAGTCTAGTCAGATTTTCATTGGCCACTCTTTACAGCATTCCTACCTCTCTGATATTGATCAAAACTCTTACTGAAATGGGGACATCATGATCTACTTACAAGACAAGTGACCAACAGCACTGAGACAAGTCAGAGAATTTATTTTGGCCAGCTCCATGGCAAGCAAGAAGAAAAGAAATTGCATAACTCATCTTGGGCAAGAGAAATTCTAGGATCTGTAAGCTGAATGATCATGAAAGGAACTTTCACCTGCTGCATTTCTTCAATGGTGAGATCAGTGAGATAGGCACAGATAGTAGTCCAGGGGGTACTCACTGGTATGGCCAGTTTTTGTGTCTCAGAACAAAGATTTGTATCAAGGACACAAGGTAATCAAAAAGAATCGCGTTCCAAAGAACAGGAGTAGGTTAGTAAACTAGGAAAAGACATATACTCAGAACAGCACTGGGCCATGAATCCGATGGCCCTTTATAGGTTATTTACATAGCAGCTGCCTCTTAACATGTTTGTTTATGGCTGGCTCTTCTTGTGCATGCCCTATTGTTACATGTAGCTCAGGTAAGTGTTTCTAGTCCTCAGCCAAGTGGCTTCTTTTATGTTAATTTTGAGGCCTCCTACCCCAAGCCCCCTATTCTCCTGCCACAAAAGTAGGTTTTCTATTTTCAGACTATTTAATGCTATTCCAACACATGCTTTTGTTCAGCTCTATGAACTCACTGAAGGCAGTCCACCAGTGATGGAATTGGTAGGGTCTTCTGGGTATGGCTGCACTTCAGATCTGGAGTAGTCACTTTAGAAGACATCATCATGCACATCCTAAGAACCCACCTCCTTCAGACACCTGGTATGAGCTCAGTCACCTGATGAAGGGCTGCCTAAAGAGAAACCAAATACAGCAATCACTATGCTTTAAGGAATATCTACGTGCCCAGGCACATAGGTCAGAGATCAATGGCACTAAAACCAAAGGGTACTTATCATAAGGATGTGCTTCTAACCAAGGGCTTTTCTCTCCTCCTTGTGTCATCTATCCCCTAACAACAAATCTGAAAAGCAATCAGTGAATAGTAAAATAATTATATTCAGGTATTTCTATGATGGAGTTTAAGAGTGCCTTAGATATGTATCAGTATATATGTGGCACATGTACACAATAAAATTTTATTCAGCCATAAAGGAAAATGAAATCATAACACTTGCAGGAAAGTGAATGGAGCTGGAGAGCATTATATTAAGTTAAACGAACCACATTTGGAAAGACAAATACTACATGTTTTACCATAATTAAAACCCTAAATTTGAAGCCTGGAATGGTGGCCCACGCCTTTAATCCCAAAATTTGGGAGGCAGAGGCAGGAGGATCACTGTGAGTTCAAGGCCACCCTGAGAGTACAGGGTGAATTCCAGGTCAGCTTGGGCTAGAGTGAAATCCTACCTCAAAAAAAAAAAAAATCCAGCCCGGTGTGGTGGCGCATGCCTTTAATCCCAGCACTTGGGAGGCAGAGGTAGGAGGATTGCCGAGAGTTCGAGGCCACCCTGAGACTACATAGTGAATTCCAGGTCAGCCTGGACCAGAGTGAGACCCTACCTCGAAAAAACGAAAAACCAAAAAAAAAAAAATCCTTAATTTTAATTTCTGTGTACGTGTGTATGTCATGAAAGTACAAAGGTGACTGTGGGGGAGGGAGGTGAAACACAAGGTTTAAACACATGTGTTATGAAAGCATATTGGGTACAACTGGAGAGAGGACAAGACCAGCAGAGGGGAGGGGGTCCAAGGTGGCAAGTAGGGGGAGAAGGAGCAACAAAATTAGACCATGTACGAAAACGCCACAATGAAACCCATTTCCTTATATGCTAATTTTAAAAACTGATTTTTAAGTGGCCTGAATTCATATAGGGATTGGTGAGCTCACCACATACAGGAATGCATGTGTTCTATCCATGAAAGAGCCAAAGTCCAGGTCACCCTGAAGCGGAGCATCACACTACCTGACACCAGGAGGGTCCCAATTCTCTTTCTCACAAAATATCCACCCAGACACCCTGGCACTGAGTTCAGAACCGAATCCATGATACTAATGTCTATCTCTACACCTCCTCACCACCGCGGGGATCCCACACTGACAGCTGAGTGCAGACACGTGGAGGCGAAACAATGCCCGTCTCACCAGATCAAGCCGGTCTCCATTAAAAATTAGTTCTAGTCGCCAGAGTCGCCTTAGTGACGTCACGTTACTATGGCAACTGAGATGCGCTGGTCCTCTGCACCGGAAGTACCTCTCTAGAGGCCTCCCCTCCTCTTCTAGTCCTCTTAAAGCCAAATGACTGCACGCTGTAGGGTACGATTGTAGAAACATAATTCGCGGGTCTAGGAAGGGATACAGGTAATTGAAATCTTCTCAGATTTAAGTTAAACAAATACATGTTTCAATAAATTAAATAATTTATTAAATTAGATTATTTAAATTGAAATTGTTTAACTTAAGCAAAGTATGGCTCTGTTATCAAGACTTTTTGCTGTAAAGGGGCCTTTGGACAGAATTATGACTATTCAAACACATAGACACAGTGATGTCTCTTAGGAGTCTTGGACAAAATCTAGCCCTCTGAGAGGGAACATGACCCTGTCTGTGTCCAAAAAAGAGAGAGAAATTTTCTTTGATGCGTTAACTAAAAACCCGAGGAACATTAAAAAGAATTCCCTTTGGGGCTGCAGAGATGGTTCAGCCGTTAAGATGCTTGCCTGCAAAGCCAAAGGACCAAGGTTCTATTCCCCAGGACCCACGTAAGCCAGATACACAAGGAGGCACATGCACCTGGAGTTCTTTGCAGCACCTACAGACCCTGATGTGCTCATTCTCTCTCTGTCTATCTCTCTCTATCATTCCATCTCTCTCTCTCTCTCTCTCTCTCTCTCTCTCTCTTTCTGTCAGGCTCTCTTTGCTTGCAAATGAATAAATAAATATTTTTTAAAAGAATGCCCTTCAAGGAATCTCAGAATTATTTCAAAGAAGTAAGGCTGGAATAGTATAATTACATACTTATTTAGTAAGCATAAACTTAATTCAATTGAACCATATGGGATTATCTGGTGAAATTCCTTCATTCCTGAGTATTTACTTCATATATATATGTTTTTTTAAAATATATTTTATTATTTATAGAGTGATTTTTGAGTGCGCCAGGGCCTCCAGGTTTCGAACTCAGATGCATGCCCAGGCTGGCCTGGAATTTGCTCATAGGCAAGCAACCGCTAAGCCATCTCTCCAGCCCTGTTTTGTTTTTTTGTAGTCTCAGGGTGGCCTCAAACTCATGGGGCCTCAAACTCATGGGGATCCTCCTATCTCTGCCTCCCAAGTGCTGGGATTAAAGGCGTGCACCACCACACTTGGCTTCCTTCAGATATTTTTTTCTTGGGGTCATCCATGGACAAAAACACATCTAGTTTTTTTGCAAACTCACTTCTCTTTCATGGAGGTAAATAACATGAATAGTGGTTTTCAAAACAGGAGTTACACAGTCCATCAGACCCTTTCTTTAACACTCTTGTTTGTAATCTTTCCTTATCCAGAAAATGCTCTGCTCAGCATTTATGGGTGGGTGTTACCATAGGCACACAGCTCTTCTTCCTTGTCAGTGCCTCCCTGTGAAACGAATTAGGAGCAAGATAGCTTTTTTTCTGATAGGTAGTTGCTAGAGGCTACTGGCCCACAGAAACCTGGATGTCACCTTACCTGCCCTGGTAGTTCTGGAACCGCTGTCTGATCCAGTCTCATATAAGATGGCTACAAGCACCAACTCCCCAGCAATAGCTTCTTGCTTCTTTCTCAACTTTTTCAGGGCTGGGCACACGTGTGGGCTGGCCCTTCTTGAGTCACCCTCTTGAGTTCACCGACAAATCGGGTCCCTTCCTTACACACCTGAATATGAACTTAATTCTAATTAAGATATTTGATTCACAAAAATGGACCTGACACACATATGTAAGCCTTTTGATTCTTGGCCACTTTTGTAAAGCTTGGCTCCTCTGACCCTCTGACTCCCTTAAATCTCTAATCTCTCTGGCTCCTATGTAAGGAGAATCTTCTGAGTCTCCCTTCCCCCTTTCCAGCTTGGCTTCCAGGACTTCAGCACCTCGAAGGTGAGAATTTATTTTTGCCTAGGCATTTTTCTGACTTATTTTGGGGCACTTTCCTGCTTTGCTTTCCACTTGTGTGTGAGCCCCTTCCCCAGAGACTTCTCTCACTGAGAGAGATCTTCCTTATGTGGGAGAGATTTTCTGTCTCTCAGCCTGGCTGGGAAGGGGAAGAACTTCTTTTGGCTTGGACTTCCTGCTTGCCTTCCCTTTGGATCCTAACTCTTCCTAAAATAAATCTCATAATTTAGAGTTGGAGAGATTGCTCAGTAGTTAAAGGTAATTGCTTGTAAAGCCTAAAGACCCAGGTTCAATTCTACAGTACCCACATAAAGCCAAATGCACAAAACACATCTGTAGTTCATTCTGTTGTGACCCTCTCTCTGTGTTTCCCCTTGAAAGTGATTTTTTAAATTTCCTAATTCATAATTTATCCTTCTCTGAGTCTGTATTTTTCAATTATTTGATAACTTGGGAAAGGACCTGAAGTTGGGGTTCACTATCCTGGGAGCCTCCTACATCTTTATGGAGATCTAATCCCTCCCAGGATGCCAATACCACATCATCTGGACCCCCCAATTTCCTATATTTTTTCTCCAAAATACTACACTCTTAAAGAGGTACTCAAAATATTCCCATAGCATGAGCACTAAACCAACTAAAATTATGACAAAATAAGGAGAATAATATAGTAATTTATCTTCTATGTATGATAATGGAAGTATAAATATATGAGAATATTCTCAAAATAAATATAAGAATATATGCCACATACTCATATGTGCTTTACATTAGCCAGCAAGAAGACTTTTCATAAATAAGCCACAGAAGTAGACAGACTTATCACCCAACAGTGCTGTGTTTGAACAGTCACAAAGGCTGAGGGCTGCAGTGCACAGTCTCTTTTCTCCTGAAGGAATCCTGTCTACATGTGTGCAAGGAAAAGTAGCTTCCTGTACAAAGGCTATCTCTGTGACAGGGGAAACTGATTTTGGACAATTTGTTTGAGGAATATTTTCTATGTGAATAACTGCTCTTCATTCTGGTTGTGGACTCAGCAAATTTCTAACATACAGCTATCCATTTGGCTCACATAGTCACTTGTAACAACACTGTCTATTCCTTTAACAAGTTAGCTACAGTGCATGTTCACTCTATGGAAAGGGATTAAAATTAAGTTTCAAATTCTAACGCTATGGTGAAAAATCATACCTAATAAAAAATTCCTCCTGGAAATTCCCATAAATCCACAGAAACTATAGTCAAACTTATTAAGCTTCTTTCTTATCCTTAAAGGTTAAGTAAGAGAATACCATTTTATTCAAATGACAAGAGACCACAAAGAAGAAGGAAAATTCACCAAAATATCACATTTTAAAAACCTGAAATTAAAAACAAAAGCTTATGTGTGGGTTGAGAGAGCTCAGCTGGATCTTTTGTGCTTCCTGCATTGATTGTCACCTGTAGCTGCACTCATTTTGAGGTTCTTTTTTCCTGGGGCATTCTGAGAACTCTCACATGATGACTACTGGGGCTAGTGTCTGCTGGGAGCTCAGCTGGGACTATTGATTAGAGAATCTTAGTTCTACTCCACAAAGCATTACATGTGTAAAGGTGTTAAATAATGTAGTAAAATACACTGTCATTTGATTTTCTGAAATTTAAATTAAACTAAATGAACTATATGAATACTGATTTGTTAAATCTGACAACTATAGGGAAGAAACTGCATCAGTTAAACCAAGAATATATTAAAATTCTGAATATATGTATATATGTAAAACAACAGCATCAAAATATATGAAACAAAGGCTGAAAGAACTAAAAGGGGAACAGACAAATCGACAAGTTCAATTGGGATCTCCATCACTCCTTTTTTGGAAATACAAAGCATTAGGAGAGAAATTAGGAGATCATCAAGGTTCCAGAAAACCAGAAGGACACCATTAACCAGCTGGATCTATTGGACATTTACAGAACACTATACCTAAAAACAATAGAATTGTGGCTTGAGAGATGGCTCAGTGGTTAAAGGTACTTGCTTGAAAAGTCAGTTGGGGGGCTGGAGAGATGGCTCAGCGGTTAAAGGTACTTGCTTGAAAAGTCAGTTGGGGGGCTGGAGAGATGGCTCAGTGGTTAAAGGTACTTGCTTGAAAAGTTAAGGCATTTGCCTACAAAGCTAGAGGATCCTGGTTCGACTCTTCAGGACCCACGTAAACCAGATGCATGCACACCCTGGTGTGCCCATTCTCTCTCTTAAATAAATGAATAAAAACATATTTTTTTTAAAAAGTGAGGTCAGAAACTTATTTTAAAAAAGTCTGCTGGGCCCAGGTAGGCCCAGCCACCCATATAAAGCTGGATGGGCATTTGTTTGTTACAGCAAGAAAACCTGGTATGTCTGCCCAAACACAAACATGAAAATAAATAAATTATTTAAAAGGTAAAAAGTAAAAACAGCAGAATATGCACTCTTTTCAAATGCACATGGGAAATTCGTTTAAAAAAAATAACAAAAAAGGTGGCGCACACCTTTAATCCCAGAGAGGTAGGAGGATCACTGTGAGTTTTAGGCTAGCCTGGGATGACAGAGTGAGTTCCAGGTCAGCCTGGGCTAGAGAATGACCCTACCTTTAAAAAGAAAAAAAAGCCAGGTGTGGTGGCACACACTTTTAATCCCAGCACTCGGGAGGCAGAGGTAGGAGGATGGCTGTGAGTTCAAGGTCACCCTGAGACTACATAGTGAGTTCCAGGTCAGCCTGGACTAGAGTGAGACCCTACCTCAAAAAGCCAAAAAAAAAAAAAAAAAAAAAAAAGAAAGAAAATTCAACCTGTGTCTCAAAAAGGACCTTAAGTTGAAAAAGCTGAAATCAAACAGAATTTGATATTTGACAATAATAAATCAAACTAGAAATTAAAAATAGAAAATTTTTGCCTGCTACACAACTGACACAGCCCTAATTTCTAGAATCTACAAAGAACTCAAAAACCTAAACAATAAAAAAATCAAAAAACTCACTTACAAAGTGGGGCAGAGAACTGAACAGGGAGTTCTCAGAGGAAGAAATTCAAATGGCAAACACACACTTAAGAAAATGTTCAATATCCCTAATCATCAGGGAAATGCAAATTAAAATAATGATGAGATTCCACCTTACCCCAGTAATGATAGAAAACATTAAAAACTCAAATAAAAACAGATGTTGGCAAGGATGTAGAGAAATAGGAACCCTCATTCACTGTTGGTGGGAATGTAAGATGGTACAACCACTATGGAAAGCAATATGGAGGCTCATAAAAAGCTTGACCATAGAGTTACCAACAAACCAGTTATTCCCTTACTGGACATTTAACCTAAAAGCTCCATACCTCAGTTCAGAGAAATTTGTTCAACCATGTTTATAGCTGCTCAATTCGTAATAGCTAAGAACTGGAATCTACCCAGATGTCCATCATTAGATGAATGTATAACCAAGATGTGGTATATCTACATGATGGACTTCTATATAGCAGTAAGGAAAAATGACACATGAAATATGAAGAAAAATAATCAAACTTGGTATAGATCATTCTCAGTGAACTCACCCAATCACAGAAAGACAATTACAACATGGTCTCACTCATCTGTGGCTCCTAACCTGAATTTGCCTGAGATGCTGACATACTTAATAAGCATCTCGAACACCAGACAATAGGGTGAGTTGGGCGGGAGAGGAGGGTAAGGGGTGTCACAAAACTGGACCCAAATGGAACTGGTACCATAAAATCCTATATCCTGGAAGACAGACTAATATGTTGAACCTTCATCAGGTCCTTAGAGGGAACACCTGAATCAAAGGACTCTGGAGAGGGTATGATAAAGAATAACCTTAATCTTCTCCAGTTTCTCTCTCTCTTTCTTCTCTCTTCCTCTTTTATATTACCTATATTTTCCTTCCTTCTTTTCCCTTGGCGCTGGCCTGTAACTCCCAGTACCAGGATACAGTTAACATCCACAATGAGCTGTTGATCACAGAGACCTATAAGGTTTCCCATAAGAAGACAGACTTCTGTCAGAGCACTTAATTACCCACCAAAGGTTAACGGTAAGACCCTACTGCCAAAGACACCATATGCTGTTGGTATGGAACATGGAACATGGAGAGACCTGGTTGGAATCTGGAAGAGTCAGTCCCCCGACAGTTAGCTTATCTAGTGCCAGAAGTTGCTTATCTAGTTCCAGAAAGTGCTACATGAGCTACTGGGGGAAAATGGCCAACATCTGTCCTAGCAACTCATGGTCTAAGCTACTCAGCTGCAAACAACCTGACATGATGCTCACACAAGTGCAATAGTGGCACACAGCCATGATGGGTAGCCAACTGCTCTTGAATTCATTAATGGATCTTCTCAGTGGAATGGAACCTATAGCTGGAACTAGGAAACAAGTCAGAATCATATCCAAATATTGAGTTCACTCTCCAATATCAAGCTCTCACCAATCTTTGGCTACAAGAGGGCCTACACCTATTAAAATCTCTCTAAACTAATAATGGTTATCTCATTTATCTGGGGCTGACTTCACTCTCCATTGGAGAATTTGCTTCTCTTTTTCAGATGGACGCAGAACCTGAGGAGAAAATCAGCCCATCACACCTCACCAGGGCCCCAGCTAAAACCATAGAGTATTTGGGGAAATGAGCAAGAGTTCTGCTTTCTTGGTGAACAATGGTATCAGCACAAGGGTGAAGGAGATAGACACAAAGAACACGAAACTCTTACCAAACCAGAGATCTAGAGACACAGAGGTTCCCAAGCCCTCATCACTGAAGTAGACCTAAAATGAACCCAGCACGGCTCAGGGAAAATCATGGAAGAGGGAGCAGAAAGATTGTTAGAGCCACAGTTGGGACATTATGCACAGAGACATTGCCTCTTCCCCATAACTGATCACTATCCCCACTCTGCATGATCCACAATTCCCATGGGGATAACTAGTATCCCCAATGAAGAGGGTCCCTTCGGAGGGGGGGGGCGGACAGGGAGGAGGATAAGGATGGTACCAACATGTGCTGTTTACACAGTGAGTATATACATAACTAATAAAGGAAGAAAAGAAATAGAAAAGTCATTAAGGTGTTTAAGAACATATAAATAAATTCATGCATTAGAGAGAATGTCAAGTCAAGATAAATAAGTAATATATAGAAGAGCATAAAAATGAAGACCACAGTTATCAAAATTGGGGGATAAGAAGATAGATCATGGGGGTATAGCTCAGTGATAGAGCATTTAACTTCAGAATATGTTGTATCATGGTAAGATGTGGTAAAAAGTACAGATGCTCTACAAGAGCAAACGGAAATGTTTGGCTTCATGGGGATGTTGTATATCTAGATTGTGCTTGTGGTTACACAACTGTATACACTTTATTTGTCAAGACTCACAGAATAGCACACCAAAAGAGTGGATTTTCTTTCAAATAATAGCTTAATGAAATAATATTAAAAGTTTGCATCTTCTGGGCATGGTGGCACATGCCTTTAATCCCAGCACTTGGGAGGCAAAGGTTGGAGGATCACCATGAGTTTGAGGCCATCCTGAGACTACATAGTTAATTCCAGGTCAGCCTGGACCAGAGTGAGACCCTACCTTTTAAAAAAAAAAAAAAAGTGTGCATCTATGTGAAGAATGTAGTGAACACATCACTTTTATTTTATGATTCTAATTTTCTAATGTAGAAATAAATATATAAATAAACCAATGTCTAGACCAATATATATATGCATGCATGTGTCTTTAGATATGCCAGTACAGAACAAATGATATAAGTAGTTATCTTTAGGGACTGGGAGAGATGGATATAATTGTAGAAAAAAACAGTAGGAATTTCTTTCTTTCTTTCTTTCTTTCTCTCTTTCTTTCTTTCTCTCTCTCTCTCTCTCTCTCAGTGGTAGAAATGGAACCAAGCTATAGGGTACTTAAAGCTGTACACATCTACTTATCTTTACAATCTACTACAAAACAGCATGTGAGGAAGGTATTCTGTTGAGCAGCAGATAGTGAGGGAAATAGGCTGTTTTCTACACACATCAAGCATGTTTCTCTAATTATTTGTTCAATAAAAGTTGATTTAGGAAAGGTAATTAGCTCAATGTTGCCTATGATGTAAAATGTAGGAAATAAATTATGTTCAATGGGACACAGTTAAAATTTAAATATATGTAATCTATGTTCCTTTCAAATCATAGATCATTAAGTAGAAATGTTATGCTTTTGTGAATAATAACATCTTTTAATGACTATCAGAATGATCAAGCACTCTGGGTAAGCCTGATGGATAATAAGAAAAATGTCACAGAAGAAGATGGACTGTTTGTCACAGAGAGAATTTCTACATATTTCATCCAACAGGAATGAGGCCATGTTTCTCAGTGACCTTTGTACTATCTTAGTATATCTTGACAGTCTTCCCTGAGCCCCAGGTGGATATCCTGTCTTTCCTCCCTCCTCACCTTGGGCAATATACTCATTTGGCTAGAAGAATCATGAGACTTCTACTAGCCACACTCAAGTCCTATTATGTGACCTCATCACCAGACTAATGGCAGGGCTCTATAGGAAAAGCTAATGTCTGTTACTTCAACAGCACAGGTTACATGCCCTGGGCTGCTGCATAAGGCTACTCCACATGGATGCTCTATGCAGTTCGACTATCAGTGGCATTTTGACCTTTGTATATAGCACTTTAAAGGCTACCAGAAGTAAGAGGTATCATGCCTATCAATAAACTTTCCAGTGACTCGACAGAGCTAGGCAGATCCAGTGCAATCTTTGGACCTTAGCTTTCAGGAACTTTGGTGCTCTGGACCCTCAGTGCCCTCTTCTGCAGTCATGGCCCTTCTCACACTCTCTCTGCTGTCCTGGTCCTCTCCATCCCAAATGGTCAAGTTGATTCCCAAGACAAGGCCTTTGAACATGCTGTTCTCTCTTCTTGTGCATCTCTGTAATGATGGCTTCTCTTGTGATCACTTAAATCTTATTTCTCAAAGGAAATTTCTGGGCCCCATGCCATCTTAGTAATCTTAATGCTTTTCTCTAGGATGCTACACCATTCTATGAACTCCACTTGAACCTATGTGCTTGATAAAAGGGGAGATGCCCTAGAAAAGATGGCACATGGACTGGAAAATACTGTATACTCAATCCAGGTTCACTATGCCTACTAACCCTCTTTAATAGCTGAGGAAGGGGGAGAGACAATGACTCATTCTATTAACAATAAAGGTTCAGGCCCTGAGATTTAGTTAAATCCCCTCTCCACAGACGCTAAGTCACCAAACACCTCATTTTTGGAGGTACAAGAAAGTCTGACTCTCACATTATGGACACAACTGAAGTGAACCTTCTGAACTCAAAAATGTTACAAGGAAAGCACAACCACAACTTTCCTCAGACAGCTCAAGGTCTGTTTTTTTTTTTTGTTTTTTTTTTGTTTTTTTTATGCAGGGTCTCACTCTAGACGAGGATAACCTGGGACTCACTCTGTAGCCCACCTTTGGCCAGACAAGCTTCCTGTTGCACATGACAGTGACTACTATGGAGCCTTAAAACCTATCAAAGTCGGGCTGGAGAGATGGCTTAATGGTTTAAGGCTCCTGCCTCCTAAGCCTAAGAATGCTGATTCCAATCTCCAGGTCCCACGTTTAGCCAGATGCAAAGTGACACAAGGGTGCAATGTCACACTTGACCACAAGGGGTGCATGCATATGGATTTTGTTTGCAGCAGCTGAGAGGCTGCTCGTGCACCCATCTCTGTCTGTCTTCCTCTCCCTCTCTCTCTGTCTTTCTCCAAAAAAAAAAACCTCTCAAAGTGCTGAGAATAAGTGAATGTTGACTTCTCAGTGCTAAATGACACATCTCTAACCAAAATTCAAGCAGAACAGCAGTTACTTACATAGGAAGGATTTATGTGATGAAGTATTGTTGGTTTTGCTTGTAATATTATATTTTCTATATTCTGAATATACTGCATAGCCCTGTATGTCTTTTTTTCCCATAGAAATAAATGCTTAAGCAGTTCCAATCTGGCAGTGAAGGTCTGAAAGATTCCCGGGGGCAGCATCTCCATGCTGGAAGACTGATGAAACTCAGTTCTAATGTCCATGAAGTCTAGCCAAAACAGGGTAGAAGCACACATGAGTGAATAGCCAGGATAACTCAGTTTAAAAAAGGCTAGGTTGTCTTTGAGCTTTTGTTACATAGTCCACCCCTGGAAGGATTGCCCACTTGGAGGAATGACGCCCTCCTTCCTGGAAACACCTTCACAGACCCACTCAATGGGCACATCTATTACTTAATTCTAACTCTGATCAAGTTGACAACAGAACTTAATCATTACAATATGAAAGAGACAGACTGACACAGTGTATCCTATTCCTTCTAGGAACTCAAAATCCTTTCACACCTGGAATCATCCCAGAAAGGCTTAAACAAAATTCACACAGCCACTGGGTTAGCTCTGACACCAGAACCAAGGTTTATCTCCTGAATCTCACTCTAGTGTGAGGTCTATCATGCACAGAACTAGGAAAGTTTTATTGACAATTTTCATACATGTACATAATGTATTTGACCATAATTCCCTCCCATTACCTTCTCTTGGCCCTCTTCTCTCACTCGCTTCCACTGATTCCCTTCTTTCCAACTAGTCCCTATTCTACTTTTTAAAACATATTTTATTTACTTATTTATTGAAGAGAGAGAATGGGTTCAGGGCCTCTAGCCACTGCAAACAAACTCCAGACTCGTGTGCCACCCTGTGCATCTGGCTTATGCGAACATTGGGGAATTGAACCTGTGTCCTTAGGCTTCACAGGCAAGCACTTTAATTGCTAATCCATATCTCCAGCCCCCTATTCTATTTTGATGTGTTTTTTTGCCATCCTCTACTATCTATAACAAAATGTTGATGTCCCTAACATTGTACAGGTCTGTGTAGATAGCAGTATTTGCTGTGATATCATAAATGTCACAGCCAATTCATGTCTGGAATGCAGCATAAAACTAGCTTTTATGTAGTTCACTCTAACAGAAACTCATGAAAACAGTTTCTCTGCACTAACCTACTTGACACAAAATAGAGTATAAAGAGTATATCAAGGCATGGTAATACATTATACATAATCCCAGCACTTGAGAGGTAGAAGCAGGAGGATTAGGAGTTCAAAATCACCCTGAGCTATATAATGAATTTAAGGCCAGCCTAGGCTACATGAAATTTTGTCTCAAAAACTTTTTAAAATATGTGTAAGCTAGAAACATAGCTGAGTAAAAACTCTTAGAGATACTTGCACAACCATGTTTATTGCTGCTGTATTCACAATAGCTAGAAAATGAAACCAGCCTATATGTCTCTCCACAGATGAATGGATAATAAAGATGTGGTACATTTACACAATGGAATTCTATTCAGTGGTAAAGAAAAATGAAATTATGAAAATTTCTGGGAAGTGGAGGGATCTGGAAAGGATTATACTAAGTGAGGTAACCCAGGATCAGAAAGCCAATCGTCACATGTTCTCTCTCATATGTGGATCCTAGCTACAAATGTATAGACTTGTGTGTGAGCTGGAACCAAAAATTGGTAGCAGAGGCCAGTAAGCTAGAAAAGGTTATAAGGGAGGGAGGTGAGGGAAGGACTTAAGGGGATGGTATTGTATATATGAAATAGAAGAAAAGATTACAGGCAGGGGAAAGGCCTAAGCGAGGCCAGAGGAAGAGAATGTGTAAAAGAAGGGTGGGGGAGGGTCAATAAAATTTCAAGATATTCTGAATAAGGCTTATGAAAACCTACTTTTTTGAATAATAGCACATCCAGAAGCTATAGATTGATACTAGAAAATTTTCAGTGCCTGGGATGGAATACCTTCCAGTGAGTTGTTGGCCAGGGAGGTCCCTGTTGCCTCCAAAACATTACAGGCTATTTTCAAGACACTTGGTTTCCCTTGAGAAACAGAAGGTAACACCCTATTGCTGAAGACCTCACTTGCCTGAGCAGCAAGGTCACTGAGAAATCAAGCTAGTGGTGAGTAGAAAACCTTCTCCCTGTAGACCAGCCAACTGAAAGCTGGAAAAAGCTGCACTGCATGCAGCCCTATGGGAGACAGAAATCATCATCAGTGGACACTGGAAGCCTCAAGTTTGGCCAGACAGGCCAAAAGACTGAACGGGTGCAATAGTGGCATGTCTGCTCTGGGGGAAACCAACTGTTCTCTAATTGGACTGAAGGCCCACTCTATGGGAGGGAATACATGCCTGGTTTTGAAAAACCTAATCAAAAGCCTATGGCAGGGAGGTCATAAGCCTTAGGGGTATAAAACCTGCTCTTATCTGGCTAAATGTATATATTATTCCCACCAAACTGCCCTGATAGCATTACACTTAATGTTCATATTCATATATTAATGCTAATGTCACTTCTGGTTAGAGAAGCTTCTTTATTCAGATGGCAATGACCACTGGGATGACCCAAAAGGTAACAGAGCTGAGAAGAAGGGAAGGAGGAGTGTCCAGCATTGAAACATCTTTATCACACCCTCCAAGGCTCAGGACCCATTGCAGAAGAGGTGGCAGAAAGAATGTAAGAGCCAAAGGAAGGGTACAACTCCTTACAATGCAACTGTCCAGACAGAAATTAGCCTTGTTATCCATGACCTCACAGTGCCTAGCAATATCTTCACAAGACCCTCATAATAGGATAAAAAGATGATGACATCAGATTAAAAGAGAGACTAATGGAGAGAGGGAGGGGATATGATGGAGAGTGCAGTTCTGAAAGGGAATGGAGGGAGAGGAGGGAAATAGCATGGTTTATTGTCTGTAAGTATAGAAGTTGTCAGTAAAAAAAAAAATTAAATAAAAAAAAAACTCTTGCTGTGCAAGTCAGATCACCTTAGTACAGATCCCCAAAACCCTATCTTTCCAAATCCCATGTAAGACTGGATACAGTAATGAGTAGCTATAATCTCATCCCACCTATAGCAAAGTAAGTGGTGGACATATGACAATCTGGGGGAAACTTTAGCCTGGCATATGCAGCCATAAACAAGACAGCCTGCCCCAAACAAAGTAAAAGGCAAGGACCAACAACACCTACAGTATTACTCTGACATACACATGTGCACCCATACTCACATACATGAATACACACACACACAAAGATAATGAAATAATAACAAACACAATAATTATTTCCTTAACTTACCCCAATTTAAAGCTAGATAGTTAATTCAAATTAAAATACATAAGCACATTTTAAAACTATTTTATTTTATTTATTTACTTATTTGTGATAGAGGAGACAGAGGGAGGGAGGGAGAGAGAGAGAGAGACAGATAGAGAAAGAGAATGGATGTGCCAGGACCCATCCAATGCAAACAAACTCCAGATGCATGTGCCACCTTGTACAGCTGGCATACATGGGTACTGGGGAATTGAACCTGGGTCCTTAGGCTTTGCAGGCAAGTGCCTTAACCTCTAAGCAATCTCTCCAGCCCATAAATACATTTTTTTTTCTAATGAACTCCAACAACTGAGAATATCAGCTATTAGGTTGAGTTCTGATGGCTTTTCTTTTCCTTCTACCTGAATTGTTTCTTATAGCTGCAAATCTCAACACAAGTTTACTTCACAAGTATGTATTTTGGAGGCAAGAGGGAGATGGAGGGATCACCAAGAAAACATCAGTGTTATGTTGGTGGTATTTATTTCATATTATTACTCATGGCTACAAATTATTAATTTTTCACTTTTGTATGGTTTATAGGACTATAATGCCGTTCTTTTGTTGCCAAAATTTTGCATTGTTTCAAATTTTGTGCTTAATGATCAATCTTTTTTTTTTTTGAGGTAGGGTCTCACTCTAGTCCAGGCTGACCTGGAATTCACTATGTAGTCTCAGGGTGGCCTCGAACTCACAGCGATCCTCCCACCTCTGCCTCCCAAGTGCTAGGATTAAAGGCATGCGCCACCACTCCCGGCTTTTAATGATTGATCTTATACATCTCCATTGGCGAACTTGAAGGACTTAGCTCTGTTGGATATGTACCAGGAGTGCAGCTGTTGAGTGAAATCATACATTACTCTAGGGCCTGGGGCTTAATGAGTAAGAGTACTTGGTATGCAATCGTGAGGCTTCGAAAGACCACTTGAATTCAATTCCCCAGCACCCACATAAAAAGCTGGGCATGGCCACACACATCTGTGACCCCAGTACACAGTGGGGAAGGAGTGCAAGGAGTAGAGCCTGGAGAATCATTAAGGCTTACTGACTGAACACAATGGCACCTCAGCATTGAGTGAGAGACTCTGTCTCAAGCAATCTATGGATAAGCAATGGAGAGGGACATCCCACATTTTCCTCTGGCTTTCAAATGTGTCCATGGTGGGACATGTGCATCTGAACACACATGTGCATGCACCACACACACACATATCACATTCATACACTATACACACACACACACCACTACCACCACACCAAAACAAAGCATACACTACTCTTTCTTCTTCATACATATTGGATGATTTTTAAATGTGCTTTCATCCATTTAGACTTCCATTGAGTTCATATGTAAATTTCAATTATTCTCTGTCCATCCTAACTCAATTTCAGTCTTCTGATTGCTACCAATTGTCCCATTCCAATAGATGAAGACACCAACTGGGCCTAAAAGTAGTTAAATACTTTTCTAAAGTAAACACAAAGCCGAAATTCTGGAATCTTCTCTACATCAAGGTCATCAACCTTTCCCTATGGATTTCTAGCATATAGGAAATTGTTGTTCCAAGTATATACAGAATGTTTTTTCTTTTTAAAAAATTATTTGGGAGTGGGGGAGGGGCAAATAGAGAGAAAATTGGCACACTAGGGCCTCCAGCCACTGCAAACAAACCCCAGATGCATGTACCACCTTATGCATCTGACTTACATGGATACTGGAGAATTGATCCTGGGTCCTTAGGCTTTGCAGGCAAGTACCTTAACTACTAAGCCATCACTCCAGCCCAGAATGATTTTTCTTTAAGTTCAAAATTATATCAAAATAATGAGTTAGCCCCCAAATAGATAAAATGGAACCTGTACCTGTATCTTAATGATGATGGTTGTGCTGTGGTGATTTATTGATTAATGTTGTTTCCTTTGGGTTAAGACATGGGCAAACAAACTTTTCTGTAAAGGAACAAATAATAAAGTATTTTAGATTCTGTGGGCTAACTATATTTTCCTTTCTCCTGAAATATTATGATATTTAAAATGTTTATTTACTTTTAAGGAGAGAAAGAGAGAGAGAATGGGCATGCCAGGGCTTCTTGCTGCTACAAAGATGCATGTACCGCTTTGTGCATCTGACTTTATGTGGGCACTAGGGATTCAAACCCAGGCTGTTAGGTTTCGCAAACAAGCACATTAAACTCTGACCCATATCTCCAGCCCCTGCTATGATTTTTTGAGGTCTCATATGAGCTAGTAAAATATTCTACAACTGAGTTATACCTCCAGCCTCACTTCTGGAATTAGTATGTCTTTTAAAAAAATTTTATTTATTTATTTGCAAGCAGAGAGAGAGATAGAAGAGCAGCAGACAGAAAGAATGGGCATGCCAGGGCCTCTAGCCACTGCAAACAAACTCCAGATGCATGTGCCCCTTGTTCATCTAGCTTACGTGGGTCCTGGAGAATCGAACCGGGATCCTTTGACTTCGAAGGCAAACGCCTTAACCACTAAGCCATTTCTCCAGCCCTAGTATGTCTTTTATATGCATTATTCTGTGTACTGTTGGTACATAACAAATTACTCTACAACATAGCATCATAAATAATTGTTCTAAGAAAGTTTTCAGCTGCTAGACTGTTATTTAAGGTCTCATGATGTTGATTACAGATGTCAAACAGGGTAACTGTTATCTGAAAACTGGATTGGGATGGAAAAGGGCTCACTCATGTTCCAGCTGCTGCCACCTATTAAGTTAGAATTTACTTGGGGATGTCTACCAGAGAGCATATTCATGGCTATTCTGGGACAGTCATCTCAGAGGAAAGAGAACATTACATGTTGGCTGCTTCCCCCCATATGAGTATTCTAATATAACCAGGGAGATGCATTATGGTGTGTTCTGGACAAGCCTAAAAAGTCACTCACAGTGGATTTCAATATTTTCTATCTATCAAAGCAGCCACAGGAAGCTGACAGGTGTAGTTCGTACCTTCAGTCCCAACACTCAAGAAGCTGAGGCAAGAAGATCGTCAGAAGTTCAAGGCAAGCCTGGGCTCTACACAGTGAGTTCGAGACCATCTTTGGGCTACAATGTGAGACCTTGTCTAAAAATAAAGGTAAAATGAGAAAACAAATCAGTCACAGGATGTTGAGGATAGATCTCAGAGCTAAAGAGCATTCTGTCATATCTATCATGTCTAGAAACTTTGGATTCAATCATTTTAACCTCAAAAAAGTCAATCTACATTTGTCTACCAGAAGGGTGGTAAAGTCACATATAGAGTAGGCTGTATCAACTTTAGAAATAAAAATTCTCCCCTAAGTGGAGATATGAATGCAATCTATATATAGTAAAAGTATGGAGCATTTCTAATTACTGAATGAGGATTTTAGTCACTCTATGCAGCATTAAAATGTGTGAAGTAGTTCTATATATACTACCATGGAAATTGTTGAAGATGTATTTTTAAGGGGAGTAATCAAGCAACAAAGCAGTATAGATTGTCAATTTTATTAAATGAATTAACTATATATGAAATAAGCATGAAAAATTAATATGCACTGTATATTTTCACTTGCTACATTATACATTTTTGTCAGATATGATACATAGCTCAAACTGACCTTGGGCTCAAGATCTTCCTGCCTTGAAAAGGCCAAAATTTAAGTTCAGGGAAGGACTTTCTGAACAAGTTCCCAGTAGCCCAGGCAATTAGACAAACACTCAACCACTGGGATCTCATGAAACTTAAAAGCTATTGTACACGGGCTGGAGAAATGGCTTAGCAGTTAAGGCATTTGCCTGCAAAGCCAAAGGATCCCTGTTCGATTCTGCAGGACCCACGTAAGACAGATGCACAGGGGGTACATGCATCTGGAATTTGTTTGCAGTGGCTTGAGGTCCTGGCATGCCCATTCTCTCTGTGTCTGTCTCTCTTCTATCTCTCTATCTCTCTCTGCTTGCAAATAAATAAATATTTTTTAAAAAGCTATCATACAGATAAGGAAACCATAAACAGAGTCAATAAACATCCTACAAAATGTGAGAAAATCTCTTTCAGCTATACATCTGAAAGAGGTCTAATAGCTGGAATTTATAAAGAACTTAAAAAAAAACACCTAAGCAATAAAAAGTCAAGCAACTCACTAAAATGGGGATGGGAATTAACAGAGAATTCTCAAAGGAAGAAACTCAAATGGCTAATAAACATCCAAAGAGTTGTTCACTATCTCTAGCAATCAGGGAAATGTAAATTAAAATGCCTTTGAGATACCATCTCTCCCCATTCAGAACAGTAATCATCAAAAAATCATATGGAAACATATGCTGGTTGGGATGTGGAGAAAAAGGAACCTTCATCCACTGCTGATGGAAGAACAGACTTGTACAGCCACTATGGAAATCAATATGGATACTCCTCAAACTGCTGAAAATAGACCTACCATTTGATCCAGCTATACCACTCCAAGGCGTAGACCCTAAAACTTGACTCTTTACTACAGAGACACTTGCTCATCCATGTTTGTTGCTGCTCTATTCACAATAGCCAGGAACTGGAATCAGCCCAGATGCCCATCAATAGATGAATGGTTAGTGAAAATGTGGTACATATACATAATTGAAGTCTACACAGTGGTAAGGAAAAATGAGATAATTAAATTTGCAGGAAAATGGACGGACTTGGAAAAAAATCATAGTAAGTGAACTCACACAAGCACCGAAAGATAAGCACTGCATTTTCTCCCTCACATGTAGTACCTAACCTAGCACAACTTAAGCTTCAGGTACACATGACAGGCAACTCAAGGTACAGATAATAGGTGATGGGGAGGGGGTAAGTAGGGTGGAGGGAGATTTACACAAACTAAAGCCAACATGAATTAGTATCATAGAAATCTTTCTCCTGAATAGGAAACTAAATAATATAACCTTCAATAGGAGTTAGGGGAGGATTGCCTGAGCAGAAGGCCCCAGGAGAGAGTGGAGAAAGCCTAAACGTAAACCATGGGCTCTGACTTGTAATTCCTAGTGCCAGAAATGGATTACACCCCACAGTGAGCTGTTGGTTGGAGAGACCTATGAGGTCCCCAAAACAAGGCATGTGAGGTACTAGTTGAGTTGCTTGCCTTTGATCCCCAGAGCAGGGTACAATCCCAGTATGTGTGGTCCATGAGCTCCTGATTGTTTCTTGTAAGTTTCCAAGGTCTGTATGAGGGAGGGATGCAAAAGAGAGAGAGAGAGAGAGAGAGAGCGCCAGAAAGTGCAACAAGGGCTACAGAAAAGATATTGGACTGAGAATGACATGCCCCAGAAAACCAAAAGAAAACCAACAAGGGGCTAGCTCCTTGCTTCAAAGAGGCAAAACACAATATGAATTTCAGCAATGACAATATGTTTTTTTTTTATTGACAACTTCCTTAATATCCTATGGTACTTCCCTCCCTCCCCCCACTTTCCCCTTTGAAACTCCACTCTCCATCATATCCCCTCCCCCTCTCAATTAATCTCTCTTTTCAGTTTGATGTCATGATCTTTTCCTCCTATTTTGATGGTCTTGTGTAGGTAGTGTCAGGCACTGTGAGGTCATGGATATCCAGGCCATTTTGTGTCTGGAGGAGCACGTTGTAAGGAGTCCTACTCTTCCTTTGGCTCTTAAATTCTTTCTGCCACCTCTTCCGCAACAGACCCTGAGCCTTGGAAGGTGTGTTTGAGATGTTTCAGTGCTGAGCACTCCTCTGTCACTTCTTCTCAGCACCATGGTGCCTTCTGAGTCATCCAAAGGTCACCACCATCTGAAAAGATCTAAAATTGGAGGTAAAGTTGCGTTATGCCTGGAGATCCATGCTGAGAGAATCAGCCTAACAGCTTACTCATAAGCTGCTGCTGAGATCCTGATCCTTCAAATAATAAATCCCATAATAAAATACATTACTTTAAATACTAAATTTTTAAATTTTTAAGTGAAAGGGGAAAGAGAGAGAGGAAAAAAAGAGGAACACCAGGGCCTTTTGCTGCTGTAAATGAACTCCAGATGCATGTGCCACTTTATGTGGGTATTAGGGAATCAATCCTGGGCTTTTAGGCTTTGTAAGCAGACACTTTGACCACGAAGGCATCTCTCCAGTCCCTAATGTTAAAAATAATAAAATCAATCTGGGCATGGTGGCACACGCCTTTAATCCAAGCACTTGGGAGGCAGAGGTAGAAGGATCATTGTGAGTTCAAGGCTACCCTGAGACTCCACAGTGAATTCCAGGTCAGCCTGGGCTACAGCAAGACCCTACCTCAAGAAACAAAAAAATCATAAAAATCAATATATTATTTCAAAACTATTAGGAAATTTATGCTATGAAACTTGTATGGCTAAAGTCTGGGAAACTTGTTCCTACCTAACCTTATGAAAATAATATCTTTTCAGAAAATTACTGAAATACAAATTCAATATAATTTATGATACAAATTAAGAGCCACTACCTATGAGATAAATCGCTGAATTTACTCATGTTATTTAATGGGCTTTCAATGTTTAAGACCACTTTATTTGTTTTAGTGTTACCAGTTCATGCCTCTTGATCACTGTCATATACTCTGAATAAATAAAGTTGACAACATTTACAAAAAGGTATACTGGGGCTGGAGAGATGGCTTAGTGGTTAAGGCACTTGCCTGTAAAGCCTAAGGACCCAGGTTAGGTTCCCAGTACCCAAATAAGCCAGATGCACAAGGTAGCTAATATGTCAGGAGT